>CM060409.1:174816178-176188236 GCA_030545235.1 Helianthus tuberosus
AATGGTGTTTACAGCACGAATTAACTTAATTAGGCCTTTGGAGTGCCTCGGAACGTTTATCCGACTTTACAGTACGCGTGTGAAGATTCGCGTGGAACCTGCGGAACATCAAACGACAACGAACTGATACCGTGCAAAATACTGACAACGCCGTCAAATATTAAATTTTTACGATATGTTTTAGCTTCGTAATTAAAATTTTAGTGACTACAGTCGGAACCGGATCGAAAAACGGATTAAGGATGGCAACGATATAATTTTTCACGATTATTACCGTTATCAACGCGCGAACGCGACTACAACGACTACCGACCGTATTTTTGTATAACGGGGTTCGGTTTTTGTCAACAGGTCTCGTAGGAATTACGGGCCGCTTAAACACGAGGATTGAGCTTGAGGGCCCTGGGCCCAAGCCCAAAAGCCACAAGCCTAAACCTGCACATAATACAAGATCTTGGCGAATCTTAACAAATCTTTGTAAGATCTCTAAAAATCTTAGTAAATATGTACAAAATCTTATTAAGATCCTACAAATCTAAACAAGATTCTCGATATCTCTACAATCTCTTCATGGGATCTTGATTCAAAGAATAAAGTATCTAACCTAAGTGCAATTTGATTACTCAAAGGAAAATAAAAACTCTTCACTCTATAAATAAAGACTATCACCTAAACCCTTTCACACTCACAACAATACTCATACAAAAAGAACCCTGCCTCTCTCTCTCGAATATAATTGCAGACAACAACTATCTTAAGCCAAACACCCTATCACACTTTCTGAGCTCCCTCTCCCACTTCCGTTTGTAGCAGCACATCCTCACCAACCTCTTGCTTCACCCCACACCCTCCTCTTCGGCAGATGAAACGACAACCACCACCATCGGTGGTGGTGAGTGACGGCCGGCGATGGCTTACGACGGCGATGAGCTCAGAGAAACGGAGAGAGAACAGGATCGAGAAGTAAGAGAGAGAGAGGAGCCAGAGAGAGAGAGAGGCGGCGAGGAGGGAGAAAGGACCGATGGTGGTGGTGAACGGCGGTAGGTGTCTCGGACCGCCGGTCGGTCCACTTTTTCCGGTGGTCGGTACCTTTACCCAGCGGTCCTTGTCTCGGCCCGACGTGTATCCCGGGTGAAGGTGGTTATATGACACGATTCAATTCCATTCATGTTCGGGTGCTCGGTTCAGGCAGGTCTCGGTCCAGTTCTGTTCGGGTTTCGGTTCGGGTTCCGGGTCAGCGGGTTCGAGTTTTGGTTCAGCTCATCCGGCTCAGTCAACAGGAAGGTTCGGGTCAGTTTTGTATACGATTCAGTCAACTCAGCGAGTCAACTCAGCGAGTCAACTCAGTTGACTCGGTTAACTCAGCAAGTTGACTCGGTCAACTCAACCGAGTCAACTCGGTCAACAGCAGCGAGTCAGCTCAGATGGTTCGGTTCGGGTCAAGCGGTTCGTTCAGACGGCTCGGTTTCGGTTTCAGTTGACTCGGTCAAACCGAGTCAACTCAGTCAAACTCAGTCAACTCAGCGAGTTGACTCGGTCAGCTCGACTTTCGACTCGAAGAAGTGGTAAAGATTTTAACGGCGTTACTATTTCGTGTTTTATACTTTTAACGTATCACGTGATAACGAGCTCTCGAAACCGACTAATTATAAATTACATTCGTTATATATTAGACAAGTTTGCACATAGTTGAATCTTGATTAAATTATGTTGAATTTTTGAAAATAAAGCGACAACTTGTGTTGTCGGGGCGTCCAAAAATAGAGGAAACTCTGCCCGTTTTTCGAGAAAAACCCTTAAACACGACACGTATTATATTTCAAAAACGACGCTTAAAGGAATTCGAGTTTATGATACTTCAAACCTTGATAATTCCAAACACTTTTACAAATAAATATAATGTTATATTTATTTCGAACGTCGTCAACTCGTATACTTTTACAAAATAAATATAGTTATATATTTATTCTAGATGTCGTACAACGCGAAATCTTTTACAAAAATAAATATGGTTTATATTTATTTTCAAACATAACAACTCGACGATTTCTTTATAAAATAAATATAACTCTTCATATTTATTTTATACGCCTAGACGGCATATACGTGTATTTTCGGCAAATATACACAAGACGTGATATATATAATACAAGTTATTATATACGAAACGCAATATACGATACGAGTTTGTTATATGATATTTTCATAGAAATATTCTTTTATACACATATGACTACTCGAGACGGCTAACACACCTACAACGATATATTTTTATATAAATATTTATTCATTTTTAAGTCTCCCGGAAACTAAGTCTTTTTCAAGACTTATTAAATTGCTACTGACATTAAACGAGACTTAACAAGTTTAACTTAATCATTTTTTTTATTAAGTTAACAATTTACCGTTGAATCGTCCGATTAACGATTCGGTAGAGCTCGATGGCACGTAGTTTAAATACTGCGTTTATTTAGAAACTTATTAGGTATTCCGTGTTAGGAATATTGTAGAATGCACGCTAGCGAGTCTCACTTTGGAAACGACATCAAGGAAGTCGTAATTAGCTAGCTTTGCACAGGAATATTCAGGCGAGTTCATAACCCCTACTTTTTACTGCTTTACATTTTTGTAAATGTTTTCGGGGTGGAAAGACATGCACATTTTGCAAAAACATACAAAGTTTTGAACTAACGCAAAACTCGTATTTCTAAATCATATTACGAAGGGATTTCGAGGAACACAAATGATTTACGAAAGGTTTATACTAAACATACCGGTTTTTACAAAAACAAATGCTTACTTTCGAAATGTAAATGATGTTCGGCCAGGGTGACCGGGGATTTGGTTAGGGTAACCAGGAAATCTGGTCAGGGTGACTAGGAGCCTGGTCAGGGTGACTAGGGATTTATTTTATACACGGTATGTTAACGTAAGGAGGTTTTAGATCATGTGAATGGGTAGTTAGAACACCGAGGGACTCGAGCGGTAGATCTATCTGGGTGTAGCGAGCCCAGCTCTAGGCCAAACGGACCTCTCGGAGGCTAACCACAACGGACCTGGAGTGACTTGGTTGCCCAACGCAAAAATCGGCTAGGTTGTGTCTTACTTACTTGCATTTCACAACATACTAATGGCCTTGCAAACCATTGGTGATCACAAGTCCTCTTACACTGCTACATACCAGGAATTTTATTCGTACGAAACATACTTGTTCATACAAATTAAATACCATGTTTTCTACAAAATTTAAGGCATAAGATTATGCGGGTCAAAGTCAGGGTGGGCATTGATGATTTCACGAACATTACAAAAACATGGTTTTATGAACATAACGTGTTACAAACACAACGTTTCCATATAACTTCGCAAGAAAATGGTTTTTAAATTCATTTTCTCAATACTACTTCAAAAACCGGTTATTCCGAAGATTTATTTCAAATCTTTCACAACTCAAAGGATTTATCTCAAACCTTTCACAACTCAAAAGATTTATCTTAAATCTTTTACGAACAAACTATGAACTCGCTCAACATTATGTTGATTTTTCTCGCATGTTCTTTCTCAGGTTGCATTTCTAATACAAGGCACGGTTGGAATAGGAGAACCATTGGAGATTCGAGTACTTAGCAGGCGTTCAGTTTCTAGAAGTCTATGCTTATTTGCTTCCGCTGTGCAATGAAGATACCAGTCCAGTCACGCCAGCTCTGATAATTTCGGGGTGTGACAGATTGGTATCAGAGCTATAGGTTACAGCGAATTAGGTTTCTGTTGTGATACCTAGGCTCTAACCTCACTTTCCTCTGGGAACTTAGACTATTAAGACGTTGAATACACACAGAACGCCTAGTACTCGAATATGGTCTCCAACCGTTGCCGAAAAACAAACAGTCAAAATTTCGTTTTCAAACATACGCTATTGTGATGTTTTACACACGGTACATGAAACGATTACATACAGTACACAACACTCTGAGAGTTTAGGAAACATGCAATTAAGACCTTCGGAAAAGGGAATTCAGTCGGGTGGCTGGATCAGTCTGAGAGGCTGGGAGGATAGTCTAGTGGGACTAGGAAGAGCAGTCTGGGAGGCTGGGAGGCTAGTGGGACTAGGAAGAGCAGTCTGGGAGGCTGGGAGGCTAGTGGGACTAGGAAGAGCAGTCTGAGAGGCTGGGAGGCTAGTGGGACTAGGAAGAGCAGTCTGAGAGGCTGGGAGGCTAGTGGGACTAGGAGAATTACTTGATTGCTTATTGGTGACTAACATGTGCATTCGGTTATATGATTGATTATTTGTGCATGTGTTTATTAAAGGTCATCACGTAGGAACCGCGAATATTAACTCGGGCACACACTATATTCCATATTGCCTATAATATTTTAACTTCCCGAGCAGGCAGCCTACGCATAACAAAACGAGTGCATAAGAATACATGCAACTCCATCCTTACGTCAACGGATGTCGGGGTACATCGCCTTCTACGCGGCACGCAACGCTAGTGCGCAGGTATACGTGAAACTTAAGCTATACATCAATGGAGGTTGAAATACGATTATCGAGGCGAGGCCTTTGAGAAGGAACGATGACGCAATTTAACGACGACGCTAGATTCCTGTCAGCAGGAGAACTAACGATCAGGAAACGACAACTTGTCACGCGATCCTGCAACGACACGAATCACGCCAGGGAGAAGACGATTGTCTCCGCATTTCCCCTCCCCCCCCCCCCACCTAACTTACGACGAATACGCTATGTTCGACATTCCATGGTAATGTCACCTAACAATCGGACATCACACGAAACCCCAGGTAAAGTCCTCAAATTTCTTTTATTGAAATTTCGAATTTCACACTTACTGAGTAGATTTTCGTATCTCTACTCCTCTTAATGGTCATTGTATTACGATCATTGCTTTACAAGTTACATACATGGTTTTTCGTTGTGACCATGCCAAAAGTTTTCTTATCGATACATATATCTATTGTCGGATTTCGCTAAAACCAAGTTCAATTGTTTGAACTTGCTCATTACACTTATTCGATTCGAAACACCATATGATGTATTGGGAGCATCATATTCAAATCAATTTTTAACGAACACTTCATTTGTTCCGAGTCGTGGTAAACTTGTTTGGTATTCGACTCCTTTAAATTGTCTGTTGATTTCGACACCATGTGATGGTGATTTTCATTAATTTGAAGCTTGCGCTGAACTCGTTTACGCATCTTATGCACGAATCTAAATATTTATTTATTGATTGTTTTCCAATCCGGTTTATTATATCAAAGCAGTCTTGATACAATAGTGTGTTAAGACAATGGTACACCAATTCATTTCATATTCCGGTGTACCTCATAACAGTTCTTTCAACATCGATTGAATGCCTTGCGACATTCATTGCTTCTTCACCTTCGATCGAAAACATTGTCTCATTGACGTTCCATCTTCAATTGAAAATTCTTTGATGTTTGTTTGGAACAAACATTCATATTTACTTTACTACGCTTTCAATTGACTTCAAACACGGTGGATTTGTTTGATCACCGCTATTATTGACTTATTTGAAACACTACGACACCTTGTGGTGTCAGTACAAACTTGTAGCTTGGGCTAATCATGATTGGACGTTTCATGCGAAACACAGGTGATACTTGTTCGACCACCCCTATTATTGAATTGTTCCATTCAATACGACACCTTGTGGCGTCGGTATAACTTGCAGCTTGTGCTGATCATGGTCGAGCGTTTCATGCAAACTATTACATTTGAAATTGTCGATTCTAAGTTCATCTAGTGGATGTTATTGCTTCTAGAACTCATTCACATGTTATAAACGTTAATATGGAATTCGATTGGTCGAAGTTCCTGTTCATTGTTGGATCCTTGTTAACTTAGTCGCACTGATGACTGTCTCATTACGTCTCGTTTCCTTTTGACATCAATTACTGAGACACAAATTCTTTTAAACTGTTGGGATTCCTATTGTGAAGGAATGCCCTTGAATTCACATGATTCGAATAAGTCTTGTTCGACTACGCGGTCATTCACTTTGTTATTATTCGGACTTACCTGCGAATAACACAATTCTGAGGGGATGACATAGTCTAAATTTCGAGGACGAAATTCCTGTAACAGGGGGAGAATGTGACAACCCGTAATTTACGGCTCCTAATTACGTAATTTACAAGTAATTAACGCAACAAATAATGGTGTTTACAGCACGAATTAACTTAATTAGGCCTTTGGAGTGCCTCGGAACGTTTATCCGACTTTACAGTACGCGTGTGAAGATTCGCGTGGAACCTGCGGAACATCAAACGACAACGAACTGATACCGTGCAAAATACTGACAACGCCGTCAAATATTAAATTTTTACGATATGTTTTAGCTTCGTAATTAAAATTTTAGTGACTACAGTCGGAACCGGATCGAAAAACGGATTAAGGATGGCAACGATATAATTTTTCACGATTATTACCGTTATCAACGCGCGAACGCGACTACAACGACTACCGACCGTATTTTTGTATAACGGGGTTCGGTTTTTGTCAACAGGTCTCGTAGGAATTACGGGCCGCTTAAACACGAGGATTGAGCTTGAGGGCCCTGGGCCCAAGCCCAAAAGCCACAAGCCTAAACCTGCACATAATACAAGATCTTGGCGAATCTTAACAAATCTTTGTAAGATCTCTAAAAATCTTAGTAAATATGTACAAAATCTTATTAAGATCCTACAAATCTAAACAAGATTCTCGATATCTCTACAATCTCTTCATGGGATCTTGATTCAAAGAATAAAGTATCTAACCTAAGTGCAATTTGATTACTCAAAGGAAAATAAAAACTCTTCACTCTATAAATAAAGACTATCACCTAAACCCTTTCACACTCACAACAATACTCATACAAAAAGAACCCTGCCTCTCTCTCTCGAATATAATTGCAGACAACAACTATCTTAAGCCAAACACCCTATCACACTTTCTGAGCTCCCTCTCCCACTTCCGTTTGTAGCAGCACATCCTCACCAACCTCTTGCTTCACCCCACACCCTCCTCTTCGGCAGATGAAACGACAACCACCACCATCGGTGGTGGTGAGTGACGGCCGGCGATGGCTTACGACGGCGATGAGCTCAGAGAAACGGAGAGAGAACAGGATCGAGAAGTAAGAGAGAGAGAGGAGCCAGAGAGAGAGAGAGGCGGCGAGGAGGGAGAAAGGACCGATGGTGGTGGTGAACGGCGGTAGGTGTCTCGGACCGCCGGTCGGTCCACTTTTTCCGGTGGTCGGTACCTTTACCCAGCGGTCCTTGTCTCGGCCCGACGTGTATCCCGGGTGAAGGTGGTTATATGACACGATTCAATTCCATTCATGTTCGGGTGCTCGGTTCAGGCAGGTCTCGGTCCAGTTCTGTTCGGGTTTCGGTTCGGGTTCCGGGTCAGCGGGTTCGAGTTTTGGTTCAGCTCATCCGGCTCAGTCAACAGGAAGGTTCGGGTCAGTTTTGTATACGATTCAGTCAACTCAGCGAGTCAACTCAGCGAGTCAACTCAGTTGACTCGGTTAACTCAGCAAGTTGACTCGGTCAACTCAACCGAGTCAACTCGGTCAACAGCAGCGAGTCAGCTCAGATGGTTCGGTTCGGGTCAAGCGGTTCGTTCAGACGGCTCGGTTTCGGTTTCAGTTGACTCGGTCAAACCGAGTCAACTCAGTCAAACTCAGTCAACTCAGCGAGTTGACTCGGTCAGCTCGACTTTCGACTCGAAGAAGTGGTAAAGATTTTAACGGCGTTACTATTTCGTGTTTTATACTTTTAACGTATCACGTGATAACGAGCTCTCGAAACCGACTAATTATAAATTACATTCGTTATATATTAGACAAGTTTGCACATAGTTGAATCTTGATTAAATTATGTTGAATTTTTGAAAATAAAGCGACAACTTGTGTTGTCGGGGCGTCCAAAAATAGAGGAAACTCTGCCCGTTTTTCGAGAAAAACCCTTAAACACGACACGTATTATATTTCAAAAACGACGCTTAAAGGAATTCGAGTTTATGATACTTCAAACCTTGATAATTCCAAACACTTTTACAAATAAATATAATGTTATATTTATTTCGAACGTCGTCAACTCGTATACTTTTACAAAATAAATATAGTTATATATTTATTCTAGATGTCGTACAACGCGAAATCTTTTACAAAAATAAATATGGTTTATATTTATTTTCAAACATAACAACTCGACGATTTCTTTATAAAATAAATATAACTCTTCATATTTATTTTATACGCCTAGACGGCATATACGTGTATTTTCGGCAAATATACACAAGACGTGATATATATAATACAAGTTATTATATACGAAACGCAATATACGATACGAGTTTGTTATATGATATTTTCATAGAAATATTCTTTTATACACATATGACTACTCGAGACGGCTAACACACCTACAACGATATATTTTTATATAAATATTTATTCATTTTTAAGTCTCCCGGAAACTAAGTCTTTTTCAAGACTTATTAAATTGCTACTGACATTAAACGAGACTTAACAAGTTTAACTTAATCATTTTTTTTATTAAGTTAACAATTTACCGTTGAATCGTCCGATTAACGATTCGGTAGAGCTCGATGGCACGTAGTTTAAATACTGCGTTTATTTAGAAACTTATTAGGTATTCCGTGTTAGGAATATTGTAGAATGCACGCTAGCGAGTCTCACTTTGGAAACGACATCAAGGAAGTCGTAATTAGCTAGCTTTGCACAGGAATATTCAGGCGAGTTCATAACCCCTACTTTTTACTGCTTTACATTTTTGTAAATGTTTTCGGGGTGGAAAGACATGCACATTTTGCAAAAACATACAAAGTTTTGAACTAACGCAAAACTCGTATTTCTAAATCATATTACGAAGGGATTTCGAGGAACACAAATGATTTACGAAAGGTTTATACTAAACATACCGGTTTTTACAAAAACAAATGCTTACTTTCGAAATGTAAATGATGTTCGGCCAGGGTGACCGGGGATTTGGTTAGGGTAACCAGGAAATCTGGTCAGGGTGACTAGGAGCCTGGTCAGGGTGACTAGGGATTTATTTTATACACGGTATGTTAACGTAAGGAGGTTTTAGATCATGTGAATGGGTAGTTAGAACACCGAGGGACTCGAGCGGTAGATCTATCTGGGTGTAGCGAGCCCAGCTCTAGGCCAAACGGACCTCTCGGAGGCTAACCACAACGGACCTGGAGTGACTTGGTTGCCCAACGCAAAAATCGGCTAGGTTGTGTCTTACTTACTTGCATTTCACAACATACTAATGGCCTTGCAAACCATTGGTGATCACAAGTCCTCTTACACTGCTACATACCAGGAATTTTATTCGTACGAAACATACTTGTTCATACAAATTAAATACCATGTTTTCTACAAAATTTAAGGCATAAGATTATGCGGGTCAAAGTCAGGGTGGGCATTGATGATTTCACGAACATTACAAAAACATGGTTTTATGAACATAACGTGTTACAAACACAACGTTTCCATATAACTTCGCAAGAAAATGGTTTTTAAATTCATTTTCTCAATACTACTTCAAAAACCGGTTATTCCGAAGATTTATTTCAAATCTTTCACAACTCAAAGGATTTATCTCAAACCTTTCACAACTCAAAAGATTTATCTTAAATCTTTTACGAACAAACTATGAACTCGCTCAACATTATGTTGATTTTTCTCGCATGTTCTTTCTCAGGTTGCATTTCTAATACAAGGCACGGTTGGAATAGGAGAACCATTGGAGATTCGAGTACTTAGCAGGCGTTCAGTTTCTAGAAGTCTATGCTTATTTGCTTCCGCTGTGCAATGAAGATACCAGTCCAGTCACGCCAGCTCTGATAATTTCGGGGTGTGACATAATGTGAACACTTTCGGTCTTTGTTCACAATCTCTCGGTCTCTTTGATGTAAGCTTTCGGTCTCTGGCTCACACCTACGGTCTCAATCTTTCTCTCCGGCTTCTCGATCTTTAATCGGGAATCAATCTCCGGCCACGGTCTTCTTCTCGGTCTCCGGCAACGGTCTTCTTTTACCGGTTATCGGTCTTCTCAGGTGCACCCCCCCGTCTAAGTCACCTGAATCGGTCTATCTTCGCCGGTTCTACTCCTACGCGGTTTTTTTTTTCTCGGTATGAAGTGAACCTCTTCGGTCTTGGTCCACACTTTCGGTCTTTAACTTTCAAGCCGCCGGTCCATTGCAGCTTGTCGGTCTTCTTTTTCTCCCACCGGAATTTACTTTCCGGCAGGGGTCTTTCAAGCCGTTCGGTCTTTTACGGCTTGTCGGTCTATAGCGGTCTTCGGTCTTCTATGTCTCCCGTCGGAACAAGCTTTCCAACGGCGGTCTTCTTATCACCGGAACTTTCTTTCCGGCGGCCGTCTCCTTTCCCACCGGAACTTTCTTTCCGGCGGCGGTCTCTTTCGGTCTTTCTCTCTTTCGGTCTTCGCTGCTGTGTGCAGCCTTTCTTCTTTCATTCTCTCCGGCGACTGCAGTTTAGAGGGCTGCACCCCCTTCGCCGGACACGACTCTCAAACCTGCCTCCTTCTTCAACCATGCTTCTTTCTTTCTATGCTTTCTGCCAAAGGACTGCACTCCGTCTCTCGCCACCGAATCTCAAAACGGCAAGCTCTTCACCACCAAGCTCTGATACCAATTGTTGGTTCAGGTCCCTCTCAACTCACACTCACACTCAAATGAGAAATATGAATATGCTTTCTAACTCTCTGCTTTTTATTAATATGAAAAGTGGGTGCTTCATAATGAACTACAACTCAATATTTATAATAAACAAACCAAAACACATGCTAAAATAAAACTGCACGTTCACTTCCATCCAACGTCACCTTGCATGAAACTCGGTCAAACTTGACTGTTTCCATCATCGTGCACATTTTAAATCATGGGTATAATTCCTTTATTTAATATTAACACATGTAGAAAGGAACAACCCGGATGACCCATTCAACTACCGAACCCGGTTCAGCTCTGACCCGCTGACACGTACCCGACCCATCAAGATTTTCCAACAAGCATGCAGGTTGGTGATGAGGACAAGCTGTGGAACAGATCAGATGCGCTTGTTCATGGTTGGATTCTTGGTTCCCTCTCCGAACAAGCAGCCATAACAGTCTTGAATAGTCTTGAATCCAAACTCCCTCAACAAACACGTTTTACAGCCAAACATATATGGGATCAAGTGCAAAGTATGTATGATCAACAAGCTGGTCAGTACTTATTCTTGTTATATATATTCAGTGCCGGTGCTAGAATTTATTTATTTTACTATTGTCGCCTAAATTTCTATTGGCGGTGCTAGGATTTATTTATTTATTTTACTGATATCGCCTAATTAAATTTCTATCAATAAGCTAGGCGTTAGAATTTTCGGGCCAGGTTGGATTTTATCACTAATATTCACAACAAATTTATTGGGCAAAAAAACTAGTTGAAAGGAAATAAAGGGAGGAACTTACATATGTTGCGTGATGCTGCAGCCTTAAGGAGAAACAACACAACTTGTGGATTTTCATATTCACAAAGACAAATCAATATCATAGTAAAAACATGTTATAATCAATAGAAAAAATACATGAAATAGAACAAGCTAACTACCACTTACCTCATAGTTGTTTCCTATGGGTTTTTATTCTTTGAAACCAATTCATTACATGTTCAATCACAACTTTCGCAAAGAACTCCTTCTCGATATAATAAATAAAAGAATCGTTCATGTAATCATCACCCATCCTATTATATAATTCTTTCATAGCTGAAAAGAGTGGGGGCAAAAACAGAACTGTCAAAACAAATCAAATATGCTAAAAATTAAATTTTCAAAACGAGGTTATTTTTTCAATTTATTTTTTCGTTGACCCGTCTCACCCATTATACATAAACGTAACTGATAACCCATTAAAAAAATAAAAAGAGTAATTTATTTTTTCCATTGACCCATCACACCCATTTACTATTTACACGTAACTTTTTGTTATTTACACCAAGTGATATAGTGATATGACATTAACAAATTCAAATTTCTGTTTTTTTTCTTTTATAACTTCCAAAATATAATCTTTTATTAAAAAAACGAATATGGTATTGGGATATGCTTATTTTTATCTACGTTTTGATATAAACTTTGCAAAAAATGGAGTCGTATCAAATATATGTTTTATAAGTCGTTAGAAAATTTATATTCCATTTTTTTATAATTTTTTTTTATCAAAACCTATATAAAAATAAGTATATCACAAAACCATATTCGTTTGTTAATAAAACATTATATATAGGAAGTTATAAAAGAAAAACACAAATTTGAATTTATTAATGTCACATCTCTTGGTTTAAATAGCAAAAAGTTAGGTGTAAATAGAATCACTGGTACTCTTAAAGTGCAATGTCGGTACGTTTTTCATGTTTACCTTCAACTTTTGTCAAATGTGATTTTTACTCCATGTTAGCCTTTTAAATTTAGCAATCTTCATTTTCAGCCCCTTAACTTTTTACGAATTTTGTAAAATGCCACTTTGACCCCACGAAAATATATAATCTGATTTTTCGTTAATACAATCGTTTGAATAATTTGTTGCGTGCATATTTTTATGTATATGTTGGTATAAATTCAAGTTGGTTTACATGTCGACGAAAATTTTGTTTGAAAATTAGTCGAGACAAATATAGTACGTTTTCATGCTTACATTGTATGTACGTTTCGATGTAAATTTTGTTTTACTTATAATACATTTTCATACTTACATTTTATGTACGTTTCGACGTAATTTTTGTTTGAAAGCTAGCCGAGTCAAATATAATACATTTTGAGTCATCGATTAAATTTGAGTTGGTTTACGTTTTAACGTAAAGGGTCGATAATAATCTATACATACTCACGCCAATAGTCGGTAAAAAATTTGAATTGGTCTACATTTCGACATAAATTAGGTATACTTGTTCGTATAAATTCGAGTTTGTTTGTGTTCGACTTAATTTGGTGTACGCTTTTGTATTTTGTATGTTTCCTACGTATGAGTCGAGTCGCATATATTATGCTTTAACTTTAAGGTATAAATTCGAGTTAGGCTACGTTTTGACCTGCCGCTAATACGTTTTTATTTGACGGTATAAATTCGAGTTGTTGTATGTTTTGACGCTGCTAAGTCTTAACGCAAATTTAAGGTTGTGTAGTGCTTAGGTGGAATCAACTAAGCAAACCAACCGGGTTCGATCTCGTTTCATTTGTACGGTATAAATTTGGTTTACTTTACTTTTTGATCCAACCACAATGCTTATATATGTTACATTGAGTTAGATCGGACACATCGAAACATGTGTTTTCATATGGTTAACGCATTACATAACTCTTGTACTAATCCATTCAATGTTTGCAACGAGCCCGCGACGCATCGCCCACAGATCTTATTACTAGTTATACATAAACATAACCTGTAACGCATTAATAAAATAAAAAGAAGCTAGAAAGTTGCTTAAATGATTAGAAACTGTTACATTTTTTCCTAATATCTGTACTATATTTTCATAGAAGGAAATTTAAGATACCTAAAATTTAATGACTTTTTAGTTTAATGTATAACATACAACCCTAAAGTGAGGGTTAAATAGTCTTCGAAACACTAGTTACACTTTAATCTCCCATCTTAATTACACTTTGATCCATCATATTTAGAAAAATTCTGATCAATTAATTAGTAGTTACACGTTATCCCCTTACAAAAAACTAACTACCTCCACATTTTATAAACGACCATGTTAATATTTAAGAAAAAAACTACACCAACAATTTATTCTCTTTAGTTTGAGTATTGTATTGCAATGGTTTTTTTAATTAAAAAATGAAATGTTATGTGATTAACAATGTATATGGATGAGCAATAACGGAACCCTTAACCGAAAACATACGGATGCGAACCGAAATCAACTAAAAACTAAATTAACTTAAAACCGATTAACCAAAAACCAGTTATCAATTTTGTGTACCCGCGTTTAACCAAAATTAACCATGTAGGTCCGGCTAGGGGAGGATCTAGTCGCCTAATCCTTGTATACGAACCACTCCGGTTGTGCGGAATCCAACCGGAATAGCAAACCGAGACGGAACACGTAAAAACACGACACGCAGATATCACCGTTAAACACCACTGTATTATAACGATAAAAGGGTTCGGTTACAATCCAATGTTTACAATGCTCTTTGTAAACTCTCTCTAGTGTGTGTGTGTGTGCTCTGTTCTTTCTCTCTGAAAGTCTGTGTGTTCTCTCTGTTCTTGCCCACTGAAACAGAAACATAACATGCTATTTATACTAACAGACACACTACATATGACGAAACAGAAAGACAGGCGACGAAATAGATCATGGTCGACGAAACAGATGTGTTTCGTCGACTTCTGGGCTGATTCGTCGATAGTGGGCTTCGGTCCAATCAGTTGAGGCCCAAACTGTGTTTCGCCATCATCTATTAGCCCAAGGACTGTAATGTTGAGCCCAGTCCTTGTCTGTCTCCTTTGATGGCTTGAAGTCTTGTACACGACGGAGGAAAGTCGTCACAATATAAGCCGTGCTGAGTCGCGTCGAGTCGCGTCCACTAATCGAATCACGTCGCGTCGAGTCGCGTCCATAAATATGTATCAACAAACTCCCCCTTGGACGCTACTCGAGAGATTCTCTTCTCATTTCTTCTATGTCGGAGGATCTTCAAAGTCTTCACGTCTTGTAGGCAGAAAGTGTATCAACAAACTCCTTGTTTCATGTAAGAAGTGTGTTGACAAACTCCCCCTTAACATAAGCTCCCCCTTGAGTTATGCTCGTGAAAGTCTTTATCTTTATGAAGTGAGATCCTTGTGGTGTTGAAGGTCAGCGGCAACTCCATCATCTTTGTCTTTTGAGTGCCTTCACGTCGTGTCTTCATTCCGAAGCTTGTCATCGACCATGTTCTCCTAGCCTTTAGAATCTGCACATGCAAGAAATCTAAACGCGTAATGAGAACAACCGCTTGGAATATCATAACATAACCAACCGACACACGTGAGACCATTGTTCAAGCAAACGCCGTCCGACAGTTTGAAAGTTTAAAGTATTTTATCAATTTCAATTTTAACTTTCAAAACTTTGCAAATTTCGACCGTTTATGAAGATTTAGTCATTTTCGGTTTTCGTTCAGGTTTCAGGTAACGAAGACTCGAGTTCCAACATCGTACGATCGAAAATAAAATAGAAATAAAATCTTTTTGGATTTTATAAAGTTTATATTAAAACAAACTTAAAATCTTTTTGGTATTTTTGAATATTTCAAATGTAAAGACTGAAAGCAGTAAATAAATATATACAAACATTCTTTTTGTGAGTTTCGAGGGTAAGAGAATCATATCAGTTTACGGTCATGCCAAAACGCTCTTGTTGTTCATTTAGTTAACATTAAGATAAGCATCCTATAACGATTATCGGTATTGTTGTCCACATAAGCTCAACTTATCAGATGTAATCATGGCGAGAGGATACGTTAAGGTATGATTTATACTTACCGACCGGTGTTCATCCACATCACGACACATTCCCGTATCAAGGTATGCACGAGGGTTCATCTTACCGGTGAGTATACCGATTATCATCTGTTTGACCGTATATGATGTGAGATTCTCACTTATTTTGATTTGAAAACAAGCCCTATGTGATAGAATCACTTATTGATGAGGAACTTGATTTGCGATGCATGAGGGCACAGGAGCAAGTCCGTGAACAGGTCAGTACTTTCGTACAGCAGAGAGACGAACTTGACACCCGGAAAGAATTTGTGATATATTATCACTTATTTTGTGGGACATGTGATTGTTGATCACTTATTGAGGTCGAATGCAGTATGTACACGTATGTATGGTATCATGGAAGATCTAGACTTGCGTCCCCGTTATTTTTCGGTAAAAGATACAACCATGATACCCAGATGATAAGCAGCATAAAGACCGAATATCTCAGAACCTCGGCAATCTCTCAAACGAAATTTCGGTACCAAGACCATATGCCAATGAATGGTTCCCACCCAGTCTTCAGTCGGATTTAAGTTTATATCACCCTGCACACTTTAAAATGATTGTGAGCCTACCGATACATCTTATATAGAGCTGCTTATCGTTTTTCATTTTGCATTTCAGTTTAAAGAGGTTTAGACAGACCACTGATGTACTATCATTTTCTCTTTTGCTCGCCAGGAAACTCATTTTTGTTTTTCTATTGTTTTTGAGTTTTTGAAATTTTTCGATGTTTTTGGATTTTCAAATTTTGGATTTACTCCCCCTAAAATCAATAAACTAAGACAAATTTAAAAACACAAAGGTATTTACAAAAATGATTTTCCGATGTTGGTTTTACTCTTGCTTGACCTTAACGCCGTTTACCAATAATAAATAATCAAATCTTGATTTGTCAAAAGCTTTGGTAAAAAGGTCGGCACGTTGGTCATCGGTGTGGACGTAAGCAACATCGATTAGCCTTTTCTCAAAGCAATCACGTATGAAGTGATACTTAATGTCGATGTGCTTAGTCTTTGAATGCTGCACAGGATTTTTAGTGATCTGTAAGGCGGCAGAATTATCAACGTAAATAGGAGTAGTTAGGAATTCAAAACCGTAATTACGCATTTGTTGTTGGATCCATAGGACTTGGGAGCAACAACTTGAGGCAGCAATGTATTCAGCTTCGCATGTTGATGTAGCGACGCACGTCTGCTTCTTGCACTGCCATGTGACTAGGCGATTTCCCAAAAACTGACATCCAGCCGTTGTGGATTTGCCGTCGATTTTGCATCCGCCAAAATCAGAATCACTGAATGCGATCAAGTCAAAGTTATTATCCCTAGGGTACCATAGACCGGTGTCAGGGTAACCCTTCAAATAACGAAAAATCCTTTTTACAGCTGCAAGATGTGAGGCCTTCGGATTCACTTGATATCTGGCAAGCAGGCACGTTGGGTACATTATATCTGGTCTTGATGCTGTGAGGTACATAAGAGATCCGATCATCGCGCGGTAGTATGAGGGGCTAGTATCTTGTCCCTTCAGGTCTGGAGTAATTCCGTGATTTTGCGGCAATGGGATACCAATGGGCGTTGCATCAGACATCTGGAACCGGCTCAAGATGTCACCAACATAATTAGTCTGATGGATGAATATCCCAGACTCCGTTTGTTGTACTTGTAGGCCCAAAAAGAAAGTCATTTCCCCCATAGCACTCATCTCGAATTTATCCTGCATAACACGCTCGAAATCCCTACACAAAACATCATTAGTAGAACCAAAAATAATATCATCAACGTATACCTGTACCAGTAGAAGATCTCCATCTTGTTCTTTGATGAAAAGAGTACAATCGATAAGACCTCTTCGAAAACCATTCTCCAGCAGATAATTAGATAAGGTTGCATACCAAGCTCGCGGTGCTTGATGAAGACCATAGAGAGCTTTGTTGAGCAACCAAACCCGATCGGGATGAATAGGATCTTCAAAACCTGGAGGTTGTTCGACATACACCTCTTCTTCCACCACACCATGTAAGAATGCACTTTTCACGTCCATCTGGTATACCTTGAAACCTTTGAATGAGGCATAAGCCAGAAAGATTCGAATTGCTTCTAGACGTGCAACAGGTGCATAGACTTCGTTGTAGTCGATTCCTTCAATCTGACGAAAACCTTGAACGACTAGCCTTGCTTTGTTCCGGATAACGATTCCACGGTCATCCTTCTTGCATTTAAACACCCAACGGGTACCAATCTTCTTATAACCAGCAGGTTTCTCTACGAGTTTCCAGACACCAAGCTTCTGGAATTGTTGCAGTTCTTCCTGCATTGCCTCAACCCATGCGCTATCTTTCAAAGCATCTTTCCAAGTTCTTGGTTCTTCCTGTGAGACATAACACGCGAAAGACCAATCATTCTGTTGACCAGATTCTCGGATAGTTGCATACAAGCCTGCATTGTTGTTGTTTCGCAACATGTTTCTTGTTTGAACGCCACTCTGTACATTTCCGATGATGTTTTGTTGAGGATGGGTATTGTGAATCCTAGTTTCTGGATTATCTGGTACGGGAACATTAATACCCAGGTTGTTGAGATTGAGGTCAACAACCAATTCAAGGCCCGGAATTGACGAAGAGGATGATGCAGTAGCTTCAGCTGTTCTAGGGACATCCACCGGAGGTGTACCTTCTGAAGTACCATGTACTGCTGCTGTTGGTCCTTGATCTGCATCGAGAAATTCGTCATCCTCTGAAGATTCGTTCAATTCGGAAGCATCTTGAAAATCCTCATTGTCGAGAGCATTATTGTTCACTGAAGATGGTTCTTGATTGACAATAATGGGACGAACCAACGGTGAATCTGTTGCGTTGTCACTCTCGAAAAACATCCTTGCCGCAGCATTTTCTTCAACGGCTTCAACATTGATCGAATTGAAAAAGTCATCGTACTCAAACATCCAAGGCTGACCAGGATTTCTAACTGGTAAAGTGTGCCTTTGTACTCTGACTTCAGACCATTCCTCGACCCTTTTTGTCTCTAGATTCCAGACTCTTAAGTTTGGGGTGGAATACCCAAGAAAGTATCCCTCAATGGCTCTAGCCCCAAACTTTCCATTAGGATCGATAATTGTGCATGGAGCTCCAAACGGTTCGAGATAAGACAGGTCTGGTTTCCGTTTGTTAATAAGCTCAAAGCAGGTCTTGTTGTGCCTTTTTACTGTAAGGACTCGGTTCAACGTATAGCATGCAGAGGACACAGCTTCAGTCCAGAATGGAATGGGCAGCTGCGACTCTACTAACATAGTCCTAGCAGTCTCGATCAATGTGCGGTTCTTACGTTTAGCGACGCCATTTTGTTGAGGAGTGTAAGCTGCACTAAATTCGTGAAGAATTCCTTTTGAAGTGCAAAACTCTGCCATGGCATGATTTTTGAATTCAGTACCATTGTCGCTACGTATCCGCCTAACCTTCAAGTTGTAAAGATTCTCAATCTGAATGATCAAGTTTTTGATAATACCGAAAGTTTCACTCTTATGTGCCATGAACGCCACCCAAGAAAATCTTGAATAATCATCAGTAATCACGAGGCAGTATTGATGATTCCTAATACTTTTGTGCTTGACAGGACCGAACAAATCCATGTGCAAACGTTCAAGAGGAACAGCCACCGTGTTGACTTTCTTTGTAGGGTGTCGCTTCTTTGTTTGTTTTCCTTTCTGGCACGAGACACAGACGTCGTGAAGATGGAAATTTTTAAGAGGAACACCATTCACCAATTCATTTGACACCAAATGATTCATTTTGCGTAAGTGAATGTGACCCATTCGTCTGTGCCAAGAGATTGTGTCTTTTTCTGTGGCTTTGGAAACGAAACAAGTTGCTTGTGCAGACGTAGTAATAGCTTGGCTCATATCAAGGACATACAGATCATTTATCCTTGGAGCCGACAAGAGAATCCATTCTTTTGGGATTTTGAAGCCGGGTTTCAGCACATAACATCCATTAGCATCAAAGTGTACTGAGAACTGCTTGTCACAAATTTGAGAAACACTAAGAAGATTGTGATCAAGTTGTTGCACAAAGTTGATCTTATCAAAGCTAACAACCCCGTTGGAAATCATTCCTTCACCCGTAATGTATCCGCCCTTATCTCCAGCAAAAGCAACATAACCTCCTCTAATAGATTTGACGTCGTAGAGAAGCTTCATGTCGCCTGTCATGTGCCTGGATGCCCCACTATCAACAATCCAATGACTACTGATAGTTCCTCCTGGAACACCCTGCACATGAACTCACACAATTAGTTGGAGATGGGGACCCAAGCCATTGTGGTCTTGGGTCTTCCATTTTCATCAATCACAATAACCTCTATTCTTTGATGATTCGAGAATTGAGATGGTCCCCCTGACTCAGTAACCGTTTTTGGTTTCCAGGTCTGTTGAGTTTTACCAGTTTGATTGTTTGAAGTTTTTGAAAACTTTGAATTATCTGGTTTAACTGAAACAGATGGTTTGTGAATCACATCGGTTTTAATTGCCTTTTCAATTTTCTTGACCTGTTGGCGTTTCTGTTTCTTTTCCCTTTCTCTTATGAGTCGGGGATCTTGTTTTGATGAAACAGATCGCTTGCGGTCAACGTGGTCACGGGGAACATCAACTATGCCTTTTTGTTTATGAAGATACGGGCAATTTCGAACGATATGCCCAATTGTACCACATTCAAAACATGATCTTCGTTCAACAAACCCCGAAGTATCATGTGGTCGTCTTGCCGATGATGAACTTTGTGATCCCGAGGTACTAGGTTTTGAACTACTTGATTCATTCCTTTTCATTACAGTTGCTTTTTGGACAAAATCTAAATTAGATTGATTTTCAAACTTTGCAATTTTGTCCGTTCCCTTCGATTTCACAAAGTTCACATTCTTCTTCTTCTTCTGATTCGGCTTCTTTTGATTCTGAGTCGGTGCTTTACCTTTGGGTTTGGCATGATTTTGCTGTTTTTCCACTGTTGGTAATTTCTTGTTCCCAAATTGTTTTCTAACTTCAGCCTTTGGGATAGGAGGACACTGTGTGACTGTAACATGTGGTCCTGTCTTTCCCAAAAACTTACTTGTAGAATTTTCAAAGACTTTACTGATTAAAGATTGATTAACATTTTTAATAGGAAAATCTTTGTCTGAATAGACTTTATCATCACCAACAAGAGTGTACAACAAATCCACACTCTCCGACTCTTTAGCTGATGTGGACTCGGTTGGAACAGTCTTAGCAGGTTTTACGGGAGGATCACATAAAATATGATTCTCAAGAGGTATGTCCTCTTCTTTGATTATCGCATCAGACTTTTCCGAATCAGAATCATCGGACTCATCATCAGAAGAATCAGAAGCCTCACTGTATATCACAACTGGAGGATTCTGTTTCAGTTCAGCAGATGACACACATGTATCTGCTGACACATCTGAATCTGATGATTCCTCTTTCTTGTATCCGAGTCCAGCTGCAAATTCTGTTGCAAATTCCTTAACATCTAGAGGGACAGATGGTTCAAAATGAGTTCTATACTCCTCATCAGGCAGTGCATCATAGTTGTGTCTGACAGGTGGTGGACATTGCTTATAACCTATGCATGTGACATCCTTTTTCTCTTTCTGAACATCAATGATGTGATCCAACACATAGCTAGAGCTCAAATAACTGTCTAACTTAAGTCGGATTGCCTCACTTTCAGTTTTAACACAAGCCATTTCTTTTTGCATCACCTCAAGACGAGTGATATACAAATTAATGTCAGTTTGTTTTCTGGAAACCATTTTAGTCAGTTCTGTTTTATCTTTCTTTAATGTTTCAATCATCCTTTTAAATTCCTTTTCATGGTTTTCATAAAACATATTGGCTTCAGTGCACTTTGAAAGATCAACTGTCAATTTCTGATTATGAATAAAAGTCACATCATATTTCTCTTGCAAAGCCTCATGCTTGCTTTGCAATTCACACCACTTATCATTCACTAAAACATGTTTGTCTTGCAATTCAAACAAACTAGCTTGTAATGCATCGTGTTTGCCTTGCAACTCAGACATGTTTGCAACCAAATCAGCACATCTAACATTCAAACTATCACAATTATCACAGCTAACAGAAGTGGGTTCGTCGACACATACCTGACTTGATGAACTGTCGACATTCGCCATAAAGGCAGAATGGAGAGAAGACAAAGAATAAGCAGCTTGATCCACCAGAATAGATCTTCTTTCAATTCCTGCTGCAGCTTCATCCAATAGTTCATCAATAACTGCATCGACTGACACACTTGATGTGTCATCTTCCTGATCATTCCCTGAACCCGAGGATTCTTCATCCGAACTACCACTATAACCTGAGCTGTTTTCATCCTCAGAAGATTCACCACCATTGGCGGAAGATTCTCCACCACTGGCGTGATTTAGATCTTTGACAATCTCAGCAAAACATGCTGTTCCATCCGGAGCATCATTTCCCAACTGGATTGACCAATCACAGCCTTCATCTACTTGAACCACAAGTGCCTGGTTGGCATTTGATGGTCCTGCTTGAGTCTGGTTGTTGACAGGCACCAATGTGCGAACATTGTTCCTGTTCTGGTTCTGTTGGTTGCCTTGGCCTCTAAAAGGATTCTGGTTTCCATGTTGAGATGGCCTCGTACACTCACGCTTGAAATGACCACGTTCACCACAATTGAAGCATCTAACGGCCTGTTTATCAAACCCATACTTGGTGTCTTTCTTGCCTTCCAAGCTGGTTCTGCCAGTTCTTTCCATGAAATCCTTTGCTCGCCTAACAGCACTGGCAAGGGCCCACTTGATGTCCATCATCTCCATCTCCTCTTTATCAATCTGCTGATAGTCTTCTTGTGTCAGATTAATATTACCAATCTGACCTTCCACTAATCCACAGTATGCGCTCACCACAGTGTTTAGCAGCTCCATGTGTTCCTTAGCTACTTCCACACTGACTTTAGAAAAGCTTGAGGTGTCGAGCCGTACTGTATTTGGCTTTGATTGCTGACCAGCAGATGATGTGCTTCCATAACATGCTTGCTGTTGAGGAGGAAGCGGATTCCCGTACATGTCTGTTGTTGGTAAAGGATTTCCGAACATATCAGTTGGTCTGAGAGGTCGTTGCTGTTGTGGTGCTGATTGAGGAACTGGATCAAGCAGATTTCCATACATGTCTGTTGTTGGTAAAGGATTTCCGAACATATCAGTTGGTCTGGGAGGTCGTTGGCTTTGCTGTTGCTGTTGAGGAACTGGTTCCAGTAGATTTCCATACATGTCTGTCTTTGGAGGCACCGGAACTTGGATAGTATTGCCATACATGTCTGTGCTAGTCACAAAGGCTGTTTGAATTGGAGCATGTGAAGACGGTTTTGTAGAACTGCTAGACGTTCCAAAATACATTTCAGGATTTTGAGGCACAGGAATTCTTTTTGCCTTCAGAGTTTCTTCCTGATTCTTGTTTTCCAGGATTTGAACAAAGTCGTTGAAGCTCGTTGTAGCTAAAGTACCATTGTACTTCATGATTTCCAAGAAGGTGTTCCATTGAGGTGGCAACGAATCTGCAAACCTTTTCACAATCTCTGCAGGAGTTGTAACTACCCCAAAATTTGTCAATTCAGTCAACAAATGATTAAATCGACTTGTCAAATCACCTAACGACTCATTCTCCATACAAGTAAAACCATCAAACTCTTTCTTCAGCAGTTCTTTTCTTAATTGACGTGTCGCTTCATTTCCCACGCCCCTTGTCTTCAACGCATCCCACAACCTTTTTGTCGTCTTGTGACTAACAAACTGGTGATAAATATCTTTACTCAACGCCTGAGTAAGAATGGCATATGCTTTCTTTTCCAAGTCATAGACCTTCTTCTGATCTTCCGTCAGATCTGCAAATGTAGCGGCAGATGATGCAGCAACTTCTATTGTTTGATCAAAATCTGTGATGAACCGCAACCACAACTCTGTATTCTGACCAAGAACGTATGTATGAAATCTATCAATCCATCCTGGATATTCATATAAATGCATCAACTTTGGAGGTCTATTCAAACTTCCAGTTTCGCTTTCGCTTAAAAGAATGCTTTGAACACTTGGAACTTGATTTGATACAAATGCCCATTGACCGGTAGAAATTGCATTAGCTTGAGAAGATACTGGGGCAGAAGATGACGGAGTACCAAAATACATATCGGTATTTACCAGAGTATTCCACCTTGGATTCATTTTTGACCTAGGATGACAAGTACCTGTGAAACACACTCAAAACAAACTGTTAAGACACACTTGCAAACCCTCTGTTATAAGCTGATAAGTGTTTTGACGAAATGCAGACCCACGAAACAGATGTATGACGAAACACAGTTTCTTTATGAGTGGCGAAACAGATATGTGTATTGGGTTTGACGAAACAAAGGTATTCGACGAAACTGATATTGAGCAATTGGGCTAAATGTGTCGAAGAAACAAGCCCACTTGTGTTTGGGCTGCCACTCGACGAAACAGAGACCCAAGATGTACTACGAAACAGAAGCCCAAATTGTTAGCCCGATTCCACAACACAGTCCACGAAACAGAGGCCCAACAACAAGTAATATCGACGAAACAGAAGGTCTGTTTCGTCGAGGAGGGGCTTGACGAATGAGACCTGTTTCGTCTGATGTTTGATTCGTCGAAGAAGTAGCTGGGTGGGTGAGATCTGTCAGACACAACACTCTTTTTCAAACAACTGGTATGGTAAGATTACTAACCCGGTAAGGTGTCCAATTTTAATAATCTATTTCAATTTCCAATTCACAAACACTTTTTAATTTAAAAATTTTAAGATCAAAAAGTGGGTCTTGGAGAAGAACACTTTGAAGATGTTCAAGAACACAATGAATTTTCCGGTAAACTATGAGTTTTCCGGTGACCCGATAAATTTCCGAAAGCTGAATTTTGCAAAAATGTTTAATAAAAACCAACAAATAATATGTGAACTTTATTTTAACAAGGTTTTTTTTTAAGCAAACATAATGCAAAACAACAAGATTACAGCCGATTTTAAGAGATTTTTCCAGAAAATTATGAACTCTAAATCCGAAAATCAGCAAGAACTCCTCGGTTTTAACAAGGATAAGAGCCAAGGCTCTGATACCACTTGTAGGTCCGGCTAGGGGAGGATCTAGTCGCCTAATCCTTGTATACGAACCACTCCGGTTGTGCGGAATCCAACCGGAATAGCAAACCGAGACGGAACACGTAAAAACACGACACGCAGTTATCACCGTTAAACACCACTGTATTATAACGATAAAAGGGTTCGGTTACAATCCAATGTTTACAATGCTCTTTGTAAACTCTCTCTAGTGTGTGTGTGTGTGCTCTGTTCTTTCTCTCTGAAAGTCTGTGTGTTCTCTCTGTTCTTGCCCACCGAAACAGAAACATAACATGCTATTTATACTAACAGACACACTACATATGACGAAACAGAAAGACAGGCGACGAAATAGATCATGGTCGACGAAACAGATGTGTTTCGTCGACTTCTGGGCTGATTCGTCGATAGTGGGCTTCGGTCCAATCAGTTGAGGCCCAAACTGTGTTTCGCCATCATCTATTAGCCCAAGGACTGTAATGTTGAGCCCAGTCCTTGTCTGTCTCCTTTGATGGCTTGAAGTCTTGTACACGACGGAGGAAAGTCGTCACAATATAAGCCGTGCTGAGTCGCGTCGAGTCGCGTCCACTAATCGAATCACGTCACGTCGCGTCGAGTCGCGTCCATAAATATGTATCAACAAACCAAACCAAACCGAATCATTCATATTTTCATATATTTCTATTTTATATACCTCCAATATTTTGTATTTTATATCTCCATTTCATATATTTATATACTTCCATTTTATGTATTTATACATCCATTATATGTATTTACACATCCATTTTATGTAATTTTTCATCCATTTCATGTATTTACACCTCAATTTCATTATTTTAAGCAAAAGTTTTAACCCAATTTTGATTTTGGCTATTAACCGAAATTAAACAAACTGAACAAAAAACCGTCAATCTAACCGCATAAACCAAACGGATTAACGAAAAACCAATTGATTAAAAAATGGACTAACCGATGACTTTGATTTCAGCTTCAGTTGGGGATAATAATTGAACCGACTGAAATCATGCACACCCTAGCAGTGTTTGTGTTTTCCACCGTATCGCGAATGCACCCTTCTAGTCCAAACATCTAAAACTAACAACAACCTAAACCAGATAAACTTAATGCATCCAAAACATATATAATTTGAATTGCTCACCTGCGATTGAGATTCTCCTAAGTCCCCCGATTCTTATTTTGATTGGATATTTGAAGGCCATGACTCCTTTATTTCTACTCCTTTTCTTTTTATAACTTATTTGTTTTTATTGGATTTTCATCTGTTAACCTCTAATGGAGTGGGCCAATTATTTGGGTTAGAACCTTTACGATATGTTCCCGAGCTTACTAATAGAAAGGCGTGAAAGGAAGTAAAAGTATGAGTAAATTGCCTGGATAGTTCCTGTGGTTTTGTAAAACAACACCTATAGTCTCCAACTTTGACAGTTTGTTACTCGGATAGTCCCTAGAGTGGATGTCCGTTAGTTTTCTCCGTTAATTCCATGTAAAATGACCAACATGCCCTTAGTATTAAATTAAAACACTAAAATAGATATATTAAAATTAAAGGTGGGACCTACCAACCTTCTTATTCACCCTTTTAAGCCCTTGTATATCTCTATCTCTCTCTCTCTCTCTCTCTCTCTCACACACACACACACACACACATACACACACTCACCAACACACACTCACCAACACCTGCCTCTACCACTTACCACCAGTCGCCACCACCTACAACTCCACCAACATCAACATCTCCGCCACCTGAACTCCCTCCACCATCCCAGATCCCTTCATCCACCACATTTAGAGAGAGAAACGACTAGAGAGAGATAGAGATCAAAGAGAGAGAGAGAGAGAGAAAGAGATGCAGAAAAGGTCCAGAAGAGAGGGACGTGAATATGATGGTGACGATGGGTTGCTAATGTTAACAATGGTAAATTCAGTCGATTAAGGTCATATCGCCTCTTAGGGTTTCGAGTTTTGAGTTGAATTTGTGGATCTAGAACTTATTTAGGGTTTTATTGGTTGGGTTTTGATGATGGTTTGTTGTTGATGGTGTGTTGACGGTAGAGAAAGATGATGATAGTGGTAGTTTATGGGTGTAGAGATTCAAATGGCGGAACCACTATGTGTTGTGGCTGTTGTAGAGCTCGACTCCGTAGACCTCTCAACAGCATCCGTAACTCCTTCCTCGAACCGTCCTCCCCATAGCTTGGCTTCCTTCGCTGGAACCACCTGTGTTGCGGCTGTTGCAGAGCTCGACAGGTCGCATGAAGATGACGTTCTTATGGAAGCTAATGAGCACCGGAAATGATGATGGAAAGCTTGAACGGAGGACGTGGTGCAACGGTGGTAGTTTAGGGCTTGCAGATTGGGGTTTTTAGGTGGTGTGGTAATGGTGGCATGGGTGACGGTGGCGTCGTGATTGTGGTTGTTACAGTGGTTGATTGGTGGTGTTTGGTAGATATGGTGTAGTATGGTGGTAGTGACCGGTGGTTTTGTGGTGGCATGATGGTGGTAGTGGTGGTTTTGAAGAGGGATTCATAGTTTTATAGAGGGAGGTGGGGTGGGGATGAGGTGTTATATATTGTATTTAATAATTAATAATTAATAATTAATTGTGGGGCCCAATTGATATTTTAAATGATTAATTAGTTTTTTCTTACATTTTAATAAAAGCAAGGGGTGATTTTGTCATTTTACATAGATTTAACGGAGAAAACTAACGGACATCCACTCAAGGGACTATCCGAGTAACAAAGTGTCAAACCACAGGGAGCACTGGTGTAATTTTCAAAAGTTGGGGACTATAGGTGTTATTTTACAAAACCACAGGGACTATCCGTGCATTTTACTCTAAAAGTATTTTGTGTTCTAGAGACTTTATCTTTTAATGGAGTAGAAGGCCACTCTTCCTTTATATATATAAGATCTTACTAATTACTATTTTATCCTCTCACTTAACTTATTATAAAACCTAACAATAGTATAACTGTAAAATTATACCTTTTTTCTCTTTCTTTGAACTTGAACTTAAGAACAAATAAAATTTTTGGTTTCTTATCCTTACCTTTAAACTTGGAAACATTACATGAAATTAAATATTTCCCTTTCTTTTCTCTTCTAAATATTATCTCTTTTTTTTCTTTCCTTTAGTAACTCCGGAACACAGCATTAAAGAAATCTGAAAATGAGCCCTAACGCGTACACTTTTTAAACAAAATTTTACACTAAAAATTCTAAAAGTGCATAGGACGATTATGAGTTCAGTATGGACCTACCCTCCCCTTGGGTTGTATTTAGGGTAAGTTACACTTTTCTTCCTTTATGTTTATATCGAATTACAATGGCTGTCCTTTAAGTTCAATAATTATAGTCCCAGTCCTTTATTTGAAAAACTCATTACACCTTTCGTCCTTTAGCGCTAACCAGGTTACAATTTTCAGTTAAGATTCTAAATGTTATTTTCTTTTATTTATACTATAAATAATTAAGTAAAAAGACTAAATTGCTCTTAACTGAAAATTTTAAGCTGGTTAGTGCTAAAGGATGATAAGTATAATGAGTCTTCCAAATAAATGATTATAACTGTAATTATTGAAGTTAAAGGGCGTCCATTGCAATTCGATATAAACATAAAGGACGAAAAAGTGTAATTTACCCGTTGTATTTATATCCACCCCTTGGCTAGAAAAACATCTCTATAAACTTGTCGTAAAAAGCGGTATAAATAATGCTAACTTCAATAAACGAAAAACTAACTAATATCAAATATGTTTCTTTGTGTCCTCCATCTTGCAAGATGAAAAATAAGTATATAACACTCATGTTTGGCAAACATTTCATCATTTTTTTTATATATTAGCAATGTAGTTACCGAGCTCAGACATAAGTTCATCTCTTTGTTGATAACCAAAATCATATGGATACATTTTTGGCAACCATAGTACCTTTAAAATATCAAATGCTCTAATATTATCATTCGTGTTCAAAGTTCCCATACACATAAGCAATTCGTTAAAATAGTTTCCAAGCTCTTGTGTATGCATATCTAGCGGTACTAGTGTGTTGAAATTATTATCCTCGTAATTAATAAACCAATGTAAACTACCTTAACCAGAGCAAGAAGAAGAAAGAAAAGTAGGTTGTGGCTCACCCTGCATAGATTTGATGCAAAAAGTAAGGGAAAAGAGAAATGGTACAAGAAATAAGCAAGCGTTGTATGATGCTGTTGAGTGTGGAAAACTACAACAAGTGGTGAGTATCTTAAAGAAGGAAGAAGTTGCAATCACAGAGAGTATCAGTATCAATGGCAACACAGCTCTCCACATAGCAATGGCCTACAAGGATGATGGGGATGGGTTTCTAAAGAGCATGTTGGATCTCACTGATATTCCACTAACAGAGGTCCGAAATTCAGATGGAAGCACTCCGCTTCATCTAGCTGCTTCATTTGGGCATGCAAATGCTGCTAAGATCTTGCTAGACAGAAGCCCAAACTTGTTGCATGCAAAAGATAACCAAGGTTGCACGCCGCTTGACATAATTGTTTCCCGACCTTGGAATAAGGAAATGAGTCTCTTTTTTAAATCCGTAATATTGCCAGACATAGAACATGCAGATCACGAGGCTTTGGTAGTTAATGCTATTTGTTCCAAACATTTTGGTAAGTACGTACATACAGACATTTCTAGCTATCTTTTAAGTTTTCTTATGATCCCTTCTCTCTCTCTCTCTCTCTATACATATATATATATATATGATAAGGATCGGTTAGGAACCACCCTTTATTGCGAGAATCAATGTGAACACAACCAAAATACCTAAAAACACAAAATATTATTATTATTATTATTATTATTATTATTATTATTATTATTATTTAGAGTGAATTGCAAATTTTGTCCTTTTATTCGTGGTAAAGACAAGATACACTTGGACCAGAAAAACCTGTGCCCAAAAATAAGATATATCACATTTCAAGCGATGTCCTTTATTTTTAAAATTGACGAGTTTTGTACTAATTGTTTCAAAATCTTACACGGTATGTCCTTTGGCTCTAACCCAGTTACCTTTAAACGTTAAATTTGACCATGTAAAGGTAACTTTGTCAATCTGTCAAATTTAATTTACTTAAACTAAATCAAAATTTCATTATAACCTCTCTCTACAAGTTCAGACCACCATCATCAACTCCATCTCTTTGTCCTCTCTCTACAAGTTCAGACCACTACCATCAACAAAACCTCTTTTATCACCCCACCACCTACCAGCTACACCATCCCCACCCCTCTTTTCTACTAATTCCACCATCACTTCCACCACAAATACCCATAAACACACACACTTTCCTCATTTTGGAAAACCCAAAGAAAGAGTGAGATGGAGAGAGAAAGCAGAAGAGAGAGAAGTTTAAGAGAAAGAATCAAAGAGAGAGATTAGAGAGAGAAAGAGAAAATGCAGAGAAAGAGAGTGGGGGAGCTCCGGTGGCCGACGGTTGTCTGACACGAAGCTTGAACAGCTCCGGTGGTCGACGGTTGTCTGACACAACACTTGAACAGCTCCGGTGGTCGACGGTTATCTGACACGACGCTTGAACAACTCAGCTTAGATCGACGGGGATGATGTCAGATGTTGGTGTTGTTGTGGGTGTAACAACGAGGTGACGGCGGTGGTCATGTGGAGCAACGATAATGACGGTGGCGGTTGTGCTTGAAGGAGACACCAGTGATGGTTTTCATTGAAGGTGATGACAGTGGTGTCGGCTGTGGTCCACGATGACGGCGGTGATGGTGAACGTGATGGTGACGGTGGTGCTTGGGTTGGTATTAATTGGGGGAAAATGAAAAGGGTGGGGAAATGACTGATAGGCCCTCATGTGACTTGCACATGATGCCTTTTAACAATAAAAAGTAACTGGGTTAGAGCCAAAGGACATACGTGTAAGATTTTTAAACAATAAGTACAAAACTCGTCAATTTTAAAGATAAAGGACACCTCTTGAAATGTGATATATAGATAAAGGACAAAATTTGCAATTCGCTCTTATAATTTATATAAAAATAGCTACTTTTAGTTTCTAAAAAAAATTTCGAGTAACAATTATGGATGCACATGTGCATATGTATCATTTCTTTGACAAGTTCCGTAATACATTACCAGTATTAGACAATTGCACTTTCATTTACACTACCATCAGTAATATAATATTTTTACATTACAAATATTAGAAATGCACATGTGTATCTATATGTATGAACAAGATATAACGTGTTTTTGGTACATAATTTGAATACACTTTCCTTTTCATCTATCATACCATCCATAATACACTACCATTACCTCCTACTATCCATAATACACTACCATTACCAATATTTATTGTATTTTTCACTTCATGCACATGTGCATCAACACCCTTCATACCATACGAAAAAACATATTACACCATAAAGTGACAAATATAGCCAAACCATCAACCACTAGATATAACTAACCAAAAACATGTATATTGGCCTACTTCATCATTCAAAATCACAAATTTTTTGTACCAAAACATGTTATATCACGTTCATACATATAGATGCACATGTGCATTTTATATATTGCTAATGTAAAAAGTAGTGTATTATGGATGGTAGTGTAAATGAAAGTGCAATTGTCTAATACTGGTAATGTATTACGGAATTTGTCAAAGAAATTATACATATGCACATGTGCAATGATAATTGTTACTAGAATTTCTTTTTTGGTAATGAAAAATAGCGAATTTTAATTAAAAAATAATAAAAAAGATTGTGTGTTTTTATGTATTTTTTGGTTTTTTTTTGTGTTCACATTGGCTCTCATGGTTCTCGCAATAAAAGTGGTTCTCAAATGAACCCTACCCTATATATATATATATGGTGGAGTTCTAGAGTGAACACTAGTGTATTTGTGAACTGATTGAACAAATTTGGCCATTGATTTAAACTTGTGTATACACTTGTGTATTGATAAGAAATGGGCTAGGATTAGTTCACTAGTGTTTACTATCAAGGGGGGTTTTTTTTCACAAATGAACCTAAGCCTATATATATAGAAACGGGATCAGGAGAAAACGCCCTAAGGTGTGAGAACAGTGAGAACGCATCCTAATGGAACACTTGGCGCTGGATATAATCAGGGTGCGAGGGGCTTTTTTTGTGTTTTTAATCTTCTTTTTTCCCAATTTCGTGTGTCACATGCTGCTTCATTTTTTGCGTCTACGATTATTTTGGCATTAATTAGATTCATTAACTACTTGGCGTTTTACGGTTTTTTTGGATTTGTCTCGTTGAATAAATTGTTTTGTGTAACATAGATATTTTTTTGCCGTTATGGCGTTTCTCCGGTCAATTTTTTGGCGTTCGTGGCGTTGTTAATAATTCATTACCATTCATTAATATTTCATAAGATTACAATAAGACGAAATCAAAACAAACTAATAGTCTTTTGTGTATAGGATTACATCAGAGATGTACCAATCGCTTTGTTCCTCATTTTCTTCAGATTCATCATCATCATATTTTGCATTGGCGTATAACGCCATCATCTCGTCTCTTCTTTGCAGCAGCCTATACTTAAATATCATTACAACCCTGGATCTTGCATCGTTTGAAGGTGCTAAATCACAGAGTTGTTCAAGGAGATGTAGCCTCCCTGTCTTCAACATTTCTTCCATTGGCAATGAATATTCCACCCCGTGTCCATAACTCATTTCAGCCGTTCCTACTTCTTCATGCACCACCCAAATTCTAACTGTTGGTAGAGGAGTATCATCAATATCATCATCATCATGATCATCATGCTCTGCTGGAAATTTTCTCTCCAATCTTCTTATTACCGTTCGAGTTCTTTCACAATCGTTGGCCATTGGAACCCCAAGGGCCAGAGTATCCCTCTGAACCGCTTCATCCATACTAAGTATGGATTTGATTGTCTTGACCTTCACCCTTCTCCTATCAGAGAACTTTAGGATGAAACGTCTCTCCGACCTTTCAAACCCCCATGCAATAACCTTGGCCATTTGTTTAAGTTTTATGACGTTTTGGACAATATGTGGCGTTTTAGATAATGTGTAGAGTGTTTAAGTTGTTTTTACATGTTCTACTTTTATAATGAGTTTTTTTTCCCGCGCATGTATGATGCAGTCTATAAAGTGACAGGTAATTATGGCATTTTGAAAAGATAAATAAATTCAATTTCCCATGGAGTGGCTTTTAATATAATAAATGTTTGTAATAAAGTTTCCGTCGCTTCAGTTTACTGTTTTGTAGTTATTGTTTGTTTAGCTTCATCTGTTTATGGTTTCAGTTTACTGTTTGTAGTTACCTTTTCGAGATTTTGGCGTTTTGTATTTTTAATGGGATTTAGATAAAGATGGCGCTTTATTCTATTCTCTTATACCTTGTTTTATAATTTTTTTTTAGTTTTTAATAATACTCGTCCAAAGTAATTTTATTATAGTTTGGGAGTTTTGGACGTTTTATGACATGATGGCGTTTCACAAGCATTTTTCTGTGTGGCATTTTATTATATTTTTTTTTAGAGAAATAATGTATTTGTTCTTAGCTGAAAATTATATAACAAACAACAGAAAAAGAAATTTTAAAAAATAGAAACAATTCATCTTCCAAATCTAAATCTTCACCGGCACCAGTCTCTTTCTTTTTGGAAACTACAAGAACCGTTACCAATGTATGGCGTTTTTTATTTTGGTATGATTCATTTATTTTTTTGTTGTTGAAGTAGCTTTTTTGTGGATGTTTGGAAACACAAAATGACGTGGGTTTTTTGTTTGAAGCTCATCTTTATCTTCATCTTTATCTTCATCCCACTTTTCAGTGTCATCCGTCTCTTCATGCCATTCAAATATTCATGAAGAACAAAGCACAGAAAATGAAATTTGTCTGTCATCTGTCTCTCTTTCTTGAAGATTTGTCCATCTCATGCAGCAAAACGTTATTGAGTTACACCCCTCAGCTAACAATCCATTCGGCGAAACTTCGCGTAGAACAATATTGAATATCCAAGAAACGATGTTTGCCATTTTTGATTTTTTAACTTTTTGGCGTTTTTACTAAGAAAACAGTGTATCTCAAAGAAACTTCGATTGTAATCTTTGATGTTTGGGTTTTTGGCGTTTCTAAGATAAATGGTATATAGTAAACTATGGCGTTTTGGGTTTCGTGTGGTTAATGGAAGGTCCGAGTTGTTGTTTATATAGGATGTTTTGGCGTGTATTTTAGGCAGGATTTCATGATAATAAATGCTAGTAGTTAAGTTCCATCGTTTTAGTTATTGTTTGTTCTGCTTTGCTTTATCGATTAAAAACAAAGTTTGGTGTTTTATATTTAATGGCGTTTAAATTAGGATGATGTGTGCTTTGTATTTTAAGGTGTGAATTTAATGGCGTTTTATATTTAATGGCGTTTAAATTAGGATGATGTGTGTTTTGTATTTTAAGGCGGAAATTTAATGGCGTTTTATTAATGAGTTTGGCGTTTTGTGTCGAGATGTCTAAAGACCTTTTTACCCTTAATGAAGCGCGTCCACGTAATAAAATTGATGTTATTTACGAAAACGCCACCGGGCCAATCTAGTCCAAAGATTGTTTTGATCTGATGATCCATAAGCGTTCTCACTGTTCTCACACTTTTCACCATTTTCCCTAGATCTTGACCCTATATATATATAGGAGAAGGATCCGCTAGGAACCACCCTTTATTGCGAGAACCGTGAGAACCAGTGTGAACACAAACAATAATACCTAAAAAAAATCTAAAAAAACACCCAAAATTTTTGTTTTTTTTTACTATTTTTTTTGGAAAAAACGCTATATTTCGTTTATAAAAAAATATTTCAAAAAAAAAAAAAATTTTCGAGTCACAGTTATCCATGCACATGTGCATTTGTATCATTTCTTTGACAAATTCCGTAATTCATTACAAATATTAGACAATTGCACTTTCATTTACACTACCACGTGTAATACACTACTTTTTACGTTAACAATATTAGAAATGCACATGTGCATCTATATGTATTAACATGAAATTAGGTGTGTTGCTACAGTACTTTCTCTTTCATCTATAATTCCATCCATAATACACAAACATGCACATGCGCATTTTTGTCATGTCTTTGACAAATTCCGTAATTCATTCCAAATATTAGACAACTGCACTTTTATTTACACTACCATATGTAATACACTACTTTTTATATTACCAATATTAGAAATGCACATGTGCATCTATATGTATCAACATGAAATAAGGTATTTTGGTACACTACTTTGAATACACTTTCCCTTTCATCTATCATATCATCCATAATACACTACCATTACCTCCTACCATCCATAATACAATATCATTACCTCCTACCATCCATAATACAACACCATTACCAATGTTTTCACTTAATTACATGTATATCAACACCATTTATACAATCCAATCATCATATTACATCATAAAGTAACAACTATAGCCAAACCATCAACCACTAGATATAATTAACCAAAAAACATGTATGTGGGCCTACTTCTCCATTCAAAATCACAAACTTTTTGTATTAAAACATGTTATATCATGGTTATACCTAATGATGCACATGTGCATTTTTAATATTGATAATGTAAAAAAGTAGTGTATTACGGATGGTATTTTAAATTAAAGTGCAATTGTCTATTACTGATAACGTATTACGGAATTTGTCGAAGTAATGATACATATGCACATGTGCATGGATAACTGTTACTCAAAAAAAAGTTTTTTTTTTTGTAACTAAATATAGCGATTTTTGTTAAAAAAATATTAAAAAAAAATTTTTAGGGCTTTTTTGATTTTTTTTAGATTTTATTTTGTGTTCACATTAGTTCTCGCAATAAGGGTGGTTCTCAAATGAACCTTACCCTATATATATATATATATATATATATGTGTGTGTGTGTGTGTGTGTGTGTGTGTGTGTGTGTGTGTATAGGGTAAGGATCATTTCAGAACTCTAAATAATTATAGAACTTACAGAACTCTTAATAATATATATATAGGGTGGGGTTCTAGAGTTAACACTAATGTATTTGCGAACTAAGTGAAGAAATCCTGGCCATTGATCTACACACGTGTATGGCCAGGATTAGTTCCCTTAGTTCGTAAGCTACACTAGTGTTCACTCTTGAACCTCATCTTTTATATATATATATATATATGGTGGAGCTCTATAGTGAACAATAGTGTATTTGTGAACTGAGTGAACAAATCCTGAGCATTGATTTAAATCATCAGATAGTAAAATACATTAATGTATTTTCATCATCAAATCCTGGCCATTGATTTACACTTGGTATTGATAATCAAGTGCTGAGATTAGTTCATTAGTGTTCACAATCAAGAGGGTTGTTCACAAATGAACTTAACCCTATATATATATATATATATATATAGGGTTAGGGTAAAATGAAACCTTATACGAGTTGTGAGAACTTAAAGAACTCGGCCATACGAAAGGTTTTTCATCAGCTTTTTACAGCTGTTGTAAGGGGCCCAAAAACACCACTTCGAAAAGAAAAAAAAAATTACGGCAATATTTCTAAACATTTTAATCTAGAGGTGTGAAAAAAATGGGTGCAAAACTCGCATGGAAATGCCGAGTTCTCTAAATTATCACAACAACTCGTAGTGATTTTCCCTTAATTTTAATCCTAAATATATACTATTAATAATTTCAGACTTAGCATTGACTTTAATACAAAGATGCAGTAATCCGTTGAAGAGCCCTGTTGTGCTAATGGCTACAGCTCAAAACTGTCCCGCTGATTTCACACCTATCCAACTCATCATCTATGAATGTAATTAAGCTCGTTTGTTTTTTTATTTATAATTAATAAATCAAAATTAATTAGTTTTTTGATCATCTTCTATTAGTGTTGCGAACGCCGGTTCTACATTTCATAACTAGAGGTACCTCGAATATGAAGGGCTGTATGAAGCTAGCAAACTTGGTCCTCAGAACGGGTATATATATATAATGCATGGTTTTCTTATTCATTCATACAAGGTTAGATTAAGTTATTGATCGATCATATATAACATAACATGCATGTTCTTTTTTATCTTGTGTAGTTTTGGCGTACCCTTTTAAAATGCTTATCCGGATTTGCATCAAGCTCCAAGGTGATACATATTAACTAACTAAAGAAAGTGTTACATACATGTTAACAAATGTGGATGGATGATTCATATGTGTGTTTATATACCATTGGGGTGCGCACGCGATGCGACGATTAACACAACAGATAGGTTGGTGATTTTAAGAATGAGCAGAGTGTGATTCAGTTTGGTTTTTAGCTACAACCAAAACCAATTTATATCGGGTTGAGCAACAGTTATCATAAATAATTCCAAAAACATAAAAAAAAACTTAAAGATGCAAAAACATGAAAAAAAAAAACCTTAAAGATGCCAAAACATGTGTGCCATGTAACGGATCAAAATATTTAAACTTTTAAAATTTTTCTTTAACTAAGCAATGTGTTAAAAATGATTAAAAATAATACCTTTTAATTTTTTTCTATAACTAAGCAATGTGTTAAAATGATTACAACTATAAAAAAAATCTTGTATATATTAACTTTGAACTTGTGAAGAAAGAAAATGAACGGATTTTTATTACTAAGTGACGTCTTAATTAGGAGAAGTTTATTAATTAGCGTCTTAATTAGGTTAAGAGAGGACAAATTAGGAACTATTGTATAGAGCATTTGTACCGTGCGCACCAAAATGTATGCTATGCGTCTTAAAATGGAGAATAAGTTACAATTGTATCCTCCTCAAATCCTTTATATAGTAGTATAGTATATAGAAGATATACTATATTATAATACATATAAGGAGGACACAGATATAATTTTACATAATTTAAAAACTTTAAGTAATACAACTTTTAAAACATATAGTATAATCTCCTAAAGCTTATTGTTGACTTTTATACCACCTACCCATCACCATAAAAACAATTATTTTTTATTTTTTTTTAGTTTGAGTATAATATTGTCATAGTTTTCCTTTATAATTAAAAAAAGTTAAATATTAAGTGATTAATAGTATCTGAGTTCTCCACCGTAACATAGACCCTATAGTATGTGTCCATGTATAAATACACATATATTGAAAAGACTTAAAACTCTAGAAAACCTAGGAAGCATTTAGGCCACAAGATCATTGTGCATTGTAGGAACAGAGATGGGAGTGTGCCACGCCTTAATAGGGGCGGATTTAAAGGTAGCGGGCGTAGAAGAGGAAATACTAACTAATTTTGACTTTCTAACATGTGAGTCATATGCAAGTTTCCAATCATATTTAAACATTTGTAATTTTTTTATACGTCAATATTCTTTAAATAAAAGTATACCATAATATTTAGCGTTTTTTTATCTTTAATATAAGTCTCGTATTGTTATAATATATATATAGGATAAAGATCCGTTAGGAACCACCTTTTATTATGAGAACCGTGAGAATCAGTGTGAACACAAACAGTAATACCTAAAAAATCTAAAAAACACCCAAAAAAAATTTTACTATTTTTTTTGGAAAAATCGCTTTATTTCATCAATAATAAAAAAATTAAAAAAAGCGAGTAACAGTTATCCATGCACATGTGCATATGTATCATTTATTTGACAAATTCTGTAATTCATTACAAATATTAGACAATTGCACTTTTATTTACACTACCAGGTGTATACACTACTTTTTACATTAACAATATTAGAAAAGCACGCCAATGAGCTTGTGGTGGAGTGTTAAGGGAGAGACTTGGGTTTCCAAGAGACCCAAGTTCAATTCCTGCTTCTCCCAGTTAGTTTTTAGCGGCACCTGGTGATGATGGGAGACTAGGCGAGTAGGCGGCGATCGCTAGTTCGATCCTTGAACTGAATGAGTTTTACCTCACCGCACTGTCGTGCCTTTGGGCGAGTGTTCACGGGCTTCTGCCCTAGGTGAGGGTTTTCCCCAGTTCGGAGACGAGTGTATCCTGATGTAGTGAATTTCGCCTGTAGCCCATTTGGAGGATTCGTTGGTCGTTCAAAAAAATATATATTAGAAATGCACATGTGCATCTATATGTATCAACATGAAATAAAGTGTTTTGTTACACTACTTTGAATACACTTTCTCTTTCGTCTATCATTCCATCCATAATACACAAACATGCACATGCGCATTTTTGTCATTTTTTTGACAAATTCCGTAATTCATTACAAATATTAGACAATTGCACTTTCATTTACACTACCGTATGTAATACACTACGTTTTACATTACCAATATTATATACACACATGTGCATCTATATGTATCAACGTGAAATAAAGTGTTTTGGTACACTACTTTGAATACAATTTCTCTTTCATCTATCATACCATCCATAATACACTACCATTACCTCCTACCATCCATAATACAATACCATTACCAATATTTTCACTTTATTACATGTATATAAACACCATTTATACCATCCAATCAACATATTACATCATAAATTGACAACTATAGCCAAGCCATCAACCAGTAGATATAACTAACGAAAAAAACATGAATGTGGGCCTACTTCTCCATTCAAAATCAAAAACTTTTTGTACCAAAAAACACGTTATATCATGGTTATACATAATGATGCATATGTGCATTTTGAATATTGGTAATGTAAAAAGTAGTGTATTACGAATGGTATTGTAAATTAAAGTGCAATGGTCTATTACTGATAATGTATTACGGAATTTGTCGAAGTAATCATACATATGCACATGTGCATGGATAACTGTTACTCAAAAAAAAGTTTTTTTTCTAACGAAATATAGCGATTTTTTTTTAAAAAAAATATTAAAAAAATTGAGTGTTTTTTTATTTTTTAGATTTTATTTTGTGTTCACATTGGTTCTCGCGGTTCTCACAATAAAGGTGATTCTCAAATAAACCTTACCATATATATATATATTAAAAACCACTAGCTAAAGTGAAAACCCGAAAACTAACTAAAAATCCTAAAAAACATACCAATTTTTTTTTTACAAATTTTCGCTAGTTTTTGTATATAAAGAAAACTTTTTTCAAAAAAAAAAAAAATGTACTGCACATGTGCAATATATGTGTACTACATATGTGTATTATTGCACATATGCACTACAATTTTTTTTTTTGAAAAAGACTTTTTATATAAAAATAGCGATTTTTAATAAAAAAAATTGGTATGATTTTTAGGCTTTTTTACTTAGTTTTCGAATTTTCGTGATAAAAGGAGTTTTCACTTGAACCTTCCCCATATATATACATATATATATATATATATATAGTCAAAAGTTGGCTACAAAGTCCAAAACCTCTAAAAGGTGTGAGAAGTTTTTGTAGCCATTATGGTTTAAATTTTAGACATGATATTTTAGATTCTTTTGGCATAGTATTATATATAAAAAAACACAAAACGTAACAATTGAAAACATAATAAAATTTATTTTAGGCATAAAACATCATATCAAGAAAGCTAATTAGTGTGTTTTAAATTTCATCTATAATATATTTTATTGTGTTTTAAATTGTTATGTTTAACGTTTTCCTATATAATATCTTGCCTAAAATTTAAAACACAATATCTACCTATCCTTCGCACACATTTTAGGAGTTTTTAGGCTTTGTAGCCGAACCCTACCGATATATCTTTTTATATTATCTTTTCGGGATAGGGTTTGGGTAGGTAGTTAAAAACTCTTAAAAAGTATAAGAAGTCTATGTAACGTTTGTGTTCTAAATTTTAGGCACGATATTTTATATTCTTTTGGCTTTGTATTATATAGAAAAACAGCAAACATAATAATATAAGAAAACAATAAAATGTATTCTAAACATGAAATTTAAAAACCCTACTTAATTTTACAAGTTGGATCTCATATTTTAACATTGACTTTTTTTTTTTTTTTTTTTTTTTTTTTTTTGTGTGTGTTTAACACATGCGGCACCAAAATTCAACAAGGCGTATATCTTGTCATATTGTGTTTTACAGTGGGGGGTTGGGGGCATAAAATCTAACATGGCGTTAAAACACTATCTAAAAAATGTTAACGCAATGTATAAAATGCCCCGTTCAAGGCTTTTAGAAAAGTTGTATTTTAAAAATAAAATATTTAGTAATTTCGTAATCATAGTAAAGATTTAAAAAAATACTCAATTTTAGGGTATAATTAAAAATGACAATGACGTATAATGCCATGTTATAATTTGAGATCCAGTTTGTCTAACACTAAAATGCCATGTACAAAACATTCAGTTCAAGAATTTAAAAAAAAATATTATTTAAAAAAATAATACCATACTCATGTTAAAGATTAAAAAAAAGCCCGAATTTATAGTATATTTAAAAAAAATAACGTATAAAAAAGTTATGAACGTTTAAAAAATAAATAACCATGCATGTGCATGTGTAGAGTCCCTTTTTTTAGTTGGACGCATTTGCTCTTTTGACGCGGTAAAAATATTGCTTGCATGATTGCAGTATTCAAGGAGTTGAAAGAGATTATGAAAGAACGAAGGGATGCAAGAGATTTGTTAGATGTTGTTTGTGCTTTGATACAATCTTCAAACGAGACCTGGTCTTCCCGAGATTTTTACACGGAGGCGATGCTTGAGGCTATAAGGCGTGATGCGAGTGACGTCGTTGAAAAACTTGTGTATTGGTTTCCAGAGGCAACCCTGATCGTGGACGAAGATGGCCACAACTTTGCTCAGGCTATTTGGAAGAACCGTGCATCCAAGATTTATGCACTAATCCTTGATGGAAACCTAGCTAACCATACGAGTCTCTCTCAGGAATCATCGAAGGTAGATGAACATTTCGGGAATAATTTCTGCATTTTGCTGCAAGATTAGGGCCTGCGAGGAAACTTGATCTTATCTCATGTCCACCTTTCCGAATGCAACGTGAGTTACAATGGTTTAAGGTAGCGCAAGAAATTGTTCCTCAAGGCTGGCGCACGGAGAAAAATTGTTTGAGAGAAACGCCTGACATGGTATTTAAAAAAGAGCACAAGGATTTGGAGATTGAAAGCGGAGAGTGGATAAAAAGAATAGCAAACTCAGTCACAATTACAACCACATTAATCATCACAGTCATGTTTGCATCAGTAATTCAAGTACCAGGAGGTAATGATGACAAAGGACTCCCAAATTTTATCTCCGAACCAGCATTCATTCTATTCCAAATATCAATTACTATATCAGCGGCAACATCTGATCTTTCATTGTTATTATCCCTGGCAATCATAACTCATCCTCTAACCCAAGATGACTTCCTACTACGTTTACCTATAGCCATGGCACTTGTTTGGGTGAGCTTGTTCCTGTCAGCCGCGCTCGGTATGTTGGCCTTTGGGGCTGCGTTGTTCCTTCTTTTTGGGACTTACGACCCATGGGTTCTTGGTTTGTTAGCTTCACTCGTAGCCCTACCAGTTATTCTGTTTTTGTTTTTCTACTCTTGGTACATGTTAGATGCAATTGCTGACTTCATGCATTCCACAGGTCATTTTTTGATAATTCATTCTTCTCGTCGTCTGAAACTAGTAGGTATGATCTTTATTTAACCAACTCCATACTTTGATCTTCCTGTTATTTATATTTGTAATAATCGATGTGATTGGCCTATTTTATATGTGTGTCTATAGGGTGTGGATCATTTGGGAACCATCATTTATATGGTGGGGGTTTAGGTTTTTGGGTGGTGATAGGGTGGGGGGTTCATTGTTTATTTTGGGTTTAATTGGTTGTGTTCACAAGTGGTTCTCATGTTACCGCATGACCCCTACCCTATATATATAGAGACAGGATTTGGAGAAAACGCCTAAAAATGTGAAAACGGTGAGAACAATTTTGGTGTTGACATATTGAGTTGGTGCTAACTTACACTAAGGGTAATATTGTCAAAAATCCCATACACATGCCAAAGACCATGCATATACAAGTTGCATGCATATTCCATCATCTTTTTTAAACTCCCGTAACTTTTATATACGTGATTGTTTTTAAAAAAATTACACCATAAAATCGAATGGTTTATTATATTTCCAACGAGTATATTATTGTTATACTTTTGAAATAAAAAAATAACATGAACTGGGTGTCCAAAAAAAAACGTCAAAAACACCCCGTTCATAAAAACGTCATGAAATGCTCAGTTGAAAACATTATAAAACACCCAGCTAGGAAAAACACCATGAAAAACCAAGTAGAAAACGCCAGAAAAACACTCGGTTCAAAAAACACCATAAAACCCCAGTTTTTTGTTTTTAGAAAAGTATATCAATGGTGTAATGTTTTTTAAATAATCATGTATAAAAAAGTTATGGACGTTTAAATATGACCAGGGAAATGTCAAATGATTAGCATGTGCACAAATCACTGCATCAATCTCGGCCACAAATCACTAAGATCTTGCGGTTGAGAATCATTCTTACCGTTTTCATACTTTAGGACGTTTTATATAGGTTGAGTTATAGTTCAAAGTGGTTTAAAAATAAGAAGGGTAAGAAGTCACTATAGAGTGACAAGTGTCCAAAGAGAAATCAAGTAGAAAGGGTAATTTTGTCCAAGATTAAAACACATGCAAGTCATATGCCTAAAAACATGCACATGCAAGTCACATGATGTGTCCTCATATTTTTTAAACGTCTGTAACTCTTTTATGCGTAATTTGTTTTTAAAAGATATTATACCATAAAATCAAACGTCTTTTTATCTTTAATATGAGTACCCTATTGTTATATTTCTCAAAAAAAAAAAAAAACAATTGCGTATTATACAATGAACATAACATAAAAGACACAATGGAAAAGTAGACCAAAAACACAATTGATAACAACAGATAAAAGACACAATGGAAAGCAAACTAAAACACAATGGACTTAACGTAAAACACAATGGAAAGTAAACGAAAAACACAATTGATGATAGCAGATAAAAGACACAATTGGTGACAGCAGATGAAAGACACAATAGACTAAAACACAATGGACAACAAACTAAAAACACAATGAACAAAAGATTAAAACACAATGGACAACATATTAAAACACAATAGATAGTAGACTAAAGACAATGATGAGAACCTATAACCTAGTGTATAGTATACCCAAATATAACACCATCTTCATTGTCATACATTGTGTAATAGGTTCTAATAAAAATGCAATCGATAGAACCCAAATTACCATTGTGTTATAAGTTTTGATAAAAACACAATATATAGAAACCCTAGTAAAAACGTAATGACCAAAATCCAGTTAAAAGATACAATGACCAGGACCTTTAACACAATGCAAATAAAACCCTAGTAAAAATAATTTTTTATTTTAATTTTATATAACAGTATCGTCCTCATATTAAAGATAAAAAAACACTCGTTAAAAAGATGAAATTTAAAAAAAATGATGTATGAAAAAGTTATGGACGTTTTAAATTGATTGGGAAATTGACATGTGTTTTGCATGTTGAGAGAAAAAGTCAATAAAACTAGGATTCCCTTTATGTCTTTCCCTTATTTTCTTTTCCCTGAAACAAATCTCAACCCTCCAATCAATGGCCTAAATTCCTTCTTATCTTTCTTATTTATTTGGCATTCTGTATTTGATCCTAATTCGTTATATATATATATATATATATATATATATATATATATATATATATATATATATATATATATATATATATATATATATATATATATATATATATATATATATATATATATGGGAAGGCTAACGTACAATATTCCTTAACGTGCGATGGCACGATATGAAATTACGCATGTTGTAAAACTGAAAACCCTAATCACGTATGTTGAAAAACCATAAATCACACATGTTGAAAAACCATAATCACGCATGGTTATGATTTTTCAACATGTGTGATTATGGTTTTTCAACATGCGTGATTATGGTTTTGTTCATGTGTGATTAGGGGTTTGAGTTTTATAACATGCGTAATTTCATATCGTACGTATCGTGCGTTAACGAATATTGTATTTTACACTTTCTGTAACGCCTCGCTTTTTGTAACCTTCCTTATTTAGAAAGTTTATATGTATTTCTATTATAGAAATTTGTATTCTCTTTGTATTCGTCTTTCATTTCCAATCATAGTAATCCGAGATTTGAATCATAATAAAAGCTTGATCTTTTTATACATCTTGTTATATATAATTCGTAAATACCTGTTATACATTCATTATATGTGCATACTTGATACAGTTATATGCAAATCCATACTTTTTTATACATGCAAAATTCATTTATACATTCATTTATTCATACATTACACTTATGCATTGCACTTACATGTTTAAAACGCTTAAAACCGACAAAACGCGCGAATTCAACAAACTTGAATCTTCGTGCAACAGGAAAACCTCTCTCGTGCGAAAGGATCCCCTTCCGCACGAAAGGACCCTGTCGCCCGAAATCCCAATCATTCCAAAACACATTCCCAACCTATAAATACGAACCCACACCCTCATTTCTCACCTTCCACAACCCTAAAATTCTCTCTCACTTACTGAACTCGAACTTTCCAGCTGAGCTACTTCCAGAATCGTCCTAAGTGAGTTCAAAGCTCACTAACACCTTGATTCCTCTTACTTTCCTTTTACTTTTTCTATCTTTTTACAAATCTTCATACCAACACAGCTTGGTCTCTCAGATTGATTGGGCAATCTGATAACAACACTCAATCATATTGAGGACCAAGCTAAGGATTGAAGTTAAACATTCAAACTTTTATAAAACAACCCTTCTGATTTCGAACTTGGCAGAATCATGGACTCACCAAGCTCACAAGCTAAGTTCATAGTTGTAGGTTAGTGTTAGGGTCGATTCCAGACAAAAAAGGTGAACAGTTCAAACAAAACTGAAGAGTTTTCACCTCGAAACAGAGTCTCTCGCACGAATGGCCAGTCCATTCGCACGTGACACGACCACCCTTTCGCATGAAAGGTATTGTTTCTCCCCGTTCTGACATTTTCCAAGTGTTGAATGTTAATCAGATCCTCATTTTCAATATGAATGATTCTGAGATAACAATGTGTGAACCGTGGAAGCCTTGGCTTCCAATCTAGTTCCACCACCTCACTTGAACTTGCAAAACGAACACCCAAACAATCTCCTAGACATAGAATAAGTTAACCCCGTCCAGCCTCCAACACTTGGTTCATTCCTTCCATGTTGAGACGGCACACCCGGGTTGTTCTTGTTCGGTTGTTTGGTTATTTAGTTTCTGTTATTTACATTCTGTATTCATGACCAACCGGTTAGTTGACTAAGTTAACTTACTTGTGCTTTGGTGAACTATAACAAGGTTATTACCTCCATGCATGACTTCTATGAATTCTATGAACATTTTGGACTATTACTATACTATATACCATAACCTATAATGTAACAGAACTCACAAACATAGACGACTAATGGTTAAAACGTTCGAAACAAAGTTCTGTTCGCACCAAACAAGTCCCTGTTACACGAAAGGTAACCCATTTCGCGCGAATGGTTCCCAGTCGTGCAAACTGTCCAGTCGCCCGAACAGTTTGTGTTGTTTTAGTTTCCATTTATTCTGTTTACACGTTCCTTGTTACAGATTCTGACGGGCAAATCAGGACCCGTAAAATCATAGAAACTTAGTGTCGTGACAAGTGCCTGGACAGAATATACTTTTTGTTTTAATCATACTTTCGTACTATATACTTATGTACTTTAATTTTCCGAATCCAAATCCTCCGTTCAACTCCAACACTCACACCTTCGTTTACCCACCTGTAGGGTAACCTCGGTGTTCCAGCTCTCGTCAACAACTCAATTCTCTCGGGATTTAACTAACGAAGATTAGCAAAACCGTGTGTATCCTCGAACGCCCTTTTTCTATTTTACACTTTAGGTGCAATATGTTTACTTATAAACCTACACAGTTACACTTAGACTTTTATACAAACGCACAAACAATCCAATACATGCATGCTAATATGTTATACTTGATTCGTGTTTCTGTAGCAATCTTATGTGATAAACTTGTCATTAACTTCGTACGAGCCTCCCCTTAACATGTATAGCGCTATAGGAGTAACGCACCGCCGGTAGTTTTATGGTCATGTTAAGTCTTTAATACTTGCGGTAATAAGAGAATTGACTTGAATATTCGCATGCCAGTTTTACGTTAATCTTGATAACTAAGCTTGCCATGTGGATTCGTTTAAATCTTTTTATACTTATGCTATGTATCAAACTTGTATACTCGCCAATACATTTTGTATTGAACCATATTTTAACCATGTTGTAGGTTGATGATGTTGATGATGATGAAATCTAGTAGGAATACTTTAGATACATATTTTGAAATACTAGATAGGTTGTTGTATATAACAACCCTCCTAAGACCCTAAAACGTTCATTATATACCCCGTATGCGAGAAACAAGCCCGAAATACCCTTATACTTATAAAAATCAAGAAAAACAATATATATAAGGTTGTCACGGGCCACGACCCAGACACATTTGGTCTTTCGCGGGGCGCGAGGCCTAGTGATTTGCCGGACAAACAAAACTGCCACGTGTCGACACGTGGCAAGCCTATACTCGGTGACCGATCAACCCTAAACCCTAGTCTACTCTCTCGTGGGTCGCGAGAGAGTTAGCTAAGGTCTACACGGGTCGCGAGCCGCCTTAAATCTAGCCTATAAATAGGATCGACGAGCTCATTTGACAATTCCTTCAGAAATCAATTCTCTTTCAATTTATGTAGGCAAAAATTATACTCAGGCATAATACCCACTATAAAGCGAAGCTCTGCCTCGTTGTAAGTACTATAACCCTTCTATTACCATACACGGTCAATTTAGGGCTTCGTAACGCATGTCAAGGCTCTGCCTGACTCAGTCGTTAGAGTTCTGTCTCGTGTTACACCCGATTGATCTAGGGCTCCGTAATACATGTCAAGGCTCTGCCTGACTCAGTCATTGGAGTTTTGCCTCGAGTTGTACGGTTAATGTGATTTGGGGTATTTTACTAACATGTGTGCATTGTTTAATTTTAATAGGTAATAACCAGGAGAATCACCAGGAAGCTATAGTAGTATCACTTAAGTCAACAATCTAAGTACATTCATTTTTTCTCACTATTTGAGAGTACATTTTTGTGAGTCAAAATGTTTTACCAAAACCTCAAATGTTTTCAAATACAATTATAGTGATTAAATCTTTGTGATTCTACAATTGCTGCCAGTATTATGGGGTTTGTATACAGTACTTGATAACCTTCACAATTGGGCACGAGTATCCAATGTGTGATATGACCATAGTCACAGATCCATCGAGTAACACGTACTAACCAAGTAATTGTGTAGATATAAACATTGTAATCGCCCTTAATACTGTAATGTGTAAACAACTGATGCTTTACCAAAATGGAATGTACTTGCCAGTATTTTTTGCTGATAAAATGTTTTTAAAACGCGTTTCAGGTAACACAATGTGAAAGCCAATAGAAGCCAGCTGGAGAGCACTGAAGGCTTGAAAAAAAGTGGCTATAAAAGTTACATAAATAAAAAGGAGTTTTTGTTTTCAATAATTAGGGTTTATCCCTACAAATGTACTATCAAATGAACTTGGGTTTTACCCCAATGATCTATTATTATAAAAAGTTTGGTGTATAACTCTGATAAAAATATTTCCTAACTACGGTCCTGATGTATTCCGCTGCCAAATTAATAAACACCGATACCACTGATCTGGATCTCGCGACACCCGCTCCCGGGGTAGGGGTCGGGGGTTGCAACAGAGAGTGGTATCAGAGCTACAGCCACTGGTTTAAGCCAAAGAAATGTTCTGCTGACATTTAAATTCTGTGTTAGGAAATAACTTATATGATTATGTGTAAATATTGTTTTTTGTTGTTTGACTATTTGTTAGTTTACAGTATGAGTGAGCAAGGAACATCGGACGCTTATCGTCACTTAGATAGTTCACCAAAAGATGAGGGAACATCATCTCCACCTAATCCCTCGGGATACTCAGCCGATACTGAGGAAGGGATATTTATATTTAAGGCACAGTCTCAGGAACCCTTCACTACCAAAAAGAGAGGTTGGTTTAATAGAGGAGCACATGTATAACAACCCTCCTAAAATCCTTAGAACACCCCTATATGTCTTAAAATACACCCCGTATGCGAAAAATGGACCCGATATTGATATACATCAGGTTCAGTTTCTAAAATGGATTAATTGGGTCACATTTTTACCGGCATCCGAACCCGAAGACCCACCATGATCCGACCCATGAGCAACAAAATGGAGCCATGTTTTATTTTTTTATTTTATTTCCAATTTTACACAACTTAATTCCCAGGTTTCCTTTTTTTTTAATTCAAAGTTTTAGGTAGTGGTCAAAGTCAGTTTGCATGTTTTTAGGTAGTGGGTTAGTTTCTTCATTTCTTTTCTATATGTAAATCGTAAGGACAGTAAGGATGGCAGTTTTTGATGAGTTTGAAAGTTGTGTGTGTTAATTTTCTCAATGGATTTTGAGAGTAATTAATTCTTCCATGCTAGTTCAAGTGTGGCAACTTGAATGGTGTTCTTGGAGCCTAGATTAGAATCAAGTGGTGTTTCTGTATCTTGATTCTCGTTTAGTTTGCCATAATCGATTTCTTGTGTGGTGTTTCTGTATCACAAGAGACCGTTAGTTCTATCCGTTTTATTTAGAGTTTTAATTTTATAGCCGTTACCGAGCCGATTGCTATCAGTTGGTATCAGAGCCGAAGCGATCCGTTTCGACTCGTTATCCTTCAAAAAAAAAAATCTATTTTGAATTCTTTATTGTTGAAAAAAAAAATGTTTCTTACTTTCATCATCAAATCTGAGAATTATGAGTTCGAAGCCTCCGAAGAGTTCACTTCTGCATCGTATGATGAGGAGCCTCGGTATGATGATGACGGAATTATTCCCAATGAAAACGAGTGCTTGTGGGTGAGAAAAGTTCTTACTGGGACTGCCATTCAAGAGGGAGAGCATGATGCCCCAGATGAAATCAAGACTAAGGTTATTGTGAAGGAATTAAATGGCACTTTAGGAGAGCGGAAAATTCAGCACAATTATGGCATGGATGAAATAGCACTTCCTTTTAGGAATTTGAGCATGCAGAAGAATACAACCATTGCAGAGCAGATAATGGGTACCACATCCACTAACATGGCTAAACACATGTCAAACACAACTTCTATGGCTATGATGAGTTTCCAAAATGAAATGCAAGAAATGAAAATCAAAGAAGTTGAGCCTGCTGTTGGTAATCACAATGGAACAGGAACGGACCTGATGGTAATTTACAGTTTCCTTGGGCCATTTGTTATTGGGCAATCGTTCAGTTGGTGCCTCACATCTCCAAATATGGCCAATCACCGCTATTCATCTGTGTTATATCTCCTTCCATCACCACCCAAACCCCCTTGGATAAAAACACCATATATAAAACCCGAGCGACTGATATGTTGGAACAAACAAGAGAAATTCGCACAATTCGACCCCGGAACCCGGAAATGCACAATTGCTAATGATCGTGGGAGTGAGCATTCAAGTTTGAGGACAAACTTCGTTAAAGAAGGGGAGGATGATATACATCAGGTTCAGTTTCTAAAATGGATTAATTGGGTCACATTTTTACCGGCATCCGAACCCGAAGACCCACCATGATCCGACCCATGAGCAACAAAATGGAGCCATGTTTTATTTTTTTATTTTATTTCCAATTTTACACAACTTAATTCCCAGGTTTCCTTTTTTTTTTAATTCAAAGTTTTAGGTAGTGGTCAAAGTCAGTTTGCATGTTTTTAGGTAGTGGGTTAGTTTCTTCATTTCTTTTCTATATGTAAATCGTAAGGACAGTAAGGATGGCAGTTTTTGATGAGTTTGAAAGTTGTGTGTGTTAATTTTCTCAATGGATTTTGAGAGTAATTAATTCTTCCATGCTAGTTCAAGTGTGGCAACTTGAATGGTGTTCTTGGAGCCTAGATTAGAATCAAGTGGTGTTTCTGTATCTTGATTCTCGTTTAGTTTGCCCTAATCGATTTCTTGTGTGGTGTTTCTGTATCACAAGAGACCGTTAGTTCTATCCGTTTTATTTAGAGTTTTAATTTTATAGCCGTTACCGAGCCGATTGCTATCAGATATACCTTTATTTTAATAAAAATCAAATAAAACAAATTCTGGTGGGCGCTCGCGGGCCGCGACCAGTACGGTTGTGTGCTTCGTTGGGCGCGACAAGGTGCAACCAAGCTCAACCCTATGCCGCCATGTGGCACAACACCCGAATAAGCTATACTAGTGACTAACTGAGGCTAGGACTTAGCCTAGGTCCTCGCGGACCGCGAAGGGCTTGGCTATGATGGTCGTGGGGCGCAAGCCGCCCCTGTTCTAGCCTATATATAGACAGTTCGACGTTCATTTCAAATCGTTCATTTCTCAGAATTCTCTCTCAAATTTCTTAATAGTAGAAATAATTCTCAGGCATAATACCCACTAAAAAGCGAAGCCCTGCCTCGATGTAAGTATTATAACCCCTGGTTACGTATTAGTTACTTTGCCCGATTGATCTAGAGCTCCGTAACGCATGTCAAGGCTCTACCTGACTCAGTCGTTGGAGTTCTGTCTCGGGGGAGGGTATAGCTAATGTAAATTGGGTTATTATACTAACTCGTGTGCATTGTTTAATTTAATGGATTATAACTAGGAAGTCACCAGGAAAAATGTAAAATAGCAATGTGAGTAATTCCTCTTTTTGTAAACTATTTTTATAAAACCTCAAATTGTTTTAGATTATATTTAACAGTGATTAAGTATTTGTAATTCTACAATTACTGTCGGTATTTTGGGATTTTGTGTCACGACCCCCGACCAGGTTTGACCCGTTTCAGGAGCCGCGGGACAGAAAATCCCGTGGTATTTATTTAACAGCGGAAGTTTTCTTTAGGATCTTTTTAAAACTGCAATTTCCCGATTATTTTATTTCACAAATCAGGATAAAACCCTGGTAATTTACAATCATGTGATTTCCCTGAGAAATCTTTATTTTACAAAACATGTTTCTTTATTTTATATTGAGCCACTTCCTTAAGCTGATAGTGCTTCACGGCACTTTTCTTGGATCACAACAGATCACCTGAAACATGTTTGAAAAAGGTTTTGTCAGCGGGAAATACTGGTGAATCATTCTTTTTAATAAAACGACACGTTTGTTATAATTTACAGTATTAAGAGCGATTACAATGTTTCCTGATATCAACCAACTACCCACGATATTTGTCACTCAACATTCATTGGTAACCTCTGAGTCCAATGGTGTCTGTGACTATGGTCATATCACTCATTGGCTAACTTGTTGTCCAATAGTAACGGTTATCAAGTAATGTATACAAAACCCCACATACCGGCTGTAATTTGGTGACTACAAAGACTTAATCACTGTAATTATAACCTTGAAAATAAACATGATTTTGAAAGTAATTTGATAAAAAGAGAATGACTCACATTGCAGATTTAATATGAAGAGAGCTTAGCCTACTGATTAGCCTTGATAACCTAGTTTAAATAACAATGCACACAAACTAGGTTAGTAACTAATACAGCATTTACAATAACTCACGAGATTAAACCTTCACAACAAATGACAAAGTGCGATACTTAAACATCCATCGAATTAACGACGAATGACAAAGCATGAACCCTAATGTGGGCAGCACTTAAACATCCATTGGATAGTTTAATCGATCGGACATTGAATCGTAGCAGCGATCGAGTTATTACCCTGTATTACGGCAGCACTTCGTGATTTGTGTGTGTTTTGTAGTAATTATACGATATCTAAGCGTATATATTGAATTTGAACGTCGAACTAACGCACAATTGCATGTACCAGACTCCCCTATTTATACATGAAAAATGGTCCCTCCCGCGTGTCGCGACAGGGACACATGCACCTGTCGCGTGGCGCGGGGTATGCACTTTTAGGGTAGGGTAGGTTCGTGTCCAGGTAGCTTAGCTGAGTTGGTCTCGCATGCAAATTCGTTATACACATAAAACTGTTAAGATATTATCAACTAGGGTTTACCCCCCCCCCCCTGAGTTTTAGGGGCCCTGATCCTGATTCCGATTGTTCTGAAAATTTTAGGGTTTATGCAGAATCACTTGGGTGTCTTAATTAGGGTTTCATATTGGACAAATTATATTAATAAATAGGACTTTTGATGAGAGTTGTTACATCCTCCCCACCTTAATAAAAATCTCGTCCTCGAGATTTACTGGAACAAGTAGGGATACTTTCGTTTCATCTCAGATTCCAGCTCCCAAGTGTATTCAGCTCCTCTCTTTGAATCCCAGTTGACTTTAACTAGCACTAGTCGTTTGTGCTTGAGAAATTTAACCTTTCTGTCTTCTATCTGAAGAGGTTTCTCAACAAATTTTAACTTTTTGTTTACCTCTATATCTTGGAGAGGTACTACCAAAGATTCGTCTGATAGGCATTTCTTGAGATTGGATACATGAAATACATCATGTACTCCAGCTGACTCTTCTGGTAGTTGTAAACGATAAGCAACTGGTCCTATACGTTGGATCACCGGAAATGGTCCTACGTATCTTGGACTTAACTTTCCTTTCTTACCGAATCGGACTACTCCTTTCCAAGGTGAAACTTTCAATAATACTTTGCCTCCTACTTGGAATTCCAACGGTTTCCGTCTATTGTCTGCATAACTTTTCTGGCGATCTCGAGCCATCTTTAGTCTTTCCTTGATTTGAGTAATCTTGTCGGTCGTTTCTTGCACTATTTCAGGACCTGACAATTGACGTTCTCCTATTTCTGCCCAACAAACTGGAGTCCTGCACTTTCTTTCATGCAGTGCCTCGAATGGGGCAGTTTCAATACTTGAATGATAACTATTATTATAGGAGAATTCAATTAAAGGTAAATGATCGTCCCAATTTCCACCAAAATCTATCACACATGCTCTGAGCATGTCTTCTAGAGTTTGGATTATCCGTTCACTTTGTCCGTCTGTTTGAGGATGATATGCAGTGCTTAGATTTAGTCGAGTTCCCATTGCTTCCTGGAAACTTGTCCAAAAATGGGAAGTAAAACGACTATCCCTATCGGAAACAATGGAGAGTGGAACTCCATGTAAAGATACGACTTCATCTACATACAACTTTGCCAACTTTTCCATGCTAAAGGTTTCTTTCATAGGTAGAAAGTGAGCTGATTTGGTTAATCGATCCACAATTACCCATATCGCATCATTACCTTTTCTGGTTTTGGGTAACTTAGTAACAAAATCCATTGTTATGAGTTCCCATTTCCATACAGGCATTTCTAGTTGTTGTAATAGACCTGAAGGTTTCTGGTGTTCTGCCTTAACTTGCGAACAAGTAAGACACTTAGAAACATATCGAGCTATATCCTTTTTCATTTCTATCCACCAAAAGTTATTTCTTAAATCTTGGTACATTTTATTGTTTCCAGGGTGCATGGTATACCTAGATTTATGGGCTTCTTCTAAAATCTTATTTCTTAATTCTCCTTGCTTAGGTACCTAAATTCTTCTTTTGTGGAATCTCCAAATTCCATCAGCTCCTTGTTCTAATTCTTTTATTCGTCCCTTCATTCCTTCAGCATCATCCTTGATTACTGTTTCTTGGAAATGTTTTAGTTGTTCCATTAAATCTAATTGTAGATTTAATCTAAGAGCACGAACCCGGCGTTGTTTCTCATGGTACTTACGACTTAAGGCATCTGCAACTACATTTGCCTTTCCTTCGTGATACTGAATATCACAGTCGTAGTCACTTAGGATTTCCATCCATCTTCTTTGCCTCTTGTTTAACTCTTTTTGCCCAAATATATATCTTAAACTTTTATGATCTGTATAGACAGTAAACTTACTTCCGTACAGATAATGCCTCCAAATTTTAAGGGCAAAAATTATGGCGCCTAACTCTAAGTCATGAGTTGTATAGTTTTCCTCATGCTTTTTCAGTTCTAACATTTCTGTGGGTGCTAACCGATAAGGTGCCTTGGCTATCGGTGTAGTTCCTGGAATTAAATGAATCCTAAATTCTACTTCCCTATCTGGTGGTAATCCTGGTAATTCTTTTGGAAATACATCTGGATATTCTTCTGGAAATACATCTGGATATTCTGAGATGACAGGAATCTCCTTAAATTCTTTACCCTTAGTACTAATGATTACTGAAATCATATATACTATTCCTTGCTTTCGTTCATAACTAGCAACTTTCATTACTGATATGAACTTCATGGGTTTACGTGGTTTATTTCCTGTAATCGTGATTATTTCTCCAATAGGTGCCTCAATTTCTACGGAGTTCTGATCATAAAGGATTCGAGCATGGTTGGCTACTAACCAATCCATTCCTAATACGACATCGAATCCAGTTAAATTCATTGGCAATAGGTTTGCATGAAATTTATGACCTGAAAGTTCTATATTTTCTTTTTGCAAAACCTTATCTATATTAATAGAATTTCCGTCTGCCGTTTCGACTGTAAAAATCTGCCTAAGGTTGGTTAAAGGTAAGTAAAGAGCTTGGCAGAATGAAGTATTTATAAAACCTTGGTTTGCACCAGAGTCAAATAATACTTTTGCGTGAATGTTGTGAACTAAGAACGTACCAGCTATCACATCTGGAATTAGTTCTGCTTCCTGAGTAGTTAATTGGAATGCACGAACATTCTTCTTAGTAACTCCGTCGGCTGGTTTAGCTTTGTTATCTGCTGGTTTAACCAATTTAGGGCATTCTGGCTTAAAATGTCCTGTTTCTCCACAGTTATAGCAGACTCTTGTTTTCTTTCTGCAGTCTTCTTCGCGATGTCCTACAGCTTTGCAAAAATTGCAGGTTACATTACATCTTCCATAATGTTTCTTTCTGCAATTCTTGCAGAACGGCGGAGTTGAAGATTACCCTGTTCCTCTTCTCCTGAAACTGCTGTTATTACCTGTACGAAATCCTTGGGTAATTTTCTGAGCCAGTTACTTTTTCCCGTTTTCATCTCTCATGCGTACTAGTTCGTCAGTTAGGGTGTTAGCTAATTCCACCGCATCGTCAATAGTACGAGGTCTCGCAGCTTTAACGATGTTACGGATTTCACCAATCAGTCCCCAAATATAACGAGAAATAAGTACTGGTTCTGGCGAAGCCAGTGTTGGTACCACTCTAGCATATTCAAAGAATGTCGAAGTATAACCGCGACAATCTACACCCATCATTCTATAATTTATAAATTTGTTTGCCATGTAATCTTTTTCATATTCGGGACAAAATTTTCTTTCTACAAGACTTTTAAATTCTTCCCAGTTCATGGCATACGCCATCATCCTTCCTTTTGCTTGTAACACCGTGTTCCACCATTCTAGCGCCCATTCCTTAAAAAGATTTGACGCGTACATGACCTTGTTGTCCTTGTCACATTTACTTATTGTAATCACTGTCTCAGTTTTCTCTAACCAACGCAGTGCCGCAATCGCTCCTTCATTGCCTGCAAATTCCGCGGGTTTACAAGCAAGAAATTCTTTGTAAGTGCAACCAGGCGTTGCAGCTTTCATTTTCTTAGGGAGAGGAGCTTGTCGTGGTTCATTATCATGATTAATATGATTATTGCCTCCGTTTATGCTATTACTGAAGTTATCTTCAGAAATACGTTTGCTAGGAATGATTTGTTGAGGTTCAACAGGTTTCTGAGCAGCAGCAAGTATTGCTGGAATAGCATTGGCTATCCCTTGAGCAACGATATTTTCTATATCTTGCCTAGTCATATATTGATCTCCCGGGTGTTGCTCAGATTGATTAACCTCATTTACTGGTTCATTATTAGCGTTTTCCATCTGATAATTAATATATATAATTTATTAGTATCCAATAAATAACAATCTTACACAAAATAATCATACAAAGTTCACAACACACATATAGCCAAAACTATCGATTTCTCGATTCCCATTTTTATATATTTTATAATATGCGTCCATACACACCTTTATCTTACAAAGTTTTATTTTAGGTTATTTTACAAGATTATAGTTTACTGTTATTATTATACAACCATAGTTTCATAACCCTTCTATCCCTCATCCATTGGTATTTCAGTAACGACGTTCCCTCTCGTCGTATTTCCAGGAGATCTGTTCTCCTACCTCCCTGATCCTATTTCCTGCATCCACTAGCTCCTCGCCAAAGTGGCGGAGTTCAGCTAAGTTTTCAGTGCTCATTGGTGGATTTGGTATAGGTTCCGGGTCGAACTGAGGGAGAAAGGAATAAGGACTGTTGAGCAGGTTTTGGAATTGCCAATCTTTAGTCCACCATTCATCCATTCCTAGAGGCTGAGTGTGGATTATAGGTTCTGGGATTGTTGGTTCCAAATTCATTTGTAGTTGTGTTTCAGCAGGATAAGGGTATAGATTATTATTAATAGGCCTGACGATATCACAACTTGCCAATGCACGATCTAATTCCTCCTGAAAGGGTAACTCCTCAATCTTTCTAGAACTTTCCCCAACTTCTCTCTGAGTTTGCCTAGAACCTTCTCTATACTCCATTTCCAGTGGTCTAGAACCTTCTCCAAATTCCATTTCCAATGGCCTAGAACCTTCACTGACTTCAATCCCCTTTCCTTTGTCTAAAGGATTTTCTATTTTAGGAATCTTCCTGGTTGCAGGTTTCCTCCTGCGCACACGCCTCCATCCCACAAATCTCCTCCTTTTCTTGGGCTTGGGTTTCTCCGGAGGTGGAGCATTGAATTCCATAGGTTCTTCTATGTCAGGTATATACCTATTGAAATCTCTGGAAACCTCTATTTTTACCGGATAGAGATTTAGATTTTGAAGGGCTTCAGACAAGTCATTCATGCTGTTTAGCACATATAAGAATTACTAAGTTAAAATTTTATAACAAAATTTCATAAATAACCTTTAAACATTATTGCATACCGTGTGACTAATTTAATACAAAGAACAACTGAAAATTAAAACATTTTAAGGTTTACTGTAACTTATTTATTTATTGGATAAGGTTTCTAGCTTGTAGGTGATATGTTTGCTAAAACTGAAACAAAATATTTAAAGATTTGCATTTACTGCTACAGTGGCTAGCATATAAAGATCTGCCCATTTTTCATCTAACTTGTCTTCCCATGGTGGGTTACTGCCTAACTCTTGGGTTTTCTGATTAACTCTCTTTTCTTTTGTTTATAATTTCTTTAATTTCTCCCGACCTTTCCTAATAATCAAACTTCTTTTATTAGGAGAAAGTGGTTCCTCATATTGTGCTTTTCGAACAAATATTCCTTCTTCAGGAATGGCAGAATAATTTGAGGATTTGGTTTGGGATGAACTTCCCTTCTCGTTGGATGACCTATCTAATTTAAGATAGATGTTTGAAAGCTTTTGCTTACTCATACTGTACACAAATAATCAAATAATAAAACACATAATCACAAAATAGCAATTAGTGAAATTAAGTATTTTCTAAATACTTAATTGGCTTAAATCAGTGGCTCTGATACCACCTTTTTCGGTCACGACCCCCGCCCCCATTTGACCCGTTTCAGGAGCCGCGGGACAGAAAATCCCGTGGTATTTATTTAACAGCGGAAGTTTTCTTCAGGATCTTTTTAAAACTGCAATTTCCCGATTATTTTATTTCACAACTCAGAATAAAACCCTGGTAATTTACAATCATGTGATTTCCCTGAGAAATCCTTATTTTACAAAACATGTTTCTATATTTTATATTGAGCCACTTTCTTAAGCTGATAGTGCTTCACGGCACTTTTCCTGGATCACAACAGATCACCTGAAACATGTTTGAAAAAGGTTTTGTCAGCGGGAAATACTGATGAATCATTCTTTTTAATAAAAAGACTCGTTTGTTATAATTTACAGTATTAAGAGCGATTACAATGTTTCCTGATATCAACCAACTACCCACGATATTTGTCACTCAACATTCATTGGTAACCTCTGAGTCCAATGGTGTCTGTGACTATGGTCATATCACTCATTGGCTAACTCGTTGTCCAATAGTGACGGTTATCAAGTAATGTATACAAAACTCCACATACCGGCTGTAATTTGGTGACTACAAAGACTTAATCCCTGTAATTACAACCTTGAAAATAAACATGATTTTGAAAGTAATTTGATAAAAAGAGAATGACTCACATTGCAGATTTAATATGAACAGAGCTTAGCCTACTGATTAGCCTTGATAACCTAGTTTAAATAACAATGCACACAAACTAGGTTAGTAACTAATACAGCATTTACGATAACTCACGAGATTAAACCTTCACAACGAATGACAAAGTGCGATACTTAAACATCCATCGAATTAACGACGAATGACAAAGCATGAACCCTAATGCAGGCAACACTTAAACATCCATTGGATAGTTTAATCGATCGGACATTGAATCGTAGCAGCGATCGAGTTATTACCCTGTATTGCGGCAGCACTTCGTGATTTGTGTGTGTTTTGTAGTAATTATACGATATCTCAGCGTATATATTGAATTTGAACGTCGAACTAACGCACAATTGCATGTACCAGACTCCCCTATTTATACATGAAAAATGGTCCCTCCCGCGTGTCGCGACAGGGACACATGCACCTGTCGCGTGGCGCGGGGCATGCACTTTTAGGGTAGGGTAGGGTCGTGTCCAGGTAGCTTAGCTGAGTTGGTCTCGCATGCAAATTCGTTATACACGTAAAACTGTTAAGATATTATCAACTAGGGTTTACCCCCCCTGAGTTTTAGGGGCCCTGATCCTGATTCCGATTGTTCTGAAAATTTTAGGGTTTATGCAGAATCACTTGGGTGTCTTAATTAGGGTTTCCTATTGGACAAATTATATTAATAAATAGGACTTTTGATGAGAGTTGTTACATCTTGTATACATAACTTGTTACTACATTGTGAGTAGTAGCATGACCACAAGTCAGGATTGACAGTACCGTGGATGGTAATTAAAGTAGATGTTAACAAATGTAATTGCGGATGCCCTCAATGCTGTAAAACGAAAAAACTTGTTTTGATTAAACTGGGATTCACTCGCCAGTATTTCTTGCTGATAAAACTTTTTAAACGCGTTTCAGGTAACAAAATGTGAAAGCCAAATAGAAGCCAGCTGGAGAACACTGAAAGCTTGGAAAAGTGGCTATAAAAGTTACCTAAGCAAGAAAGAAGTTTTATTTCAAATAAATTAGAGTTTATCCCTATGAACATGTTGTAATGGAAACTTGGGTTTTTTCCCATGTATTTATTATTAGAAAAATGTGGTGTTTTACTCTGATAAACTATTTCCTAACTACGGTCCTTATGTAATTTTCGCTCCCAAATTAATAAACACCGATACCACTAAATCTGTGGTCGCGGCTGCTCGGTATCGGGGTAGTGGTCGGGGGCTGCGACAGAAGGTGGTATCAGAGCTACAGCCACTAATTTCAGCCACAAAAGTGTTCTGCTGACACCAAAATTTTATCAATTGTGTTAGGAAATAATCTATGTGATTGCAAGCATATCTGTATAAACTAGCCCTCCATTTTACTCTTCATTCCGTTCCTTTATTAATATATAGGAGAATATGTTATATATATTCAATAATTAAAAATCAATAATATTTAATATTTTGGATATCTGATATCAGATATCCGAAATATCCAAAAGTTTTAAAAATCGCTATCCGAATCCGAATTTTCGGATATCCGAGTTTTGGATATCTGAACTTTCGGATAATTCCGATTCGGAATTTCGGACATTTCAGATTCGGTTTTGGATTCAGATTTTTTTTAACACCCCTAGTTTTCATTTCATGTTTTGAGTCAGAGTGGACATGAAGGTATATTGGGCCCAAGACCATGTATTACACACTATTCTTTTAATCAGTTTGCACCTTGTGGATTTTCTGATGGGCCATCTAATCCACAGCCCAATCAATTTTCTACTACAGTAACTTCAAATATTTTTGGGGTTGATCACTTTGCGAGTTGGGCTACTCAGTAGGCTTCACCTCGTCTTTCGGCTGACTTATCTAGTATTTGTGATAAAGTCGATTCTTGGATTCCTGACTCTGGTGCTACCTCTCACATGACAGCTCTCATTTTTTATTATGTTCCATATTCTAGTTCTGAGAAGGTTGTTGTCGGCAATGGTATGTCTCTTACTATCTCTCGTATTGGCACCTCTTAACTTCATTTATCTGATTATAGTCTTACGCTTAGACATGTTTTTGTGGTTAATGGCTTAGCCAAGAACCTTTTATCGATTACGTAGTTAGTAATTGATCGTCCTATAGCTGTTGTTTTCTCTCTCGTCTTGGTTTGTCTATTCAGACGCTTATGTGTACAACTTCTCCACCACACCCGTGGTAGTCCACATCAGCTATATTCTCTCGCTGGTTTTACTTCTACTTCTCATGAGACATGATATTCTCGGTTGGGTCATCCGTCTGATGATGTTTTGTCCAGATGTTCGTTTTTATATCTGAAAAACAAAACCACACACACACATTGTAATGCTTGTAGTGTTTTGAAATCGACTAGATTGCCTTTTACATCTGAAAAACAAAACACACATTGTAATGCTTGTAGTGTTTTTACATCAGTTGTATCCCATTCTACTTTACCTGTACATATTATACATTGTGATATTTGGGGTGCCTCACCAGTTATTTCTCGAGTTGGTTACAGATACTTCATCACCTTTATTGATGATTTTATTCGATTTACATGGATTTATTCCTTGACACATCGTTCTCAGGCTGTTGATTATTTTCGCCATTTTAGACCTCTTGTTGAGAACCTTTTCTCCTGCACCATAGAACATTTTTAGTGTGATGGTGCTCCTGAGCTTATTCGTGGCCCTATGGCTAGATAACTTTCTGATTCTAGTATTGCTTATCGTAGTCCCTATACGCCCCCAACAGAATGGGTTGCTGAGTGGAAAATCGCCATCTTTCTGAGGTAGCTCGAGCATTATTGTTTCATGCTTGGTTACCAAAGCAATTCTGGTATGATGCATATGCCACTGCTGCTTCTCTTATCAACCAGTTACCATCACTGGTTCTTCATCATTCATTTCCTTACGAGATTCTATTTGGTTCTCGTCCCGATTCATCTCTTCTTCCCACTTTTGGGTGTGTGTGTGTTATTCGTTTCTTGGTGATACTCGCGCGGATAAACTTTCACTCAAATCAACTGTCACAGCCCCCGAACCCACCCTGGGAGTGGGAGCCGTGAACCAATCAAGTGGTACCGGTGTTTATTAAATACGCAGCGGAAAAATTTTTCATCAGGATCGTAGTTAGGAAATAATTTCAGAGTTTGTAAAACAACTAACTTTTAATATTAAACAAACTAGGTTTATTATGGTCGCCGCGTTGCGGAGTACTTCTTTTGTGATTTAGTATGTGTTTATATGTATTTTGAAATCACTGCGAGAACCTTGCGCATGGAACCACTGACAAAAATTAAAAAAATGTAAAAAAAACACTAAAAGAGAACCTGAAGAAAATCAACCAAAAAAGTTATATGGTAATGATGTTCGTATGAAACTCATGGTCAGATATGAGCCAATGGTATTGGGTATCGGTACCGAATTTCCCGAAATATATTAAGTAACAATTCGGTACCGACTTTTGGCGTTCATGGTACCGGTTCGCCACCAGTTTTACCTTCATAAACCAGTACCGTAACCAGCATTTTTGGTACAAGTACCGATTCGGATTCGGTATCGGTTGGCACCGTGCTCATCCCTACCCCTGAAACTAAAATAAATAAATCATTAAAAGTTAAAGAAAACCAACAAAAAGTTGTGCAATAGCGTTATTGTTCGTACAATCGTACGGTACTCGTGATTAACGATGAAACAACGATACCATGTAGCATTAAAACACTATTCATTAACTTTGTTTATATAGGTAATAGGTAATAGTTAATATAATAGATATAAAAAATGTAAAGAGTGGGACTTGAACCCATCCCCTTTGCTAACTAAAACACCACACAAACCACTTTACCAAACATACAAATAGATCATGTTAAAGAAACCAAAAGTATATAAACAATAACATCAAAGGATGGAAGTCACTATAAAGAAGTCAACAAAGACAACCAACCAATAAGGAAAAGTTACTATTCGTTACTATTCATCATGATGTGACAACTACTATTCATAAGCTTGGTTTATTAATATATAGAGTAAACTGCCATTTTGGTCCCTGTGGTTTGTGCACTTTTGCCATTTTAGTCCAAATCTCAAACTTTTTACATCTGGGTCCCTGTGGTTTGCATTTTGTTGCCATTTTAGTCCAAAATCCAAAAACCCTCTATTTTGACTATTGAAAACTGATTATTTTGTCCTTTAGTGCAGGGGCATTTTGGTCATTTAAGCATTAATATATATATATTTATATATATATATATATATATATATAATAAAAAAATATAATAAAATCCTTAACACCCCTAAAGATCTGCTATCTCTCTCTAAACACCCCCTTTCTCTCTCCTCTCTCTCCCTTCTCACCATCACCACCTCCTCCTCCCCCTCCATTAACATCACCACCGCACCACCACCATCCCCACCGCACCTCTCCCCTGTCCCGCCGCTCTCCCCGATCTCTCTCCGCTACCAGATCTACTTCCACCGCCGTTGCCAGCCTCTCCGACACTCCGCCACCTCCTCAAATCGAAGCTCAAATGCCTCGAAAACCCTAGCCCTAAGTTCCTCAAACACAACTCTCCCGTTTCCGGTGCCGTCAGCGACGACGACGTACATGTGACGGAGAACATCGACGGCTCCGGCATACGATAGCAGAGGCACGACGGTTCCGGTGGTGGAAAACCCTAGCGGAGTTAAGAAGAGGAAGAGGAAAGTGAAGAATGAGGGTGAATATGAGGGTTAAGGGTTTTTTGTTGTTGTGGGTTTGTGGATCTGTAATTTGTTGTTGATTGTGTTGACGGAATAACGGTGGTGTACGATTATGGCGGAATAAAGGTTGTGGTGAAGGTGTGTTGATGGAAGTTGTACTGACGGTAATGGCGACCAGAGGTAGTGATCGGAGATGATGTTGGAGAAGGTGATCGGAGATGATGGTGGTGCGCCGTGACAGATGGTGGTTCAGATCTGCCGGTTTTGATGATGTTCTTGATTTTCTAGGTTTTGATGATGATGTTTGAAGATGAACAATGTCTGGGTTTTGATGATGTTTTGAAGATGATGTTCTTGATTTTCTGGATTTTCTGGGTTTTGAAGATGATGTTCTTAATTTTCTGGGTTTTGATGATGATGTTCTTAATTTCTCCGTCTAAGATGATGTTTAATCTGGGTTTTATTGCAAAAAATGATGTTTGATCTGGGTTTTATTGCAAAAAAACGATGTTTGATCTGGGATTAATTTCTCATTATTTTATTTTCTGGGTTTTGATGATGATGATGATGATGATGTTTGATCTAGGTTTTATTTCAAAAAAAAATGATATTTAAAAAATGACCAAAATGCCCCTACACTAAAGGACAAAATAATCAGTTTTCAACAGTCAAAATAAAGGGTTTTTGGATTTTGGACTAAAATGGCAACAAAATGCAAACCACAGGGACCCAGATGTAAAAAGTTTGAGATTTGGACTAAAATGGCAAAAGTGTCCAAACCACAGGGACCAAAAAATATATAGGATAATGGGCTAAAACCCATATTCCATTCAAATGTTTTTCTAGAGATAAACCCAAATAAATAAAACATAAATTTCTTCTTTTATTCAGGTATTTATAGCCACTTTATTTAAGTCTTCAGTGCTCCATAGCTGGCTTCTATTATCTTTACAGCAAATTACCTAAAACGCGTTTTGAAAACATTTTATCAGTAATATTTACAGCATTAAGGGTTTTTATATTTGTTTATATTTGTTTATATTTACCCAAAATTCAATCAGTATTTGTCAAATGGTGGCAGTTCCGATGTGACGGTGGTCATATCACTCGTTGGCTAACTTTCGTCCAACAGTGCAGTTTATCAAGTAATAGATATATAATATATCTTACTATTATTCAAAGGTATCTGTCACTAGGCGATTCCCGTGACGGTGGTCAAATCACTATTGATCATTCTTCCAACTAGTGACTGTGGCCGTGTCACTGTTGATCGTTCTTTCAACTAGTGACTGTGGTTCTATCACTGTTGATCATTCTCTCAACTAGCGACGCTAGTCATATCACTGTTGATCATTCTCTCAACTAGCAACGCTGGTCATATCACTGTTGATCATTCTCTCAACTAGTGACTCTGGTTATATCATTGTTGATCATTCTTTCAACTAGTGACGCTGAACTAGTAGTGTATATAAAGTATGTACTAGAAAACCCATGATATGATTACTTAGAAATCATTAGTTTTAGCTCCATTGACACTAAACACGAAGTTTTTTAATATACTATATTGCCTTCAGTTTTACATTAGTTTAATTATAACTAAACCTTTAGTGTATACTACTATAAAAGAAAAGTATATACTACATATACACTATGATATTTAAATGAACTAATGTAAAACTAATGTAATTAATATTATAATGGAGTTTTAAGCTATAATGTGAATTACACATTATGTAAGTTAAAAATCAATAGTTGAATTAATTATAAAACTTTCTATACATATAATTATATGTATACAATAATATACAGTAACCTAAAACTCCAATTACACATAATCTTTAATGGGTTGTAAGTTTTTAAAAGAACACGTAAATATAATGGTCACTCATTATATTTAGATATAAGTGATATAAGGTTTTATATACAATGGTCATGTATATTATACTACGTTTATGTACAATAAATAATATATTAATAATATATTATTAATACATTATAATTAATTATAATGAGATGTCGAATATTATAACATAACAGGCTCTAAATACATTAATAATATATGTGTTTTAACTTAACCCCTTCAATCTTGATCCAGTTAAAACCCCACATACCGATAGTAATTGTAGAACACAAAAACTCAATCACTGTAAGTATAACTGATAAACATTTAGGATTTTGTAAAGCATTTTTAAATATAAATGTATCACAAAAAGGTGATAAAAAGGAGAATGACTCACTTTGTAACTTTAGGGTTCAACTAGAAGCCTCCTGGTATAATCTTAGGTATACCTCTTAAGTTTTTTAATAAAATATATAATGCACTCGCGTTAAGTATAATAACCCAATTCAACTTTATCAATACATCACGAGACAAAATCCCAACTTAGTTCACAAAGCATAGCCTTTATTAGGCAGCGCTTTGGCATCAGTTGCTGGGTTCAAGACTAATCGGACAGGATATCGAATCAGTGATCAGGGGTTAAAATACTTAAAACGGGGCAAAGTTTTGGAGTATTATTGGTGAAATATTAAAAGAAAAAATAAAATTATAGAGAGAGAGGGGGCGAGACAGAAGCATAAGTGAGCAAAGTTTCTTGTAGCTCTGTTGTCCTATTTATAGTCAATTTTTTTCCAAGATTCTTGGAGCTCAAGTTTAAAACGATGCTTTCTGGTCTACACGTATACAACAAGCATTTAATTCAAAATTCTACTTTTGATTTGTAGGACACGTACACAATTCTCATTTAATTGTCATGTTTTGATTATATTATTATTTATAGTTAATAATTAATTCAGCTGCTTCACTCATTTATCGTTTATAACTTCTAAAATATGACGTTTTATAAAATGATGAATATGTCATTAGAACCAGAATATTTTTATCTACATTTTGACCTAAGTTTCACTAAAAACGGAGTAAGTTCAAATATAATATTTTTTTATAACTTAATTATTAAACGGATCCTATGTTCGTCTAAATATCTCATATTTCTAACAGTCAACTTACCCGTAATCTACCCGTTTAATAATATAAGCTTTTATATACTTTATTTTAATATATAAAAAAAGGGAAATGTTACATCAAATCCTTATATCATTGTTGGATATGCTCCTGATCATCTTGGTTATCTTTGTTATGATCCTTATACTTCTCGTACTTATACACCTCGACATGTTCGTTTTCATGAGACGATTTTTGATATTCTTGATTCTCCCATTTTTGCTTCTTCTTCCTCTGTCCCTATTTCACCGTTCTTTATTCATCCTCCTTCTTCGATCATTCCTTCTCCTCCTCCTTTTTCTCTTCTTCCTACTTTTTCTCATCATTCTTCTCCTACTACATCACCTTCCACTCCTCCTCCTCCTGTTCTGACTCACCCAATAGTCACTCGTTCTCGTGATCACACACAACAACCTCACCAGTTCCCTGATCATTTTCGCTTCCATTCTTCGACTGTTCCCACCACCAAGCCTTCCACATCCAGATAGGCTCAACAGTGGTCTATTTTGTGGGATGCGATGCGCTCTGAAATTGGTGCTTTACATGCTAACCAAACTTGGCGTCTGTCAACAATGCCTTCTTTCATGGTGATGTATCTGAGGTTGTGAAGGCTTTGTTGACTCTTCCCACCCTCGTCATGTTTGTTTACTGAAGAAGGCCCTTTATGGTCTGAAGCAGGCACTCAGAGCTTGGTTTTCCAAGCTATCATCGACTCTTGTGCCTGGTGGATTCTCTAAGTGTCTTTCTGACACCCCTCTCTTTATCTACAGTTGTGATTCGGTCGTATGTTATGTGTTGGTTTACGTCCATGATATTATCATTACTGGGAGCTCTTCTGAGTTTGTTACCAGATTGATTGAGCGTTTGCATTCCCAGTTTGCGCTCAAGGATTTGGGAACTCTGTCATTTTTTTGGTACACATGCTACTTTCACTGATGATGTTCTACATCTCTTTCAGCAGTGCTATCTTCTTGATATTACAGCGCATTAGTCTTGTTGAGTGCCAGCCTTTATCTACTCTGGTTTCTTCTGGACGCCAACTTTCTCATCATACAGGTATTCCATTGTGGTTGATCCTACTTTGTATCAAAGTATTGTTGGTGCTCTACAATATTTAGTCTTGACTCGACCCGAGATTACTTATGTGGTTAGCAAGGTATCACAGTTCATACAGATACCTATTGATCGTCACTCGGTTGCAGTCAAGTGTATTTTGAGATATCTTTGGGGCACGATTTCTCATGGTTTGAGTATTCGAGGATCTGATAGTTTTGATATACATGCTTATTCTGATGCGATTTGGCTGGTTTTCCTGATGATCGACGATCCACTACTGGTTATTGTGTTTTTCGTGGGCCCAACCTCATTAGTTGGAGCTCCAAGAAACAACATATTGTTGCTCGATCTAGTACAGAGGTTGAGTATCACACCTTGGCTCATACTGCTGCAAAAATTCATTGGATTCTATCTTTTTGCATGAGTTACATATTTCGTTGTCTTGTCCACCGACTATTTGATGTAACTATATTGGTGCTACATATCTTGTTGTCAATCCAGTGTTTCATCAGCGCACCAAACACCTTGAGATTGATTTGCCTTTTATTCATGACATGGTGTTGGCTCAGATGTTACATATTCGTTATGTGTCTACTACACTTCAGATTGCAGATTTGTTGACCAAAGGGTTATCTATGGATCGTTTTGACACGTGTAGGTCCAAGCTTCACGTCGCTACGCCACGTTTGGCTTGAGAGGGTATATTAGAGTAGATATATATATAGTTTGTATGTATAGGTGGTTATGATTCTTGCACTTAGTTGCTAGATTTAGTTGTTAGTAGTTTAGCCTCCTATATATCTCTTGTATTCTCTTGCATTCATGTTGATGTAATGAGATTACAGTTCTAGTTCATGATACCTCACTTTAGGACTCTTAGTTATAAGTCATGTTTCAGGGAGTATGTTGAATGGGTAGGTGGTGTGTTCTTCGTTGTGTTTTCTTAAGGTTGAGCTGAAGTAGCTGATTATCCCTAACGCCACCTGCAATCGACAAAATTTCTTACTGTTTTACTCTAGTTTAACATCAATTTTGCAAATCATAGGTGATCAACATTAAAATCTAACTGTGAGGTAGAAATCTTGGACTCGTCTTTAAAAAGATTGAAACAGTGTTTCTTAGAATAAAGCGGAAACAATATAAACACCATTCTTTGCTAAAACTCAATAATGTGTGCTTGAACCTTATGTGTGGAACCTCACCTACCAAATCTTGTCTACGGATCACAATGGGCTGGTTGCATGGCCCTAATAAATTAAACCTAAGGCAGAGCCACATCGAATCACTTTTGGATAGACAAACCTTGCAGGACAAAATAGTCACTAGTTAGGAACCCAATAGGCCATGTAAAAGGATAAATCGTGTAAGCACAGACAATCATACATACGTAAAACATGTCTGGTGTCATATTAAACTCGACGCTTCCATACCACACGTCAAATAGCTTACGCACAAATAACCTCAGTGCCTTCGTACCACGTGTTTGATAGCTAACGCATTGATAATCGGGAAGGTAAGTGATATGCACCAAATGCAACATATAAATTATATCAAATAAGGTATAAAATCAACCCTTTTTTAATACTAATGTTGGAAAAAGTGTGTTTCTTTGTATACTTTTAATTTTCAGGATTAAAAGATCTTAAATGTACAAAAGGAACAAATTAACAGAAGAAACCAACAAAAATACAAAAGAAGAAAAGTTGATACATCATATCGACCCTCTGAGCTTCACCCCAAGACCAAAAAACAACAAATCAGAAGACAAGCCCAGGGTCGTGCCACCAAGGCATGGGGTTGTGCCCCACTCCAGATTACATGCAGAAGAAGAAAAACAAAAGCAGACAAGAGACATGGGGCCGTGTCCCATGGACACGGGCCGTGGTTAACTCCCAGATATGCAACATCTTGGATAGTACAGCAAGTACAAGGACCACAGGGCCGTGCCGTTGACACACGGGGTCGTGCCGTAGAAGGAGGCATGAGGTCGTGCCCTCTGGGCACGGGGCCGTGTATAAACAGCATGTTTCCAGTTATAAATAGGGGTGCTTGGTTCAATTGCAATCCATCCCTTGGCAAACCACTTCTCTCACACCTGCCACCACTCCACCACCAAAATACCACCACCATCCACCATATTCCTTCATCATCCACCTTTAGAGTGTGTGTAGTAGTCTTGGGATCCAAGATTGATCGTAAGAGTTTTTGTCAAACGAAGGCCATGCTTGGCTAATCTCTTACATCACTTGGTGAAGACAGGTCTTTTATGTATTACTTTTGATTTTCGAGCTTTGGTTAACTTTTTAATTGGGTATGTATTAGTGAGTTTAATAATTGGTTTTTTACATTGAAAGTGAACTTTATTCAATCATCTCTTCATGTTTTGTTGATTCACTCATTCGTGTCTTTACGGTCTATATAAAGCATGTTAACTGCCCGAAAGGGGGTTAGAAGGGTGGTGTGGGAAAGTTCTTGACTCGTTCAGTGTATAGATCCTGCGAGGACTTGATTCAAGTTTATTAGGACTTCCTTTGAGGCAGATAGCATCAAATCGGGGGAAGTAAGAACGGCTTGAATCCCTTACAAATAAACTACTATTAAAACTTTAAACCGGCCTTGTAGGACTGTATCCCTACTGACTCAGACCAATATGGCCGAGGGTAGCATTGCCTCCAAAAGAGGGACATGTCACATTTTGCATGAATAACTTACTTAATTATCTTTCAATTTTCCGGCCTTGCGGGACTGTATCCCTGCTGACTCAGACCAATATGGCCAAGGGTAGTGTTGCCTCCAAAAGTGGGACATGCCACTTTAACTAAGATAATCTCTTAAAAAACCCAAAGATCGGAAATCATCAAAGGATGCGTAAAAGATAAGTCGGAACTAGGTGATTCTATCTTGTCTATTTGTTTCTTTTATCATTTTAGTTTCTTTCTATACTTAACTATTAAAAAAATCTTTTTTTTCAAAATTTGGTTAGATTAGACGTTGACTATATTCCGGTATTAAAAGCTCTTGTGTCCTTGGACGATCTCGATATCTTATCATCACTACACCAACGATGGGTGTACTTGCCCTACCGTTTTGTAGAGAGTGATAGTGTTATATCGTGTTTTATAAATCTAAAGCATGATAAACGAGTAAAAGTGCTTAAAGTATTTCCAACAAATTTTATTTTTATATTTTTTTTATTGTTTTCCAACAAAATATTTATTGGTATATTTTCCCAGAAAATAAAAAGCGTTTTATTACATGTTCTGATTTCCGACAGATTTTATTCTGTAAAAAATAATTTTATATCTTTTTAAGATTTCGTGGAATCCGTTGAAAATTAGCTTTGTCGGTGATGCTATGTGGTTCTTGTAGTGTAAGTTAAAGAGTGTTAAAAAGAATCAGTAAGTGTTAACCTCCCATAAAGCCATATGTTATAGGAAACAATGAGAGAAAAGATGAAGTTTTCTACACAAGTGTGTTGGAATTTTACTTTCAAGGATTGGGAGCAAGGTATTGTTATTGTCATGTCTAGAATATTATATTGCGTACCGATAAAGCATGCCCTTAATGGTGTTGTGAATCACGACCCATGAAGCTTCTATATATACAAATCTGCATGGACAAGTATACATGATCAACCTATATTTAACTAAAATTTATAATTCAAATCACCCGACAAGTAAGCTAGTATGTCCACCAAATATCCATTTCCATCACATGTTTCTGTCCAAAGCTTTGTTACAGTGAAGCTAAGTGATAAGTGCATGTATCGTTTATGGAAAACACAGATGTCACGTCTCTTAGAGAGCCATGATATGCTTGATTTCATCAATGGAAGTAGCATGCAGGTTGGTGATGAGGACAAGCTGTGGAACAGATCAGATGCGTTTGTTCATGGTTGGATTCTTGGTTCCCTCTCCGAACAAGCAGCCATAACAGTCTTGAATAGTCTTGAATCCAAACTCCCTCAACAAACACGTTTTACAGCCAAACATATATGGGATCAAGTGCAAAGTATGTATGATCAACAAGCAGGTCAGTACTTATTCTTGTTATATATATTCAGTGCCGGTGCTAGAATTTATTTATTTTACTACTGTCGCCTAAATTTCTATTGGCGGTGCTAGGATTTATTTATGTATTTTACTGATATCGCCTAATTAAATTTCTATCAATAAGCTAGGCGTTAGAATTTTCGGGCCAGGTTGGATTTTATCACTAATATTCACAACAAATTTATTGGGCAAAAAAACTAGTTGAAAGGAAATAAAGGGAGGAACTTACATATGTTGCGTGATGCTGCAGCCTTAAGGAGAAACAACACAACTTGTGGATTTTCATATTCACAAAGACAAATCAATATCATAGTAAAAACATGTTATAATCAATAGAAAAAATACATGAAATAGAACAAGCTAACTACGACTTACCTCATAGTTGTTTCCTATGGGTTTTTATTCTTTGAAACCAATTCATTACATGTTCAATCACAACTTTCGCAAAGAACTCCTTCTCGATATAATAAATAAAAGAATCGTTCATGTAATCATCACCCATCCTATTATATAATTCTTTCGTACCTGAAAAGAGTGGGGGCAAAAACAGAACTGTCAAAACAAATCAAATATGCTAAAAATTAAATTTTCAAAACGAGGTTATTTTTTCAATTTATTTTTTCGTTGACCCGTCTCACCCATTATACATAAACATAACTGATAACCCATTAAAAAAATAAAAAGTGTAATTTATTTTTTCCATTGACCCATCACACCCATTTACTATTTACACCTAACTTTTTGTTATTTACACCAAGTGATATAGTGATATGACATTAACAAATTCAAATTTGTGTTTTTTTTCTTTTATAACTTCCAAAATATAATCTTTTATTAAAAAAACGAATATGGTATTGGGATATGCTTATTTTTATCTACGTTTTGATATAAACTTTGCAAAAAATGGAGTCGTATCAAATATATGTTTTATAAGTGGTTAGAAAATTTATATTCCATTTTTTTATAATTTTTTTTATCAAAACGTATATAAAAATAAGTATATCACAAAACCATATTCGTTTGTTAATAAAACATTATATATAGGAAGTTATAAAAGAAAAACACAAATTTGAATTTATTAATGTCACATCTCTTGGTTTAAATAGCAAAAAGTTAGGTGTAAATAGAATCACTCGTACTCTTAAAGTGCAATGTCGGTACGTTTTTCATGTTTACCTTCAACTTTTGTCAAATGTGATTTTTACTCCATGTTAGCCTTTTAAATTTAGCAATAATCTTCATTTTCAGCCCCTTAACTTTTTACGAAAATTTGTTGCGTGCATATTTTTATGTATATGTTGGTATAAATTCAAGTTGGTTTACATGTCGACGAAAATTTTGTTTGAAAATTAGTCGAGACAAATATAGTACGTTTTCATGCTTACATTGTATGTACGTTTCGATGTAAATTTTGTTTTACTTATAATACATTTTCATACTTACATTTTATGTACGTTTCGACGTAATTTTTGTTTGAAAGCTAGCCGGGTCAAATATAATACATTTTGAGTCATCGATTAAATTTGAGTTGGTTTACGTTTTAACGTAAAGGGTTGATAATAATCTATACATACTCACGCCAATAGTCGGTAAAAAATTTGAATTGGTCTACATTTCGACATAAATTAGGTATACTTGTTCGTATAAATTCGAGTTTGTTTGTGTTCGACGTAAATTTGGTGTACGCTTTTGTATTTTGTATGTTTCCTACGTATGAGTCGATTCGCATATATTATGCTTTAACTTTAAGGTATAAATTCGAGTTAGGCTACGTTTTGACCTGCCGCTAATACGTTTTTATTTGACGGTATAAATTCGAGTTGTTGTATGTTTTGAAGCTGCTAAGTCTTAACGCAAATTTAAGGTTGTGTAGTGCTTAGGTGGAATCAACTAAGCAAACCAACCGGGTTCGATCTCGTTTCATTTGTACGGTATAAATTTGGTTTACTTTACTTTTTGATCCAACCACAATGCTTATATATGTTACATTGAGTTAGATCGGACACATCGAAACATGTGTTTTCATATGGTTAACGCATTACATAACTCTTGTACTAATCCATTCAATGTTTGCAACGAGCTCGCGGCGCATCGCCTACAGATCTTATTACTAGTTATACATAAACATAACCTGTAACGCATTAATAAAATAAAAAGAAACTAGAAAGTTGCTTAAATGATTAGAAACTGTTACATTTTTTTCCTAAAATTTAATGACTTTTTAGTTTAATGTATAACATACAACCCTAAAGTGAGGGTTAAATAGTCTTCGAAACACTAGTTACACTTTAATCTCCCATCTTAATTACACTTTGATCCATCATATTTAGAAAAATTCTGATCAATTAATTAGTAGTTACACGTTATCCCCTTACAAAAAACTAACTACCTCCACATTTTATAAACGACCATGTTAATATTTAAGAAAAAAACTACACCAACAATTTATTCTCTTTAGTTTGAGTATTGTATTGCAATGGTTTTTTTAATTAAAAAATGAAATGTTATGTGATTAACAATGTATATGGATGAGCAATAACGGAACCCTTAACCGAAAACATACGGATGCGAACCGAAATCAACTAAAAACTAAATTAACTTAAAACCGATTAACCAAAAACCAGTTATCAATTTTGTGTACCCGCGTTTAACCAAAATTAACCAAACCAAACCGAATCATTCATATTTTCATATATTTCTATTTTATATACCTCTAATATTTTGTATTTTATATCTCCATATCATATATTTATATACTTCCATTTTATGTATTTATACATCCATTATATATATTTACACATCCATTTTATGTAATTTTTCATCCATTTCATGTATTTACACCTCAATTTCATGTATTTTAAGCAAAAGTTTTAACCCAATTTTGATTTTTGCTATTAACCGAAATTAAACAAACTGAACAAAAAACCGTCAATCTAACCGCATAAACCAAACGGATTAACGAAAAACCAATTGATTAAAAAATGGACTAACCGATGACTTTGATTTCAGCTTCAGTTGGGGATAATAATTGAACCGACTGAAATCATGCACACCCTAGCAGTGTTTGTGTTTTCCACCGTATCGCGAATGCACCCTTCTAGTCCAAACATCTAAAACTAACAACAACCTAAACCAGATAAACTTAATGCATCCAAAACATATATAATTTGAATTGCTCACCTACGATTGAGATTCTCCTAAGTCCCCCGATTCTTATTTTGATTGGATATTTGAAGGCCATGACTCCTTTATTTCTACTCCTTTTCTTTTTATAACTTATTTGTTTTTATTGGATTTTCATCTGTTAACCTCTAATGGAGTGGGCCAATTATTTGGGTTAGAACCTTTACGATGTGTTCCCGAGCTTACTAATAGAAAGGCGTGAAAGGAAGTAAAAGTATGAGTAAATTGCCCGGATAGTTCCTGTGGTTTTGTAAAATAACACCTATAGTCTCCAACTTTGACAGTTTGTTACTCGGATAGTCCCTAGAGTGGATGTCCGTTAGTTTTCTCCGTTAATTCCATGTAAAATGACCAACATGCCCTTAGTATTAAATTAAAACACTAAAATAGATATATTAAAATTAAAGGTGGGACCTACCAACCTTCTTATTCACCCTTTTAAGCCCTTGTATATATATCTCTCTCTCTCTCTCTCTCACACACACACACACATACACACACTCACCAACACCTGCCTCTACCACTTACCACCAGTCGCCACCACCTACAACTCCACCAACATCAACATCTCCGCCACCTGAACTCCCTCCACCATCCCAGATCCCTTCATCCACCACATTTAGAGAGAGAAACGACTAGAGAGAGAGAGATCAAAGAGAGAGAGAGAGAAAGAGATGCAGAAAAGGTCCAGAAGAGAGAAACGTGAATATGATGGTGACGATGGGTTGCTAATGTTAACAATGGTAAATTCAGTCGATTAAGGTCATATCGCCTCTTAGGGTTTCGAGTTTTGAGTTGAATTTGTGGATCTAGAACTTATTTAGGGTTTTATTGGTTGGGTTTTGATGATGGTTTGTTGTTGATGGTGTGTTGACGGTAGAGAAAGATGATGATAGTGGTAGTTTATGGGTGTAGAGATTCAAATGGCGGAACCACCATGTGTTGCGGCTGTTGTAGAGCTCGACTCCGTAGACCTCTCAACAGCATCCGTAACTCCTTCCTCGAACCGTCCTCCCCATAGCTTGGCTTCCTTCGCTGGAACCACCTGTGTTGCGGCTGTTGCAGAGCTCGACAGGTCGCATGAAGATGACGTTCTTATGGAAGCTAATGAGCACCGAAAATGATGATGGAAAGCTTGAACGGAGGACGTGGTGCAACGGTGGTAGTTTAGGGCTTGCAGATTGGGGTTTTTAGGTGGTGTTGTAATGGTGGCATGGGTGACGGTGGCGTCGTGATTGTGGTTGTTACAGTGGTTGATTGGTGGTGTTTGGTAGATATGGTGTGGTATGGTGGTAGTGACCGGTGGTTTTGTGGTGGCATGATGGTGGTAGTGGTGGTTTTGAAGAGGGATTCATAGTTTTATAGAGGGAGGTGGGGTGGGGATGAGGTGTTATATATTGTATTTAATAATTAATAATTAATTGTGGGGCCCAATTGATATTTTAAATGATTAATTAATTTTTTCTTACATTTTAATAAAAGCAAGGGGTGATTTTGTCATTTTACATAGATTTAACGGAGAAAACTAACGGACATCCACTCAATGGACTATCCGAGTAACAAAGTGTCGAACCACAGAGAGCACTGGTGTAATTTTTAAAAGTTGGGGACTATAGGTGTTATTTTACAAAACCACAGGGACTATCCGTGCATTTTACTCTAAAAGTATTTTGTGTTCTAGAGACTTTATCTTTTAATGGAGTAGAAGGCCACTCTTCCTTTATATATATAAGATCTTACTAATTACTATTTTATCCTCTCACTTAACTTATTATAAAACCTAACAATAGTATAACTGTAAAATTATACCTTTTTTCTCTTTCTTTGAACTTGAACTTAAGAACAAATAAAATTTTTGGTTTCTTATCCTTACCTTTAAACTTGGAAACATTACATGAAATTAAATATTTCCCTTTCTTTTCTCTTCTAAATATTATCTCTTTTTTTTTCTTTCCTTTAGTAACTCCGGAACACAGCATTAAAGAAATCTGAAAATGAGCCCTAACGCGTACACTTTTTAAACAAAATTTTACACTAAAAATTCTAAAAGTGCATAGGACGATTATGAGTTCAGTATGGACCTACCCTCCCCTTGGGTTGTATTTAGGGTAAGTTACACTTTTCTTCCTTTATGTTTATATCGAATTACAATGGCTGTCCTTTAAGTTCAATAATTATAGTCCCAGTCCTTTATTTGAAAAACTCATTACACCTTTCGTCCTTTAGCGCTTACCAGGTTACAATTTTCAGTTAAGATTCTAAATGTTATTTTCTTTTATTTATACTATAAATAATTAAGTAAAAAGACTAAATTGCTCTTAACTGAAAATTTTAACCTGGTTAGTGCTAAAGGATGATAAGTATAATGAGTCTTCCAAATAAATGATTATAACTGTAATTATTGAAGTTAAAGGGCGTCCATTGCAATTCGATATAAACATAAAGGACGAAAAGTGTAATTTACCCGTTGTATTTATATCCACCCCTTGGCTAGAAAAACATCTCTATAAACTTGTCGTAAAAAGCTGTATAAATAATGCTAACCTCAATAAACGAAAAACTAACTAATATGAAATATGTTTCTTTGTGTCCTCCATCTTGCAAGATGAAAAATAAGTATATAACACTCATGTTTGGCAAACATTTCATCTTTTTTTTATATATATATTAGCAATGTAGTTACCGAGCTCATACATAAGTTCATCTCTTTGTTGATAACCAAAATCATATGGATACATTTTTGGCAACCATAGTACCTTTAAAATATCAAATGCTCTAATATTATCATTCGTGTTCAAAGTTCCCATACACATAAGCAATTCGTTAAAATAGTTTCCAAGCTCTTGAGTATGCATATCTAGCAGTACTAGTGTGTTGAAATTATTATACTCGTAATTAATAAACCAATGTAAACTACCTTAACCAGAGCAAGAAGAAGAAAGAAAAGTAGGTTGTGGCTCACCCTGCATAGATTTGATGCAAAAAGTAAGGGAAAAGAGAAATGGTACAAGAAATAAGCAAGCGTTGTATGATGCTGTTGAGTGTGGAAAACTACAACAAGTGGTGAGTATCTTAAAGAAGGAAGAAGTTGCAATCACAGAGAGTATCAGTATCAATGGCAACACAGCTCTCCACATAGCAATGGCCTACAAGGATGATGGGGATGGGTTTCTAAAGAGCATGTTGGATCTCACTGATATTCCACTAACAGAGGTTCGAAATTCAGATGGAAGCACTCCGCTTCATCTAGCTGCTTCATTTGGGCATGCAAATGCTGCTAAGATCTTGCTAGACAGAAGCCCAAACTTGTTGCATGCAAAAGATAACCAAGGTTGCACGCCGCTTGACATAATTGTTTCCCGACCTTGGAATAAGGAAATGAGTCTCTTTTTTAAATCCGTAATATTGCCAGACATAGAACATGCAGATCACGAGGCTTCGGTAGTTAATGCTATTTGTTCCAAACATTTTGGTAAGTACGTACATACATACATTTCTAGCTATATTTTAAGTTTTCTTATGATCCCTTCTCTCTCTCTCTCTCTCTCTCTATACATATATATATATATATATGATAAGGATCGGTTAGGAACCACCCTTTATTGCGAGAATCAATGTGAACACAACCAAAATACCTAAAAACATAAAAAAATATTATTATTATTATTATTATTATTATTTAGAGTGAATTGCAAATTTTGTCCTTTTATTCGTGGTAAAGACAAGATACACTTGGACCAGAAAAACCTGTGCCCAAAAATAAGATATATCACATTTCAAGCGATGTCCTTTATTTTTAAAATTGACGAGTTTTGTACTAATTGTTTCAAAATCTTACACGGTATGTCCTTTGGCTCTAACCCAGTTACCTTTAAACGTTAAATTTGACCATGTAAAGGTAACTTTGTCAATCTATCAAATTTAATTTACTTAAACTAAATCAAAATTTCATTATAACCTCTCTCTACAAGTTCAGACCACCATCATCAACTCCATCTCTTTGTCCTCTCTCTACAAGTTTAGACCACTACCATCAACAAAACCTCTTTTATCACCCCACCACCTACCAGCTACACCATCCCCACCCCTCTTTTCTACTAATTCCACCATCACTTCCACCACAAATACCCATAAACACACACACTTTCCTCATTTTGGAAAACCCAAAGAAAGAGTGAGATGGAGAGAGAAAGCAGAAGAGAGAGAAGTTTAAGAGAAAGAATAAAAGAGAGAGATTAGAGAGAGAAAGAGAAAATGCAGAGAAAGAGAGTGGGGGAGCTCCGGTGGCCGACGGTTGTCTGACACGATGCTTGAACAACTCCGGTGGTCGACGGTTGTCTGACACGACACTTGAACAGCTCCGGTGGTCGACGGTTATCTGACACGACGCTTGAACAACTCAGCTTAGATCGACGGGGATGATGTCAGATGTTGGTGTTGTTGTGGGTGTAACAACGAGGGACGGCGGTGGTCATGTGGAGCAACGATAATGACGGTGGCGGTTGTGCTTGAAGGAGACACCAGTGATGGTTTTCATTGAAGGTGATGACAGTGGTGTCGGTTGTGGTCCACGATGACGGCGGTGATGGTTAAGGATAACGGCGGGGATGGTGGTGGTGGTGAACGGTGATTCCAGTGATGGTGACGTGAAGGTGACGGTGGTGCTTGGGTTGGTATTAATTGGGGGAAAATGAAAAGGGTGGGGAAATGACTGATAGGCCCTCATGTGACTTGCACATGATGTCTTTTAACAATAAAAAGTAACCGGGTTAGAGCCAAAGGACATACGTGTAAGATTTTTAAACAATAAGTACAAAACTCGTCAATTTTAAAGATAAAGGACACCTCTTGAAATGTGATATATAGATAAAGGACAAAATTTGCAATTTGCTCTTATAATTTATATAAAAATAGCTACTTTTAGTTTCTAAAAAAAATTTCGAGTAACAATTATGGATGCACATGTGCATATGTATCATTTCTTTGACAAGTTCCGTAATACATTACCAGTATTAGACAATTGCACTTTCATTTACACTACCATCAGTAATATAATATTTTTACATTACAAATATTAGAAATGCACATGTGTATCTATATGTATGAACAAGATATAACGTGTTTTTGGTACATAATTTGAATACACTTTCCTTTTCATCTATCATACCATCCATAATACACTACCATTACCTCCTACTATCCATAATACACTACCATTACCAACATTTATAGTATTTTTCACTTCATGCACATGTGCATCAACACCCTTCATACCATACGAAAAAACATATTACACCATAAAGTGACAAATATAACCAAACCATCAACCACTAGATATAACTAACCAAAAACATGTATATTGGCCTACTTCATCATTCAAAATCACAAATTTTTTGCACCAAAACATGTTATATCACGTTCATACATATAGATGCACATGTGCATTTTATATATTGCTAATGTAAAAAGTAGTGTATTATGGATGGTAGTGTAAATGAAAGTGCAATTGTCTAATACTGGTAATGTATTACGGAATTTGTCAAAGAAATTATACATATGCACATGTGCAATGATAATTGTTACTAGAATTTATTTTTTGGTAATGAAAAATAGCGAATTTTAATTAAAAAATAATAAAAAAGATTGTGTGTTTTTATGTATTTTTTGTTTTTTTTTTTTTTGTGTACACATTGGCTCTCATGGTTCTCGCAATAAAAGTGGTTCTCAAATGAACCCTACCCTATATATATATATATATATATATATATATGGTGGAGTTCTAGAGTGAACACTAGTGTATTTGTGAACTGATTGAACAAATCTGGCCATTGATTTAAACTTGTGTATACACTTGTGTATTGATAAGAAATGGGCTAGGATTAGTTCACTATTGTTTACTATCAAGGGGGGTTTTTTTCACAAATGAACCTAAGCCTATATATATAGAAACGGGATCAGGAGAAAACGCCCTAAGGTGTGAGAACGGTGAGAACGCATCCTGATGGAACACTTGGCGCTGGATATAATCAGGGTGCGAGGGGCTTTTTTTGTCTTTTTAATCTTCTTTTTTCCCAATTTCGTGTGTCACATGCTGCTTCATTTTTTGCGTCTAAGATTATTTTGGCATTAATTAGATTCATTAACTACTTGGCGTTTTACTGTTTTTTTGGATTTGTCTCGTTGAATAAATTGTTTTGTGTAACATAGATATTTTTTTTGCCGTTATGGCTTTTCTCCGGTCAATTTTTTGGCGTTCGTGGCGTTGTTAATAATTCATTACCATTCATTAATATTTCATAAGATTACAATAAGACAAAATCAAAACAAACTAATAGTCTTTTGTGTATAGGATTATATCAGAGATGTACCAATCGCTTTGTTCCTCATTTTCTTCAGATTCATCATCATCATATTTTGCATTGGCGTATAACGCCATCATCTCGTCTCTTCTTTGCAGCAGCCTATACTTAAATATCATTACAACCCTGGATTTTGCATCGTTTGAAGGTGCTAAATCACAGAGTTGTTCAATGAGATGTAGCCTCTCTGTCTTCAACATTTCCTCCATTGGCAATGAATATTCCACCCCGTGTCCATAACTCATTTCAGCCGTTCCTACTTCTTCATGCACCACCCAAATTCTAACTGTTGGTAGAGGAGTATCATCAATATCATCATCATCAAGATCATCATGCTCTGCTGGAAATTTTCTCTCCAATCTTCTTATTACCGTTCGAGTTCTTTCACAATCGTTGGCCATTGGAACCCCAAGGGCCAGATCATCATGGCTTTGATTGTCTTGACCTTCACCCTTCTCCTATCAGAGAACTTTAGGATGAAACGTCTCTCCGACCTTTCAAACCTCCATGCAATAACCTTGGCCATTTGTTTAAGTTTTATGACGTTTTGGACAATATGTGGCGTTTTAGATAATGTGTAGAGTGTTTAAGTTGTTTTTACATGTTCTACTTTTATAATGAGTTTTTTTTCCCGCGCATGTATGATGCAGTCTATAAAGTGACAGGTAATTATGGCCTTTTGAAAAGATAAATAAATTAAATTCCCATGGAGTGGCTTTTAATATAATAAATGTTTGTAATAAAGTTTCCGTCGCTTCAGTTTACTGTTTTGTAGTTACTGTTTGTTTAGCTTCATCTGTTTATGGTTTCAGTTTACTGTTTGTAGTTACCTTTTCGAGATTTTGGTGTTTTGTATTTTTAATGGGATTTAGATAAAGATGGCGCTTTATTCTATTCTCTTGTACCTTGTTTTATAATTTTTTTTAATTTTTAATAATACTTGTCCAAAGTAATTTTATTATAGTTTGGGAGTTTTGGGCGTTTTATGACATGATGGCGTTTCACAAGCATTTTTCTGTGTGGCGTTTTATTATATTTTTTTTAGAGAAATAATGTATTTGTTCTTAGCTGAAAATTATATAACAAACAACAGAAAAAGAAATTTTAAAAAATAGAAACAATTCATCTTCCAAATCTTCACTGGCACCAGTCTCTTTCTTTTTGGAAACTACAAGAACCATTACCAATGTATGGCGTTTTTTATTTTGGTATGATTCATTTATTTTTTTGTTGTTGAAGTAGCTTTTTTGTGGATGTTTGGAAACACAAAATGACGTGGGTTTTTTGTTTGAAGCTCATCTTTATCTTCATCTTTATCTTCATCCCACTTTTCAGTGTCATCCGTCTCTTCATGCCATTCAAATATTCATGAAGAACAAAGCACAGAAAATGAAATTTGTCTGTCATCTGTCTCTCTTTCTTGAAGATTTGTCCATCTCATGCAGCAAAACGTTATTGAGTTACACCCCTCAGCTAACAATCCATTCGGCGAAACTTCGCGTAGAACAATATTGAATATCCAAGAAACGATGTTTGCCATTTTTGATTTTTTAACTTTTTGGCGTTTTTACTAAGAAAACAGTGTATCTCAAAGAAACTTCGATTGTAATCTTTGATGTTTGGGTTTTTGGCGTTTCTAAGATAAATGGTATATAGTAAACTATGGCGTTTTGGGTTTCGTGTGGTTAATGGAAGGTCCGAGTTGTTGTTTATATAGGATGTTTTGGCGTGTATTTTAGGCAGGATTTCATGATAATAAATGCTAGTAGTTAAGTTCCATCGTTTTAGTTATTGTTTGTTCTGCTTTGCTTTATCGATTAAAAACAAAGTTTGGTGTTTTATATTTAATGGCGTTTAAATTAAGATGATGTGTGCTTTGTATTTTAAGGTGTGAATTTAATGGCGTTTTATTCATGAGTTTGGCGTTTTGTGTCGAGATGTCTAAAGACCTTTTTACCCTTAATGAAGCGCGTCCACGTAATAAAATTGATGTTATTTACGAAAACGCCACCGGGCCAATCTAGTCCAAATATTGTTTTGATCTGATGATCCATAAGCGTTCTCACTATTCTCACACTTTTCACCATTTTCCCTAGATTTTGACCCTATATATATATAGGAGAAGGATCCGTTAGGAACCACCCTTTATTGCTAGAACCGTGAGAACCCGTGTGAACACAAACAATAATACCTAAAAACGCTATATTTCGTTTAATGGTGCTGTATTTTGTTTTTTTTTTACTATTTTTTTTTGGAAAAAAACGCTATATTTCGTTTATAAAAAAATATTTCAAAAAAAAAATTTAGAGTCACAGTTATCCATGCACATGTGCATTTGTATCATTTCTTTGACAAATTCCGTAATTCATTACAAATATTAGACAATTGCACTTTCATTTACACTACCACGTGTAATACACTACTTTTTACGTTAACAATATTAGAAATGCACATGTGCATCTATATGTATTAACATTGTTGATGCAGATTTTGTGTCCGATGCTTGTCGAATAGATTAGTTTTATTTTACGCTGAATTTGTAATAGTTAGTGAAACGGTCTATCGAACGTGTATAGACCCGCTCGTTTGAAGTGGTCAAACGAGAGGGTTATTCGGTTGACCGTGTGTGTTTGCAAGACAAGGGGTGTGACTATAAATAGAAAACCCTTGTCATTTGCAACACAAGGAGAGTTTAGGAGGTTTGAGACCTCACCGGGAGAGATCACCACTTGGTCTCTCCCCGGATGTATACTTCTTTGGTATTAGTTCGGTTATCATGTAATCGGGCCGATTTGTAATGTTTTACTACCGGATTAATACAAAGTTGTTTGTTTATCATCTCTAATCTCTCCCGTCTATGAACATAATCACACGAATCACGGTTTCGGTCACGAAACTCGTTCCTACAATTGGTATCAGAGCCATGGTGCCCGATTTAGTAAATCTAACCGTTTACTAAGTCACATGTGCTCTAGATCTGTGATTTGAGTGATTTTTTGTTCAAGATCTAAAAAATGGTGAAAATGGAGAAAATCCCAGATCTGACCCGAATGGATGGGTCTGACCTGAAACAAAAGATATACGAGGGTTATGTTTTATGTTTTTCACCTATATAATCAAGTTATCATCATCAAAAATAAAAAATACAATGTTTTCGTCAAAGATCTGCATAAGAACAGTGCTGTGTTCTTGATGTTCTTGGCAGCGCTTAAAGAAACGAAAGATTTCTTCATACCCCGAAGGATGAAGAAGGTGCTCGAAAGATGTTCTTTGGGTCGAAGGATCCAGATCTGGATCGAAAGATACCAGATATTTGTGGGAACCCTCAACACTTCGAAAGATATCTGATCGAAAACCCCAAAAGTTTGTGAACTCGAAAGTTTGTGAACTCGAAAGATGATCCTCGAAAGATATACTCGAAGGATATCTTTCGGATATCTTTCGACCTTATACATCTTTCGTTGACCAATTCATCTTTCGAGCATCATCAATCGTCGACTGAAACAGGGGTTTCAGCTGGTATTGCATCGAAGAAGAAAGAAGTAAAAGTTTTGATTGCTATGTATCGCTGGTTGCTGTTTTTGTTCTTCGGGGAGACAGACTTGAAAGATGAAATCTTGTTGCTGATAAAAGAAGATACCAGTTGATGTCGGATTCAGGAGGATGACTACTACTGATTTTTTTTTTGGGATTGTTTGTGCTGGATATCGAAGAGAGAGAGGAAGAGCTGCTGGAGTTGTTGTGTATCGAAGAAGAAAATGAGAAGGTAGTTGTCGGCTGAAATTTTGTTCTTGCAGCTAGGTTTTTGGATAAAGGTTGGGTTTGTTGACCTTTGGATTTATTTTTAGTGGGCCAAATGCATGATGACAATTTCTTTTTTTTTGGGCCAACATCGATGTTTTTAAATGAGTAAGGTATGGTTATGTTGAGTGGGCTGCTCTAAATGGCTACATAGGCTGCCATAGTTATAGTTGATGCAATTTTGGGATGTTGATGCTGTGTATCGAGAGAGTAGGAGCACTTAAAAAAAAAAAAAAAAAATTGGGGTTGTTCACTTTTGGGTATTAATTAGATGGTATCTAATTAACTGGGCCTAAATGCATGATTACTATGGTTTATTTGGGGTCGGGTGTTCGCGAAGGATATTTGAATCGAGCTTCAATGTCGAAATTCGTACGGGTTCGGGAGCACGCGGGATGTTGCGGCTTGATGAAAACAAGAGATGATGAAAACTTGATTATTTGAAAAATGTGGGGTAGTCACGGTTATCGATGCAAATGTCAAAAATGGTGACGCGACTATTATGGGCCAAAAACAAAACGGTATGTTCACTTCCGCACGTCAATGTTTATGATTGTTATCGGTTATTCGAAAATGTTCGAAATCTTTTTGTTTATTGTCATATTCTCGCATTTGAAGACGAACGTATGAACCTAGAATGTCAATACCGGTCCTAACGAGTTCACAAAGTCTTTGGAGGGATACAAGTCGGATCCTACGGGGTACTAGGCGAAATTTCCTCATCAACTAGAATATGCAACGAAGAAATCTTTTTGTTTATTGTCATATTCTCGCATTTGGTAACGAATGAATGAACCTAGAATGTCAATACCGGTCCTAACGAGTTCACAAAGTCTTTGGAGGGATACAAGTCGGATCCAACGGGGTACTAGGGGACGTTCTTATTCAACTAGCATATGCAAAGAAGAAATTCGTTTTCGTGATTTTTCGAAAAACCAAGAACATTCAACGAAGATTGACGACAGTTCCGCTTAGTGGAGGGAATTGGTGAACATTTGACGACAGTTTCTTTGAAGTGGAGAGAATCTGTTAAGGTTTAGAGATCTTACCAAAGAAATAGGGGGAATAAAATTTTCATATGTTGAATTTCTTCGGTAAAATTCTAAACGCAATCACAGGTGGTAGAGTTTGTGATTTTCTGGTGATACCAACGGTTCGGCGTGGAATGTTTTGCACATACATATATTTGAGGATTTTAATTAATTCTCCAGCCAGCGTGAAGGGTTTTGCACGGAAAAATACAGGTTTCTAAAGTCTACAGTAGTTACAAAAGCGCTGTTCACTGAAGACCTGGGGAATCTTTCTGAAAGCTGATAGTTCAAGACTGAAGACCTGCAGGATTCGGTTTTGGGTTTGATGTTTCTTTGGGATTTTACAGGGATCTGGGGGTAACTCAATTCGTTGAGTTTGCAAACGATGTACTTGGTCAAGCTGACTTCCTGAGTACTGATGCTGAAGATCCGTAGTGCATTACGTGGTCAACTTCACAAAGGCGAGACAATGAGATCTGGATGTAGTTCAACTAAGCATGCTGGTTGAGCTTGCAAGGGATACACTTGGTCTAGCTGACTTTCCTGAGTGTTGATGCTGAAGATTAAAGTGCATTACTTGGTCGATTCCACAAAGACGGTTTACAGAAGACAGTTCACCAGAAATCTCTATCAATGTAGTATGCTTGTATGAAACAGAGTTCTTATGACAAGATCAAGACTTGATGCAGTTCTTAAAGATTGGAACCCTTATCAAATGCCGGTTGGAGTATTGGAAGATCAGCGGAAGATCGGTCAATTGAGGAAATGGCACAACACCCAACACGGATACGCGTACTTTAAGGGGGAAATATTTTACAAGGAGCGTCAAGATACTACTTACCTGGATCATCGGTCAAGGGGGAATTTGTTAACACAGAGAAGATGAATACTTGACTGAAGATCGATTGCAGTTGCATTTTCAGCATTCGACAGCAACGGACAAGGGGAAATTTGTTGATGCAGATTTTGTGTCCGATGCTTGTCGAATAGATTAGTTTTATTTTACGTTGAATTTGTAATAGTTAGTGAAACGGTCTATCGAACGTGTATAGACCCGCTCGTTTGAAGTGGTCAAACGAGAGGGTTATTCGGTTGACCGTGTATGTTTGCAAGACAAGGGGTGTGACTATAAATAGAAAACCCTTGTCATTTGCAACACAAGGAGAGTTTAGGAGGTTTGAGACCTCACCGGGAGAGATCACCACTTGGTCTCTCCCCGGATGTATACTTCTTTGGTATTAGTTCGGTTATCATGTAATCGGGCCGATTTGTAATGTTTTACTACCGGATTAATACAAAGTTGTTTGTTTATCATCTCTAATCTCTCCCGTCTATGAACATAATCACACGAATCACGGTTTCGGTCACGAAACTCGTTCCTACAAACATGAAATTAGGTGTGTTGCTACAGTACTTTCTCTTTCATCTATAAATCCATCCATAATACACAAACATGCGCATGCGCATTTTTGTCATGTCTTTGACAAATTCCGTAATTCATTCCAAATATTAGACAACTGCACTTTTATTTACACTACCATATGTAATACACTACTTTTTATATTACCAATATTAGAAATGCACATGTGCATCTATATGTATCAACATGAAATAAGGTGTTTTGGTACACTACTTTGAATACACTTTCCCTTTCATCTATCATATCATCCATAATACACTACCATTACCTCCTACCATCCATAATACAGCACCATTACCAATATTTTCACTTAATTACATGTATATCAACACCATTTATACAATCCAATCATCATATTACATCATAAAGTAACAACTATAGCCAAACCATCAACCACTAGATATAATTAACCAAAAAACATGTATATGGGCCTACTTCTCCATTCAAAATCACAAACTTTTTGTATTAAAACATGTTATATCATGGTTATACCTAATGATGCACATGTGCATTTTTAATATTGATAATGTAAAAAAGTAGTGTATTACGGATGGTATTTTAAATTAAAGTGCAATTGTCTATTACTGATAACGTATTACAGAATTTGTCGAAGTAATGATACATATGCACATGTGCATGGATAACTGTTACTCAAAAAAAAAGTTTTTTTTTTTGTAACTAAATATAGCGATTTTTGTTAAAAAAAATATTTAAAAAAATTTTTTAGTGCTTTTTTGATTTTTTTTAGATTTTATTTTGTGTTCACATTGGTTCTCGCAATAAGGGTGGTTCTCAAATGAACCTTACCCTATATATATATATATATATATGTGTGTGTGTGTGTGTGTGTAGGGTAAGGATCATATCAGAACTCTAAATAATTATAGAACTTACAGAACTCTTAATAATATATATATAGGGTGGGGTTCTAGAGTTAACACTAATGTATTTGCGAACTAAGTGAACAAATCCTGGCCATTGATCTACACACGTGTATGGCCAGGATTAGTTCACTCAGTTCGTAAGCTACACTAGTGTTCACTCTTGAACCTCATCTTTTATATATATATATATACGGTGGAGTTCTATAGTGAACAATAGTGTATTTGTGAACTGAGTGAACAAATTCTGAGCATTGATTTAAATCATCAGATAGTAAAATACATTAATGTATTTTCATCATCAAATCATGGCCATTGATTTACACTTGGTATTGATAATCAAGGGCTGAGATTAGTTCATTAGTGTTCACAATCAAGTGGGTTGTTCACAAATGAAGCTAACCCTATATATATATATATATATATATAGGGTTAGGGTAGCCATACGAAAGGTTTTTCATCAGCTTTTTACAGCTGTTGTAAGGGGCCCAAAAACACCACTTCGAAAAGAAAAAAAAATATTTTTATGGCAATATTTCTAAACATTTTAATCTAGAGGTGTGAAAAAAATGGATGCAAAACTCGCACGAAAATGCCGAGTTCTCTAAATTATCACAACAACTCGTAGTGATTTTCCCTTAATTTTAATCCTAAATATATACTATTAATAATTTCAGACTTAGCGTTGACTTTAATACAAAGATGCAGTAATCCGTTGAAGAGCCCTGTTGTGCTAATGGCTACAGCTCAAAACTGTCCGGCTGATTTCACACCTATCCAACTCATCATCTATGAATGTAATTAAGCTCGTTTGTTTTTTATTTATAATTAATAAATCAAAATTAATTAGTTTTTTTATCATCTTCTATTAGTGTTGCGAACGCCGGTTCTACATTTCATAACTAGAGGTACCTCGAATATGAAGGGCTGTATGAAGCTAGCAAACTTGGTCCTCAGAGCGGGTATATATATATAATGCATGGTTTTCTTATTTATTCATACAAGGTTAGATTAAGTTATTGATCGATCATATATAACATAACATGCATGTTCTTTTTTATCTTGTGTAGTTTTGGCGTACCCTTTTAAAATGCTTATCCGGATTTGCATCAAGCTCCAAGGTGATACATATTAACTAACTAAAGAAAGTGTTACATACATGTTAACAAATGTGGATGGATGATTCATATGTGTGTTTATATACCATTGGGGTGTGCACGCGATGCGACGAGTAACACAACAGATAGGTTGGTGATTTTAAGGATGAGCAGAGTGTGATTCAGTTCGGTTTTTAGCTACAACCAAAACCAATTTATATCGGGTTGAGCAACAGTTGTCATAAATAATTCCAAAAACACAAAAAAAAAAACTTAAAGATGCAAAAACATGTGTGCCAAAAACATGAAAAAAAAACCTTAAAGATGCCAAAACATGTGTGCCATGTAACGGATCAAAATATTTAAACTTTTAAAATTTTTCTTTAACTAAGCAATGTGTTAAAAATGATTAAAAATAATACCTTTTAATTTTTTTCTATGACTAAGCAATGTGTTAAAATGATTACAACTATAAAAAAAAATCTTGTATATATTACCTTTGAACTTGTGAAGAAAGAAAATGAACGGAATTTTATTACTAAGTGACGTCTTAATTAGGAGAAGTTTATTAATTAGCGTCTTAATTAGGTTAAGAGAGGACAAATTAGGAACTATTGTATAGAGTAGGCCTGGCAATTTTGACCCAAATGTCTGAACATGGGTTGATTTGGACTTTAAAAATGAAGTCATGGGCTGTTTTGGGTAGACATATATACTTAAGGGGGTTGAAATGGGTATATAAAAAGAATAATGAAAAAGTTAATGGGTCAGGATGGGCCAACTCAAAATACACGGTGGATCAGGATGGGTAAATATTAATTTACCTTCCAAAGTCCAAAACTCAGTAGTTCTCACTTCTATTCGTTTCCCAATTGTGAAGCCATATTCACTCTAACAGAGGAGAAGATGAATCCAGAGATCAAGATCAGGTAATCATGATCGATGTATGATTCCGAGATAATTAGCGATCTAGACGCATATTTAGGGTTTATATGTGTTACTGATTTTTCAAACTCACTGGATTTTATTGCTAAAAGATATGTAAATTAGGTCTTGTTTAATCTTTTTGAGAAGTTGTAAAATTAGTAATTTAATCAAAAGTTAACATGATGAATCGAACTACATTAACCATTCATAATTGATTTAAACCTCAACGAACAGCTATGATAACCTAATTTATGACTATGCTGACAATGAAGAAGCCAAGAAGAAGCAATTTCAACAGTTTTCAATGAAAGTTATCATTTTGAATTACATTTTAAGAGCTATGTGATGGAGATTTCAGTTCTAGGGTTTTGTTCTTGTTTGTTTGCTGAAATGGATGAATGGATTCAGATGTATTACATGTAGGCCGGGCAAAATATACCCATTAACAAATTTTGGGTCAAGATGGGTATTTAATGTAAAAGTTTGGACAAAAAAACGGTTCAAACAGGTCGGTAGTACCGTTTGAACCGTCCGGTTAAACCGCCCGGTATACCCGGTTGAACCGCCCGGTACACCCGGTTAAACCGTTTCTGAGCCCAATACGGTACGATATAAAAACCGGATTTTAAAACATTATTAAGACTAAAGCTCGACTCGGTTCGTAGGTAGTTTTTCAAGCTCGAGCTCAGCTCATTTATTATTTTTTGTTTACTAAATAGTTCTATCATAGTTTGTCATCTATAAATATATTTTTTTGTTAATTGTCAAAAATTTGTTAATTATTGTTTGTAGGAGCCAAAATATGTGGATTGAGGATGAAGCTAGTTTGTTCAATTCGAGTAGAGACCATTTTATAGTATGGAAATATTTTGATAACTTACATGCTTGTATCCACTTGACAGTTGTCAAGTTTTTTATTATTTTTTATTGTGTTTTAATATTTTATTATTTTTTAAAATTTTATTATTTTTTATATTTTCTTATCATTTTTTTAATTTTTTTATTATTTTTTAAAAAAATTATTATTTTTATTTTTTATATATATTTTTTATTTTTTAATTATTTTTTCATCTCATCTTTACCCAAACCTATTCTAACCTAAACCCATCCTAACTCAAACCCATCTTGACCCATTAACCATCCGACCTTTTCTTTAATACACCCATCCTGACCTGTACCCATCCTAACCCAAACCCATCTTGACCCATTACCCAAACCCACCCAACTTGCCCACTTTGCCACCACTAGTATAGAGCATTTGTACCGTGCGCACCAAAATGTATGCTATGCGTCTTAAAATGGAGAATAAGTTACAATTGTATCCTCCTCAAATCCTTTATATAGTAGTATAGTATATAGAAGATATACTATATTATAATACATATAAGGAGGACACAGATATAATTTTACATAATTTAAAAACTTTAAGTAATACAACTTTTAAAACATATAGTATAATCTCCTAAAGCTTATTGTTGACTTTTATACCACCTACCCATCACCATAAAAACAATTATTTTTTATTTTTTTTTAGTTTGAGTATAATATTGTCATAGTTTTCCTTTATAATTAAAAAAAGTTAAATATTAAGTGATTAATAGTATCTGAGTTCTCCACCGTAACATAGACCCTATAGTATGTGTCCATGTATAAATACACATATATTGAAAAGACTTAAAACTCTAGAAAACCTAGGAAGCATTTAGGCCACAAGATCGTTGTGCATTGTAGGAACAGAGATGGGAGTGTGCCGGGCCTTAATAGGGGCGGATTTAAAGGTAGCGGGCGTAGAAGAGGAAATACTAACTAATTTTGACTTTCTAACATGTGAGTCATATGCAAGTTTCCAATCATATTTAAACATTTGTAATTTTTTTATACGTCAATATTCTTTAAATAAAAGTATACCATAATATTTAGCGTTTTTTATCTTTAATATAAGTCTCGTATTGTTATAATATATATATAGGATAAAGATCCGTTAGGAACCACCTTTTATTATGAGAACCGTGAGAACCAGTGTGAACACAAACAGTAATACCTAAAAAATCTAAAAAACACCCAAAAAAAAATTTACTATTTTTTTTGGAAAAATCGCTATATTTCATCAATAATAAAAAAATTAAAAAAAATCGAGTAACAGTTATCCATGCACATGTGCATATGTATCATTTATTTGACAAATTCTGTAATTCATTACAAATATTAGACAATTGCACTTTTATTTACACTACCAGGTGTATACACTACTTTTTACGTTAACAATATTAGAAAAGCACGCCAATGAGCTTGTGGTGGAGTGTTAAGGGAGAGACTTGGGTTTCCAAGAGACCCAAGTTCAATTCCTGCTTCTCCCAATTAGTTTTCAGCGGCACCTGGTGATGATGGGAGACTAGGCGAGTAGGCGGCGATCGCTAGTTCGATCCTTGAACTGAATGAGTTTTACCTCACCGCATTGTCGTGCCTTTGGGCGAGTGTTCACGGGCTTCTGCCCTAGGTGAGGGTTTTCCCCAGTTCGGTTACGAGTGTATCCCGATGTAGTGAATTTCGCCTGTAGCCCATTTGGAGGATTCGTTGGTCGTTCAAAAAAAATATTAGAAATGCACATGTGCATCTATATGTATCAACATGAAATAAGGTGTTTTGTTACACTACTTTGAATACACTTTCTCTTTCATCTATCATTCCATCCATAATACACAAACATGCACATGCGCATTTTTGTCATTTCTTTGACAAATTCCGTAATTCATTTCAAATATTAGACAATTGCACTTTCATTTACACTACCGTATGTAATACACTACGTTTTACATTACCAATATTATACACGCACATGTGCATCTATATGTATCAACATGAAATAAAGTGTTTTGGTACACTACTTTGAATACACTTTCTCTTTCATCTTTCATACCATCCATAATACACTACCATTACCTCCTACCATCCATAATACAATACCATTACCAATATTTTCACTTTATTACATGTATATAAACACCATTTATACTAGGGCTGTAAACGAACCAAACGAACACGAACAAGACCTTGTTCGTGTTCGTTTGTTAAAAAATATACGTGTTCGCGAACCGTTCACGAATACTTATCGAACGGGATTTTATGTTTGTGTTCGTTTGTTAAGGAAATGAACTTGTCCGTGTTCGTTTGTGTTTGTTTGTTAATTTTAGACAACGAACGTTGACAAACACAAATGAGCACAAACTAATGTTCATGAACACAAATGGAAACAAACGAAAACAAACAATCGTTCATGAACAGAATATATAATACACTAACACTTATTAGATATTTAATTTGTCAGAATTTTGATATTTTTAAAGAAATATAAAAACTAAAAACACTAATTAACTATCGAACACAAGCGAACACGTTACCGAACGTTCACGAACATAAACGAACGAACGCCACCTCTGTTCGTGTTTCTTCATTTAACTAAACGAACGAAATTTCTTGTTCGTGTTCGTTTGTTTAATAAACGAACGAACACAAACGAACTTCCCGCCGAACGATTCACGAACTGTTCGCCGAACGTTTGGTTCGTTTACAGCCCTAATTTATACCATCCAATCAAGATATTACATCATAAATTGACAACTATAGCCAAACCATCAACCACTAGATATAACTAACGAAAAAAACGTGAATGTGGGCCTACTTCTCCATTCAAAATCACAAACTTTTTGTACCAAAAAACACGTTATATCATGGTTATACATAATGATGCATATGTGCATTTTGAATATTGGTAATGTAAAAAGTAGTGTATTACGAATGGTATTGTAAATTAAAGTGCAATGGTCTATTACTGATAATGTATTACGGAATTTGTCGAAGTAATCATAAATATGCACATGTGCATGGATAACTGTTACTCAAAAAAAAAGTTTTTGTTTTCTAACGAAATATAGTGATTTTTTAAAAAAATATATTAAAAAAATTGAGTGTTTTTTTATTTTTTTTAGATTTTATTTTGTGTTCACATTGGTTCTCGCGGTTCTCACAATAAAGGTGATTCTCAAATGAACCTTACCATATATATATATATAGGGGAGGGTTTAATTAAAAACCACTAGCTAAAGTGAAAACCCGAAAACTAACTAAAAAACCTAAAAAGCATACCAATTTTTTTTTTTTTACAAATTTTCGCTAGTTTTTGTATATAAAGAAAACTTTTTTCAAAAAAAAAAAATGTACTGCACATGTGCAATATATGTGTACAACATATGTGTATTATTGCACATATGCACTACAATTTTTTTTTTTTGAAAAAGACTTTTTATATAAAAATAGCGATTTTTAATAAAAAAAAATTGTAAAATAATTGGTATGATTTTTAGGCTTTTTTACTTAGTTTTCGAGTTTTCGTCATAAAAGGAGTTTTCACTTGAACCTTCCCCATATATATACATACATATATATACATACATATATATACATACATATATATATATATATATATATATATATATATATATATAGTCAAAAGTTGGCTACAAAGTCCAAAACCTCTAAAAGGTGTGAGAAGATTTTGTAGTCATTATGGTTTAAATTTTAGACATGATATTTTAGATTGTTTTGGCATAGTATTATATATAAAAAACACAAAACGTAACAATCGAAAACATAATAAAATTTATTTTAGGCATAAAACATCATATCAAGAAAGCTAATTAGTGTGTTTTAAATTTCATCTATAATATATTTTATTGTGTTTTAAATTGTTATGTTTAACGTTTTCCTATATAATATCTTGCCTAAAATTTAAAACACAATATCTACCTATCCTTCGCACACATTTTAGGAGTTTTTAGGCTTTGTAGCCGAACCCTACTGATATATCTTTTTATATTATCTTTTCGGGATAGGGTTTGGGTAGGTAGTTAAAAACTCTTAAAAAGTGTAAGAAGTCTATGTAACGTTTGTGTTCTAAATTTTAGGCACGATATTTTATATTCTTTTGCCTTTGTATTATATAGAAAAACAGCAAACATAATAATATAAGAAAACAATAAAATGTATTCTAAACATGAAATTTAAAAACCCTACTTAATTTTACAAGTTGGATCCTCATATTTTAACAACATTGAGTTTTATTTATTTTTTTTTTTTTTTAACACATGCGGCACCAAAATTCAACAAGGCGTATATCTTGTCATATTGTGTTTTACAGTGGGGGGTTGGGGGCATAAAATCTAACATGGCGTTAAAACACTATCTAAAAAATGTTAGCGCAATGTATAAAATGCCCCGTTCAAGGCTTTTAGAAAAGTTGTATTTTAAAAATAAAATATTTAGTAATTTCGTAATCATAGTAAAGATTTAAAAAAATACTCAATTTTAGGGTATAATTAAAAATGACAATGACGTATAATGCCATGTAATAATTTGAGATCCAGTTTGTCTAACACTAAAATGCCATGTACAAAACATTCAGTTCAAGAATTTAAAAAAAAAATATTATTTAAAAAAATAATACCATACTCATGTTAAAGATTAAAAAAAAAGCTCGAATTTATAGTATATTTTAAAAAAATAACGTATAAAAAAGTTATGAACGTTTAAAAAATAAATAACCATGCATGTGCATGTGTAGAGTCCCTTTTTTTAGTTGGATGTATTTGCTCTTTTGACGCGGTAAAAATATTGCTTGCATGATTGCAGTATTCAAGGAGTTGAAAGAGATTATGAAAGAACGAAGGGATGCAAGAGATTTGTTAGATGTTGTTTGTGCTTTGATACAATCTTCAAACGAGACCTGGTCTTCCCGAGATTTTTACACGGGGGCGATGCTTGAGGCTATAAGGCGTGATGCGAGTGACGTCGTTGAAAAACTTGTGTATTGGTTTCCAGAGGCAACCCTGATCGTGGACGAAGATGGCCACAACTTTGCTCAGGCTGTTTTGAAGAACCGTGCATCCAAGATTTATGCACTAATCCTTGATGGAAACCTAGCTAACCATACGAGTCTCTCTCAGGAATCATCGAAGGTAGATGAACATTTCGGGAATAATTTCCTGCATTTTGCTGCAAGATTAGGGCCTGCCAGGAAACTTGATCTTATCTCATGTCCACCTTTCCGAATGCAACGTGAGTTACAATGGTTTAAGGTAGCGCAAGAAATTGTTCCTCAAGGCTGGCGCACGGAGAAAAATTGTTTGAGAGAAACGCCTGACATGGTATTTAAAAAAGAGCACAAGGATTTGGAGATTGAAAGCGGAGAGTGGATAAAAATAATAGCAAACTCAGTCACAATTACAACCACATTAATCATCACAGTCATGTTTGCATCAGTAATTCAAGTACCAGGAGGTAATGATGACAAAGGACTCCCAAATTTTATCTCCGAACCAGCATTCATTCTATTCCAAATATCAATTACTATATCAGCGGCAGCATCTGCTCTTTCGTTGTTATTATCCCTGGCAATCATAACTCATCCTCTAACCCAAGATGACTTCCTACTACGTTTACCTATAGCCATGGCACTTGTTTGGGTGAGCTTGTTCCTGTCAGCCGCGCTCGGTATGTTGGCCTTCGGGGCTGCGTTGTTCCTTCTTTTTGGGACTAACGACCCATGGGTTCTTGGTTTGTTAGCTTCACTCGTAGCCCTACCAGTTATTCTGTTTTTGTTTTTCTACTCTTGGTACATGTTAGATGCAATTGCTGACTTCATGCATTCCACAGGTCATTTTTTGATAATTCATTCTTCTCGTCGTCTGAAACTAGTAGGTAGGATCTTTATTTAACCAACTCCATACTTTGATCTTCCTGTTATTTATATTTGTAATAATCGATGTGATTGGCCTATTTTATATGTGTGTCTATAGGGTGTGGATCATTTGGGAACCATCATTTATATGGTGGGGGTTTAGGTTTTTGGGTGGTGATAGGGTGGGGGGTTCATTGTTTATTTTGGGTTTAATTGGTTGTGTTCACAAGTGGTTCTCATGTTACCGCATGACCCCTACCCTATATATATAGAGACGGGATTTGGAGAAAACGCCTAAAAATGTGAAAACGGTGAGAACAATGTTGGTGTTGACGTATTGAGTTGGTGCTAACTTACACTAAGGGTAATATTGTCAAAAATCCCATACACATGCCAAAGACCATGAATATACAAGTTGCATGCATATTCCATCATCTTTTTTAAACTCCCGTAACTTTTATATACGTGATTGTTTTTAAAAAAATTACACCATAAAATCGAATGGTTTATTATATTTCCAACGAGTATATTATTGTTATACTTTTGAAATAAAAAAATAACATGAACTGGGTGTCAAAAAAAAACCGTCAAAAACACCCGGTTCATAAAAAACGTCATGAAATGCTCAGTTGAAAACATTATAAAACACCCAGCTAGGAAAAACACCATGAAAAACCAAATAGAAAACGCCAGAAAAACCAAATAGAAAACGCCAGAAAAACACTCGGTTCAAAAAACACCATAAAACCCCAGTTTTTGTTTTTAGAAAAGTATATCAATGGTGTAATGTTTTTTAAATAATCATGTATAAAAAAGTTATGGACGTTTAAATATGACCAGGGAAATGTCAAATGATTAGCATGTGCACAAATCACTGCATCAATCTCGGCCACAAATCACTAAGATCTTGCGGTAGAGAATCATTCTTACCGTTTTCATACTTTAGGGCGTTTTATATAGGTTGAGTTATAGTTCAAAGTGGTTTAAAAATAAGAAGGGTAAGAAGTCACTATAGAGTGACAAGTGTCCAAAGAGAAATCAAGTAGAAAGGGTAATTTTGTCCAAGATTAAAACACATGCAAGTCATATGCCTAAAAACATGCACATGCAAGTCACATGATATGTCCTCATATTTTTTAAACGTCTGTAACTCTTTTATGCGTCATTTGTTTTTAAAAGATATTATACCATAAAATCAAGCGTCTTTTTATCTTTAATATGAGTACCCTATTGTTATATTTCTCAAAAAAAAAAAAAAAAAACAATTGCGTATTATACAATGAACATAACATAAAAGACACAATGGAAAAGTAGACCAAAAACACAATTGATGACAACAGATAAAAGACACAATGGAAAGCAAACTAAAACACAATGGACTTAACGTAAAACACAATGGAAAGTAAACGAAAAACACAATTGATGATAGCAGATAAAAGACACAATTGGTGACAGCAGATGAAAGACACAATAGACTAAAACACAATGGACAACAAACTAAAAACACAATGAACAAAAGATTAAAACACAATGGACAACATATTAAAACACAATGGATAGTAGACTAAACACAATGATGAGAACCTATAACCTAGTGTATAGAATACCCAAATATAACACCATCTTCATTGTCATACATTGTGTAATAGGTTCTAATAAAAATGCAATCGATAGAACCCAAATTACCATTGTGTTATAAGTTTTGATAAAAACACAATATATAGAAACCCTAGTAAAAACGTAATGACCAAAATCCAGTTAAAAGATACAATGACCAGAACCTTTAACACAATGCAAATAAAACCCTAGTAAAAATAATTTTTTATTTTAATTTTATATAACAGTATCGTACTCATATTAAAGATAAAAAAACACTCGTTATTATGATGAAATTTAAAAAAAAAAAGATGTATGAAAAAGTTATGGACGTTTTAAATTGATTGGGAAATTGACATGTGTTTTGCATGTGGAGAGAAAAAGTCAATAAAACTAGGATTCCCTTTATGTCTTTCCCTTATTTTCTTTTCCCTGAAACAAATCTCAACCCTCCAATCAATGGCCTAAATTCCTTCTTATCCTTCTTATTTATTTGGCATTCTGTATTTTATCCTAATTCGTTATATATATATATATATATGGGAAGGCCAACGTACAATATTCCTTAACGTGCGATGGCACGATATGAAATTACGCATGTTGTAAAACTGAAAACCCTAATCACGTATGTTGAAAAACCATAAATCACGCATGTTGAAAAACCGTAATCACGCATGGTTATGATTTTTCAACATATGTGATTATGGTTTTTCAACATGCGTGATTATGGTTTTGTTCATGTGTGATTAGGGGTTTGAGTTTTATAACATGCGTAATTTCATATCGTATGTATCGTGCGTTAACGAATATTGTATTTTACACTTTCTGTAACGCCTCGCTTTTTGTAACCTTCCTTATTTAGAAAGTTTATATGTATTTCTATTATAGAAATTTGTATTCTCTTTGTATTCGTCTTTCATTTCCAATCATTGTAATCCGAGATTTGAATCATAATAAAAGCTTGATCTTTTTATACATCTTGTTATATATAATTCGTAAATACCTGTTATACATTCATTATATGTGCATACTTGATACAGTTATATGCAAATCCATACTTTTTTATACATGCAAAATTCATTTATACATTCATTTATTCATACATTACACTTATGCATTGCACTTACATGTTTAAAACGCTTAAAACCGACAAAACGCGCGAATTCAACAAACTTGAATCTTCGTGCAATAGGAAAACCTCTCTCGTGCGAAAGGATCCCCTTCCGCACGAAAGGACCCTGTCGCCCGAAATCCCAATCATTCCAAAACACATTCCCAACCTATAAATACGAACCCACACCCTCATTTCTCACCTTCCACAACCCTAAAATTCTCTCTCACTTACTAAACTCGAACTTTCCAGCTGAGCTACTTCCAGAATCATCCTAAGTGAGTTTAAAGCTCACTAACACCTTGATTCCTTTTACTTTCCTTTTACTTTTTCTATCTTTTTACAAATCTTCATACCAACACAGCTTGGTCTCTCAGATTGATTGGGCAATCTGATAACAACACTCAATCATATTGAGGACCAAGCTAAGGATTGAAGTTAAACATTCAAACTTTTATAAAACAACCCTTCTGATTTCGAACTTGGTAGAATCATGGACTCACCAAGCTCACAATCTAAGTTCATAGTTGTAGGTTAGTGTTAGGGTCGATTCCAGACAAAAAAGGTGAACAGTTCAAACAAAACTGAACAGTTTTCACCTCGAAACAGAGTCTCTCGCACGAATGGCCAGTCCATTCGCACGTGACAGGACCACCCTTTCGCATGAAAGGTATTGTTTCTCCCCGTTCTGACATTTTCCAAGTGTTGAATGTTAATCAGATCCTCATTTTCAATGTGAATGATTCTGAGATAACAGTGTGTGAACCGTGGAAGCCTTGGCTTCCAATCTAGTTCCACCACCTCACTTGAACTTGCAAAACGAACACCCAAACAATCTCCTAGACATAGAATAAGTTAACCCCGTCCAGCCTCCAACACTTGGTTCATTCCTTCCATGTTGAGACGGCACACCCGGGTTGTTCTTGTTCGGTTGTTTGGTTATTTAGTTTCTGTTATTTACATTCTGTATTCATGACCAACCGGTTAGTTGACTAAGTTAACTTACTTGTGCTTTGGTGAACTATAACAAGGTTATTACCTCCATGCATGACTTCTATGAATTCTATGAACATTTTGGACTATTACTATACTATATACCATAACCTATAATGTAACAGAACTCACAAACATAGACGATTAATGGTTAAAACGTTCGAAACAAAGTTCCGTTCGCACCAAACAGGTCCCTGTTACACGAAAGGTAACCCATTTCGCGCGAATGGTTCCCAGTCGTGCAAACTGTCCAGTCGCCCGAACAGTTTGTGTTGTTTTAGTTTCCATTTATTCTGTTTCCACGTTCCTTGTTACTGATTCTGACGGGCAAATCAGGACCCGTAAAATCATAGAAACTTAGTGTCGTGACAAGTGCCTGGACAGAATATACTTTTTATTTTAATCATACTTTCATACTATATACTTATGTACTTTAATTTTCCGAATCCAAATCCTCCGTTCAACTCCAACACTCACACCTTCGTTTACCCACCTGTAGGGTAACCTCGGTGTTCCAGCTCTCGTCAACAACTCAATTCTCTCGGGATTTAACTAACGAAGATTAGCAAAACCGTGTGTATCCCCGGACGCCCTTTTTCTATTTTACACTTTAGGTGCAATATGTTTACTTATAAACCTACACAGTTACACTTAGACTTTTATACAAACGCACAAACAATCCAATACATGCATGCTAATACGTTATACTTGATTCGTGTTTCTGGAGCAATCTTATGTGATAAACTTGTCATTAACTTCGTACGAGCCTCCCCTTAACATGTATAGCGCTATAGGAGTAACGCACCGCCCGTAGTTTTATGGTCATGTTAAGTCTTTAATACTTACGGTAATAAGAGAATTGACTTGAATATTCGCATGCCAGTTTTACGTTAATCTTGATAACTAAGTTTGCCATGTGGATTCGTTTAAATCTTTTTATACTTATGCTATGTATCAAACTTGTATACTCGCCAATACATTTTGTATTGAACCATATTTTAACCATGTTGTAGGTTGATGATGTTGATGATGATGAAATCTAGTAGGAATACTTTAGATACATATTTTGAAATACTAGATAGGTTGTTGTATATAACAACCCTCCTAAGACCCTAAAACGTTCATTATATACCTCGTATGCGAGAAACAAGCCCGAAATACCCTTATACTTATAAAAATCAAGAAAAACAATATATATAAGGTTGTCACGGGCCACGACCCAGAAACATTTCGTCTTTCGCGGGGCGCGAGGCCTAGTGATTTGCCGGACAAACAAAACTGCCACGTGTCGACACGTGGCAAGCCTATACTCGGTGACCGATCAACCCTAAACCCTAGTCTACTCTCTCGCGGGTCGCGAGAGAGTTAGCTAAGGTCTACACGGGTCGCGAGCCGCCTTACATCTAGCCTATAAATAGGATCGACGATTTCATTTGACAATTCGTTCAGAAATCAATTCTCTTTCAATTTATGTAGGCAAAAATTATACTCAGGCATAATACCCACTATAAAGCGAAGCTCTGCCTCGTTGTAAGTACTATAACCCTTCTATTACCATACACGGTCAATTTAGGGCTTCGTAACGCATGTCAAGGCTCTGCCTGACTCAGTCGTTAAAGTTCTGTCTCGTGTTACACCCGATTGATCTAGGGCTCCGTAATACATGTCAAGGCTCTACCTGACTCAGTCATTGGAGTTTTGTCTCGAGTTGTACGGTTAATGAGATTTGGGGTATTTTACTAACATGTGTGCATTGTTTAATTTTAATAGGTAATAACCAGGAGAATCACCAGGAAGCTATAGTAGTATCACTTAAGTCAACAATCTAAGTACATTCATTTTTTCTCACTATTTGAGAGTACATTTTTGTGAGTCAAAATATTTTACCAAAACCTCAAATGTTTTCAAATACAATTATAGTGATTAAGTCTTTGTGATTCTACAATTGCTGCCAGTATTATGGGGTTTGTATACAGTACTTGATAACCTTCACAATTGGGCACGGGTATCCAATGTGTGATATGACCATAGTCACAGATCCATCGAGTGACACGTACTAACCAAGTAATTGTGTAGATATAAACATTGTAATCGCCCTTAATACTGTAATGTGTAAACAACTGATGCTTTACCAAAATGGAATGTACTTGCCTGTATTTTTTGCTGATAAAATGTTTTTAAAACGCGTTTCAGGTAACACAATGTGAAAGGCAATAGAAGCCAGCTGGAGAGCACTGAAGGCTTGAAAAAAAGTGGCTATAAAAGTTACATAAATAAAAAGGAGTTTTTGTTTTCAATAATTAGGGTTTATCCCTACAAATGTACTATCAAATGAACTTGGGTTTTACCCCAATGATCTATTATTATAAAAAGTTTGGTGTATAACTCTGATAAAAATATTTCCTAACTACGTTCCTGATGTATTCCGCTGCCAAATTAATAAACACCGATACCACTGATCTGGATCTCGCGACACCCGCTCCCGGGGTAGGGGTCGGGGGTTGCAACAGAGAGTGGTATCAGAGCTACAGCCACTGGTTTAAGCCAAAGAAATGTTCTGCTGACATTTAAATTCTGTGTTAGGAAATAACTTATATGATTACGTGTAAATATTGTTTTGTGTTGTTTGACTATTTGTTAGTTTACAGTATGAGTGAGCAAGGAACATCGGATGCTTATCGTCACTTAGATAGTTCACCAAAAGATAAGGGAACATCATCTCAACCTAATCCCTCGGGAGCACTGAAGGCTTGAAAAAAAGTGGCTATAAAAGTTACATAAATAAAAAGGAGTTTTTGTTTTCAATAATTAGGGTTTATCCCTACAAATGTACTATCAAATGAACTTGGGTTTTACCCCAATGATCTATTATTATAAAAAGTTTGGTGTATAACTCTGATAAAAATATTTCCTAACTACGTTCCTGATGTATTCCGCTGCCAAATTAATAAACACCGATACCACTGATCTGGATCTCGCGACACCCGCTCCCGGGGTAGGGGTCGGGGGTTGCAACAGAGAGTGGTATCAGAGCTACAGCCACTGGTTTAAGCCAAAGAAATGTTCTGCTGACATTTAAATTCTGTGTTAGGAAATAACTTATATGATTACGTGTAAATATTGTTTTGTGTTGTTTGACTATTTGTTAGTTTACAGTATGAGTGAGCAAGGAACATCGGATGCTTATCGTCACTTAGATAGTTCACCAAAAGATAAGGGAACATCATCTCAACCTAATCCCTCGGGATACTCAGCCGATACTGAGGAAGGGATATTTATATTTAAGGCACAGTCTCAGGAACCCTTCACTACCAAAAAGAGAGGTTGGTTTAATAGAGGAGCACATGTATAGCAACCCTCCTAAAATCCTTAGAACACCCCTATATGTCTTAAAATACACCCCGTATGCGAAAAATGGACCCGATATACCTTTATTTTAATAAAAATCAAATAAAACAAATTCTGGTGGGCGCTCGCGGGCCGCGACCAGTACGGTTGTGTGCTTCGTTGGGCGCGACAAGGTGCCACTAGGCTCAACCCTATGCCGCCATGTGGCACAACACCCGAATAAGCTATACTAGTGACTAACTGAGGCTAGGACTTAGCCTAGGTCCTCGCGGCCCGCGAAGGGCTTGGCTATGATGGTCGCGGGGCGCAAGCCGCCCCTGTTCTAGCCTATATATAGAGAGTTCGACGTTCATTTCAAATCGTTCATTTCTCAGAATTCTCTCTCAAATTTCTTAATAGTTGAAATAATTCTCAGGCATAATACCCACTAAAAAGCGAAGCTCTGCCTCGATGTAAGTATTATAACCCCTGGTTACGTATTAGTTACTTTGCCCGATTGATCTAGAGCTCCGTAACGCATGTCAAGGCTCTGCCTGACTCAGTCGTTGGAGTTCTGTCTCGGGGGAGGGTATAGCTAATGTAAATTGGGTTATTATACTAACTCGTGTGCATTGTTTAATTTAATGGATTATAACTAGGAAGTCACCAGGAAAAATGTAAAATAGCAATGTGAGTAATTCCTCTTTTTGTAAACTGTTTTTATAAAACCTCAAATTGTTTTAGATTATATTTAACAGTGATTAAGTATTTGTAATTCTACAATTACTGTCGGTATTTTGGGATTTTGTGTCACGACCCCCGACCAGGTTTGACCCGTTTCAGGAGCCGCGGGACAGAAAATCCCTTGGTATTTATTTAACAGCGGAAGTTTTCTTCAGGATCTTTTTAAAACTGCAATTTCCCGATTATTTTATTTCACAACTCAGGATAAAACCCTGGTAATTTACAATCATGTGATTTCCCTGAGAAATCTTTATTTTACAAAACATGTTTCTTTATTTTATATTGAGCCACTTCCTTAAGCTGATAGTGCTTCACGGCACTTTTCCTGGATCACAACAGATCACCTGAAATATGTTTGAAAAAGGTTTTGTCAGCGGGAAATACTGGTGAATCATTCTTTTTAATAAAACGACACGTTTGTTATAATTTACAGTATTAAGAGCGATTACAATGTTTCCTGATATCAACCAACTACCCACGATATTTGTCACTCAACATTCATTGGTAACCTCTGAGTCCAATGGTGTCTGTGACTATGGTCATATCACTCATTGGCTAACTCGTTGTCCAATAGTGACGGTTATCAAGTAATGTATACAAAACTCCACATACCGGCTGTAATTTGGTGACTACAAAGACTTAATCCCTGTAATTATAACCTTGAAAATAAACATGATTTTGAAAGTAATTTGATAAAAAGAGAATGACTCACATTGCAAATTTAATATGAACAGAGCTCAGCCTACTGATTAGCCTTGATAACCTAGTTTAAATAACAATGCACACAAACTAGGTTAGTAACTAATACAGCATTTACAATAACTCACGATATTAAACCTTCACAACGAATGACAAAGTGCGATACTTAAACATCCATCGAATTAACGACGAATGACAAAGCATGAACCCTAATGTGGGCAGCACTTAAACATCCATTGGATAGTTTAATCGATCGGACATTGAATCGTAGCAGCGATCGAGTTATTACCCTGTGTTACGGCAGCACTTCGTGATTTGTGTGTGTTTTGTAGTAATTATACGATATCTAAGCGTATATATTGAATTTGAATGTCGAACTAACGCACAATTGCATGTACCAGACTCCCCTATTTATACATGAAAAATGGTCCCTCCCGCGTGTCGCGACAGGGACACATGCACCTGTCGCGTGGCGCGGGGCATGCACTTTTAGGGTAGGGTAGGTTCGTGTCCAGGTAGCTTAGCTGAGTTGGTCTCGCATGCAAATTCGTTATACACGTAAAACTGTTAAGATATTATCAACTAGGGTTTACCCCCCCCCCCCTCCCCTGAGTTTTAGGGGCCCTGATCCTGATTCCGATTGTTCTGAAAATTTTAGGGTTTATGCAGAATCACTTGGGTGTCTTAATTAGGGTTTCATATTGGACAAATTATATTAATAAATAGGACTTTTGATGAGAGTTGTTACATCCTCCCCACCTTAATAAAAATCTCATCCTCGAGATTTACTGGAACAAGTAGGGATACTTTCGTTTCATCTCAGATTCCAGCTCCCAAGTGTATTCAGCTCCTCTCTTTGAATCCCACTTGACTTTAACTAGCACTAGTCATTTGTGCTTGAGAAATTTAACCTTTCTGTCTTCTATCTGAAGAGGTTTCTCAACAAATTTTAACTTTTTGTTTACCTCTATATCTTGGAGAAGTACTACCAAAGATTCGTCTGATAGGCATTTCTTGAGATTGGATACATGAAATACATCATGTACTCCAGCTAACTCTTCTGGTAGTTGTAAACGATAAGCAACTGGTCCAAAACGTTGGATCACCGAAAATGGTCCTACGTATCTTGGACTTAACTTTCCTTTCTTACCGAATTGGACTACTCCTTTCCAAGGTGAAACTTTCAATAATACTTTGTCTCCTACTTGGAATTCCAACGGTTTCCGTCTATTGTCTGCATAACTTTTCTGGCGATCTCGAGCCATCTTTAGTCTTTCCTTGATTTGAGTAATCTTGTCGGTCGTTTCTTGCACTATTTCAGGACCTGACAATTGACTTTCTCCTATTTCTGCCAAACAAACCGGAGTCCTGCACTTTCTTCCATGCAGTACCTCGAATGGGGCAGTTTCAATACTTGAATGATAACTATTGTTATAGGAGAATTCAATTAAAGGTAAATGATCGTCCCAATTTCCACCAAAATCTATCACACATGCTCTGAGCATCTCTTCTAGAGTTTGGATTGTCCGTTCACTTTGTCCGTCTGTTTGAGGATGATATGCAGTGCTTAGATTTAGTTGAGTTCCCATTGCTTCTTGGAAACTTGTCCAAAAATGGGAAGTAAAATGACTATCCCTATCGGAAACAATGGAGAGTGGAACTCCATGTAAAGATACGACTTCATCTACATACAACTTTGCCAACTTTTCCATGCTAAAGGTTTCTTTCATAGGTAGAAAGTGAGCTGATTTGGTTAATCGATCCACAATTACCCAAATCGCATCATTACCTTTTCTGGTTTTGGGTAACTTAGTAACAAAATCCATTGTTATGAGTTCCCATTTCCATACAGGCATTTCTAGTTGTTGTAATAGACCTGAAGGTTTCTGGTGTTCTGCCTTAACTTGCGAACAAGTAAGACACTTAGAAACATATCGAGCTATATCCTTTTTCATTTCTATCCACCAAAAGTTATTTCTTATATCTTGGTACATTTTATTGTTTCCAGGGTGCATGGTATACCTAGATTTATGGGCTTCTTCTAAAATCTTATTTCTTAATTCTCCTTGCTTAGGTACCTAAATTCTTCTTTTGTGGAATCTCCAAATTCCATCAGCTCCTTGTTCTAATTCTTTTATTCGTCCATTCATTCCTTCAGCATCATCCTTGATTGCTGTTTCTTGGAAATGTTTTAGTTGTTCCATTAAATCTAATTGTAGATTTAATCTAAGAGCACGAACCCGGCGTTGTTTCTCATGGTACTTACGAGTTAAGGCATCTGCAACTACATTTGCCTTTCCTTCGTGATACTGAATATCACAGTCGTAGTCACTTAGGATTTCCATCCATCTTCTTTGCCTCATGTTTAACTCTTTTTGCCCAAATATATATCTTAAACTTTTATGATCTGTATAGACAGTAAACTTACTTCTGTACAGATAATGCCTCCAAATTTTAAGGGCAAAAATTATGGCGCCTAACTCTAAGTCATGAGTTGTATAGTTTTCCTCATGCTTTTTCAGTTCTAACATTTCTGTGGGTGCTAACCGATAAGGTGCCTTGGCTATCGGTGTAGTTCCTAGAATTAAATGAATCCTAAATTCTACTTCCCTATCTGGTGGTAATCCTGGTAATTCTTCTGGAAATAAATCTGGATATTCTGAGATTACAGGAATCTCCTTAAATTCTTTACCCTTAGTACTAATGATTACTGAAATCATATATACTATTCCTTGCTTTCGTTCATAACTAGCAACTTTCATTACTGATATGAACTTCATGGGTTTACGTGGTTTATTTCCTGTAATCGTGATTATTTCTCCAATAGGTGCCTGAATTTCTACGGAGTTCTGATCATAAAGGATTCGAGCATGGTTGGCTACTAACCAATCCATTCCTAATACGACATCGAATCCAGTTAAATTCATTGGCAATAGGTTTGCATGAAATTTATGACCTAAAAGTTCTATATTTTCTTTTTGCAAAACCTTATCTATATTAATAGAATTTCCGTCTGCCGTTTCGACTGTAAAAATCTGCCTAAGGTTGGTTAAAGGTAAGTAAAGAGCTTGGCAGAATGAAGTATTTATAAAACTTTGGTTTGCACCAGAGTCAAATAATACTTTTGCGTGAATGTTGTGAACTAAGAACGTACCAGCTATCACATCTGGAATTAGTTCTGCTTCCTGAGTAGTTAATTGGAATGCACGAACATTCTTCTTAGTAACTCCGTCGGCTGGTTTAGCTTTGTTATCTGCTGGTTTAACCAATTTAGGGCATTCTGGCTTAAAATGTCCTGTTTCTCCACAGTTATAGCAGACTCTTGTTTTCTTTCTGCAGTCTTCTTCGTGATGTCCTATAGCTTTGCAAAAATTGCAGGTTACATTACATCTTCCATAATGTTTCTTTCTGCAATTCTTGCAGAATGGCGGAGTTGAAGATTGCCCTGTTCCTCTTCTCCTGAAACTGCTGTTATTACCCGTACGAAATCCTTGGGTAATTTTCTGAGCCAGTTCCTTTTTCCTGTTTTCATCTCTCGTGCGTACTAGTTCGTCAGTTAGGGTGTTAGCTAATTCCAACGCATCGTCAATAGTACGAGGTCTCGCAGCTTTAACGATGTTACGGATTTCACCAATCAGTCCCCAAATATAGCGAGAAATAAGTACTGGTTCTGGCGAAGCCAGTGTTGGTACCACTCTAGCATATTCAAAGAATGTCGAAGTATAACCGCGACAATCTACACCCATCATTCTATAATTTATAAATTTGTTTGCCATGTGATCTTTTTCATATTCGGGACAAAATTTTCTTTCTACAAGACTTTTAAATTCTTTCCAGTTCATGGCATACGCCATCATCCTTCCTTTTGCTTGTAACACCGTGTTCCACCATTCTAGCGCCCCTTCCTTAAAAAGATTTGACGCGTACATGACCTTGTCGTCCTTGTCACATTTACTTATTGTAATCACTGTCTCAGTTTTCTCTAACAACGCAGTGCCACAGTCGCTCCTTCATTGCCTGCAAATTCCGCGGGTTTACAAGCAAGAAATTCTTTGTAAGTGCAACCAGGCGTTGCAGCTTTCATTTTCTTAGGGAGAGGAGCTTGTCATGGTTCATTATCATGATTAATATGATTATTGCCTCCGTTTATGCTATTACTGAAGTTATCTTCAGGAATACGTTTGCTAGGAATGATTTGTTGAGGTTCAACAGGTTTCTGAGCAGCAGCAAGTATTGCTGGAATAACATTGGCTATCCCTTGAGCAACGATATTTTCTATATCTTGCCTAATCATATATTGATCTCCCGGGTGTTGCTAAGATTGATTAACCTCATTTACTGGTTCATTATTAGCGTTTTACATCTGATAATTAATATATATAATTTATTAGTATCTAATAAATAACAATCATACACAAAATAATCATACAAAGTTCACAACACATATATAGCCAAAACTATCGATTTCTCGATTCCCATTTTTATATATTTTATAATATGCGTCCATACACACATTTATCTTACAAAGTTTTATTTTAGGTTATTTTACAAGATTATAGTTTACTGTTATTATTATACAACCATAGTTTCATAACCCTTCTATCCCTCGTCCATTGGTATTTCAGTAACGACGTTCCCTCTCGTCGTATTTCCAGGAGATCTGTTCTCCTACCTCCCTGATCCTATTTCCTGCATCCACTAGCTCCTCGCCAAAGTGGCGGAGTTCAGCTAAGTTTTCAGTGCTCATTGGTGGATTTGGTATAGGTTCCGGGTCGAACTGAGGGAGAAAGGAATAAGGACTGTTGAGCAGGTTTTGGAATTGCCAATCATTAGTCCACCATTCATCCATTCCTAGAGGCTGAGTGTGGATTATAGGTTCTGGGATTGTTGGTTCCAAATTCATTGGTAGTTGTGTTTCAGCAGGATAAGGGTATAGATTATTATTAATAGGCCTGACGACATCACAACTTGCCAATGCACGATCTAATTCCTCCTGAAAGGGTAACTCCTCAATCTGTCTAGAACTTTCCCCAACTTCTCTCTGAGTTTGCCTAGAACCTTCTCCATACTCCATTTCCAGTGGTCTAGAACCTTCTCCAAATTCCATTTCCAATGGCCTAGAACCTTCACTGACTTCAATCCCCTTTCCTTTGTCTAAGGGATTTTCTATTTTAGGAATCTTCCTGGTTGCAGGTTTCCTCCTGCGCACACGCCTCCATCCCACAAATCTCCTCCTTTTCTTGGGCTTCGGTTTCTCCGGAGGTGGAGCATTGAATTCCATAGGTTCTTCTATGTCAGGTATATACCTATTGAAATCTCTGGAAACCTCTATTTTTACCGGATAGAGATTTAGATTTTGAAGGGCTTCAGACAAGTCATTCATGCTGTTTAGCACATATAAGAATTACTAAGTTAAAATTTTATAACAAAATTTCATAAATAACCTTTAAATATTATTGCATACCGTGTGACTAATTTAATACGAAGAACAACTGAAAATTAAAACATTTTAAGGTTTACTGTAACTTATTTATTTATTGGATAAGGTTTCTAGCTTGTAGGTGATATGTTTGCTAAAACTGAAACAAGATATTTAAAGATTTGCATTTACTGCTACAGTGGCTAGCATATAAAGATCTGCCCATTTTTCATCTAACTTGTCTTCCCATGGTGGGTTACTGCCTAACTCTTGGGTTTTCTGATTAACTCTCTTTTCTTTTGTTTGTAATTTCTTTAATTTCTCCTGACCTTTCCTAATAATCAAACTTCTTTTATTAGGAGAAAGTGGTTCCTCATATTGTGCTTTTCGAACAAATATTCCTTCTTCAGGAATGGCAAAATAATTTGAGGATTTGGTTTGGGATGAACTTCCCTTCTCGTTGGATGACCTATCTAATTTAAGATAGATGTTTGAAAGCTTTTGCTTACTCATACTGTACATAAATAATCAAATAATAAAACACATAATCACAAAATAGCAATTAGTGAAATTAAGTATTTTCTAAATACTTAATTGGCTTAAATCAGTGGCTCTGATACCACCTTTTTCTTTCACCACCCCCGCCCCAATTTGACCCGTTTCAGGAGCCGCGGGACAGAAAATCCCGTGGTATTTATTTAACAGCGGAAGTTTTCTTCAGGATCATTTTAAAACTGCAATTTCCCGATTATTTTATTTCACAACTCATGATAAAACCCTGGTAATTTACAATCATGTGATTTCCCTGAGAAATCCTTATTTTACAAAACATGTTTCTTTATTTTATATTGAGCCACTTCCTTAAGCTGATAGTGCTTCACGGCACTTTTCCTGGATCACAACAGATCACCTGAAACATGTTTGAAAAAGGTTTTGTCAGCGGGAAATACTGTTGAATCATTCTTTTTAATAAAACGACACGTTTGTTATAATTTACAGTATTAAGAGCGATTACAATGTTTCCTGATATCAACCAACTACCCACGATATTTGTCACTCAACATTCATTGGTAACCTCTGAGTCCAACGGTGTCTGTGACTATGGTCATATCACTCATTGGCTAACTCGTTGTCCAATAGTGACGGTTATCAAGTAATGTATACAAAACTCCACATACCGGCTGTAATTTGGTGACTACAAAGACTTAATCCCTGTAATTACAACCTTGAAAATAAACATGATTTTGAAAGTAATTTGATAAAAAAGAGAATGACTCACATTGTAGATTTAATATGAACAGAGCTTAGCCTACTGATTAGCCTTGATAACCTAGTTTAATTAACAATGCACACAAACTAGGTTAGTAACTAATACAGCATTTATGATAACTCACGAGATTAAACCTTCACAACGAATGACAAAGTGTGATACTTAAACATCCATCGAATTAACGACGAATGACAAAGCATGAACCCTAATGTGGGCAGCACTTAAACATCCATTGGATAGTTTAATCGATCGGACATTGAATCGTAGCAGCGATCGAGTTATTACCCTGTATTGCGGCAGCACTTCGTGATTTATGTGTGTTTTGTAGTAATTATACGATATCTCAGCGTATATATTGAATTTGAACGTCGAACTAACGCACAATTGCATGTACCAGACTCCCCTATTTATACATGAAAAATGGTGCGTGTCGCGACAGGGACACATGCACCTGTCGCGTGGGCGGGGCATGCACTTTTAGGGTAGGGTAGGTTCGTGTCCAGGTAGCTTATTATACACGTAAAACTGTTAAGATATTATCAACTAGGGTTTACCCCCCTGAGTTTTAGTGGCCCTGATCCTGATTCCGATTGTTCTGAAAATTTTAGGGTTTATGCAGAATCACTTGGGTGTCTTAATTAGGGTTTCCTATTGGACAAATTATATTAATAAATAGGACTTTTGATGAGAGTTGTTACATCTTGTATACATAACTTGTTACTACATTGTGAGTAGTAGCATGACCACAAGTCAGGATTGACAGTACCGTGGATGGTAATTAAAGTAGATGTAAACAAATGTAATTGCGGATGCCCTCAATGCTGTAAAACGAAAAAACTTGTTTTGATTAAACTGGGATTCACTCGCCAGTATTTCTTGCTGATAAAACTTTTTAAACGCGTTTCAGGTAACAAAATGTGAAAGCCAAATAGAAGCCAGCTGGAGAGCACTGAAAGCTTGGAAAAGTGGCTATAAAAGTTACCTAAGCAAGAAAGAAGTTTTATTTCAAATAAATTAGGGTTTATCCCTATGAACATGTTGTAATGGAAACTTGGGTTTTTCCCATGTATTTATTATTAGAAAAATGTGGTGTTTTACTCTGATAAAGTATTTCCTAACTACGGTCCTGATGTAATTTCCGCTCCCAAATTAATAAAAACCGATACCACTAAATCTGTGCTCGCGGTTGCTCGGTATCCGGGTAGTGGTCGGGGGCTGTGACAGAAGGTGGTATCAGAGCTACAGCCACTAATTTCAGCCACAAAAGTGTTCTGCTGACACCAAAATTTTATCAATTGTGTTAGGAAATAATCTATGTGATTGCATGCATATCTGTATAAACTAGCCTTCCATTTTACTGTTCATTCCGTTCCTTTATTAATATATAGGAGAATATGTTATATATATTCAACAATTAAAAATCAATAACATTTAATATTTCGGATATCTGATATCAGATATCCGAAATATCCAAAAGTTTTAAAAATCGCTATCCGAATCCGAATTTTCGGATATCCGAGTTTTAGATATCTGAACTTTCGGATAATTCCGATTCGGAATTTCGGACATTTCAGATTCGGTTTCGGATTCGGATTTTTTTAGTATTTCTACTTTACCTGTACATATTATACATTGTGATATTTGGGGTGCCTCACCAGTTATTTCTCGAGTTGGTTACAGATACTTCATCACCTTTATTGATGATTTTATTCGATTTACATGGATTTATTCCTTGACACATCGTTCTCAGGCTGTTGATTATTTTCGCCATTTTAGACCTCTTGTTGAGAACCTTTTCTCCTGCACCATAGAACATTTTTAGTGTGATGGTGCTCCTGAGCTTATTCGTGGCCCTATGGCTAGATAACTTTCTGATTCTAGTATTGCTTATCACAGTCCCTATACACCCCCAACAGAATGGGTTGCTGAGTGGAAAATCGCCATCTTTCTGAGGTAGCTCGAGCATTATTGTTTCATGCTTGGTTACCAAAGCAATTCTGGTATGATGCATATGCCACTGCTACTTTTCTTATCAACCGGTTACCATCACTGGTTCTTCATCATTCATTTCCTTACGAGATTCTATTTGGTTCTCGTCCCGATTCATCTCTTCTTCCCACTTTTGGGTGTGTGTGTTATTCGTTTCTTGGTGATACTCGCGCGGATAAACTCTCACTCAAATCAACTGTCACAGCCCCCGAACCCACCCTAGGAGCGGGAGCCGTGAACCAATCAAGTGGTACCGGTGTTTATTATACGCAGCGGAAAAAATTTTCATCAGGATCGTAGTTAGGAAATAATTTCAGAGTTTGTAAAACAACAAACTCTTAATATTAAACAAACTAGGTTTATTATGGTCGCCGCGTTGCGGCGTACTTCTTTTGTGATTTAGTATGTGTTTATATGTATTTTGAAATCACTGCGAGAGCCTTGCGCATGGAACCACTGACAAAAATTAAAAAAATGTAAAAAAAACACTAAAAGAGAACCTGAAGAAAATCAACCAAAAAAGTTATATGGTAATGATGTTCGTATGAAACTCATGGTCAGATATGAGCCAATGGTATTGGGTATCGGTACCGAATTTCCCGAAATATATTAAGTAACAATTCGGTACCGACTTTTGGCGTTCATGGTACCGGTTCGCCACCGGTTTTACCTTCATAAACCGGTACCGTAACCAGCATTTTTGGTACAAGTACCGATTCGGATTCGGTATCGGTTGGCACCGTGCTCATCCCTACCCCTGAAACTAAAATAAATAAATCATTAAAAGTTAAAGAAAACTAACAAAAAGTTGTACGATAGCGTTATTGTTCTTACAATCGTACGGTACTCGTGATTAACGATGAAACAACGATACCATGTAGCATTAAAACACTATTCATTAACTTTGTTTATATAGGTAATAGGTAATAGTTAATATAATAGATATAAAAAAATGTAAAGAGTGGGACTTGAACCCATTCCCTTTGCTAACTAAAACACCACACAAACCACTTTACCAAACATACAAATAGATCATGTTAAAGAAACCAAAAGTATATAAACAATAACATCAAAGGATGGAACTCACTATAAAGAAGTCAACAAAGACAACCAACCAATAAGGAAAAGTTACTATTCATTACTATTCATCATGATGTGACAACTACTATTCATAAGCTTGGTTTATTAATATATAGGATAATGGGCTAAAACCCATATTCCATTCAAATGTTTTTCTAGAGATAAACCCAAATAAATAAAACATAAATTTCTTCTTTTATTCAGGTATTTATAGCCACTTTATTTAATTCTTCAGTGCTCCATAGCTGGCTTCTATTATATTTACAGCAAATTACCTAAAACGCGTTTTGAAAACATTTTATCAGTGATAAATACTGGCGAGTTCATTCCATTTTTATAAAAATATATTGTTATACTTTACAGCATTAAGGGTTTTTATATTTGTTTATATTTACCCAAAATTCAATCAGTATTTGTCACATGGTGGCAGTTCCGATGTGACGGTGGTCATATCACTCGTTGGCTAACTTTCGTCCAACAGTGCAGTTTATCAAGTAATAGATATATAATATATCTTACTATTATTCAAAGGTATCTGTCACTAGGCGATTCCCGTGACGGTGGTCAAATCACTGTTGATCATTCTTCCAACTAGTGACTGTGGCCGTGTCACTGTTGATCGTTCTTTCAACTAGTGACTGTGGTTCTATCACTGTTGATCATTCTCTCAACTAGCGACGCTAATCATATCACTGTTGATCATTCTCTCAACTAGCGACGCTGGTCATATCACTGTTGATCATTCTCTGAACTAGTGACTCTGGTCATATCACTATTGATCATTCTCTCAACTAGTGACTCTGGTTATATCATTGTTGATCATTCTTTCAACTAGTGACGCTAAACTAGTAGTGTATATAAAGTATGTACTAGAAAACCCATGATATGATTACTTACGAATCATTAGTTTTAGCTCCATTGACACTAAACACGAAGTTTTTTAATATACTATATTGCCTTCAGTTTTACATTAGTTTAATTATAACTAAACCTTTAGTGTATACTACTATAAAAGAAAAGTATATACTACATATACACTATAATATTTAAATGAACTAATGTAAAACTAATGTAATTAATATTATAATGGAGTTTTAAGCTATAATGTGAATTACACATTATGTAATTTAAAAATCAATAGTTGAATTAATTATAAAACTTTCTATACATATAATTATATGTATACAATAATATACAGTAACCTAAAACTCCAATTACACATAATCTTTAATGGGTTGTAAGTTTTTAAAAGAACACCTAAATATAATGGTCACTCATTATATTTAGATACAAGTGATATAAGGTTTTATATACAATGGTTATGTATATTATACTACGTTTATGTACAATAAATAATATATTAATAATATATTATTAATACATTATAATTAATTATAATGAGATGTCCAATATTATAACATAACAGGCTCTAAATACATTAATAATATATGTGTTTTAACTTAACCCCTTCAATCTTGAACCCAGTTAAAACCCCACATACCGATAGTAATTGTAGAACACAAAAACTCAATCACTGTAAGTATAACTGATAAACATTTAGGATTTTGTAAAGCATTTTTAAAATATAAATGTATCACAAAAAGGTGATAAAAAGGAGAATGACTCACTTTGTAACTTTAGGGTTCAACTAGAAGCATCCTGGTATAATCTTAGGTATAACTCTTAAGTTTTTTAATAAAATATATAATGCACTCGCGTTAAATATAATAACCCAATTCAGTTTTATCAATACATCACGAGACAAAATCCCAACTTAGTTCACAAAGCATAGCCTTTATTAGGCAGCGCTTTGGCATCAGTTGCTGGGTTCAAGACTAATCGGACAGGATATCGAATCAGTGATCAGGGGTTAAAACACTTAAAACGGGGCAGAGTTTTGGAGTATTATTGGTGAAATATTAAAAGAAAAAATAAAATTATAGAGAGAGAGGGGGCGAGACAGAAGCATAAGTGAGCAAAGTTTCTTGTAGCTCTGTTGTCCTATTTATAGTCAATTTTTTTCCAAGATTCTTGGAGCTCAAGTTTAAAACGATGCTTTCTGATCTACACGTATACAACAAGCATTTAATTCAAAATTCTACTTTTGATTTGTAGGACACGTACACAATTCTCATTTAATTGTCATGTTTTGATTATATTATTATTTATAGTTAATAATTAATTCAGCTGCTTCAATCATTTATCGTTTATAACTTATAAAATATGACGTTTTATAAAATGATGAATATGTCATTAGAACCAGAATATTTTTATCTACATTTTGACCTAAGTTTCACTAAAAACGGAGTAAGTTCAAATATAATGTTTTTTTATAACTTAATTATTAAACGGATCCTATGTTCGTCTAAATATCTCATATTTCTAACAGTCAACTTACCCGTAATCTACCTGTTTAATAATATAAGCTTTTATATACTTTATTTTAATATATAAAAAAAGGGAAATGTTACATCAAATCCTTGTATCATTGTTGGATATGCTCCTGATCATCTTGGTTATCTTTGTTATGATCCTTATACTTCTCGTACTTATACACCTCGACATGTTCGTTTTCATGAGACGATTTTTGATATTCTTGATTCTCCCATTTTTGTTTCTTCTTCCTCTGTCCCTATTTCACCGTTCTTTATTCATCCTCCTTCTTCGATCATTCCTTCTCCTCCTCCTTTTTCTCTTCTTCCTACTTTTTCTCATCATTCTTCTCCTCCTACTACATCACCTTCTACTCCTCCTCCTCCTGTTCTGACTCACCCAATAGTCACTCGTTCTCGTGATCACACACAACAACCTCACCAGTTCCCTGATCATTTTCGCTTCCATTCTTCGACTGTTCCCACCACCGAGCCTTCCACATCCAGATAGGCTCAACAGTGGTCTATTTGGTGGGATGCGATGCGTTCTGAAATTGGTGCTTTACATGCTAACCAGACTTGGCGTCTGTCAACAATGCCTTCTTTCATGGTGATGTATCTGAGGTTGTGAAGGCTTTGTTGACTCTTCCCGCCCTCGTCATGTTTGTTTACTGAAGAAGGCCCTTTATGGTCTGAAGCAGGCACTCAAAGCTTGGTTTTCCAAGCTATCATCGACTCTTGTGCCTGGTGGATTCTCTAAGTGTCTTTCTGACACCCCTCTCTTTATCTACAGTTGTGATTCGGTCGTATGTTATGTGTTGGTTTTCGTCCATGATATTATCATTACTGGGAGCTCTTCTGAGTTTGTTACCAGATTGATTGAGCGTTTGCATTCCCAGTTTGCGCTCAAGGATTTGGGAACTCTGTCATTTTTTTGGTACACAGGCTACTTTCACTGATGATGTTCAACATCTCTTTCAGCGGTGCTATCTTCTTGATATTACAGCGCATTAGTCTTGTTGAGTGCCAGCCTTTATCTACTCTGGTTTCTTCTGGACGCCAACTTTCTTATCATACAGGTATTCCATTGTGGCTGATCCTACTTTGTATCAAAGTATTGTTGGTGCTCTACAATATTTAGTCTTGACTCGACCCGAGATTACTTATGTGGTTAGCAAGGTATCACAGTTCATACAGATACCTATTGATCGTCACTCGGTTGCAGTCAAGTGTATTTTGAGATATCTTTGGGGCACGATTTCTCATGGTTTGAGTATTCGAGGATCTGATAGTTTTGATATACATGCTTATTCTGATGCGATTTGGCTGGTTTTCCTGATGATCGACGATCCACTACTGGTTATTGTGTTTTTCGTGGGCCCAACCTCATTACTTGGAGTTCCAAGAAACAACATATTGTTGCTCGATCTAGTACAGAGGTTGAGTATCACACCTTGGCTCATACTGCTGCAAAAATTCATTGGATTCTATCTTTTTGCATGAGTTACATATTTCGTTGTCTTGTCCACCGACTATTTGATGTAACTATATTGGTGCTACATATCTTGTTGTCAATCCAGTGTTTCATCAGCGCACCAAACACCTTGAGATTGATTTGCCTTTTATTCATGACATGGTGTTGGCTCAGATGTTACATATTCATTATGTGTCTACTACACTTTAGATTGCAGATTTGTTGACCAAAGGGTTATCTATGGATCGTTTTGACACGTGTAGGTCCAAGCTTCACGTCGCTACGCCACGTTTGGCTTGAGGGGGTATATTAGAGTAGACATATATAGTTTGTATGTATAGGTGGTTATGATTCTTGCACTTAGTTGCTAGATTTAGTTGTTAGTAGTTTAGCCTCCTATATATCTCTTGTATTCTCTTGCATTCATGTTGATGTAATGAGATTACAGTTCTAGTTCATGATACCTCACTTTAGGACTCTTAGTTATAAGTCATGTTTCAGGGAGTATGTTGAATGGGTAGGTGGTGTGTTCTTCGTTGTGTTTTCTTAAGGTTGAGCTGAAGTAGCTGATTATCCCTAACGCCACCTGCAATCGACAAAATTTCTTACTGTCTTACTCTAGTTTAACATCAATTTTGCAAATCATAGGTGATCAACATTAAAATCTAACTGTGAGGTAGAAATCTTGGACTCGTCTTTAAAAAGATTGAAACAGTGTTTCTTAGAATAAAGCGGAAACAATATAAACACCATTCTTTGCTAAAACTCAATAATGTGTGCTTGAACCTTATGTGTGGAACCTCACCTACCAAATATTGTCTACGGATCACAATGGGCTGGTTGCATGGCCCTAATAAATTAAACCTAAGGCAGAGCCACATCGAATCACATTTGGATAGACAAACCTTGCAGGACAAAATAGTCACTAGTTAGGAACCCAATAGGCCATGTAAAAGGATAAATCGTGTAAGAACAGACAATCATACATACGTAAAACATGTCTGGTGTCATATTAAACTCGACGCTTCCATACCACACGTCAAATAGCTTACGCACAAATAACCTCAGTGCCTTCGTACCACGTGTTTGATAGCTAACGCATTGATAACCGGGAAGGTAAGTGATATGCACCAAATGCAACATATAAATTATATCAAATAAGGTATAAAATCAACCCTTTTTTAATACTAATGTTGGAAAAAGTGCGTTTCTTTGTATACTTTTAATTTTCAGGATTAAAAGATCTTAAATGTACAAAAGGAACAAATTAACAGCAGAAACCAACAAAAATACAAAAGAAGAAAAGTTGATACATCATATCGACCCTCTGAGCTTCACCCCAAGACCAAAAAACAACAAATCAGAAGACAAGCACAGGGTCGTGCCACCAAGGCATGGGGTTGTGCCCCACTCCAGATTACATGCAGAAGAAGAAAAACAAAAGCAGACAAGAGACATGGGGCCGTGTCCCATGGACACGGGCCGTGGTTAACTCCCAGATATGCAGAATCTTGGATAGTACAGCAAGTACAAGGACCACAGGGCCGTGCCGTTGACACACGGAGTCGTGTCGTAGAAGGAGGCATGAGGTCGTGCCCTCTGGGCACGGGGCCGTGTATAAACAACATGTTTCCAGTTATAAATAGGGGTGCTTGGTTCAATTGCAATCCATCCCTTGGCAAACCACTTCTCTCACACCTGCCACCACTCCACTACCAAAATTGTAAGGCCCTATAATGGTGTAGGTTTACGCCTATCTTTATCAAACACAAATATAGGCTATTGAGCTTAGCCTTGTAGTGGGTTAGATAGTAATGGAATAAGCCATGTGGGCTAATTAGTGATTTGGGCCTGTTTGGTTATTAGTTGTGCATGTGGGCCTGGCCCAGTCTGTAACTAGGTCACCCTATGTAACTATAAATAGGGTGAACCTAGTTCATTATCAGGTTAGACATTTTAGAGAGGTTCTTCATTATTTTTGAGTTCTTGTGTACCAGACGGTTCTCTAGAAACCGTGTGCACTTTGGTTTTAATCGATTGATTGTTCTTGTTCTTCTACACTTTTCTCAGTATTCCGCGCTTTGATTAGTGTTTGATATCCGATTGTAGTGATTCTGGACTTACAATTGGTATCAGAAAAATACCACCACCATCCACCATATTCCTTCATCATCCACCTTTAGAGTGTGTGTAGTAGTCTTGGGATCCAAGATTGATCGTAAGAGTTTTTGTCAAACGAAGGCCATGCTTGGCTAATCTCTTACATCACTTGGTGAAGACAGGTCTTTTATGTATTACTTTTGATTTTCGAGCTTTGGTTAACTTTTTAATTGGGAATGTATTAGTGAGTTTAATAATTGGTTTTTTATATTGAAAGTGAACTTTATTCAATCATCTCTTCATGTTTTGTTGATTCACTCATTCGTGTCTTTACGGTCTATATAAAGCACGTTAACTGCCCGAAAGGGGGTTAGAAGGGTGGTGTGGGAAAGTTCTTGACTCGTTCAGTGTATCGATCCTGCGAGGACTTGATTCAAGCTTATTAGGACTTCCTTTGAGGCAGATAGCATTAAATCGGGGGAAGTAAGAACGGCTTGAATCCCTTACAAATAAACTACTATTAAACCGGCCTTGTAGGACTGTATCCATACTGACTCAGACCAATATGGCCGAGGGTAGCATTGCCTCCAAAAGAGGGACATGTCACATTTTGCATGAATAACTTTCTTAATTATCTTTCAATTTTCCGGCCTTGCGGGACTGTATCCCTGCTGACTCAGACCAATATGGCCAAGGGTAGTGTTGCCTCCAAAAGTGGGACATGCCGCTTTAACTAAGATAATCTCTTAAAAAACCCAAAGATCGGAAATCATCAAAGGATGCGTAAAAGATAAGTCGGAACTAGGTGATTCTATCTTGTCTATTTGTTTCTTTTATCATTTTAGTTTCTTTCTTTACTTAACTATTAAAAAAAATCTTTTTTTCAAAATTTGGTTAGATTAGACGTTGACGATATTCCGGTATTAAAAGCTCTTGTGTCCTTGGACGATCTCGATATCTTACCATCACTATACTACACCAACCATGGGTGTACTTGCCCTACCGTTTTGTAGAGAGTGATAGTGTTATTTCGTGTTTTATAAATTTAAAGCATGATAAACAAGTAAAAGTGCTTAAAGTATTTCCAACAAATTTTATTTTTATATTTTTTTTTTTTTGTGTTTTCCAACAAAATTTTTATTGGTATATTTTCCCAGAAAATAAAATAAGTTTTATTACATGTTCTGATTTCCGACAGATTTTATTCTGTAAAAAATAATTTTATATCTTTTTAAGATTTCGTGGAATCCGTTGAAAATTAGCTTTGTCGGTGATGCTATGTTTTTCTTGTAGTGTAAGTTAAAGAGTGTTGAAAAGAATCAGTAAGTGTTAACCTCCCATAAAGCCATATGTTATAGGAAACAATGAGAGAAAAGATGAAGTTTTCTACACAAGTGTGTTGGAATTTTACTTTCAAGGATTGGGAGCAAGGTATTGTTATTGTCATGTCTAGAATATTATATTGCGTACCGATAAAGCATGCCCTTAATGGTGTTGTGAATCACGACCCATGAAGCTTCTATATATACAAATCTGCATGGACAAGTATACATGATCAACCTATATTTAACTAAAATTTATAATTCAAATCACCCGACAAGTAAGCTAGTATGTCCACCAAATATCCATTTCCATCACATGTTTCTGTCCAAAGCTTTGTTACAGTGAAGCTAAGTGATAAGTGCATGTATCGTTTATGGAAAACACAGATGTCACGTCTCTTAGAGAGCCATGACATGCTTGATTTCATCAATGGAAGTAGCATGCAGGTTGGTGATGAGGACAAGCTGTGGAACAGATCAGATGCGCTTGTTCATGGTTGGATTCTTGGTTCCCTCTCCGAACAAGCAGCCATAACAGTCTTGAATAGTCTTGAATCCAAACTCCCTCAACAAGCACGTTTTACAGCCAAACATATATGGGATCAAGTGCAAAGTATGTATGATCAACAAGCAGGTCAGTACTTATTCTTGTTATATATATTCAGTGCCGGTGCTAGAATTTATTTATTTTACTACTGTCGCCTAAATTTCTATTGGCGGTGCTAGGATTTATTTATTTATTTATTTTACTGATATCGCCTAATTAAATTTCTATCAATAAGCTAGGCGTTAGAATTTTCGGGCCAGGTTGGATTTTATCACTAATATTCACAACAAATTTATTGGGCAAAAAAACTAGTTGAAAGGAAATAAAGGGAGGAACTTACATATGTTGCGTGATGCTGCAGCCTTAAGGAGAAACAACACAACTTGTGGATTTTCATATTCACAAAGACAAATCAATATCATAGTAAAAACATGTTATAATCAATAGAAAAAATACATGAAATAGAACAAGCTAACTACCAATTACCTCATAGTTGTTTCCTATGGGTTTTTATTCTTTGAAACCAATTCATTACATGTTCAATCACAACTTTCGCAAAGAACTCCTTCTCGATATAATAAATAAAAGAATCGTTCATGTAATCATCACCCATCCTATTATATAATTCTTTCGTAGCTGTAGGTCCGGCTAGGGGAGGATCTAGTCGCCTAATCCTTGTTATCGAACACGTCCGGTTGTGCGGAATCCAACCGGAGATGCAAACCGAGATCGAGAAAGTGAACAATACGTAAAGATATCAACGATTAACAGTTACGTGTATTGATTTCGACAAAGTTTCGGTACAATATTTGACAAATACAAAGCTCACCGGAACTTTCTCTCACTACACTCTCTCTCTAGTTTTTCTACCTTGTCTCACACACATCATGGGAATATATACCCGAACACAGACCATCTGGTCGAAGGATCAGGAAAACTGATCGAAACATCATCTTTCGATCATACAGCCATCGAAGGATCCACATATACCTCGAAGGATGATATCCTTCGAGGTCCATCAACATCCATCGGAGGATCTATCTTTCGAGCTCATACCCTTCGACACAAACATGTGAGTGGTCTGATTCAACCAATAAGTCTTGTGCTATTGGAGGTGGGTTCGGCCCAATGTTGGTGGCCCAAAGAATCTGATTGGACCAAAATACATAACACATGCACGTACATAATATGCAGATTATCATATGCACTTGTAATTAGTCAACATGAGTGACATCATCATGACATCACCAAGGTGATGTCATGGTGATGTGTCGACGGGAAAGGCCGCGGCGCTTCGTGCTTCGCGTGTCGAACTCTGGGACGCACGACGGAGGAATGTCGTGACGTCTGGCTTGAGCCGAACCTAACCGGGTCGAACCGAACCGAGTTGAACCGAACCAAGTCGCGTCCACATAATATGTATCAACAAACTCCCCCTTGGACGCTACTCGTGAGGTTCAACTTCCATATCTTCAATGTCGGAGGATCTTCAAAGTCTTCACGTCTTGAAAGCAGAAAGTGTACCAACAAACTCCCCGTTTCATGTAGGAAGTGTGTTGACAAACTCCCCCTTAACATAAGCTCCCCCTTGAGTTATGCTCGTGAAATACTTGTTCTTTATGAAGTGAGATCCTTGTGGTATTGATGATGGTCAGCGGCAACTCGATCATCTTCATCACTTGAGTGCCTTCACGTCGTGTCTTCATTCCGAAGCTTTGTCATCGACCATGTTCTCCTTGCCTTTAGAATCTGCACATGCAAGAAATCTAAACGCATAATGAGAACAACTGCTTGGAATATTAAGCAAACGACACACATGTGACCATTGTTCAATCAAACACCGTCCGACAGTTTGAAAGTTTAATAAATTTGACAATTTCAATTTTAACTTTCAACACTTTGCAAATTTCGACCGTTTATGAAGATTTAGTCGTTTTGGTTCTCGTTCAGGTTTCAGGTAACGAAGACTCGAGCTCCAACATCGTACGATCGAAAATAAAATAAAAATAAAATCTTTTTGGCTTTTGAATATTTAAAATTTAAAGACTGAAAGCAGTAAATAAATATATACAAACATTCTTTTTGCGAGTTTCGAGGGTAAGAGAATCATATCAGTGTACGGTCATGCCAAAACGCTCTTGTTGTTCTATTAGTTAACATTTAGATAAGCATCCTATAACAATTATCGGTATTGTTGTCCACTTAAGCTCAACTTATCATTTGTAATCATGGCGAGGGGATACGTTAAGGTATGATTTATACTTACCGACCGGTGTTCATCCACATCACGACACATTCCCGTATCAAGGTATGCACGAGGGTTCATCTTACCGGTGAGTATACCGATTATCATCTGTTTGACCGTATATGATGTGAGATTCTCACTTATTTTGATTTGAAAACAAGCCCTATGTGATAGAATCACTTATTGATGAGGAACTTGATTTTCGATGCATGAGGGCACAGGAGCAAGTCCGTGAACAGGTCAGTACTTTCGTACAGCAGAGAGACGAACTTGACTCCCGGATAAATGTGATATTTTATCACTTATTTGAGGGACATGTGATTGTTGATCACTTATTGAGGTCGAATGCAGTATGTACACGTATGTATGGTATCATGGAAGATCTAGACTTGCGTCCCCGTTATTTTTCGGTAAAAGATACAACCATGATACCCAGATGATAAGCAGCATAAAGACCGAATATCTCAGAACCTCGGCAATCTCTCAAACGAAATTTCGGTACTAAGACCATATGCCAATGAATGGTTCCCACCCAGTCTTCAGTCGGATTTAAGTTTATATCACCCTGCACACTTTAAAATGATTGTGAGCCTACCGATACATCTTATATAGAGTTGCTTATCGTTTTACATTTTAGGTTTAAAGAGGTTTAGACAGACCACTGATGTACTATCATTTTCTCTTTTGCTCGCCAGGAAACTCATTTTTGGTTTTCTATTGTTTTTGTGTTTTTGAAATTTTTCAATGTTTTTGGATTTTCAAATTTTGGATTTACTCCCCCTAAAATCAACAAACTAAGACAAATTTAAAACACAAAGGTATTTACAAAAATGATTTTCCGATGTTGGTATTACTCTTGCTTGACCTTAATGCCGTTTACCAATAATAAATAGTCAAATCTTGATTTGTCAAATGCTTTGGTAAAAAGGTCGGCACGTTGGTCATCGGTGTGGACCATGACAACATTGATGAGTTTCATAGTGAAACAATCACGTGTGAGGTGATATTCGAGATCAACGTGTCTGGTCAAAGAGTGCTATACGAGATAATAATTCACAAAGCAGCTTAAATATCGACAAGTATAGGAGAGATTAGAAATTTAAAACCGTATCCCGCAACTGCTTCGTGCATTGCAAGGAATTTGAGTGTTCTCCCAAACTGGATATCCACCCGGTGTGGACTTCAAAGTCGATTCTTTGTAGCTACTGAGAAGTCTCTTGACAGCAACAAGATCATAAACCTCTGGGTCCGGCTGGTCTTCCACATTGTACCAGCGAAGGTCTTTGTCTTTCTCTTGAGAAGTAGTGTGCGGTTGTTCAATCCATGCCAAGGCATCCGCACACCCGGTGTAGTTTGATCAACCAACACATTTTCTTCAATCACACCGTAGAGAAAAGTACCCTACACGTTCATCTTGTGGACTTTGAACTTCTTGTGGAAGAAAAATCCATGAATCTTCGAAAAGCTTCAGACGTGCTACAGGCGCGTACTTTTCATTGGAATCTTTCCTGAGGACCCGATCAAAAACCATAACAACCAAATGTTGGCACATATCTCAACTGGTCGAATTTTTCAACTTCATTCAACCACATTCTTTCACCATCATTCCTTCATCGGAATGTTTGTCTTCTTATCTTTTTCCTTTCTCTCCATCAAAGGCAACAACTCCTAGATATAATGATGTTTCGGAGTCTGGTGTCGCCGATCTTGTGCATGGACGCTCCACTATCAACAATCCTAAGACTATCAATAGTTCCTCCTGGAACATCCTGCACTCTCATTCAGAGATTAGTTGGAGAGGGGGACCCAAGCCTTCACAGACTTGGGTCGTCCGTCATCATCGAGAATTGTGACATCCATTTCCCGATGATTCGGAATTGATGTAGCTCCCCCTGAAACAATTCCCAATTTTGGTTTTGGTTTCCAAATCTGTGTTTGTTTTTCATTTTTAACTTCTAACTTAACAGACTGTGTTTGGATAACCTCTGGTTTTAAAACCTTTTCAACATTTTTCCGTTGTTTCTTTCTCTGTTTCACTTCTTGTTGTTTAACAAAACGAGGGTCTTGTTTTGGTGAAACAAATCTTTTATGGTAATTGTTACCATGGGGGGGATCAACCTTTGCCTTTAACTTATGAAGATACGGACAGTTTCGAATTATGTGTCCAATTGTACCACATTCAAAACATGATCTTCGTTCAACAAACCCCGAAGTATCATGTGATCTTCTTGCCGATGATGAACTTTGTGATCTCGAGGTACTAGGTTTTGAACTATTTGGTTCATTCCTTTTTCATCACAGTTACTTTCTGGACAAAATCTAAGTTAGATTGATTTGCAAACTTTTCAATTTTGTCCGTTCCCTTCGATTTCACAAAGTTCACATTTTTCTTCTTCTTCTGATTCGGCTTCTTTTGACTTTGAGTCGGTGTCTTACCTTTGGATTTGGTATGATTTTGCTGTTTTTCCACTGTTGGTAATTTCTTGTTCCCAAATTGTTTTCTAACTTCAGCCTTTGGGATAGGAGGACACTGTGTGACTGTAACATGTGGTCCTGTCTTTCCCAAAAACTTACTTGTAGAATTTTCAAAGACTTTACTGATTAAAGATTGATTAACATTTTTAATAGGAAAATCTTTGTCTGAATAGATCTTATCATCACCAACAAGAGTGTACAGCAAATCCACACTCTCCGACTCTTTCTCAGAAGAGGACTCAGTTGCAACAGTCTTAGCGGGTTTTGCAGGAGGATCACAGAGAATATGATTCTCAAGAGGTATGTCCTCTTCTTTGATCACCGCATCAGACTTTGCTGAATCAGTATCATCAGACTCATCATCAGAAGAATCGGTATCCTCAATCACAACTGGAGGATCCTGATTCGGTTCAGCAGTTACAAAAGTATCTGCTGACGCATCTGAATCTGACGATACCTTTTTCTTATATCCGAGCCCTGTAGCAAATTCATTAACATCTAAAGGAACAGATGGCTCAAAGTGAGTTCTATACTCCTCATCAGGCATGGCGTCATAATTGTGTCTGACAGGTGGTGGACATTGCTTATAACCTATGCATGTGACATCCTTTTTCTCTTTCTGAACATCAATGATGTGATCCAACACATAGCTAGAACTCAAATAACTGTCTAACTTGAGTCGGATCGCCTCACTTTCAGTTTTAACACAAGCCATTTCTTTTTGCATTATCTCAAGCCTACTGATGTAAAGGTTTATTTCCGTTTGTTTTCTTGAAACCATTTTTGTCAGTTCGGTTTTATCTTTCTTTAATGTTTCAATCATCGACTTAAAGCCTTTTTCATGGTTTTCATAAAACATGTTGGCTTCTGTGCACTTGGAAAGATCCACGGTCAACTTTTGGTTGTGAATGAATGTCACATCATATTTCTCTTGCAAAGCCTCGTGTTTGCTTTGCAATTCACACCACTTAGCATCTAAATCAACATGTTTGTTTTGCAAGTCAAACAAACTAGCTTGTAAAGCATCATGTTTGCCTTGCAACTCAGACATGTTTGCTTCTAAATTAGCACATTTAACATGCAATCTATCACAATTATCACAAATAACAGCAGTTGGTTCATTGACACATACCTGACTCGGATCACTCTCAGATGTTGACCTTCCTGCATCAGAATCAACAACCTCCCTTGATGATTCATATTCAGATCCAACCTCGCTTGAACTTGAAGTAGTATCATCCTCAACTGAAGTTGAAACATCTTCATCTGAACTACTGTCATGTTCAGAACTGTCATTATTTCCCGAGGATTCACCATTGCTGGCATCTTTGACAACTTCAGCAAAACAAGCTGTTCCAACTGGAGCATCACTACTCAACCTGATTGACCAATCACCACTTTCATATACTTGAACCACAAGTGCCTGGTTAGCATTTGATGGTCCTGTTTGGCTTTGGTTGTTGACAGGTATCAACGTACGCTCATCGTTCCTGTTCCGATTCTGCTGGTCTCCTTGATCTCTGAAAGGGTTCTGGTTCCCATGCTGAGCTGGCTTAACAGGAACTTGAATGGGATTGCCATGTAGATCAGTTGTCACAGGAGGCCTTTGTGTTTGCTGTTGAGGCATTGGTTGAAGAACTGGTTGAAGCGGATTTCCAAACATGTCTGTTTTTGGAGGGACCGGAACTTGGATAGTATTGCCAAATATGTCAGTGTGAGACACAAACGCTGTTTGAATTGGATCTGTATTTATCGGAACACCCCACTGACCGGTAGATATAGCATTAGCTTGCGAAGATACAGGTACGGGAGATTCGGCCCATGCAGGAGAAGCAGGTAAGGGAACACCCCAGGCCGAAATCATTTTTGATCAAGAAAAATAATACCTCTGTAAATCACACCTCAAACAAACAGGTTGAATGACGAAACAAATAGCTTGATGAAACAAGTTGATGTTTGTTGGGCTTTACTTCCACGAAACAGGTGACGGTTGTTTGTTGGGCCTCAACGAATTAAGACGAAACAACAGGCCCACTTAATTGCTTTAAGGAGTCACGAAACAGGTAACTAATTACTTGTTCAAAAACCCACTAACCTTTGTTTCAAAAAGACGAAACAAGTACCCAATTCATTTGTTTAAACAAGCGGCGAAACAAACTTAAAAGATTGTTGGGCTTGACAAATAACGAAACAGGCCCAATTCTAAGTTGTTTTGAAAATTGACGAAACAGATTAATTGGTGTTGGGCCTTTGACGAAACAGGACCCAAGTATGTTTTGTTTTTAAGAACCGACGAAACAGGGCTTATACTCTTGAGCGATGAAACTGGTTATTTTGTTTCATCAAACACTTTGTTTTGTCAAAAAGGATAACCAGGTTTTAATATGTCAGTTATTAAACAAATAGAAACACTATCTTGGTGACACAAATATTCCCATGCCCCACTGATAGTTAGATTCTCGAACCCACTTATCCCTTCTTTACAATATTATAATCAATTACAATTACCAATTCACAAACATGTGGACAACTTTCGGTTTGCTTCTAATATTTTAATCCTTTCACAATTTTTTTCGATACACACTCAGCCGACAACAACTTTCATGTCTGACTTTTCTCTTTCTGCGATGAACAAAGCAACAAAACAATATCCTGAGACAGCTGTTTCCACAACCGAAGGATGATCCTTCGAATATATCTTTCGGGGTATGAAAGATCTTTCGATTCACAACATCTTTCGATTCAATATATGCTGATCTTTCGAAATCGTTGGGGGTTATGTTGATCTTTCGAAGTTGTTGTGGGTGGAAGATTATCCTTCGATTCAATGAGATGACCTTTCGAAAAGATAGATGATCCTTCGACACAAACAACTATGTAATATGTTTTAGAAGATCAAAAAGCAAACTTTATCAAAAACCCTTTGAACGAACAGATGAACTTTTTGAATTTCTGGAAAACCTTTGATATTTCAAACACAAACTTTTGCTAAAATGTTAATAAAACCAACAAAATAATCATGCAAACATGAGTAATACAGGGTTTTGATAAAAACAATCAGCAAAACAACAAGATTTAACCAGATTTATAGAGTTTTTTTTTTTTTTTTTTTTTTTTTTTTCAGAAAATATGAATTTTGAAAACCCGAAAAACAACCCGAAAACACTCGGTTTTAACAAGGAGAAGAGCCAAGGCTCTGATACCACTTGTAGGTCCGGCTAGGGGAGGATCTAGTCGCCTAATCCTTGTTATCGAACACGTCCGGTTGTGCGGAATCCAACCGGAGATGCAAACCGAGATCGAGAAAGTGAACAATACGTAAAGATATCAACGATTAACAGTTACGTGTATTGATTTCGACAAAGTTTCGGTACAATATTTGACAAATACAAAGCTCACCGGAACTTTCTCTCACTACACTCTCTCTCTAGTTTTTCTACCTTGTCTCACACACATCATGGGAATATATACCCGAACACAGACCATCTGGTCGAAGGATCAGGAAAACTGATCGAAACATCATCTTTCGATCATACAGCCATCGAAGGATCCACATATACCTCGAAGGATGATATCCTTCGAGGTCCATCAACATCCATCGGAGGATCTATCTTTCGAGCTCATACCCTTCGACACAAACATGTGAGTGGTCTGATTCAACCAATAAGTCTTGTGCTATTGGAGGTGGGTTCGGCCCAATGTTGGTGGCCCAAAGAATCTGATTGGACCAAAATACATAACACATGCACGTACATAATATGCAGATTATCATATGCACTTGTAATTAGTCAACATGAGTGACATCATCATGACATCACCAAGGTGATGTCATGGTGATGTGTCGACGGGAAAGGCCGCGGCGCTTCGTGCTTCGCGTGTCGAACTCTGGGACGCACGACGGAGGAATGTCGTGACGTCTGGCTTGAGCCGAACCTAACCGGGTCGAACCGAACCGAGTTGAACCGAACCAAGTCGCGTCCACATAATATGTATCAACAGTAGCTGAAAAGAGTGGGGGCAAAAACAGAACTGTCAAAACAAATCAAATATGCTAAAAATTAAATTTTCAAAACGAGGTTATTTTTTCAATTTATTTTTTCGTTGACCCGTCTCACCCATTATACATAAACATAATTGATAACCCATTAAAAAAATAAAAAGAGTAATTTATTTTTTCCATTGACCCATCACACCCATTTACTATTTACACCTAACTTTTTGTTATTTACACCAAGTGATATGACATTAACAAATTCAAATTTGTGTTTTTTTTCTTTTATAACTTCCAAAATATAATCTTTTATTAAAAAAACGAATATGGTATGGGGATATGCTTATTTTTATCTACGTTTTGATATAAACTTTGCAAAAAATGGAGTCGTATCAAATATATGTTTTATAAGTCGTTAGAAAATTTATATTCCATTTTTTTATAATTTTTTTTATCAAAACGTATATAAAAATAAGTATATCACAAAACCAAATTCGTTTGTTAATAAAACATTATATATAGGAAGTTATAAAAGAAAAACACAAATTTGAATTTATTAATGTCACATCTCTTGGTTTAAATAGCAAAAAGTTAGGTGTAAATAGAATCACTCGTACTCTTAAAGTGCAATGTCGGTACGTTTTTCATGTTTACCTTCAACTTTTGTCAAATGTGATTTTTACTCCATGTTAGCCTTTTAAATTTAGCAATCTTCATTTTCAGCCCCTTAACTTTTTACGAATTTTGTAAAATGCCACTTTGACCCCACGAAAATATATAATCTGATTTTTCGTTAATACAATCGTTTGAATAATTTGTTGCGTGCATATTTTTATGTATATGTTGGTATAAATTCAAGTTGGTTTACATGTCGACGAAAATTTTGTTTGAAAATTAGTCGAGACAAATATAGTACGTTTTCATGCTTACATTGTATGTACGTTTCGATGTAAATTTTGTTTTACTTATAATACATTTTCATACTTACATTTTATGTACGTTTGGACGTAATTTTTGTTTGAAAGCTAGCCGGGTCAAATATAATACATTTTGAGTCATCGATTAAATTTGAGTTGGTTTACGTTTTAACGTAAAGGGTCGATAATAATCTATACATACTCACGCCAATAGTGGGTAAAAAATTTGAATTGGTCTACATTTTGACATAAATTAGGTATACTTGTTCGTATAAATTCGAGTTTGTTTGTGTTCGACGTAACTTTGGTGTACGCTTTTGTATTTTGTATGTTTCCTACGTATGAGTCGAGTCGCATATATTATGCTTTAACTTTAAGGTATAAATTCGAGTTAGGCTACGTTTTGACCTGCCGCTAATACGTTTTTATTTGACGGTATAAATTCGAGTTGTTGTATGTTTTGACGCTGCTAAGTCTTAACGCAAATTTAAGGTTGTGTAGTGCTTAGGTGGAATCAACTAAGCAAACCAACCGGGATCTCGTTTCATTTGTACGGTATAAATTTGGTTTACTTTACTTTTTGATCCAACCACAATGCTTATATATGTTACATTGAGTTAGATCGGACACATCGAAACATGTGTTTCCATATGGTTAACGCATTACATAACTCTTGTACTAATCCATTCAATGTTTGCAACGAGCCCGCGGCGCATCGCCCACATATCTTATTACTAGTTATACATAAACATAACCTGTAACGCATTAATAAAATAAAAAGAAACTAGAAAGTTGCTTAAATGATTAGAAACTGTTACATTTTTTTCCTAATATCTGTACTATATTTTCATAGAAGGAAATTTAAGATACCTAAAATTTAATGACTTTTTAGTTTAATGTATAACATACAACCCTAAAGTGAGGGTTAAATAGTCTTCGAAACACTAGTTACACTTTAATCTCCCATCTTAATTACACTTTGATCCATCATATTTAGAAAAATTCTGATCAATTAATTAGTAGTTACACGTTATCCCCTTACAAAAAACTAACTACCTCCACATTTTATAAACGACCATGTTAATATTTAAGAAAAAAACTACACCAACAATTTATTCTCTTTAGTTTGAGTATTGTATTGCAATGGTTTTTTTAATTAAAAAATGAAATGTTATGTGATTAACAATGTATATGGATGAGCAATAACGGAACCCTTAACCGAAAACATACGGATGCGAACCGAAATCAACTAAAAACTAAATTAACTTAAAACCGATTAACCAAAAACCAGTTATCAATTTTGTGTACCCGCGTTTAACCAAAATTAACCAAACCAAACCGAATCATTCATATTTTCATATATTTCTATTTTATATACCTCCAATATTTTGTATTTTATATCTCCATTTCATATATTTATATACTTCCATTTTATGTATTTATACATCCATTATATGTATTTACACATCCATTTTATGTAATTTTTCATCCATTTCATGTATTTACACCTCAATTTCATGTATTTTAAGCAAAAGTTTTAACCCAATTTTGATTTTGGCTATTAACCGAAATTAAACAAACTGAACAAAAAACCGTCAATCTAACCGCATAAACCAAACGGATTAACGAAAAACCAATTGATTAAAAAATGGACTAACCGATGACTTTGATTTCAGCTTCAGTTGGGGATAATAATTGAACCGACTGAAATCATGCACACCCTAGCAGTGTTTGTGATTTCCACCGTATCGCGAATGCACCCTTCTAGTCCAAACATCTAAAACTAACAACAACCTAAACCAGATAAACTTAATGCATCCAAAACATATATAATTTGAATTGCTCACCTGCGATTGAGATTCTCCTAAGTCCCCCGATTCTTATTTTGATTGGATATTTGAAGGCCATGACTCCTTTATTTCTACTCCTTTTCTTTTTATAACTTATTTGTTTTTATTGGATTTTCATATGTTAACCTCTAATGGAGTGGGCCAATTATTTGGGTTAGAACCTTTACGATGTGTTCCCGAGCTTACTAATAGAAAGGCGTGAAAGGAAGTAAAAGTATGAGTAAATTGCCCAGATAGTTCCTGTGGTTTTGTAAAATAACACCTATAGTTTCCAACTTTGACAGTTTGTTACTCGGATAGTCCCTAGAGTGGATGTCCCTTAGTTTTCTCCGTTAATTCCATGTAAAATGACCAACATGCCCTTAGTATTAAATTAAAACACTAAAATAGATATATTAAAATTAAAGGTGGGACCTACCAACCTTCTTATTCACCCTTTTAAGCCCTTGTATATATATATATATCTCTCTCTCTCTCTCTCTCACACACACACACACACTCACCAACACCTGCCTCTACCACTTACCACCAGTCGCCACCACCTACAACTCCACCAACATCAACATCTCCGCCACCTGAACTCCCTCCACCATCCCAGATCCCTTCATCCACCACATTTAGAGAGAGAAAGATCAAAGAGAGAGAGAGAGAGAGAAAGAGATGCAGAAAAGGTCCAGAAGAGAGAGACGTGAATATGATGGTGACGATGGGTTGCTAATGTTAACAATGGTAAATTCAGTCGATTAAGGTCATATCGCCTCTTAGGGTTTCGAGTTTTGAGTTGAATTTGTGGATCTAGAACTTATTTAGGGTTTTATTGGTTGGGTTTTGATGATGGTTTGTTGTTGATGGTGTGTTGACGGTAGAGAAAGATGATGATAGTGGTAGTTTATGGGTGTAGAGATTCAAATGGCGAAACCACCATGTGTTGCGGCTGTTGTAGAGCTCGACTCCGTAGACCTCTCAACAGCATCCGTAACTCCTTCCTCGAACCGTCCTCCCCATAGCTTGGCTTCCTTCGCTGGAACCACCTGTGTTGCGGCTGTTGCAGAGCTCGACAGGTCGCATGAAGATGACATTCTTATGGAAGCTAATGAGCACCGGAAATGATGATGGAAAGCTTGAACGGAGGACGTGGTGCAACGGTGGTAGTTTAGGGCTTGCAGATTGGGGTTTTTAGGTGGTGTGGTAATGGTGGCATGGGTGACGGTGGCGTCGTGATTGTGGTTGTTACAGTGGTTGATTGGTGGTGTTTGGTAGATATGGTGTGGTATGGTGGTAGTGACCGGTGGTTTTGTGGTGGCATGATGGTGGTAGTGGTGGTTTTGAAGAGGGATTCATAGTTTTATAGAGGGAGGTGGGGTGGGGATGAGGTGTTATATATTGTATTTAATAATTAATAATTAATTGTGGGGCCCAATTGATATTTTAAATGATTAATTAGTTTTTTCTTACATTTTAATAAAAGCAAGGGGTGATTTTGTCATTTTACATAGATTTAACGGAGAAAACTAACGGACATCCACTCAATGGACTATCCGAGTAACAAAGTGTCGAACCACAGAGAGCACTGGTGTAATTTTTAAAAGTTGGGGACTATAGGTGTTATTTTACAAAACCACAGGGACTATCCGTGCATTTTACTCTAAAAGTATTTTGTGTTCTAGAGACTTTATCTTTTAATGGAGTAGAAGGCCACTCTTCCTTTATATATATAAGATCTTACTAATTACTATTTTATCCTCTCACTTAACTTATTATAAAACCTAACAATAGTATAACTGTAAAATTATACATTTTTTCTCTTTCTTTGAACTTGAACTTAAGAACAAATAAAATTTTTGGTTTCTTATCCTTACCTTTAAACTTGGAAACATTACATGAAATTAAATATTTCCCTTTCTTTTCTCTTCTAAATATTATCTCTTTTTTTTCTTTCCTTTAGTAACTCCGGAACACAGCATTAAAGAAATCTGAAAATGAGCCCTAACGCGTACACTTTTTAAACAAAATTTTACACTAAAAATTCTAAAAGTGCATAGGACGATTATGAGTTCAGTATGGACCTACCCTCCCCTTGGGTTGTATTTAGGGTAAGTTACACTTTTCTTCCTTTATGTTTATATCGAATTACAATGGCTGTCCTTTAAGTTCAATAATTATAGTCCTAGTCCTTTATTTGAAAAACTCATTACACCTTTCGTCCTTTAGCGCTAACCAGGTTACAATTTTCAGTTAAGATTCTAAATGTTATTTTCTTTTATTTATACTATAAATAATTAAGTAAAAAGACTAAATTGCTCTTAACTGAAAATTTTAACCTGGTTAGTGCTAAAGGATGATAAGTATAATGAGCCTTCCAAATAAATGATTATAACTGTAATTATTGAAGTTAAAGGGCGTCCATTGCAATTCGATATAAACATAAAGGACGAAAAGTGTAATTTACCCGTTGTATTTATATCCACCCCTTGGCTAGAAAAACATCTCTATAAACTTGTCATAAAAAGCGGTATAAATAATGCTAACTTCAATAAACGAAAAACTAACTAATATGAAATATGTTTCTTTGTGTCCTCCATCTTGCAAGATGAAAAATAAGTATATAACACTCATGTTTGGCAAACATTTCATCTTTTTTTTTATATATTAGCAATGTAGTTACCGAGCTCATACATAAGTTCATCTCTTTGTTGATAACCAAAATCATATGGATACATTTTTGGCAACCATAGTACCTTTAAAATATCAAATGCTCTAATATTATCATTCGTGTTCAAAGTTCCCATACACATAAGCAATTCGTTAAAATAGTTTCCAAGCTCTTGTGTATGCATATCTAGCAGTACTAGTGTGTTGAAATTATTATACTCGTAATTAATAAACCAATGTAAACTACCTTAACCAGAGCAAGAAGAAGAAAGAAAAGTAGGTTGTGGCTCACCCTGCATAGATTTGATGCAAAAAGTAAGGGAAAAGAGAAATGGTACAAGAAATAAGCAAGCGTTGTATGATGCTGTTGAGTGTGGAAAACTACAACAAGTGGTGAGTATCTTAAAGAAGGAAGAAGTTGCAATCACAGAGAGTATCAGTATCAATGGCAACACAGCTCTCCACATAGCAATGGCCTACAAGGATGATGGGGATGGGTTTCTAAAGAGCATGTTGGATCTCACTGATATTCCACTAATAGAGGTCCGAAATTCAGATGGAAGCACTCCGCTTCATCTAGCTGCTTCATTTGGGCATGCAAATGCTGCTAAGATCTTGCTAGACAGAAGCCCAAACTTGTTGCATGCAAAAGATAACCAAGGTTGCACGCCGCTTGACATAATTGTTTCCCGACCTTGGAATAAGGAAATGAGTCTCTTTTTTAAATCCGTAATATTGCCAGACATAGAACATGCAGATCACGAGGCTTTGGTAGTTAATGCTATTTGTTCCAAACATTTTGGTAAGTACGTACATACAGACATTTCTAGCTATCTTTTAAGTTTTCTTATGATCCCTTCTCTCTCTCTCTCTCTCTATACATATATATATATATATATATATGATAAGGATCGGTTAGGAACCACCCTTTATTGCGAGAATCAATGTGAACACAACCAAAATACCTAAAAACACAAAAAATTATTATTATTATTATTATTTAGTGTGAATTGCAAATTTTTACCTTTTATTCGTGGTAAAGACAAGATACACTTGGACTAGAAAAACCTGTGCCCAAAAATAAGATATATCACATTTCAAGCGATGTCCTTTATTTCTAAATTGACGAGTTTTGTACTAATTGTTTCAAAATCTTACACGGTATGTCTTTTGGCTCTAACTCAGTTACCTTTAAACGTTAAATTTGACCATGTAAAGGTAACTTTGTCAATCTATCAAATTTAATTTACTTAAACTAAATCAAAATTTCATTATAACCTCTCTCTACAAGTTCAGACCACCATCATCAACTCCATCTCTTTGTCCTCTCTCTACAAGTTCAGACCACTACCATCAACAAAACCTCTTTTATTACCCCACCACCTACCAGCTACACCATCCCCACCCCTCTTTTCTACTAATTCCACCATCACTTCCACCACAAATACCATAAACACACACACTTTCCTCATTTTGGAAAACCCAAAGAAAGAGTGAGATGGAGAGAGAAAGCAGAAGAGAGAGAAGTTTAAGAGAAAGAATCAAAGAGAGAGATTAGAGAGAGAAAGAGAAAATGCAGAGAAAGAGAGTGGGGGAGCTCCGGTGGCCGACGGTTGTCGGACACGAAGCTTGAACAGCTCCGGTGGTCGACGGTTGTCTGACACGACACTTGAACAGCTCCGATGGTCGACGGTTATCTGACACGACGCTTGAACAACTCAGCTTAGATCGATGGGGATGATGTCAGATGTTGGTGTTGTTGTGGGTGTAACAACGAGGTGACGGCGGTGGTCATGTGGAGCAACGATAATGACGGTGGCGGTTGTGCTTGAAGGAGACACCAGTGATGGTTTTCATTGAAGGTGATGACAGTGGTGTCGGCTGTGGTCCACGATGACGGCGGTGATGGTTAAGGATAACGGCGGGGATGGTGGTGGTGGTGAATGGTGATTCCAGTGATGGTGACGTGATGGTGACGGTGGTGCTTGGGTTGGTATTAATTGGGGGAAAATGAAAAGGGTGGGGAAATGACTGATAGGCCCTCATGTGACTTGCACATGATGTCTTTTAACAATAAAAAGTAAATGGGTTAGAGCCAAAGGACATACGTGTAAGATTTTTAAACAATAAGTACAAAACTCCTCAATTTTAAAGATAAAGGACACCTATTGAAATGTGATATATAGATAAAGGACAAAATTTGCAATTCGCTCTTATAATTTATATAAAAATAGCTACTTTTAGTTTCTAAAAAAAATTTCGAGTAACAATTATGGATGCACATGTGCATATGTATCATTTCTTTGACAAGTTCCGTAATACATTACCAGTATTAGACAACTGCACTTTCATTTACACTACCATCAGTAATATAATATTTTTACATTACAAATATTAGAAATGCACATGTGTATCTATATGTATGAACAAGATATAACGTGTTTTTGGTACATAATTTGAATACACTTTCCTTTTCATCTATCATACCATCCATAATACACTACCATTACCTCCTACTATCCATAATACACTACCATTACCAATATTTATAGTATTTTTCACTTCATGCACATGTGCATCAACACCCTTCATACCATACGAAAAAACATATTACACCATAAAGTGACAAATATAACCAAACCATCAACCACTAGATATAACTAACCAAAAACATGTATATTGGCCTACTTCACCATTCAAAATCACAAATTTTTTGTACCAAAACATGTTATATCACGTTCATACATATAGATGCACATGTGCATTTTATATATTGCTAATGTAAAATGTAGTGTATTATGGATGGTAGTGTAAATGAAAGTGCAATTGTCTAATACTGGTAATATATTACGGAATTTGTCAAAGAAATTATACATATGCACATGTGCAATGATAATTGTTACTAGAATTTCTTTTTTGGTAATGAAAAATAGCGAATTTTAATTAAAAAATAATAAAAAAGATTGTGTGTTTTTATGTATTTTTTGGTTTTTTTTGTGTTCACATTGGCTCTCATGGTTCTCGCAATAAAAGTGGTTCTCAAATGAACCCTACCCTATATATATATATATATATATATATATATATATATATATATATATATATATATATATATATATGGTGGAGTTCTAGAGTGAACACTAGTGTATTTGTGAACTGATTGAACAAATCTGGCCATTGATTTAAACTTGTGTATACACTTGTGTACTGATAAGAAATGGGCTAGGATTAGTTAACTAGTGTTTACTATCAAGGGGGGTTTTTTTCACAAATGAACCTAAGCCTATATATATAGAAATGGGATCAGGAGAAAACGCCCTAAGGTGTGAGAACGGTGAGAACGCATCCTGATGGAACACTTGGCGCTGGATATAATCAGGGTGCGAGGGGCTTTTTTTGTCTTTTTAATCTTCTTTTTTCCCAATTTCGTGTGTCACATGCTGCTTCATTTTTTGCGTCTAAGATTATTTTGGCATTAATTAGATTCATTAACTACTTGGCATTTTACTGTTTTTTTGGATTTGTCTCGTAGAATAAATTGTTTTGTGTAACATAGATATTTTTTTTGCCGTTATGGCGTTTCTCCGGTCAATTTTTTGGCATTCGTGGCGTTGTTAATAATTCATTACCATTCATTAATAGTTCATAAGATTACAATAAGACGAAATCAAAACAAACTAATATTCTTTTGTGTATAGGATTACATCAGAGATGTACCAATCGCTTTGTTCCTCATTTTCTTCAGATTCATCATCATCATATTTTGCATTGGCGTATAACGCCATCATCTCGTCTCTTCTTTGCAGCAGCCTATACTTAAATATCATTACAACCCTGGATCTTGCATCGTTTGAAGGTGCTAAATCACAGAGTTGTTCAAGGAGATGTAGCCTCTCTGTCTTCAACATTTCCTCCATTGGCAATGAATATTCCACCCCGTGTCCATAACTCATTTCAGCCGTTCCTGCTTCTTCATGCACCACCCAAATTCTAACTGTTGGTAGAGGAGTATCATCAATATCATCATCATCATGATCATCATGCTCTGCTGGAAATTTTCTCTCCAATATTCTTATTACCGTTCGAGTTCTTTCACAATCGTTGGCCATTGGAACCCCAAGGGCCAGAGTATCCCTCTGAACCGCTTCATCCATACTAAGTATGGCTTTGATTGTCTTGACCTTCACCCTTCTCCTATCAGAGAACTTTAGGATGAAACGTCTCTCCGACCTTTCAAACCTCCATGCAATAACCTTGGCCATTTGTTTAAGTTTTATGACGTTTTGGACAATATGTGGCGTTTTGGATAATGTGTAGAGTGTTTAAGTTGTTTTTACATGTTCTACTTTTATAATGAGTTTTTTTTTCCCGCGCATGTATGATGCAGTCTATAAAGTGACAGGTAATTATGGCCTTTTGAAAAGATAAATAAATTCAATTTCCCATGGAGTGGCTTTTAATATAATAAATGTTTGTAATAAAGTTTCCGTCGCTTCAGTTTGCTGTTTTGTAGTTACTGTTTGTTTAGCTTCATCTGTTTATGGTTTCAGTTTACTGTTTGTAGTTACCTTTTCGAGATTTTGGCGTTTTGTATTTTTAATGGGATTTAGATAAAGATGGCGCTTTATTCTATTCTCTTGTACCTTGTTTTATAATTTTTTTTTAGTTTTTAATAATACTTGTCCAAAGTAATTTTATTATAGTTTGGGAGTTTTGGGCGTTTTATGACATGATGGCGTTTCACAAGCATTTTTCTGTGTGGCGTTTTATTATATTTTTTTTAGAGAAATAATGTATTTGTTCTTAGCTGAAAATTATATAACAAACAACAGAAAAAGAAATTTTAAAAAATAGAAACAATTCATCTTCCAAATCTTCACCGGCACCAGTCTCTTTCTTTTTGGAAACTACAAGAACCGTTACCAATGTATGGCGTTTTTTTATTTTGGTATGATTCATTTATTTTTTTGTTGTTGAAGTAGCTTTTTTTGTGGATGTTTGGAAACACAAAATGACGTGGGTTTTTTGTTTGAAGCTCATCTTTATCTTCATCCCACTTTTCAGTGTCATCCGTCTCTTCATGCATTTCAAATATTCATAAAGAACAAAGCACAGAAAATGAAATTTGTCTGTCATATGTCTCTCTTTCTTGAAGATTTGTCCATCTCATGCAGCAAAACGTTATTGAGTTACACCCCCCAGCTAACAATCCATTCGGCGAAACTTCGCGTAGAACAATATTGAATATCCAAGAAACGATGTTTCCCATTTTTGATTTTTTAACTTTTTGGCGTTTTTACTAAGAAAATAGTGTATCTCAAAGAAACTTCGATTGTAATCTTTGATGTTTGGGTTTTTGTCGTTTCTAAGATAAATGGTATATAGTAAACTATGGCGTTTTGGGTTTCGTGTGGTTAATGGAAGGTCCGAGTTGTTGTTTATATAGGATGTTTTGGCATGTATTTTAGGCAGGATTTCATGATAATAAATGCTAGTAGTTAAGTTCCATCGTTTTAGTTATTGTTTGTTCTGCTTTATCGATTAAAAACAAAGTTTGGTGTTTTATATTTAATGGCGTTTTATATTTAATGGCGTTTAAATTAGGATGATGTGTGCTTTGTATTTTAAGGCGGGAATTTAATGGCGTTTTATTCATGAGTTTGGCGTTTTGTGTCGAGATGTCTAAAGACCTTTTTACCCTTAATGAAGCGCGTCCACGTAATAAAATTGATGTTATTTACGAAAACGCCACCGGGCCAATCTAGTCCAAAGATTGTTTTGATCTGATGATCCATAAGCGTTCTCACTGTTCTCACACTTTTCACCATTTTCCCTAGATCTTGACCATATATATATATAGGAGAAGGATCCGTTAGGAACCACCCTTTATTGCGAGAACCGTGAGAACCAGTGTGAACACAAACAATAATACCTAAAAAAAAAACCCAAAAATTTTGTTTTTTTTTTTACTTTTTTTTTTGGAAAAAACGCTATATTTCGTTTATAAAAAAATTTTCGAGTCACAGTTATCCATGCACATGTGCATTTGTATCATTTCTTTGACAAATTCCGTAATTCATTACAAATATTAGACAATTGCACTTTCATTTACACTACCACGTGTAATACACTACTTTTTACGTTAACAATATTAGAAATGCACATGTGCATCTATATGTATTAACATGAAATTAGGTGTGTTGCTACAGTACTTTCTCTTTCATCTATAATTCCATCCATAATACACAAACCTGCACATGCGCATTTTTGTCATGTCTTTGACAAATTCCGTAATTCATTCCAAATATTAGACAACTGCACTTTTATTTACACTACCATATGTAATACACTACTTTTTATATTACCAATATTAGAAATGCACATGTGCATCTATATGTATCAACATGAAATAAGGTGTTTTGGTACACTACTTTGAATACACTTTCCCTTTCATCTATCATATCATCCATAATACACTACCATTACCTCCTACCATCCATAATACAATATCATTACCTCCTACCATCCATAATACAACACCATTACCAATATTTTCACTTAATTACATGTATATCAACACCATTTAGACAATCCAATCATCATATTATATCATAAAGTAACAACTATAGCCAAACCATCAACCACTAGATATAATTAACCAAAAAACATGTATATGGGCCTACTTCTCCATTCAAAATCACAAACTTTTTGTATTAAAACATGTTATATCATGGTTATACCTAATGATGCACATGTGCATTTTTAATATTGATAATGTAAAAAAGTAGTGTATTACGGATGGTATTTTAAATTAAAGTGCAATTGTCTATTACTGATAACGTATTACGGAATTTGTCGAAGTAATGATACATATGCACATGTGCATGGATAACTGTTACTAAAAAAAAAAGTTTTTTTTTTTTTTTTTGGTAACTAAATATAGCGATTTTTGTTAAAAAAATATTAAAAAAAATTTTAGTGCTTTTTTGATTTTATTTTGTGTTCACATTGGTTCTCGCAATAAGGGTGGTTCTCAAATGAACCTTACCCTATATATATATATAGATATATATATATATATATATGTGTGTGTGTGTGTGTGTGTGTGTGTGTGTGTAGGGTAAGGATCATTTCAGAACTCTAAATAATTATAGAACTTACAGAACTCTTAATAATATATATATATATAGGGTGGGGTTCTAGAGTTAACACTAATGTATTTGCGAACTAAGTGAACAAATCCTGGCCATTGATCTACACACGTGTATGGCCAGGATTAGTTCACTCAGTTCGTAAGCTACACTAGTGTTCACTCTTGAACCTCATCTTTTATATATATATATATATATATATATATATATATATATATGGTGGAGTTCTATAGTGAACAATAGTGTATTTGTGAACTGAGTGAACAAATCCTGAGCATTGATTTAAATCATCAGATAGTAAAATACATTAATGTATTTTCATCATCAAATCCTGGCCATTGATTTACACTTGGTATTGATAATCAAGGGCTGAGATTAGTTCATTAGTGTTCACAATCAAGAGGGTTGTTCACAAATGAACTTAACCCTATATATATATATATATATATATATATATATATATATATATATATATATATATATATATATATATATATAGGGTTAGGGTAAAATGAAACCTTATACGAGTTGTGAGAACTTAAAGAACTCGGCCATACGAAAGGTTTTTCATCAGCTTTTTACAGCTGTTGTAAGGGGCCCAAAAACACCACTTCGAAAAGAAAAGAAAAAAAAAATATTTTTACGGCAATATTTCTAAACATTTTAATCTAGAGGTGTGAAAAAAATGGGTGCAAAACTCGCACGGAAATGCCGAGTTCTCTAAATTATCACAACAACTCGTAGTGATTTTCCCTTAATTTTAATCCTAAATATATACTATTAATAATTTCAGACTTAGCATTGACTTTAATACAAAGATGCAGTAATCCGTTGAAGAGCCCTGTTGTGCTAATGGCTACAGCTCAAAACTGTCCGGCTGATTTCACACCTATCCAACTCATCATCTATGAATGTAATTAAGCTCGTTTGTTTTTTATTTATAATTAATAAATCAAAATTAATTAGTTTTTTGATCATCTTCTATTAGTGTTGCGAACGCCGGTTCTACATTTCATAACTAGAGGTACCTCGAATATGAAGGGCTGTATGAAGCTAGCAAACTTGGTCCTCAGAGCGGGTATATATATATAATGCATGGTTTTCTTATTCATTCATACAAGGTTAGATTAAGTTATTGATCGATCATATATAACATAACATGCATGTTCTTTTTTATCTTGTGTAGTTTTGGCGTACCCTTTTAAAATGCTTATCCGGATTTGCATCAAGCTCCAAGGTGATACATATTAACTAACTAAAGAAAGTGTTACATACATGTTAACAAATGTGGATGGATGATTCATATGTGTGTTTATATACCATTGGGGTGCGCACGCGATGCGACGAGTAACACAACAGATAGGTTGGTGATTTTAAGGATGAGCAGAGTGTGATTCAGTTCGGTTTTTAGCTACAAGCAAAACCAATTTATATCGGGTTGAGCAACAGTTGTCATAAATAATTCCAAAAACATAAAAAAAAAAAAAAAAACTTAAAGATGCAAAAACATGTGTGCCAAAAACATGAAAAAAAAACCTTAAAGATGCCAAAACATGTGTGCCATGTAACGGATCAAAATATTTAAACTTTTAAAATTTTTCTTTAACTAAGCAATGTGTTAAAATGATTACAACTATAAAAAAAAAATCTTGTATATATTACCTTTGAACTTGTGAAGAAAGAAAATGAACGGATTTTTATTACTAAGTGACGTCTTAATTAGGAGAAGTTTATTAATTAGCGTCTTAATTAGGTTAAGAGAGGACAAATTAGGAACTATTGTATAGAGCATTTGTACCGTGCGCACCAAAATGTATGCTATGCGTCTTAAAATGGAGAATAAGTTACAATTGTATCCTCCTCAAATCCTTTATATAGTAGTATAGTATATAGAAGATATACTATATTATAATACATATAAGGAGGACACAGATATAATTTTACATAATTTAAAAACTTTAAGTAATACAACTTTTAAAACATATAGTATACATATAAGGAGCATTCACATTCTATCCATCAAAATATGTGAGAGGGAGTTTTTATATTATAAAGGGTATAAAAAGTGGTTGTGAGTGGAGGAGAGAGAAAATGTTACTGTTCATCTGTATATTTGGGGGACACTGTTCACCCAGTATAATTTTTTTAATATATATTGAAAGTGGTTGTGAGTGAAGGAGAGAGAAAAATTTAATGATAATATTATTTAATTGAAAAGGAGAGAGAAAAAGTATTTGTTTTTAGTGGAAATATATTGATATAGGTGTTGTTTTTTAGTGGAATGTATGAATAATTTGGTGGTTTGGATGTGAATGCTCTAAAGCTTATTGTTGACTTTTATACCACCTACCCATCACCATAAAAACAATTATTTTTTATTTTTTTTAGTTTGAGTATAATATTGTCATAGTTTTCCTTTATAATTAAAAAAGTTAAATATTAAGTGATTAATAGTATCTGAGTTCTCCACCGTAACATAGACCCTATAGTATGTGTCCATGTATAAATACACATATATTGAAAAGACTTAAAACTCTAGAAAACCTAGGAAGCATTTAGGCCACAAGATCATTGTGCATTGTAGGAACAGAGATGGGAGTGTGCCACGCCTTAATAGTGGCGGGTTTAAAGGTAGTGGGCGTAGAAGAGGAAATACTAACTAATTTTGACTTTCTAACATGTCAGTCATATGCAAGTTTCCAATCATATTTAAACATTTGTAATTTTTTTATACGTCAATATTCTTTAAATAAAAGTATACCATAATATTTAGCGTTTTTTATCTTTAATATAAGTCTCGTATTGTTATAATATATATATAGGATAAAGATCCGTTAGGAACCACCTTTTATTATGAGAACCGTGAGAACCAGTGTGAACACAAACAGTAATACCTAAAAAATCTAAAAAACACCCAAAAAAAAATTTTACTATTTTTTTTGGAAAAATCGCTATATTTCATCAATAATAAAAAAATTAAAAAAAATCGAGTAACAGTTATCCATGCACATGTGCATATGTATCATTTATTTGACAAATTCTGTAATTCATTACAAATATTAGACAATTGCACTTTTATTTACACTACCAGGTGTATACACTACTTTTTACGTTAACAATATTAGAAAAGGACGCCAATGAGCTTGTGGTGGAGTGTTAAGGGAGAGACTTGGGTTTCCAAGAGACCCAAGTTCAATTCCTGCTTCTCCCAATTAGTTTTCAGCGGCACCTGGTGATGATGGGAGACTAGGCGAGTAGGCGGCGATCGCTAGTTCGATCCTTGAACTGAATGAGTTTTACCTCACCGCACTGTCGTGCCTTTGGGCGAGTGTTCACGGGCTTCTGCCGTAGGTGAGGGTTTTCCCCAGTTCGGAGACGAGTGTATCCCGATGTAGTGAATTTCGCCTGTAGCCCATTTGGAGGATTCGTTGGTCGTTCAAAAAAAATAAAAAAATATTAGAAATGCACATGTGCATCTATATGTATCAACATGAAATAAGGTGTTTTGTTACACTACTTTGAATACACTTTCTCTTTCATCTATCATTCCATCCATAATACACAAACATGCACATGCGCATTTTTGCCATTTCTTTGACAAATTCCGTAATTCATTACAAATATTAGACCATTGCACTTTCATTTACACTACCGTATGTAATACACTACGTTTTACATTACCAATATTATACACGCACATGTGCATCTATATGTATCAACATGAAATAAAGTGTTTTGGTACACTACTTTGAATACACTTTCTCTTTCATCTATCATACCATCCATAATACACTACCATTACCTCCTACCATCCATAATACAATACCATTACCAATATTTTCACTTTATTACATGTATATAAACACCATTTATACCATCCAATCAACATATTACATCATAAATTGACAACTATAGCCAAACCATCAACCACTAGATATAACTAACGAAAAAAACATGAATGTGGGCCTACTTCTCCATTCAAAATCACAAACTTTTTGTACCAAAAAACACGTTATATCATGGTTATACATAATGATGCATATGTGCATTTTGAATATTGGTAATGTAAAAAGTAGTGTATTACGAATGGTATTGTAAATTAAAGTGCAATGGTCTATTACTGATAATGTATTACGGAATTTGTCGAAGTAATCATACATATGCACATGTGCATGGATAACTGTTACTCAAAAAAAAGTTTTTTTTCTAACGAAATATAGCGATTTTAAAAAAAAATATATTAAAAAAATTGAGTGTTTTTTTAATTTTTTTTAGATTTTATTTTGTGTTCACATTGGTTCTCGCGGTTCTTACAATAAAGGTGATTCTCAAATGAACCTTACCATATATATATATATATATATATATATAGGGGAGGGTTCAATTAAAAACCACTAGCTAAAGTGAAAACCCGAAAACTAACTAAAAAGCCTAAAAAACATACCAATTTTTTTTTACAAATTTTCGTTAGTTTTTGTATATAAAGAAAACTTTTTTAAAAAAAAAAATGTACTGCACATGTGCAATATATGTGTATTATTGCACATATGCACTACAATTTATTTTTTTTTTGAAAAAGACTTTTTATATAAAAATAGCGATTTTTAATAAAAAAAATTGTAAAAAAATTGGTATGATTTTTAGGCTTTTTTACTTAGTTTTCGAGTTTTCGTGATAAAAGGAGTTTTCACTTACCTTCCCCATATATATGCATATATATATATATATATATATATATAGTCAAAAGTTGGCTACAAAGTCCAAAACCTCTAAAAGGTGTGAGAAGTTTTTGTAGCCATTATGGTTTAAATTTTAGACATGATATTTTAGATTCTTTTGGCATAGTATTATATATAAAAAAACACAAAACGTAACAATTGAAAACATAATAAAATTTATTTTAGGCATAAAACATCATATAAAGAAAGCTAATTAGTGTGTTTTAAATTTCATCTATAATATATTTTATTGTGTTTTAAATTGTTATGTTTAACGTTTTCCTATATAATATATTGCCTAAAATTTAAAACACAATATCTACCTATCCTTCGCACACATTTTAGGAGTTTTTAGGCTTTGTAGCCGAACCCTACCGATATATCTTTTTATATTATCTTTTCGGGATAGGGTTTGGGTAGGTAGTTAAAAACTCTTAAAAAGTGTAAGAAGTCTATGTAACGTTTGTGTTCTAAATTTTAGGCACGATATTTTATATTCTTTTGGCTTTGTATTATATAGAAAAACAGCAAACATAATAATATAAGAAAACAATAAAATGTATTCTAAACATGAAATTTAAAAACCCTACTTAATTTTACAAGTTGGATCTCATATTTTAACATTGAGTTTTTTTTTTTTTTTTTTTTTTTTTTTGTGTGTGTGTTTAACACATGCGGCACCAAAATTCAACAAGGCGTATATCTTGTCATATTGTGTTTTACAGTGGGGGGTTGGGGGCATAAAATCTAACATGGCGTTAAAACACTATCTAAAAAATGTTAACGCAATGTATAAAATGCCCCGTTCAAGGCTTTTAGAAAAGTTGTATTTTAAAAATAAAATATTTAGTAATTTCGTAATCATAGTAAAGATTTAAAAAAATACTCAATTTTAGGGTATAATTAAAAATGACAATGACGTATAATGCCATGTTATAATTTGAGATCCAGTTTGTCTAACACTAAAATGCCATGTACAAAACATTCAGTTCAAGAATTTAAAAAAAAATATTATTTAAAAAAATAATACCATACTCATGTTAAAGATTAAAAAAAAGCTCGAATTTATAGTATATTTAAAAAAATAACGTATAAAAAATTTATGAACGTTTAAAAAATAAGTAACCATGCATGTGCATGTGTAGAGTCCCTTTTTTTAGTTGGACGGATTTGCTCTTTTGACGCGGTAAAAATATTGCTTGCATGATTGCAGTATTCAAGGAGTTGAAAGAGATTATGAAAGAACGAAGGGATGCAAGAGATTTGTTAGATGCTGTTTGTGCTTTGATACAATCTTCAAACGAGACCTGGTCTTCCCGAGATTTTTACACGGAGGCGATGCTTGAGGCTATAAGGCGTGATGCGAGTGACGTCGTTGAAAAACTTGTGTATTGGTTTCCAGAGGCAACCCTGATCGTGGACGAAGATGGCCACAACTTTGCTCAGGCTGTTTGGAAGAACCGTGCATCCAAGATTTATGCACTAATCCTTGATGGAAACCTAGCTAACCATACGAGTCTCTCTCAGGAATCATCGAAGGTAGATGAACATTTCGGGAATAATTTCCTGCATTTTGCTGCAAGATTAGGGCCTGCCAGGAAACTTGATCTTATCTCATGTCCACCTTTCCGAATGCAACGTGAGTTACAATGGTTTAAGGTAGCGCAAGAAATTGTTCCTCAAGGCTGGCGCACGGAGAAAAATTGTTTGAGAGAAACGCCTGACATGGTATTTAAAAAAGAGCACAAGGATTTGGAGATTGAAAGCGGAGAGTGGATAAAAAGAATAGCAAACTCAGTCACAATTACAACCACATTAATCATCACAGTCATGTTTGCATCAGTAATTCAAGTACCAGGAGGTAATGATGACAAAGGACACCCAAATTTTATCTCCGAACCAGCATTCATTCTATTCCAAATATCAATTACTATATCAGCGGCAGCATCTGCTCTTTCGTTGTTATTATCCCTGGCAATCATAACTCATCCTCTAACCCAAGATGACTTCCTACTACGTTTACCTATAGCCATGGCACTTGTTTGGGTGAGCTTGTTCCTGTCAGCCGCGCTCGGTATGTTGGCCTTCGGGGCTGCGTTGTTCCTTCTTTTTGGGACTAACGACCCATGGGTTCTTGGTTTGTTAGCTTCACTCGTAGCCCTACCAGTTATTCTGTTTTTGTTTTTCTACTCTTGGTACATGTTAGATGCAATTGCTGACTTCATGCATTCCACAGGTCATTTTTTGATAATTCATTCTTCTCGTCGTCTGAAACTAGTAGGTCGGATCTTTATTTAACCAACTCCATACTTTGATCTTCCTGTTATTTATATTTGTAATAATCGATGTGATTGGCCTATTTTATATGTGTCTATAGGGTGTGGATCATTTAGAACCATCATTTATATGGTGGGGGTTTAGGTTTTTGGGTGGTGATAGGGTGGGGGTTCATTGTTTATTTTGGGTTTAATTGGTTGTGCTCACAAGTGGTTCTCATGTTCTCGCATGAATCCTACCCTATATATTGGGGCAGGATTTGGAGAAAACGCCTAAAAATGTGAAAACGGTGAGAACAATTTTGGTGTTGACATATTGTGTTGGTGTTAACTTACACTAAGGGTAATATTGTCAAAAAGCGTATACACATGCCAAAGACCATGCACATGCAAGTTGCATGTATATTCCATCATCTTTTTTAAACTCCCGTAACTTTTATATACGTGATTGTTTTAAAAAAAAATTACACCATAAAATCGAATGCTTTATTATACTTCCAACGAGTATATGATTGTTATACTTTTGAAATAAAAAAAATAACATGAACTGGGTGTCCAAATAAAAACGTCAAAAAACACCCAGCTCATAAAAACGTCATGAAATGCTCAGTTGAAAATGTTATAAAACACCCAGCTAGGAAAAACACCATGAAAAACCAAGTTGAAAACGCCACAAAAAACACCCGGTTCAGAAATAAAAACCCAGTTTTTCTTTTTAGAAAAGTATATCAATGGTGTAATGTTTTTTAAATAAGAGTTAATAGCCAAAATGGTCCCTGAGGTTTGCTCACTTTTGCCACTTTAGTCCAAAATCCAAAATTTTTAAATCTGGGTCCCTGAGGTTTGCATTTTGTTGTCATTTTAGTCCAAAATTCAAAAACCCCATATTTTGACTGTTGAAAGCTGCTTGTTTTGTCCTTTTGTGCAGGGGCATTTTGGTCCATCTCAGGTTTTTTACAACATATTAATAATTAATAAACTAAAATAAATATATCAATTCTATTTATAAAACTATTAAGAGTAAAACCTGAAACTCAGTCTCTCTCTCCTTTCTCTCTCTCTCTCTCTCTCTCTCTCTAAACTCATATCTCTCTCTTATAAACCTTCACCCTTTTGTTTCCTGCAACTCTCTCTACTCTCCTGAGAGACGATTAAGCTGCAACCACAACCACAACCTGCAGCCACCAACAACCAACCACTGTAAACCACCGTCATCTCCGACCACACACCACCGTTATCCACCATAACCATCAGCCACCACCGCTGCCATAAACCATCAGCCACCACCGCAACCTCCACCAACCACCGCTAGCACCACTGCTACCCCCACCTACTACCACCACATCCCCTCGCCTGGATTCCTCTCCACCACCACCATCCCCACCCTTCCCTAAATCAAAAGCCACCGCCTCCACCATCACCTAAACCTGTAACCACCAGATCGATTCATCGTCGCCGTCTTCTCTATTACACCACCATTAAACCTGCAACACCATCTGATTTTTGAACATACATACCCAATACCTAAATTGCAAAATCAGACACAGATCTCACATCCACAAACCCTAAAACCCAAATCCCTCAAAAACCTATTAAAATTGGTTCAATAAAGCTTACATGAGATCTTAAAACAGATTCCCTAATCTCACCACCCATGGATGGGATTAAGAAAAAGACAGATAGAAACATGGGTTTGGTCGGCTTTTGCCGGTGGCTCCGGTACCCACGATGGTATGGTCAGATTGAGGGGAAACCGATGATGGTGGTTGTGGTGGTTCCATGGTGGTCGTCTATTTCTGTTGCAGAGTAGATGGTGGTTCAACCACCACAGCACCACCATCTAACCATCACCCTCTCTGTTTCAAAAGTCGACGACAATGACAGCAGTTTCACCCTCGGCTGCAAGCTGCAACCATCACCATCATCATTTTTAACTGTTTGGCATGTAGTTTTGATCATCAAGAGAGTAGAGAGAGAGAATGAAGAGAGTAGAGAGAGATGCAGGAAAGAAAAGTGTGAAGATTTATGAGAGAGAGATGAGTTTAGAGAGAGAGGAGAGAGAGACTGAGTTTCAGGTTTTACTCTTAATAGTTTTATAAATAGAATTAATATATTTATTTTAGTTTATTAATTATTAATATGTTATAAAAAACCTGAGATGGACCAAAATGCCCCTGCACAAAAGGACAAAACAAGCAGCTTTCAACAGTCAAAATAGGGGTTTTTTGAAATTTGGACTAAAATGGCAACAAAATGCAAACCTCAGGGACCCAGATTTAAAATTTTTGGATTTTGGATTAAAGTGGCAAAAGTGAGCAAACCTCAGGGACCATTTTGGCTATTAACTCATTAAATAATCATGTATAAAAAAATTATGGACGTTTAAATATGACAAGGGAAATGTCAAATGATTAGCATGTGCACATTTGCTTGGATCTTCCCATTTTACCCCTCCTAGTAGTTCTAAGGTTCCCAATATTTACAAAAACGTCACTGCATCTATCTCAGCCACAAATCACTAAGATCTTGCAGTTGAGAATCATTCTTACCATTTTCACACTTTAGGTCGTTTTATATAGGTTGAGTTATAGTTCAAAGTGGTTTAAAAATAAGAAAGGTAAGAAGTCACTATAGAGTGACAAGTGTCCAAAGAGAAATCAAGTAGAAAGGGTAATTTTGTCCAAGATTAAAACACATGCAAGTCATATGCCTAAAAACATGCACATGCAAGTCACATGCTATGTCCTCATATTTTTTAAACGTCTGTAACTCTTTTATGCGTCATTTGTTTTTAAAAAAATATTATACCATAAAATCAAGCGTCTTTTTATCTTTAATATAAGTACCCTATTGTTATATTTCTCAAAAAAAAAAACAATTGCGTATTATACAATGAACATAACGTAAAAGACACAATGGAAAAGTAGACCAAAAACACAATTGATGACAATAGATAAAAGAGACAATGGAAGCAAACTAAAACACAATGGACTTAACGTAAAACACAATGGAAAGTAAACGAAAAACACAATTGATGATAGCAGATAAAAGACACAATTGGTGACAGCAGATAAAAGACACAATAGACAACAGACTAAACACAATGGACAACAGACTAAAAACACAATGAACAAAAGATTAAAACACAATGGATAGCAGACTAAATACAATGACGAGAACCTATAACCCAGTGTATAGAATACCCAAATGTAACACCATCTTCATTGTCATACATTGTGTAATAGGTTCTAATAAAAATGCAATCGATAGAACCCAAATTACTATTGTGTTATAAGTTTTGATAATAACACAAGGGATTTTTCATACATCATTTTTTAAATTTCATCATAATAACGAGCATTTTTTATCTTTAATATGAGTACGATACTGTTATATAAAATTAAAATAAAAAATAATTTTTACTAGGGTTTTATTTGCATTGAGTTAAAAGTTCTGGTTATTGTATCTTTTAACTGGGTTTTGGTCATTACATTTTTACTAGGGTTTCTATATATTGTGTTATGTTATGGACGTTTTAAATTGATTGGGGAATTGACATGTGTCTTGCATGTGGAGAGAGAAAGTCAATAAAATTAGGATTCCGTTTATGTATTTCCCTTATTTTCTTTTCCCTGAAACAAATCTCAACCCTCCAATCAATGGCCTAAATTCCTTCTTATCCTTCTTATTTATTTGGCCTTTTGTATTTGATCCTAATTCGTTATATATATATATATATATAGGGAGAAGATCATGCGAGAACCACCTCTTATTGTGAGAACCGCGAGAACCAATGTGAACACACCAAAAATGTCTAAAAATAGCTAAAAATCACAAAAAAAAAAAAAAAATTTTGAATTTTTTAATATTTTTTATAAAAAAATCGCTACTTTTCGAAGCAAAGTAGCGATTTTAACCTAAAAAATATTAAAAAAATCAAAAAAAAATTTTGGATTTTTTTTTTATTTTTTTAGGTTTTTTGGGGGTTTAGTTTTTAGCATTTTAGCTTGGGGGGTGGGGGGCTTAGGTTTTTGGGGGGTGGGGGAGGGGGGTTTAGGTTTTTTTTGGGGGGGGGGGGGGGGTTAGGGTTTTTTTTAGCATTTAGCTTGGGGTGGGGGGGTTTAGGTTTTTTTTTTTGGGGGGGGGGGGGGTTAGGTTTTTTTTGGCGGGGGGGGGGGGTGGGGGGGTTTAGGTTTTTGGGGGGTGGGGGTTAGGTTTTTTTAACTATTTTAGGTTGTGTTCACATTGGTTCTCAAGGTTCTCACAATAAGGGTGGTTCTCGCATGAGCCCCTCCCTATATATATATATATATATATATATATATATATAGGGGAAGGTTAAAATGAGAACCACCTCGAGTTGTAAGAACCAGCGAGAACCACCCCCGCGGGGGGCCGTTGACCACGAAATTTTTTTTACACCTAGATCCGTATATTTTAACACGGGGGGTAAATTTTGGGTTCAAACGGCGCGCCCGAGGGGGTAGTTTTTTACGCCCAAAGTTTGGGTTTTTTTAATTTTTTTAATTTTTTTTTTTTACCAAACTTTGGGCGTAAAAAACTACCCCCTCGGGCGCGCCGTTTGAACCCAAATTTTACCCCCCGTGTTAAAATATACGGATCTAGGTGTAAAAAAAATTTCGTGGTCAACGGCCCCCCGCGGGGGTGGTTCTCGCTGGTTCTTACAACTCGAGGTGGTTCTCATTTTAACTTATTCCTATATATATATATATATATATATATATATATATATGGAAAGGTTAACGTACAATATTCCTTAATGTGCGATGGCACGATATGAAATTACGCATGTTATAAAACTGAAAACCCTAATCACGTATGTTGAAAAACCATAAATCACGCATGTTCTAAAACCGTAATCACGCATGGTTATGATTTTTCAACCTGTGTGATTATGGTTTTTCAACATGCATGATTATGGTTTTGTTCATGTGTGATTAGGGTTTTGAGTTTTATAACATGCGTAATTTCATATCGTATGTATCGTGCGTTAAGGAATATTGTATTTTACACTTTCTGTAACGCCTCGCTTTTTGTAACCTTCCTTATTTAGAAAGTTTGTATGTATTTCTATTTATAGAAACTTGTATTCTCTTTGTATTCGTCTTTCATTTCCAATCATTGTAATCCGAGACTTGAATCATAATAAAAGCTTGATCTTTTTATACATCTTGTTATATATAATTAAATACGTGTTATACATTCATTATATGTGCATACTTGATACAGTTATACGCAAATTGATGTATTGCAAAATACATCCCTTATTCGTGTATAGTTTGTATAGTTTTCCGTTATATTTAGTCTTGTTTTCGTTAGAATGTGCATACTATTGATCCAATCGTGTTTCACAGGTCGTGATGCTTAAGTTTGCTGAATACTGAGGAAAACGAGCCAAAATATTGAAACATCAAGTCCTGGAATGCGTTGGAAAGATCGAGAGCTGAAAAGAAGTTAAAAAGCTGAAAAAAGAGTCTCTAGCACCCCGTGACAAGTTTCTGGCTCCCGACGAGAGACTGAAGGTATCAAACAGATGAGGACACAAGGTGGTGCCCCGCGACCCACACCCTGTATGGGTCGCGCCCCGCCAGAGGATGTAGCTGGCAGTTTATTTCAAAATAAATCAAGGGTTGAGTTGGAAAGTTATATAATTTCATCATAAAACATTAAAAAAAACCCTAGTTATGAATTGAGGAACCCTAAGGCGTATTCAAGAGCATATTTTGAGCTATTTGAAGGTTTTGAAGCATAGGAATCATCGGGTATGAGTTCAGGAGCATTCGGAGTGAAGCATTCGGGTTTAATCTTCCCGTCTTTTTCTCGTTTCATTTAATTCTAACTTGTTTCATGATTAATTCTGTTATGTTCATGATTTTTATGATGTTTGAAACAATGATTATCGGCTAAATCTTTAAAACCGCCTAGACTACGATGAACGGATTTGAAACAAAGTTTGAACCTTTTTAGTTAATAGCATATGTTTATGGATTAATTGTGTTTTGTAAGAGGTTTAGTGTCACACTCCGACCACGTAAAACAACAAAACGTGGCGGAAACGCCGGGGAGTGTTATAACAGAATCATTGTTTCACAACCATGGATTAAATAATTTCGTTTAATTGCGTTATTGAACACATTGTTTTATTTCAAATCAAATGATTACAATATTGTCTTTCAATTCGCTAAGGCACGAGTCCATCCTATGTATAGCATGTATCAACAATCATCACATTGCAGCACCTGAAACATGTGTAAAAATAGGTACGTCAGCATAAAAATGCCTGTGAGTTACATAGGTTTTATTGAAAATAGGATTCATGATTTATAACTTTAAAAAGAATGTTTTAATCAAAAATAGTCATGAACTTTAAAAATGTTTTCTTTTATAAATCATATAATAAGTGATAAGAAAACAGATGATATAAAAGAAAGGTGCATAAATAAATAATTTAGTAAAATAAGTTTGTATAAAATATATTGTTTGAAAAACAATATTTTGATAAAAAGGTTTGTAGTATATATAAAATATACTTTGGTTTTAAGAAACTCGAGTAAGTAATATATCAAAATATATTTCAGTTCCAAAATGGTTAAATAGATAGTATATTAAATATACTTTAGTCGTCAAAATAATCGTTTTCGGTATTATATCAAAAGTATACTTTGGTTTTATTAATAACATATTAAACTATGCTTTTGTTTTATAAATAACATGTCAAACTATGTTTTAGTAATTAACAAAATATATGTTGTTTTGTACAATATCAACCATGAGAGCATATCAAGCTATACTTTTGGGAGTATAACAATATATATAACAAATATGTGATTTAAGAATTCAACCAAACCTTAGTGTATCAAACTACACCAATTGAGACTATAGAAATACCACGAAGGCAATCCCTATTTGGATAAAATATTGGTTTCTGACATTCCATGACAACAGGAATGGGGTGTCTAGTCCTATAGCGCTATATCATACTACCAATCGGTCTGGTGAACATAAAATAAGTACAATTCAACAATTAATTTTATAATCTTTGAAAAAAAATCAGTGTTTAAACCATAAATAATCATTCCGTTTGTCAAAAGATAAGTACGAATATGTATAATCAATTATACTTTGAAATCATGAACATAACAAATAGGTACACATGTTTCACCCCCAAAACATTTGAAAACAGTAAAAGAGGGGACTATGTACTCACTTGAGATTGCTTAGAAGTCTTGAATAACAGCCAAGCAAAGCTAGAGGGATCACGGAATCAAACGGCACCTAATATTGGTAACTATGTAAATAAACTGGACCTAAATCGAAAGATCGGATAGGATGGGGTTTCGTAAACCAAATGAGTATTGGAACTCATATGACATGGTTTAAGAAAGCCTACATTCTAAAACAGAACCTATCCTAAGTGCTTACGACCCGTTATGACCCATTAAGGTAGCTTACACTACTTTAACGTGTCGTTCGCGCAAATGCGCGTTCGAGACGTCTAACTAGTCCTATGATAAGTATTATATGCCTAGTCATGTTTAATTATGTTGCATAATCAGTTAAGTGAAAAAAGTTTAAGTTACATATGCTTAAATTCCAATTATGCATGAAAAGGGCATTTTGGTCATTTTCCTAAGGCACATAAACTACATATCATACAACTACTTAAACTAGGTGACCATAAGGTATAACCTCGAAAGGTTATTCCCTATGCAACTATGGTCACTAAACATGCTTGGTCGGATCCTAATGATCGACCAAACGGGTCGAGTTCGAAAGTCTAAGCGGTGGTTTAGACCGCTTGACTTACGACTCTAAACAAGCACTAAACTAAAAGTGACGATCTAAACATGTTGGAACATGTTTAACTAAGTTAGAAAACAGGTTTTGATATCAAAACAAAGTGTTTTGATACCTAAGAGTAGTTTGGTTGCAAAATACACATAAATGCGCATTTTGACCGAAACTACGACTCGTCACTATGCCTAGTCAACGTGGTAATCAGTATGTATAGTCACAAGGGACTATAACCATCGTGATTACGCTCACGTTGCGAAGTTCAAAAGAACTTCGTGTTGACCAAAGACTGGGCAAAGCAGAAAGTCAAACACTGTTTGACTTTCACGCTAAGAAAGCGATAAAAGAACGAAGGAAGGTTACAAAGGGTCCTTGCTAGAGCTTGATCTTATAATTCTCAGGTATGAAGTTATAAAACCTCAACATAGAGAATTTAGATCAAGTGTGAGTTGAAAAAATGGAAATGCTTGGCTATTTATACTTGTTGGAGGTTCATAGGATCAATCCATGTGTTTGTGTGGCCAACAAGCATTAGATCACAGCCATACAAGTGTTAGAGGCCAGCTAATTTGCTTGGGGAGGTGCTAACTTGGCTACCACACAAAGAAATTGCAAGAATGGCCCCTGAATTATCAATCTGATGCTGAAAATGAGTTTTCTGCCCAGATGATGCCGTGGAGTCGCGCCACGGCAAAGCCTTATGGTGGTGGCACAGCGCCACCATGTGCCAGTTCTGCCAAAATGGCAGAAATGGTCCCTGCACATGTTTAAGGCCTTTTTTGATGCATTTAAACCCCGTTAACCCATTTTCAAGGCTCAATAATGAAGTTTAAGTATAGGGAACATGAAACATGCTCAAAAATATGTCGGATGTCGGTTCGTTTGGCCATACGATCACGTTATTCGGTTAATTACGACGAAACACGAATGAACGTGAAAAACGATCCAAATTACGCGACGAATGGAATTTTATCATGCCAATCACTAAAATAAAATATTTTAATGATTACATAAATTTTTGGATGTCCGGATATATTCAGAACGTAAGATATGCGCGAAAATGCAAACTTATTCACTTTTTGACGCTTTTAGTCTCTATTGATCAATAAAGTTTATTTTAGCATACCGAACACCTCAAAGCCTATTTCTAAGCTATGAAGAAGATATTTATGGTATGTTTAACTTATGATCAAGTTCTGGAATGTTCGTTACTACACGAATCAGCATACTTTCGCAGTTTGACACAAATAGTCCCTGCGATCGAATAAACTTGATTTCAACACACCAAACCATCCAAAACTTATTTCTAAGTTATGTAAAGGTTATTTAAGGTATGTTAAGCCTATTTCACTGTTCTGGAGTGTTTGTTGCATTAAACTGGTTATATTTACGCATCAGATCGCGTTTAACCTTCCAGAAAGCGATTTAAAGCTCGAAATCGAACAAGAATTGATATGTGCAAATGAAACACATATTTATACAAATCCCAAGTATAAAATTCAATATTTCATTGGTTTAGTATTTGTATGATGGTTGAAGTGACACAGGTGTCACTGTCTCCTCTACTTTAGGAAATTTCGTCCCGAAATTTAATTTTAGAGGAAACTTGTGAAGACAACTGTGATGGTTTCGCTTTCGAATGAATCCCTCGAACCCTAAGTAAAACTCTGGGCCATGTTTGGATTCTTAGAAAAATTATCAACTGTCAAAGTGAAGTCATTGTAGTAACAAAACATGGAGTTTCGAACTACGGACAGAAGAACATTTCTTATGAAGACTATCATAAGAAACTTGTGTGTGCTCGAAATCAGAATCGGAGAGTGTAAAATAAAATAACATTGGTCAAGATCCAGGACTTCTAGTAATTTAAATAACGCTACGTTCGCAATGTAATAAGGAACAGTTATATATAGGAAGTACCAGCGGCGTATCCACCATGCCCCTTTTTACATTGTTCCCGTTTCGTTATTCTTATCACTATAGGTCTTAACACATGACAAAACTTGTTGTGGTTTCTGTGCACTGAATTCCATAATTATGTATGCATCCATAATTACATAATTCCTTGCATAGTCCGCACAGTTCATTTCATAATGCGTAGGGGAAAAATCAATCGAATAAACATGAAGCGATTTGACTACACCACCCAAGGATCTTTTTAACTAGATCAACGAACGATCTTTTTAACTAGATCAACACATGATCTTCTTAACTAGACCATCGTACGATCTCTTAAATAGACCACTTAAGGGATCTTTTCAATTATATCATCACATGATATTCCTAACCAGATTTTTGAATCAATATGTTTAACTAGACCACTCAAGGGTCCAATTATAGAATAGTACTTTATAATCCAAGGGACTTAACTATAACGTAGAAGCCCATTTAGGATTTAAGGTAGTACCTTTGGGTATCCTACTATGAATCCCTCATATGGAGATATGGAAGATTCTACGAGGATTTGGATAATGAACATTCGGATCATACGAAAAACACAAGACATCAAAGAAATCACATAAGCACATAATCACATAATTGTTTAACTTGATCTTCAATTTGTTATCTTTGGACACGGGTATTTAAAGCATACCAGGAATCCAATCCGTGGATTTCATTTGGCGCTTTAAACATAAGGATTTAATTATGAAGATAGGAAGATCTAAATAGGAATTCGTCTTCGTTTCTTAAAAAGAAACGAGTATTAAAGATTTTTGGGGAGATCACAAGTGATCATAAAAATGACAGAACCACACGAGTAGTTTGTCTTTGTGTTGGCATCGAAGGGTTGTATCAAACACTCACACAATCGTATCAGTTTCGCAAAATAAAAATTGAAACAACAAATTTTATAACAACTGAGTCGATTCAAACATCGAAAGATAACAACCAAGGAATTTCAAAAGACTAATTGTTTACTGCTGCATCGTTGTTCGCGTTTGCCTCATTTATGTTAAACACTCATCCACGCGCTGGATTTGCGTTAACAAGTCTTGGGCAATTGTTGCGGTAGTGAGTAAGGTCACCACAGTTATAACACGACCCGGGTGGAAATCGTGCTTGAACAGCAGTAGGATTAGCAGCAGCTTGATTCGCATAACGGCAGTTATTGATTAAATGTCCCAATCGCCCACAATGGGTACATTTGTGACACTGCACTTGCTCCAGATGATGACGGTTGCATTTGTTGCACAAGGGTGCGGTACCAACATAATTTTTCCTTTTACAAGGTTGTGCTGGCTGGTTTGGTGCAACCTAATTGTTCTGAGCAGTTATGGCGCAGTTTTGAGAAGCCTTGCACTTCTTCTTCTTGGGTGACTCGGCCTGTTTTTCCTTTGGTTCAACTTGTGCAGTCTTTTTATATGGTCTTGGGTCGCCTTTTCGAAAAAGCTTACCCTTCCTGATATGTGATTCAGTCAGGGTGGCAGATAATTTAATGGCCTGTCTGACAGTAGTAGGGTTGCTGCCAGTAACGATATCCTGAACTAAGTCAGGAAGACCATCAATGTACTTTTCAATCGCCTTTTCCACAGGCGTAACCATGGCAGGACACAACAGGCTCAATTCCTCATAACGGTCAGTATAAGCTCGATGTTCACCACTGTCTTGCTTTAGGTCGTCAAATTCCCTTTCCAATGCTCTAAGCTCATGACGAGGACAGAACTCCTTCATCATTAGAGTGCGGAGCTCTTCCCAAGTTTGAGCTAGTGCTACATCAGCACCCCTGTCACGCATCGCACCGTTCCACCAGGTAAGAGCACGCTTCTCGAACACACTGGATGCGAATTCAACCTTACGCTCATTCAGACATTGCACATGCCTGAATGTGCTCTCCACACTTTCGAACCATTGCAGGAGCGCAGTTGCTCCTTGCGACCCAGAAAACTTCAATGGTTTAGCCGAATTGAAATTCTTGAAATTACACTGTGCATTGTTGTTGTTATTGTTGTTGTATAACTCATGGATCTGGGTTACTACGCCAGGAAGTACTTCAGCCATTTGATGAGCGACTAGGGCTGCGACTTCTTCAGCAGTAAAAGGTTGAGCATCACGTTGAGGAGGCATTGTCTAAAAAGGACAAGGGAACATGAGAAACGAGTGAGGTTGATGATTGGAAAAACAAAAGAGGTATTGAAAACATCGACAAAACACAAGTAAGGCGATCATTTGTTTGTTACCTCGAACAAACAAACGACACGCAGTGACTAATCAAAGTAAATGGATCTATATAATGTATCACCGAAGACATGCTCGCCTATAAGTGAAGACTCACCCCAAGAGTTCCCAGGTAAGAGTGATTGGTCCGATACTGCGGATTTATACCAACACTCTAGCCTTAGATAGAAAACTCAGGGTACAGGCATTCACCCTTCCAGTTTGCACGTGTTCACATTATTTAGACCCAAACTTTGATGAAATTTTGAAAACTTAGAGGGTTCAAAACATATTAATCAATCATCCTAGAACAGATGATTGGTTTTCAAAGTGGATTCGAAATTTTGTGTTCTTGTTGTGGTTGTCACTTAAGGATAAGTGACGATATTGTTTTAAAACTAAACACAAGATAACTTGTGTTAGGGTCCTAGGAAGGTTATAGTCTAGGTCAAAGCATTACTAATTGTTATGGCTCATTTTCTAAGCATACATATCTTGAACTATATCCTGCTTTTAATTGTTTATCTGTGATCAGGATACTGGACGGGGATATTGCTAACATCCTGAGTGATATCCTGAGGTATATCGAATTAATCACGTGCAGGTTAAAGACTGGGACTTGCCAACGGTCAAATGGACTTCATCTCCTCAAGACTCGGGCGTATTTGTTAAAGGAGAGACGTTGAACCCGAAAGACCAGGTCTACAACGTTCGACTAAGGAATATTCGTTGGATCCCGGTTATGTAGGATAGTTAGTTACATTTGTTTTACTATAAATAGATGGGGGCGGATCAGATTAAGGCACTCAACTTACACATTTTCAAACACTTTCTCTCTAGCTCATCGCAAACACTACACACAACACTTGTATTCGAATTACATTGTAACACATAGTCGATCCGCACCACATCCTACACTGTATCCTGATATTTGAAGCAATAGAAGAACAAGGCAGCTGCGATTGTCAGCTCCCGAGGTTTTATGCCGGCGATCTAGATTGATCAAGGGCTTTCCTCGTACATCACGTGTCAACCTTTACTTTTTTGCTCATTGTTTGATCATAGATACAGCTCTATATTCTGAGCCGTATCCTGAAACTGTTTTCATATCTAACTTGGTTAACATATTTTTTACACATAGTTTTAGCACACTACCTCACTTAACTAATTTGATCACTTAATTGCTTAGGTAATTTTTGACCAAAACAATTTGGCGCCCACCGTGGGGCAAGTGGTGCTACTTTTACTAAAAATCTTTGTGAAATCGTTAATCGGTTTTCTTTTTTCAAAACTTTTCGCCACATTGTTTACAATGGCCTCAAGATCAAACATGAGCTCCTCTACTATGTCTGCTGCAACCTCTGCTACTACCGGTTCGGTGCTTCCACCACCTCCTCCAAGGATGCCATTTTCTTCACAATCTCAAGATGTTATCCCTACTCGGAGTGTTCAGGGATCTGCTCCCGTTTTAGCCTCTAATGATGAAATTCTGACTTTATTTGGAAGTGTGCAGGAACAAATGAGGCAGCAACAGGAGACTAACCAAATGCTGTTAAGAGAAATACAACTCTTAAAAGCTAGCTCGAGCAGACCTGTTGAAGAAACTGTCACTCCTATACAGCCCAGGGCTTTGAACTTCAGTTCCGCAGTTTACACTGAGGATAACAGGGGGAATATCGTCCCAAGCCATTCTCAGAATCATACCCCTGAGATACCCTCTTCGGTCAGGATGTCGACTGTGAGGAGTTCAGGATATGGCCAAAATCCTCAGACCGGTAATGTGTCAAATAATAATATTCTTGCTACTAACAACAATGGCTCTTTGCAGGATGCAGGTATGACGTCAACATTTACCCGGGAGCTCCAAAAATTGAAGGACATGATATCAAGTGTACCTGGAGTGGTCCAGCCAATTCCGAAAGTATCCCAAGACAGTCACAGGATATCCCGCTTTGCATATCCTATCTGTGATGCTGAAATACCAAAGAGATTCCAGACTCCCAACATGAAACTGTATGACGGGACTACGGATCCTGAGGAGCATATTGCCCAGTATAGGGAACGGATGGAAATCAATCCTATCCCTCCAGATCTCAAGGATGCATGCTTATGCAAGGGATTTGGTTCTACCCTGACAGGATCAGCCTTAAAATGGTTGTTAAACGTCCCTCCTCACTCAATTACTTCGTTTGCTCATTTGGTTAATTTATTTAACAGTCAATTTTCTTGTAGTCGGAGTTTTGAGAAACTAACCAGTGATCTTTACAGGATAACTCAAGGGCCTCAGGAATCCTTGAGGGATTATGTGAACAAATTCAGTCGAGAATCCTTGGATATCCCACATCTTGATGTTGCAACAGCTGTGCAAGCTTTTAAGATGGGGTTACAAAAGGATTCTCAGTTTTATCAGGATCTTGTAATGAATCCCTGCAGGAATCTCGACGAAGCTCGTAACAGGGCTTTGAGGTATATCCGTTTGGAAGATGACAAGAAGATGCAGGAGAGGATGAATTCTACCTCAACCTATGAATCAACTAACAGGAAATCAGAAACCTCATATAAGCCATATCGCTCCAAGCCATATGGCAGAAATGATAACAAGAAAGTGAATGTTGTTGAAGACGAGGATCCTGAAGAATATCCTGACCTATCTGAATACTGCTTTTCTGTTAATATACCTGAGTTAATGTATGCTATGCAGGGTTTAGGGGACAAAGCTAGGTGGCCTCGAAAGAACCAGCAGAAAGCTGATTGGAAGGATAAATCCAAATGGTGTGCCTTCCACGAAGACTTCGGACATATGACCGAGGATTGCATTGCTTTAAGGAAAGAAATAAGTTACCTGTTAAGAAAAGGGTATCTGAAGGACTTGCTGGGAAAAAAGAAGAATAAAGGTCAGGATCCCGAGAAGGATCCTGAACGAGCAGCATCACCCCCCGCAGATGCCAAGATAATTAACTTTATTTCAGGAGGATCCAATATTTGTGGAACTTCGTATTCGGCGGCCAAGAGACATGCAAAGGAAGCTAAGAGTGAGAGGGGAGACAGACCAGTCAGGATGACTACCCTCACAACTAATAAAGTGATCACTTTCGATAGTGATGACAGGGATACTGTTCAGGATCCTCACCATGATGCTTTGGTAATAACATTATATGTGGCTAACCATTTTGTACGCAGGATACTGGTAGACAACGGTAGTTCTGTCCATATAATTCAGCTGGAAACATTGAAGAGGATGAATGTATCTCCGATGGACATTACTTCGAAGTCCACTGTGCTCGTTGGTTTCAGTGGAGAAGCTAGGAATACCGTACGGGAGATAAAGTCACCAATATATGTTGAAGGGGTCAACTCGATACAACGCTTCTGTGTGATGGACTCCTTATCCTGCTATAACATCATACTGGGAAGACCATGGATTCACGATATGAAGGTTGTGCCATCAACATATCACCAATGCATCAAGATCCCTACCCCTTGGGGAGTTGTCAAGGTTGAAAGTGATCAGCAGGAAGCGAAAGAATGCTACTCATCCTCAATGAAATCCTCAACTAAGCCTAGTACAGCATAGCAATTAAAGATGCGGGCCCAGGATATCGTGGAGGATTCGGAGCAGGATGTGAAGAAAATTATCCTGGATCAGGATAATCCTGATATCTCGGTGCTCGTAGGAACCAATATCCCTCGGGATATTGAAGAGCAGTTAACTAACTTTTTGAAATGCAGGATGTCAACGTTTGCATGGAAGCATGAGGATATGACAGGCATATCCAAAGACATTATCACTCACAAGCTTGGAATTGACAAATCATTCAAGCCTGTTCAGCAAAAAAGAAGAAAATTTGCTCCTGAGCGGAATGCGATTATCCAAGAAGAAGTTGAAAGATTATTGAAGTCCAGGATGATCAGAGAAGTCAAGTTTCCAAGATGGCTAGCAAACGTAGTTGTGGTACAGAAGAAAAACGGGAAATGGAGAGTGTTAGGGCATGAATTTTATGCTAAGGATCTTCTATCCTGAGACTAGGCATGGATCACGGATGCTTAATGGCTGATGCAAAGAGTCTGAGGATCCAGATTCTGAGGATCACGAGTCTGAGGATCCAGGATCCTTAACAGAACTTATGTTTTGCACGTTTTTAATGTGTAAGTGTAGGTAATGGACGTAGTGGACCACTTCTTTGCTGGAATCTCGTGGAATATGCTTTTAGGCACGTGCATATTGAAGAAATAACCGTTAGTGGTGGTCATGGGTGACTTCCACCTTTTTCGGGAAGTTAGTTAGTTGATTTTTCCTTATCTTTTTAAGGGGAAACAAGCTCATTAGAGGCAAAATTCGTACACACCACAAAAACAACACACAACACTTGAATTCTCTGTAAACACTTAGCAAAAAACACACACTTAGACTAGAAATTCATTGTATCGAGCTTGTTTTCTTCCGAAGTTGTACAAGGATCACTATTGTTTCAGCAATATATTTGGTGATCGGTAGTTTCCATCACCCGAGGTTTTTTATGCCGGAGATCTTCTAAAGATCAAGGGCTTTTTCCTCGTATAAATCTCGGTGTTCATCGTTGATTTCATATACTTGTCGTTCATACAATTAACCAATCATCATTCCTCACAAAATCAGATTTGGTTGCATTATCCTTGTGTGATTTTTGACCAAAACAGAGAGTCTGTGTAGATTACACGGACTTGAACAAGGCTTGTCCTAAAGACCCATTTCCTCTCCCTCATATCGACGCAATGGTGGATGCTACTGCTGGACATGAAATGTTAACGTTCATGGACGCATCCTCAGGATTTCAGCAGATTCAAATTGAGCCTTCGGACCAGGAGGATACTGCTTTCATGACACCAACAGGTATATATTGCTATACTGCCATGCCTTTCGGTTTGAAAAATGCAGGTGCAACATACCAGAGATTAGTGAACATGATGTTCAAAGATAAGCTGGGGGACACCATGGAGGTATATATTGACGATATGGTGGTGAAATCTAAAAAGGCTGAGGATCACCTCCAGGATATCAAGGGAGCATTTGATATCCTGGATCAGTATAACATGAAGCTGAATCCTGCTAAGTGCCATTTCGGAGTGGGGGCAGGAAAGTTTCTTGGATATATGGTGACGAAAAGGGGGATAGAGGCAAGCCCGGAGCAGATTAAAGCTATCCTGGATATAAAATCACCCTCGAATATGAAGGACATACAACGGTTAACAGGCCGAGTAGCAGCTTTGAATAGATTTATTTCAAGATCCTCGGAAAAATGCAAGGAATTTTATGATATCCTCAAGAAGAATAAGAAATTTGAATGGGGAGCAAAGCATGAAGCAGCCTTGCAGGATTTGAAGCGATATCTCTCAACTGCACCTCTATTGATGAAGCCTGAAAATGGTGAACCACTATCCCTATACCTCGCTGTATCAGGGAATGTTGTAAGTGTCGTTCTTATAAAAGACCATGAAGCTCAGCAATATCCTGTTTATTATGTTAGTAAAAGTTTGTTAGATGCTGAAACTATGTATTCTCATTTAGAAAAATTGATATTAGCTCTAGTCATGGCATCGACAAAGCTTAGACATTATTTTGAGACACATAGGATCCATGTTAAAACGAATTATCCTGTCAAAAATGTGCTTAGGAAACCAGAGATGTCAGGCAGGATGGCCAAGTGGTCAGTAAAGTTAAGTGCTTATGATTTAGTATATGAACCTAGAAATGCCATAAAGTCTCAGGCTTTAGCTGACTTTGTGGCTGATTTCAGTAGTGACATTCAGGACGAGGTAGACCTAGAAGTTCAACAGTTAGGAGAATCTTCAGGATCCTGGACATTATATACTGATGGTGCATCCAATATAAGAGGTGTAGGTTTAGGTATACTACTAAAATCGCCACAGGGGGACATATTACCCCAGGCTATTAGGTGTGAATTTCCTGCTACTAATAATGAGGCAGAATATGAAGCTTTAATTGCAGGATTAGAATTGGCTAAGAATAAGAGTATCAAGAATTTGCAAGTATATGTTGACTCCTTGTTAATTACTAACCATTTTAATGGATCCTATGCAGCCTGCTGAACTATTATATCCTATTGTTTCCCCTTGGCCATTTATGAAGTAGGGTATGGATATAGTGGGAAAGCTTCCAAAGGCTCCAGGAGGTAAGGTTTTTATGTTGGCAATGACAGATTATTTCTCCAAATGGGTTGAAGCCGAGGCATTTGTCCAAGTCAGGGATCAAGAAGTAGTATCCTTCATAAAGAGAAATATCCTGACCAGATTCGGAGTACCAGCCGAGATAATCTGTGACAATGGTTCTCAGTTTATAAGCAAGAGAACTACTGACTTTTGCAAGAGTTGGGGAATCAAAATGATAACATCTACTCCGGTACATCCTCAAGCGAATGGACAAGCAGAATCCTCAAACAAGATAATTGTCAATAACTTAAAGAAGAGACTTGGAGCCAAAAAAGGAAGATGGGCAGAAGAATTACCCTTTGTTTTGTGGGCTGATAGGACAACCACAAAGAATACAACAGGCCAAACCCCATTTTCCTTGGTATTTGGAGCAGAAGCAATGATTCCAACGGAAATGGCAATACCTAATGCGAGATCTACCCTACAGGATCCTGAACAGAATCCTGAAGCCTTGTGTCAGGATTTGGATACTATAGATGAAAAAAGGGATGCAGCAAGGCTAAGGATGGCAGCATATCAACAAAGAATATCCAGAGCATATAACAAGAATAATAGGACCAGAAGATTTAAGGTTGGAGATTGGGTGTTAAGAAAGGCTTTTCAGAATACTACTAATCCTGCCGATGGCAAGCTAGCTCCAAAATGGGAAGGACCATATGAAGTTGAATCAGAAGCAGGGAAAGGAGCATATAGACTCAAGAATATGAAAGGGGATATGCTACCGAGATCTTGGAATGCTATACACCTTAAGCTTTATTTCAAGTGAGTTTAGAATTTAATTTCTAACTCAGGATGGTATGAATTCTATCTTTTTTAAATATGTTTGGTTTAATTTATTCTTTGAAACCCAATACTAACTTAAGCATCAGAGGGGTGTTAGCCAAGCTAACACCCAACTTAGTTTAAGGATGTTTTGCAGTATATGCTTCGGGATATAGCTCCAGGATGCTCACTCAGGATACTTCAGAAGATTAGAGGATTGGCCCCCTCTCTCACGTACAAGGGATCCTGATCCCTTCACAGGTTTAAAGGTATTCACCTTTCTTCCGAATAGGGTTTAAACACTCCGCCTGGAGCGCAAGTTATTCAGGGATAGTTCAAGGTGGCGGGACCAGTCCATGTAAAAGTGGCTGACAATTTCGTTACTGTTGGCTATATCCTGAATCCTAAAGGTATATGAGGATTTATCACCCTCTCTCACGAAAGGGTATTTTCATACTCTCTAAGGTTTAAAGGTTTTCACCTTTCTAAGTCTTGGAGTTTATACACTCCCGCCTGTAGCGCACGAAAATTTGGGATTTCCCCCAGAATTCAAGGGATTTATTTCCAGAACATTCCTGGGTTTTACCCCTGTAACATGAAAAATTGTCTATACAACGGGGATTGATATCCAGAGGATTTCTAAGTATTTGAAGACATTGTACACAGGGGACATTCCTACCAAGGCAATGATGTAAAGCTCAAAGGATAAGGTTCAAAACTAATGCACTAAGTGTCTCAGACAGGGGACATCTTCATTGGAAGAGTTGCAAAGGGATTGAAGTTTGGTAATAGGTTTATACCCTATTCCTGGTATGATCTTTCCTATGTAAACGTTGTTTAAGTTTTTGAAAATACTATGTTTGGTAAAAGGTTAAATATCCTGATATATTCTCAAAATATATTTTCAAAATACTTCACAGAATATTTGATTAAAATATTTGAAATTAATACTGGTTTGAAACTTTGATCATTTAGGTATTATCAAAACAGGTTTTGGAAAAATGGACTGTTTTTCACTCTTTAAAAAGCTTTCTACAAAGTTGAAGGAATGTTTAGAAGTTCTATCTAATAAAAAGTTTTTATAATATATCGCTGAGCATATTAATCAGGATATTTTCATAAGATAACAATACAAAATTTTTACAAAGCTAAGAGTTACATTAAGTAATGCAAGGCAATAACAAATAAGTCAAAAGATAGTTATATTATTAACAAGTCGAAAGTTGTGCTTTTGGTTTCACCTTAAACCAAGGCCCATCCGCCAAAAGCACAATTAGTTTTTACCATACCTACGTAACGGTTGAAGGTTTTATCTCAAAACGAAACCTGTCCACCTTCAACCACTACGAAGTTCAAAACAGATTATACTAACCAATGACCAAGGGTTTCATCCTAAAACCTAGGACCCATCCACCTTTGGTCATCATATTGTTCTAATGCAGGAAATATAAATTGTTCGAAGACAGGAAAAGTAAATTGTTTACACAACCACAACCATGAAATTTAAAAAAGTGGGCTCCGTCCTTGGCACGTATATCCATCATCGCCCACTTCGCCGCCTAAGAAGCGGCACCTTCTTGATCAGCAACCTCCTTCCCAGCATTCGCACCAGCATCAGCCTCAGGATTCTTCTCGGCATCATCACCAGCATTGGCCACTTCCTCTGCCGCCTTAGAAGGCTCTTCACCAGCATGCTTCGCAGGATGAGCAACGGGATGACCTCCGAGATCCTGTAGTTTCGCTTCCCAAGTATTTATGTTCCAGGAGGGGCATTCAAAACCCAAATCCCTGGCCTCATAAGCCATCCTTATTCTGGCTTGGAGAAGAGAAACGACCACGGATGCTTTGAGACTGTCCCGATATGAACTCATATTCTGCTGATATTGGATAAGGGCGGCATCTAGTTTGGCTTGAGCATCTTCATTGGCTTTGTGGAGGGCAGCTTGATGTTCCTGGGTCATTGCCTTGTATTTGTCCTCATAATGTTGGGATTTGGCAGCTGCAATTGTTCCTTGATCGGCTATGGTGGCTTCAGCTTTTTCGAGCTTGATCTGCAGCATCTTATTAAGCCCACAGGCGTCTTCATACAAATGCATGAGACGTTCCAAGCCCTGCAGTTAAAGATACAGGTATCGGCGTAAAATGGACAGGATAATGATTAACATGCATGTTCAGGATATTGGAAAGAAATTTTTACCTGCTTGAGGAATGAAGTAGCTTCACTAAACCTATGATGCTCGAGAGAGAATGTTTCCGAGGCGGTTGGAGAGTCCATTTCTTTCCTCTTCCGGGAACTAGAGGCCCGGGTCCTGGATGCTGGAGGGGCCTTAGAAGCGGTAGTAGTCTTTGAAGTGATGGGCTTCGGTGTGGAAGATGGCTTCGGCTTAGGTTCTTGTTCGGCAGGCACAAGGCTGGAGTAACTATCCAACTCGTCAAGTTGGAAGCCTTCGAGGTTAATAACGGGCACTACATAAGGGAAGATGTTTTAAGCTTATTATACTTCTAAAAATAATAATCAGTTTAATATAAAGATAATTCCTGAAAATATGCTTACCAGACATGTTGGAGCTTGATCTTTGGCTTGAGCTTGTGAGTAGCAGGTTGAAGGTTCTTTCACCCTCTGGAAGCTTGTAGATCTCTTTTATTCTCCCTTCCGATTCAGCACTAGGAGGAGCTAGTTCTTTAAAGTTTGCTGCAAGAAAAGAAATAAACATATCAGGATGTTGGTTCAGGATGGAGGTTCGGGATATGATTGGGGATATTCCTAAAACCCTAAGTCCTACCAGAAGTCAACCATCTTTTAGGGAGGTCAAAACCCTTATCAATGGAGTCTCTTTTCACAAAAAAGAATTTTCTTGTCCACTTATCCTCGGTCTTGGTAGCCTTGAGGATGAGAGGATCTTTGAAAATAGTGAATAGAAGGAATCGGCTGGAACCATGAGATCTTAAACGATAAGCCTTTGGCAAATCTTCGATGCACAGGTCGGGCACATGGCGAGCCTTAATTCCTTCCAAGGTGACTAATATGCGCCAAACCATGGGCATGATTTGGGCAAAGCTCAAGCCAGTAAGTTTGAAGAAACGGGAAATAAAAGGTGAAAACGGGTATTGAAGTCCTATGGAGAAGGGGTAGGCAAAGAGGCATACCCATTCTTCGGAACAAAAATCCGATCGGACCTCTCGGTCGAATGGACGGAAGATTGTCCCAGCAGGAAAGGCACCGGAAGCTCGTAGGGCCGCGATGTCAGAATTATCGAAAGAACACACCTCTTTTGAAGGTTTCTGAAGCAGATTCTGTTTGTGGAAGGTGGAAACAGAGTCCGGCATTTGCGATCTGATACGGGTCGCCATGGAAGATCACAATCGGAGAAAGGGAGATATAAACAAGGAAAATAGAAAGGATAGAGAGGAAAGTACCTGATATCCGGTTGAAGATAAGGGTAACCATGATGAGGAGTCCCTCGGTTAATATAGGCTGAATATAGGGGGTAAAGAGCAAATAACGCTTTGGAAGTTGCACCACTGTCATTTCAAGGGTCTAGTCGTATTGATTGCCTTAAGTTATGAGGTGAAACTTTTAAAATATATCTGTTGGATTGGTATACCAACCGATATATTTGGGGACAATTGTTATGGCTCATTTTCTAAGCATACATATCTTGAACTATATCCTGCTTTTAATTGTTTATCTGTGATCAGGATACTGGACGGGGATATTGCTAACATCCTGGGTGATATCCTGAGGTATATCGAATTAATCACGTGCAGGTTAAAGACTGGGACTTGCCAACGGTCAAATGGACTTCATCTCCTCAAGACTCGGGCGTATTTGTTAAAGGAGAGACGTTGAACCCGAAAGACCAGGTCTACAACGTTCGACTAAGGAATATTCGTTGGATCCCGGTTATGTAGGATAGTTAGTTACATTTGTTTTACTATAAATAGATGGGGGCGGATCAGATTAAGGCACTCAACTTACACATTTTCAAACACTTTCTCTCTAGCTCATCGCAAACACTACACACAACACTTGTATTCGAATTACATTGTAACACATAGTCGATCCGCACCACATCCTGCACTGTATCCTGATATTTGAAGCAATAGAAGAACAAGGCAGCTGCGATTGTCAGCTCCCGAGGTTTTATGCCGGCGATCTAGATTGATCAAGGGCTTTCCTCGTACATCACATGTAAACCTTTACTTTTTTGCTCATTGTTTGATCATAGATACAGCTCTATATTCTGAGCCGTATCCTGAAACTGTTTTCATATCTAACTTGGTTAACATATTTTTTACACATAGTTTTAGCACACTACCTCACTTAACTAATTTGATCACTTAATTGCTTAGGTAATTTTTTGCCAAAACACTAATAACCTAATTCCCTATAACCATTGGCTCTGATACCAACTTTTCTGTCACACCCCGACCACGTAAAACAACAAAACGTGGCGGAAACATCGGGGAGTGTTGTAACAGAATCATTGTTTCACAACCATGGATTAAATAATTTCGTTTTATTGTGTTATTGAACACATTGTTTTATTTCAAATCAAATGATTACAATATTTTCTTTCAAATTTTAAAGTCGCTAAGGCACGAGTCCATCCTATGTATAGCATGTATCAACAATCATCATATTACAGCACCTGAAACATGTGTAAAAATAGGTACGTCAGCATAAAAATGCCTGTGAGTTACATAGGTTTTATTGAAAATAGGATTCATGACTTATAAGTTTAAAAAGAATGTTTTAATCAAAAATAGTCATGAACTTTAAAAATGTTTTCTTTTATAAATCATATAATAAGTGATAAGAAAACAGATGATATAAAAGAAAGGTGCATAAATAAATAATTTAGTAAAATAAGTTTGTATAAAATATATTGTTTGAAAAACAATATTTTGATAAAAAGGTTTGTAGTATATATAAAATATACTTTGGTTTTAAGAAAGTCGAGTAAGTAATATATCAAAATATATTTCGGTTCCAAAATGGTTAAATAGATAGTATATTAAATATACTTTAGTCGTCAAAATAATCGTTTTCGGTAGTATATCAAAAGTATACTTTGGTTTTATTAATAACATATTAAACTATGCTTTGGTTTTATAAATAACATGTCAAACTATGTTTTAGTAATTAACAAAATATATGTTGTTTTGTACAATATCAACTATGAGAGCATATCAAGCTATACTTTTGGGAGTATAACAAAATATATAACAAATATGTGATTTAAGAATTCAACCAAACCTTAGTGTATCAAACTACACCAATTGAGACTATAGAAATACCACGAAGGCAATCCCTATTTGGATAAAATATTGGTTTCTAACATTCCATGACCACAGGAATGGGGTGTCTAGTCCTATAGCGCTATATCATACTACCAATCGGTCTGGTGAACATAAAATAAGTACAATTCAACAATTGATTTTATAATCTTTGAAAAAAATCAGTGTTTAAACCATAAATAATCATTCGTCAAAAGATAAGTACTAATATGTATAATCAATTATACTTTGAAATCATGAACATAACAAATAGGTACACATGTTTCACCCCAAAACATTTGAAAACAGTAAAAGAGGGGACTATGTACTCACTTGAGATTGCTTAGAAGTCTTGAATAATAACCAAGCAAAGCTAGAGGGATCACGGAATCAAACGGCACCTAATATTGGTAACTATGTAAATAAACCGGACCTAAATCGGAAGATCGGATAGGATGAGGTTTCGTAAACCAAATGAGTATTAGAACTCATATGACATGGTTTAACAAAGCCTACATTCTAAAACGGAACCTATCCTAAGTGCTTACGACCCGTTACGACCCATTAAGGTAGCTTACGCTACTTTCACGCGTCGTTCACGCAAATGCGCGTTCGAGACGTCTAACAAGTCCTATGACAACTATCATATGCCTAATCATGTTTAATTATGTTGCATAATCAGTTAACTGACAAAAGTTTAAGTTACATATGCTTAAATTCCAATTATGCATGAAAAGGACATTTTGGTCATTTTCCTAAGGCATATAAACTACCTATCATACAACAACTTAAACTAGGTGACCATAAGGTATAACCTCGGAAGGTTATTCCCTATGCAACTATGGTCACTAATCATGCTTGGTCGGATCCTAATGATCAACCAAACGGGTCGAGTTCGAAAGTCTAAGCGGTGGTTTAGACCGCTTGACTTACGACTCTAAACAAGCACTAAACTAAAAGTGACGAGCTAAACATGTTGGAACATGTTTAACTAAGTTAGAAAACAGGTTTTGATATTAAAATAAAGTGTTTTGATACCTAAGAGTAGTTTGGTTGCAAAATACGCATAAATGCGCATTTTGACCGAAACTACGACTCGTCACTATGCCTAGTCAACGTGGTAATCAGTAGGTATAGTCACAAGGGACTATAGCCATCGTGATTACGCTCACGTTGCGAAGTTCAAAAGAACTTCGTGTTGACCAAAGACTGGTCAAAGCAGAAAGTCAAACACTGTTTGACTTTCACGCTAAGAAAGCGATAAAAGAATGAAGGAAGCTTACAAAGGGTCCTTGCTAGAGCTTGATCTTATAATTCTCAGGAATGAAGTTATAAAACCTCAACTTAGAGAATTAAGATCAAGTGTGAGTTGAAACAATGGAAATGCTTGGCTATTTATACTTGTTGGAGGTTCATAGGATCAATCCATGTGTTTGTGTGGCCAACAAGCATTAGATCACAGTCATACAAGTGTTAGAGGCCAGCTAATTTGCTTGGGGAGGTGCTAACTTGGCTACCACACAAAGAAATTGCAAGAATGGCCCCTGAATTATCAATCGGATGCTGAAAATGAGTTTTCTGCCCAGATGAGGCCATGGCATCGCGCCACGACAAAGCCTTATGGTGTTGGCGTAGCGCCACCATGTGCCAGTTCTCAGACAGTTTGCCAAAATGGCAGAAATGGTCCCTGTACATGTTTAAGGCCTTTTTCGATGCGTTTAAACCCCCGTTAACCCATTTTCAAGGCTCAATAATGAAGTTTAAGTATAGTGAACATGAAACATGCTTAAAAATATGTTGGATGTCGGTTCGTTTGGCCGTACGATCACGTTATTCTGTTAATTACGACGAAACACGAATGAATGTGAAAAACGATCCAAATTACGCGATAAATGGAATTTTATCCCGCCAATCACTAAAATAAAATATTTCAATGATTACATAAATTTTTGGATGTCTGGATATATTCATAACGTAAGATATGCGCGAAAATGCAAACTTTTGCACTTTTTGACACTTTTAGTCCCTATTGATCAATAAAGTTTATTTTAGCATACCGAACACCTCAAAGCCTATTTCTAAGCTATGAAGAAGATATTTAGGGTATGTTTAACTTATGATCAAGTTCCGGAATGTTCGTTACCACATGAATCAGCATACTTTCGCAGTTTGACACAAATAGTCCCTGCGATCGAATAAACTTGATTTCAACACACCAAACCATCCAAAACTTATTTCTAAGTTATGTAAAGGTTATTTAAGGTATGTTAAGCCTATGTCACTGTTCTGGAGTTTTTTTCATTAAACTGGTTATATTTACGCTTCAGATCGCGTTTAACCTTCCAGAAAGCGATTTAAAGCTCGAAATCGAACAAGAATTGATATGTGCAAATGAAACACATATTTATACAAATCTCAAGTATAAAATACAATATTTCATTGGTTTAGTATTTGTATGATGGTTGAAGTGACTCAGGTGTCACATTTAGTTTATTAATTTGGTGTCTATGCGTACTTTAATTTAGTTAATTATTATCAATTGCTTCGTGTGAATCTAGGTGGTTGTCTGCTACGGAATAGGTTCATGCTAGATCTTTGACCTTGTGTCTTTGACCTTTAGGGTGAATTAGCCAATAAACCTTAGAAGTAATAGTTAATAATTTGCTAGATTTCAGTATTCTACTAGTCCTAATAGCTGGAAGGTGCAGGGCTATTGGTAGGTCTTACCCGGCGAATTGCTTTAGACAGTCTTTGGAAAAAGTCGTGCCTTAGTTGCCCCGTCGATTTATTAGTCTATCAAGTCAAGTTAAGAAACTCAAAATACCCTATATCTATAATTGGAAAAGAGTAGGTCAATATTAGGGTACTTACACAATAATTAGATAACCGGAATGAAGTCTAATAACCGGTAGAATTAACGGCCTAGGTAGTGCCATAAGTTTCACCTCGAGAAGGGTTAAGGGTCTTAGTTGGTATCTTAATAGGTTTAGTATCATAAGATCCCGGTTCCATAAAACATGCGGTTAACTTAATTGGTAAATTCTTAAAATCAATCCAGGATTCTAGTCTAGGTGGTCTTCATCATTATATAAGAACAGTCTTCACATTATTTCGTATTAGCATAGTTCTAGTTTAGTAACTAGTTTAATAGATTTCCTTAAATTTTCAGTAACCCCCCCCCCCCCCTAAAACAATTAAACAGTTTGAGTCGTGTCTTTAAGAGTTTATTAGAGTTTAGTTAGCGTGATTAATAGAGTCTCGTGGTTCGATATCCGGACTTCCTTAGGTCATACTACAGTGATCGGTACACTTGCCGATTGTGTGGTTTAGGTCGAGTCTAGATTTAAAGCTTTTTAGTGTCTAGCTTAGAGAGTCTAAAGTAGTTAATTTTAGTAGTTTGTTTAGCACACATCAAGTTTTTGGCGCCGTTGCCGGGGACTCTTGGCAATTGCGCCTATTAGCTTTGATAGACTTTATTGACATATACGTGCTACGTATTTTGTTCTGTTTTGAGTCTTTTATTCTTATTTTTATTTGAGTCTTAGTGACTAGTGTCTGGTTTTCTCATATTTAGGTTTTTGCTTGTAGTGGATGTCACATCTTCGCTCGCACGGACCGCCGCCGAAGCCACCAGTCATAGAGCCATCTTCTCGATTGGGCCAAGGCCCGCAGGTTAGTACTTCATCCTTTTCTCATTTACCACACTTTGATACCACCCATTTTCCCTCACAACCCCATTCACCTAAAACATCACCTAAATCTTCCCCACCCGATAGTCCCACTTCTAGCACCTCTAGCACCCCAGATAACATAGACTTAGAACAAATGGCCAATGCAATACAGACCGTCCATCAACAAGCCACCCAAGGCTTCACCGGTCTTGATTCACCCATCACCGTTCCACCCATAGTAAACGAAAACTCATGGCAGATTCCATCGTATGCCATGCAAGCCATCAGCAATACCATCCAGTTCCACGGCCGCGAGGACGAGGACGCCCCTGCCCATATAAATCGTTTCTCTCGTATGCTTGCTACTTTTAGCCTTCATGGAGCCCCAAATGATGCTACCTACTTACAGCTCTTCCCCTTTTCACTAGCCGGCCGTGCGGCTACTTGGTTGGACTCTCAACCAACCGGTACTTTTACCACTTGGGCGGGCCTCCGTCAAGCCTTTTTGAACAAATATTTTCCACCCGCTAAAGCCTCACGTCTTCGCGATCAAATTAACTCATTCCGCATGGAGCCCGACGAGCCCTATTACCTTACTTGGGAGCGATTTCAAAACCTTGTCGCTCGATGCTCCTAGCATGGTCTTTCTGATTGGGCCCTTTGTGAGAAATTCTATAACGGTCTCACCCAAGAGACTCGTGATCGTTTTGACACTAATGCGGGAGGTCATATGATGGGCAGTCTTACTTTTGTCGAGTGTTTAGAGCGTTTCGAGGCATTTGCCCAATCTCAATCTCTGTCGCGATCTGATCAACGGTATCAAAGTGGAAATTAAAATACCACTACTAGTGCACCCACTCGTGGGGTGAACCATATCACTATGGACCCTAGTATAGCCGCTGTATTAGAAAATGTCACTAGAGAGCTCAAGGAGATTAAGGCAAAGGTTGATAAATGTGAGTTTTGTCGAGGGGGTCATGATACGAATGCGTGTCCATTGTTAGTTGGTGAGGAGCAGGTCAATTTCGTGGGAGGGGGTCAAGGTAGAGGTCAACCTAGTGGGTTTGGTAGTAATTTTAATTCGGGTTGGCGTAATAATAATAATTTTAATAATAATAATAATAATAATGTTTGTTCCAATGGTAACCCCCCTGGTTTCCAATTAGCTCAAAATCCAAATAGGGGTCAGGGTTCATTCTTTGGTGGGGGTTCAAATGGGCAGTTCAATAGACAGGTCAAAGATGAGGGGTCAAGTAGTCATGTTCAACCAGTTCAGGGTTCAAGTTATGATTTAGGGGGTAGCCTTGAGAGGATGGAGGCAATGATGAGCAAGTTAGTCGTTAAGGACCAAACCACCCAAAAGATCCTTACCGAACACGACCTTATGCTTAAGAACCACCAAGCCTCTTTCCAAGACCTTCAAAGGGTCATAGGTGACATGTCTAGGAAGCTTGAAAAGAGGTTACCCGGTCAGTTTGCGGGTAACACCCAACCGAACCCTAACGCCTATGCCAAAGCCATTACCACTCGTAGTGGCAAAACCGTAGGGAACCCGAGAGTTGAGGAGAGAGTAGTAGAGGAAGATGAGGAGATTGTAGATGAAGAAATCGAGATGGAGGCTCCCGGCAAAGTGCAATCAAGGCTAAGCCCAGCAAGTACCGCACAGCCCGGTGAGTCTCAACGAGAGAAGAAAGTAGAGAAAACACCCGTAGACATTAGACCTTCCCCACTCATAGATCATTCGCATGTCCCGTTTCCTACACGTCTTAGGAACCAAAAGTATTCCAAGGAATACGGGCATTTCTTAGATATCTTTAGGCAATTGAAGATTAATCTACATTTCATTGAAGAACTCCAATCTATGCCCAAGTACGCGAAATTCTTAAAGGAGCTTCTTAGAAACAAGGAGAAGTTGGGAGAGTTGTCGAATGTTCCATTGAATAGAGGGTGCTCCGCAGTCGTTCTGAATAAGCTTCCAGAGAAGCTCACCGATCCTGGAATTTTCACTATTCCATGTCTATTTGGTAGTAGCACCAATACTCGAGCCTTAGCCGACCTAGGTGCTAGCATCAATTTGATGCCCTTTTCTCTCTACGAGAAGCTAGACTTAGGCGAACTTTCACCTACCCGTATAACATTATCTTTAGCCGATCGGTCCGTGAAATACCCAAGGGGTATTGTTGAGAATTTGCTTGTTAAGATCGACAAGTTTGTTTTTCCTCCCGATTTCATCATTCTTGATATGGAAGCGGATGAGAGAGTTCCTATCATACTTGGTCATCCGTTTTTGCGTACCGCTAAAGCCCTCATAGATGTATTCGATGGTAAGATCACACTTAGGGTCGGTGAGGAGAGAGTCACCTTTGAGCTAAATCGTTCTATGAACCACCCGAGTGGTTCCGATGACTATAGTGGTCCTTGCCATTCCGTATACTTCTTGAACTCGTTCATCTCATGCGTTGACCATTGTCTAGAGTACATTAGTGTAGCCGACTTACTAGGGGGAGAGAGAGTAGAGGAGGAGTCGTTGAGGTTGGATGAAGTAGAAGGGGAGGGGATTCCTTTTGATTCCCGAAGCGTTAGCCATTAGTGATGACACCACCCAACCCCCACCCTTAGAGCTTAAGGTCCTTCCATCTCATTTAGAATATGCTTTTCTAGGGGAGGGTTCAGAGCTACCCGTTATCAACTCATCAAAGTTGGAGGATGGAGAGAAGTTGAGGTTGTTGGAAGAGTTGAAGGCCAACAAAGAGGCCATTGCATGGAGGTTGTCTGACATTAAGGGTATAAGCCCTTTTTATTGCACTCACCAGATACTCATGGAGGATGATTTCAAACCGGTGGTGCAACCCCAAAGGCGCCTCAACCCCAATATGTAAGACGTAGTGAAAAAGGAGGTTCTAAAACTCCTAGATGCCGGCATGATATATCCCATCTCAGATTCGCCATGGGTTAGTCCCACTCAGGTTGTCCCTAAGAAGGGAGGGATGAACGTTGTCATGAATTCCAAGAATGAGCTTATCCCTTCTCGTACGGTCACGGGTTGGCGTGTGTGCATCGACTACCAAAAGTTGAATGATGCCACCCGAAAGGACCACTTCCCATTTCCCTTTATCGATCAGATGCTGGAGCGTCTCGCGGGTCAACAATTTTATTGTTTTCTCGACGGTTTTTCCGGTTACTTCCAGATCCCCATCGCACCGGAGGATCAGGATAAGACCACCTTCACATGCCCCTATGGCACATATGCGTACCGACGCATGCCATTTGGATTGTGTAACGCTCCAGCTACCTTTCAGCGGTGCATGGTTGCCATATTTCAGGATATGACTTAGAGTTCCATGGAGGTTTTCATGGACGATTATTCGGTGTATGGTAACTCATTCGATGAGTGTTTGAAGAATCTTGAGAGGATGTTGAAGAGGTGCGTTAAGACGAAGCTGATGTTGAATTGGGAGAAGTGTCACTTCATGGTGACTGAAGGTATTGTTTTAGGATATAAGATCTCGAGGGATGGCATAGAGGTGGATCGTGCGAAGATAGATACCATTAGCAGGCTGCCTCCACCCACTAGCGTGAAGTCGATTCGGAGTTTTCTTGGCCATGCGGGCTTCTATAGACGCTTCATTAGGGATTTCTCTAAAATCACTCGCCCCATGACCCGTCTTCTAGAGAAAGATGTCCCATTCGTTTTCAACGAGGAGTGTCTTAAGACCTTTAATTTTTTAAAGGAACAGCTTGTGAGTGCACCTATTCTTATCTCGCTCGACTGGAGTTTGCCGTTTGAGCTCATGTGTAATGCGAATGACTATGCCGTTGGAGCGGTATTAGGACAAATAAAGGACAAGCACTTCCACCCCATTTACTACGCGAGCAAAACGTTAAATGATGCTCAAGAGAACTACACCACCACGGAGAAAGAACTCTTAGCCGTAGTCTTCGCGTTCGACAAATTCCGCTCGTACCTCGTGCTATCCAAGACCATAGTTTTCACCGACCACTCCGCATTGCGTTTTCTTTTTCAAAAGAAAGATGCCAAACCCTGACTTATTCGGTGGATTCTATTGCTTTCCGAGTTTAATATTGAAATTAGAGATAAGAGAGGGCCGAAAACGTAGCAGCCGATCATCTTTCACGTTTAGAGGACCCTATGAGAGAGGAGATTCGTGAGGAGGAGATAGGAGATACATTTCCTCATGAGTCTATTGAGTTTGTAGAGGCTGAGAAGGAGGGATTGCCATGGTTTTGTGATTTAGCGAATTATCTTTCGAGTGGTAATATTGTGAAGGGAATGACCACACCACAGAGAAGGAAGTTCCTTAGTGAGTCGAGGAAGTATGTGTGGGATGATTCGTTTCTCTTTAGAATAGGGGGAGATAGGATACTTAGCTGATGTATGTCGCGAGAGGAGGGTTTGAATATCCTTAAACATGTGCATGAAGGTCTAATGGGAGGCCACCATGGTGCATATGCCACTGCACAAAAGGTGTTCGATTGTGGATTTTATTGGCCTAACGTACATCGTGATGCCATTGAGTTCGTGAAAACATGTGATGCTTGTCAACGAACCGGTAACATTTCAGCCAAAGATGAGATGCCTCAAAATCCAATCCAAGTGTTGGAGGTTTTTGATGTTTGGGGCATAGATTTCATGGGACCCTTTCCCGTCTCAAAAGGGAATCGTTATATACTCGTGGAAATTGACTACGTGTCAAAGTGGGTTGAGGCTCAAGCTCTTCCTACGAATGAAGCCCGAGTAGTAATGAGTTTCCTGAAGAAACTCTTTTCCTGTTTCGGTACACCCAAAGCTTTAATCAGTGACTGTGGTACTCACTTTTGCAACGCATTAATGGAAAAGTTGCTTGCACGCTACAGAGTCACTCATCGTTTGTCTACCGCATACCATCCACAAACGAGTGGTCAAGTGGAGAATACGAATGGCGGTATCAAACGTATTCTAGAGAAAACCGTCGGAAAGAATAGGAAGGAGTGGTCCGACAAGCTTGAGAATGCATTGTGGGCGTTTCGAACCGCTTACAAAACGCCTTTAGGAACCACACCATTTATGATCGTCTATGGAAAAGCTTATCATCTTCCCGTAGAGCTAGAACACCGAGCACTTTGGCCTTTAAAAACCGTTAACCTTGATATGACCGAAGCCGCTAGGAAACGCTTCTTTCAAATCCATGAGCTTCAGGAGCTTAGGGATGCGGCTTATGCTCGATCTTTGGGCATTAAGGAGAAAATGAAAGCTCTACATGATCGCAAGTTAAGGAAGATCAAGGAATTTAGCAAGGGTGATAGAGTACTTCTCTACAATTCGAGATTGAAGTTGTTTGCGGGGAAGTTGAAGTCGAAATGGTCGGGACCGTATATGGTTCATTACGTGTTTCCATACGGAGCATTCGAGATTATGGATGAGTCCGATGGCCGGAGTTGGAAGGTAAATGGCCACTGTTCAGCACTATATTGGAGGAGCGATAGATAAGAATGAGATGGAGGAAACTCCTCTTAAAATTCTACCAAAAGTCGCCACTTAGTGTTTTGGGTGAAAACCCAAGTGTACATTTTGTATCGTTTGTATAAGAGTCGTTATTTGAGTTCTTTTTGTTTTCTAACAATTTTTTTTTGGTAGTTTTTTGGGTCTTTGTTTGTGTTTTGAGTCATTTGCAGGAGTGCATTACCGAGGATTTTCATAAATTTGCGAGAAAAATAAGGTTCCAGGTAAGTTTCACACTTAGAAAAATTTTTGGTTGGTTTTTGGGAGGTTTGGGAAAAAGAAAAAAAAATTCTAAGGCATGAACACACAAAATTCAGCAAACCTTCTGTTGAAATTGCCCACTGGCGGGCCGCCACCCACTAAGATAGTCTCTCGCCACCCGCCAGAATGTAACCATTTTTCGTCACATTTTAACAAGGTGGCGGGGCGCGACTCATCAATTGAGTATGTGACGGCCCGCCAGGACGTGACTCTGCATCCGTAAATGCCTAAAACCCCAAAATCGAACTTATTTGACCTAGTCTTTCCCTCTACACCGCCGATAACCCCCATTTCCCCACCAATCTTCACCGCAAAACCTCCATTATCACCTAAAATATCATCATCAATCCATCTAACGCCATATCACAACCGATTTCAACCACAAATCCACCATATTTCATCATTAAATCGGGTTTTGCTTTGGAACTCGAGCTTCAACCAAAATTCTTCTATTTCTTTTTGTTTCTCACAAATCTCAGGTATGTTTATTGCAAATCTTTGTACTTTGATTCCAGTAAATTTAGTTTTTGCTTAGTTTAGTCTTGGTTTAGGGTTAGTTTTTGGTTCAATGTGGTGTCTTGCAAGGGTTAGCGGATGTTTGAGGTTGCGGTTGGATTCGGGTTGGGTAGTTCAGCAGAACATAGGTTGCGGGTGGCTCGGTTTGGGGTATGCTTACAATGTTTACATCATACCTTAGGCTCGGGTTTACTAACATTGAGTGTGGGGATACGGTTGGGTAATTTTTGAGTTTAAATTCAGATTTACGACACCGTTTTGACCCGTTTCATTAATGCGACACTACAGTTTTAAACTTTACCTTGTTTGCCACTCAATGTTGGTTTGGTTTGTGGTTTGGTTTCGGGGTGCAAATGATTGTCGAGTTGGATTTGGGAACTTGATTTGCTGAATTTAGTGATTGGTTTGTAACACATTGACGCTTAAAGTACCAAACTTGCAACTTTGAATCGGAATTTTTGCATAGAATAAAACCTCCTTTAACTAGGCGGAATTTTTCGACACTAAAATTTGTTTTGAACTAATACATAGCTGATTTTAAGCAAGTTTGGACGTCAATGTCGGTTTGGTAGGCACTAGAGTTTAATTGAGGCCAATTAAAGTGTCGGGAGAGGGTAGTGTACATTGAGTCCTAGTTAGAGTGTCGTTTTAGTCTTTTTAGTCATTTTTAGTCTAGTTCGAGTCTAGTTTAGTTGTTTTTGGGTTTACTTGCACATACAAGTTAACTAGGCTCGCTCGTACTCAATCTCTATTCGGGCGAGTTTAGTTACTACTTAGCAATTGTAAAAAGTAACCCGTTTGTTTTTAATTCAACTTTATTTTCAGAATTAGGCTGCGAATGAAATGCTATACGGCTATTCTAATTTTTAGAAAAAAATTTCAAAAATACAAAAAAAAATAAAAAAAAATTCAAAAGTACCAAAAATAGTTTGTTACTAATATTATGTTTGCTTTGTCTTGCCATACTTGAATTGTTTTGCAGAATGTCAGGTGCAGGATCATCCAGTCGGCCCAGTAGGAAACGAGGCCTAGATACTCACTCAAGAAGGGGCCCAGTGATTAGGGAGCCCGAACCGGTTCAGCAGGTTCAATTGGTACCAGTACAACAAGTGGAACAGCCAGAATACAGCAGGGTTGTTGAGTATACGGGGCCGGGACTTCCACATGGTCCAAGTCAAAGGATCTTAGATAGCCCTATTTTACAGTTTGAGCCGAATTCGAGGGAGTCATAGGGGTTAGCTACTATGTATGCGGTAGAGCTGCTGCCGTATAGGAGGATTGATTGGGAGGTGTTGGATCGTTTAGGGGCAAGGGCCCGGGTGGAACAGTTGTTAGGGCCAAAGTTCAGGAGAGTGTTGGATTGTGATACTAGACAGTACAAGGAAATCACGTTGGAGTTTCACTCTACATTCAATTATAAGCAAGGAAGTTTTAATGAAAAAGGTGCTATATTCATTGCCCTGGGTAGGAGGTCTTATGAGATGACAGTTCCTGAGTTTGTGGTGGCAACTCAGTTTTACACGCAAGCAAAGGTTAGGGCTCCCGAGTTTATCACTAGTCTACAGGGAGTGTTTAAGAAGCAGCGTGGGTTCTGTGTTCAGACGGGTGATTTAGCGAGATTTTGGAGCACCATATCGAGGGTGCCATACTCTACAGGGGCAGTTGCTAGTGATATTACCGATCCAGTTCTTCGCTATATCCACAAAATTCTAGCAGCGACTCTGGTTGGTAGCGGACAGGGGGACAACAAGGTTAATCAGGTGAGTCTATTCTGTTTGATTTGTATGGTGGAGCAGAGGCCAGCCAACTTGGCGACTGTGTTTGCAATGTCTATGAAGAGGTTATGGAGAGGTGGTGCTGGAGCCCATATTTACTGTGGGCCATTGATTACTTGGTTAGCCGAGAGCTTAGGTGTGTTTGAGAGGTTCCCGGCAGATAGGATGAACGAGGGACCTGATCCTTGCCTTATGAGTGTCCGGGATTTGCAGTCGGCTGGGACTATAGCATACACTAACCCGATTACTTGGGAGCCGATACGAGAGGGTCCACAGGTTCAGCCTCCATCTGGTTCAGGTGTTGCGGAGGCTATGCAGGGTGCGGTTGCTACCCGCTATCAGAGGCCCCGTATTCCCCGTATTCGTCAGGATATTCCTGCTAGGCAGTACCCGTTAGTGCAGCCACGACCCGATCCACTTACCTTGGATTCGTTATACGATTCTATGCAGGCGGGTTTCGGGGATTTGCGTATGTATGTTGATGATCAGATTAGTGGGTTTAGGCAGGAGGTGGTAGCAGGTCAGAGGCGATTGGAGGATGGTATGCGGGTCATTATGCAGGGTCTTCATTTGCAGCCACCGCCTTCTTGGCAGCAGTCTGAGGCAGGGCCCAGTGGGGTGCAGGCTAGTGATGAGGAGTTGGATGATGCGGAGTAGAGCGAGGATGCAGCGATGCTGACAGATTATATCTTTTGTTTATTTTTATCTTTATGTTGTTTTGATCCTCGTTTGTTGGTTTGTACTTAAATACTTTAAACAGGTTGGTTGGGATTTTGGGGATGGTTGACGTTTGGTTTGTGGATGTTTGCACTAACACTTAGTATCTTATATATTATCTTTTGCTAGTGTTTGGTGTTTGCTTGATTAGGTTGGTATTTGTTGCCGCTTCCGTTAGCGTGTCCGAGTTAGGAATTGTTTGCTGAGCGCGTACGGATTGGAGGGCATATGTGGAATTGACTGGCACTTTGACAGTCTCACATATTCAGATCAGCTAAGTCATTTTCCACTTGTATATTTTGTATTTTTATTTTATTTGGTTTTTAGTTTTCTTAGTTTAGTGGTAATTTAGGTAGTTAGTTGAGTCGTATTTCCGTTCTTGCATTAGGGACAATGCAACCTTTAAGTGTGGGGATGGGATACATGTAAATAGTAGGAGTAATCGAGTCATAAAAATCGAAAAATACATAAAAATTAAAAAATATTTTAAAAATCCAAAAAAAATTGAAAAATCAGAAAATGTTTTTCGAGTAAAGAAGTTTGCAAAATTATTACAGAAAATGATAGAAAAGGTGAGTTTTGCTCGGGATCAAATAATAATAATATGAGATTAAAATAAGTCGAGCTTGTGTCTAGTTAGGGATATGTGAATAGGCCCGGGTTTGGTTTTAGGTCCCTTTGAATTAATAATACCTTAATTGTCGGTCTACTAGTGGGTTTTTCATCTGGGAAAAATGGGAAATTGAAACCGCCAATAAGAGTATAAAGAATGTCGTTATAAGTCAAAACCGTTAGAATTTGTAATCATGAAAAAGAAAAGAAAAAAAAATTGACCTAGAAACTGAATGAAAGTAGCGCAGGCCTATGTAATCTAGGTTGGGGATAGCGACTCTACAACCGGAATGCATCTAGGATGTGTGAAATCGAAATTGCAAAGAAAAATTACCGACGCCTATGTAATCCGAGTTGGGGATAGCGACTTTACAGCCGGAATACTTCTAGGTTAGGTAAAGCAACGTCTAGGCTCAAGAAAAAAAGAAAAAAAAAATGAGAAAAAAATATTTGATTTTAAATTCTCTTGTTTTTTATATAAGACGGTTAGGAATTGGTCCAGTGATCGTTCCTTTTGTTCTATAAGCTTGAGGCGGGATTAGGTGGACAGTAGATTCTAGCGTGAGACCCTAGGTAGATTGACCGCACTTAAATTAAATTCGCATGATAAGGGGCTTAGAACCGGATTTGGGTTTAAAAGGACAAGTATATTTGCAATCGTGGCTAACACAAGCTTTGATTTTAACAAAATTTAAATAGTTTTTGACCCGAGTAATTAAACGTCTCTGATTCCGTATGCATAATTCTTTTTCGAGGACGAAAAAAGAGCAAGTGTGGGGATATTTGATGTATTGCAAAAATACATCCCTTATTCGTGTATAGTATCCCTTATTCGTGTATAGTTTGTATAGTTTTCCGTTATATTTAGTCTTGTTTTCGTTAGAATGTGCATACTATTGATCCAATCGTGTTTCGCAGGTCGTGATGCTTAAATTTGCTGAAAACTGAGGAAAACGAGCCAAAATATTGAAACGTCAAGTCCTGGAACGCGTTGGAAAGATCGGGAGCTGAAAAGAAGTTAAAAGGCTAAAAAAAAGAGTCTCTGGCACCCCGTGACAAGTTTCTGGCACCTGGCGAGAGACTGAATGTATCAAACGAATGAGGACACAAGGTGGCGCCCCCCGACCCACACCCTGTATGGGTCGCGCCCCGCCAGAGGATGTAGCTGGCAGTTTATTTCGAAATAAATCAAGGGTTGAGTTGGAAAGTTATATAATTTCATCATAAAACATTAAAAAACCCTAGTTACGAATTGAGGAACCCTAAGGCGTATTCAAGAGCATATTTTGAGCTATTTGAAGGTTTTGAAGCATAGGAATCATTGGGTACGAGTTCGGGAGCATTCGGAGTGAAGCATTCAGGTTTAATCTTCCCGTCTTTTTCTCGTTTCGTTTAATTCTAACTTGTTTCATGATGAATTCTGTTATGTTCATGATTTTTATGATGTTTGAAACAATGATTATCAGCTAAATCTTTATAACCGCCTAGACTACGATGAATGGATTTGAATAAAGTTTGAACCTTTTTAGTTAATTGCATGTGTTTATGGATTAATTGTGTTTTGTAAGAGGTTTGGTTTATTAATTTGGTGTGTATGCGTACTTTAATTTGGTTAATTATTATCAATTGCTTCGTGTGAATCTAGGTGGTTGTCTGCTACGGAATAGGTTCATGCTAGATCTTTGACCTTGTGTCTTTGACCTTTAGGGTGAATTAGCCAATAAACCTTAGAAGTAATAGTTAATAATTTGCTAGATTTCAGTATTCTACTAGTCCTAATAGCTGGAAGGTGCAGGGCTATTGGTAGGTCTTACCCGGCGAATCGCTTTAGACAGTCTTTGGAAAAAGTCGTGCCTTAGTTGCCCCGTCCGTTTATTAGTCTATCAAGTCAAGTTAAGAAACTCAAACTACCCTAGATCTATAATTGGAAAAGAGTAGGTCAATATTAGGGTACTTACATAATAATTAGATAACCGGAAGGAAGTCTAATAACCGGTAGAATTAACGGCCTAGGTAGTGCCATAAGTTTCACCTCGAGAAGCGTTGAGGGGCTTAGTTGGTATCTTAATAGGTTTAGTATCATAAGATCCCGGTTCCATAAAACATGCGGTTAACTTAATTGGTAAATTCTTAAAATCAATCCAGGATTCTAGTCTAGGTGGTCTTCATCATCATATAAGAACAGTCTTCACATTATTTCGTATTAGCATAGTTCTAGTTTAGTAATTAGTTTAATAGATTTCCTTAAATTTTCAGTACCCCCCCCTAAAAAACAATTAAACAGTTTGAGTCGTGTCTGTTAGAGTTTAGTTAGCGTGATTAATAGAGTCTCGTGGTTCAATATCCGGACTTCCTTAGGTCATACTACAGTGATCGGTACACTTGCCGATTGTGTGGTTTAGGTCGAGTCTAGATTTAAAGCTTTTTAGTGTCTAGCTTAGAAAGTCTAAAGCAGTTAATTTTAGTAGTTTGTTTAGCCCACATCACAAATCCATACTTGTTTATACATGCAAAATTCATTTATACATTCATTTATTCATACATTACACTTATGCATTGCACTTACATGTTTAAAACGCTTAAAACCGACAAAACGCGCGAATTCAACAAACTTGAATCTTCATGCAACAGGAAAACCTCTCTCGTGCGAAAGGATCCCCTTCCGCACGAAAGGACCCTGTCGCCCGAAATCCCAATCGTTCCAAAACACATTCCCAACCTATAAATACGAACCCACACCCTCATTTCTCACCTTCCACAACCCTAAAATTCTCTCTCACTTACTGAACTCGAACTTTCTAGCTGAGCTACCTCCAGAATCGTCCTAAGTGAGTTCAAAGCTCACTAACACCTTAATTCCTCTTACTTTCCTTTTACTTTTTCTATCTTTTTACAAATCTTCATACCAACACAGCTTGGTCTCTCAGATTGCTTGGGCAATCTGATAACAACACTCAATCATATTGAGGACCAAGCTAAGGATTGAAGTTAAACATTCAAACTTTTATAAAACAACCCTTCTGATTTTGAACTTGGCAAAATCATGGTCTCACCAAGCTCACAAGCTAAGTTCATAGTTGTAGGTTAGTGTTAGGATCGATTCCAGATAAAAAGGTGAACAGTTCAAACAAAAAAAGAACAATTTTCGCCTTGAAATAGAGTCTCTCGCACGAATGGCCAGTCCATTTGCACGAAAGGAGTCACCTTTCGTGCGACAGGACCACCCTTTCGCATGAAAGGTATTGTTTCTCCCCGTTCCGACATTTTCCAAGTGTTGAATGTTAATCAGATCCTCATTTTCAATATGAATGATTCTGAGATAACAGTGTGTTTACCGCGGAAGCTTTGGCTTCCAATCTAGTTCCAGCACCTCACTTGAACTTGCAAATCGAACACCCAAACAATCTCCTAGACCTAGAATAAGTTAACCCCGTCCAGCCTCCAACACTTGGTTCATTCCTTCCATGTTGAAACGGCACATCTGGGTTGTTCTTGTTCGGTTGTTTGGTTATTTAGTTTCTGTTATTTACATTCTGTATTCATGACTAACCGGTTAGTTGACTTAGTTAACTTACTTGTGCTTTGGTGAACTATAACGAGGTTATTACCTCCATGCATGACTTCTACGAATTCTATGAACATTCTAGACTATTACTATACTATATACCATAACCTATAATGTAACAGAACTCACAAACATAGACGATTAATGGTTAAAACGTTCGAAACGAAGTTCGGTTCGCACCAAACAGGTCCCTGTCGCATGAAAGGTAACCCATTTTGCGTGAATGGTTCCCAGTCGTGCAAACTGTCCAGTTGCCCGAACAGTTTGTGTTGTTTTAGTTTCCATTTATTCTATTTCCACGTTCCTTGTTACTGATTCTGACGGGCAAATCAGGACCCGTAAAATCATAGAAACTTAGTGTCGTGACAAGTGCCTGGACAAAATATACTTTTTGTTTTAATCATACTTTCGTACTTTAATTTTCTGAATCCAAATCCTCCATTCAACTCTAACACTCACACCTTCGTTTACCCACCTGTAGGGTAACCTCGGTGTTCCAGCTCTCGTCAACAACTCAACTCTCGCGGGATTTAACTAACGAAGATTAGCAAAACCGTGAGTATACTTGAACGCCCTTTTTCTATTTTACACTTTGGGTGCAATATGTTTACTTATAAACCAACACAGTTACGCTTAGACTTTTATACAAATGCACAAACAATCCAATACATGCATGCTAATACGTTATACTTGATTCGTGTTTCTGGAGCAATCTTATGTGATAAACTTGTCATTAACTTCGTACGAGCCTCCCCTTAACATGTATAGCGCTATAGGAGTACCGCACCGCCCGTAGTCTTGTGGTCATGTTAAGCCTTTAATACTTGCGGTAATCAGAGGATTGACTTAAATATTCGCATGCCAGTTTTACATTAATCTTGATAACTAAGTTTGCCATGTGGATTCATTTAAATCTTTTTATACTTATGCTATGTATCAAACTTGTATACTCGCCAATACATTTTGTATTGAATCATATTTTAAACATGTTGCAGGTTGATGATGTTGATAATGAAATGTAGTAGGAATACTTTAGATACACATTTTGAAATACTAGATAGGTTGGTGTACTTGATGAATTATGTTGTAATTTTTGAAACAATTGTTGTATTTGATTTCCCATGTATTGTACTTGACAATATTGTTATGAAAAGCAATCAGCTTTGAATTAAATATTGTCACGTTAGTTTTATGAAGTCTCGAGCAATCTCGTTTTCGTCTCACTCCGATGTTTCTGCCATCGGTTGGGGTGTCACAGATTGATATCAGAGCCATAACTATAGGGAATTAGGTAGAATTGCCATGTTCGACCTAGTCTATAGTAAGTACCAAACTTTGACCATTCTTGATTCATGTTTAATATGTTATTTCTTCCTATTTTGCTTCTACCTCTTCTTTTGTCTTAATTATACAACATGTCCTTCCTAAGACATTTACATAATATACACGTTGAAGACTTGAAGACACTCATATTGTACAAATGTGACGACTTCACCAAAGTAGGCGTGAAACCCATACTTTGGTGAATGACTCTCAATCCGCTTATTCGATTTTTGCACAAATTACGCCATCAAGTTAGGAGTGAAATCCACATCTTGATGGTAAATTTCCAATTCAAACTCTGGTAGACCCTCGTCAATGTGTCGAGATTAATTTTCTTGACCCGACGAGTACCAACCACACTTAGGGTACGATGTTGTCAAGTTAGGGGTGAAACCAGCATCTTGTCAACTAGTCTCATTCCTCGGTTTTCAATCCCGCCAAAGTTTCGATTTTTCAATCGATTAGTGACGTGTAGTAATTGGAAGGGTAAAATACCGTTAATCGCTTCTCAACGAGAGTATTTTATCTATAGGCCAAGGCACGTTTCCCTAATTAGAAAGGATCTTCGATTCACTTTGGAAAAGTCTTAGTTACGTTCCGTGACATTCCATATTTTACGTTACCTCTCTTTTATGTTATCTCAATTTTAATGTGTTTTATACTTGTTACCTCGTTCATTTCGAAACCGATGCACGATTCGCACGCCTCTCGCAATCTAAAACAATAATAATTCTCGTGAACAAACTAAATTTATACTACTTCATGCATTCATACGTGATTATACTTTGTAATACTTGTTATGCTCATGCAACCTATGTGAATCATACGTGTTATGTGATACTTACATGTTCATACATGCAAAAACGTGATTTTTTATATTATGATCAAGTCTCATCCTTTACTCCTCTTTCGATTTCTTAGATGTCTTCTCAACGTATCTCCAACACCCTTGGCAAGAAGAAGTCCAAATCAGACTCTGGCTCCAAAAAGGGTTCTAACAACGATGAGTCGATGTCCAAGAAAGATCTCATGAAGTTCATGGCAAAACAAATGCTTAGGGTCATTCCCAATATCGTCAGCAAGATCCAAATCCCACCCAACACCGAATCACCCAATGCCTCCGTTGACTTCAAGGTGGAAACGCCTAAGTCGACGTTCACGTTCAAGCAGTTTTGTTCTTGCAACCACCTACCCTTCACTGGCGAAGAGGGCGCCACTAAGATGCTTCAATGGTTTGATGCCATTGAGGTCACGTTCCTCCAAAGTGCTTGCCCTGACCACCTGCGAACTATCAACGTGACCGGAATTTTCCGATCAAGAGCCCTTGATTGGTGGATCTCCGAGCGTAACGCTCGTGGTAACGAAGTCGCCCATGCCCTCCCTTGGGCCGATCTTAAGAAACTGATGAAGGACGAGTTTTGTCCTCCACATGAGCTGCAGAAACTCGAGAATGAGTTCTGGAATCTGAAGCAAGTGGGGAACAACAACGCTGGCCTCACAGCTCGATTCAAACAACTGAGTGTGCTTTACCCTAGCCAGGTCGACACCGTTGACAAGGCTATCGGGAAGTACATTCGATGCCTTCCCCCTTTAATTATGAACCTTGTTGAATCCGCCTCACCCAAAACCCTTGAAGATACCTACCGTTTGGCAGCCAAACTCAACAACAACTGTGTTCTACATGGAACCTCCTACAAGGTTTCATCCAAGAATGCACACCAAGCCACCACCGATACCACCACTGAACCCACGCCATCCTCAAAGAACAAAGGCAAGAAGCGGAAGACTTTGAGCCAAAATTGTGCGGTTGTTGCTCCGCCAAACCCTCAGCCACTCCAACAAGTTGCTCCTACCCATCTCGAGCCAACCAAGAAAGCTTACACTGGGACTCATCCCGAGTGTAATACATGTTTATACCATCACCCTGCCCATACACCATGCTGCCTGTGCACGAATTGCAATAGGTTTGGGCATTTTACCAACCAATGTCGCAGTGACCCAAAGCCACTCGTCGACCAGAACCAAACCGTTGCTGTAGCCCAAACCAAGCCCAACCTCACGCCAACACGGGCCGAGCATGTTTCAAGTGTGGCATTCCACTGATAGTAATGACATGGAGACAGACAAGCATAGAGGTTTTGTGGTTCCAGAGGTTATTTTAGTCCTTTGAAACTTAAATTACTTAAGATGTAAAAATGAAGTTTCTTTTATGTTTCGCTAATTTTAGTTTGAATACAATATTCATGTACTATGAATTTTAAACATTTAACATATGGTTGAATTTGAACTTTTGATTTGACGTTGGATTTTACAGTTTTGTATATTATTATTTCAATGTTCTAATATTATTATGTGTTTGGGTTTTTTTTTTCTTATTTGTTATCAAATTATTACTATATTGTTCGCCACTATGTAACTGCCAATTTAGAGTGATCCTGACCGTATTAATTGTTTCAGCTACTTTTGAGAATTGATCTCAGCCGTTCAAATTCAATTGGCAGTTTCCCAAAATGGCAGTTTGCCAGTTTCCTTATTTTTCTGGCCACTTTCTCTGTTCAGCGGTTCTCTTTCTCTCTCTCATACGCTCCCCTAAGACTGAGTGTAGTGGGGCAACCTGTTGAGTGAGCGTCTTGCGACACGTGGCGTCACGTCACATAAGAGGATTCTGACCAAAAAAGGGGTAGTGGGGCAACCTTGCTGGGTGGGGCGTCTTGCGACACGTGGCACCCATTTATTTTGTCTTTTTATGTAAAAGATATAAAAAAAAATCCTATTTTTTATAAAAGTCTTTTTTTACTTCAACCAAAATAAAAAAATACATCAACTAAAAAAAAATTACTTCAACCAAAATAAAAAAAATACATCAACTAAAAAAAAATTACTTCAACCAAAATAAAAAAAAATACATCAACTAAAAAAAAAAAATACTTCAACCAAAATAAAAAAATACATCAACTAAAAAAAAAAATTACTTCAACCAAAATAAATAAATTACTTCAACAAAGGTTATATTTTTCTCGAATTTCTTGCTTCATTTGCTCGGCTAAAGCGAGCTCGGCTCCAGTAAGGTTTGTCGTGTCGGTTGTTAATATTTGCAAATCAAGTGCTTTTTGACGACTTTCTTTCAGCTTTAGCTTTCGGTCCCCGTGTTCTTTTTTTAAGTTGATCCGTTGTTGGCTCGTTTGCAACAACCCGTCTAACTTATTGGTCACTTTTTCGAACGTTTCGGTGTAGTCGATTCGTGCACCGCTAGAAGACGTTTGAGCGGCTTTTTTGGCCCTATCTCGGCCAACCGGTCGTTGTGGTGGTTGATACGGTTCGGCCTCTTCATGTGGCTCTTCGTTGTCTTCCTCAATGTCGTTGAGATTTATTTGGCACCGAGCGTCCGAACCGGTACTTTGTTGGTCGTTTGAGGATGAGGTTTTTGACCGCTTAGTCGACGGTTGGCCACGACTTTTAAATGGATCGAAGGCGATGACTATGTGAAATTTCGAACTCCTTCTTAAAAATTGCCAAATAGCAAGATAAGGAAACGCCTTATTGTGTTCGCCTCGGAATTCATTTTGGGCGTTTGCTTGGAGCATCGCATCGTCGGAACCACTTTGGCGCACACGCGAGTTACTTAGGCGAGTGTATATTTGGTTGAAACTTTGAATCAAAGGACGCATTTTACGCCACTTCGCGCCGATACCATCGGCATCACGGTATCCTTCTTCTTGATCTTCCAACTTGAGGAAAAGGTTGTAAATACGAGACCAATATGTTTTTTCCTTTTGATAGTTACTACACTTCGGGTCTTCGGTTATTTCTAGCCAAGCCTTTGACAAGCTCATTTCCTCGTTGGAAGTCCATGGTATCGGTTTGGTTTTCAAGCGTTCTTCACCCGGTGTTTTCCTCTTGTGTGAACGTTTCTTTTTTTGACCGACATCGAACTGGGTCTCCGGAACTTCTTCGTCATCTAAATCAACCACTAGATGGAATACAAACAAAGTTAAAAAAAAAAAAAACATATTCTTTACAAAAAAATATCTAAAAAATTTATACCATTTTGTTGGCTCGATCCTCCAACGTTTTGAAAACCACCGGGTTGTTGTGTGTTCCAAGTGGTGAACCCCATATGTTGCGGTATGGGCGTATTGTTGTAGTATACTTGCGGTGTAGGGCTAGCAACGTGCATATTATTGAAATAGGCGTAAAAAGCGGGGTTATTTAAAACGTTTGGGTCCGTCAGATCGGGTTGTGGATTGGAAGATTGCGTATTTTGGTTGAAAGGAGGGATGTTGTGGGGATACATTTTGATGAGTTGATAGAAGATTGGTATAAATTTTGATGAGTTGATAGAAGATTGGTATAAATTTTGATGAGTTTGAGAGAAAATTGTGGTAAAAATGTGTTTGATATGGGGTATTTTATAAAGGTTGGATTATTAAAAAAAAAAAAATAAGCTTAGCCAACATAACCGTTGGCAACGGCTATATTGGAAATCAAGACATTTGAAATGGGCGACGAGAATGAGTCGGGCAAGAGGGGGTCGCCCCCCAAGTCGCCCCCGGGGGCGGTGTTCCAGGCGACTTGGGGTGGGGAGTCGCCCCACTACACTCGGTCTAACTTCTCTTCTTGCCGGTTACCTATTTTTGGCCAGCTGTTTACAGAGGTTATATGTTTCTCTCTCTTACGCTCATGTTTTCTCCCTTATAAAACCTATCACCATAGCATCCTCTCCATTACACACAATCGTCTTCTTGATTTTCTCTGGTCATCCCTAATTTCCCTTTTCTCCACTGCGAATGATATTGCCGGAATCTTCACACCACCGTTTAAATCTGTCAAGCATTTAAATCACTTGCTTCTTGATGGCCGATGTGTTTAACTCTTGAATCATGGATGTTCTGGATTTTCATCATCAGGGATTCTACCATGATTGGGCCAACGACCGCTGTCTTCTCATAATCACCATGTCTCCTATCTTCGGGTAATCTTCATCTCTCTCTCTCTCTCTATTTGTTAGCCTACAGCCGGTGGCTTAGTTTTGTTCTAATTGGAAGTAATGTTTATGTGATAACAAATCAAACCGCAGGTTGTCGGCTTATGGAATTTCGCTCAAGGTTTTGTTGCTTTGGAGGATTCAATGATTTCAATCGGTTCGTTTCACTCGGATTAATGTTTATTTGATAAAATAAAGTTGTAGCTTACACTCTGAATTTGTTATTTTCTAATAGAATTTCTCTCTATGAAATTGATTTTCGGTTTCATTAACGTTTACTTGACCTTATTATACTCGTAAACTGCTTGAATTCCATGTCTGAGTGTTTTCAACTGCATCTTAGGGTGTTTTGTTTTTGTTGCAGACCAGTTGTTCGACGAATTGCCTGATACTCTGATTCCTTTGATGGTTGGGTAACAAAGGGAGATCAATCGCAAATAAAAACAATATGTTGAGGTATGTTTGGTGAACAAAGAAGTCGTGATGGTTGGGTGATAAAGGGAAAGTCTACAGAAGAGAAGATTGTTGAATTTGGGAGAGCTCAAGATCCCCTCTTTTGCAAGACAAATCTGAAGATCATATATAACAAACTGTAATCTCAAACCTTCCACTTCATTTATTTATTTATTTATTTATTTTGGGTAAAGCCTTCCACTTCATTTATTGATTGCGGTTTTTTTTTTTTTAATTTTGAGTTCAAATGTGAATTCGATCCTGGAACGAGTAAGTAATAGGTTTCTAATTCAATTTTTAGGGCACAAACATGATGATAAAGTGTATTTTCTATTCGTTTTCCTGAATCAGAAGAAAAGACTGTAGCTCTAGCCAAATGTAGAAGATATGAAGACAGATTGGTTTTTATGAGAGCAAACACAGTTTCATCAAGCCTGTTTCAGGCCTCCTGTTCAACAGAATCAGCTGGTACAGGTAACTTTTTATCGAGAGACAATAATAACCCCATCGTCTTCAATATTGCTATGATTTGGTGCCTTTATACCAAATGATTATTCATATTGTTCAGAATTCAGATTTATATAAAAGTTAATTGTAGAAGCTTCAAACTTCCGAGTCCGCTTTTTTTCAGTGACAGAGCAAAAACTTCCTTTGCCTTGAGCTCAGCCATGTAGACACTCCAGTTTTCAAGCAGCTGCAAGTACTTACACACACACACACATGCATGTGACAGGATACACAGTAGACACAATATGCATGGATGATGCAGACTTTTCTATGTCAAAACTGGCCTTCTTTTCAATGTATTGATTCTATTACTTTTCACACCCTCATATTGTTTTGTTTATTCGTCAGGTATGATTACTACTCATTCTCAGTCATTCCAGTTCTAGGAGAGCTTGTTGCAGGAGATCATGATTCTTATCAGTATTTGGTGGAGAGCGTTCGGCGTTTTCCTCCTCATGTATGTATTTAGTTGAACTGCGAACGATGTTTGTCCTTTTTTTTATAAAAGTTAATGTGTTGTTAAGTTGTTAATTATGATTACAAAATTATTATTATTACATTAGTAATCTGAAACTGTGAATAAAACAATTTATAATTTTGCATCCATTAAGTATAGAGTGACTCTCAACCCGTTTGACCGGTTCCACTTGTAGGATAGAGATAAGATATAGATTTAGCCATTGTCTAATGCAGGTTTTACTAAACACGTCGTTAAGTTTTACTTTCTTCTTGGTGGTTTTTCAGGAGGTATTTGCTTCGATGATCGCGGATGCTGGGTTTCAAAAGGTCGAGTATGACAATCTTGTGGGTGGAGTGGTCGTGATTCATTCCGAGTTGATAATTTAAACTATTCACGTGTCGGGTTTACAAGAGAAGTTCATAAATGGAGTCTAGGATGATACCAACTACAGGATGCATGGTTATTTTATTTTGTTTTTGTGTTCTTTTGGTGTTTCTAACCTGTCTTCAGTTTTAATTTGGATTCTATTTTTGTAATTCAATCTCTGTACAACAAAATTGAAGAATCTGAATCTGAGAACATAATTCAACACTATTCGTAATCGCAAACCCTAGGTTAACGATTCTCTCCGTTTATTTGTTGTTTATTGCTTCCAGATCTTACAACAATTGCTACACATCTTTAATCGCCTACCTTTTTTGTCAATTTATCAGTTATTCTTTCACACGTGTACGTATTATCGATCGTTGTTAGCTTAGAGAGAGGTACGGTTGCAATTTGTGTTCAATTTTGTTCTGTGTATTTAGTTTTTTTGTGAATCTAGGTCTAGAAGGTAGAAAATTAGGTTACATATGGAGGTTTTTGAACGAATTTGATGTTAGGTTATGGTTGAATACTTGAATTAATGAAATTGATGTTAGGTTATGATAAATGAATTTGATGTTAGGCTTTTGATTCATGATGATTTGGTTGATTTGAGTTTGATCTGCTATGTTTAATAAGCTTTATTGTAACATATAGCAAATAAGTAGTTTAATTGCGTATTTCATGTTGGTGTTTGTTGAAGAGACGTTTATGAGGGGTAGTTGTTGGAAAGGGAGGTAGGTTGTCTGGTAATCCATAATAGGTAGGCTTCTTAGTTTCAGTTTGTTGGGCGCGTGCTAATTATGATAGGTAGGTTTAACACGTAGTCGAAATGAAATAAATCATATTTACACGTTCGGCTTATCGTAGTTGAATGGCTTAAAGACATTGATTGAATTATCTTACCATAGAATGTATTTTAGTTGGTATGCGTCATGTGGTAGTTGTAACTTGTAAGTGCATGATAAATTGTTACCTTTACTGATTGTTAATGACAAAGTTTCTCGTATGTTGCAGTTTGATTAGATTCGGCTTATAAGCGTTTAAGTGGATCGGACATTTAAGTGTTTTAATCATGGTAGCTATGAGTGCTACTGCGTCGCTGTTTCCGGTTTCTTCCCCAAAACCTCACTCTGGAGCCAAGAAATCTGATAAGCTTGGAGGTGAACCAGGTAGTGTTGATGTGCACGAAATCAAGACAAAATTTGTTAATTCCGGTGGTATGCAAGTTAAGGCTAACGCACAGGCTCCTACTGAGGTGAATGGGAGTAGATCACGTATCATGAATGGCTTCAAAACCGATGATTATTCTACATCACCTGCCCCGAGAACCTTTATCAACCAATTGCCCGACTGGAGCATGCTTCTTGCTGCAATCACAACAATCTTCTTGGCTGCAGAGAAGCAATGGATGATGCTGGAATGGAAGACCAAACGCCCCGATATGATTGCTGATATGGATCCTTTCGGTTTAGGGAGGATTGTTCAAGATGGCCTTGTATTCCGTCAAAACTTCTCTATTAGATCATATGAAATAGGGGCTGATCGAACTGCATCGATAGAAACTCTAATGAATCATTTACAAGTAATTAGTTTCATTATAACAGATTTCATAGTTTGTATTGTGTTTGTGTTATATCAGACGCTTAATATTTTATAATTTACCAGAAAACGACCCTTAATCATGTAAAGTCTGCGGGTCTTCTGGGCGATGGATTCGGTTCAACACCAGAAATGTGCGAGAGGAATCTATTTTGGGTGGTGACAAAGATGCAGGTGATAGTTGACCGTTATCCACCTTGGTAAGAACCAAAAACTGACTTTGCTTAATTACGAGTTCGACACTTTGCTTTGATGATCATCAAGTATCATCTGTGTCCGAAATCTACTCACCCACGCAGAATCATATTCTATCCAACTTAGGTAACAATGTGAATTACCAGTACCCTTATTATGGTTCTTGCAAGATAGAACTAGATCAGCAGCAAAATTCCATCTACAATTGCCAGATAGATCAATGGAAATGATGGAAAAATCTCCTTTCTATTGAAAGTATTAACACTTATTAATTCTTGTACATAATAAGGACCTAAAATGTCACATGTTTAAGTAACCTTATTAACTCTTGTACCTAGCTTTACATAGTGTATTATTCCCCTTTGATTAGCACCCTCAGTCAATTAAATTATTTTGATGGGTATTATTGTCCTAAAACCATCAAATATATATAGGCATGAGGGTGCTGCTGTATTTTATGATTACTAGGATCACAGCATTGTCTTTTATGTGTAATACTCATGGGCTTCATTATTATGCCTGTAATATCTGCAGCTGCAAGCCCCTTTATTTCATAAAACTGTTGTTTATTTTATTAGACCATGAGTAGTCGTTAGATGAATAATGCCCCCACCCTGGGGCTTTTTCTGCCATGTGGCAGTCCAGTCAGCATGGGGGCATTATTGGGCGTTATTGCAAAAGTGCCGTAGTGAGAATAATGCCCAATAGCGCCCCTTCCAATCATTACACAATTATTTTTTTAATTAAAAACTTAAAATATTTCATTAAATTAAAAAAAAATACAATACTAGAAATAAAAAAACCAGAAAAAAGTAAAAAAAAAAACTACATTGCAAAAATCTAATTAAAACTTTAGGGACTGAAATGCAAAATCCTTTTTTAAGGACTTTTGAAGTTTAAATCCTTTTTTTATATACACTCAAAATGCAGGGACTGAAATGAAAAATCACCTTCTTCTTCCTTTCACCCACAACAACCACCTGCAACTTAAACTTCAAGAAAAACCATTGCCAAAATCTAATTAAAACTAATTTCTTTTGTTTTTTTTAATTAAAACTAAGTACACACATGGCAAGGTCCTATTGGGCAAAGAAATCAAGTTCCGGCGTGTTTTAAATTACGCCAACGTCCCTTTTTTCGCGAATAACGCCGGAAAACGCCTAGGGGGCGGCACCGGGGCGTGATCGGGCGTGTTTGGGCAATTTTTTTGATGAAAAACGCCCGATTACGGGTGGTTTTTTAAGAACTTTTGACTTTGTTAACGATGTGTAAAGTCGGTTTGAATTTTTTCAAATATATATAGTTATTGATATTGTGGTTTTAGGGTTTGTTTTTATTTAGCCCAAAATCGCTAAACTTTTTATATAAACAAGAGATGGGAAAAAAATACATAAGAAAACAAAACCACAAAAAATTAATGCAAGGGGTAAAAACGTAAAGTTAAAAAGTTGATAAAAACTGTAAATTGCAAATGAAGTTGGTATTTAAGAAACAACACACAAAGCATAAGGGCCGAAAACGTAAATTAAAAAAAGAGTAAACTTCCGTTTTGCTCCCTGTGGTTTGGTCACTTTAACGATTTTGCCCCAAACCTTTAAAAATAGTCATTTTCCTCCAATAGTTTGCTATGGTTTTTCCATTTTGCTCCCCGCAGGGAGCAAAATGGAAAAATAGACAATTTGGATGGAGTTAGATGCGGGGAGCAAAATGAAAAAACTATAGCAAACTATTGGAGGAAAATAGCTATTTTTAAAGGTTTGGGGCAAAACCGTTAAAGTGATCAAACCACAGGGAGCAAAACGAAAGTTTACTCTTAAAAAAAAACCTCAAAAGTTGCGAGGAAAAGAAAAAAAAAAAACTCAGAAGTTGCTAGGAAAAGACAAAAAAACAAAAACCCACGGACATAGCCTTTTGATAGTTAGTATAATACCACCTTTTTATCCTTTTTTTTACCCACATCTCTCTCTCAACTTTTTATAAAACAATCTTCTTTTTTATAAAACATTCTTCTACTCTTTACAATGGATCCATACAACCCGAATCCAAACCCGATGGTTTTTTCGGTGCCCGGGTACTATCCTACGATGGAACCGAACCCTTTCTCGCAATTTTCCGCCAACGCTTTTACGGGTTTCCAACATTCTCCGACCGTTTTTTTCGAGTACGCAACAAACTCAAACGTTACAACACTTGATGAAAAGGGTGGCGTACGGGAGGAGGAACGTCCCCCGGGCCGGGACAAATAAAAAAGGGAGGCGGCTTCAAAGAAAAAAAACGAAAAAGGGTGGCGATTCGAAGATGGTGGCGTTTATGGCCCAATTCAAAGCTTACACGGAGGTCACGGCCCAAAAGGCGAAGGCGAAGGAACGGGCGGTCGAAGAAAGGGTACGCGTGGCGAGAGAAAAGGCACGAGTGGCGGGAGAAAAGGTACGCGTGGCCGAAGAAAAGGTTCGGGTCGACAAAGAAAAAAACGAACTCAAAGAATGGGACATATTGACGATCGATGTTGATAGTTATCCCGAACCAAAACGCTCTACTTTAAAGAAAATGCAAAAGAAAATCATGAAAAAGTATGAACGTTAGGAATTTTTTTTAAGTTATGTAATGTTTTGTTTTTTAATATTAGTGAATTTATTTTTCTATCTTATTTAATAAATGTTAAAAAAAAGTAGATGAATTAAAAAAAGTAAACTTGGTGGGGTAGGATCATCCTCCCATTTCCACTGTTTTAACATGGCGGATCATTCTCTATAGAACTATGATGTGGCGCCTACGTGGCGGATCATCCTCCAAGAGAGGATGGTCACCATACCGCATAGCCTAAGTAATTTAGTTAAATTAACCCCTGCTTCCAATGATGTTAATTTCTCTAACCCATGTGTGCATTTTCTACGCTTTAATGCTGAATATTTTGTGACATGAAGAACCCTAGATCCAGTTTATGAGACCAACTCGGATCAGGGTCCAAAGCTTCACCAAGAGGACGATGAGGCTGGTTCAAGTAGATTAAAGCGTTGAGGGTCCCATGAGTTTTTTTTTATGTATAGTTCAATTGCAGTTTATGACTCTTCACGTATTGCGCCACACTCTACCGATCATCATCAATGGAACACGAGGATGCACTGTTACCATGTTCACGGTAACATGAAACGTTGCTCAACCAGTTCTTTTTTTTGCTATATATTTTTCAATTTATTAATTTTTTTATGCAGTTTATCATGTTAAGAAGCGTTGGTGTGCTGCTGTCAATGTATATCATGGTTAGAGCTTTTGCTTCGGTTCGACTCCGCCAGCAAGTGCAGGTTAACAATTTAATTTGAAATGTGTAGATTTGAATTTTTTTATTTTTTTATAAAGTGGAAGTCTGTTTAGTTCTAAATATGAGATTTAATAAGGTAGGGTCATGATCTGTCAGACGAAGAGAACAATCTCCCAAAAGCAGATACTCATTTGCACATTGTTCATATCCATTGACTTCTTCATATATGACGACGGATCATAGAGCATTGTAAAGTTAATTCTACGTTCTTTTAAATTGTTAATTATGAATCTTTTAGGATGATGTTTGACGGATCATGGAGCATGTATAAGAGCAATGAAGCTCCAAGATCATCAATAAATGATGATTATATTACCTTTGTTTCGTTATTCTATAAGTAAAAGGGGGCAAGTGTTTGTTAATGATACATTCTATTAACATACAAAAATACGTTTATTAAATAATCATTTTTAAATAGATAATCAACATAGACAACCGATCATCTATTGGCCGAGTGCTTTTTTGCAAAAAGGTGAGGTGGTTGGTTTACGTCTAGACAAAGGTTCTGGTGCGGTGGTGCCGGTTCCTTTGACTCTGTAGCCGAAATGCTTTATCATTGCCATGACTGATATGTGGCCCAAGAGACACAAGGTGATCCAAGCCATTTTTATGAAGACTATATGGAGGCTCTGGTCTAATCGGAATGATAAGGTCTTCAACTGGAAGCACAAGTCCGTTAATATGGTCCCGGAAGAAATACAAGTTGGGTCTTATTGGTGGATGGAGAAGAGATGTCGCATCAACGGTCTTAGCATGGAAAATTGGACCGCCTTTGAAGGGTTAGACTTTGGCTTGGGTGTGGTTGTAGTTGTGTTGTGTTTTGCTTTGTTCTGGTGTATGCAGTACGCTCTACTCTCTGATGCCTTAGTTTCTTGCTAAGGGAATGGTTGTATGCAGTACGTTCTCCTTTGCTGGCAGTGTTTTGATTGTTTAATAAGGTTCTCCTTTGCTGGCAAAAAAAATTATCTTGCATTTTTATGCTCAGAAAATGAAAGGACAAGACCTGTGAATTTGTTCCTGAGGGAATTAAGACAAACATATTGCCTCATCTGATATGATTAGCACACAAGTGTCTTAACTTATATTTATATGCCCAAGATGATATCAACATGTGTTTTACACTATACCAATCAAGGCTGTTAAATTGCACCAACTAAATTATAAAATTTGAGTGAACATTGTGTTATCGGTTTTGATTATTGTGTTTTCAACTGGGTAGGTTTTCTGTACATTTTTATGATAGGTTCTGGTCATTGTGTTTAGTTTGTTATCCATTGTGTTTTAGTCTGTTGTCTATTGTGTTTTTGTTCTGTTGTCCATTATGTATTAATCTGATGTTCATTGTTTTTTTAGTCTGTTGACTATTGTATTTTAGTCTGTTATTCATTGTCTTTTTATATGTCCACTGTGTTTTTATCGGAACCTATAACACAACGTATGACCAACCAGTACCGAAAATATCGATACCGAAAATGGGTACTGCTACCGATACCGAAAGTACCCGGTACGAACCGGTATTTGAAGGTAAATACTGGTACCAAACACGCTAAATGTCGGTACCGAATCAGTACTGAAAATTGAGTCGGTTCGAGAAATTCAACTGGGTGATATATTTGGGTTTTCTATACATTGTGTTATTGGTTCTAATTGTTGTGTTTTTCATCTGGATGAGTTTTTTTTATGCATTATGTTATCGTAGGGGTGTGCAAAAAACCGAATTAAGCGAACCATAACCGAATTAACTGACAAAACCGAACCGAAAAAACCGAATCAAATAAAAAACCAGTGGGTCGGTTAATGGTTTTTTGAAAACCGAAAGTAGAAGGTCGGTTATGGTTATCATTTTTTCCATACCCACTATAACCGAACCGACATGTAATAAATGTTTGTAGGATTTATGACTTTTCACCATATTTTTAATATTTGATGTTTTTGACTGAAGATTTTTAGTACTTATGGGTTTTTCATATCATTTTGTGGTTTTTGTTGAATGTTTATTTGAATTTATGAAATGTATCATATCACTTTATTTGAATATTCGATAATAATTGGTATTAATATTTTAGATTATATGTATCTTTTAATACTATGGATATACTAATATATACAAAAATGCGATAACAATTTATTCCATGTTAAAAAAATTAAGCTATTTTTAGCTAAGCTAAATGCACGGTTAACCACCCATAACCGACCTGCTATAACCATCAAAAGTGAATAACCATAACCGACCGATTATGGTTATGGTTATCCAATAACCGGCATCGCGGTTATGGTTATGGTTTTTGGTCAAAACCGACCCATGCACACCCCTATGTTATAGGTTGTGGTCATTGTGTTTAGTTTGCTATCTATTGTGTAACGACCTGATCTTTAACGACATACCCAAACAATTACATAAAGTTGTTGGGGAAATTACGGCACTATCCTTCCTTTGGATTAATTCAAGAGCAAAAACTTAGAAGCTGGATTGGAAAAACTGGAGCGAATTCAAGGTGGCCTGGTAAAATGGCTCTGCAGTTATAGTGTTTGGCAGCAATTGGAAAAACTTAAATTCTTATTACTCTAGTTCATAGATGACCTGTTTTACTAACATTTACTAATGAGTTGATGATTGTGTTACTCTATGTTCCTGTTTGGATAGATTTACAAATCGAGGTTAGTAAAGTTCCTTTTTTCTCTTGATTATTATTATTATTATTAGTATTATTTAAAGATGGAAAAATGGGTGGGTCGAAGGATTAGGTACGGGTCAAACACTTCACATCGGCAAAAGTTGTTTAATTCTTGATTTAAGAAAGGGCGCCTAGGTGCAAGGCGTAACACATGTATAAGATGTGGGGTGTTATATTTTATTATTTTTTAAATATAACTAACAGTAATATTTATTTGATTGTGTAATATTTAAATACAAATGTAGTGTATATTAAATTAAATAATACACAACAATTACATGACATGAAAGCAACCATTTAGAAGTCGACTAACTAAATTACTAAACCCACTTTAGTGTCACCAATTTTATGTTAACTAAATTTAAATGCCGCAATTAAATAATTAATACATTAGAAATGAAGTGTATAAAAAAATAAAATATATTAATCTTACAGTCCGGTTCAATTCAATTTTATATGGTTGGATTTAGAGGGCTGAGATTAATTTTATGTAAAAATATTAGTAGAAGGCATAAAAAAGAATATCCTACGTTAATTGACTTTCACTCTCCACATGCAAAACACATGTCAATGCCCCCCCCCCCCCCCAATCATTTTAATATTTCCATAACTTTTTCTTTTTTCATACGATATTTAAAAAATACCATAATAACGAACGTTTTTTTATCTTTGATACGAGTATTATATTGCTATATAAAAAAATCATTATTTAGTGGGTTTTCTTTGTACTGTATTAAAGGTTCTGGTTATTGTGTTTTTCAACTGGGTTTTGGTCATTGCGTTTTTTACAATCGTTTCTATACATTGTTTATTATCAAAACCTGTAACACAATGTTAATTTGATTTCTGCCTGTTGTGTTTTTATATATTTATAATTAGAGTACAAATAACATTGTGTTTTTGAATAAGTAACAGTTATTTCTTAATTGAAGCAATTTTCTCCTAAAGAGAGTTCAGTTTGACACTTTGACCTGTTCAGCCTAATAAATAGGACACAACATTCCACGATCTAACAAAATAATTAAAAAATTAATTAAAAACTGCTAATTAGTTAGTCCCCCCCTCCCTATGATTTTCTGCCCACATTCTCCACCTAAGACACTTCCGACAGAAAAGGAAGCAATTTGAGAAAAAAAAAAAACAAATGTAGTTTTGTGGGTAGTGGGAGTTTCTTTATATTCCTATATAAAGGTGTGCGATTGATCTTGGCCATACAAATAAGACGGTTAATTGGGAGGTTTAATCCTAACCAGAATAACCTGGTGGTTATGGCCAGTATTTGAAGGTTTTTTAGGTGTAGCAGTTTCGTGAGGTGAAGTTTTATCGCCACATTGTGTTAATGTCATTGTGTTTTTATTTGACAATGAGCTTTTGTAGATGTTTCTGTTTTATATATGTAACATTGTACTATACTATAGCATTGTGTTTTTGTATAAACATTGTGTTTTTTATATGACATGATATACTTTTTATTTGTATTTTTTTTACAACATACAATGTTGTCGACTCCCTCCATTATAATTTTAATTAGGAAATGTATTAGCAGTTTATTATTCAGGTTAAACCATTTTTGTAGTTGTCGACCATGTTCTCCTACAAAACTAATAACATCAACTGTTGTATTAATGGTTAATAAAATTTTTCTTTCTTGATAAATAAATAACCTCCCTCAACCCCCACTAACTCCCATTTTTCCAGAAGGTAGTTAACTTGAGCGGTTATTATTTACATGGGTTATTTAGATAAATATAGGCTAGGAGTTGTCTACAAAGTCCAAGTTTCCTAACACAATATTATACAAAAAACTTGTAAAAACAAATTTCGTTGTAAAAACACAATACGAGATGAACTCCGTATGTTAGTATCAGAATGTTTAGCGTGGATGTTGAATCGTGGAAACTGCAAAATGAAACCTGGTCAAAAGTGATTTCTTTTATGCCCGGTGTGTCTATGTCATTGATGATTAGGTCATCTGTGCACTATATCAATGGATATAACAAGTTCATTATAGTTCAAGAATGGGGTGAGATTGCTAAGATAAACGTAAGGACAAAGGAGATGCATTACATTAAACGTATAATGAAATACTATATGTACAGTGTTATCATTGACATGTAATATGTATATATATCTTTTTTGTTTGTTTATTTTATGGTGATAGCAACACCTACGTTAATCTGGGTCGTCCGATCATGGAGGTTATTTATGAGATTAAATCTCATCCATAATAACCCCAAAGATTGACAGTTTCTTAGAGTGCAGCAGTTAGAAAGTAACCTAAAATTACTCTCCACGTTGCCCACTCTCCCATTTAATTAATTACACATCCACAATAAAATATAGGCAACATAAAATTCGCTAATAAATACAATTATTCATTTTTTTAATGTATCATCTGGCAAGAAAAAAAAAGTTAAACTAATTTACCTCTAAAAATCATTTATTTTAATTAAACATGTAACAAATTAATATATAATATTTATTTTAAAGGTGTATTAATATTTGTGTCATGATGAATTTGAGTTGCAGCACGCAGCACCTGAAAGAAAAAAACTTAAATTATATATTAAGAAACAGCCATTAATTCGATCTCTTAATAGATATTACCTTTTTAACAAATAAAACTCGGGATGTATCAATTTTGTTTAACCATTGTTAATGCATTAAAATGTGTTCGAATGTTATCCCATGAGCTATAAGCTGCAGTATTATAAATCATTGTGTTAGAAAAGTCATAAGTCAATAGTGATGTAATTTAGTTACACATAATATACATACAATTTAACATTGTGTTTTTGAAGACATTGTGTTTTTAATACGTCCAATCTTGACGGTTATTTATGTATTATAGTAACACATAATTAAATACATACAATTTAACATTGTGTTTTTAAAGAAATTGTGTTTTTGAATACGCAACAGTTAGTTCTTAATTGAAGCAATTTTCTCCTAAATACAGTTAAGGTTAACACTTTGACATGGTCAGCCTAATAAATAGGAGATAACATTCCACGATCTAACAAAATAACTATAAAATTAATTAAAAAACTACTAATTAGTTACTTCCCCCCATGATTTTCTGCCCACATTCTCCACCTAAGACACTTCCGACAAAAAAGGAAGCAATTTGAAAAAAAAAACAAAAAAACAAATGCAGTTCCGTGGTTAGTGGGAGTTTCTTTATGTTCCTATATAAAGGTGTGCGATTGATCTTGGCCGTACAAATTAGACGGTTAATTTTGAGGTTTAATCCTGACCAGAATAACCACCAGGTGGTTATGGCCAGAATTTGAATGTTTTTTAGGTGTAGCAGTTTCACGAGGTAAAGTTTTATCGCCACATTATGTTATGTCATTGTGTTTTTATTAGACAACAAGGTTTTGTAGTTTTTTCTGTTTTACATATGTAACATTGTACTATACTATAGCATTGTGTTTTTGTATAAACATTGTGTTTTTTATATGACATGCTATACTTCTTATTTAATTTTTTTTACAACATACAATGTCGTCGACTTTCAGTTTTTTATGTATATTTCCCTCCATTATAATTTTAACAAGGATATGTATTAGCAATTTATTATTCAGGTTAAACCGTTTTTATAGGTGTCGACCATGTTCTCCTACAAAACCGATAACATCAACTGTCGTATTAATGGTTAAAAAAACTTTTCTTTCTTGATAAATAAATAATCTCCCTCAACCCCCCACTAACTCCCATTTTTCTAGAAGGTAGTTAACTTGAGCGGTTATTATTTACATGAGGTATTTAGGTAAATATAGGCCAAGAGTTGGCTACAAATCCAAATTTCCTAACACAATATTATACAAAAAACCAAGAGTAAATTGCCATTTTAGTCCCTGAGATTTGGTCCAAATTGCCATTTTAGTCCAAATAGTTTTTTTTTCTCCTCTGGGTCCCTGACTTTTCCATTTTTTGCTATTTTGATCACATTGCCTAACTCAGTATAAAAATCTGGTTATAACCAGGGGTATTTTTGGCATAACTGTTGTGTAGTGATAACCAGGGCTGGTTTACAACATAATTTATAAACCTCATAATAATTTAATGCCAAAAATACCCCTAATTATAACCTGGTTTTTAGACTAAGTTTGGCAATGTGATCAAAATGGCAAGAAAAAAGAAAAGTCGGGGACCCAGAGGAGAAAAAAAACTATTTAGACTAAAATGACAATTTGGACAAAAACTCAGGGACTAAAATGGCAATTTACTCAAAAACCAAAGGATTTAAAAAAATAAAATTCGTTGTAAAAAACACAATACGAGATGAACTCCATATGTTGGTTAGTATCAGAATGTTTAGCGTGGATGTTGAATCGTGGAAACTGCAAAATGAAACCTGGTCAAAAGTGATTTCTTTTCTGCCCGGTGTGTCTATGCCATTGATGATTAGGTCATCTCTGTAATATATCAATGGATATAACAAGTTCATTATAGTTCCAGAATGGAGTAAGATTGCTAAGTTAAACGTAACGACAAAGGGGATGCATTACATTAAACGTATAATGAAATACTATATGTTCACTGTTATCATTGACATGTAATATGTATATATCTTTTTTGTTTGTTAATTTTAAGGTGATAACAACACCTACGTTAATCTGGGTTGTCCGATCATGGCGGTTATTTGTGAGATTAAATTTCATCCGTAATAACCCCCATAAAATTGACAGTTTTTTTAGAGTGCAACAGTTAGAAACTTACCTAAAATTACTCCCCACGTTCTCCACTCTCCCAATTAATTAATTACACATCTGTAATAAAATATAGGCAACATAAAATTAGTTAGTAAATCCAATTATTCATTTTTAATGTATCATCTGGCAACAAAAAAAAAGTTAAATTAATTTTAATTAAACATGTAAGAAAGTAATATACAATATTTATTTTAAAGGTGTATTAATATTTGTGTCAGGATGAATTTTGAGTTGTAGCACGCAGAGTATCAATTTTAGTTGTAGCACGCAACACCTGAAAGAAAAACTTAAATTATATATTAAGAAACAACTATTAATTCGTTCTCTTAACAGATATTACCTTTTTAACATATAAAACTCGGGATGTATCAATTTTGTTTAACCATTATTAATGCATTAAAATGTGTTCGAATGTAATACCATGAGCTATAAGCTGCATTATTATAAATCATTGTGTTAGAAAAGTCATAAGCCAATATTTATGTAATTTAGTTACAAATAATATACATACAATTTAATATTGTGTTTTTGAAGACATTGTGTCTCTAATACGTCCAATCTTGACAGTTATTTATGTATTTTAGTAACACATAATTAAATACATACAATTTAACATTGTATTTTTGAAGACATTGTGTTTTTTAATACGTACAAATTAGACGGTTAATTTTGAGGTTTAATCCTGACCAGAATAACCACCAGGTGGTTATGGCCATAACTTGAATGTTTTTTAGGTGTAGCAGTTTCACGAGGTGAAGTTTTATCGCCACATTGTGTTATGTCATTGTGTTTTTATTAGACAACGAGGTTTTGTAGTTTTTTCTGTTTTATATATGTAACATTGTACTATACTATAGCATTGTGTTTTTGTATAAACATTGTGTTTTTTATATGACATGATAAACTTTTTATTTGTATTTTTTTTACAGCATACAATGTCGTCGACTTTCAGTTTTTTATGTATATTTCCCTCCATTATAATTTTAATTAGGATATGTATTAGCAGTTTATTATTCAGGTTAAACCATTTTTGTAGTTGTAGACCATGTTCTCCTACAAAACGGATAACATCAATTGTTGTATTAATGGTTAATAAAAATTTTCTTTCTTGATAAATAAATAACCTCCCCCATTTTTCTAGAAGATAGTTAACTTGAGCGGTTATTATTTACATCGTGTATTTAGGTAAATATAGGCTAGGAGTTGGCTAGAAAGTCCAAATTTCCTAACACATTATTATACAAAAAACCAAAGCATTTGTAAAAACAAAATTCGTTGTAAAAAACACAATACGAGATGAACTCCATATGTTGGTTAGTATCAGAATGTTTAGCGTGGATGTTGAATCGTGGAAACTGCAAAATGAAACCTAGTCAAAAGTGATTTCTTTTCTGTCCGGTGTGTCTATGCCATTGATGATTAGGTCATCTGTGCACTATATCAATGGATATAACAAGTTGATTATAGTTCAAGAATGGGGTGAGATTGCTGAGATAAAAGTAAGGACAAAGGAGATGCATTACATTAAACGTATAATGTAATACTATATGTACACTGTTATCATTGACATGTAATATGTATATATATCTTTTTTGTTTGTTTATTTTATGGTGATTGCAACACCTACGTTAATCTGGGTCGTCCGATCATGGCTCCTATTTGTGAGATTAAATTTCATCCGTAATAACCCCAAAAAATTGGCAGTTTTTTAGGGTGCAGCAGTTAGGAAGTTATCTAAAATTACTACCCACGTTCTCCACTCCCCCATTTAATTAATTACACATCTGCAATAAAATATAAGCAACATAAAATTTGTTACTAAATCCAATTATTCCTTTATTAATGTACCATCTGGCAACAATAAAAAAAAAAGTAAAACTAACTTACCTCTAAAAATCATTAATTTTAATTAAACATGTAACAAAGTAATATATAATATTTATTTTAAAGGTGTTTTAATATTTGTGTCCGGACGAATTTGAGTTGTAGCACGCAGGGGATCATTTTAGTTGCAGCACGCATCACCTGAAAGAAAACCTTAAATTTATATTAAGAAACAACCATTAATTCGATCTCTTAATAGATATTACCTTTTTAACAAATAAAACTCGGGATGTATCAGTTTTGTTTAACCATTATTAATGCATTAAAATGTGTTCAAATGTTATCAGATGAGCTATAAGCTGCAGTATTATAAATCATTGTGTTAGAAAAGTCATAAGTCAATATTCATGTAATTTAGTTACACATAATATACATACAATTTAACATTGTGTTTTTGAAGACATTGTGTTTTTAATACGTCCAATCTTGACGGTTATTTATGTATTTTAGTTCATGTGGCCTAATTTCTACTTTTTAATCTAATTGTCATATTATGTGTTTTATAGGAAGATGACAATTTAAAGATAACTGGAGAAGAGAAAAACTTATGAAAACAAAAGATCAACCAACAACGATAAATTTCTTTATTCATTTCTCTTTACCAAGTTGACACTTTCAGCTTTATACATGTAATCAACATTTCTTTTTTTTTTCTCATGAAAGATGGATCAGAATCGGATAACAATGACAAACACAAAGTAAGCCTAAATTCATGTACTGCCTCTTCCATACTATTATGTTTGTGGTTGTTTTTGTGGTTGGTATATTTTTGTATATGAAGAATCAATTTTCGAAATTAATGGTTATTTTAATTGGTCTATTATGTTTAGAATATGTTTGATGTGTAATATTTTAAGCCAGTAAATATAATCTACGTTTGGTTGTCATTGGTAGTTTTTTAACACTTTCGTAAACATCTAACTTTCATAGATCTCATCTACCTTCAATTAACGGTGTTATTAATTGCTACGTTAATCAATTTACAAATAATTACTTCAATATTTTAAATTGTGCGAATTAGATGTAAGATTTTAAGTTAGTATGTATGACAATTCGATGTACGACAATACAAGAACAGTTGTAGTTATTAATCGCAATCGAATAAAAAGTCATCGTTATCTTAAATATAGACACAGTTATTGATGTTCTTAATAGTTGGATAAGAAGTCATTGTGATATTAAAATATGTAGTGAGTTTGGATGGACGGGTTTAACCCGACGTGAACATGAAAATTTTAGACGAACCCTGATGGCGATGCCTTCGACTTCCCTTCGTGACCTTTGTGTTGTCAGTAATATAGAGTGCGGTGATAGAGACGTGGAGTTAATAGCGATGCTCAAGGATATACATCGAGAGGTGCAGCACTCGATGGGGTTGAAGCAAAAATTTCTTAATTCTTGCTGTTAGATTTTAAATTTCTGACTGTTATTGTTAGATTTAAAAGTTTCTTAGTTCAGTACTCAATGTAGTTACTCTTTTAATGTCATAAACTTTAATCGTATTAATCTTTCTTGTCGCATTTTACGTTTACTTATTTTAGCAAGCATAAGTATTGTTATATAGTATAGATATAGAATCTGAGAATTGCAGATCGATATTGATGTTGATGTTAAATTGTGTCTGAATTTGATTTAGTTTATGTTGATGTTAAATTGTGCCTGAATATAGAATTGCAAACATGAAAAAAACACTATGTATACCATACACATCTAACTTTGATAGATCTCATCTATCTTCATTTAATGGTGTTAGAAATTGCTACGTTAATCAATTTACAAATAATTATTTAAATATTTTAAATTGTGTGAATTATATGCAAGATTTTACGTTAGTATGTATGACAATACAAGAACAGTTGTAGTTACTAATCGCAATCGAATAAAAAGTCATCATTATCTTAAATATAGACACAGTTATTGATATTCTTAATAGTTGGATAAGAAGTCATTGTGATATTAAAATACGTAGTGAGTTTGGATGGTGTTAATCATATATACCCGGACCGCGGACGGGTAAACTACTAGTTATATTTGTGTAAGTACTAAATATCATGTATTCTTATGGAATATGTCTTACAGATGTGAGAATTGTTCATTGTCACTTATTTATTTCTGTTTTACACATTTGTATCTGAATTACACATGTGTAAAATGTTCACTATCACTTTTTTTATGTTTTACATATTTTCGGTTATGTTACACAGGTGTAAATTGTTCATTGTTATTTATTTGTGTTTTACACATTTGCATTTGAATTACGCATGTGAAAACTCTTCACTGTTATTTATTTGTTTCTATTTTACCTATTTGTATTACACGTGTAAATTTGTTCAGTGTCACTTATTTGTTTTTCTACACATTTGTAGTTGAATTACATATATCTAAACTATGAATTAAACCCAGACAGTATTATACAAAAATCTTAAGTAGGGGAAGGTTCATTTGAGAAGAAATTTAATGTGAGAAGAAAAAGAAGAAATGGCATATTAGTAAAATACTATTTCATTTATAACTCATATCATTAATTTTTCTCTCTTTAATTAATTAGTCAACTAATCATTAATTATCCTACATATAATCTACAAAACCTACACATAACAAAATTTTCCTACATATAACATACACATTATAGAATTTTATCCTACACCGTCGAAATTTATCCTACACACCTTGAAATATATCCTACACAACTCGTAATTTATCCTATACAACTAGTAATTTATTCTACACTTTAAATTAAGTTGATTTTTTAATTTGGAAAAAGTATATATTTTGAAAAGTAGTTACAAATTTAATTTAGTTAGTTATTAAAGGTAAAGAATACAAATTAATTATTTTTGTAAGTTTACCAATATACCCTTATATTAAAATTAAATGCAAATATTAAATGAAGTAAAATGAAGCATTCTTATTGGTTGAAACTTCTTCTTACAAAAAAATTATTCTCATTTTAACCCTCCACATCTTAAGTATTCCAACTAATATGCCTCCCAGGTTTGAGGCCTTAAAAGTTGCAACAAAGGCCAGAGGGTATGGGGTTCGTCCCCACCCCCGTCGAGGACCAGCGACGTCGGCACACCATCCCCCCCCCCCCCGGTCCCGTCCTCACCGGTGAGTTGTTGACGTTGGCATTGATCCAATTTGGTGGGCCCCTCCTTCAAATGTGACCGTTAAAATAAAAAAAAATTAATTCCATTTCTTACCCATCAATTTTTATAATCCAGTTGTTGTCTGTGTTAGGGAATCGAGAGATGGAGTGTGCGTGTTTTAGAAGTTTATGTGTTTGAGTTGTGAAGGATTTGAGGGTTTTCAAGAAAAAGGAGTGAAGGATATGAAGTTCTGATTCTTGATTTTTGTAGGAATGTTCTGTGTGTTTTGAGAAATGAAAGGAGTGTTTGGATGATATGAAAACTCACAAGAAAATTTGGGGAAATGTAAACGGCTGATCAAGAATGCTGTCTAAGGTTTTTTACTACACTTTTATAGGTAAGGTTAAATGTGGGTTTAAGTGGGCTTTGGGCTTGGGGCCAAGGCCCACAAGCCCAATCTCGTGTTTTAAGTGGCCCGCTCGTATCTTTAGAGTCCGTTAACGCACCCGATTGTCGTAAAAATGTAATAAATAAATTTTTAGGGTCAAATTATGAAAAATTAGCGTCGGTAGACATTCGTGCTCTCGTTCGTCGTTTACGGTAAAAATTGCGTAAATTGCATCATTTGTCGTTTTAAACCGTTTTTCGATCCGGTATCGACTATGGATATAAAATTTTAATCACGAAGCTAAGACATCGTAAAAATTTAATATTTATGTTTTTTTAAGCTTATTTTTTTTTTAAGTTTTTTTTTTTTTAAGTTTATGTTTTTTTTTAAGTTTATGTAATGTTTTTTAATATTAATGAAAATATTTTGTTAGTTTATTTGTTAAATGTTAAAAAAAAGTAGAAGATTAAAAAAATAAAAAACATAAAAGTGGTAGGGTAGGATCATCTAGGACCATCCTCCATACCCTCTACTTTTGTGGTACGGACCATCCTTGGGAGGACTATGATGTGGCGCCTATGTAGCGGATCATCCTCACTTGGAGGACCATCACCATACCCTCTAGCCTAATTAGCCCTGCACTGACTATTTTAAATTAAATACCTACTTTAAGTTATTAAACGTATGATTTTCACCTCTACACGTAACTAAAAAGCATACAAAATCACTGCCAGACTGTCATGGATAATTGAAATTTAATTAGCTAAAGAATTAAATTCAATTTCATTTTACACATTTTACAAGTTTATATCCAAGACAGCATCTCTAGTCATTCAAACAAGAAAACAAAAAACACCAACTTGGGTGGGGGGTTCGGTCTAATTGGCAAAGGCAGATTTTATGTAGTTTAAGCTGTTCTAAAAAACACACTAATTTATTTGTGTATTACCAACGAAACGTTTGAATAAGATAACTTGATTATTCAATATGCCACAGTAGTAAATTTCCCTAAAATGCAAGGATATTGATGTATGAAAAGCTGTTGATTCATACAAATGCGAAATGAATTACAATGTCCAAATACAGTTTACGATAGATGGGGCTACGATCGTTCGCATTTTTTTCAGAGATCAAACGAGCGATCCCACTCCACACCGATCATCAGGCCTATTAGAAATTGCAAAATCAGTCAGTGGCGTGTGGATGCAATAATGGCTCCAGGCAGGTGCCGCCGAATCAAACATGAGAATGTTTGTAACCGAGGGTAGTCATACGACTTTAATATACAAACTTAGCTAGAATGAAAATAGATCAAATGAGTCAAAAGGAGCTGTAAATAAGTAAATGTATGTAAAGCTTTCAAGCAAAACATTCTGCAACAATTGTTCAATTCAACCATAAGAAACCGCAAATTCATACTTCTGCAAAAATCCAATACTAACATCTTAAACATTCGATGTGAATATTTTACCTTCATTTATGCCGTTGCTAAAACACCATCAAAATAACAAACGTTCTACACCCGACGTTGTTTCTTGCGTCTGCATCCATTATGCGGCTTACGTGTCGTGTCTTCAAGGTACACAATAGGGTTTCGTTCACCAGATCTCGAGTTTGTGTACCCATCTCTAAAACTCAAAATCGCCAACTTCTTTTTCTTAAAAAAAGTGAACCCGTTAACCTTCAACACAACCGACTTTAATCCCATACGTTTAGCTTCTCGTCCTATATGTTCAGCAGTTGCTTCAGCAGAATACTTAGAAACTTTCGGTCCTCCTTTCATTTCAGCCAGCGCACCAGCAGACGCACCCAATTTCTTGTTCCCTTTGGAATCAGTCACCGTCACAAACGTGTTGTTGCGCATTATTTTAACGTGAACTATATCCGCGTTTTGCTCTACCCCCGATCGGTAATGTTCATTCTCTCTCATTATTCCACCAATACCATTCATGTTAATGTTCCTACTGGATTCAGACGGGCCAAAACCTCGCCCTAAAGGTCTAACATCACGGCCCGTTTCATTTGGGCCTCGGAGCCTATCGAAGTCAGCAAACCTTCTAGTCAAAGACTCGTACATTCCAATATTTCGCGCTGGTTCAAAGGGTAGTCGTCGTCTATCTATTTCATCCACTCTTTGATTTGAACCTCTGAAATATCCAGAATCCTTTTCGGTATCAACAGGCCTGTTATCAACGCCTCTCTCAAACTCCTTCGGGCCCACCGAATGTATAGATTTTGAAAATATTGATGAAGCGAGAAGAGAGTTTTCTTGTGCGAAACCTAATTTTGTGCCCAAGTTTCCGAAAATTCCTGGAAAGGTGTACACATTTTATAAATTAGAAGAAGAATAAATAAGTAGATAGCATTCAAAAAACAGTTTATACCGGGTTGTTTCAGCCCATACATACGAGAACAGCTTAAACTGTGATGTCATTTGTTTATAACTATAAAATAGAAAAATACAAGTAACTAGTAAAGAACAATAGAGGAAACAGTCCAAATGGGCTGATAGTTTCAGAAAGTATATTTATTTACAACAAACATAGATTAATATTTAAAAATATAGTTTCTACGATCATAAAGCTACTTTCATTATTTATAGAACTTTTTAAAAAAAAAATGACAACAGGATGTTGGTGGGTCAACACAGCCCGCCTGAAGTGTATCTACTACTAATGTCTAATATACACTTCATGTTACTTGTACTTTAATACTGTAAATGAAGGATTTTTTGAGCCGGGATCTCATCGGGAGCAACTAGGCCCGTAAACGAACCGAACAAACACGTACATAGGCATGTTCGTGTTCGTTCATTTAACTTTAACCGAACACGAACACGAACATATAATCGAACACATTTTTTTGTTCGTGTTCGTTCATTAAGATATCGGGCATGTTCGTGTTCGTTTATGTTCATTCGTTAAATCCTAAACGAACACAAACATAAACAAAAAAAAATAATTGAACATGATTGAACAAACATAAACGAACACAAATGAACGTAATTGAACAAATATAAACAAACACAATTTATCATTAGTGAACACAAACAAACAAGTCTAATATTAATTAGTTTTTTATATAAATATTAAGTAAGTGAACAGTTACGATCTAAAAAAAATTAAAAATTTCATGTTTTTACAAGAAAACTCAATTACTAATTAGTTATATTTATATAAGTAGTTAGAAAACCTAATATTTATATAAATATAAGTATTTATGTATTTACTAAAATTTAAACGAACGTTCACAAACATAAATGAACAAACATAAACGAACATTCACGAACATAAATGAACAAACATAAACGAACATTCACGAGCATAGATGAACGAACACAATGTTCAGGTTCGTTCATTTAATTAAACGAACAAATTTTTTTGTTCGTGTTTGTTCGTTTATTAAATAAACGAACATAAACGAACTTCCCGCCGAACAAGTTTACGAACAGTTCATGAACGTTCGGTTCGTTTACAGGCCTAGGAGCAACCTCTCTTACTCCAAAGCATAGTTGTTAATAGTGAATAGCGAACGATAAAAACAAGCTACCTATACGCTACGTAGCGATAACGATGAAATAGCGGGCACTATTTTATGTTTAGTAACGCACTAGAAGAAAATTTTAGAAATATTTTATATGTAAATTTAACAAAAAGCCTAAAATCCCGCTATTTCATACCTATAAATTTCCTCTATTTATAGTAAAACAGAAAAAAAAAAAAAAAAAAAACCCTAAAATCCCACTATGGAGGCACCAAAGTCATATAGCGACAAACGAGGGCTTCGCTACACTATTCGCTATAGCGCCCGCTATGAGCGCTATTAACAACTATGCTTCAAAAACAGAGGTAAGGTCTGCTTGTTGGGACGTTTGCTTGCTTGGCTGTTAAGTGTATGTAACTGTGCATATGTATCTTGAATGTGTGCATTGTTTACATGTTGAAGAAGCAACACAATTTTGAATCAAATCTTATAGCATGAGAATAACTCTGTCAACTAGTGACAGAACTTCTACCATCAAGTGTCAATACTACATAGTGGTAGAACTATTAAAACCATAGTCACCTAATTTGTGGTTCGCTCCGGTTCGGGTACGCGGCTCGGGTTCGCGATTCGCTAGTTGGGACGAATTCAGTTCGAAGGGGAGTAGGTTCATTTCGGTACGATCCAGCACGATGTTCGGTGTACCGTTCCGTCCGGTTCGGTACACATAAATTAAAACAAAATTTACTAATTTCATAAATCCAAATGATCAAAGTCCAATATTCATATTAGCAAATAGAAAACATAAACATTGATTGAGTTCTGTAATCTAGTGGTCCAAGCCCTATTAGCCAACATTCTACGTATAATATCTTCTAATTTTTCAGGGTTTCGATGCTTACCTCTTGGGGTTCTTGGTCCAAGATTGTTGATCTTGTCGGGTTGTGGGTTTTGGGTCGGGAGGGGATCCGGGTCGTGGGGTGAAATGGGTGTTTCGGGTTCGGGTAAAGGGGTGTCTGGGGATGATGATGATGTGGAAAAGTGGTGGAATTTGAAGGCATGGTGAGAACCTGTGATTCTTGCAAGATTTGAGAAGTTGTGTTTCAAGATTTGGGATTTTGGTAAAGAGATTATTGAAGACATTGTGTTGGTGATTTGGGGAGAAAGAATGGGGGTGCGAGAGGTGATTGTGGAGGAACAAGAAGGCGATGAGTGTTTGAGGGCTAGGGTTTTAGAACGATTACTGAAATATCAACAAAACCAAGTTAAGGGGCTAAAGTTAAAAAAAATCAAAGGAAGTTGGGAACTTCGTGGCCTCGCGTCACGTGACAGCCAAGCCATAAAGTTCTCAACTTTATGTTTATGTTTTCTATTTGCTAATATGAATATTGGATTTTGATCATTTGGATTTATGAAATTAGTAATTTTTGTTTTAATTTGTGTATACCGAACCGAACGGAATGTTACACCGAACCGAATCGTGCCGGATCGTACCGAAATGAACCTACCCCCTCCGAACTGAATTCGTCCCAACTAGCGAATCGCGAACCCGAACCAAAGCGAACCGCGAATTAGGTGACTATGGCCTGAACTAAAAAAAACAGTTAAGGCCATGTTGTCCGGATAATTATAGGTCAAGAATACATACAGTTTCTTCTCTATCATAATATAAGGTCATAAAACTAACCTTTAACATTAAATAACTTTACTTACAACTTACATCTCAAGTCTGTTCGTTTACGGAATCTAATGCAGGTGTGGGTTATATGATAACAGATATGTATAATAGTTGCACAGATAAAAACATACGAGATGTCTTGTTGTGTATAGAAAATCAACCGACTAATTTTTTGAACACGCACATGAAATTGCAATGTTTGAAAGTTTGAGAAAACAGTTCGGCTAATTGTTGTGAAACTCAAGGCAACAACTTTCAGTATTTGTGATAGTAAAATTACATGTATACTTTTTGAAAAAGAAATGTTGCAATTTTGATGTGATATCCAAAAAAACGAGACATGGGACACAAGAAATGCTATAGCATATCTATTTTCACCATTGTTTTGAAATATGTGTGTGGGCCCTCGGGGGGCAATAGTGAAATTGCACTAATTTTAACGTTATTTTACTAATTTCGGGAAAATAACGCTAAAAGCGGCGGATGGTTAATCATGCATCATGTTGTGGCGTTGATAGCCGAAAGACAAAAGGGTACATGCACTAACCAGCCATTGTCCCGATTGTTGAGTGCTATGTGCCTTATGTCCATGGCTTGATGCAAAATTACTATCGAGCCGGGGGTCTCAATGGAAGCAACCTCTTTATTCCTACGGAGTAGAGGTAAGGTTGTCTACATCTTACCCTCCTCAGACCCTGCCTTAGCTTTGCTATTGGTGGGATTTACTGAGTATGATGATGATGATGATTATTGTTTTGAAATAAAAAAAAATATTATATATATAAGAGGGTTAAGTATATTTCTTTCATACTTAATCTCTTCTTTAAACTTTATCATGCCTTAATTCTCTATTTTGTTATAACCATATCTTGTGATGAAATGTGCGCAATGCATTGCACATTCTCTTTGCAATCAGTGGATTTCTTGTCTTGCTGCCATCAGGTAAGAGTTTGATTATCAAGCTCGATTACCATAAGTGAATAGTTGTTAATGGCGAATAGCGACAAATAGCGATAGGGTACCTATATGCTACATAGCAAATAGCGATAAATAGCGGGCGGCTATTTTATAAATAGCGATACACTGGAAATTTTTCTTTTTAAAATTTTATATGTATATTATATAAAAAAACCCTGGTATATATGCTATTTTACAAGTATATTTAACAAAAGGCTAAAATCCAGCTATTTTATAGCTATATTTTATTGCTATTTATATTTAAAAAAACAAAAATAAAATAAAGTGTCGCTATTCTCGCTATCCATCGCTACAACCCTAATAGCGACACTAGACCTATACGCCACGTAGCGCGCTATAGTGATCGCTATTGACAACTATGAGTGAATGCTCTTTTTATAACAATAGTTAAAATCGTCCTAATGCTTAAAAGTAGAAATTTTGTTTATTTTAAGTTTTTAACAAATCCATCCATTATTGTTGTATTAACTATGTCTTCTAAAACCCTTTTTCCACTAGAGGACACATTAAGATGATGAGCATCAGATGAACTTGTTTGAATCTACTAACAGCATCTAGGATGGTAACCCTTTGGTTTACTGTACCTAAAGACGTACAGACCATGAGACTAATACAGTTCAAGATCCAGTAGTTAGTTAAATGATTAGAACTATAAACTAACGAACCCGAACCGAACGAGACATTGTTCATGTTCATTTGTCAAGCTTTTATCAGACAAACGAAAAGTTCACGAACACATAACCGAACGGAACTTAATGTTGGTTCATTGACTTCAGAACTAAGGGTTCACGAACACAATACTTAAGCGCTTGACTTAATTTTCTAAAAATACTTCGACGCAAGAGTCATAAACATGGTTATCCCAAAATAAAAGTAATGAGTAACAAGCTAAAAAATTTAAAAATACAAAAAGCCTTTAATAACCAAACATGAACAAACATAAACGAACATGTTACCAAACGTTCACTAACACAATTGAATGAACGCGACCTTTGTTCATGTCTATTTAATTAACTAATCGAACGAAATTCTTTGTTCATGTTTGTTCATTTATAAAACAAACGAACGCAAACGAACTTCCCGCCAAATGGTTCATGAACAGTTCGCTGAACGTTCGGTTCGGTTACAACCCTGTACATGATTAACCAGAACCCAAACCTTAATCACGAACAGGGCAATAAAAGAAGAAACTCTCTCCTTTTGACCAACAAAGTGGCAAATGGTGTACTCCACAACCAAAAAAGTTGGGAATTCAGTAACTATAAAATGCATGTATGGTGTATTTATCCTAGAAATTCTATAAATTACCGTTAGAAAATAATAATAAACTTACAAAATAACTCCTCTAGGCTCTAACTAGTAAACGATGACAATATTCATCCAACAACATGCATCATGATATAAGAATAAAATCAGCTAGAGAAAGCATAAATATAACTTGCCTGAAAACAAATGACGTTTTTGTCCGGTTTGGGCGAGTGAATTCCGCAACTTGGACAGGCATAACCTCTGAGGTTTTCCGGGAAAACGAGAAACGATTCGTCCGAAGACCATTGGACTGAACTGACTATTAATTAAATAAAATAAAACAAGAAACAATTAGTGCAGTGTAATATTAAAATTCAACCACTTAAAGAACAAATGCATTCTTATTATCCTTGTTGCTCAACAGCATGAATCTTAAGTATTTTTATTATTATTTTTTTAACGATTTAGTAAATAAATCTCTCAAAAAATGATGGGATATAATCCAGAAATTTTTCCCTGTGGGTTCAATGTTTTGAGATGTTTCATAGAATGGGACATAAAAAATTCCGGGTCGGTTCGACAGTTCGGGCCAGGTAAGGTTCATCATGTAATAAAAATACTATTGAGTAATAAAAAAAACCATCCACTGATGCTTACATTTACAAGCCAAAGAACTATAAACTCCTCTTAACCAATATCGCTTGACGGGTCACAATCCATGTATAAATATATCTATCTCTTCTTACTGATGCTTATATTTCATTGTTTTTACATGTACTGACTGTAAACTTAACGCTGTAGTAAGTTATGGACTATGCAGTTAACGCGGTAAAATATCGGATATCGGTCAAGGACCGATATTTGAGATATAGGTTATCGCGGTGGGTTATCAGTAATTTTATTACTCAAATAATTACAAGAAAACGCAAATGCTAAATAATCACCTAACTTTCATATCCCCAAAAACATAATTATATATTTACATTACTGAAAAATACTACCAGACTCCAATTAATTATCCAAACAAACTATATCCGCCTCAATTCATCACTAAAAATCCAGAATTTGAATTCAAACAAGCTAATCAATCATCTAACTTTCAAATCCCCAAAACATAATCACAAAAAATAACAATAATAATACTGCAACAAATTAACGAAAAACAAACAAGTCACACGTCCACTTTATCACTCAAACTCCCAAATTACTCACAACACAAATGCGAATCAACTAATTAATCACCAATTTCAAAGGATAATAAGACGCTATAAACCACAGAAGATCGATGTGAGATAATAGTGAAACCTGCAGAAAAAAAAAAGTGGTGGTTGGAAGAGAAGATTATTATTATTACCTCATGTTAATATACGAAAGAGGAAAGATAGAAAGAAAACCCTAGAAACAAACGCTGTGTGTGTTTGTGAGAGTGATTGTGATTGCTTCAGTCTTAAACCCTTCCACAAACTGCTAGCCTGTAGGCTGGCCGCACTCACTATTGTGTTTTTTATGTTGGGCTTTGTTTATTAAAACTGGGTTAAGATGTTACTTTATGTGCTACTCTACTGGATGGTTTTATTTTTGGTATGTATATGCTGGGTACCTGGGCTGGGCTATGTTCAGAGCCCATCTAAGTAATTTGTAATTGTATATAACTAGTGAAATTACCCGCACGTTGCAGCGGGAATTTGGTGGGTGTCGATCTTAAAAAAAAGGCAAAGTTAGTGAAATTTACTGTTCGGGAGAAAAGGGGAACAGTCAAAAAAAAGTTGCGCGAAGCGTTGATATAAAAAACGAAACCCGTAAAAAAATCACGTAACAGAAAATTCGTTAAAAATTCAAAACGATACATTTATTAAAGTTCAGGGGTTGTAATGTAAATTGGTTGAAAGGAAAGGAAAACAAGCAACAAAGTAAATTGCAAAGGTGTAAACAAAAATTGATTGGAAAAACATATATTATTTATAAAACGAACATATTCTTGTATATTACCAAACTTTATCTTTATTTATACTAGCCCAAGATAAAAGATTAAAAAACAACACTTGAGACAATCAAGATTGAATCTTTATTGTATAAGTTTTACAAAATTTAACAAATTTAAAGAATCAATAAAGAGGGTACCAGACAAAGATTATAAAAAGGAGAGTTTGGTGGGATTTAGAGGGGAAGAATAGATGTCTACAGAGTTTTTAACAAGGGAATTTTCTTGAAAGTGTGAAATACAGAAAGCCACAAAATATATTTTGTGACAAAAGAGTGTATAAACTAAAGTTTTTAGAGGAAAATATTAGAAAATGGGTTGATGGGGTCAATTAAAAAGAAGCTGCTTTGACCAGTTTAATGGCTGGTTTTCAGTTATAATGTTAGGCATATACAAGAAAAGAGGCTATTCAAAAAAACTCATTCTTGAACGCAGCCCAGAATTTACCTTCCTTGAACCTGAGCATTACAATTTGTACAAAAAAAACTGTTGAATATATCTAACTGCCTATTTTAACTACAGAAAGGGAAAAAATAAAAATAAGAACTTGGTGAAATATGCTTGTGGAAGTAGCAATCATGTACATTATACCCCTGATCTTCATATCCTGATTTTAACAAAATTATGACTACTTTGAATTATTATTACTTTTACCTGATAAAGATGAAAAATTTTAGTTTATAAATCAGTTACAAGCTACAAACAGAAAATAGCTCTTGTTAAGCTTATGGTTTATAAACACAAATAGCAGCAGCAGCAAATTAAAGAAAAGAATTGCCGACCTTCTACCGGATAACCATTTGACGAAACTTTCATTTTCAATGCAAAAAAACATGTTTGATTGCCTCAAAATGAAATAAATTGACCAGTTTAATGGCTGCTTTGACCAATAAATTAGTAACTTTAAGACTGAATAAGCTTAACAATGCACATATTTGTCTCATGAAACTGATATTCAACATCAAGTCATCAGTCATGAGGCTACTCAAGAAGCTCATGAGGCGAGGCGAGGCGATAAGAAAAAGTTTTTAGAGGAAAATACAAGAAAAAGTGTATGATTCCGTTCTTTTAAACCTTGCTGGTATCTACTGAAACTGATATCAAACATCAATCATATCCAAATAATTACATCAATTTACATAACAACAGTACCAAAAACTCTTATCATATGAGCCACATGAAGCAATCTACCGATGCAGAAATCCTAAACATCTTGAAATTCATAACACAATCAGTTTATCATGCACTAATCAGTCTAATCAACATGTATCAAACAAAAATTTACACACATCAAGTCCAAACAGAAACCCTAACAACAATACCTAATATATCTATTCTGATTTCTGATCATAAGCGTCAATAATCGAACATCAGGATCACGATTAACAAAATATCATCTCAACTTTTCGATTATTATGAATTATGAAACCCTAAATTGCAAAATTGAAAACCTAGGATATTAATACTGTTAAACCCTAATACGAAGAGTTATTATCATATTCGTTCGGATATTGATCTACGAAGAGTTATAAATACGAAATGGGTTATGAACTATGAATGATATAATCAAATAGTAGATTTAAACCTAATCAAATAGCGGATTCAGAGAATAAAAGCGTGAGAAATCGAAGAACTATAAAAGGATTTTACCTGTTGATGAATTCGATCGATGAAGAAGATGAGGGAAACCACACATACGAACTGATAAAAATGGGGGCACAAGATTGAGATGAGGGGAAAAACTAGGGTTTATTTAACAAGGGGCATTTTGGTAATTTAAAATCAATTTAATTGAAACTAGTCGTTTGGCTTCCTCATCTCGTCTGCCAATCAAAGGCTATGAACGGCGGAATGTGATCACCCGTTAAATCTCCGATTCGGTCCCCAAATCAAAAGGGAATTCAAATCTGCTCGGACTCCAATGTTTTTTAAAAATTAGTAGATCCAGTATATTAAATTTTATAAAGACTCATAAATTCAATGTTTTTTAAAAAATTAGTAAATCCGGTATATTAAATTTTATAAAAACTCATAAATACAATTAGGTGGACACTATAGATAGAAAACGAAAGCTGGTGTAGTGCTAAATCCCCCTTCTTTGTCAACAAGAGGTCATGGTTTCAATCCTTGTATACCATGTTTTTCTTTTTAAACATAATATAAACCTAGCTCTGACCCGACTCGAAAATTTTAACGTTTTGTTATGAAAATTTTGAACACCGAAAAAATGGACCCATTAGAAAAAAGAAATCTTTGATCCATCACTGACCATAGGCTAACCAAGAGTAGTAGTCATTCGCCAACGCGGGAGATTAAGCGGAACCCGTTTCAGACCGTCATCTGTTTCGATTATTAACTTTGATATTGATAGGATCAAGGCTTTGGACTGGTTATTAACTTTGATATTGATAGTATCAAGGCTTTTGGATGTTAGGGTGTAAGGGGTGCACACCTCATGAGACGGGGGGAAATTTTCACCCACCCAATCATCATGTGTCATGTCAATTTTCATCTCATACATCACTCTTGCCTAAAAACACAAGGGGTAGTTTCCCCTAAACCATTTAAAAAAAAGCATAATTGGATGAATACTAGTGGGCCCCACCTATACACCCTCTCCCTCACATTCACCGCATGCGGCAAATGTTCACCGCTTTCAACCTCCCCGTGCGGCAAAGATAGTGATGGCGGCATAATCCTCGTGCGGCAAAACCTTTCCCCGCATGGCTTGCCGCATCGACCCCGGACACCCTTATAGACCGAGTGGATGACATTAAGACTGTGTAAGTAAACAATGTTATGAGCGGTTTCCGTCTTCACTCGGTTGATGTTAAAACAGAGTTGTGTTGAGTCGAGTTGAATCGTTGATGTTGGTTGGATAGATTTTTTTTTGTTTAGAGTTTGCATTTTGCACATGAGTCTTTATGTACAGAAATCTGCACTTTGTGTCATAATTGCAAAGGTATGTTCATCTTTTTTTTCTTGTTTTTGGTCATTTTATGATTACATCATTATTTTTTTCTTTTTTCTTTTTTTTTTCTTTTTGCTCAGTTTTTCAGTTTTGTGATTTTTTTATTTTCGGTTTTGGTTGGGCTACAAGTCATTTTTTTTGGTTTTACATTTATGGTTGAAATGTTTCGACATAAAAAAGTCAGCCCAAAATAATGAAAATGGGCCTTAATTATATTTAATCACTTAATAATGAACTAGTGGATATCTCCGCGCGTTGTGACGGGCCTTAATTATATTTAACTACTTAATAATAAACTAGTAGATTTCTCCGCGTGTTGCGACGAAAATTTAGCTTGTATTACTTTGATTTATCGGTTTGATATCGGCATTCACTTAGTATAGCAATGGAAAAAAAACCTAAAAATGGAAAGTAATTGTAATAAATTAACCAATTATATTTGATCTTAAAACTTAGATAATAACTTGTGGTAAAATTTCAGGGTGTTACAATATTTATTTATCAAAATCAAACTATAGAATAGGTTAAACGATATCCTTTTTGTTAATATGCAAGGTGCCAAGGTGTATTTTAAAAGTAAAGTAAAATTATTTCCCAATAATTTTAGGAAAAGACAAAGTTATTTTAGGAAAATTTAATATTGTTGGCTCATAAACCAATTTTCCAATAATTTTTAAACGACGATAACTTTTTTCATACGATAATATTAAAAAAATCACCGTATTATGAGCATCAAAGTCACGTAATAATACATAGTTAACTATTGTTACGTAATTAAGTACTGATAAATAATCACGTAGCATTGCACTTGTTTCAAGAATAAAATGCATATTACGTAATTACATACTGGAACATAATCATGTACCATTATATCTTGTAAGATAAAAAATTTAAAAAATGAGAAAACTATAGAAATAGCCTACTCATATTAAATAGAATAAAATGTTAATTAATACTGTCACACCCCAACCGATGGCAGAATCATCAGGGCGCGGCACTAGGCGAATCAGATTGCTCAAGAGAATCCATGACAACTATATTGCGATAATATTTAATACATTCGTTATCCCATACTAACAAGTAATACCATCACATAAGTTATCACAGATTTCTTGCCCTCTCGAACAATACAAATCCGACAACCTAGATTTTAGTTGAGTTTCTAGACTTCCTAGTTTGATTTGAAATAGTCTGCGATCTAACCTGCAACATACGTTAAAATATTTGTCAATACAAAAGTATTGGCGAGTATACAGGTTTGATAAGTATAGCATAATAAATAAAAAGTGTAGCGAATTTCCATATGCATAAACGTAATACACGACATACATACTCACAAAACTGATACTACCAACTAAGTCCTCGATGCTCGAATGTACGATGGCATAACTAGACCCCGTCGGGCGCAATAGCACTATACTAGTCGTGATGGGACGTCGCGAGTATAAGCCCTAGCACATATGCAACTAGCATCACGTATATCTATGCATAACAGTTATTCGCAAGTGATAATTCGATTGATTGAATATTTCGTTTGATAAGTTCGATTTGTTAGAAACGTATGTTACACCCAAAATATGATTAAAAAGGGTTCAAGTATACTCACAGTGCGTAATTAGCGGAAATACAACTTGATTGGATTGGTTGCGAGCACGTCTGTGTTGATCCTTGAAGAATAGAGTAAACGATGTACGGTTAAGCGAGATTAGTCTTGAAGAGTCAGTCATCTGGTCGGATGGTGCTCACCCATTCGGATGGGCTCATCCGATCAGATGGCATATGGACCTGAGTCGGATGGCTGTCATCCGGTCGGATGACAGACTATCCGATCGGATTAGTTGCTGACTCGTGCGGATTGTCAATCGTTCGAACAAGAGTGACTCGTGCGGACTGACATGTCATCCGTGCGGACTGACATGTCATCCGTGCGGACAAGTGTCATCCGTGCGGACTGACTTGTCATTCGTGCGGACAAGTGTCATCCGTGCGGACAAGTGTCATCCGTGCGGACTTGACATGTCATCCGTGCGGACTTGTCATGTCTGTTTCGCACTCTGAACACTGTTTCCGAGTGTTTAACGGAAGGAATACGTTCGTTTTTACTAGGGTAGTGTAATTTCGCACTAACACTTGAAATTTCATCAGTCCCGAGCCGTTCTAACGGCCGGGAATCACCCCGTTCCATCAGATCTGGTAGTTCTTGATGGTTTTTCATGGTTAACTCGAAATCGCATAGATTTAGGTGAGATTTGTCATTAAAACATGTGGAAATCACCCGGATCTGAGTCCTTTATAGTGAAATGAGACCCCAACTTGAAGTTCATAAGAACTCTTGGTGACATCACCTCAAAACGCCTCAAGTCCGCAGATTTCACGGTTAGAATCTGAGTTTTAAAAGATAGAACGATGTAGAATCGAGTGTAGATTGTAGAGTACAGGTTTTAGGTTGAAATCTTACCGGAATCGCGAGGAATCGGGAGAAAAGGGTCTTGGAGCGTGTTTGGTCGAGTAGGAGCTGTCACATCACTGTTCAAGTGATGTGACAGGGTATTTATAGGCAACAGAGAGGAGGAGGGGTTCTGGTCCGGATTGCCCGTTCGCGCGGATGACCCATCCGTGCGGATAGCCCATCCGTGCGGATAGCCCATCCGTGCGGATTGCTATCCGTCCGGATAGCCCATCCGTCTGGATGGCTACCCGTCCGGATGGCCACTCCGACGAGATGGATTTCTCCGTTTTCGATCGTTTTGATGGATTTCGAAGTACGCGCTTTTCATAGTACATTTATATTATTATTATATATGTATACACGTCACTAAGGGTCGTATTTACGTATCCATATTCCAAAGTTTCGATACTTAACAATCGGTTTCCGTTTCGAGTGTGCGATTATAAGCGACGTTTCACGGCCATCAAAGAGGGTAGTATGGTCCTCTCTCGACGTTATTGCGAGTTGTGCCACAACGATTGACGGGGTACCATTCACTCGTATTGTCATCATCGTCACGACGACTGGAGTTATAGCACTCACCCGAGAGTCTTTGTTAGCGTTAATTGTTTTATGCTCGACACATCACGGCCACTGAGGAGGGTAGAATAGGTCCTCACTCAATACCTCCGTGAGTGTTAGTGTGATAATAGTGTAGTATAGTGATATTGTATTTCGAAAATATGCAATCATCCTTCGAATAGTGATATATATACGATATAGTTACACTATGATCCGAATCTCCGGTGCTAGGCATAACGAGTATAACGAGTAGTAACAACGCACAAAAGTGCGGGTTGTTACAGTCTCCCCTACTTTAGGAAATTTCGTCCCGAAATTAATCCAATAGGTAGGCTTCTAAGAGTTGGTCTCGTATGAGTAGGATACAGCGAGCGATTTGATCGTAGGTTGACAGCGAGGACGTTTCGAATAAGAGAGATCGACTGCGATAGCGAGAAGGCGACGTAAAGACAAAAGTATTAATCCCACGAGTTGGCATTCCAAAGTACCTTGTCTTGTGTAGAATTCGTTAGTTCGATGCGATTGTAATTTGAAAGGTTTCTCATGACGTAGAGTTAACTGAGTCGATCGTTAACCAACGTTACAAGAAGCGTTTGTTTTAGATATTAAAAAGGGATTTAGGATGAAAATCTTTGAAAATTTTCCTTTTAACGTGCGGTCAACAGAGTCGATGTTAACCGATGTTGCAAGCAAAATTTTAAGTTTCTAACGTTTTAAGGAATTCGAAGATGAAAACAAGGGTCACGAAAACTCTCCTATGACATGGGTTCCAGCTGAACTCGATGTTGAACCGACATCTCAAGAAAGTCTTGTTTTTTATCTTGAAAAAGGTTTTAAGGAAAAATTGGACTCATGAAGCTCCCTTTGAACATGGAGTTAAGCTGATTCGATGTTACCTCCACATTGTGAGGAATTTCACTTGTTCCATGGTTTTAATAAAAGTTTTATAAAAAAATCAGTTTTAACCTTTTGAAAAGGATGATTTAGCATCAAGCCCCACTTGGCACCTTCCCACGGAAGTTCGTTAATATGTTTAAAACACTTATATATAGGAAGTACCAGCGGCGTATCCACCATGCTTTGCTCATATTACTTCCGTTTCGTGAGGCAGTGTCAGGTGTGCCGATATGACTCGGATAGAATTGCGTTTACTCGGCCCAATCGATAGAAAGTCGGACCGAGCATAAGATAGGATCGAATAGATTAATCCAGTGAGTTGATAAGCGAGAAGCGAATAGCGCGTTTTCGATTAGATTCCACATTACACCCACATGGCACGTTTCCACGGGAGTTTGCTAACATGGCGAAACACCGTGCTTAACCAGGTTAGCTTTGCCTCGTGAAGTGGTGTCATGTGTACTTAATACCATACAGACTGCAATGAACACCAAGCGAGCGATAAGCGGTAGATTATACACGATAGGCGATCAGCGATTAGGTGATTAAACGAATAATACAAACACAACACTAGTAATGATGGTGATGTTAATCGAATTACGATAAACGGCAGTTGTTGCGTGCAAGCGATGAAGGTATACGGTTCGATTTTGATTTATTAACACCACAGAGTTTGACTAACATTTGACCCCACATGGCCTTTTTCCACGAAAGATCGCTGATATGGCTAAAACACCCTGCCTTAACCATATGAGCTTCATCTCGTAAAGCGAGGTCATGCGTGCTAACTTAACACGAATATCACAGCTAACGGTATAGCGATAGATTGATACACAGCAGACGATATAGATTCACATAATAAGCGATAGAGATTGCGAGATACACAAGGTAAGCGATTTCAACTAGTCGGGTTTGTTTCGAATAAGCTTAACGTTACGTTGCGACGCATCACGGTTATCGAGGAGGGTAGAATAGGTCCTCATCCGATAATATCGTGAGTGTTAATGTGTTTGACGAGATTGATCGCTATAGACTTACGACTAGTCTTGCGTTGATGCAATTGTCCTGTGAGGTAGACTCTCCAGAGTCCATCGATGAGGCGATTGCACTGCGTTTGCAGACTTACGACAAGTCTCGTGATGATACGGTTTGTTACGCCTTGCGATTGAGTGTAGTGTGTTGAAAATAATTACAATAGTATAATAGGTCTAATAACGTTCAACTCCACGTGGCACCTTCTTCACGGAACTTCGGTAGTATGATAAAGCACACCTTGCCCGACCCCTACTACTTTCACCCCGTGTTTTGGTGTCACCTTTTGTCCAAAACGCTATGGCACCTTTGAATTCACTACGATCTCCGTGCACTAACCCAAGTAATCCCGTGTGCACCCGCGATTAATCGTTCCTTGCACGTTTATCGTACCTCGTTCTAAAAGCGCAGTGAGGGTAAAACACATTATTTCGTGATATAGTATATAGTATGTGTGTGAATCTAGTCTAAGTGCGACGATTAGAGAGTGAAAGAGAATACAAGGGCAACATTGAGTAGTAGAGTAGGTTCAAAGCTTAGAAATAAACGTCGAAAATCGTATCATTACAACTTTATCCTACGCTTGCTAGGTACTTGATGCTGAAGACTTTTGCTGGAGCTGTTGTTGAGTTCACGGTTCGACGCGGCAGTTGTGGGTGAAGTGACCGTAACGGTTGCAGTTATTGCAATAGCGACAGTCAGCCCCAACTGGATGATGATAGGTGCATGAGTAACACTGAGGATGAGCTCCAGTGTAGGCTCGTTTCGGAAACATCGGAACGGTTCGAAGAGGTTCCGGTTGCAGTAGTTCGGTTGTTGATGAGCTCGGGCTTGAAGTCTTTCGTTTGCGGCTGGGTTCGTCGATGTCTTGCAAAGAGATGTCGTCGTTGGAGGATTCGTCTGAAGACTCGCTTGCGGAGTCTTTGGCTGATTTGTCGGAAGATCCGTCGGCAGATTTGTTAGAAGAATCGGCAGCAGATCCGTCCGAAGAATCGTTAGCAGATCCGTCAGAAGAATCGTTAGCTGATTCATTAGAAGAATCGCCAGCAGATTTGTCAGAAGATTCGTCAGTAGATTCATCAGAAGATTCGTCAACATGTTCGCCTGAAGGATTATTGGCGATTGCTTGATGAGCTTGCTTGACAGGATTCCTTGAGAATAATCATTCCATGAGTCGTTTGTTGTTGATTTCTGTGGCTAAGCGGTATGTTTCTTCGATGGTAGCCGGTCTTGCAGCTTCGACAAAATCGCCCACACACTCAGGCAAGCCGCGAATGTACTTCGAAATGGCTTTTTCTGAAGTGTTGACTTGACTTGGGCAGATTATGCTAAGCTGTTTGAACCTTGCGGTGTAGCCAGCATTGTCACCTTCGGTTTGCTTGATTTCCCAAAACTCGTTTTCTAGTTTCTGGATTTCATGAGGGGGCAGTACTCTTTCTTCATGAGCTCTTTCAGCTCATTCCAAGAGAGAGCGTATGCTGCGGAGATCCCACGTTTGTTACGTTCGGCGGTCCACCAGTCGAGTGCTCGTGATTGAAATACTCCGGTAGCGCAAGTAGTACGGAAGCTATCGGGACACCCGCTTTGACGGAGGGTAACTTCGATAGAATCGAACCACTGGAGTAGTTGAGTCGCACCTCCTTCACCCGTGAACTCCATCGGTTCACAGGCTTTGAAGTGCTTGTAGAGAAAAGTAGATTGCGGAGCTTCCGTCTTGGAGTCTTCCGAGGCTCGAGAGTTGCTGAGAGAGTGCACTTGAGCGGCAATTCGAGGAATAAGCTTACTCACTTCCTTAGTCACAAGTGATGCGATCCTCTTATTGACACTTCGTTTGGCTCTCCTCCTAGCTACTCGTCTCGAGGTAGAGTTGTTGGAAGGCATCTAGACAGAAAGAGAATAGGAATGAGATTCGATCATAATGATTTTTGAGTTTCGCGAGGCGATTGAGCGCGTTCAAAACTTGTTGCGATAGTATATTAGTAATGTGAATCACATAGGAGCCACATAGGAGACACGGAATCCCTAAGTTCCCTCACATTGACTTGTTTGTTTATACATTATTTATATATCTATATAATTGTAGTTTGTAGTTATACGCATACAGGTCGATTTAGAATAAGTGGGGACGCGTGGAAGTGAGAAAACGATAGCGAAGGCGATAGATTATGCATTTGTTTTGTTGCGAACATTCGGGTTCGTTTTAGATTGCGATGGCTGTGCGAATCGTGTGTTTATAAAGTAGGGAGTGAAAATCGTTAAATCGAGAAATTGACAAAGCGTAAAGTCTCAAAATGTAAATAAGTTCCAGCCAGTGTGAAATTGGTTGTTCGTACTATAGAGTGCCTTGGGTGTTTAGGCGTCGACTACCCAAGGTAACCCAACTATATTTAACAAGTTCGGGCGCGCGCGCTGACCTAGAAGACTCCATGCTTCCACTGGGATGCAGCTCATGGCATTCGTCTTCCTAGTCATCGCGTGGCTCGAGTTATTGCAATAGTCGAGTCCTTGGTGAGAGCTTTTGAAAACCAATTTAAAGAGGGGAACGGCTTATCAAGGTACGGGTTTCACCCCTGACTTAACGGCTTGGTTCCTAATTGTGGTTATGCTCTTCGAATGAATTCGTGAGTTCCACTAGATTTCGAAATGGAGACTTTCGTCGAGATGTGGATGTCACTCCTAACTCGATGAAAGGTTCTCGTGCTAGAAAAATGCGCTGAGTGAGCAATCCCGTCGAGAGTTCTTGGTTTTCACACCTGATCTTGACTGGATCGCTCGGTTTCGTTATGCGAGTATTTTCGAAAACACGTGTATTGTGTCGGCCTTAGGAAAGGCTTCTTCGTGTGAAGTTGTAGTACGCGGTATTCACACAAAGTTGTAGCTTTTAGCGATTTCGATCGAGAGTATCAAGTAAGCCCGATACAAACCCCACTGGGTTCGTACGAGTCGGCCTGTTGGTACTTAGACTATAGACTAGGTCAATTTCTAAGACGTCGACCCAGACTAGGTCGAGTCTGACCTAATTCCCTATAGTTATGGCTCTGATACCAATCTGTCACACCCCAACCGATGGCGGAATCATCGGGGTGCGGCACTAGGCGAATCAGATTGCTCAAGAGAATCCATAACAACTATATTGCGATAATATTTAATACATTCGTTATCCCATACTAACAAGTAATACCATCACATAAGTTATCACAGATTTCTTGCCCTCTCGAACAATACAAATCCGACAACCTAGATTTTAGTTGAGTTTCTAGACTTCCTAGCTTGATTTGAAATAGTCTGCGATCTAACCTGCAACATACGTTAAAATATTTGTCAATACAAAAGTATTGGCGAGTATACAGGTTTGATAAGTATAGCATAATAAATAAAAAGTGTAGCGAATTTCCATATGCATAAACGTAATACACGACATACATACTCACAAAACTGATACTACCAACTAAGTCCTCGATGCTCGAATGTACGATGGCATAACTAGACCCCGTCGGGCGCAATAGCACTATACTAGTCGTGATGGGACGTCGCGAGTATAAGCCCTAGCACATATGCAACTAGCATCACGTATATCTATGCATAACAGTTATTCGCAAGTGATAATTCGATTGATTGAATATTTTGTTTGATAAGTTCGATTTGTTAGAAACGTATGTTACACCCAAAATACGATTAAAAAGGGTTCAAGTATACTCACAGTGCGTAATTAGCGGAAATACAACTTGATTGGATTGGTTGCGAGCACGTCTGTGTTGATCCTTGAAGAATAGAGTAAACGATGTACGGTTAAGCGAGATTAGTCTTGAAGAGTCAGTCATCTGGTCGGATGGTGCTCACCCATTCGGATGGGCTCATCCGATCGGATGGCATATGGACCTGAGTCGGATGGCTGTCATCCGGTCGGATGACAGACTATCTGATCGGATTAGTTGCTGACTCGTGCGGATTGTCAATCGTTCGAACAAGAGTGACTCGTGCGGACTGACATATCATCCGTGCGGACAAGTGTCATCCGTGCGGACTTGACATGTCATCCGTGCGGACTTGTCATGTCTGTTTCGCACTCTGAACACTGTTTCCGAGTGTTTAACGGAAGGAATACGTTCGTTTTTACTAGGGTAGTGTAATTTCGCACTAACACTTGAAATTTCATCAGTCCCGAGCCGTTCTAACGGCCGGGAATCACCCCGTTCCATCAGATTTGGTAGTTCTTGATGGTTTTTCATGGTTAACTCGAAATCGCACAGATTTAGGTGAGATTTGTCATTAAAACATGTGGAAATCACCCGGATCTGAGTCCTTTATAGTGAAATGAGACCCCAACTTGAAGTTCATAAGAACTCTTGGTGACATCACCTCAAAACGCCTCAAGTCCGCTGATTTCACGGTTAGAATCTGAGTTTTAAAAGATAGAACGATGTAGAATCGAGTGTAGATTGTAGAAGTACAAGTTTTAGGTTGAAATCTTACCGGAATCACGAGGAATCGGGAGAAAAGGGTCTTGGAGCGTGTTTGGTCGAGTAGGAGCTGTCACATCACTGTTCAAGTGATGTGACAGGGTATTTATAGGCAACAGAGAGGAGGAGGGGTTCTGGTCCGGATTGCCCGTTCGCGCGGATGACCCATCCGTGCGGATAGCCCATCCGTGCGGATAGCCCATCCGTGCGGATTGCTATCCGTCCGGATAGCCCATCCGTCCGGATGGCTACCCGTCCGGATGGCCACTCCGACGAGATGGATTTCTCCGTTTTCGATCGTTTTGATGGATTTCGAAGTACGCGCTTTTCATAGTACATTTATGTTATTATTATATATGTATACACGTCACTAAGGGTCGTATTTACGTATCCATATTCCAAAGTTTCGATACTTAACAATCGGTTTCCGTTTCGATTGTGCGATTATAAGCGACGTTTCACGGCCATCAAAGAGGGTAGTATGGTCCTCTCTCGACGTTATTGCGAACGTTATTGCGAGTTGTGCCACAACGACTGACGGGGTACCATTCACTCGTATTGTCATCATCGTCACGACGACTGGAGTTATAGCACTCACCCGAGAGTCTTTGTTAGCATTAATTGTTTTATGCTCGACACATCACGGCCACTGAGGAGGGTAGAATAGGTCCTCACTCAATGCCTCCGTGAATGTTAGTGTGATAATAGTGTAGTATAGTGATATTGTATTTCGAAAATATGCGATCATCCTTCGAATAGTGATATATATACGATATAGTTACACTATGATCCGAATCTCCGGTGCTAGGCGTAACGAGTATAACGAGTAGTAACAACGCACAAAAGTGCGGGTTGTTACAAATACGGTGTAATTTTTTTAATATTATCGTATAAAAGGTTATAGTCATTTGAAAATCATGAAGTAAGTGGGTTTATGAGTCATAAATATAAGATCTTCTTAGACCACCCGTAGTGGGCGTGGTTTTTCCAAAATTTGCCAAAAAAAACGCCCGATCACACCCATACACGTTCCCCCTGGGCGTGTTTGACCAATTTTTTTGGTTTGGCGTGTTTAAAATCACGATGTTGGCGCAAAAGTTTGACCAGTCACATTGAAGCTTCATTTTTTTTTTTGGCCAATAGCTTTTTTGTTTGGTTTTTTTATTTTTATTTAATTCTCTACACCCTTTTAACAGAATGTCCACATCCTCACTACACCCATTTTATAAAAACGCCCAATAATGCCCCTTACTGACTGTATTGCCACATGACGAAAAACACCAAAAAATAAGGAGTATTATTCACCCTTACCAGTACGCATGTTCTTATTTTCATTTCTCCACTTGCCTGTAACTAAATAACAACATAGTGGACACTCCAAATGGGTTGATAGTTTCCGAAAGTGTATTTATTTACAAAAAATCTTAGATTTGGAGTTGATAGTTTCCGAAAGTGAATTTATTTACAAAAAATCTTAGATTACTGTTTTAAAAATATAGTTTCTACAATCATAAAAATACAATTTATAAAATTTTTAGAAAAGAGTAAATTGTTAAAATCGTACCTGAGGTTTGGGCATTTTGTCATTTTCATTCAAAACAACTTTTTGTACAATATAGTCTCTCACTTTTGGGATTTTTTGTCATTTTCATTCAAACATCTAATTTGCTTTATTTTTTTTATCAAACATTTGGATGAAAATGGCAAAAAATCCCAAATCTCAGGGACGATTTTTGGCAACAAAAAAAAAAGTCTGACATTTGGATGAAAATGGCAAAAAATCCCAAAAGTGAAGGATTATATGGTATAAAAAGTTGTTTTGGATGGAAATGACAAACATACTCAAACCTCAAGGATGATTTTAGCAATTTACTTAGGCCTGTAAACGAACCGAACGTTCATGAACTTGTTCGGCGGGAAGTTCGTTTATTTAACAAACAAACGAACGAACACGAACAAAAAAATTTGTTCGTTTAATTAAATGAATGAACATGAACACATCTTGTGTTCGTTCATTTATGTTCGTGAACATTCATTTATGTTCGTGAACGTTCGTTTAAATTTTAGTAAATACATAAATAGTTAGATTTATATAAATATTAGGTTTTCTAACTACTTATATTAATATGACTAATTAGTATATTTATGAACTCTAATTTAGATGTGTTTTCGGATGAATTGTAATATAGTAGACTTGTTTGTTCAATCATGTTAATTTATGTTTGTTTATGTTTATTCAACTATGTTCATTTTTTTGTTTATGTTCGTTTGTGTTCGTTAATGTTCGTGAACTGTTCGTTTAGGCTTTAAACAAACGAACACGAAGATGTCCGATTTCTTAATGAACGAACACGAACAAAAAAAAATGTGTTTGATTATATGTTCGTGTTCGTGTTCAAGTTCGGTTAAAGTTAAATGATCGAACACGAACATGCCTATGTTCGTGTTCGTTCGGTTCATTTACAGGCCTAAATTTACTCTTAAAAAAATGACAAAAGGATTTTGGCAGGACAACACAGGCAGCTAAAATAAAAAGTTACAAAACCCGTTGTCCAGACGGTAGATAATTATAACTCAAGAATCATACTGTTTTTTCTTTATTATAAACTAGTGGGAAACCCGCGCGTTGCGGCGGGGTCGACAGTAAGGGATGGGAAAATAAATCAAGCCATCTAGGACCCGCACGTTATGAAGAACTTGTCAAACGGGAAAAAATAGACGACATAAAAACGTTGAACCACACACGTGCGTTATGTCGTGTTAACTCGCAAAACTTAGAAAGAAACGTTGAACCAAACACACTTTACGCCTACAAATTGGAGTACAACCTCTTATTCCTACAAATATTAATTTGTATGTGCTTAAAAGTGATTTATGGTTGAAAGTAAAAGAAATTAAAGATAAAAAACCCAAATATGAGTACAACTCACTAAACACATGGGTACAATCTTTCATGTCAACAAATGTTACAAATTGATATTATATAAATGTTAAGCATGGACATCGTATTACTTGTGTATAACTTCGCTTTTTTTATGATAATTCACATGTAGAACCAACAATATTGATAACTTCTCTTTACACAAATAACTACTTGTGTTCTTTTGAGCTTCTTGACAGCTTTCATTACCAACTGTCCAATCTAGCAGCATCCCATGCGACTCAAGATCTTGCTTATTCATAGTATATACAATTATTGACGGAAAGTTATACACGCCATCTTCGACGATGAATGCGTAGCTGCAGTTGTTAAAACCCATCTTTCCCACATTGCGGCTATTACTCTCTACATGGAAGCGGAATCTCGTAAGATCTGCAGGTACTATTGCAGCTTAGCAACAGCCAATCGTACTCGAACATGACCCAATGATTGGGTTGCAGCTAGCAGGCATCGTCAGGCATCCGGCTTGATAATCTTGGCCAATCTTTATGTTCCCCCGAGTGTCACAACCAAGAGTTGTGATCCTGTTTCGACCAAGCGAGATGGGAAATCTTGATAAATGTACTGACAACCATTCAATAAATGCCAACCCTCATATAACAGTTTTCAATATTATGGAAGTTACAATCCTTTCCTTCTCAAATAACTTACACACCCTTAACTCGCAGCAAAAGCAGGGAATTTTGACCCGTTCACAAATGAATGAGATGTCTAATCAATAAAATAGCCTCTTTATCATTTATACAATTATATCCTATCAATATAAACACCTTAGCAATATAAATGGGTGCCTACAATTTCACACTAAATGAAAAAGTTGAATGTTGGTTGGATTCTTAACACCCTAAGCAAATCCTACAGCATCCATTGCTAGGCTCATAAAAAAAAACTGCTCGACCTCAAATACCAGCAACGCTTTTTGGGCGCAGTGGTTGTGGATGAGAAGAGAACTCCACAGTATCACACTCAGGCAATGAATACCAAATTTGTGGCCTCCTTGTGAGCAAAGCGGGCAATATTGGTTAGTATCAAGGTTAGAGTCAGATGTTACGATAATAATGTTTAATAAAAGAAAATAGTTAGTATAAATCTTACCAGCTCCAATGGCATAGACGTTCTTTAATCCACCCATCACTTCATGAGAGATAAGATCACCGTTATCCCATACAGTAAAGTGCGGTTGCCTTAGAAACTTGGCTAGTGGTTTCCTCCATTTCTCTGGTCCACATATCCGCGCATTTGCATACTCCTTATTATATATTTATGATGCGATATTTGGTCCACCGAGATATAGAATATTTTCCATTGGAATTCCAGCTGTAAGAAGACCAGAAATAAACTCAATCTTTCTTTTCAGTCAAAACAAGAAAAAGAAGAATAACGAAATAGTCGGCCCGCTTCGTATTCCTTGATGAAGCAAAAAAGTTCAGAAAAGATTACAAAAGTAATAGAGATGCTTATCCCTATTTATAGCTAATAATTAACTTAAACCCACAAGCTAATTTAAATTAAAAATAAAAAAACAAAAACTTGAGAAGCATATCCTACGACATCTTTATATCAAAATAAGCGGGGAAACCGCGCGTTGCGGTGGAGTCCAGAATACGGGATGAGAACATAATTCAAACCATAAAACAATAAAAAAAAATCACGTATGAGTTGTATCCATAAGTCTTGGTAAGTGTATATATAAAGAAGAAAGAATATACTAATTAGTAACTTCATGTCCACAATAAGACCACCCGTAGTGGGGCGTGATTTTTAAAAAAAATTGAAAAATAACGCCCCAAAACGCCCCTCCCCCCACTACACCGGGCGTTATTGGGCGTTATAATTCAAAAATTTGGAGGCCGGCGTTTTAATAAAAACGCTTATTTGGTTCCTTGTGTGGTTTGACCCACCAATCAATTTTAAGATTCCCTGACAACTTTTTGAGCAACCAATCAAATATGCTGATTTGTTTTTTTTTTTTTTTTAAACGCTGATTTGTTTTTTTTTTTCATTAAAAATAATATGGGCGTTATTGGCATAATGCCCCACTACGCCACTTTTGCTATAATGCCCCAACGCTGACTAGGATGCCACGTGTCGGATAATGCCCCATGGTGGGGGCATTATAACAACTTACCACTACACATGGTCTAAGTCTTGGTCAACAAAGTGATAAGTTAAAACCTGTATCAAGCATCTGGACATCAGACACATAATAATTTATCTTCCCCGCCAATTGCAATAAGTTGGTTTTCCATGAAACACGTGTATGACTGTTACGCTTGGCTAGTGGAGTTCCTGTTGTTGCCACTCGTTTCCATACCATTGTGTCTGAAAAGAATGGATAAAAATGCCATTTACATTATAACACTGATAGCATGTAAAGATACACCTAACACTCACCTGTATTTAATATGTGTATAAATAGTCAAAATACTCTTCAACAAGTGCAACAATGTGGCCTTCCCCTATTAGAAATAGTGTAATCCACATATTTGTGGCTGAAAACAGTTATACTTCCAAAATTCCCATAGATGTTCATAACACTAACAAATGGTTATACTTGCAAAAATCTCATAAAGATAACCAGAGTTGGCCAAAAAAATTAAACAATATAATATATAACAGAAAGTGGTTTTATACCAAACAAAAAATTATAAGAAAACTACTTACCATATAGATTGGGACTTCATGTATACCAACCAAGTATAACCAGAGTAGGTTAACACTTTAATACCAATAAAAATGACCCGTACACGAACGTTAATTCATATCCGCCTCGAACATTAACTCGAGGTAAAGAAACAAACAACTGGCCACCCCTAACTCTAAACCCATTCCTTACTTCCTTTATTGTACCTGGGCCACCATTTATATGCCTATGACCCGACTACACTTGACTTTGACCCAAACATACCTTTACCCGACTACACCATTCGAGTTATTCTATATTTATACAGATTTTTAACAGATTCATTTAATACCCGCATGCATTAATATACTTACAGAGGAAAATGTTAATCTGTTTTACCATTTGACCCGTCTCCGTTCTAATTTCTTTAGTTGACCCATTTGACGTAAACCATAACCCGCATTGATAGTCTGATTGGGTGAAAACAAGCCAAGCTGCACATGAGCTACCCAAAATCGGCTCACTAAAAGCTCGAATCAAGCCGAGCTTAAATGAGCCCCGACTTGAGCTTGAGCCTAAACATACGCTCGTTTAACAAAACAATCCTGAGCCCAAGGCTTCACTTATCTAGCTCAAGTAGGCTCGCAAGCAAAAAAAATATATAAATTATATACTTACATAATATTTATTATATATAAATAATTAAAAATTATAATTATAAATAAGTTAGTAATAAACGAGCAGAGATCGAGCTTAGGCAAGGTTCGGCCTCGGTTTTTTTACACCCCTACGCACTAACCCATACATAAGTAACAGGTGAAAACAGATATATATACAACCCCCTTCAGCCAAACTTAAATTCTGAATCCAACCCTAGATTTAATCTACATTGGTTTTTATAGTAATGTTACGGATAGAATGTAGTTGGTGCTATGTTTGGGTGAAAACAAGCCAAGCTGCACATGAGCTACCCAAAATCGGCTCACTAAAAGCTCGAATCAAGCTGAGCTTAAATGAGCCCCGACTTGAGCTCGAGCCTAAACATAAGCTCGTTTAACAAAACAATCCTGAGCCCAAGGCTTCACTTATCTAGCTCAAGTAGGCTCGCAAGCAAAAAAAAAATATATAAATTATATATTTACATAATATTTATTATATATAAATAATTAAAAATTATAATTATAAATAAGTTATTAATAAACGAGCAGAGATCGAGCTTAGGCAAGGTTCGGCCTCGGTTTTTTTACACCCCTACGCACTAACCCGTACATAAGTAACAGGTGAAAACAGATATATATACAACCCCCTTCAACCAAACTTAAATTCTGAATCCAACCCTAATGTTCTTGAAATGCATAAAAAATTAGAATTCTTTTACAAACATAGCACCAACTACATTCTATCCGTAACATTACTATAAAAACCAATGTAGATTAAATCTTTCTCAGGAGAAACCCAAAACCGCTATCGATTATAAACTTGTAACATTTTAAAGTTTATCACCCCTATCAAGATATACTGCATACTTTTTTTACAACTTATGAAAATGAAACCAATAAACCAAGTACCTTGAGCCCAGCTAGCAGAGCCATGAGCCCGATGGAGTACGCCTCGAGTACAAACCACCGGTCTTCGTCGATTCGCGGTCCGCCCGTCTGCTCTATCAACTTCCATAATCTTTGCAAAATGGGTATCTGTATCAACCAGATTAATGTTTATTACAACAACAACAACCATACTGGCATTTTTGTAGATAAAACGTATTTCTATATTCGGTAGAAAGGGAAAGAAGAGACGGAGACATACCTGATGACGGCGACATAGAAGGGTGGTGGTTCAGGGCGGCGACCTGCCGGTGATGAAGACTGTGTGCGGTAGAAGAGGTGTCCGACGGCGATTGGGGTTCAGGGTGGAGAAGGAGTACGGTGGCGGGTGACCGGCGACGGAGATGGATCGTGTGAGTGGTCGCGACGGCCGGTGCTTGATAACACAATAACAGTAGTAAGAAACGATTAAAGAAGTGACAAAACCTAATTGAGTCGACCTTCTGGCGCCTAATCGAACGACCACCATCAAAGTCCCTTCCTCTCCTCGCCTGTTCTCATTCCCCCATTCTCTTTCTGGCGATCTATGCCTGATTCTCTCTATATGTAGCAGGGTTGAAGGAATTGAATCGATTAGAAACAGATGCATTCAATGGCCGATATAGGGGTCTGAAATCCCCCAATTACCCTTTTGGTGTCTTAAATTTTTTTATGAAATGGCTTACACATCCTTGTACATAATGCTTCACAACTTGTAAAAATGGTAAAATTACTTTTTTGTACGCCACTTCTCCTTTTTATAATAGTATAAATGAAGGTCATAATATTATACCTTTGAGATTAAAGATTCTTAACTTACAATTTACATCTCAAGTCAATTCATTTAGGGTACTTAATGCCGGTGTGGGTAATATAATCTTATATACAATTCCAGCACACAGATAAATATATGATGCCATCTACCGAGTCATATCAACGAGTCATATAGTTTAAAAAAATTGTTCGACTAATAGTTGTGAACCCAAATCAACGAGTTTATGTATTTGTGATAATGAAGAACATATAATAACACTATTTTATAAAAGAAATGCTGGAATTTTGATGTGATATCCGAATTAAAGAGAGGAGGGTGTTGAAATTTTCATGGGACACAACAAGTGCTATAGCATATTGTTTTCGACTATCGTTTTGAAAATAAGATAACAACCACTTTATCAAAGAGTTTGATTATGACGTTCGATTAGTGGAGGTAAATATAATACAAATTAGTGGCGGAGCTTGACTAAAAGTTCCGGGGGACGGAAAGTCTGGGACCCAATTTATATATTGTATAAATAGTTAGACAAAATAATTGAGGGGACGATCCATAATTTTAAAAATTTCGGACGAATTATCCTGACGATTAGAAAGTAGATTTTTTATATTGTAACAAATCAATGGAATACTGAAACCATATAGAACTTAAAAGTTTATAGTCATAATTAACTAAAAGTCTAACATAAACGTTCATCAAGAAACAACAATATTTATACTAAGATACGATAACCATAGATAAAAGACTCGATAATTTAGAAAATAAATATGATTCAAATCTACGGGTAACCTTCAATTCCTTGATTAATGGAATCAGATAAATATTATTCAAATATCCAAATGCTCCTGCATCATAGTGTTCTTTTCCGTTTTTCCCACTTATATCAATTGCAAAGATCAATGATCAAACATAGACTTTACAATGACCTTAAAACACGTGTAACTATATCAACACTAGAAAACATATTAATGAGGATGACCATCAGATAAGTTGTTCGAAGCTACTAACTGTTTCCTGGACGGCAAGCCTTTGGTTTCCTGGATGGCATCTGTTCCACCAAATCTATCATATAATTCCACTAAAAATAAATACGAGGCGAGCTTAAACGAGCTCGAGCTCGAGTCCGAGCCTAAAAACAAGCTCATTTAGTAAACGAGCCCGAGCTTCGCTTATCGAGCTCGAGCCGGCTCGCAAGCCTAAACGAGCTTTCTGTTTATATATATATATATATTTTTAATATATTTATATAATAATAATTACCATTTATATAAATATAAAAAAATAACTAAATTATATGTATAATAATAATTATAATCAATATAAACTAATTAATAAATACTAAACGAGTCGAGCCCGAGCCGAGCTAGAGCTTGAAAAATTAACCTTCATAAAGCTCGAATCCAGCTCGAGCTTTCATATGTTAAACGAGCTCGAGCCTAGTCGAGCTCGGGCTCAACTCGTCTCGTTTGCACCCCTACATGAAGTGGTTTAAAGCACCTATCATCATTACCTATTTATTATTTTTTGTTTATATATTTTATTTTTTAATTTATATGGCAATTTTAATAACTACAAAATATAAAAAAACATAATTTCATTAAAATAAAATAAAACATTATAAAGTCCACCTTTTGAGGAAGGGGGTTGGGTTTGGGGTTTGGCTTGAGTTTCGGGTACGGATTCGGTTTCGGGTGTGTTTTGGGTTTGGATAAAGAGTATGATTATGAAAAAAAAGTGTAGAGATTTTGGATAAAAAGTAGAGGAAGAAATATAAATTATAAAGAGAAGAGATGAAAATTATAGAAAAATGGTAGGGTATCTATATGTAAATTATAAATTTTAATTTTTTTTAAAGTAGTCGTTGATCAACGGTTATGTTGACCAACTCACCCTCGATCTCCTCAATTCTGCTCGTTAGCACGCTGGCGGAAAGGCGGTGGTATGGTGGTTGGCGTAGAGGTGTACAAATCGGTTTTTTTCAAAAACCGGTTTCGGTTACTGGTGCGTGTCGAGTGCAATATGATTTTTATTGATATTTTGAGCCCATTTTACGTATTAGTCAAGTTTTAAATTTATAAAACACGATATTATACTAACACTAAACACACACTTGGGCAAGTGAATCCATCGCGAGCGTAGTATAGTGTTGGTAAGATACCGAGGTCGTCCAAGGACACAAGAGCTTTTAATACCGGTTTATCCTCAACGTCTAATCGATCAATTTTTTAAGAAAAGAGTTTCTTAAACATGAAAATAAAACTAAGAATGAAATGATAAATAAAATGAAAAACAAATAGACAAGATAGAATCACTTGGATCCAACTCATCTTTAATGTATCCTTTGATGATTTTCGGACTTTTTAAGAGATTATCTTAGTTATAGTAGTAAGCCCATCTTTTGAATGTGATGTTACCCTCAACCTAGTGGTTTGAGTCAGCATGGATACAATCGCAAAGGGTCGGAATATTGAAAGACAATTAAGTTAGTTATCAATGCGAAAAGTGGTAGGCCCCTCTTTTGAAGGTGACGTTACCCTCGGCTAAGTGGTTTGAGTCATCAAGGATACAATCCCAAGAAGTCGGTTTAAAGTATTAATAGTAGTTTACATATGAGGGGTTCAAGCTATTCGCACCCCCGCCATCCAATACCGTTGGGCATTGAAGGAGGTCCTAGTAAGCTTGAACCAAGTCCTCACAGGATCTATACAGTGAACGAGACAAGAACTTTACCAAACCACCCTCCTAACCCCCTTCCAGGTAGTTAACGCGCTTTATATAGACCGTAAAGACACGAATGAGCAAATCAATGACATCATGAAGAAATGGTAAAGAAAATTTACTTTCAATATAAGAAACTAGTTATTAAAGTCATTAGTACAAACCCAATTAAAAAGTGCCGAAAGATTAAAAATCAAAAGTAATACATTAAAGACTTGTCTTCACCAAGTGATGTAAGAGTTTAGCCAAACATGGCATTTGATTGACAAGAACTCTTACGATCAATCTTGGATCCCGAGACTACTACACACTCTAAAGATGGATGATGGATGATGGATGATGGTGGTGGGTGTTGGTGTTGTAGGAGTGGTGGCAAAGTGGGAGAGAAGTGGTTTGCCAATGGATGCCTTTGAAATGAACCGAGCACCCTTATTTATAGCCAAAACAGAGTCCTGGCCACGGCCCGTGACCATCCTTTTCTCTTCCTTCATTCAATGCAGTTGTCAGCAGAGGGCCCCACACGACCCCGTGTCTTCTGGGCACGGCCCCGTGGTCAACTCTTTGATGTACTATCAAGATTCTGCAAATCTTAGCGTTGACCACGCCCCGTGTAGAGCTGGGCACGGCCCCGTGGTGGGCGTAAAAGCTTCTGTAGGTTTGTCTTGTTGTGCAGGGCCTGACCACGCCCCATGCTCAGCTAGGCACGGCCCCGTGGTCAGGTTCTATTTCTTGTTTTTGCTTTGGGAGATGTTGCCGAGGGGTCGGGCATGTCACTTTATTCCTTCTTCTTGTATTTATGTTGGTTTTGGATGCTTATTTGTTCCTTTTGTTCTTTTAAGCTCGTTTAGTCCTGTAAATTAAAAAGGAAGAAAGAAACGTGCTTTTTCCAACATTAGTGCTAAAAAGGGGTTAGTTTTATGCCTCATTTGATATAATTTATATGTTGCATTTTGCACACATCAAATACCCCCACACTTGAATCTTTGCTTGTCCTCAAGCAAAACTCTTTAATATGTGGCTTACACACCCAAATGGAAGAGGTAGAGGAAAAGTTTGTGACTTATCTTGAGTCTCGGGAATCCAAGATATTGAATTTACGTTCCTCCATTCCGAGCGAACACTTCATTTGATTCAGCTTCAAATTAACTTTGCCCAAAGATTCGAAGGTGCGTTGGATGTTTGTTAGCATTAATTCTTCTTCGGGACTCATGATGATAAGGTCATCAATGTAAACTTCGACTGTTACGCCGATATCCTCCCCGAAGACTTTATCCATTAACCATTGATACGTAGCTCCCGCATTGCGGAGACCAAAAGGCATTTTTGTGTAACAGAAAATACCTTTGTCCGTGCATAAGCTGTCTTGTCTTTGTCCTCTTCCTTCATTTGCACTTGGTGATAGCCTTTGTAACAATTTAGGAAGCATTTCTAGCGGAAGGAAGCTAAGGAATCGACCTTCTTGTTAATCTCTGGGAGAGGATAACAGTCTTTTGGACAAGCTTTGTTGAGGTCCTTAAAATCGACGCACATACGCTATCCGCCATTATGCTTTTGCACCATTACTGGGTTAGCCACCCAAGTTTGATACCGAACTTCGCGTAATATGCTGGCTTGAAGTAGTTCAGTCACTTGTTCATTCATTGCGCGAGTCTTGTCTGGGCCCAGACTACTCTTTCCTTGTGCTACTGGCTCTACTGAAGGTCGAACATTCAAACAATGTTCCGCGACATCTCTTGGTACGCCAGTCTTGTCCGCTGGGGACCATGCGAAAAAATCCATATTCTCAAATAGAAGTTGTTTCAGTCTTGCGCGAATTGCGGGTGATATGGCATGTCCTAGCAAAATGGTTTGCTTAGGATAGTCATTGTTGAGTACCCATTTCTCTGGTTCGTTAGAGGAAGATGGTTTTGCGGCTTTTACTGGTGGTTCATCGTCTACAGACATGACTTCTTTGTTCGATTATAAGATTGCTACTCCGGTTTTTGTTGGAAAACTACAAGCAGCGTGTGGTATGGAAGTGATCATGCTAAACTCCATTTGCGAGCGTTGACCCAACAAAACATCATGGCGGGATGTAGCTGGCATGACCATAAAGTTGACCGACACGGTACACGAGTGTTTACCGTCGGAAAGCGTAACGGGGAACGAGATCTGACCTAGTGGAAAGACGGCTTCATTGCAGAAACCAGTTAGCGGGAAATCAACTGGTTTCAAGCGCGCCTTGTCCTCTGGGTCTAACTGCTTGAAACACTGCTTATATATGATATCCATAGAACTACCCGGATCAATGAACATATAATCGATACGGCAATGACCAAAAATACCGGTTATGACGACTGGTCGTTCCTCTTGAGGACCTCCCGGTACATTAGGGAAAATTACTTGTTGCTCGCGCCAGTGTTGATTATGGCTTCGTTTGTTGTTGCGCTTGTGCGATGGCCCTCCTTGCACCATATGTGTTAGTTTTGTATTGTTATTACTTGTACTGTTATTTTCGCGAATAATCCTTCTAACGTCGTCTTGTACCACGAGACTGAGCTTCCCTAGCTATTTTTCGTCATTGGGCTGGGTGTCCCACTGCTGTGATAGATGTGGGCCCAGGGTTGTACAATCAACTTGCTTCTAAGGATTTTGCTCTACAGGAGGTTCTTGACGTCTGGATCTAAGATGAGTAAACTCGCATCTATTGCTAGACTGAGAGTACATTTGTGTGTCTTTGGCCGACACATGGGATGATAAATCGTAATAGAACACTCGAGATGTGGTTGGAAAATGCACCTGAGTTGCAGGTTCATGTGCCTGCATTGTTGTTTGAGCCGCTGGTGTACAAAGTTGTGCAAAATTTGCATTTAAAGCCTTTTGAAATTTGACAAACCAACAAATCAGAGTTTCCTCCTGAAGTAGATCTGTACCAATCGGAGTTCCGAGATGAACTCCCGAGGTAACAGGATTGTGCACCTGATTCTCCTTATGATGAATATCATCGTCGTAGTTAAACAACTTTCCCACGATTTCGTTGACACGAGAAGCACGAGTCAAAATGCCCCTGTTTTCGGATCGAGGACTTGGTGGGTAATTTGACGGACCTTCTGCCATTGAAAACAGAAGAGAGGAAAAAATGAATCGATCGAGAAAATGAAATGAAAATAGAAAATCGGTGGACGCCAATGAAGAAACAGTGGATCAGAATTGACCGGAATCAATTAGATCTAGGGTTTAGTCTCTGCATAAAAGGTTAATCTCCTCGTTGATTGCTGGTAGAAAGCTACTTCATCGGAGAACACTGCAAAACAGAAAGCCATTAGACTCGCCACGGGGAGAATGGGGGTTCTCTCCGTAACCACCCTCCGGCGTGAGAATAAGTATGGTGATCTCAAAGGGAAAGATGAAGTAGTAGTGGTGAAAGTGAAAGTATGTGAAAGTGGCTTGTGAGATCATACCTGAAGTATCTTATTTATAACCGGAATTTGGCGCCAAAATGTGTAATGTAGATAGTAACGGAGAACACTTTTCCGTCGACAGTTATCTATCTTTCCGTCAATTGGTTAACTCTACATCCATGCACACAGATCGTGGGTCTGATCGACGGCTGGGGATATGCAACGTGGAAAGTGATTTTGTGTAGATCTTTCTTTAGGTTAGTGTCATCATCATAATTTAGATGATGGCTCAGGATTGTGCCACGTCACATTCGGTTGTAACCGAATGAAAGCATGCACGATGATCACTTAAGGCTTTCTAGAAGATCTACAGCTGTAGTCCATTGGATCATTGCCACGTGTCCATTCTGTTGAAACAGAAAAGATTCCTTTTGTTTAAGTCATGTCTTCATGCGCGCGGGAATGTTTAGGATTTCATTTTCAAGCTTAACTGTTCCCTTGCGCAAGCCCGCGCAAGGGTGTAAGTTGAATATTTGTCTTTCCTTTCTCCGGCGCATGGTCACCGAAGGTTGATCTTTCCAAATCTTGTTCAGAACCGTTGCGTAGCCGTGCAGGGTCTTATTCAAGATGATCTTGGAATAAGGTTATGGTATAGTTCTATGCACTTGTGCAAGGTTTTTAGGACCATACCCCTTCAATTAAGTTTGATTTTTATTTTATTTACAATCCTATTCGTCATGATTTATTTAGAACACTTATTAAGAAAAAATTATTCATTTGGGCATAACATGCCTCTTTAAAATTCCGTTTATGTACAAGTTCACATACCTTACGGAAGATCACTCAACACTCGGCCGATTTGTGTATTTTTGTGAAATACTCGATACCGGCGTGGAACTTATTTCTACCATATGCTTGCCAAGCGATCAAACCTCCTCCTTTTTAACTATAAACCTTCGTAAATATCAAGAGGACTTTGGAAAGGGTTAGGCTTGGGCTAAGGGTAGGTGGTTAGTAAAATGGCGAAAAGCGTAAAAAGTGTCGGTTGTCGTAAAACTTTTTGTTTTTGTGACATTTATTCAAACTAAGCATATTCAAACAAGATTTCTTTGAGGAACTTGTTTGGTTATTGCAACACTTTCATTTTTTTTCATGTCACGAGATAACCGAGCTTTTTACTAAAATAAATGGGTTTGAAAGAAAAAGGTTTTGGTGGGTAATGGGTGTTTATTTTTCGGGTTTTGAAACGAAAAGGTTTAGGCTCAAAGGGGTTAACTAAGAGGATTTTGGGTAGTGGTGTAAAAAGAGGAAAATAATGGTTTTGAAAGGAAAATGGGTTAGTCCTAATGCCTCCATCATTTACTTACTTGGGTTTAAGTTGGTAAGGACCGGGAACGCATCGTCTTGGCAAGTTCTAGAGTCGTAAGAAACAAGCGGCTATTCACACAAGAAACAAAAATGAGCATTTAGTTTAAATATGTATGCATGTATGCTCAATAAAGGCTCAAAACTCACTTATTGTGGGAATGGATTTATAATGTGATCAAGTATATATAATCAAATTTTAAATGGATTTGTCATGCCTTTTTATAATTTTCTTATTTGGTTCTTTTTATCACGACGCTATCGGTTGTATATTTGTAAAAACATAACCTTTTTAGAACTTCTTATTCCCAAATTAAACCAAGACAAGTAAAGAAAAATGAAAAAGTTTTGAAAAAAAATTGGGGTGATTAGCGGTTCCAATAGAGTTTTGTGTAAGGCTTGTTATTAGGACTTGCAAGATTCAAGGTTTTAGCATCCCCCACACTTAAATTACACATTGTCCTCAATGTGTCTTAAAATAAGTTTTTAGGTTGATTTGAATGTGTAAAAGTGGGCTTAAAAACAAGTTTTATGTTACTGGTCATCTGGCCACGGCCCCGTGTAGTCCGGGCATGGCCCCGTGGTCAGATTGCCAGTATCAAATTTTAACAGAAGGCTCGCCATGGGGCGTGTTCAGTGAGCACGACCCGTGGCTAGTTACCTGATCTGGAGATTTTTCTGCAGAGCCTGGGCACGGGACGTGGACGTGTTAGGTTGGGCACGACCCCGTGCTGCACATGCTGGAAAGTTGAAAAAGTTGACGGAATGCTCTGTTTACATGCATGGGGTGCGGTTTTAACGTCCCTTTGGCAGTTTTCACCTTTTCTCGTTTGTTAAGCCATTATACAACATCCAAACACCATACAATAACTTAAACCATCATTCATTAAGACTGCAAGATACATTAAGATAATCCTAAAAATTAAAAGTTACAATAGTCCTAAGATAAGATATATAGGTCCTAATATGCAAGAAATTTAAAAACCATAAGGAAGCTCTACCCTAGATTTTACATGTCAAAACAACAAAAACCCGAAAATAATTTTTCGGAGAGTAGGGGCTTTTTAGAACTTCACTCCGGAGGGTGCTCCTCAAACGTTATTGAGCCACTCCTCAATCTCCCGAGGGAGAAAGAAGACGGGCTCATTGTGCACAACCTCTTGTTGGGGAGGTGCAACATCCACCTGAACCTCGTGTAATGCGTCTAGAGGAGGTTCCGGAGGAAGGTCATCCCATCCGGTTGGGTTAACAACTTCTTGCGCAAGGTTCCAATCCTCTTGTGGGAAGATTGGTTCCATGGGTGGCATAGCAAGAATGTTCAACCTTTGTTGCAAAAGGTTGATTTCTTGGAAGCTATTCTCTAGCCCCACCGTCAAGTAGTTGATACGGTCAATGAGGACCTCCTCCACCAATGTCATTTCGTCGAGGGCTTCCCTTAGTATATACACATAGCGGGCAATGGTAGCTTCTATCAATGGTCTTCTTCCCCTTCGACTGTTTCTAGAGTTGACTGAAGATGTTCCACTGTTTTGGCTCGACATACTAAGAAAACAAGACGAAGATTTCAAAACTATGAAAATGAGACTCCGGCCACGGCCCCGTGCCCGCTGGGCACGGCCCTGTGGTTACACTTCTACAGGATTTTGAACCAATAAATATCATTGTTTTAAATTATTTTTCTATGTTTTAAAACATTTCTGAACATAAATAACTCAAATAAAGCTTGAAGTTGTGAAGTCTTCAAGCTCTTATGGAGGTTGGAGAGTTTTGGAGAAGAAGGTAAGTGACAAAAGCGGCAAAGACAAGATGGTTTGAGATAAACCTTTTTGAGAATATACCTTTTAAGGTATGTGTGTGAATCCCAACAGATCTTTGTCATTGGAATGGGTCCAAATGTGCAGAAACAATGCTGACTTTATAGAAAACGCCAGCACACCGACCACGGCACCGTGTCGGCTGGACACGGCCCCGTGGTCAGACAAGGTTCTGACACTTTTTGTTCGTATTATGAGCATGGGGTGTGGTGGCCTGGACACGACCCCGTGGTGAATTTTTAGGTGGGCACGGGCGTGTTGACCTGAGCACTGCCCCGTGGTTAGAGTTTCTATGAAGCGGCATCTTATTTTAAGGTTTTTATTCGGATCGGGTGGTTACTTGCTGGAGGGAACAACATCGAAGTGCCTAAGGTACTTTAATTGCTCTTGATTTATGCAAGAACGCAAGAGGTTATCAGAAAGGGCAAAACCTAAGCTACTTACCGGTGGGCAAAACCAACCTTTATTCCCCTTATCTGGGCTCTTGTTAAAGAATGTGTATGTCGAATCGCTCAGGTCTATGAGCTCATCAGTGGGAGTCGATGGAGAGTCCTTCACAGCATAATCGACAAGGGACGACTATCGCTCATGCTTTCCCAAGAGGTTGAGATACTTTTGGTGTCGTCGATGTTGGTAGATTCCGAATGTGGCCCCAACATTTCTCCTTAATTTTTGTCTTATGATGAATACCTCATTTTCTTCATAAGCTCTATTTCTTTTATTTTTAGGAGAATCCTTTCTTCGATTTGACATAATTCTTCAGAGGTTATGTCATTTGGAAGAAATGGTTGAGGACATTCAGGTGGGTAATAGTGATCGTTTTTACTTTATCCTATCTTAAGGTGATTATAGGAAAACGATGGATCTAAATAGTGGGGTTCATAATTTAGAAAGTAACATTCTAAATCTTGATGAAATCCACCACATATTTGACACCACTCACCGTAAGAGGGGCGAAAGTACAAGTAATCAATTCATCCATATTTTTGTCAGAATTTACCAACTGTCGGGATCTTACGGTCCTGTTTTCAGTAACTGGAGTTTGGACACGGGGGCGTGTTGAGTGGATATGGCCCCGTGGTCAGCTACTGTCTGACTTAAAACAGAATTGCTAGTAAGGGAGATGGACACGACCCCGTGTCTGGCTGAGCACGACCCGTGCTGAGTTCTACAGAAATTGAAAAACTAGGAAAATCCTAAAAATAGTAAATGATAAAAAAAAATTAGGCCGTCGATTTTAAACTTTCTTAAAATCCCTGTGTCTCCGGCAGCGGCGCCAAAAACTTGGTGTGTGTCGAGTGCAATATGAATTTTAATATTATTTTGAGCCCATTTTACGCATTAGTCAAGTTTTAAATTTATAAAACATGATATTTTACTAACACTAAACACACACTTGGGCAAGTGCACCCATCGCTAGCATAGTATAGTGTTGGTAAGATATCGAGGTCATCCAAGGACACAAGAGCTTTTAATACCGGTTTATCCTCAACGTCTAATCGATTAAATTTTTGAGAAAAGAGTTTTTTAAAACATGAAAATAAAACTAAAAATGAAAAGATAAATAAAATGAAAAACAAATAGACAAGATAGAATCACTTGGATCCAACTCATCTTTAATATATCCTTTGATGATTTTTGCACTTTCGGACTTTTTAAGAGATTATCTTAGTTATAGTAGTAGGCCCCTCTTTTGAAGGTGACGTTACCCTCAACCCAGTGGTTTGAGTCAGCAGGGATACAATCCCAAAGGGTCGGAATATTGAAAGACAATTAAGTTAGTTATTAATGCGAAAAGTGGTAGGCCTCTCTTTTGAAGGCGACGTTACCCTTGGCTAAGTGATTTGAGTCAGCAAGGATACAATCCCAAGAAGTCGGTTTAAAGTATTAATAGTAGTTTACATATGAGGGGTTCAAGCTATTCGCACCCCCGCCATCCAATACCGTTGGGCATTGAAGGAGGTCCTACTAAGCTTGAACCAAGTCCTTGCGTGATCTACACACTGAACGAGACAAGAACTTTACCAAACCACCCTCCTAACCCCCTTCTAGGTAGTTAACGCGCTTTATATAGACCGTAAAGACACAAATGAGCAAATCATTGACATCATGAAGAAAAGGTAAAGAAAATTCACTTTCAACATAAGAAACTAGTTATTAATGTCATTAATACAAACCCAATTAAAAAGTGCCAAAAGATTAAAAATCAAAAGTAATACATTAAAGACTTGTCTTCACTAAGTGATGTAGGAGTTTAGCTAAACATGGCCTTTGATTGACAAGAACTCTTACGATCAATCTTGGATCCCGAGACTACTACACACTCTAAAGATGGATGATGGATGATGGTGGTGGGTGTTGGTGTTGTAGTGGTGGTGGAGTGGTGGCAAAGTGGAAGAGAAGTGGTTTGCCAAGGGATGCCTTTGAAATGAACCAAGCACCCCTATTTATAGCCAAAACAGAGTCCCGGCCACGGCCCCCTGTCCATTGGGCAAGGCCCGTGGCCATCCTTTTCTCTTCCTTCATTCAATGTAGTTGTCAGCAGACCCACACGACCCCGTGTCTTTTGGGTACAACCATGTGGTCAACTCTTTGCTGTACTATCAAGATTCTGCAAATTTTAGAGTTGACCACGCCCCGTGTAGAGTTGGGTACGGCCCCGTGATGGGCAGAGAAGCTTCTGCAGGTTTGTCTTGTTGTGCAGGGCCTGACCACGCCCCATGCTCAGCTGGGCACGGCTCCGTGGACAGGTTCTGTTTCTGGCTTTTGCTTTAGGAGATGTTGCCGAGGGTTCGGGCATGTCACTTTATTCCTTCTTCTTGTATTTATGTTGGTTTTGGCTTCTTATTTGTTCCTTTTGTTCTTTTAAGCTCGTTTAGTCCTGTAAATTCAAAAGGAAGAAAGAAACGTGCTTTTTCCAACATTAGTACTAAAAAGGGTTAGTTTTATGCCTCATTTGATGTAATTTATATGTTGCATTTTACACACATCAGTTACTAACTAGGTTTTCAAGTCCAAAACAATAACCGGTGTAACCGGTTGGGATCGGTTTTTAACCGGTTTTTGCAAAAAAAAAAAAAAACCGGTTTTTTAAAACCGGATTCGGTTATTAACCGGTTTTTCAGATCAAGAATCCTAACCGGTCTATAACCGGCGGTTCGGTTCTAAAACCGGTTAAAAAAACCGGTTTCGGTTCTAAAACCGGTTTTTTTTGTACACCTCTAGGTTGGCGCCCTGGGGCGCTATAATTGGTTAGGTGGCGGGGTGGCGTTAAGCCACTCCCCCTGGCCTAATCACTTACACGATTAACCACATTGCAAAACTAATTATAGGATTAACCGTAAGAAAGCATTTTGCTTTTATAACTCTGGATTCAAAATTTTGAATTATGCCATTGTTGATACGATTTCAAGCTTTGACTTCAGCGGTTTAACTAATAAGGACACTGCCCCCTAAAGCCCAACATGCATTGACGAGTCCTCTTTTTAGTAAAATTGTCCACGACATCGAAGTACAATTTGACTTGAACATTAGACAAAAAGTTGTTTTTGAGTGTCTACGAACACCACATGCACAAGATTTTCTTCTTGCTATACCTATAGATGGGTTAGGACAGCATATGTCACCGGTGTAGTATCGTACTATCCTTAAGTATCCCCTCATGATTCCTTTATTTCCAGTTGATGAGATTTGTCCTGTTTATCAAAAGGCGTGTATGGATTCTTTTGGGGAGCATGCAGTTCATTGTAGAGAGCTCCCGGGGTTTCCCCGCTTGTGGGCTTAAGGGGTAGTGCTTTCACGGTGGGTTAGGCTACTTCGGGTAAAGTGACCAAACACGAGAAAACGTGCCTTGACAACCAGCATGTGTTTATCCCATTTGATTTTGATACTTTTGGTTTCCTGACGTCAGATGCTGTGGACCTTCTTAGTCGAGTTCAAAGGGTCATGCATAGTAATGTTATGGCCCCGAAATCTATGAACGTAGTTTTTAAAAGACTTAGTTTTACTATTCAAAAAATGGTAGCGACGCATCTTGTTGCCTGTTTACCATATATCTCGATGTAAATTCATAACATTAAGCAACAAATAGATTGTAACATAAACACTAAATCAAATCCCCCAAATTCTAGATATCGGATACACATGCAGCATGATATATCAATCTATCTTTTCACGAAACAAATTATGAAAATCAACCTGAGAAAACATAAATATTATATGTAATCTCATATCCAGTGGCGGATCTAGGATTCGTTCTTAGCGGTAACGTTTTATAAACAAGTGGTAAAGAAATCGAAAAAACATAATTTTTTTCCAAAATTTACACTAATTTTACACTACCGCCGAAGTGCCAAGCGGTAGCGGGCGTTGCCCCTTGTCTAAACATAGGTCCGCCCCTGCTCATATCCCAAGACGACTTCCTGCTATGTTTACTTTTGCTCGCTTCCTCACGAGTAAATAAGTTTTATCATGATCCAACTCTTCCCGCTCTGTTTACTTTATCTGGCTTTCTAACAATGTATATGTTTTCTCATGATCCGACCCTTGTATATAGGGACGGATGTGTGTTCTTTATAATAAAATTTCAAATAAATGATTAATTGCTTCATCCTTGTCTGTTACTTCTTGCATGCATAAATCTATCTATACTTTCTATAAAAGGAGAAATCTGAGTGACATAAAAAAAGCTGATGTGTCAGCTGGAGAGGCTGTCCAAGGCTTTTCTTATGTCATTATTACATTATAAAGCCTAATATATAAAATCATCTAAAATTAAAATTCGGTCTAAACCTTTGCCCTCAACATTGTATAATCAAACCTCTGTTCCCAATAAACCTCTGTCCAAATTCAAAATTCTGGCTCCACATTCAAAATTCAAACCATATATTCCAATCCTATAAATAAGATATATGAATCTGGCTCCACATTCAAATCTCTCTCGCTCATATCTGCGAGCGTATCTCTCTCTCTCTCAAATGCATATTTCTCGTGATTCAGCCGGCTAATCTCCGATTATACTTCTTTGTTCGAATGTTTGTTGATTATGTTTACATGTTATCGTTCCAGTATCATTGTTCCAACATCGTCGTTTCAATGAAGCTTCCCTTCACACATCAACCTTTCAATATCGATGTTGCAGTATCATTGTTCCAACATCGTGAAAAGTTGCATGTGCTACCTTCTTTGATGGGATAGTTGCATTGTTCGATTTTCGTTAAATCGAAAGTTAGCTTTTCTTGCGTCAGTAAGATTTTCTTCTTTTATACATGTAGGATCGTTTTCACGACCAAACGAGTCGTTCAGAAGAGTTTTTCCTCAATACGAGAGGCGGAAACAAACGTATCAAGTTAATTCAGCTTGCAATTCACTTTAAACTGTCTTTTGATTGATTTGACAACGTTTTACAGCGAGTAGACATTTCGGCAGCACTTCGGCTCTGAAACCGGAAAGTTACAAAAGACAAGGCACATCAGGTATTTATAGGCAAGCCTATTTCGTGCGGAATAGTTCACACGAAACCACGTTCACACGAAATGACTATTTCGTACGAAATCACTGGTTGATTTCGTGCGAAATACCCCATACCTATTTCGTGCGAAATACCCACCTTTCACATTTTCTCGAATAACGTGCCCTGATCTATCTAATACAATACAAGACTCGATACAAGACGAAGTCGACAGACGTATGCACTAACAGACTCCCCCTCGGATGTTGAAGAAGTCTTTAGTGTCGAGTCTTCGAAATCTTCAGTCTTTATCAGTCTTTTCATTCTCTCCAAAAGTATCTAACAATGTAAAGCATCCACAATTTCTTTCTTTTCATCTCCAGGATCTCGACCTGGCTCTAATCTCTCTCTAATTCTCTTGATCAGATCTCTTGATTCCTTAAGTTTATCAGCATCATCAGTTTGCTTGAACATCAGGATCTGAACTTGGCTCTACAATCTTCAAACTCCCTCTTGATGTCTTCAGACTCCCCTTTTCGATAAACTAGGATCATAGTCTGAAATAGTTCTTGTTCCAAGATCGTAACCTGGCTCTCAATTAGCTCAGGTATCAGAATCCTGACTATCCTGCACACATCTCTACCTCACAATAAATTTCACGAATTTAAAATTTGACAAATTTATATATCACTTGCAGGTATTAATCAATCAATAAATGATTTTACAATATTAATTTCTGATGAACCACTTGAAGAAATATCATTTTTCTTTTTCAAACAATTTTTCATCTCAAACAAATTCTCCAAAACCTTTTATCATCATGTATAGCACTCGGAATTTTGACAATCAGCTTTTCAACATCAGTTGTCAAAAATCTTTTTGTATTTTTCAAAATTTATGCTAAAATACAATCTTTTTGGATTTTTCTAAGATTTTCAGTGTAAAAAAAATATTTACAAACAATATTTTTGTGAACTTATGTAAGAGGATCATATCAGTTTATGAGACAAAACATCAACACCGTTAAGATTTAAACATTTTAAGTTCTAAACAATTCACTTAGATTGTCAGTATACTGATCCACTTAAATTTTCACACAAAGTTCAACTGTTTCGAGATACGAGATTAATGTTTTAGAAACTTAAACTTATTCGCGTGTCCCACCTCAGAATATACTCCGTATCCAGATCCCAATATTCAGTCTTACAGGTGAGTATACCTAGATGATATCTGTAAAGGGTTAAAATGCGAGGGCCATGAGAGCTCAGGCTATTGCTTCCGCAAAATCAGAGAGATGATGGCTTCGACTTTAGGTGTGTTCCCTTTAGATAATCTTTTCTTCAACAGCATATGATTAGCATTTTGCAATGTTTCGTCATTTTTTATGCTGAGGGTGGTGCTATATTTCAAGCAAGCGAAAAAGTATTATACAGGGACTAGGCCATTGCTTCCGCAAAATCAGAAGTCCCGGGATAATACCCCAGATATCACTGAGTATAAAGACCTAGTATCTCAGAAAGAGGGACCTTTCAAACAAGATTTCAGGGGTTACCCATATATCCGAGAGATGTTCCCCACGATATAAGTAAGTTTGAAATTTAGGTTTATATCTCGACACAATCTACTAAATGTGCAAAAACCTACCGGCACATCATCAGTGAGACCGTTTATCACATTTGACTTTCCAATTCTTTAACGGGCTCTTTTCTTCTTCCTCCGAACTTGCTCCTGAAACAAATACAGTTTTTGATTTATAAGTTTTCTCATTTTTATGATTTTTCGATGGAATAAAACCTAAGCCTTTCTTTTTGAAATTACCGTTATGGTTTGGTTTCTTTCGATAACCTGAACCAGAACTGTAACCTTTTTTCTTATTTAAACTTTGTTGATCTCTTGAGGTGTAAGGTCTTGGTTTTTTAGAAAGATTTACATCTTGTATTTCAGAAATATTAATTTCTGTTAGTTTGAAAACCTTTTTTTATCATTTCTGATTTAACACCTCTTTTTGGAAATTCCTCATCGGAATATAATTTGTCTAAATCATTCAAAGTATATACCACTTTGATTGGTTCGTCATTCAAATTAGATTTTGATAACATGAATTCTTTATTGTAAACTCTTTTAACCGACGATTTTGAATTGTCAACTGATGAACTCGAACTTCCAGACTCGGATTTTGACTCTGACTCCTCATCTTTATCCAACACCTGATCGACCACTTTCTTTATTAACTCAGACTCATGATCAGTGTCAGACGATGTGAATGTGACGTCAATGTTTTCTGGTAAATCATCAGTTGTTTCAGACTTTAACTTTATATTGACAGCCTTGTTGACTTGCTCCTCATTTGGTTTTCTGGGAGAATAACCTTCCCAGATCGGAGGCGGACACTTGTTATAATTGACACTTTGTTTCTTACCAGTATCCTTCTCTTTTGACTTCTCGTCTTGAAAAACTTCTAAACCTGCAACAGTTGGATAAATTCTGTCAATCAAATAATCAGAACTAGAATAACTTTGCAGTAAACGTCTAATTCTTTCATTCTCTATCTTTTCTGTCTCCAACTCTTGCTTCAGCTTTGCACATTCTTCAATATATTGATTGATAGCCTTCTGCTTTGTCATAATCACTGCATTCATCATAGTTAAAGCATCTTCTCTTTTAGAATTTGTCTTTTGTAAACCATTTACTGTTCTATTCAACACATCATACGATTCTTTCACATAATTGAGATTGAACAGTAATTTTTCTTTCATCTTGTCTAACCCACTCAACTTCTCATCTTTCTCTTCACACTGCTTGCATGACTCCAAACATTTTAAGCAAGGTTTTGTAACTTCAACAATCTTTTCCACTTCGATAATTTTTTCAACTTCAACTACTTTCTCAACTTCAACTACCTTTTCATCAACTTCAACTTCCTTTACATCAAACTCAAATCCTTTACTCTGATCAGACTTCTCTTCCTGTGCAACAGTCTCTCTTTTTACCTGTTTCTGATTCTTTACTGCACGTTTCTCCTTTAGCTTTTCCAAACGATCTGCAAAATAAAATTGAAAACTTTCAGGAGATAAATGAGTTTTTGCAATATTAATATGATTTTCTTCCTCATCATCACTATCATCAGTTGATGATTGATCAAACACTTGTGTCTGTTCTGAACTATCATTTGAAGAACTAGATTCATCATCTTGATTCTTCTCATCATCATCAAACACTTTCATCCATTCTTTCATCAAATCTGGTTCTTGAACTATTTGTGCAACGAGAGCTACTACTTTTGAATCAGGCGGAATATATTTGTCCCAACTAAAACCTTCTGCCACTTTTTCATCATCTTGATCAATTATGCCAAAATAAGCTTTCTTATTTGCTTCTTCGATCATTTTAGCATGTGCAGTTTGTGGTTCTTCTTGTTGATAAGGTTGATGAACAACTTGTTGATATATGGCTTTTCGATAATAATCATTACTACCGAACGAATTCTTTGCTCCACTTGTTTCTCGATTGGTACATTCCCTCTTGAATTGTCCTTTCTCCCTGCATCGAAAACAAGTAACTTTAGATTTATCAAAACCCAAAGTAGATGCATTTGCATCCAGAAAATCATCTCTTCCTGTAATCATCTTGAATTTTTCAGCTCTTCTCAATACACTCGCTAAACACCACTTGATATCCATCAGCTCCATTTCCTCAGCATCGATCTGATCGTAATCCTTTTTTGTCAACATAGGATTTCCGATCCTTCCTGCAACCAACCCTTCATATGATTCCAACACTGTAGCAAGTAACGACATATGACTTTTAGCCACCTCTTCAGAGAAATTTTGACCATTCTGAAGATGCAACGCGATGTTGCAATGTAAAATTTGACCATTACTGCTGTTTGAACTTTGAAACTGATGACTAGAAGTTGATTCCTTCGGATTAACACTTGGGTATGATGAAAATCCACTGCTACTATTTGGACTTTGATTGACTGATCCAGATGAATTTTCTGCACTGAAAGCAGTTTGGATTTTCGGACTTGCTTCGACATTCTGAACACTTCCTTTGAAATACATCTTAACATCTTGTTGTGCATTTGGATTGCTCATTCTAGCAATCTTTTGTTGCTCAAGATCTTGTACTTCAATCTTTTTAATGAACTGAGAAATTGTCAAGCCATCATATTCTCCAGTATTCTTTAATATCATCAAAAACGTACCCCATTCTTTCTGAGGTAAAGCATCAGCTAATTTGTCAACCCATTCTTCACGATCTTTGTTGATATCTAACAATGACATTGACCGTACTAAGTGACAATATCTTTCAATCAGTTTCTTTGTATCTTCTCCTGGCAAACTTGTGAATAAATCAAATTCTTTATTTAACAATGATTTTTTACTCTTGATCATCTTCTCACTTCCCTCAAACTTAATTCGAAGTGCTTCCCAAATTGAACGTGAAATCTTATCATGTTGAAGCAATATGAATATATCTTCTTTAATAACTTGCTGGAGTAAACTAATCATCATCTTTTCTGCTTTGTACATGTCTCGTTCTTTATCTGTAAATTCAAAAATTTTCTTTTCAACTCCCAAGTCTGTACGTGGTAGTACATACTTTTTCTCAACACACTCCCAAGATCTCAAATGATTAGCTTGTACCCAATTTTCGAAATGATCTTTCCAACCATAATACTCCTCAATTCCCATTTGCTTCGGGGGTTTTTGCATAGTTCCAGTCTCATTTTCCATGTTCATGCTTTGAGCAATGGTAGGCGGAGTAGTCGGGGCAGTAGCAAATGCGTTATAAAACTCTTTTTCCATGTTTCGGAGAACATTTTTCACAAAACAGTCACTTTCAAACGAAATACAATTTCACACGAAATGAACTTGGTGCGAAATGACAATCTGGTACGAAATACCCTGCAAGACAACTTCAAACGAAATGAGTTTTCACACGAAATAAGATGCTTTCGTACGAAATAGGTGATTTCGTACGAAATAACATAATTTTCAAACGAAATGAAGTGGTTTCATACGAAATAGGTGATTTCGTGCGAAATACAACACTCTTTCAAACGAAATAACAATCTGGTGCGAAATAGGTCTATTTCGTGCGAAATACCAAATGCTGTTCCGTGCGAAATACTGCTGATGTCATCATCTCGAACTGTTTTTGTCAAAATTGATCAGGTTTTAGTCCGATTTTAGGTCTGAAACTTTCAAGGCTTTGTTTAAACACTGTTTCACATATAATGTGTGAAAATCAGATCATTTTAACCGTAAAAACTTGTTAATTTTGAAAAAGAAGGTGTAGAAAACAGATTTTTAAGCTGAATTGGTAAGAACTCTTCCTCCTGAGCTCTGATACCACTTGTAGGATCGTTTTCACGACCAAACGAGTCGTTCAGAAGAGTTTTTCCTCAATACGAGAGGCGGAAACAAATGTATCAAGTTAATTCCGCTTGCAGTTCTCTTTAAACTGTCTTTTGATTGATTTGACAACGTTTTACAGCGAGTAGACACTTAGGCAGCACTTCGGCTCTGAAACCGGAAAGTTATAAAAGACAAGGCACATCAGGTATTTATAGGCAAGCCTATTTCGTGCGGAATAGTTCACACGAAACCAAGTTCACACGAAATGACTATTTCGTACGAAATCACTGGTTGATTTCGTGCGAAATACCCCATACCTATTTCGTGCGAAATACCCACCTTTCACATTTTCTCAAATAACGTGCCCTGATCTATCTAATACAATACAAGACTCGATACAAGACGAAGTCGACAGACGTATGCACTAACAATACAAAGTATAGATTCGTGTAATATCGTGAAAAGTTAGATGTGCTACAACAGTTGAGATGAGACCTTTGCATTTTAGGTTTTTTCTTATTTTGATTAACTATTGATGATGTTGAGAGTTTTTATTGACATTGATATTTTAGAATATGTTAAGATGCATGTTTATATTATTAAAATGAAGTACTACATAGAAAAATAGAAATTTAATGAAATATTTATAAAGTATTACACGCTAGAGTTAACACTTGCTAGGATTTCGTAGACTCTGGCCTTTCTCCATGTGATTTCATGCTCTCTTTTGAATTTCAGGTCGGTTAGCATGTTACAGATTTTCTGATCCAGTTTTAGAAGTTGTGTCAGAAACTCTTCTGCATTCTTCTGGAACTCTGATGGAGGAGAGTAGAGGACTTCATCGAGCAATGCTATGCTGTTCCAGGTTTTGTTGTAATTAGTGTCATTGATTATGTCGACTTTCCTGTTTAGTTCTTCGTCTGTTCTTTTTTCTTTGAGTGGCCACATCGAGAATTGTGTTTTAACATCGCTGGTGTCTGACCAGTGGTAGAAGCTGAAGTTTGCCATGTAGATTTTTTGTTGGTTTTTCTGATTTGGAACAATTTTTGACAGAAAGTGATTTGTCAAACAATTTTTTTATGTTTTGAATCAAAAGTAATCATATGTCTTTTATAGAGTTTAAAAACGCGTCTACATGGTAAATGAAGAGGTTAATTGTAATTGTGATAATCTGGTTTTGTTCTTTGAACTTCAAAATTTTGTCCCTTGGGTTTCTTGGTATTTAATTTTACAGTTTCCCATAAAAGTTAGGGTTTGAAAAGGTTTTTGCATTAAAAGACTGCTGTTTTGAAATATACATTAATATGTTTATATTAAATCTACACGTTTTCACTGTTAGATATTTCAGTATATAAACTCATAGTCACTTCATCTGTTATTCATCACGTTTTCCTACGAAGATATCATACTTTTAGGAAAGTCGAGTAATATAGTTTATTCAAATGGCGTCATTCACTTCTGTAAAATCAGATGATTTAAAGCAGCATTTTGTCAGGCAAATCGAGGAACAGGTGTATGAAGATAGGGCTACACTTCAAGAGCTGAAGAGATGTTTTGATGGATTGCAAGTTGGCCTGTTCACGAGAGAGGAGGTTTCCAGAGATCTTATGCGGATGCCTTCAACTTTCGTTCGTGAGCTTTGTGTTGTCAGTAATATAGAGTGCGGTGATAGAGACGTGGACTTCATGGCGATGCTGAAGGACATACATCGAGAGGTTCAGCAATCGATGGAGTTGAAGCTAAAGTTTCTTAATTCTTACTGTTATTGTTAGATTTGAACTTTAATGTTGTTCAGTATGTTATGTAATTATTGGACTTTTAATGTCATGAATAAATGAATAAATTTTAATTTTATGAATCTATGTTGCGTTTTAGTTTTACTTATTTAGTGTTTGAGTTTGATTTAGATTATGTTGATGTTGAATTGTCTCTGAACATCTATTTGGTAAGTCAACAGAGGTTTAATAGTATCAAGGGTTGGTTTGATGGTGAACAGATTATGTTGATGTTGAATTGTGTCTGAACATCTGTTTGGTAAGTCAACAGAGGTTTAATAGTATCAAGGGTTGGTTTGATGGTGAACAAATGAGTGCAAAGATAAAACAAATGTTCAGAATTTGATCATTGATAGCAGTTTTTTGAAGAATCTGTGCTACTACAAATTACAGAGAGTCAATATTTGGAGTTGTAAAAGGTCTGTTGTAGTTAAAGTTTGGTAAAAGTGAACATCTGCTGATGATGAAAGATTGAAGAAGGAAAGGTCTGTATGGGAGACCAGATGTTAAAGAACAACATATGATATTCAAAATATCTTGAGCCGACAAAAGGTTTTTATAGTAACAGTGGTTAGGTTAATAGCAGATGTTGGGACTTTGTTAGTCCATTAGATTAGATGTTGTATAGTATGTCAAATTGTAATTGTAGACCTTTGTATAAGCATGCTGTTGTTGTCATATATTCGAACCTTCTTATGAAACAACTGTGTATGCTAACGACTGTTGATTTACCACTGTTGACTAAATGAATAAATTTTAATACTATTAATCTTTGTTGTCGCATCTTCATTTTAATTATTTCAGTCATTCCTAAGCATTATTATATAATTTTGTTTATCAATAACAGTTTTTTGGAAGAATTTCTTGTAAGACCTAACTACAAGGAGTCGATATTTGCTGTTGTAAAAGGTGTGTTGTATCTAAAGTCTGACAAAAGAGAGCATCTGCTGATGAATAAATGTCTAAAGATGCAAAGGTCTGCTATGGGTCAACAGATGTTAACGAACAACAGATGATATTCAATCTTAAAATGCTCAACAGAGGTTTTGATACTAACAGTGGTTGGGCTAATAGCAGATCTTAGACTTACGACTGTTGAGTTACACCGATTGAAAACAACTATTTTTGAAACTTCTGCTTGCCTAAAAATACATCCACTGCTGACTGTCATCCATTATGACAACAGAAGTTCTGACGTGGACAGATGTTAGCTAAAAATAAAACAACTGCTGAAAGTTATCATCTGTTCTCATAACTTCTGTTTATCTAACGACTGTTTGACTCACACTGTTCCCAACTTCTGTAGTCGACCAACAGAGGTTTCCAAACAACTATCATCGGTTGTCACAAAAGAGGTTCTGACGTGGACAGATCTTAGTCATCAAATATTTGTAACTACTGCCACGTCAGCAGTCACTTCTTCTCTCTATATAAAAGCTGTTTCATCCCTAAATCGAGGTTCTACCACTGCCGTCTCGAATTCAAAATTCTGAAAAACAGTTTCCAACATATTAAAAACTCTCCAATTTAAACCCTGTTTCATCCCCAAATCACCTTCTTCTCCGATGATGTCTCTAAACATCAAAAACCCTCACAACTACCTCCCCATCTTAGAGAAAACCAGCAAAAATACCAGCTTTCACTCAATAACTGACCTTTTAACGTCATCAAAATACAAATCAATCCTTATTGCTGATGATCTGGTTCATACACAAACACTTCGACAATTTTGGTTTAATGCTGAAATAGAATTTGAAGATAATAATCCAGTTGCCATCACATCTAAGGTCGGGGAAAGTGTGGTACGAATTTCTCCCTTTACAATTTCCACTACATTTGCATTGGACGACCTGGGAGGTAAGACCAACTTTGAAAAACCTGAACTTCATTCAGAGTTCATTGAAAGAGGGTATGATGCACAATTAAAGGAAGTTACTATCTACAAACCAAACTACCCTCCGCCAATGAAATTTTTGTTTCATACACTTTTAACTTGTCTCTCAGCTAAGACCACCTCATTTAATGAGATACCTTTTAACATTCAGTATTTGGGTTATGCTATTTTAACAAAACCTGATTACAATTTATCACAAGCACTGTTCTATTATTTGTTGAATATTGTGAAAATTTTGAAAAAAGGTGTTCGTAGTAATGCTTTTCTGTTGTATCCAAGACTTCTAAGCTACTACCTACGAAAACAAGTGTCACAAACAGATTTTGAACAAGGTGTAGCTTTTCAAATAAATTGTCACACCCAGACTTTTGCGGACGCGTATGATGTGTGACTGGTTTAATATCATTGCATTCAATCATAATAAACAACTACATGATCAAAATGTTGTTCATCCATTCATAAGTTTAATGTATTACAAACACCATATGTTTATGTTTCAGCAGCACAACCTTCGACTAAGTTACAGATCAACAAAAGTGGATGACATCTAAACTTCGAATCTACTTCTAGAAACAACACCCGCGCCCAAGATCCAACCTGTTACCTGAAATACATGTAATTTTGGAAAACATCAACAAAAGTTGAGCGAGTTCATGTGTTTTGTATGAGTGCTGAAAACCTTGTAAACCCTTGAGAAACTCCTTTGAAAACATGTATGAAAAGCATTTATGAACAAGTCAAATTAAAGTTTTGCAAGGACATTAAATCATGTGAGGACATAAGGAGCACACAAAATGAGTAGGCTTATACCCTCCTCGATTCACCTCGACTGATGTCGATTCACCTCGACTGGGACACCGAAGCACTCAAGTGGTCACAAGTACCATGAGTGGGGTTCGACCGTACGTAACTCAAGCAGCTACTAGTGTGTACGACTACCTACAACGTACTACAGTCTATTAGACGAGCGGGTCGTGCCTTGACTTTGTATTAGTTAGTGTTTTTGAGTTACATTTTATTGTGCCTTCGGTATTATTCCAAGTCATATAATTATTTGTTAAAATAATAAATATTTTAACTTAAATTATATTTATCAAATTTTGGAATAATTGTTAAAACAATATACATTAACTTGATACTTCCCAAGTATTTGTACTTGTATTTCCTTCCCAATGATGGGCGTATTTGTATTCGTATTCGTATACTTGTATATTTTGCCATGTATTGGTGTCGTATTCCGGTGTGTATTTATACGTGTGAGAATACGTATTTTATTGTATTCATTAAGTATTCATATACTTAAATTTATATTAAACTTTCCGGAATATTATTTCTAATAAAAGTCCACCAGTATATATATATTTCCAAAATATATATCCAAGAAATATTACTTAGAAAAATTATTTATAATCTTTCATTTGGCAATAGTATTTGTATCTTCATATAAGTTCCAAAAATAATATATTTTCAAGTCTAACTTTAGAAAATATATATATAGACTTATTTTTATCCAAAATAGTGTATTTCAAGTCTACTCAAGAAAATATATATTTTTCCCAAAAATAATATATCTTCTAATAATTCCAAGGAAATATATATATATATATATATATATATATATATATATATATATATATATATATATATATATTTATTCACCAAAAATCATATATTTCCTTCTTGTCAAAATATGATATAACTTTGTAGTAATTGTAAAAATCACATTTTCGTTTCCTTGTGTCCAAAATATTATTTACCAAAATATACTTGTGAATTAAGTTCCGGAATATTTTGTAAGTTACATTTCTTGTTCGGTTTCGCCAATATTTTGTGTGTAACTTGTATGTTTATTCCTTGAGTTTTGGTAATATTTTGGATAGTAATCCTTGGTATTTTGATGTGTTATATTATTTTAAGTCCTAAAATAACATAACTATTACACAAAGTATATACATAATCACACATGTGTGTCTTCATTGTATCTATATATTCTAAATATATATTTATCCACTTTTATTAATAAAAACCAACCTCCAATATTTGTATTTTTTTTTTGTAACAAAAAATTATGGCAAAGTTTATATGGAAAACTCATGATTTAAATACACTTGTAAATATTTGTTTGAAAATATTTTTCTAAGCGTTTATATTTTTAGAAAATTTTGCCATAGTTTCCCCTAAAAATGGAGGTTTCCATGCTTTCAAGCATATCATTTTCTTTTGTAAAATCATCACCAATCATCAACAAATCATTCAACACTAATTTTTGCTAGTCTAACATATGCATAAAAATGTATTTGTCATGTTATGATGAACTCGAAAGTTTATTAAAACTGATAGTATTTTAAATTTATATGTAACTTGTTCATCTATCTTTAAAAACATGTATTGTTTTTAATATTTGCAAACTTTGTAGAAAATCATTTAAGAACCCTTGAGATTACTTGAATGAAGTGAAAAAATGGAAATGGTGGTGGGGTGTAAGTGGCCGTAGGTTATGGGGAAAGAAAGGAAGGATAAGAGTTTGATTTTTGATGTGTGAAAGTGTTAGGATAATGTTGATGATAATGGTTCTTTATAACAAAAATAACTTCTAATACCACCATGCAAACCTATTAACCATGAAGTCTTCATCCAACATTTTGAGACAGCATGTGGGCTTGGGGACCCACATGTTGACCGTTCACTTCATGGGGGGAAAGGGTATGGTTGAGTTTTAATGGTAGTTTGATTATTTGGTTAGGATTTAAAGGGGTTTAGTTAGGTGTCTAATGGTATTAGTGATTTCTAAGTATGTTAAGTTGTTTAATGGTTTTAACTAGCTTTATGACACCAAAATAATACTAACTAGTTCATATTTTATTTCTAGTTAGTGTTCGGGAATTTGTTTAGTTACTGGTTCGTTAAGGTGCTAAATTGCGCAGTTTAGTGTGCTATGTGGTACCTTTATGACAGTTTCGATTCCCGACACTTAGGAAAGTATTCTGGACCATTAAGCCACCTTTTTGCATTATATTTAGATGTTAAATTGCTGAAAATTGCCGAATTTGTTTATAAACTGCAGAATTTTGCAGTTTTAGTGTGTTTCTGGCACTTTCCGGCACCTATGTCATCACTAGGAAGGCTGTTTTGTAATCCCTACTTTCCTACACACTATCCTAGTGTATCACTTGGTTCTGGGGCTCATTCTGTGTCTTAACATCATGTCTGTCTAAGTACTGAACTCCCGTCAGTGCTTTTAGTTTGTCTGATAATGGTGCCAATTCTGTTCTATGCATTAATAGAACTATATCGTGTTGCATGTAGTAATGATATAAGTCTTGCAACATGAAATGCCATTGTATGTATATAACCGAAATCAGAAATTCATTTGTCTTATAAACTGGATCATGCACAGTCATTAAAGCACAATTTACTGTCTAATTATTGTACGGAATGTACGGAAAAGTGACAGTTGTCACATCCTCCCCCCGTTAAAAGAATTTCGTCCCGAAATTCAAGCGATGCCATTGGTCGCAGGGGAGTTGTGAATCAAATGTGGTCACTTAGGTTTAAAATTGGTCTTCATGTTCCCAAGTAAACTCTGGACCATGATATGAATTCCAACGAATTCTAACAAATCAATCACGACTTCTCCGGGTCTTGCGGACTCCCAGTCTGCAACCTTAACAGGTTCTTTAATAAATTGGGGTTGGTTGTTGACGTGAATCTTGTTTGCGGGAAAAACGATTGTTCCTAGAGTCAGGCTCTCTAAAAGACTAGATACGTAAAATGTGTCGTGATCACTACTGATCTTCCCTGCAAGTTTCAGCTTGTGAGCAATGGTCCTGATCCTTTCCAGGATCACGAAAAGTCTAATATACCGTGGGTCCAACCTCCCATGCTTCCCAAATCACACCACACCTTCCCAAGGCGAGACTCTCATTAAAACCATACCTCTTATTTGAAATTCCAACGGTTTCCGCCGCTCGTCGGCGCTGCCTCTCGGTATATCACGTGTTGTCTTGATATGATCACGTATCTGAACGATCTTGCCTATAGTTTTCCTGAACCAGTTTGGGGCCAGTAAATCGTTTGTCTCCGGTCTCCGTCCAACATAACGGGGATCGATACTTACGTTCCATCTGAAACTTCACATAAGGCGGCCTAAACGACGGTGTGGTAAGTGTTATTGTAGGAAAACTCCACTAAGGGAAAGTGAGTGTTCCAACTTTTCATCAAGGTTCGTCACACAAGCACGTAACATGTTCATGCAGTCTGTATCGTCTGTTTGCTCTGGCCGCCCGTCTGTGGGTGAAATGTAGTACTAAGGTCCAATCGTGACCTAAACGCCTATGAACATCTGCCATATCCTTGGCATAGAACGATCATCTTGGTCGGACATGATAGAATTAGGTACTCCATGACGTGCTACAATCTTTCTAGGCTAAATCTCTACTAATTCCCTTGTGCTGTCTCCCTCACTGTTTGGTAGGGAATGTGCAGTCTTGGTGTGTCGGTCAATACTCACCCAAATTATATCGTGACCTCTTTGGGTTCCTGGTAGCTTGTAATCAAAATTCTTTAAGATTCGTTCCCTCTTCCATATGAGGACCTCAAGCTGTTGCCACAGCCCTGATGGTTTCTGGTATTCTGTCTTAACTTCGGCATAAGTAAGACATTTACCCACATAGGTAGCTATATCAGCTTCCATCTTGGGCCACTCATACTAATCCTTCAAGTCTCGGTACCTCTTGCCAGATCCAGGATGGATCGAGTACCTGGACCTATGAGTCTTGCCCCAAAGTAAACGTTCGAAAATTTTCGTGAAACGGAACCAAAAGTCGTTCCAGGAAGTGTATAGTTATGTCTTCCTTAGGCAATTCTGTCCTTACATTCCATATAGTGCTCCAGCTCGAAAGTTCTCAGGTTTGAGCATCTCATGCTCAATTTCACGAATCCGAGTGACGAGATTTGTCTGCATGGTCATTTCTATGGCTCGCACCCTTAGAGGCTTTGCGTGCTCCTTGCGGCTTAAGGCGTCTGCTACAATGCTTGCCTTGTTCAGGTGATACTTAATCTCACAGTCACATTCATTCAGTAGCCCACTCTATCTCGTTATCTCATGTTTAAGTTCTTTTGGTCGACGGTGTGCCGCAATCCTTGTGATCAGTAAAGATCGTGCAGCATTTTCAATACAAGTACTGGTGTTAAAACTTCAGTGCGCAATTACTGTACCTAGTTCAGGGTCTCTTCGCATGATTCCTTTAATCAACGTGACGCGTATGCGATGACGTGGTCTCGTTGCATCAACGCGCAATCGAGACTTTGTCGAGAAGCGTCACAAGTACCGCAGCTTTGTTGATACTTTTAGGTGACGACAAGATAGGTGTCGGCTAGGTTAGGGTTGTTAGCGGTTGAGCAGTCCTTGAGAGGTTTTCTAGGGGTCGTCTGATACAGCCTACAATCCCCAAAAATTTCTTAGTTGCATCTTGTGGAACTTCTAAGTTCTTGATTGCAGGGTCGACATGAATCTCATTCTTATCTCCCACGTATCCTAAGAATCTTGCCTTGCGAATCCAAAGTTCGCACTTCGGCATCCTAGCACATGACTGTTCTTTCTCCAAGAGTCGCAAGATAAATTGCAGATGTTGCTCGTGTCCTTCCTTGGTCGTTGAGCATGTAAGAATGTAGCTAATAAATATAATCATTACTTTATCCAGGTATGGCTTACACACCTGATTCATGAGATCCATGAATACTGCCGGTGCATATGTTAAGCCAGACGATACGACAAGGAAATCGTAATGCTCTAAGCGAGTCCTTAAGGTCGTTTTAGGGATATTTTCCTCTTGTATTCGCAGTTGAGGACATGTTGTCCTCAAGTAGATCTTCGAGTGGTAACTAGAACCTTACGATTGGTTCGTTCATGTCATCAATCCTTGACAAAGGATACCAGTCCTTGATATCTAATTCTCTGAAGTTGATGCAAAATGGAAACTGTTAACTTTCTTCTTGTAACACCTCGCAAATTTTTACCCAATAAAATAAGGACACGTGTCATGTAATACAAACGTGTTATGAAAAACGGATCCAGATACAGATGTACGATAGGATTTAAAAGTGTCGATATGTTAATTTATACCTCTGCACGACCTATTAATAAATCCCTAACCATGATATACTTACTCAACATCTAAATGATGTAAATAAATCTGGTTGTCCTAAATAATAAATTGATTATAACCTAAAACATGGATCCAATGTGAACTCTTGGTATTTTCGACATTTTAAAACCTCCCACAAGATCCAAAATGTGTAAGTGCATGCAAAGCATGCAAAGTCTGAGCACTTGGTCCCTCTACTGAAAAGGAAAGCATAAGATTCGGACTTATGAGAAATGCATGGTCAAAACATCAAATTTTCAAAAATTTGATGAAGGCTTACGGACGGCAAGGATAGGCCCTTACGGTCCGTAAGATAGAGCGCTGGGCGATAGCTTCTGAAGGTCGGTTACGGACCGTAAAGCCTAAGGCTTACGGTCCGTAAGGTGCGTATCTGGGCAGAATTTTGGATAGATGCCTGTTCAGCAGGTTGCACCGCCTTATAAGAGTGGTATTCGAAAATCAGGGGCCCTATAACTGGTTTTTAGCATCATAGGGACACCTGGGAACATCTTACAACCTTTGTAGACTGATTTGGAGTGATCTTGTTGCATCAAAATGCATATATAAGGACTCCTAAGTTTGCAACATTGTGCCATTCATTGCAACTTAATTTCTGGAGCTCCTCTGATCAGCAACAAGCTTCCTAGTGATTCCTAGTTGTGCTTAGGACCATTGTAAGTGTCCTTAATCCTCCTTAATTCAGTTTAGCTTAGTTAATTAACTAAAAGTCAAACCGTCGTAATTAAGGATTGACTTCGAGATTAATCAATAATTGTCCAGTCAAATCTCGAATCAAAAGTACCTATAAGTAGGTAATTATGTGGGTAATAAACCTTTAAAAGGATACTCTCTGATTCCCACTCTAACTAGATCAATTGTCGGGTCAAACTTGATATTAAAAAGTCAACAAAATGCTTAATTTCAAATTAATGCATAATTAGCAATGTAGAAGCCATACAACATTTTGTCACTAATATAACTTGGTAATTAATGTAAGAACATGTCTAAACATGTTCCACCCGACAATTTTCAGTAGAGACCCGGTTCGGAACCGAGAGTCGCATAATTTGACTTTTGCTTTGACTTTCAGTTCTGACCCATTTGTAGCATGTTTTAGAAATTCCTTAGAGCCTTTTTTGGACCAGGTTTCATATTAGTATAACCCTCTGTGATTATACACCTTGGTTCAATAGTTATCCGACTTACATGCATGTTTCCGTTAATTGCTTAAGTGTTGACTATTATGCCCTTTTCACCTTAAAATGTGATTTTTGAAAATGTAAAAGAGTAGAAACCTTAGTTACTGATTTATAAACTTGCACCAAAAATTTGACATCAGTTTGAAGTCTAGATTAAGAGTTATGCTCAATAGCGTAATTAGAAAGCTTTTTGTTAATTAAACGGCATAATTAGCATATAGCCTAGTTTAACCCACTTTTTGATATCAATCCCAGTCACAGCCAAGGGCATGTGGGATTTGCAAATCTTCTGAGCACAAGACCTTGGACTGTAAGAAAATCAAGGATGCTACATGCTATAGCTGCAATGAGAAGGGTCATATCAGATCCAACTGCCCAAAACTTGCAAAGAAGACTGAGGATGGGAAGAAGACCAATGCAAGGGTCTTCCGAATGGATGCAAAGGAATCTGTTCAGGACGACAATGTGATCACAGGTACCTTCCTCATAAATGATGTCTATGCAAGAGTACTTTTTGATTCAGGAGCTGATAAGTCATTTGTAGATAATAAGTTTTGCAAATTGCTGAATTTACCTGTTAAAACCTTAAGTGTGAAGTATGAGGTAGAATTAGCTGATGGTACCTTAGAAACCGCGTCAACCGTGCTAGATGGATGCTGAATATCCATTAGGAACCATTCTTTTCCATTGTCCCAACTTCCTTTGAAGTTAGCCGGTTTTGACATAGTTATAGGCATGGATTGGTTATCTCGTAACCAAGCCCAGATAGTGTGCAATAGGAAGCAAGTGGTGATCAAGACTCCGTCTGGTGAGCCAATTACCATTCAGGGAGACACCAGTATGGACTGCCTGAGCAGGTGTCTATGCTCAAGGCATCTAGATGTTTGAAGAAGGGTTGTGTCATTTATATGGCACAGGTAACTATTGATGAGCAGAAACCCAAGATTGAAGATATTCCAGTTATTTCTGAGTACCCAGAAGTTTTTCCTGAAGAACTACCTGGTTTACTCCCAGATAGGCAAGTAGAATTCAGAATTGACATCATCCCTGGAGCAGCACCTGTTGCGAGAACGCCTTATAGGTTGGCACTAACAGAAATGAAGGAATTGAGGACACAACTAGATGAATTGCTAGCCAAAGGTTTCATTAGACCTAGTTCGTCTCCTTGGGGAGCGCCAATCCTATTTGTCAAGAAGAAGGATGGATCGATGCGTCTGTGCATCGATTACCGTGAGCTTAATAAGGTCACAATCAAGAATAGGTATCCTTTGCCCAGGATCGACGATCTGTTCGATCAATTGCAAGGGGCAAGCTACTTCTCTAAGATTGATTTGAGGTCAGGCTATCATCAATTGAAAGTTAAAGATGAGGATGTACACAAGACTGCATTTAGGACTCGTTATGGTCATTACGAGTTCCTAGAAATGCCTTTTGGGCTCACTAATGCACCTGCCGCATTCATGGATCTCATGAATCGCGTCTGCAAGCCTTACTTGGATAAATTTGTCATCGTTTTCATTGACGACATTCTCATTTACTCGAAAAGCCAAGCTGACCATGAGAAGCATCTCCGTTGCATTCTGAAACTGCTTCATCAAGAAAAGCTCTATGCCAAGTTTTCAAAGTGTGAATTCTGGCTGCGCGAAGTCCAATTCCTTGGACATGTTGTTAGTGAGCGTGGTATCCAAGTAGATCCCGCTAAGGTTGAAGCTGTTATGAACTGGCAAGAACCAAAGACGCCTACGGAGATTCGCAGTTTTCTAGGACTAGCAGGATACTATAGGAGATTTATTGAAAACTTCTCAAGAATTGCAGCACCCCTAACTCTACTCACCCGCAAGAATAAAAAGTTTGACTGGGGGCCTAAGCAGCAAGAATCTTTTGATATTCTGAAGCAAAAGTTGAGCAACGCTCCTGTATTGACGTTGCCTGATGGAATTGATGAATTTGTAGTATATTATGACGCATCCCACACTGGTATGGGATGTGTGCTTATGCAGAAAGGCAAAGTCATTGCCTATGCTTCACAACAGTTAAAGGTGCACGAGAAGAATTACACCACCCATGACTTGGAGTTGGGTGCCGTTGTATTTGCACTAAAACTGTGGAGACATTACTTGTATGGAACCAAGTGTGTGATCTATTCTGATCACAAGAGCCTTCAACATCTGTTCAATCAGAAGGACTTGAACATGAGACAACGACGTTGGATGGAAACTTTGAATGATTATGACTGTGAGATAAGATACCATCCCGGCAAGGCAAATGTGGTTGTTGATGCCTTAAGCAGGAAGGAAAGAGTGAAACCTATAAGAATCAATGTCAAGAGCATTGAGATAAAGAATAGTTTGAATGAAAGGTTGTTAGCTACACAGAAGGAAGCTGTATTGGAAGCTAACTACCCTGATGAAAAGCTAGGAGTAACTGAAGAACAATTATCCTATGGCAAAGATGGAATCCTGAGATTAAATGGACGAATTTAGGTTCCAGTTTATGGAGGACTTCGGGATGTTATCCTCCAGAAAGCCCACAGCTCCAAATATTCCGTTCATCCTGGAGCTGATAAGATGTATCAGGATCTAAAGGCCAACTATTGGTGGATAGGCTTGAAAAAGTCTATAGCTGCCTATGTAGCTAAATGTTTGACGTGTGCACAAGTCAAAGCTGAACATCAGAAGCCGTCAGGTTTGCTACAACAGCCTGAACTTCCCACATGGAAGTGGGAGATGGTGACAATGGATTTCATCACCAAGTTGCCAAAGACAAAGAAAGGGAATGATACTATATGGGTGATAGTAGATAGACTGACTAAGTCAGCACATTTCCTACCCATTAAGGAGACTTATAGCTCTGACTTGTTAGCCCAATTGTACGTAGATAAGATTGTATCTCTACATGGTGTTCCATTATCAATTATCTCTGACAGAGATACCAGATACACATCACATTTTTGGAAAAGTTTCCAACAGTCTTTGGGCACGCGCTAGAATTTTAGTACAGCTTACCATCCTCAAACGGATGGGCAAAGTGAGCGTACAATCCAAACCTTGGAAGACATGCTTCGTGCATGTGTGATTGATTTAGGTGGTAATTGGGATAACCACCTGCCATTAATTGAGTTCTCCTATAACAATAGCTATCATACCAGCATTAAGGTTGCGCCTTTTGAGGCATTATATGGTAGGAAATGCAGAACGCCTATTTGTTGGGCAGAAGTAAGGGAAACTCAATTATCAGGACCAGAAATAGTCTTTGAAACGACGGACAAGATTGTCCAGATTCGTGATGCTCTAAGCGAGTCCTTAAGGTCGTTTTAGGGATATTTTCCTCTTGTATTCGCAGTTGAGGACATGTTGTCCTCAAGTCGATCTTCGAGTGGTAACTAGAACCTTACGATTTGTTCGTTCATGTCATCAATCCTTGACAAAGGATACCGGTCCTTGATATCCAATTCTCTGAAGTTGATGCAAAATGGAAACTGTTAACTTTCTTCTTGTAACACCTTGCAAATTTTTACCCAATAAAATAAGGACACGTGTCATGTAATACAAACGTGTTATGAAAAACGGATCCAGATAAAGATGTACGGTAGGATTTAAAAGTGTCGATATGTTAATTTATACCTCTGAACGACCTGTTAATAAATCCCTAACCATTATATACTTACTCAACATCTAAATGATGTAAATAAATCTGGTTGTCCTAAATAATAAATTGATTATAACCTAAAACATGGATCCAATGTGAACTCTTGGTATTTTCGACATTTTAAAACCTCCCACAAGATCCAAAATGTGTAAGTGCATGCAAAGCATGCAAAGTCTGAGCACTTGGTCCCTCTACTGAAACGGAAAGCATAAGATTCAGACTTATGAGAAATGCATGGTCAAAACATCAAATTTTCAAAATTTTTGGCTTCTGGTGAAGGCTTACGGACCGCAAGGATAGGCCCTTACGGTCTGTAAGATAGAGCGCTGGGCGATAGCTTCTGAAGGTCGGTTACGGACCGTAAAGCCTAAGGCTTACGGTCCGTAAGGTGCGTATCTGGGCAGAATTTTGGACAGATGCCTGTTCAGCAGGTTGCACCGCCTTATAAGAGTGGTATTCGAAAATCAGGGGCCCTATAACTGGTTTTTAGCATCATAGGGACACCTAGGAACATCTTACAACCTTTGTAGACTGATTTGGAGTGATCTTATTGCATCAAAATGCATATATAAGGACTCCCAAGTTTGCAACATTGTGCTATTCATTGCAACTTCATTTCTGGAGCTTCTCTGATCAGCAACAAGCTTCCTAGTGATTCCTAGTTGTGCTTAGGACCATTGTAAGTGTCATTAATCCTCCTTAATTCAGTTTAGCTTAGTTAATTAACTAAAAGTCAAAACCGTCGTAATTAAGGATTGACTTCGAGATTAATCAATAATTGTCCAGTCAAATCTCGAATCAAAAGTACCTATAAGTAGGTAATTATGTGGGTAATAAACCCTTAAAAGGGTACTCTCTGATTCCCACTCTAACTAGATCAATTGTCGGGTCAAACTTGATATTAAAAAGTCAACAGAATGCTTAATTTCAAATTAATGCATAATTAGCAATGTAGAAGCCATACAACATTTTGTCACTAATATAACTTGGTAATTAATGTAAGAACATGTCTAAACATGTTCCACCCGACAATTTTCAGTAGAGACCCGGTTCGGAACCGAGAGTCGCATAATTTGACTTTTGCTTTGACTTTCAGTTCTGACCCATTTGTAGCATGTTTTAGAAATTCCTTAGAGCCTTATTTGGACCAGGTTTCATATTAGTATAACCCTCTGTGATTATACACCTTGGTTCAATAGTTATCCGACTTACATGCATGTTTCCGTTAATTGCTTAAGTGTTGACTATTATGCCCTTTTCACCTTAAAATGTGATTTTTGAAAATGTAAAAGAGTAGAAACCTTAGTTACTGATTTATAAACTTGCACCAAAAATTTGACATCATTTTGAAGTCTAGATTAAGAGTTATGCTCAATAGCGTAATTAGAAAGCTTTTTGTTAATTAAACGGCATAATTAGCATATAGCCTAGTTTAACCCACTTTTTGATATCAAACTTTTTACCCACTGATTTAATATAATATTTTGGGATTTTTGAAGATTTTTAATTAATTTTAGGCTGAGCATAACATAGGGTTGTAGCTTTAATTCGGTTAATGGCGGTTTTGCCCTTTTGGGCTATAAAATGAGTTTTACAAATCTTTTTGACCCCAAACATTTTGCTACTGATTTTATATGATAAATAAATTATTTTAAATTTTCTGGAGTAATCAAAATATCAGCTTTCTATATAGAACCCGGAAATGGCTCTAAATCGCCTTTTTAAGCATTTTAACGTACAGTATGCATCAAAACTATTTTACACATATAAGGATTATACCTACTGATATTTTAAGTATATTTTTATACATTAACAGTAAGTTAAAGTTTTAAACTCAGATTTCCCGTTTTGACCTTTTTAGCCTAAGTGAAATTACCAAAATGCCCCTAAGGTGCATAGTTTGGTTTTAAATGATAAATTTCACACATAGAGTATACCCTACTGATATAACTTGAAATTAAGTATTTTTACTGATTTCATCAGACCCGAAACTCAGAATTATAATTAAACTCTTTTATAACCTTTTAAATGACCAAAATGCCCTTACGGGGCATAATTTGAGTTTAAAATCCGTTTTGGGCATAATAAAAGATATCTTACTGATGTCATAACATAATTAAGGCATATTAACTTAGGAAACTTGCATATGACTCTTTTGGTTACTCGTTACGCATTTTTCGCGTTCGGATCGGCTTATGTAACTAGTTGCATATATTAGCAGAAACGGGTCAAACCAAATCGTTTTTGTCTCAAAATCCAGAATGTGTTTGAGTTAACCATATTAAACAAGTTTCCAAGCTTGTCGGGTCAAAACCACATTCTAAACCGGTCTTCGCTTAATCATGCGTTTTTAGACCGTATATTCCTTTAAAACTAACCGGTCTAAGTTTAAGCTTAATTAAAGACCCGTTAGAAATCTAATAGGTTATTAAAAACCTTCGTTCCAGATATAGGAGCCCAGTAAAAGCTATCTGTACTTGCTGATTTGATATACGGCTGGGATTGAATTTATATTTAGCTCAGGTAAATACTTTTAACTTATTTTCCCTATACGGGCTTGGGGTACGGTATATAAAATACCGCTTGGTCGGACATTGCATCTTTAATTGTATGAAGGTTAAATCATTGAAATGTCCTGTTTGAAAATGTTTTGTTTGCTTAAAGCCTTTGGGGGGTTAATGACCATGTCCCGGATATCCTTGGCATCATTTTACGAAATGGCCACGACCTAAGCACGGGGTGTAGGCGTACACCCGTCAGTGCCAAAATAAATAATGTGGTGTGTCTATTGATCTTTAACCCGGCACGAACCGGGCTACTGAACGCATAAGGAACATGTAATTCTTTTACAAGTATTATATATAAATAATTATCCCAAGTTATAAAAAGTTTTGTGCCACATGCATTCAAATCAATTTTATTAAACCTTTTCAAAATGAGTCAGTTAATTGTATTTACCAGTGTAAACTGACGTGTTTTCCCAAAAAGGTTAAGTGCAGGTACTACTCGAAATAGGTTGGCTTTCTCCTAGCGTCCACAATAAGTCTCGCAAGCTTGGATGTCATAAAACTGTTGAACGATGTTTCCTTTTTATTTTGATCCGCCTGTGGATCTGTTTCAACTATTTTGTGATACTTAATATTACAATTTATTAAAGTTGAAATGAATCTATCTTTTCCTTCCGTTATGCATTTAAATATTGTGTTGTTTGACTATGATGATATCAACTACGTCACGATACTCCCCACCGGGCCCACTGATAATACGTGGAATATCGGGGTGTGACACTTCTCGTGTCCTTAACTAAGGACATCTTGTCCTTAATTCCATCTTGGAATAGTAGTTGGGACCTTGTAGTTGGTCGACGAGTCATCAATCCTCGGTAAGGTACCGATTCTTGATGGTTAGTCGTCTATCTCCATGTAACCTATGCGTAGCACTTTTTCCTTCATTAATTCTTCTAAGTTCCTCTCAGATTAGGCTATGTACACGTGTAAAAACTGTCGTCCTACTTCCTAATGAATATCACTGGGGCTTCCACGGTGAGAGGCTCGGCCTGGTAGGCTTCCTTTGTCTAGCAGCCCTTGCAGTTGCATTGGAGGTTCATGTATCTTGGACGAAGCTAGTTGGTAAGGCGTCATCTGTCACCAGTGTCGTTCCTGGCACTAGGTTTATCCTAAACTCCTCTTGATGTTGAGGGGTATTCCTGGAAAGTCTTCAGGAAAGGCTTCTGGAAATTCCTCCACCACGGGTTTGTCTTCTAGCTCCAGCTCCTTGGTCTCCTTATCGGCAACATGAGCTAGGAAGGCTATGCAGTCTACTCAGAGGCGCTTCTGTGTCTCTTCGACCAATGTGAGATGTCGCAGACCCACGGTCTTATGGGGCCTAGTACCCTTGCACCTATTGCAAGAAGGTTGTGTACTATAAGTGTTTCATCATTCGCAAGAGGGATGTGACTGATCTTCCTTATAACGAACAACTTCAGCTCTATACTTGGATATCCAATCTATGCTGACTACCATATCATGACTTCCCAAGTCAATGGTAATAGAAGGTTCCGGCCTTCTGAGTTCCCAAAATATAATTCTTAATTCACCTTGTCTGCTTAAACTAACCTTCTATATGCCAATTCTAAAGAATACGGGACGTCTTATTCTACTCGAAACTAGGTCAAGTAGTTTCTTAAGTTTTAAGCATACAATGTTAAAGTTGGTGCCAGTATTAATCATAAATAAATGCATAAGGTTGGTTAATAGGGCACGTACCCATAACCGTATCTGGATCCTGGCGTGCTTCACGAGCTCCAATCGTGAAGACCCTTCCTTGCTTGATTCTTCCTAGGGAAATCTTTCCTAAATTGCCCTGCTTCACCACATCTGTAGCAACCTGGTACTCTACCATTATCTCTTCCGTCTGGATCCTTCGCCCAACAGGCATCCTTGCTGTACCCTTCTTTTCCACACTTCCCGCACTTAGGCCTCAGACATTGACCTTCAAGGTAAAAATTGCATTCCTCGCATCTCGGCTTATTCCCCAAGTATACCTTACCACCAGTCTTATTAGTGGCTCCATAAGCCTTCCTGCCACGGGGCGGGTTCACTTCCCTTCTTTTGTTTGTTTTAGAGCTTTCATAGCTGACTTGGGTGCCTATCTTTAGGTTCTAAGACTTCCTTTTCTTATTGCCCGAAGACTCCACATGAGTCTCTTTCTTGTTTGTCTCAGATTCCGAAAACTTTCCCGTACGTAGAGCTTCTTCAGTAAGTGTGACACTTAAATCGATAGCCACTGTGATGGTTGGAGGCTTTGAGGTAGTAACCATGCTCTTGATTTGCGGTGCAAGTCCATAAATGAATCGCTCAATCCTCTTGAATTCTGGCTTGACTAAGTAGGGAACGACCCTAGATAAGTCATGAAAGCGTTGGACGTACTCAGCGATCTTCGGCCTGTCCATTTTCAAATTCCAGAACTCAGTCTCAAGCTTCTGGATTTCGGCCCTGGAACAGTACTTCTTCTCCATCATTTCCTTGAGCTCATCCCAGCTCAGTGCATAAGCAGCATCTTCACCAAGGGTCTGAACCTGAAGGTTCCACCAGGAGAGTGCGCCATCCAAAAACAACCCTGAGATAAAGGTAACACTCCGCTGGGGCGAACAGTTACTCATTCTCATAACGGAGTCAGTCTTTTCTGCCCAACGAACAAATGCAACGGCACCTCCTGTGCCGTCAAAATTCAATGGCTTGCAGTCCCGGAACTGTTTATAGGTGCAGCCAGTTGGAGGGTTACTCCCAGAAGTGCCACCGCTGCGTTCAGAGCGGAGGGCTTCAAGTCGTGTAATTGCCTGTGAGATGCGTTCTTGGAGCTCGGCTTCTGTCATTGGTAACGTACCGGTGTCTATGTCACGTCTGGGTGGCATTCTCTTCTGTCAAAAGGTATGGGGTTGGTTAGACAACATTCTACAATTACCTACGAGGTACATATTACCACAAGCAAACCTGTAATCACCCAATATCACATGCACATATATAACAATATAGGAGTAAGGAAGCAACCACTGGGCTCTCATATAGGCTTGGCAACTTGACTTATTGTTTGCAATGGAAAAAGTAAAATGAGTTCGAGGCTACATCACCTCGGTCATACAAGTTTCATAATATGAAGTGGTAGTTATTTTCCTTCTGTATTGGTTTTCTTAGGTCTTTAGCTTCACCACGACGGATATGCTTTCCAATCAGTGATAGTTTAATTTCAAGTTTGTGCATATAGAGGTGATAGAGAGTGTAACGTCACCGAATCTTTCCCGCGTGTTAGCCATCTTTACTTGCTTAGAAACTAATTCCCAACGACTCGTAGACGGGTAGAAGTGTCAGAGACGAAGTAGGCAAAGACAGGTTTCCTACTTTGTAAAGTGCTAAGGCAATGGTCTAGGTGTTGTTCTACCAGATGAAGGTGTGAACACCTATAGATTATTTTTGGAGGGATGGTGATCATTAGCCTGACCCGCAGAGTCCACCAGGATTTCCATGCACTACAAGTCGTTATTACGTGGGCCCCCGTAATAATAAATTGTCTTGCACAGTTACCCTAATTTTCCCTCGTCCAAGCAGATGATCAACCAAGGAGGGGACACTACTGTCCCTATACCTCTGACATGGAAAGGACCATTGCGGTGGTCCACGTGCTATCATTCGTTATTGTTACGCGCGAATAGGCACGATGATTAATCGAAATAGGAATAAGGAGAATTTCTAGTAGTTGGAGGGGCACCTTTGAGATGAATACTTCATCTTCCTTGTCTGGTCAAGTGTGTCGTCAATCTCGCTTCACAAAAGCCACAGGGACCTCATCCCTCTAATTAAGAAGTTGTCCAAGGTTGCCGCCTCTGCCTCGCCGTTACTACCGTAGTCAGGCACCTTTACAATCGAGAGGGAAGAGCAGCCATCTCATACGGAAACAAGCTCAGAATCTCGTTTGGTAATCACTCCAGCCATGAGCTTTGCAATGAGCGCGAGGCTGATAGCTTCATCGTGCGAGTTAAGAACAATAATAGGATTCGGAGTCGAAGGTATCTTATTCACGTCAATAATTATTCCGTACATTTATTCGTATGTATATATCGATAAACAAATATGTTACATAGCATAAACAGGCAATTAGATTCATCATATCACATATAACTCTCGTTTGTCCTTTCGGGGGGGGGGGGTCATTTTGTCTTCGGCAAGTCTATCCCACATAGACTATGCCTTAATTGGCACCTTGATTTGGGGTATTCTCCTCCCTACCAATGTCCTTGCCTTGTCTTTTCTTTGAAAAATGTTTGACTCATGGATCTTGACGCTTACGTGAATGCAATGAAAAAAACCTTTTTGTAAAAATGTTTTTGTGAGAGAGTCCTAGTGATTATAGTCTAGACTCGTGAAGGAATCCTAGTTCACTACAATCGAAGCTCTGATACCAAACTGTCACACCCGGACTTTTGCGGAAGCGTATGATGTGTGACTGGTTTAATATCATTGCATTCAATCATAATAAACAACTACATAATCAAAACGCTGTTCACCCATTCATAAGTTTAATGTATTACAAACACCATATGTTTATGTTTCAACAGCACAACCTTCGACTAAGTTACAGATCAACAAAAGTGGATGACATCTAAACTTGGAATCTACTTCTAGAAACAACACCCGCGCCCAAGATCCAACCTGTTACCTGAAAGACATGTAATTTTGGAAAACATCTACAAAAGTTGAGCGAGTTCATGCGTTTTGTATGAGTGCTGAAAACCTTGTAAACCCTTGAGAAACTCCTTTGAAAACAGGTATGAAAAGCATTTATGAACAAGTCAAATTAAATTTTTGCAAGGACATTAAAGCATGTGAGGACATAGGGAACACTCAAAATGAGTAGGCTTATACCCTCGTCGATTCACCTCGACTGATGTCGATTCACCTCGACTTATGTCGATTCACCTCGACTGATGTCGATTCACCTCGACTGGGACACCGAAGCACTCAAGTGGTCACAAGTACCATGAGTGGGGTTCGGCTGTACCCGTTAGATCTAACCTTCGTCCCTAATTAAGAGTTAATGGCATTTCAAATTTAGTCTATGCTCACATGATCTAATAGTTCAGTTCATAGTCAATTCATACTGTTTAAACATTCGTAACATGTATTCCACCCCCGAGAGTTATAAAACCAAAAACGGTTAAGAGAAAAGGGGGACATGAACTCACTGTTTTATGTTCTTCAATCCGACGTAACTCAAGCAGCTACTAGTGTGCACGACTACCTACAACGTACTACGGTCTATTAGACGAGCGGGTCGTGCCTTGACTTTGTATTGGTTAGTGTTTTTTAGTTACGTTTTATTGTGCCTTCGGTATTATTCCAAGTCATATAATTATTTGTTAAAATAATAAACATTTTAACTTAAATTATATTTATCAAATTTTGGAATAATTGTTAAAACAATATACATTAACTTGATACTTCCCAAGTATTTGTACTTGTATTTCCTTCCCAAGGATGGGCGTATGTGTATTCGTATTCGTATGCTTGTATATTTTGCCATGTATTGGTGTCGTATTCCGGTGTGTATTTATACGTGTGATAATACGTATTTTATTGTATTCATTAAGTATTCATATACTTAAATTTATATTAAACTTTCCGGAATATTATTTCTAATAAAAGTCCACCAGTATATATATATTTCCAAAATATATATCCAAGAAATATTACTTAGAAAAATTATTTATAATCTTTCATTTGGCAATAATATTTGTATCTTCATATAAGTTCCAAAAATAATATATTTTCAAGTCTAACTTTAGAAAATATATATATAGACTTATTTTTATCCAAAATAGTGTATTTCAAGTCTACTCAAGAAAATATATATTTTTTCCCAAAAATAATATATCTTCTAATAATTCCAAGGAAATATATATATATATTTATTCACCAAAAATCATATATTTCCTTCTTGTCAAAATATGATATAACTTTGTAGTAATTGTAAAAATCACATTTTCGTTTCCTTGTGTCCAAAATATTATTTACCAAAATATACTTGTGAATTAAGTTCCGGAATATTTTGTAAGTTACATTTCTTGTTCGGTTTCGCCAATATTTTGTGTGTAACTTGTATGTTTATTCATTGAGTTTTGGTAATATTTTGGATAGTAATCCTTGGTATTTTGATGTGTTATATTATTTTAAGTCCTAAAATAACATAACTATTACACAAAGTATACACATAATCACACATGTGTGTCTTCATTGTATCTATATATTCTAAATATATATTTATCCACTTTTATTAATAAAAACCAACCTCCAATATTTGTATTTTTTTTTGTAACAACAAATTATGGCAAAGTTTATATGGAAAACTCATGATTTAAATACACTTGTAAATTTTTGTTTGAAAATATTTTTCTAAGTGTTTATATTTTTAGAAAATTTTGCCATAGTTTCCCCTAAAAATGGAGGTTTCCATACTTTCAAGCATATCATTTTCTTTTGTAAAACCATCACCAATCATCAACAAATCATTCAACACTAATTTTTGCTAGTCTAACATATGCATAAAAATGTATTTGTCATGTTATGATGAACTCTAAAGTTTATTAAAATTGATAGTATTTTAAATTTATATGTAACTTGTTCATCTATCTTTAAAAACATATATTGTTTTTAATATTTGCAAAGTTTGTAGAAAATCATTTTTTTACAACTTTGTTCATCCACTTTTTCTATGAGTTTATAAGTATGAACATATTATTCTAACTTTAGCAAGTCCATTTTTCATGTGTAACAAGTTCATCATGGATCTTGTAAGATCCTTATGTATACTTGCTAGACCTTGATTTTAAATATTTTCTAGCAAGTGTACATTAAATATATTTCATCAACATCACAAACTAGCAACTAAACAGCTTCATAACAACTTCAAGAATATTTATTTTCTTTAGATTTTGTTAGTAGTTCATGTGTTCATCTCTTTTAAAGTGAAGTTTTTTTTATGGTTTACTTGTACATTTATAATATACTACTAACAAGATGTAAAATGAAGGTTAGAGAACACTCACAACTAGAACTAGTGGCTAGGGATGAACAAGTTGAAAGATGAAGAAGAAAAGTGGTGGTTAATAGCTCCTCAAGTTGGTCCTTGCACTTCCAAAGCTTAAATCCTTCTTAACTAGCCTTGATACACCTTTAAGAACCCTTGAGATTACTTGAATGAAGTGAAAAAATGGAAATGGTTGTGGGGTGTAAGTGGCCGTAGGTTATGGGGAAAGAAAGGAAGGAGAAGAGTTTGATTTTTGATGTGTGAAAGTGTTAGGATAATGTTGATGATAATGGTTCTTTATAACAAAAATAACTTCTAATACCACCATGCAAACCTATTAACCATGAAGTCTTCATCCAACATTTTGAGACAACATGTGGGCTTGGGGACCCACATGTTGACCGTTCACTTCATGGGGGGAAAGGGTGTGGTTGAGTTTTAATGGTAGTTAGATTATTTGGTTAGGATTTAAAGGGGTTTAGTTTGGTGTCTAATGGTATTAGTGATTCCTAAGTATGTTAAGTTGTTTAATGGTTTTAACTAGCTTTATGACACCAAAATAATACTAACTAGTTCATATTTTATTTCTAGTTAGTGTTCGGGTATTTGTTTAGTTACTGGTTCATTAAGGTGCTAAATTGCGCAGTTTAGTGTGCTATGTGGTACCTTTATGACAGTTTCGATTCCCGACACTTAGGAAAGTATTCTGGACCATTAAGCCACATTCCTGCATTATATTTAGATGTTAAATTGCTGAAAATTGCCGAATTTGTTTATAAACTGCAGAATTTTGCAGTTTTAGTGTGTTTCTGGCACTTTCCGGCACCTATGTCATCACTAGGAAGACAGTTTTGTAATCCCTACTTTCCTACACACTATCCTAGTGTATGACTTGGTTCTGGGGCTCATTCTGTGTCTTAACATCATGTCTGTCTAAGTACTGAACTCCCGTCAGTGCTTTTAGTTTGTCTGATAATGGTGCCAATTCTGTTCTGTGCATTAATAGAACTATATCGTGTTGCATGTAGTAATGATATAAGTCTTGCAACATGAAATGCCATTGTATGTATATAACCGAAATCAGAAATTCATTCGTCTTATAAACTGGATCATGCACAGTCATTAAAGCACAATTTACTCTCTAATTATTGTACGGAATGTACGGAAAAGTGACAGTTGTCACATAAATAGTCTTACACGTAAAACTTTTACTAAACTTATGGATAAAGAGTCAAAAGTTTCAACAACGGAAACAAAGGGGGATGAGCCTGTTTTAGATGCGTCCGCATCAGTTGCTCAAACTTCTGTTGTTGAGCCAACTGCTCCTGGTGATCGTGACACCACAACCGGTGTTGTGAAACACACAACAGAAAAACGCAAAAAGAAACCTGTCACATCCAAAAAGCCCGCCAAAAGGAAACAAAATAAAAAGGTTCCTCTGGAAGATGAGATCCCAGAGGTTAATGCAGTGACAACACAAATGTCACTTGAAACCACTGCTGCTACTTCCTCACAGTTATTGGAAAGATCTCAATCGATCCAAACTCCTCATTAGGGCTGGCAATTTTACACGAATACACGACACGAAGTTAACAGGTATCGTGTATGGCCTTAACAGGTATCGTGTACCAAACAGGTAGACACGGGATTACCTGTTAATTTTCGTGTATAAACAGGTTAAATACTTGTTTACCTGTTAATACCCGTTAATACACGATAAGAAATTAAATTAAATAAAACTCATCAGCCATGTGCGTGTCGGTTCCTTAATTCCTTTATATTTTCATTCCTCATTCAATTTAAAAAAAATAAAACCCTAAACTCCACCTGTAACTCTTAGATAGCATGTCGTGTTCGTGTTTTTGTTCGTGTTAACAGGTATTAAAAGGTAATTTTCGTGTATAACAATCGAACAGTCATGTTAACAGGTATTAACAGGTAATTTTCGTGTATATCGTGTCGTGTTCGTGTTTGAAAAAAAGGACACGATAAGTTATCGTGTCGTGTTCGTATATGGGATTTCGTGTATCGTGTCTTATCGTGTCGTGTCTTATCGTGTACGGGTATACACGATATGCCAACGCTACTCCTCATGTATCCTCACAAAAGGATCATGTTGTAAGCGCAGGGACACTACAACATGAAGTAGACCTTTCAGATGAAAATATGTTTAAAAGTCCCTTTCCCAGGGCAATCACGTTTTCTACACCACAACCCTCGACTTAAGTTCCATCATCAATATTACCCCTGTTTGAAGCAATTGAATTTCAGAAAGAAAACAGTTCCTCTAATGCACACATTACCGAGAGTAGATCGCAACAAATAACTGTGTGCAAACCAATTCAATCTGCTATCCTACAAACCGTTGAGGAGGTTATCCCCGTTGAGTGTTACGAAACTCTTGGTGGTAGTTCAAGTGGAGCAGCCACTACAACTGTTGAACCCATTGGTAATCAGTTGGACAGTGGTTACATCATTAAGACTCCCTTGAAGGCAACTACTGATGAGGTTACAATTGTAATCTCTGCTTCAGTGGAAAGTCCCCAGAACCAAGGAAAAGGGGCATCTGTTTCTGATGATATGGAGACTTCTCCTATTATTAAAACAAATAGAACCACTACAGGTGGGAATTCAGATGATCCTATTAAAGTAGGTGATGAATTAAGATATAAGGGTTTGACGGTTAGAGTGTCTACCATTGAAACAGATGTTGCTGAAATGAAAGAATTGATTAAGCAGATGATAGAGCTTTTAAAAGTCAACCTACCAGATAGGAAATTGCAAATGAGCTTTGGAATTCTATGCAACCCATCCTTCAAGCTCAGAGGAATTTGGCTGAAAGTAACCGCAATTTCAGTTTGGAATTTATCAGAAATTTGGTTGATGCCAGGTATAAAGACACACAAGCAGGCATTATGAACATTAAGGAACATCTGTTGAAACTTATTGGCTCCACCTCTACATCAATCTTTGAGAAAGATGATGATGATGATGATAATGATGCCAAAAAGGGGGAAAAAGATTCACTGAGAAACTTGCCACCAGATTCAAAAGCTAATCCTACAGAAATTGTATCCCCTGTTCAACCTAAATCCCAACCTTCTCCAAAAAAACCACCACAAAAAGAGAAAATAGTTTCCACACCATCATCACCCATTCTGTCAATAGATGCTGGGAACACGAAAGTATCAGCAGATGTTTACCAAACAGCTGCTGAGACACCAGTTGTTTCAGCAGAAGTTTGTCAAACATCTGCGATGATCATTTTCACTACACCAACCACAATCCAACCACCTCCAACATCACAAAGATTTCCCATACATTCATCTTCACTACCAAAACATTCTCCTTCACCAGAAATCATCTCCACACGTAGAGAAAAACTCATATTGTGTTAGAGGATGATGAGGAGATTAAATCAGCAATCCCTGTATCATCTGCCTCCATTCAAAACAGTCCATGCTCGTCATTTCCATCCAGAGAACCTACTTCATCTCTTACAATTGCTATACTACCATCAGTCATTCCTCTGGAAGCTCAATATCCGCTGGAGTTAGTCATTGTTAAAGGTGAAATTGAATCATTCTTCACAATAGAGGATCCATCTAAAAGATCCTTCCCATCTCTTTATGGCTATAAGAAGCCTCAAAATTTAGATGAGTATCTGAAATTAAAAGTATCACAGGCTGAGGAGAAAAGATCCTTCCCATCTAAAAGATCCTTCCCATCTCTTTATAGCAAAGGAGAAAAGCATAAGGATGGATGACAGGGAATACCAGAGGTTTTTGTCATTTCAGCTTAGCAAAGTCATAAAACTTGAAGACTATGCTAGAGACGTCAGTAAATCCATGTCTGAGAGGCCAGTAATTCCTGAATTTCAGATGAAACTGAGGGATGCTTATATTGCACACATTATGAAGTACAAACCATATAAGGCAACCGAAGATCAATTCAAAAACTGGTCAGCAGATGCTCTTAGAGAAGAGATCGATAGAATCACAAAAATGAACAATGATCCTCTGGTAAAGCCAACTCCACCTAATTGGAAGAAAGTCAAAACAGTGGATTCAGATGAGGCATTGAAGTTTAAAAGAATGAGAGCAGAGCTTGTGGCTGCTGGTTATAGTCCAGCTAGATCCATTGCCAGATGGTCTAAACTGAAGATAGTTCAGACCTACAAAAAACTGGAAGAAGTTAGAGCTGAACATTCAAATGTTCTTCAAAACCCAGTCTATCCTATAACTGTTGCTCTGTCTCTAAAAATCGATACTCCGAAAAACCTTCTCTCATCATCTGATTTGTCTGAACCAATTGCAAATTTAGTTAGCAGACCAGAATCACCAAACTCATCTTCAATAATTCTTTGGCCAAGAAAACCAACTGATCCAAAAATAGTAAAGTGGAAGTCATGCTCAAAAACTCAAGTATTGACTTTGATCAGATCAGATGGTAGTGTTGAAGAGATTAAAATGGATAGTGCATATAATCTGAATGCATACGATCTCTAAAATTTGTTGGACCTTCAACTTGAGAAGGATGATGAAGAAGACATGTTCTCCCTGGACTTTGAATTACAATTCAAAGGACAAATTAGGGAGATGTTGATGAGAAATAAAAATCAGTAATAAAGAAGGGTTTTCGTATCATCTGTTGTATAGGGAGATTGTTGGATCAGTAGCTGTTACATTGTTTCCAGTAGCATATTTAACTAGATCACAACATGTAGCAAAGGACATGTTCTGCGTAACAAATTCTTGAGTGAGGTTTGATGTGTGTTGTTTAGGCAGGTGATCGTATGTTCTTAGTTAATGTTTGTTAAAACTTAAGTTGCATTCGAATTTTATTAAGTTTGTTAGACATGTTTTATATGTACTTATGTTTATAACAATTTACATTGTCAATGGGTGGATACTCTCTTTTTTGAATAAGAGAATGGAAATAATCATATGTAATTGATGAATTTTATTAAGTTTGTTAGATATCTTTTAGACATCTTTTATTAAGTTTGTTAAATATCTTTTATTAGCTATAATAGATAACACATTTTCGTACAATATCTATACATATATCTATATGTTCTATCAATATGTGTTATGCATGGTTTTGTAAGAAACGACCCGTGTTTGCACACGGGTCTTACCGCTAGTACTATATAATAAAAGAAACTAATGAGTGGACACATGTTATTTATTGGAGCCATTTATTTTTCAGTTTTTTTCCTCTCTATCCTACTTAATTATAAATAATTAATATTAATTAAAAGATAATTTTAAAATTAAATTTAATATAAATTTAAACAATTCGTATAGGAGATAATATAATATTTTGAAATATTTATTAGATTTCAAAATTATTTATCCTGAAATTAAAATATAAATTAATATAATGTAAATGATTTATTTATTTTATTAAACTAAAGTAGTTAAGGGTAGAACCTATTTAAAAAATGTTTATAAGGGGTAAACAAAAACATTAATCAATGTTTATTGGTTCTATACTTTTATTTTCGTGTTTAACTATCAACTCAAATACGGTATTCACTATGTTTATGTGACATTTATAAGAATCATCACCGCAATCACCCCATTTATCATATATCAAGTATATTCATTAGTTTTTTTTTTAAATTACATTTATTTAACCCGTGTATTACACAGGATTCTAACCTAGTTTAAGATATACCTAAAAATTACAAACTCACACTAAGTTCTTACTAGTGCTCCTTAATTATGATATCACAGAATTAAACAAGGCATTTATATAATAAATATTAAAAACTTTAAAACGGTTTTTGAAACTTTCAACATATTATATTCACATATGTAAAACCTGTATGTTGGTTTTTAATTTTTTATTAAAGCGTTTGATTAACCGGAATCTTTATATAATCGGCAAATGTATGATTGGTATGTCAATTATTGGACATCAAATCGTACGATGGATATGATTCCACGACCCAACCAACATTGTAATCCAATAATCTCATGAGTCATTATCAAAATAATCCATTGGTTTACATTATTTTAGCTTCTAAATCAATTGTTGGTATCAAACAGTTACAGATCATTTCAATTAACAATTGAAGCAATCGGTCGATGTTTGAATGATTATTGGTTCATTTAGCTCGCGGGTTAAACAATAAATCAAAGAATTATTCGCTATGAAACGTTTTATTTAATGTTTAATTAAACATCACTTTCGTAATTATGGTTGAAAACTTAGTTTTTTTAGCGAATTTAAAACGGATATTTATTGTTTTTATTTTTTATCATTTGACATATATCATAATGATTATTCATTGTTATAGTTAGTTATAACAAAGAGTAAGATTATATTTTATAAAGGGATGATTACTTGAATAATAGTCTCTATAGTAAGGTAATATTAAAGTTTTGTTTCATATCATTATGAAGCAAACGGTCGATATTTGAGTGACTATTAGTTCATTTAGCCCATTATATTGAATTTGTATCATTTCATTTGATTTTAACTAAATATTACTTTCATAATTATGGATGCAAAAATTGTTTTTTTAGTAAATTTTGTAATAGGGTTTTTTATACGATTTGACATATATTTGTTATAACTTAATTCATTCGATTTATATAGTTGGGGAAATATGGCATGGCAATGAGTTTTCATCATTATCCCGCAAAAAAAAGACATTTTTTCGTACAAAGTGTAAAATGTCTATATAGACATAGTGTTTTAAATTTTAGGTATAATATTTTATATTCGTTTGACATGGTATTATATAGAAAAACATCAAACATAACAATTTAAAACACAATCATATGTATTATAAGCATGAAATCTAAAACATCATGCAAAGAATTAAATCAGTGTGTTTTACATTAAATGTCTAAAATACATATAATTTTTTTTGGGTAAAAAAATACATATAATTGGGTTATAAATTGTTGTGTTTGATGTTTTTTTCTATATTATACCGTATCAAAAGAATATAAAACACCATACCTAAAATTTAAAACATCATGCTTAGTTAGACTTCTTGTACTTTGTCGAAAAATATCATTTTTTATACTAATCTTACCCTATTATCATATAGTAATAGTAATTAAATAAATGTTTGTCACTTTAAATGATATATAATAGTTTATTAAATATAGTGAAGTGATAAATATTATAACTTGCTATATATTAAAGTAATAAACTAATTTTGTTATTGCTTTCAAAAGGTTTAGATGACGATAACTCAAGGAAAAGGATATTTCATTCAAATAAAATTAATGTGATGATGACAATGTCTTAGTTTTTATAAAAGAAAATATCCTTGGGTTTTTTAGCGGCCCTTGGTTTTTTAATAACACTACCAAATATTTGTTGATGACGTTCACAACAATCATTTTTAAAATTTTGATAGTGGCACTTCACTCACAAGAATTATAAAATAATAAAAGATAACAAAAAAAACTAAGCGTAGCATGTGATTTTCACGTGACCATAGACGTAGACATTTCAATTTTCCCATTTTTGTTGAATGATATTTTTTTTTTATAATAGTATTTATCAATAACGTAGGAAAGTAGTAAAATTCCCTAGCGTAATATGACTGGTATTCGGTATATGAATAAATCTTAAAATACAGTCTACAAATCTCCAATACACATTACGGTACCGGTATCGTTTCGGTACCAATAGTGAAAAATGTTAAAATCAACCCATATCAAAACCAAAACCTATAAAAACGAATACTTGTACGCGTATCAATATATTTTTGAATTATCAGTTTTGTTTTAATGAATAAAAATATATTATTTATAATGGATTAATTACAAAAAGTTATATCATCTAACCGAAAAAATAAAGTTGTGATGTGTCTAAAAGGATGTCAACAAGTATTTTCTATCGATAGAAATCATAAAAATGAATATTGATACCGGTTTTGATAATATCAATAACGGGTACCGATATAGTTCATTCGGTATTGATTAATTCGTTTTGCTACTGGTACTTGATATAGTTTACGGCACAATAAAAAAAACTTTATTTTTAATAAAATTTACATTGGAATGTTGAGGAAAAACCAATTAGAATTTGCATATTTAACATTTTAGTATAAAATGAATATTGATATGGGTAGCAATGTTGTTAGGTGAAAAATTTGTGTATTACAAAATATTCAAGTTTATCTACAAAGGTTTAATTTTATTTTACATAAGATGAATCATGTAAAAAAATAAAGTATTGATATGCTTAAAAGAATAATTACATGCGTTTTACATTGATCGGAAATCATAAAAACAAATACGGGTACCGGTACTGATGTTTTTGGATATGTATCAGTTCGGTTCATTTCGTTATTGGCACTCGTTATAGTTTACGACTTCAATAAATACATTATTTTGAATAAAACTCCGTTTTAATATTAAATATACTTGTCTGTGTGTGTGTGTATATATAGTGAAAGTGCAATGTACAATGTGTCTTATCGTACGAGCTTACGAGATTTGAAGTTCGCACGTTATAAACTTTATAACTAAAAAGTCACATGCTGTAAAATATAAAAAGTCGCATGTTGAAAAATAAAAAAAATCGCATGTTGAAACTGAAAAAACAGCATGTTGTATAAATAAAAAAATAGCATGTTATAAAAAAATCGCATGTGAAAATTGAAGTTCGCATGTTATAACTCAATCTCGTATGCAACGGACGTTAAAGAAATGATTGGGTGAAAACTAAATATTAAATAAACATGTTAAGTGTGTATATTACTTTGTAATATAATTGGGTGAAAACGAAACTTATAAATGCATCGACTTTACTTTGTTTATGGTCACAGAGAGAGGATCATTTGAAAAAAAAACTGAGAAGAAAAAGAACAAATGATACAGTTATAGAATATTAAAAAAAAATTCTCATCTTTGATTAATTAATTAGTTATAAAAATTATCATCGTTCATACTAAAATTTTTTGCATACACATGTCAAAATTTATATTACACATTTCGAAATTTATCTTATATTTTCACAGCTCGTAATTTATCCTACACACTTCGTAATTTATCATACACTCTAAATTAATTTTTTTTTTTGAAAATATATATTATTTGAAAACAAGGTACAAATTTACCTAATTAGTTATTAAATAGAAAGACTACCAATTAATGCTCTATGTAAATTTATCAATAAACATTTACAATAACATTAAATACAAATATTAAACGAAGAAAATGAACCATTATTATTTGATGAAATTTCTTATTTTTTTTCTTAAATTTCTTTTCATTAGTACCTTTCACTGTGGCTATATTAATATATATAAATAAATTGTTGGTAAACACAAGTAAAATATTAAGCTAACTATAAGGTTTTGGGGGTATACTTTAACTCTTTTTAACACTACCTAGCCACCTAGGTGTCACATCACTTACTTTTCTCTATTTCACTATACCTCACATCAAATAAATGGTTTAATCACCTTAACTTTATTCTTTTAATGGTTTGAGTGTAAAAACTTTTAACGGTTTGGGTGTAAAAAAGGAAAACAAATTAAAACAATCTCTTAACATCATGTTAACATATAATCCCTTTAACACCCCTTAACATAAGAAGGGATTGGTTTGTAATGCCGTTTAGCATGTCATGTCATCGTTAACACCATAGATGTTAAGGTACACCCCATGGCCTAATAGTAAGTTTTGCTTGATTTAAATATGTTAGTATCTACAAATCTTGTTAGAAGGCATATAAAATTCGAAGTGGCGGTGGAGAGGATGTAGTTTTTATTGACACTGTTAAAAAAGTTTATTTTTTTATAACTTTTACATAATTTTTTTTTACTTTAACTTGTTTTGAACCGAGGACACATATAGATCATCACAATTTTTTTTTGAAATTGTCACTTAGTTACAATCTAATTACATGATATATAGTGCTTATAATACTTTTATGCAATAATATTAATGCCAAGTAAATGATGTCAATAATAAACAACAATCATACCTAATAAAATTTCATTAATAGCATAGTTATTGGTATGGTATGAAGAGGGTGGGTCGATGTGGGCAAATCATATCTCTATCTTAAGATTAGTGCATGTTGAAGGGATGCACTACCTTTGTGAATTTTTGTTTTTAGAAGTCTATAGCATCCAAGCCCCTCCACAAGAGCATTGGTTTTTGTAGATGGGGTGGGTCCAAAGTAAAAAAATAAAGGGTTTTAAAGATTTGTAAGGATATAATGTGGCAGCTAAGAATACCTAAGGATACACGTATCATTAGAGATAAAGTGATGACGCTAACGTGATGATTGTTATGTGAAAGATACCGTATACCTTCACCTTCATAAAATGTTTTCAATTTCATATAAATCAGGTTTAAGGTCTAACTAAATGTGGTAATTTACTAATTTTACCTGAAAATGCTTTTGGTTTGTAATATGTCACATAATGACCATATTTTTATGTTGTTTTCGCCATCTTTCACCCTATGCACCCGTACATCTTGATCCCCTTTAGATCAAACAAATCAACACTGAACACAAAGTTTAGGATTTTAAGATCAAAACAATGGTGAACTAGTTGCAAAGATCAAGAAAGAGTCAATGTACTGTTTTGAAAAATACGATATAGCGAGGTGAAGGATATTATGAGAACCACCACAACGAATAAACGAGAGAGGGTTGTGAGAGAGTGACAAGTTTGTTGTGGGTTACAATTTGGAAGAGTGGGAGAGAGATCAGAAGCACATAACGCTGGCGAAGGGTTATATGCTCATACCAGATCGAACTCCTACTTGTCAAGAAGAAGATGACGAGGGTCGGGGTGTGAATGCGACAAATGATCAGTAAAGGGCTTAGGTTGGCGGTTAGGGACGGACCAATTAATTACTTCAAGGACCAAAAATATTGTGATAAGTTAAAAGTTTAGATCGTATATGCGAGTTATGAAAAGTTTGTGACCAAAATCGGAATATAGTTTTAACACAAGAACCATTAGTATAATATACCGTACTTATTATCACACCCCATATTTTTTTAGATTTGCCACAATTTTGAGGCAATTGTTTTTACTATACTTGTTTATTCCGACGTGTTTTAAACCAATAGTAGGCTTGAACTTCAAGCCCATACATTGGGCATTATCCGACATGTGGCTCCTAATTAACAAAGGGGCTTGAAGTTAAAAATGGGTGTAATGGTGTAACAACCCGATTTTTCGAAGTCAAAGTCAAAGTACAAGTCAAAGTCAAGGTCAACGTCAGGTTTACGTTCAGATCTGACATTTCTTGCTTAATTATTGCTTGTACTCGCAGACTCGATAACCGATAAGTGTTAATTACGCTATTTCAATCTACAATTTATTAATATGTGAAATAAAAATGCGATAAACGTAACTAAACGCTAATCTACTAAATGCTATCACATCACCATCGCAACGCAAAACGCAAAATGATTATGTTAGGTTTATGATTGTTATTGTGTGTTACTATGTGCCTTACTTGTGTGTGCTTTATATATGTTTTGGATGATAAACGCAAACGCAATAGCAACTCTATCGCATCGCAATCTCATCGCAACTCAAAACGCAGATTCACTTTATGCTTTTGTTAGGAGTTATGTAATTTGTGTAACTAATGTGAAATACTATCGCATCGCTTTCTCGCAACTCGCTTAAACACAACGCAACGCACAACGCACGAAACGAAAGTAGGAAAACTAACCCGTGCAAGCCATCCGACCGAATGACCAATCGGATGAATGGCCGTCCGATCGAACGGCTGTCCGACCCCCTAAAACCCTGCACCGCCTTTCTCACTCTCACCTATAAATACCCCTCCTGTCACATCAACTATTCATTAATGTGACAACTCCGTCCGACTAGTGCACTCTCAAGCCCTTTTCTCTCGATTTCTCACGATTCTTGTAAGTTTTCACTCTAAATCTTGTACTTCTATCATCTACACACACTTTCTCATCATTTTTACCATCAAATCTTACATTTTAACCCTGAAATTGTAACACACCGAAAACGGGTTTGGAAATCAAACCACGTTAACACTAAAAGGCGGGTAAAGTGCCGTTAATGGTAAAAATTAACCCGGTGAATATTAGGATTTTTAAATAAATAAACCTAATATTAAATAAAAGTTGAATAAAGGCTTATGCATAAATAAATTTTATAAAAGGCCCGAGTTATCGACACTTAAAATAAATTAGTCATAAACTTCCCCAAACCCACTAAGTTAACTAGGGATGTTTAACCTGGTTAATAAGAGGGAATATGGATTGAAATAAGTAGGTTGTAACCTACTTCATAATTAACAAAACATGAGGGACCAAAGTTAGCTAATTGGAAAAGTTAATTATAAAAAAAAACACACACACACAGTGTGTGCGTATGGTCGATCAGGAGAAGAGCTCCCATGGAGCAAACCCTAACTCACACTAAATGATCAAATTGAAGCTCAAATCAAGACCCAAATCAATGCATGAACACATAGAAACGATCACCTAGTCATGGGGATCACAAGGTATGTTGAATTTTGTTATTTGGTGATACTTTGAAATTATGATGAACAATCATAATCGAAATTCTGGAATGAATGATGAATCTGTGAGCGTTGTTGTGATGAAATTCATGTTTAGAAACAAACCCTAGTTGCAAACTTGATGAATTAGTGTTAAAAACTAGGGATTTGGTGATTACCCATATATGTGCTAAGTGGGTTTTTATATCATTGTGATGAACACAAGATTTTGTATGTTAAATTGATGAATATTGATGTTATGATACAAGTTCTAAATGTAGTTCATGAATACTAGACATAGAGGTTTGAATTTTGATGTTAACCTTGGTAAAAATAACTAGTTATGGACTAGTTTGTAAATGTGTAAAATTATGCCCACTAGGTGTTTGTTAAAATGCCTAAATGAAAGCTAAAATATTGAAATTTCGAGTGAAACGTGCATTTGAATGATATGGCAAATTATGCGTAATATGAAGCGATAAGAGTTCTAAACATCATGTTGATTTAGACTTGAAAAGTAGTTAAAACGGTGGCGTAAGAATAATGCCTACTGGATGCTTGACAAGTGCTTAAATGAATTGTCGAGTTTCATAGTATAATCACTTATGCTAATAGGCAGTTTGACCTTTAAAAGTCAAACTGACCAAAATGAAATCAAATGGTAAATTTGGATGTAAAATCCGTAAGATGGAATAATTATCTTGTGTTCATCACAATGATATAAAAAACCCACCTAGGTGGAGGCTTGGAATAATCACTAGTCGCTAGGCGCTCCCTAGTCGGTCGACCGGGGAGTTGAGAGTACTCGGCATAGGCGGAGAGTACTCAGGGAGTACTCGGACATGTTAAATTATAAAGAAATTAGTTTTCAGAAATTAAATATATGTCTAATAACATAAATTTACTAATATTTATAACAAAATACGTGAAAATGAAATTCATTATTTAATATGATAGTCATATAAATTATGTTTTATTATTTTTTAAGTCAAACTAGGCCCGAATTGACCTACTAGATCCGATTTTGGCCTAGTTTGACCGCGTTTGATCGATTCCGAGTAATTAGGCGAAGTTAGAGAAAGTCGCCTCGGCAGCCTACCTTGTAGCGACTACTCGGAGATTACTCGGCCTTGGAAACCTTATTTTTCAACCATGGTCATAATTAATGATGACTAATCTAACCATCTTACGAATTATGATGATAGTTTGACGCTTGACAAGCTAGGTGGAGGCTTGGAAAGGAAGTGGGTCAAACGAATCAAGTGTAAAGTAAAAACGTGTTTCGGATGCAAGGTAAGTTAAACTTACAACCCCTTTTAATTACAATACACTTACTTGTGATGTATTGATTTTGAATTATGTTAAGTAATTGAGATACTATGTTCCGGCACAATACAATGTAAGTAGGAATAAAGAAAAATGGTAATAAAACATAAACTTAGGTAAAGAGGGTAAAAACGGTAGACTAGTCAAGTGAAGACTAACCAATAAGGAATTTTGAACATCGCGTTAAGGGGTGAACCTTGATGGGTAAAAGTGGCTAACTATTAATCTATATATGAGTTGACAGATAGATAAAAGATTAAAAGTTCAACCTATTGGTGTAAATCTTAACGGGTCAAATAATTCAAGGAATGTCCTTTAAGTAATAAGAAATCATGGTGTAAACCGGAATAGGTTTAAGGGACGAGATGGTATTAAAATACCATCATATGTATATAAATGGTCATGTCAACTAAACGGGTCAAATGGTGTGTTAATACCATTTGACAATAATAACTGACGACTACTTGTTGAGTTTTGTGATCACAGGAAATAATATAGGTTTGCGTTGCTTTAACTAGAAAATTTAAAGAAAAAAAAAGTATGTAAACGGGTCGATGCTATGACCCGAGCCAGGTACGCACATTTAAATTTATAGTTAATAGCGATATTTTGGTCAAATATTAGTGAAAGTGTTTCGTCGTAAAATAAAGGACTAAAATTGACCAAAAAGCCCTTAATGGGTAAATTGGGCAAACGACCCATATGGGTTATTTAGGAACTTGTATGGTGATTATGGAATATAGGTAGATACTTTATATGAGGAAATGTAAAGTGCTAAAAGAGAAGCGTGAGACTAATGGATAAATGCATAAGACCTTCTAAACGGGTCAAAACGGGTTACGCGCATAACTTAGATATTGGCCGCGTAACTCATAAATGTTATGAATCTGAGATAAAGAATTTGAGTTATTACATGGGCGTATGCCCCATGACTTTTTTGAAATAAGTTCGTGATTTTAAATACAAATGGGTCAAAATGTTGAATTTGAATAATAAGCCGAATGTTTAAAAAGTTAGAATTTTATTAGTTCGAATGTTGAATTTTATTAGTTCGAATGTTGAATTTTAACTCCATATGATGGAGAATTAATTACGAACGCGTAGGAAAAAGAATCACGCGAAACGGATATGTAGATAAAAAGTTATGACACTTGAAAGTTGATTTTTTTGATTAAAAGCTAGAGCTGGGTAAAATGCAGGTCCAGACACAGACCTGCTGGAAAATGTTCTCCCCCGCGGCACGCGAAAGGGAACTATGACACTGGCGCGACACGTGGGTGCCATCGCAGCACGCGAAAAGAAAAGCGGAGCCTCTCGCGTGGCGCGAGAGGCATAAATCTGAAATTTTATTTTGTTTTGTTTATTTGATGTTGGAACTTGTTTATACTTGTTTCTAAGCTATCAAAACTAACTTTTGAGTTGGTTTAGATCATAGGTGAATATCAAGAGTACCTGGATGAAGATCAAGCGACGAAAAAGAATCGAACACATAAAAAGAAGCTTCCGCACGTTGTGTCGTTGTTATTTTTAAACGACGAACTCAATTACATTATGTTGTATTATTTTTAAATTGTAAAAGTTTAAATAAACCCGTATTTTCATAAGTATGTGTAGTCGTAATTACACATTTAATTGTCCATATTTATACGGAAAGCGTTAAATATTAGTAAGGGTCTTACAAGTTGGTAATCGGAGCTCAAGGTTAAAGAATAAAGTGTGTTCGGTTCGAGGCTTGATCGCAAAATCCGGTAAGTATATTTTATTAATGGTTTAGCATGTTGAAGTGTTGAAGTGTTGTAAACAACACACGGGGTTATCGTATAATACACATTACCCCAATCAAATCGATAAAGGAATCGGTATAGTCAACGAAATTACGTGTGTTGACACGTATAGCAGAAAAGCCTTGTATTATAATACGAGCATTTATTAATGTTGAAATTACTAACTTTTGTAAATGTTTAGTTGAAGGATACTCGCATCTGAAGATGGTGAGAGTGTAACAAGTGACAGATATGACAGAGGAACGATCCGAAGTACGACAAGTAGAGTATGCTCATCAAGGACCTAAATCGCGTAACGATCGCGAACAAGGTTAATGGCAAGGAAAGCCCGTTAGGGCAAGCATTACCAGGTGCATGTTTTTTTTAATTTGAACATACAAATAGCAATATGCAACAAACACGTAGAGAATGACTATTGCATACATAGAATAAAACTTGGAAAACCTAAATAAGACACATATTCAGGATGAAGTTTCCAAGAGAAAATTAAGTAGAAAAATGTGTTATTCACGATTGTGAATAACGAAACAATAATATAGTTAGTTTATGTGGAAACTTGGACGGGATTAATTATCCGAGTGAATAATTCTCAATATTATACTAATGAGAAAAGTAGAGATCACATTAACGAATATATTACATAATATTTTTATAGAAAGAAAACATTTTATATGTTCAAGGCCAAACAAGTAAAACTAATAATTGTCATTTAGCAATTAAATAAAGTTTTCCGGAATGAAATCAAAGATATAGAAATAAACAGAGACGCTACTTACATAGGGCGTGATGTGAAAATTATGAAAAGGTCATGCGTGTCATGTGTTGACCGCTTACTCTGGCCAAGTAAGTAGTGAACACATGATACCATGAACTTCTTATGATGGACACATTTACGTCCGATTTAATAAGGACGGGTGAATGGGACAATTTAAAAAAAAAGAGGTACCCAAATGAGTAAAATAAGCAAAATGTTTGATAATAAACGTAGACACAAGTCGGATGACGGAAGTGTATTACGTTAGAATAACGAGCCCGAGAGAAGGGACAAGGATCAAAGTAAATGAAAATACACACCGACTAATAGGAATGCTAAGGCATAGGGATAAAAGTTTGACTATCACAAGTGATGAAATTCACACGGACAAGTCAAACGAATTAAATAAAGAATAAAGGACTTGAGTGAATAAAACCGATGGATTTCGCTAAGACGACCAAATAAATTAAAATGAAGTCTTAATACATACCGGGACGGTTGCTTTGATAATGACTTCAGTAAAATACCTGATAGATGGGTAGGATTTTGAAAGTATGTGTAAACCAAGAGACGGGAACGCGAAATAGAAAGTCAAAGGACTCGGATTGTGAGTAATGACTAAGGAACGACAAAATTTCACAAACAGAAAATTTGATAACTATAGGATGAACGGGTTGAACAAAGAATGAAGTTTGACATTCATAAGTGACGAAGTTTCACACGAACAAGTCAAACGAGATAAATAAAGAATAACGTTTGATAATGCAAGTAAGCGCAAATCGGATAAAGGTAAGCGGAGAAGAAACCGACGTGTAAGCGACGTAGGAAGTCGTAGAGTCGGAGAGATAGTCTAGAAGAAAGCGAATGTAGCTTTAGACTACGGTCAAAGTCATTAGAATTCAAGAATGAAAATAAATGATCTTTAAATTTTAGAAGGGTGTCTTGACACCAAGAATATATATATATATATATAAAGAGCAAAATGACACGAGCAAAAGATGACCTACGGGATCACCATAACCTTCAGGTTATAAACAATGTAAAAGTCTACGGGACTAAAATGACCATTGGGTCACAAATAGAAAGAAACGAGCTATAAGAGTCTCACCTTAAAAGGGGTGAAAACCTAAAGAAATAGCCTGCGAGGCTAAGTGAAAGGAACCTACGGGTCGATGATGTAAAGCGTGGGAACTAGTTATGATTCCCAGCGTAAAATAATAACGGAAAGGAATAAATCTTTTGTCGTCAATTCCCTGATATGAGAAATTGACATAAGTTAAAGAGAAAAAAACATTAAACTAAAAATTCAGTTTTAGTAAGAAGCAACGTTTTAACAAATATGAATATTACGAGGCGAATTTGGAAATGATTAATGTTAAAGGATATAGGTCTTAACACCGATAGGTGCAGGAAGATACATTCGAAAAGAAGAAGTATGATAAAGAAAAGTTGAGATAAACTTAAACGTGACGTGACGCTTTCACGGTCAAGAAAAGCAATGTAGAATATGATCACGTTGTAACGTGAGTTACGGGATAGGAGATCATAAACTCATATAAGCCTCGGAAAGGCAAAGTGAATATACTCGAGCGATGGGGTATAAGGTAATCGGTGACTAACAAGTCTAACCGCCAAAATAAATAATCAATAAAGATAAAAGATACAAGCTGAAAGTAACGGCCTATGAGGCCTTACATGTGAAAGGCGCATACGTTTGGAAACCAAAAAGACATTACCATACTATTCTGGTAAGATTATTAAACGCGAGCAACGCTCAAGTAGTTGCCGAAACTAAGTCCGTGGAGTTAAACCTAAGGAATTACGTAAGAAAGGTTTCGAGGACGAAACCTCTTTAAGGAGGGTAGACTTGTAACACCCCGAAAACGGGTTTGGAAAACAAACCACGTTAACACTAAAAGACGGGTGAAGTATCGTTACTGGTGAAAATTAACCCGGTGAATATTAGGAGTTTTAAATAAATAAACCGAATATTAAATAAAAGTTGAATAAAGGCTTATGGGTAAATAAAATTTATAAAAGGCCCGAGTTAACGACACTTAAAATAAATTAGTTGTAAACTTCCCCGAACCCACTAAGTTAACTAGGGATGTTTAACCTGGTTAATAAGAGGGAAAATGGATTGAAATAAGTAGGTTGTAACCTACTTCATAATTAACAAAACAGGAGGGACCAAAGTTAGCTAATTGGAAAAGTTAATTATTAAAAAACACACACACACACACAGTGTGTGCGTATGGTCGATCAGGAGAAGAGCTCCCATGGAGCAAACCCTAACTCACACTAAATGATCAAATTGAAGCTCAAATCAAGACCCAAATCAATGCATGAATACATAAAAACGATCACCTAGTCATGGGGATCACAAGGTATGTTGAATTTTGTTATCTGGTGATACTTTGAAATTATGATGAACAATCATAATCAAAATTCTGGAATGAACGATGAATCTATGAGCGTTGTTGTGATGAAATTCATGTTTAGAAACAAACCATGGTTGAAAACTTGATGAATTAGTGTTAAAAACTAGTGATTTGGTGATTACCCATTTATATGCTAAGTGGGTTTTTATATCATTGTGATGAACACAAGATTTTGTATGTTAAATTGATGAATATTGATGTTATGATACAAGTTCTAAATGTAGTTCATGAACACTAGACATAGAGGTTTGAATTTTGATGTTAACCTTGGTAAAAATAACTAGTTATGGACTAGTTTGTAAATGTGTAAAATTATGCCCACTAGGTGTTTGTTAAAATGCCTAAATGAAAGCTAAAATGTTGAAATTTCGAGTGAAACGTGCATTTGAATGATATGGCAAATTATGCGTAACATGAAGCGATAAGAGTTCTAAACATCATTTTGATTAAGACTTGAAAAGTAGTTAAAACGGTGGCGTAAGAATAATGCCTACCTGATGCTTGACAAGTGCTTAAATGAATTGTCGAGCTTCATAGTATAATCACTTATGCTAATAGGCAGTTTGACCTTTAAAAGTCAAACTGACCAAAATGAAATAAATGGTAAATTTGGATGTAAAATCCATAAGATGGAATAGTCATAATTAATGATGACTAATCTAACCGTCTTACGAATTATGATGATAGTTTGACAATTGACAAGCTAGGTGGAGGTTTGGAAATGAAGCGAGTCAAACGAATCAAGTGTAAAGGAAAAGCGTGTTTCGGATGAAAGGTAAGTTAAACTTACACCCCCTTTTAATTACAATACACTTACTTGTGATGTATTGATTAAGAATTATGTTAAGTAATTGAGATACTATGTTCCGGCACAATACAATGTAAGTCAGAATAAAGAAAAATGGTAAGAAATCATAAACTTAGGTAAAGACGGTAAAAACGGTAGACTAGTCAAGTGAAGACTAACCAATAAGGAATTTTGAACATCGCGTTAAGGAGTGAACCTTGATGGGTAAAAGTGGCTAATTATTAATCCGTATATGAGTTGACGGATAGATAAAACATTTAAAAAGTCAACCTTTTGGTGTAAATCTTAACGGATCAAATAATTCAAGGAATGTCCTTTAAGTAATAAGAAATCATGGTGTAAACCGGAATAGGTTTAAGGGACGAGATGGTATTAAAATGCCATCATATGTAGATAAATGGTCATGTCGACTAAACGGGTCAAATGGTGTGTTAATACCATTTGACAATAATAACTGACGACTACTTGTTGAGTTTTGTGATCACAGGAAATAATATATGTTTGCGTTGCTTTAACTAGAAAATTTAAAGCAAAAAAAAAAGTATGTAAATGGGTCGATGCTATGACCGGAGCCAAGTACGCATATTTAGATTTATAGTTAATAGCGATATTTTTGTCAAATATTAGTGAAAGTCCTTCGTTGTAAAATAAAGGACTAAAATTGACCAAAAAGCCCTTAATGGGTAAATTGGGCAAACGACCCATATGGGTTATTTAGGAACTTGTATGGTGATTATGGAAAATGTTCTCCCTCGCGGCACGCGAAAGGGAACTATGACACTGGCGCGACACGCGGGTGCCGTCGCGGCACGCGAAAAGAAAAGCGGAGCCTCTCGCGTGGCGCGAGAGGCATAAATCTGAAATTTTATTTTGTTTTGTTTATTTGATGTTGGAACTTGTTTATACTTGTTTCTAAGCTATCAAAACTAACTTTTGAGTTGGTTTTGATCATAGGTGAATATCAAGAGTACCCGGATGAAGATCAAGCGACGAAAAAGAACCGAACACACGAAAAAGAAGCTTCCGCACGTTGTATCATTGTTATTTTTAAACGACGAACTCAATTACATTATGTTGTATTATTTTTAAATTGTAAAAGTTTAAATAAACCCGTATTTTCATAAGTATGTGTAGTCGTAATTACACATTTAATTGTCGATATTTAGACGGAAAGCGTTAAATATTAGTAAGGGTCTTAACGAAATCACCTGATTCGGAGCTGTTCTAGGGTGACGTCATCACGGGTTCATATGAACACCGGATTGTGACCTCATCTCAGCAAGAATGGTTCGAATCTAACAGATTTCTACAAACTTTCACACTAATTTTAACTAAATCTAAACACTTTTCAACTGATTCAAACTTTTCTTCAACATTCTTCACTTTTTACTCGAAAATTGGCGGAATCCAGACTTGTTCGTGTGTTATACTCATTCTCTAGTAGAAAACTGGGCTGAGAATGGATTTCTACCAAAGATACGACCGATTCACGGGTTGAACATGAAACTTCACCTTGAACAGTTGAGACTGATCGAACGGGGTGATTCCCATCCGATCGACTGAGCTAAACTTGGTGATATTTCCGTTATTTGATACTTCGTCATACCGTCTCGGTTAAATCGCAAAACTTTTCAAACTTAACTTTTACAAAGTTTTCAACCCAAACAACTGCTCACCCGAATAGCCATCCGATCGTATCAACCTCCGACCGAACGGCTACTCGACCAGGTGATTGTAATATTCAACACTTAAACAATTTTCAAAACTTCAGAGAATATCAGCTTCCACTCGAATCATCATCCGATCGAACGACCATCCGTCCAGATGACCATCCGACCGGATGAGCTGATATATTGAGATATTTCTCACTTTTCAAAATGTTACAACGAAAACTTCAAAGTTCAACATTTCACAAACACATTCAACCCATCGAATAACCCATCCGACCGAATGGTCATCCGTCCGGACGGTCATCTGATCGGATCATTGTCCGCTCCCTCATCTCTCCAACGCACTGTTTAACGCACTATTCAATGCTTACACTATCGTTCTCTGATCAGGCTAACCTCTCAAGCGCTCCCTTCAATCCAAGACTGTGTTTATTTTCTAAACACGATCTGTGAGTATACTCGATCCCTTTTTGCTTTACGCACTTTTGGGTGTAACATACGTTACCTACATCAAATCACATCAACACACAACACAACACTTTTATACGCTAACCGCTCTCTCATGTTATACGTGACTCGATGAATGCTTGTATGTTATGTTTATACATTGATTGTTGTCTGCCTGCCTTAGCAAAGATAGTACTATAGTTTGGACTCGGCACCTGTTTATACGGGGGTTGTTAAGGTTATTACTTCATGTGTTCGCAGTGGTGAACATGTGTTGTGCACTCTATAACTCGCAGTCATAGGTATTGATAGTATCATTGTCGATAACTTACTAGATTCACACTCTACGTAATACATTCTGGTCATGCGTAAATGCTTTCGCTATACTATATGCTATTAAACCTGTATGCTCACCTTTACACTATGTGTATTGACTTTATTTTAACGTATGTGACAGGTGTTTAGGATGCTATGCTATGACTTGCCTTCGTGGAATCAAGCTAGGGGATTCTAGAAACAAACTAAATAAAATCTGAATTGTCAGAACAATTATTTGTCTTTGAGAACTATGTCTGTAATAACTGTTTTACTTTATATGTTATGGTATGGGACATGACGTTAAATATTTGGTAATTATAGTTGTTATGGATTCTCCTGGACAATCTGTTTCGCTCAGTTCCACGCCCCGATGTTTCCGCCATCGGTTGGGGTGTGACAGATTGGTATCAGAGCCATAACTATAGCGAATTAAGCAAGACTCGACCTAGTCCGGGTCGATGTCTTGGAATTGACCTAGTCTATAGTCTAAGTACTAACAGACCGCCTCGTACAAACTCAGTAGGATTTAGTACGAGCTTACTGGATACTCTCGCTCGAACTCGCGAAAATTACTCAGCTTTTCCTAACGCTGACACAACGCACACACGATATTCAAAAACACTCGCATAACACATAATCAAGTGATTTGGGCGAGATTACGTGTGAAAGCCGTAAACTCTCGGCGAAATCGCTCGCTCGACACACGCATTATACTATCAAACACGAGAATTTGCGTTGAGTCAAGAGTGAAATCCATACCTCGACGAAATTCTCCCTCTCTATCTTGTGGTTTACCACACAAACAGGAATAAAGTGGTTAAGTTAGGGGTGAAACCCGCATCTTAATGACTTGTTCCGCTCTCTATTTTGGTTTTAGGAAACTCTCACCAAAGTCTCGAAGGGTTCCAATGACTTGAGTCACATGGTAGCCAAAAGGATGCGTGTCGTTCGCCTGGATTGAGGCGAGAGCATAGTCTAGAATGTCAAAGCGTGCACTCGAAGTCGAATGTGGATAGTCGAATCACTTTGGGTAGTCGCTGTCTACACACCCAAACATTCTGTTTTGATTCTGAGATCGCAGCCTCTGACTCTGTGAATTATCAATTTTATGTGTTTTATGTAGTTTTATATGAACATGTTTTGATTTTTGGAGACTTGTACGCTTTTTTGCTCTTCGCTTTTATTAAACACGCACAACTATCTATATCTCAACACGCTAACAAATCACTGAACTCTCGCTATACCACTCGCTACTCGCTCTCACAACTCTCGATCGCTTTACGCAGATGTGAAAAATAGGTGGATTACGTGCTTCTGTGCCTTTGTGCTTACGTGTTTATGTGGATTATGTGCCTACGTGATTATGTGCCTATGTGTTATGTGCTGACGTGTTCCTATGCTTTATGAATAATAGTATGATGTTTATACACTAAACTAGTATCTAGGTGCGCTTTAATCGAAAATGTCGTCTGAATCCTATGATGATGTCTGTTGTAGACAATGTCGTCATTCGGTTCGCATACCTCCCGCGTTACTAGCCGCAACCACGCTGACAAACGCATTGCATCGCTAGTCGCCAAGGAAATGGCCAAGGTCATTCCGCAAATCGTCAGCGAAATCAATGAGGTCGCCAGCAAGTCCTCTGAGGAATCTAAGACCGACTCGCCTCGCGCTACTTTTAGCTTTAAGCAATTTAAAGCTTGTTGATCCAAAGACTTCACCGGGGAAGATGGCCAGAGCGCAATGTTTCAATGGTTCGACTCGATTGAAGTCACTCTTCGTCAAAGCGGATGTCCAGACAACCTCCGCACTGTTAACGCTACTGGAGTCTTCTAGTCTAGGGCACTGGAATGGTGGATAGAAGAGAGCAACAGGCGTGGGAACGCGCAGCCTATGGACTTTCTTGGGAGGAATTGAAGGAAGTCATAATGAAAGAATTTTGTCCCCCACATGAACTCTGGAAGCTGGAAGATGAGTTCTGGCATATCAAGCAAGAAGGTGGCGATAATGCTGGTCTTATTGCTTGCTTTAAACAGCTCAGCATCATCTGTCCTGGCCAAGTCTCAACTCCCGACATCACAATCAAGAAATACATTCGCGCTCTACCTGATTGTGTTGCCGATTTTGTTCAAGCCGCCAAGACTACTACCATTGAGGAGACCTTTAAACTCGCTACTGAGATCAATGACAAGCGAGTTTTGGCTGGTTACTTCAAGAACACCACCAAGAATCACCACCAAGCAACTACTATTCCTGCTACCCCCGCTGCTGAAAACGTCGCACCTCAAGCTTCAAAGTCGTCACGTCAAGGACGCAAACGCAAGGGTAACAACAACAAGAACTGTGTTTTCACTACCGCTCCACTTAACGCTGTACCCGCTCATCCCAACCAGAACCAGAATCACCAAGTCGCTGCTCCCGTGACCAACGCACCGCCTGCAAAGTATGCGTACACTGGTCCTCATCCTCTTTGCCCGACTTGTACTTACCATTACCCAGTTGGGATCACTTGCCACTTTTGTGTCCACTGCAACATCTACAGACACTTTACCACGAACTGTCGCACTGGTCCCCGTCAACAAGTTCAAGTTGTTCAAGTCCCTGCACCACCAGCTCAACCTCTTGCTATCCAGGGAAACCAAGCAGCTCATGCTCCCGCTGCTCATGCACGAGCATGCTATGCATGTGGTGACCCTAATCATTTCTCAAATGTCTGCTCGAACCGCGTGGTGAAACAAGAGCCGCAGCAATCACCGCAGCAGCAACAACAACAACAACCACAACAACAAGCAGCACGTGGTCGAGCTTTCAACCTTAACACTCGCTAGGCTCAAGCTGACAACAACGTTGTCAATGGTACGTTTCTCGTGAATGGTATTTATGCTTTGTGTTTATTTGATACTGGAGCCGATAACAGTTTTGTGTCGTTTGAATTCGAAAAGCTCCTAAACCGTAAACGCGCTAACCTCCCAATGATGTTCGACGTAGAAATTGCCACTGGAAGAACCATCACTGTTAGTTTTGTTCTTCGTGATTGTACTCTTGAGCTCAACAATCACGTTTTCCCGATCGATCTTATCCCGATGCAGCTTGGTAGTTTTGATATCATAGTAGGCATGGATTTTCTTCGTGAGAATCGTGCTGAAGTCGTTTGCTTCGAAAAGATGATCCGTTTCTCTCTTTCAAACGGTGATCAACTCTGTGTCTATCGCGAAGTATCTTCGAAGAAACTGAAACTTATGGCGTGTCCAAGCAAGCAAGTATCTCCGCAAGGAATACAAAGCTTTCTTGGCACACATCATAGAAGCGGAGAAGAAAAAGAAAGAGAATGCAATGGAAAAGGTGCTCGTGGTTCGTGATTTTCCTGCTGTCTTTCCTGACGATTTACATGGTTTACCTCATACTCGTGATATCGATTTTCGTATTGACCTCATTCCTGGAGCTAACCCTGTCGCTAAAGCGCCTTATCGCCTCGCTCCATCCGAAATGCGTGATCTCTCCGGTCAACTCCAAGAATTACTTGATAAAGGCTTTATACGCCCTAGCACATCTCCATGGGGTGCACCTGTCCTTTTCGTTAAAAAGAATGATGGATCGTTCCGAATGTGCATCGATTATAGGGAACTCAATAAGTTGACCATCAAGAATCGCTATCCCTTACCTCAAATCGATGATTCGTTTGATCAATTACAAGGCGCTACATGTTTTTCTAAGATCGACTTACGCTCTAGTTATCGTCAGTTACGAATTCAGGAGGAGGATATACCCAAAACCGCTTTTCGCACTCGTTACGGCCATTATGAATTTGTCGTTATGCCCTTTGGTCTTACCAACGCCCCGCACTCTTTATGGATTTAATGAATCGCGTCTGTAAACCCTTTCTCGACCACTTCGTCATCGTGTGTATCGATGATATTCTTATATATTCTAAGTCAAAAGCCGAACACGCGCAACATCTTCGGTTGGTTCTCGAACTTTTGCAAGGAAATCGCCTCTACGCCAAGTTCTCCACGTGTGAATTTTGGCTTGAGGAGGTTCAATTTCTCGGTCACATCGTCAATACCCAAGGAATTCACGTTGATCCTGCGAAGACTGAAGCAGTTAAGAGTTGGATTACACCAAAGAACTCGTCCGAAGTTCATTCTTTTCTTGGATTGGCGGGTTATTATCGCCGATTTATCGCTGATTTCTCAAAAATCGACGTTCCTCTTACCTCTCTTACGCATAAAGACAAGACTTTGTTTGGGGAACCGAACAAGAGGAAGCCTTTCAAACACACGCTCCCGTACTCGCGCTACTCGACGGAAACGATGACTTTGTAGTCTATTGCGATGCCTCTAACCTCGGTCTTGGTTGTGTTCTTATGCAACGGGACAAGGTTATGGCGTACGCCTCTCATCAGCTCAAGATCCACGAGAAGAACTATACAACCCACGATCTCGAGCTCGGTGCAGTTGTTTTTTCATTAAAGATTTGGCGACACTACTTTTATGGTACCAAGTGTACGGTCTTCACCGACCATAAGAGCCAACAACACATCTTGAACCAGAAGGAATTGAATATGCTCCAACGCAGATGGGTTGAACTTCTCAACGATTACGACTGTGAGATTCGTTACCACCCAGGCAAAGCAAATATCGTTGTCGATGCTCTTAGCCGACGAAGGTATTTACATAGCGTTCGGAATGTTCAAGCCCAACACGACCTCGAAGCCCTAATTTGTGATGCTCAGCATGCTTGCTTCATTGAGAATACCTTGAGAGAGGAAATGAAGAAGTGTGGTGCTGAAACCCAACTTGTCACCAAATCGAACGGTATCTACTGCTATCTTGACCGAATTTGGATTCCCAATCGCAATAATCTCCGAGAGATTCTGCTAAACGAAGCCCATAAATCTCGGTATTCCATTCATCCCGGTGCCGACAAGATGTACCAGGACCTGCGTGTCAAGTATTGGTGGCCTGGAATGAAGAAGGATATCGCTCTCTATGTCTCGAAATGCCTGACTTGTTCCAAGGTCAAGGCTGAACATCAACGACCATCTGGCTTACTCGAACAACCCGAGATCCCTATGTGGAAGTGGGAGAGTATAGCTATGGACTTCATTACGAAACTCCCTCGCACCCTATCAGGTCACGATAGCATTTGGGTTATCATTGATCGTCTAACTAAATCCGCCCACTTTCTGCCGATACGAGAAGACTTTAAGGTTGAACGATTAGCACGAATCTATACTGACAAAGTCATTTGTCGACATGGGACACCTTGTGATATCATCTCTGACTGTGATGGTCGATTCACTTCGTGCCTCTGGGAAACTTTTCAATCCACTCTCGGTACTACTCTCAATCTTAGTACTGATTTCCATCCCCAGACCGATGGTCAGACTGAACGCATGATTCATACCCTTGAAGATATGCATCGCGCGTGTGTTATAGATTTTGGTGGTAATTGGGAATCGCATTCACCTTTAGTCGAATTCTCGTACAATAAAAGTTATCACTCTAGCATTCAAATGGCACCATTTGAGGCATTATATGGAAGAAAATGTCGATCGCCTATTGTATGGAACGACATCGGAGATGCGCAAATTACCAGTCCTGAGTTATTGCAAGAAACGACTGACAAGATCCTCCAGATACGAAACAATCTCTTGAAAGCTCAGAGTTGTCAAAAGAGTTACGCCGATAAACGCCGCAAGCCCCTTGAATTTGAGGTTGGTGATCACGTACTACTAAAGGTTGCACCTTGGAAGGGGGTGGTCTGATTCGGCAAGAAAGGAAAACTAGCGCCTCGATACATTTGACCCTTTAAGATTCTGGAAAGAATTGGCAAAGGGGCCTACCGACTCGAATTACCAGAGGAACTCAGCAACGTACATCCGACTTTCCACGTTTCGAACCTCAAAAAGTGTCTAGTCGACCAGAATTTACATGTCCCCTTGAGGATTTACAAGTGGACGAAACATTACACTTCGTGGAAAAGCCAGTTGAGATCAAGGACCGAAAGACCAAGAAACTCCGACGCTCACGCATTCATATAGTGAAGGTTCGCTGGGAAGGCAAACGCGGCGCCGAGTTCACCTCGGAACTCGAGAGTTATATGAAGGCTAAATATCCACAACTATTCGTTACGTCACACCCCGACCGCGTTAAAACAACGAAACGCGGCGGAAACGTCGGGGAGTGTTGCAACAGAATTATTGTTTCACAACCATGGATTCAAAAGTTTCGTTTTATTGATTCATTAAGTAATTTACATTGTCTTAAAACAAAAGAAACAAGTTACACATCGACTATCATTGTTATTATGTAACTAAGGCCTCATCCAGATCCTATGTGAACATGCGTCCTAGCAATCAACATCATGCAACAACACCTGAAACATATGTAAAAACAAAGTCAGCAAAGAAATGCTGGCGAGCACATAGGTTTTATGAGAGTATCGGATTCATGGCTCGTTTACATGTTGCAATAACTTATTAAAAACTTTTTTTGAAAAGTGTATAGTATTGCAACATAATTAACCAACTCAAATCAAGTGGGTTATAATTTATAAAATCTCGTAGCCATGATTCTTAACCCCAAAACATTTGTTTTAGTAAACCAAATTGTAAAACATCTCGTAAAAACTCGTTAATAAAACTCGTAAGGTTTATATCTTCTAGAAAATATCGTTATGTGACATCGTTTTAACCTCGTTTATCCAAGTGAACTAAATAACGCCACGGTATGTAATATGATGAAAACACTTATATATAAGAAGTACCAGCGGCGTATCTACCATGTTTTCATCACATTACACCTGTCCCGTTATCTAAACACTAACCAAAAACCAATCGTTTATCCAATTCGTTTAACTCGTTTAAGTCGTTTCGAAATCGTTTAACTCGTTTAAATCATTTTCGTTTTAATTATGAAACTACTTTTGACTTGACTATCTCGCTTCTCGCATTAACAAACCACCAAAGGATAAGTTAACAATCACAGATTCAGTCGTTACCCACCTAACCCACACATAACCATGGGTGCAGTTTGATAACGGGATTTATCAGATCCTATGGTACCATAACCTAATACTGGTCGGCTTGATCAATGTTAATGAATGTCATTCGTTATGTAAATACGTCCAACAAGTTTGTTCACATTATCGAAATCATTATTAATTTTGTATAAACCATATCAATCGTTTTTTAAACCATCGTTAAAACCTCAAAAACATTTAACACATATGAATCACCCCAAAACAATTGAAAACAGTAAAATAGGGGAACTATGTACTCACATAGTTACCACAAAACATGTAAAAAGAGGGGATCTATGTACTCACATAGAAGTGCAAAGTTTCCTCAATCAAAAGAACTCAACAAAGCTCAAACAAGGAAATCAAGCAGCACCTAGAAATCGGATCACTAGATAAATAATCGACACCTAAATCGGAAGATCGGATAGAATGAGGTCTCGTAAACCAAATGAGTCTTGGAACTCATATGATATGGTTTAACAAAGCCTACATCTTTATACGGAACCTAACCTAAGTGCTTTCGACCCGTCACGACCCATTAAGGTAGCTTACGCTACTTTAACGCGACGTGCGCGCATAAGCGCGTTCGAGACGTCTAACTAGTCCTATGCCAAGTATTATATTCCTAAACATGTTACATAATTAGTTTAAGTGGCAAATGTTAAGTTACATATGCTTAATTACCAATTATGCATGAAAAGGGTATTTTGGTCATTTACCTAAGGCATATAAACTACCTATCATACAACTAACTAAACTAAGTGACCATAAGGTATAACATCGGAAGGTTATTCCCTATACAACTATGGTCACTAAACATGCTTGGTCGGATCCTAATGATCGACCAAACGGGTCTAGTTCGGAAGTCTAAGCGGTTGTTTAGACCGCTTGACTTACGACTCTACACAAGCACTAAACTAAAAGTGACGAGCTAAACATGTTTAGTTAAGTTAGAAAACAGGTTTTGATATCAAAACAAAGTGTTTTGATACCCAAGAGTAGTTTGGTTACAAAATACGCATGAATACGCATTTTGACCGAAACTACGACTCGTCACTATGCCTAGTCAACGTGGTAATCAGTAGGTATAGTCACTCGGGACTATAACCATCGTGATTACGCTCACGTTGCAAAGTTCAAACGAACTTTGTGTTGACCATAACCTGGTCAAAGCAGAAAGTCAAACACTGTTTGACTTTCGTGCTAAAAACGCATAAAAAGCATGAAAGAATACTTACAAAGGGTCCAAGCTAGGAAATCTAGATTCATTTTGCTTAGGTATGAAGTGTTTCAACCTCAACTTAGAGCATTTGAATCAGATTGTGAGGAATGAATGAGGTTGAGTTGGGTTTATATAGGAAACCCACAATCGTTAGGATCATTTCTCGTATTCCGTGCTTCGATCTTGGCCCTCTACTTGGGCACATGGTATTCAAAACCATGGGAATGCTTAATACCATCAAATTCAAGCCCAAAGTATGCCAAATCAGCTGCTAAAAACCATCAAAACCAGCCCAAATGACCAGGTTCATTGTTTCTGTATGAAGGTACTACGCGCCCCGCGTAAGAATACATCTCATCTTACGCGGCCCGCCTAGGATACTTTGGCAGAATTGCATTTTAGTCCCTGCACTTGAGAATCTTGCATTTTGATGCATATTTGACACTTTTATGCCCCGTTAACCTCATTTCAAGGCTCAAAAATGATGTTAAAGTATAGGGAACTTAAAATATGCTCAAAAACATCTTGGATGTCGGTTCGTTTGGTCGTACGGTTGCGTTGTTCGGTTAATTACGACGGAAGTCGTAACGAACGCAAAAACGATCCAAATTAAGCGACGAATGGAATTTTATCATGCCAATCACTAAAATAAAATATTTTAATGATTACATAAATTTTTGGATGTCCGGATATATTCAGAACGTAAGATATGCGCGAAAATGCAAACTTGTGCACTTTTTGACGCTTTTAGTCCCTGTTGATCAATAAAGTTTATTTTAGCATACCAAACCCCTAAAATCCTATTTATAAGCTATGTAAAGGATATTTAGGGTATGTTTAACTTATTATCAAGTTCCGGAACGTTCGTTACTGAACAAATTGGCATACTTTCACAGTTTGAAACAAATAGTCCCTGCGATCGAACAAACTTGATTTCAACACACCAAACCATCCAAAACTTATTTCTAAGTTATGTGAAGGTTATTTAAGGTATGTTAAGCCTATGTCACTATTCCGGAGTGTTTGTCGCGTTAAACTGACTGCGTTTACGCATTAGTTTATGTATAACCTTCCAGAAAGCGATTTAAAGCATGAAACCGAACTCGAATAAAATCGTAAAATCATCAAACACAAATACACACATAATAACACCAATACACATATAATAACACCAAAGCACATTTTTTTTTATTAATAATTAACATTGTTTTAGATTGTACATTGATTACAGAGCACAGTTGTCACAGTCTCTCCTACTTTAGGAAATTTCGTCCCGAAATTTTATTTAGAGGAAACTTGTGAAAAAAAATGCGGATATTTCTCCTTCATTTGGTCCTCACATTCCCAAGTAAACTCTGGGCCACATTTGGATTCCTAGCGAACTTTAACCAATCGAATCCGTTTGTTCTTCAATTGTTTGACTACACGGTCCATTATCTCCACGGGTTTCTCGACAAAATGCATCGTTTCATCGATTTGGATCTCGTCGAGTGGAATGTGAAGATCAGCATCAGCTAAACACTTTCGCAAATTGGACACCTGAAAAGTCGGATGAATATTTCCAAGCTCTGGAGGTAGCTCTAGTCGATAGGCAACCTTTCCAACTCTTTCAACAATCTTAAATGGTCCAACATATCGAGGTGCAACTTTTCCTTTCTTTCCAAATCTCACCACTCCCTTCCAGGGTGACACCTTGAGTAGGACACGGTCTCCGACTTAAAATTCTAAGGGCTTGCTTTGCATATCCGCATAACTCTTTTGACGGCTTCTAGCTGTCACAAGATTATCGCGAATTTTCTTGATTTTGTCTGTTGTTTCTAGAATGAGCTCAGGTCCAGTAAGCTGAGCTTCACCGATCTCATTCCAACAGACAGGTGAACGACATTTTTGACTGTATAAAGCTTCGAACGGTGCCATATTATTGCTAGCATGATAACTATTGTTGTAAGAGAACTCGATCAATGGAAGATGAGAATCCCAATTACCACCAAATTCTATCATGCATGCTCTAAGCATATCCTCCAAAGTTTGAATCGTCCTCTCAGATTGTCCATCTGTTTGGGGATGATAAGCAGTGCTTAGATTTAGTTGGGTTCCCATAGCAGATTGCATGATCTTCCAAAAATGAGATGAAAATCGAGCATCACGATCAGATATGATATCCAAAGGAACACCATGTCGAGATACAATCTCATCAACATAAATCTTTGCAAGTTTATCAGCAGATAGATCCTCGCGAATCGGAATAAAATGAGCTGACTTCGTTAATCGATCGATAACAACCCATATAGCATCATGACCTTTAGATGTACGCGGTAACTTAGTGATGAGATCCATCGCAATGTTCTCCCACTTCCAAACCGGTATCTCTGGTTGTACAAGCAAGCCAGAAGGTCGTTGATGTTCAACCTTGACTTTGAGACAAGTCAGGCATTTCGATACGTACAAGGCAACATCCTTCTTCATACCAGGCCACCAATACTGAGTACGAAGATCCTTGTACATTTTATCAGCACCAGGATGGATAGAATATCAAGATTTGTGAGATTCGTCCATCACTAAAGTGCAGAGATCGTCTTGTTTCGGAATCCACAAACGATCCTTGAAATAGAGTAAACCATCGTCTTTTCTTTCGAGTTTAAGCTCGAGTTGAAGCGGTAGCTCATATTTCAAAAAGCCTTTGATCACACAAGACCGCTGAGCTTGAAGAACACGAGATTGAATCTCGGATAGAGCTCAGACAGAATGAAGCTTGACTCGCTCCTTTCGACTTAGCGCATCGGCTACAACATTCGCCTTACCAGGATGGTAGCGAATTTCGCAATCGTAATCGCTCAGGAGTTCAACCCAGCGTCGTTGCCTCATAATCAACTCCTTCTGATTAAGAATATGCTGGAGACTTTTATGGTCTGTGAAAACCACACACTTTGTACCATAAAGATAGTGTCTCCAGATTTTAAGTGCGAAAACCACAGCTCCTAACTCAAGATCATGAGTCGTATAGTTGTTCTCGTGAACTTTCAACTGTCTAGACGCATAAGCTATAACTTTACCTCGTTGCATAAGGACACAACCAAGGCCTAGATTTGATGCGTCACAATAGACGATGAAATCATTGTTTCCATCGGGCAGAGATAAAACAGGAGCATCACATAGCTTCCGTTTCAGCGTTTGGAACGCTTCTTTTTGTTTGGGTCCCCACTCAAAAGGCTTATTCTTCTGAGTCAAAGCAGTGAGTGGAACCGTAATCTTCGAGAAATTCGAAATGAAACGTCGATAATATCCAGCGAGGCCAAGAAAAGAACGAACTTCTGTGGGTGTCGTTGGTGTATTCCAATCCTTAATTGCAACAATCTTGGATGGATCCACATGAATACCCTGCTCGTTGACAATATGACCTAGGAACTGAACTTCCTTAAGCCAAAATTCACACTTGGAGAATTTGGCGAAAAGTTGTTCCTTCTTCAAGAGTTCCAATGTCAAACGAAGGTGTTGCTCGTGATCGGCTCGAGACTTTGAATAAATGAGAATATCGTCGATGAACACAATGATGAACTTGTCTAAATAAGGTTTACAGACACTATTCATTAAGTCCATGAAGATAGTTGGGGCATTCGTCAAACCAAAAGGCATGACAGTGAACTCGTAGTGCCCATATCTTGTACGGAATGCAGTTTTGGGAATATCTTCTTCGAGAACACGAAGTTGATGATACCCAGAACGCAGATCGATTTTGGAAAAGCATGAAATACCTTGCAGCTGGTCGAAGAGATCATCAATTCATGGTAGGGGATATCGATTCTTGATGGTAAGCTTGTTAAGCTCACGATAATCGATACACATTCGAAAAGATCCATCTTTCTTCTTCACAAAGAGGACAGGAGCACCCCAAGGTGAATAACTTGGTCGGATGAATCCTTTATTAGATAACTCTTGAAGCTGTTTCGATAATTCTTGCATCTCCGATGGTGCAAGACGATAAGGTGCTTTCGCAATCGGGTTGGCATTGGGTACAAGGTCAATATGAAACTCGACTTGACGAACTGGAGGCAAACCAGGCAGTTCATCGGGAAACATCTCTGGATAATCTCGAACAATCAGAATATCTTGAATACACTTGCTTTTGCCCTTCTCCTCAGTGACATGTGCCAGAAAAGCAACATATCATTTTCGCAAATAACTTTGGGCTTTTATACACGACATAAGTTTCAAGCCACCTGAAGGTTTCTCGCCACGAACCTCTAGAATATCGCAAGATGATAGAGGAATACGAACAATCTTATCGAAACAAACCACGTCAGCATGAAGCTTAGCTAACCAATCCATCCTTACGATAACGTCGAAACTCCCAAGTTGCATCGGTATGAGGTCAATAAGAAAAAGATGGTTATCAAGGTTCAACTGACAATTGCGAATAACAGAATTGAGAACAAGAGTTTTACCAGTAGCAACTTCGACATATAAGGGTTTCCTCAGTTTAGTTCTAGGTATCGCAAGTAAAGGCTCAAAAGATAACGAAACAAAACTCCTATCGGCACCAGAATAAAAAAGAATAGATGTAGGTTGATGGTTAACAAGAAACGTACCATTGAAAACCTCGTTGCCAGCACTCGCCTCGTTTGCATTCAGATTGTACGCTCGTCCACGGGCGGGATTTGCGTTTGCAATGGCATTTGGGTTTGCGTTCACAATCACTAACCTCGGGCAGTTGTTGCGGAAGTGACCAAACTCTCCGCAATTGTAACACGAACCCGGTGGGAATCTAGCAGCATTCCCTTGAACTTGTGTTGGATTCTGAGCAACTTGGTTCTGACCCAAACAACAGATGTTGGCCAGATGCCCAAGTTTACCACACGTAGTGTATTGCTTGCAAGCTTGTTGTGCAACATGATGACCCGTTGCAGCGAGCACAGTGAGGTGCGGTACCAACATACACTTTCTTTGCAGGAGGTTGAGCCGGTGGGTTCTGAGGGTTCTGAACAGTGACGGAAAAGTTTTGGGAAGCCTTGCGCTTCCTCGACTTTTTGGAAGACTCTCCCTTCTTCTTACCCTTACCCTTTTCCTTGTCTTTAACAGAATCGGCCGACTTCTTCTTGTCACCCTTGTGGGTAAGTTTACCCTTCCTGACTTGAGACTCAGTCAGGGTAGCAGACAACTCGATCGCTTGACGAACAGTAGTAGGATTACTGCCAGTCACAATGTCTTGCACGGAATCGCGTAAACCATCAATATACCTCTCAATTGCCTTCTCCAATGGGGTAACCATAGTGGGACACAACAAACTCAGCTTTTCATAATGATCCGTATACGCACGGTGTTCTCCCCCATCTTGCTTTAGATCGTCAAACTCTCGTTCCAACGCTCGAATCTCGTGACGGGGACAGAACTCTTTCATCATGAGAGCTCGAAGCTCTTCCCATGTTTGTGCCAATGCCACTTCGGCACCCCTATCACGCATCACTCCGTTCCACCACGTAAGAGCACGCTTCTCGAACACACTTGATGCAAACTCAACCTTACGCTCTTTCAGACACTGCACATGTCTAAATGTGCTCTCGATACTCTCGAACCATTGCAGGAGCGCAGTTGCTCCTTGAGACCCAGAAAACTTCAACGGCTTAGCAGAATTGAAATTCTTGAAATTACACTGAGCATTCTTGTTATTATTGTTGTTGTATAATTGGTGGATCTGGGCTACTACGCCTGGAAGCACAACAGCCATTTGTTGAGCGACAAGGGCTGCGACTTCTTCATTGGTTAGAGGTTGTGCATCACGTCGAGGAGGCATTTTCTAAAGGAACAAGAAAACATGAGAATCGGGTGAGGTCGGCAATTGGATAAACAAAAGAGGCATTGAAAACATTGACAAAACACAAGGGAGGCGATCATTCGTTTGTTACTTTGAACAAACAAACGATACGCAGTGACTAATCAAAGTAAATGGGTCAATATAATGCATCGCCGAAGACATGCTCGCCTATAAGTGAACACTCACCCCAAGAGTTCCCAGGTAAGAGTAACTGGTCCGATACTGCGGATTTGTACGAACACTCTAGCCTTAGACAGAAAACTCAGGGTACAGGCATTCACTCTTCCAGTTTGCACGTGTTCACATTATAGGACCCAAACTTTGACGAGATTTTGAAAACTTTGAAGGCACTAAGCCAAATATGAGTCAAACTGAAAGGGTTCAAAACCTAGTAATCAATCATCCTAGAACAGATGATTAATTTTCGAAGCGGATTCAAAATTTGTGTTCTCGTTGTGGTTATCACCTATGGATAGGTGACAATTTTGTTTTAAAAATCTAAACGCAAATCTTCTTGCGTTAGGGTCCTAGAAAGTTATAGTCTAGGTCAAAGCATTACTAATAACCTAATTCCCTATGACCATTGGCTCTGATACAACTCTTCTGTCACACCCCGACCGCGTTAAAACAATGAAACCGCGGCGGAAACGTCGGGGAGTGTTGCAACAGAATTATTGTTTCACAACCATGGATTCAAAAGTTTTGTTTTATTGATTCATTAAGTAATTTACATTGTATTAAAACCAAACAAACAAGTTACACATCGACTATCATTGTTATTATGTCACTAAGGCCTCGTCCAGATCCTATGTGAACATGCGTTCGAGCAATCAACATCATGCAACAACACCTGAAACATATGTAAAAACAAAGTCAGGAAAGAAATGCTGGCGAGCACATAGGTTTTATGAGAGTATCGGATTCATGGCTCGTTTACATGTTGCAATAACTTATTAAAAACTTGTTTTGAAAAGTGTATAGTATTGCAACATAATTAACCAACTCAAATCAAGTGGGTTATAATTTATAAAATCTCGTAGCCATGATTCTTAACCTCAAAACATTTGTTTTAGTAAACCAAATTGTAAAACATCTCGTAAAAATCGTTAATAAAACTCGTAAGGTTTATATCTTCTAGAAAATATTGTTATGTGACATCGTTTTAACCTCGTTTAGCCAAGTGAACTAAATAACGCCACGGTATGTAATATGATGAAAACACTTATATATAAGAAGTACCAGCGGCGTATCTACCATGTTTTCATCACATTACACCCGTCCCGTTATCTAAACACTAACCAAAAACCAATCGTTTATCCAATTCGTTTAACTCGTTTAAGTCGTTTCGAAATCGTTTAACTCGTTTAAATCATTCTCGTTTTAATTGTGAAAATACTTTTGGTCGTCTCGCTAATAACATCCAAACCTTCATGACTCGACTATCTCGCTTCTCGCATTAACAAACCACCAAAGGATAAGTTAACAATCACAGATTCAGTCGTTACCCACCTAACCCACACATAACCATGGGTGCAGTCTGATAACGGGATTTATCAGATCATATGGTACCATAACCTAATACTGGTCGGCTTGATCAATGCTAATGAATGTCATTCGTTATGTAAATACGTCCAACAAGTTTATTCACATTATCGAAATCGTTATTAATTTTGTATAAACCATATCAATCGTTTTTGAAACCATCGTTAAAACCTCGAAAACATTTCACACATATGAATCACCCCAAAACAATTGAAAATAGTAAAATAGGGGAACTATGTACTCACATAGTTACTACAAAACATGTAAAAAGAGGGGATCTATGTACTCACATAGAAGTGCAAAGTTTCCTCAATCAAAAGAACTCAACAAAGCTCAAACAAGGAAATCAAGCAGCACCTAGAAATCGGATCACTAGATAAATAATCGACACCTAAATCGGAAGATCGGATAGAATGAGGTCTCGTAAACTAAATGAGTCTTGGAACTCATATGATATGGTTTAACAAAGCCTACATCTTTATACGGAACCTAACCTAAGTGCTTTCGACCCGTCACGACCCATTAAGGTAGCTTACGCTACTTTAACGCGTCGTGCGCGCATAAGCGCGTTCGAGAAGTCTAACTAGTCCTATGACAAGTATTATATGCCTAAACATGTTACATAATTAGTTTAAGTGGCAAATATTAAGTTGCATATGCTTAATTACCAATTATGCATGAAAAGGGTATTTTGGTCATTTACCTAAGGCATATAAACTACCTATCATACAACTAACTAAACTAAGTGACCATAAGGTATAACCTCGGAAGGTTATTCCCTATACAACTATGGTCACTAAACATGCTTTGTAGGATCCTAATGATCAACCAAACGGGTCTAGTTCGGAAGTCTAAGCGGTTGTTTAGACCGCTTGACTTACGACTCTACACAGCACTAAACTAAAAGTGACGAGCTAAACATGTTTAGTTAACTTAGAAAACAGGTTTTGATATCAAAACAAAGTGTTTTGATACCCAAGAGTAGTTTGGTTACAAAATACGCATGAATACGCATTTTGACCGAAACTAAGACTCGTCACTATGCCTAGTCAACGTGGTAATCAGCAGGTATAGTCACTCGGGACTATAACCATCGTGATTACGCTCACGTTGCAAAGTTCAAACGAACTTTGTGTTGACCATAACCTGGTTAAAGCAGAAAGTCAAACACTGTTTGACTTTCATGCTAAAAACGCATAAAAAGCACGAAAGAATACTTACAAAGGGATCAAGCTAGGAAATTTAGATTCAATTTGCTTAGGTATGAAGTGTTTCAACCTCAACTTAGAGCATTTGAATCAGATTGTGAGGAATGAATGAGGTTGAGTTGGGTTTATATAGGAAACCCACAACCGTTAGGATCATTTCTCGTATTCTGTGCTTCGATCTTGGCCCTCCACTTGAGCACATGGTATTCAAAACCCTGAGAATGCTTAATACCATTAAATTCAAGCCCAAAGTATGCCAAATCAGCTGCTAAAAACCATCAAAACCAGCCCAAATGACCAGGTTCATTGTTTCTGTCTGAAGGTACTACGCGCCCCACGTAAGAATACATCTCATCTTACGCGGCCCGCCTAGGATACTTTGGCAGAATTGCATTTTAGTCCCTGCACTTGAGAATCTTGCATTTTGATGCATATTTGACACTTTTAAGCCCCGTTAACCTCATTTCAAGGCTCAAAAATGATGTTAAAGTGTAGGGAACTTAAAATATGCTCAAAAACATCTCGGATGTCGGTTCATTTGGTCGTACGGTTGCGTTGTTCGGTTAATTATGACGGAAGTCGTAACGAACGCAAAAACGATCCAAATTAAGCGACGAATGGAATTTTATCATGCCAATCACTAAAATAAAATATTTTAATGATTACATTAATTTTTGGATGTCCAGATATATTCAAAACGTAAGATATGCGCGAAAATGCAAACTTGTGCACTTTTTGACGCTTTTAGTCCCTGTTGATCAATAAAGTTTATTTTAGCATACCAAACCCCTCAAAGCCTATTTCTAAGCTATGTAAAGGATATTTAGGGTATGTTTAACTTATTATCAAGTTCCGGAACGTTCGTTACTGAACAAATCGGCATACTTTCACAGTTTGACACAAATAGTCCTTGCGATCGAACAAACTTGATTTCAACACACCAAACCATCCAAAACTTATTTCTAAGTTATGTGAAGGTTATTTAAGGTATGTTAAGCCTATGTCACTATTCCGGAGTGTTTTTCGCGTTAAACTGACTGCGTTTACGCATAACCTTCCAGAAAGCGATTTAAAGCTTGAAACCGAACTCGAATCAAATCTTAAAATCATCAAACACAAATACACACATAATAACACCAATACACATATAATAACACCAAAGCACATTGTTTTACATTGTACATCGATTACAGAGCACAGTTGTCACACGTTAAGCATGCGCCTTAATTTCGGGACGAAATTCCCTAAAGTAGGGGAGGCTGTAACAACCCGATTTTTCGAAGTCAAAGTACAAGTCAAAGTCTAGGTCAACGTCAGATTTACGTTCAGATCTGACATTTCTTGCTTAATTATTGATTGTACTCGCAGATTCGATAACCGATAGGTGTTAATTACGTTATTTCAAACTACGATTTATTAATATGTGAAGTAACAATGCAATAACCGTAACTAAAGGCTAATCTACTAAACGCTATCACATCGCCATCGCAACGCAAAATGCAGAATGGTTATGTTAGGTTTATGATTGTTATTGTGTGTTACTATGTGCCTTACTTGTGTGTGCTTTATATATGTTTTGGATGATAATCGCAAACGCAATCGCAACTCTATCGCATCGCAATCTCATCGCAACTCAAAACGCAGATTTACTTTATGCTTTTGTTAGGAGTTATGTAATTTGTGTAACTAATGTGAAATACTATCGCATCGCTTACTCGCAACTCGCTTAAACGCAACGCAACGCACAACGCACGAAACGAAAGTTGGAAAACTAACCCGCGCAAGCCATCCGACCGAACGACCAACCGGACGAATGGCCATCCGACCGGATGGCCGTCCGATCGAACTTCTGTCCGACCCACTAAAACCCTTCACCGCCTTTCTCACTCTCACATATAAATACCCCTCCTGTCACATCAACCATTCATTGATGTGACAGCTCCGTCCGACCAGTGCACTCTCAAGCCCTTTTCTCTCGATTTCTCACGATTCTTGTAAGTTTTCACTCTAAATCTTGTATTTCTATCATCTACGGACACTTTCTCATCATTTTCACCATCACATCTTACATTTTAACCATGAAATCAGCTGATTCGGAGTTATTCTAGGGTGACGTCATCACGAGTTCATATGGACATCGGAGTGTGACCTCATCTCAGCAAGAATGGTTCGATTCTAACAGATTTCTACAAACTTTCACACTAATTTTAACTAAATCTAAACACTTTTCAACTGATTCAAACTTTTCTTCAACATTCTTCACTTTTTACTCGAAAATTGGTGGAATCCAGACTTGTTCGTGTGTTCTACTTATTCTCTAGTAGAAAACCGGGTTGAGAATGGATTTCTACCAAAGAGACGACCGATTCATGGGTTGAAGATGAAACTTCACCTTGAACAGTTGAGACTGATCGAACATGGTGATTCCCATCTGATCGACTGAGCTAAACTTGGTGATATATCCATTATTTGATACGTCGTCAAACCGTCTCGATTAAACCGCAAAACTTTTCACACTTAACTTTTACAAAGTTTTCAACCCAAACAACTGCCCACCCGAATAGCCATCCGATCGGATCACCCTCCGATCGAACGGCTACTCGACCAGGTGATTGTAATATTCAACACTTAAACAATTTTCAAAACTTCAGAGAATATCGGTTTCCACTAGAATCATCATCCGATCGAACGGCCATCCGTCCGGATGACCATCCGACCGGATGAGCTGATATATAGAGATATTTCTCACTTTTCAAAATGTTACAACGAAAACTTCAAAGTTCAACATTTCACAAACACATTCAACCCGTCGAATGACCCATCCGACCGAATGGTCATCCGTCTGGATGACCATCCGTCCGGACGGTCATCCGATCGGATCACTGTCCGCTCCCTCATCTCTCCAACGCACTGTTCAACGCTTACACTATCGTTCTCTGATCAGGCTAACCTCTCAAGCGCTCCCTGCAATCCAAGACTGTGTTTATTTACTAAACACGATCTGTGAGTATACTCGATCCCTTTTTGCTTTACGCACTTTTGGGTGTTACATACGTTACCTACATCAAATCACATCAACACACAACACAACACTTTTATACGCTAACCGCTCTCGCATGTTATACGTGACTCGATGAATGCTTGTATGTTATGTTTAGACATTGATTGCTGTATGCCTGCCTTAGCAACGATAGTACTATAGTTTGGACTTGGCACCTGTTTATACGGGGTTGTTAAGGTTATTACTTCATGTGTTCACAGTGGTGAACATGTGTTGCGCACCCTACAACTCGCAGTCATAGGTATTGATAGTATCATTGTCGATAACTTACTAGATTCGCACTCCACGTAATACATGCTGGTTATGCGTAAACGCTTTCGCTATACTATATGTCATTAAACCTGTATGCTCACCTTTACACTATGTGTATTGACTTTATTTTAACGTATGTGATAGGTGTTAAGATGCTATGCTATGACTTGCCTTCGTGGAATCAAGCTTGGGGAGTCTAGAAACAAACTAAATAAAATCTGAGTTGTCGGAACAATCACTACAAAAAAAATGCCATTTAGTGGCACACACTTTTAGTGGTATTTAGCTTTTGTGCCACTAATTTAGGTTTTTAATGGCACTTTATGTATGCTATATTTACTTGACACACATTTTTAGTGGCATTTAGTTTTTAAGCCACTGATTTATGTTTTTAGTGGCATTTTTCGTGTGCCATCTTTGTTTGACACACATTTTTAGTGGCATTTAGTTTTTAAACCACTGATTTATGTTTTTAGTGACATTTTTCGTGTGCCATCTTTGTTTAACACACAATTTTAATGAGATTTAGGTTGTATACCCTACTAATTTACACTTTCATTCTCACCTTAAAATTTACTTCCTTATGCCACTAATCCTAAGAACTAATCAAAGCTCAAATATACAATGTTATATTTATTAGTTGTAATTTTAGTTTTTATGTTTGCACTATACTTATTATTTTCGTGTAACAAACATAAAAGAAAAAAAAATCAAATTTGAGTTTCATTTCATTTCCCTCCTGGCCTCCCCTTTCTACCCCCAAAAATACAATTTTCCAATTCCCACTAATTTCTTCTACTTCCCTCTTCGTTGTTTTTCAATTTTTCATCTTCCCTCCCTTTCCCATGGCCCTAATTTGATTCCCATCAGATCCCTTTACAGCAGTTGAGGAGAAAAGCAGTAGCCGCCACTAAGGGATTTTAGTTGACCCGACCACCATCGCTGCACCCTAATGACCGTCGACCACCCTTCTTTTCCTCTAATCTATTGGCATCGAAGCTGTTTGTAGAATGGGAGATGAATGAGCCCGGGGCTAAGTACCCTAAATTCAGCATGTTGGTTCAATCGAGACTCTTAGTTTTACCCGGTCATTTTCTTTATACGATCCACAATTTGCAGGTAAACACTTAGTAGAACATGTTTAGTGGTTTTTTTTGTTTTGTTTTTTTTTAGTAAATATTGTATTTTGCATAAACGGGATGCTGTGATTGTAACTATCGGTGTTGATTTAGAATAACATGAACCTTGTTTGGTCATTGGTGTATGCGATTTCAGGGTCGAACCAACTAGAAGAAGTTAGACACTTTAAAAGATTCAGTCATGCGCTCCACATGTTTGATGAAATGTCTCAATGAAACTTTTTTTGTATAAATTTCATTATAATTTCCCTTAGCTGAAAATGTGAGGGCTACTTTAGTTAGACATACAAAAGATGCATGTTGACAAATCAAAAGGTTTGTTTTATAGACATAAGGTTTTATATAGCGAACAGATGTAGATTTTACCATATTATATTTGTTTCATTGCTTATGTATAATACTTGGTGCCATATCTTATGGTGAACTCATGCAAATTTGTTTTATTGACTGGTCATAAGGGTCTACATTTAGTATCTGATTCTATGATGCATTTTTTATGCTTGTATCTTCTACTGCGTTTATGAATTCTAACAAAATTTCCTGCGATTACATGTTCTATTCTGTATTTCAAATGTTTTCTAACGATTAAATGCCTTTATTTAAAAAAAATGTTGGTAAGGTGATGAATCTCAACTAAATGAGGTTAAAAAGCTTGAAACCATTCTATACAGGTGACCAAAATTAACAGCTTTATGATTTAAGAATTTGATGGAACTGCAAAACAGGTTGGTGCATAAAGAAGGTAGTACAGTTTCATCACATTGCTACTTATTATTGTGACTCTATGCTTAGGTAAATAAACTAAATTGTAGATTAGTGTGACTCTATGCATTTCTGTTCTGGGAATACAAACTATTAGAATATTAGACTATATATAGTGGAATAACAAAAAAAATGTAACAGTTTATGTAATTTCATTGCCACGTAGGCAGCGGGGCTTTAACTAACTAAACCCTCAAAAGTGTGTAGTGATTTTACTAAAAATTAAATAAAGAAAAAAAAATAGTGATTGAAATACTTGTGGACCCCATCACCTCTATCTCCTTCACACCGGTTATTCCATGAACCCCTTACCCCACCCCTTTGGCGACCCCTAAGACTAGCTATTGTGGAAGCGAGCACCTCTGGCGCGAGCCACGCTGGCAGGTGAGCGGTCGCGCACACCGCAACACCCCGGCGCGAGCGCTAGCGCGAGGATGGTAGTAGATGGAATGTGGTCGTTGTGCATTGGGGGAACCACCAAATAGCCGTTAGACATTTAAAAAAATCGAATTTTGGTATTTTTCCCTTATTTAAACCCTCTAAACCTTTATAAAAATACCCACCATCTCTCTTTCTTTCTGAAGCCATTGCTCACCGACCACAACAGGGTGATGAAGCTTCAACAGTAGCTTTAACCAGTGTCCAGTCAACGCCAGGTGGAGCAATATTACAGGATGAATCCTGGTGCTCACTTGAACCACAATGGGTAGTCTAATAGCGGACCAGCGCGGTATTTGGCGCCATTCGCTGCTGACATGGTGGGGTGCTAATCCATACACATGGTCTTGTCTCAAACATAACTGTTAAGGTACTAGTGTACTACTAACTTACTCTAAATGTTTTGTGTAAGATACTGGAGATATTGTTTTTTAACTTACTGTTCCGTTCCTTTATTTTTTGTTTCAGTTATCTATTTAAAAAAAGTTGAAAAAACTGAACAAAGTCGGCACTTTTCTACCAAGTAAGTTGCTTTTTTTGTTTTCTACTTTATATGTGTGTAAGATTTCCTTGATATGTAGTTTCTATATTTACAATTACAACAACTATAGGTTAATGACTGCTATAGAAAATTAGAGGAATGTAGGTGATTATATGGGGTTCCCAGCTAGTTAGCTTCTCCCTTTTGCTTTTTCGATTTTTCCATAATTTAGGATCTTAACAAAATAATTATTTTTTTCTACCGAAAGGGCCTCAATATTATCATCCGTTTAGGGCCTCCAAATAGTTTGAGCCGGCCCTGATGAACGTGAACGTGTTCATTTATGTTTCTTCATTAATATTCCATACGAACAGAAACGAGCTAAGATGACCTTATATAAATGGAGAAAACGAAAGTGTTTGTCCGTTTGTTAGTCGATACCCAATGCTTGGTTTTAAAATATGATTAGGTTGATACAAGATGGGCCAGTTGTTATTACTAATAATTAATAAATATATTAGATGAAGCATGTGTTCATGTTCATTCATGTAGTTAGTTATATGGAGAAAGAAAACAATTTCATGTTAAACGAACTTTCCAGCAAACATTTCACTAAACGTTTAGGCCTAGCTAAATTAACAGATATTTATTTACTAGAAAGTGCAAAAAGCGGGCTAGATTTATGGTATGAGGTGTAGTTTTTATACTTACCGTAGTCACTAAGCTGTCGTTATATTCTATACTTTTGCTTGTGTTGTTTGCCACTCTAGTAACCACCTTCAAAAGTAACACACCAAAGCTATAAACATCCACCTTTTCAGTTAACTGACCCTGGGCTAGGTACTCTGGAGCCATATATCCTCTGTCCACGTTCAAAAAATAACCAAATTAGCTGCTAGTTTAAAACTCTTAGAAATGTAATTGGTACTATAGGTTTTTTATGTGATCTCTCATTTTTCTCTGCTGTGTTTGTTAACTGACCATGGGCTAGGTACTCTGGAGCCATACATCGATAAAAAAAGGTAGTTGACATTAATAAAAAAAGGTAGTTGATGTTTGAACCTCGTCATACATGATTTCGAAGGGACTTATGGGATCTCCAGACTCACAAGCATATACCATATAGGTACTGAGAGGGACTCCAATTTTAGCTTATATGTAATGTGTGGTATCTTTACTATCTGATGCGTTCTATTTGTTTAACCTATGAGCGCTCGAGCTTGGCTGGTTGAAGTTTTTCAAGCTTGGCCTGTTTTTTAAACAAACTTATTCTTAGGCTCTTCAGAGAGATGTTAACCATTGGCACATAGAAGAGGAAATAAATAAAGGTGGTTTCCGTCACTGTCATGATTCATGTACGGATTTTGGTATGATTATGGACCCTGATTTTGAAAGGAATAATTTTCATTGTCTAGTGAAGGTAAAATTCTTTTTTTTCTTTTATTTTAAAGCCAAAACTTTCATGTATTATGTAAGTCTGAATGTCTAAATTATAGTTTATTTTGTAGATACATGACACACCAGTATCTGACTTGAAGCTATGATGTGTACTTTAGCGAACAAAACTATATCTTGCACCAATTATTAACAAAAGTTCAAATTTTTGGGCAAAAATGTTTGTAGTCAACTTGACCGGGCCGACTTCAATCTGTGTAGTCATATCTTTATTTTTTTAGCAGGTATCTACTAGTATCATTGCTACGAAAGAGTTAATATGAAGATCATTTTATTTGCACGAAGATTGTGAAAGAAATTCATGATTGCAATGAAGCTTCAAGTTTTTTTATTCAAACATGTGTTAGTTTGTATTCTATATGTTTGGTATTTAGACTTAAATTGACACTTATGAGACGTTTCAATATGTTTGGAACATGAACTAACTTTTAATTGAAGTGATGATATTACAATTTCTTCATTTATAGTTTTGTTTTTATTTAATATTGTAAACAAATAACGATTTTAATTAAATATAGTTAATATGATAAACAACTATAGTGGCCTTAAATTTGATGTGTTTTTTATGGCAAAAATTATGTGCCACTAAAAACCCAAAAGTTTATAGTGGCAGACAAAAAAGTACCACTAAAGGCCCGTGTTGGAATGAGCGGCACACAAAAAAAGTGCCACTAAAAGGCTTTAGCGTCACCGCTTCTAGTGGTACTTTTTTTGTGTGCCACTCATTCCAATAGGGGCCTTTAATGGCACTTTTTTGGTTTTTTGTGACACTTCTTGTATGCCACTGAATGGATTTTTATTTGTAGTGAATTATTTGTCTTTGAGAACTATGTCTGTAATAACTGTTTTACTTTATATGGTATGGGACATGACGTTAAATATTTGGTAATTATAGTTGTTATGGATTCTTCTGGAAAATTTGTTTCGCTCAGTGTCACGCCCCGATGTTTCCGCCATCGGTTGGGATGTGACAAATGGACTTGAACTTCAAGCCCCCTTGCAATGATTAGATATTGTAATTGAATTAAATAAAAAAAAAACATAAAAAACATTCCATTGGTCATTCTTTTTTGATCAGACGTTTTCAAATCCACACCCAAGCAAAAAAAACGACTAAGGAGATGGTGTTCACGTGTGAATGAGGCGTTTTTTGCCCATCCACAGTCAAATCACAAACCACTACAGATGATCTAACAATTTTTATTGAGCCATCATAATTATTTAGTACATCATAATTAATACTTGTCATAGTTTTAAGCAAGTGGTGAAGACCAATACTAGTATGATTATTGTTACAAGAAAGATACCTTACACCTCAAAAAAAAAAAGTTTTCAATTTTATATTAATCAGTATCAAGCCATCCTTTTCTAACTCTCTAGTTGTGTAATACTTTGTAATCATTTCAATGTATAATTAACTTGTTTTTTGTGGATTTAATTCTACCATTTTAGATACAAAATCTTCTTGTGTATCAAAATTAAGCCAGAAAAATAAGTGTAATAAAAGGAAAAAAAATCATGAATGAATGGGACCAATTGTCATGTAAAAGGCAAAGTAAAGACAAAAGCATCAAAGAGCAATCATTTCAAAGAAAGCCCATACTAACATCATAAGGACACCTTTTATTTATGTATTTAATTTTCTTTTTTACATTATATATTTCTCTCTCATCTCTCAACACATAGTACAATAGATTATATTGGAATTGGTAAAAAATAACAAAAATAAATGTAACAAAGGAAAAACCAAAATCATCACCTACGTCAAACACTACATCCAAAACTTTATTTAACCTTGGTTTGAAAAACAAAACCCCCCCTCTTATCTTGGTCAAACTTCAAGAAATTGGAATCTATAGAGATGGGGGTGGGGGCAAAATAGTCATTTCAAGATCTCATGCTAAGGGATCATCAATCCATCCAAAACCATCTCTTGGCATCTGCATTCTTCACTACAAAATGCTTTCTCACCCCTGTAAACAAACAATAATTCACATATTATTATTATTATTATTATTATTATTATTATTATTATTATTCAATACATGTATAATCTTGAAAAATAGCAAATAAATCAAGATTCCATAAAGATCTGATTTTTTTAATTAAATCTAAAACTTAGTTTTAAAATTTAAAAATTATTAACCTGTACATGAAAATGTCACTGCCTTCACCAAGATTCTTCTTACAAGTCTGACAAACTCTTGCAAAACTCTCCACTTCCGGTGACCCGACCCGAACACCACAACAGCTATTCACAACACAATTATCATAAATATGGGTCGTTTTCGGGTTAGGCCCATGAGAGATCACACGAGTATACTCTTCCGAGAGCTCCATCTCTCTCAAAGACAACTGACCCGTTAATAATCTGGGCGACCCGGATCCAGTTGGAGTCGGACCACCCGAAAACTGTGAACCCCGGGTCTTGATCCCAAAATCACCAGGTGATTCGGGTGACCCGGTCCCAAACGGGTCGCCCGATGGGATTTGAATCTTTAGCTTTGATCCAAACAAAATTTTCCGGCTTGTAGCGTTGGGTTTACTAATAATATTACCATTATTATGGTTTTCTTGATCAAGAACCAGAGCAATACCTCCAGAATCAAAATTCTCAGATTTGTGTTGAAAATTTTCAAATTCCTTTGTGGGTTTTTCTGGGTTTTTGCTGAATCGAAATGGGTTACCGGCAAAATTAAAGATTTGTTTGTCTGTGTCAAGAATTGAAGTTGGTGAAAGATTTTTAGGTGAAAAGAAGCCATTGAAGAACCTTGGAGAACCAAGAAAAGATGACAAATATCGGGTCGGGTTTGGAGTATTCGGAGCCGAACGGGTTTGGTGATCCGCCATGATCGGTGATTGTTTCGTTACAGCTCTTGATCTGTTCCTCAGCATCACTACTCAAATATGAAAATAAAATTGTTGATGAATTGATAACATGAAAATTTCACAAAATAAAAAAAATGGTTTTTTTTTTTTCAAGAGAAACAAGAAGTTATGCGGATTAAAACCCAAGTGTTTGTAACAAAATTAAAATTAGATTTTCTAAGATTCAATCTTCCCATTTAATAATAATCTGTAAAATGGCGACACGAGTTGCATCAAAAGGAAGAAAGAAAGAGAGAAAAAAGAGAGGTTTTTCATTTGATTGTCATGGTTTTGAGGGCTTTTTAAAACAAGATAAGGAAGAGAGAGAGAAAGAGAGACGTGTGATGTCAAATAATTTTTCATTTAATATTTATTATTTATGATCATTTATTTTGATTAAATTCGTACTATTTTTTATTATTTATTTTAAACCTTTTTAGAGCAAAACGACAAAGAGGGTACTCTGTAGTGACAAAAACTTACCACTATTACAGGATTCATAAATTTTACAGAACTATGTAAATAATTTATATAAAATTATAATTTTAGAAAATTATTTAAAATTAAAAGTCGGGTATGTTTGACATAGAGCTTTTAGGAGCTTTTTTTTTATCTTTAAACTTTTCAGAAAAAAGCTCCAACTCAATAAAAAGTTTTGTTTGGTTGAAAGAACTTGAAGCTTTTAGGTTAGGAGCTTGAAGCTTTTGGTTGAACGCTCCTACTAGTAGCGTTTAGAAGGAGCTACAAACTTTTAAGGAAAAACTGACTATTTTAACCTCTAAAGATAATGAACTTTTAAGTTATATTTTTTTAGTTATGTCTTTTTTAGTCATTTTATATATTTTATTAAAAGCTCTAGCTACTCTGCCAAACACATAAATATATCTAAAAAGCTACAGCCACCAGCTACCACCTACAGTTACCAGGCACCAGCTTTCAGCCACCGACTACTTTTGCCAAACATACCCGTCCTTTGCAAAAGATCGTTGTTGAGATTTAAACAAACATTTCTTAAATAAAAAAATGAAACAAAAGGTAAAAAGAAATACGAAAATTTCCTTTCTTAAATAGATTTATAAAATAATAAGCCGATAAAAAAACTGTTCCTATTATACATATAAAGTAGCTTATAAACTCGTGCATTACACAAGCTGAATCAATAAAATATTAAATAATTATTATATGCGAAAAGTAGTAATTATTAATAAGCGAAAAAATAAAAGAAATAGTAAAGAAAAAAATATTAAATAAATATAATATTCACCAAGTAAATATTAACAAACAAAACAATAATAGAAAGAATTTCATTCGGTTACATATTTATTAGGTATAGCTTAGGCTAATATAAAAGTTTTCAAACGGTTACAAGAATTTTGGACCTACAAAGTTGTGATACGTAGCGCAACCAGTTATTTATTAGGCTACACGGTATGGGACCGTCGCCCACCCGGCGACGCCACGTCCCCACCGTCCTCCCACGCCGCCCCCCTCCGTCCCGTCCGAATCGTCCGATTTGTGCCGTTTGCGACGGAGCAAACAGGTGGGGCCCCCCCTCGGCGACGCCCGTCCTCCCACGCCGCCCCCTCTCGTCTTCATCCCGTCACCGTCTTCATCCGGCACCATACCGTGTAGCCTTAGATATAGCTTAGTGCCAAATATGAGTAAAAAATATATTATTCTGATTATCATATCTATACTATATATATATATATATAATCATAAGATAAGAGCATTTTAAGTTACCTAAAAGTAAAGAAACTTTTTTTTTGCTTTAATGCATAGGTACAACATAAAATGAGAGTAAAATAGTATTTCGAACACTGCTTACACTTTAATCCCCTTAGGTTACGGGGTGTAGTTCCCTCTTCCCTCAAGTCCACCTCAACGTCACATCACCCTCCCTTCCACCTCACTATCATCTCCCAAACATAGGGTATAGTTCCCCCTAGGGGTGTTCAAAATTTGATTCGGATTCGAAAAATTCGAATTCAACTCGGTTCTAATTCGATTAATAAGGTTCGAATTCGAGTTGATTCGTATTCGAGTGCAATAATCGAGTTCGAATCGAATACGAATTTATGATTTTCAATTCAATTCGGAATTCTAATTCAGTGTATATATAACTTTTTAATATATGTAAATACACACAAAAACATATATATATACACAAACATATAACTTCTAAATTTGGCGAAGTATGAAGTACATCCATAAGTGATAAGTTTATTATTCATAGCATTACCAAACTGACAAATAATTCATACTACTTATTTTTTAATTTTTACCTAACTTAAATCGTTACCAGTAACCAACCTATCTTTTAGATTTTGGTGTTTTGCATATTATAATTAATTGATTTTGCATATTATTATATTTTATGTTGAATCTAATTAGTTTTTAGTATTTTAAAAATGAAAATAAAATAATTTATTATTTTGGGTGAATTTGATTCGAATTCGAGTTTCAAATACTAATCGAATCAAATACGAATTCAACTAAAAAAATTCGAAAAATTATTTTCACGATTCGATGAACACCCCGAGTTCCCCCTTCTTCCCCCTTTCCCCTTATATTTTTTATATTTTTTATTTAATGTATTTTATTTATAAATAACATTTTTTTATTTGTTTAATGTATTTTATTTATAATAAATACGAATAGTTTTTAGGAAAATTAAAAATTGCATAAAATTTCTAGAAAATTACAAATAAAAAAATAAACACAAACTATAATCTAAAATTACATATTAAAATCATAAAATAATATTTCCTAAACCTACGAACACCACTACTCATCATCAACGGGATCGACACGGAAGTTATTCCAGATATGGTGAATTAAATCTACACATAGGTTTCCATACACATACTCATCGGTAATGCCCACAAATTGAGTCTTGTTGCTCCTCGTCAACATGCTCAACATTCTCATCAATGTCATTCGGATCGTATTCGCATATTGCTCGACTTTTGTCTTCTATAATCATGTTATGTAGTATTGTACAAGCATATATAGTGTGTCACACCCAAACCGATGGCGGAAACATCGGAGTGAGACAAAAACGAGGTTGTAAGAGACTTCATAACGACTATTTGCGAAAAGTATTTAATAATCAAATTTCATTTCTAAAACGGAAAATACATGGTTTGGAAACAAATTACAACATATTGCAACAAGGAAACCAACAGAGTCGTTCCAACGTTTTTGGAGGCCTTAAGCGACAAAGTCAGGGACCTATTGAATTGGTATAAAGGAATTGAGATTTGAGACATTGAATAACCATAGCGATGATTTTTCCTAATCTTGACCCTAATTTCGCTCAATCCGCAATCAGTTTCACATTGGTTACTCAAAAGACGCCGCAAGTAACGAGGGTTGATGTGTTGTGTGAGTGGACAATGCAGACTCCTAGTGTAAATCCTAAATCTTGGGCCTAGAAACGTTGTTTAAATGGCAAAAAACAAGTCTAATATATGAAAGAAAATAAAATTGGGGGCCCTTGTATTTTGGTGGCCCTAGGCCTTAGCTGTAACAACCCGCACTTTCGTGCGTTGTTACTACTCGCTATACTCGTTACGCCTAGCACCAGAGATTCAGATCATAATGTAACTATATCGCATAAATCGCTAAATCGCAGTACTTTCGCATATTACGCATACTTTATCGCTATCACATCACATTGCACTTGCTGACAACCACGAAGATGTCGAGTGAGGACCAATTCTACCCTCCTCAATGACCGTGAAGCGTCGCAAAGTCACCGCATACTCGAAAACAGAACCCGGTTATTGTATCGTAACTTTGAAATATGTATACGTACATACGGCCCCTTGTGATTAATTATATATATAATGAAAAAAATAATAATTAAATATAGGAAATGCGTAACCAAAAATTATCGCAACGCTCGAAACAATGAAGCTCCTCACGCCAAAGATCCGGACGGATAGGCCATCCGGACGGATGGGCCATCCGAACGGATGGGCCATCCGAACGGATGGGCCATCCGACCCGAATCACCAAATCGCCTCCACTCTTCTCTCTTGCCTATAAATAGCCTGTCACTTCACTTGAACAGTGATGTGATAGCTCCCACCCGAACAGCACGCTCTTGGACCATTTTCTCTCGATTTCTCGCGATTCCGGTAAGATCTCAACCTAAATCTTGTACTTCTATGATCTACACTCAATTCTGCACCTTTCTATCTTTTAAAACTCAACTTTCAACCGTGAAATCTATTGATTTGAGGTGTTCAAAGATGATGTCATCAAGAGTTCATATGAACTTCAAAGTGTGACCTCATTTAACCATGAACAGCTCAGATCTAAGTGATTTCAGATGTTTTTATATCAAATCTAACCAAAATCTATGATTTTTTACCGTTCTTGTGAAGCGCGCCTACACCGGAAGCCATCCCCTGTGTCTCATGTGTACGTACCATCACCCACCTGGAACTAACTGTCGTTATTGCGAAAATTGCAACTGGTATGGTCATTTTACCCAAAACTGCCGCACAGGACCGCAACATTGAGGATTTTCATCAACAACCGCAATCTCCACAAAAAGTCCTCCACAGCAACGTTATTTTGCTTCTAATGTTGTAATAATACGACTTATCGCCGTCAATTTCTTTTATGTGTGGAAACTTAGGTGGTGTTTGTTTTTTGGAAGAAGAGCTTCCTGGCCTCTTCTGTCTGCACCGTGCAGACGCGGGAAGAGGTTTAGCCTCAGAAGAGTGTTTGTTTTTTTTTTCGAGAAGTGCTTTTCACCTCTCCCTAACCTCTTCTTGGGGAAGTGATGAGAGGTAAGCTTCTCCAAGCAGAGGTTTACCTCTTCTTGGCACCACCTCCACCTCCGACATTGCTCCGCCACCACCTCCACCTCCGACACTGCTCCGCCACTGCTCCGCCACCACCTCCACCTCCGCCACTGCTCCGCCCTGCTCCGACCCCAAATCGAACTCCCAAATCATCAAATCGAACCCCAAATCATCAAATCGAACCCCCAAATCATCAAATCGAACCCCAAATCATCATCATCAACATCACAAACAAAACCCCCAAATCGAAAACCCTAAAATCGAAAACCCTAAATCGATTCGTTGCAGGCTCCGGCCAGGTGTGAAGGCGGAGGTGATGATGGCGGTGGTGAAGTGCTGGCGGTGGTGATGATGGCGGTGGCTAGAGAGAGAGTAGAGAGAGAGTGGAGGTGATGATGGCGGTGGTGCTGATGGCGGAGGTGATGATGGCGGTGGTGCTGATGGCGGTGGTGCTGATGGCGGTGGTGAAGTGCTGGCGGTGGTGATGATGGCGGTGGCTAGAGAGAGAGTAGAGAGAGAGTGGAGGTGCAGATTGTTGTGTGGTGTGTGTAACCTAGAAGAAGAGGTTTTATATAAAAAAAAAAAACAAACCCTCTTCTCCTTGCAGACTGAAGACATTTGGTCCACCTCTTCTCCTGCAGATGTGGCCTGCAGCAGAAGAGGTTTTCGTGCAGAAAAAACAAACAGCACCTTATTCTATCTCTCGACGCATGTGGATTCTATTTCTCTCTTATACTCGCACACAATCTAAATGCTAGCACTATGTACTATATGATGTATTTTACCCCTATTATGCGTTCTTGAGATAAGGTACGATAAACGTACAAGAATCAAATTAATCGCGGGTGCACACGGGATTATTTTGGTTAGTGCACAGAGACCGTAGTGAGTTTCAATGATGCCTTAATGGTCAGGGCATGGTTAAGCGTGGTGGATACACTGCTGGTACTTCCTATATATAAGCGTCTTGACCATGTCTGACGAAGTATGACATCTATTCATGGAATGAGGGCGTATGGTTGAAACATGACGGTGCTTCGCCATGCTAACCGGAGTTTTGTGAAGAAAGTGCCATGTGGAGTTGGAACGTAGACCTATTATACTATTGTGGTTATTTTCGACACATTAAACTATAAATCGCAAGGCATAACAATCTCAATCGCAACTCGAAGCGTGTAATCGCTAGACTTTTCGTAAGTCAACATGCTCGCAATCGCATTATCGCTAGAATCTATCTCGCAAATCGCAATCGTATATTACGTGCCTCGCGTTATCGCTTACTGTGTATTCACAATCTCAAACGCTTATTATGTGGCTCGAAATCGCAATCGTATATTGTGCGTATCTCGAAATCTCTACCGCTGGTTATCGCTTGTTGTGTGAATCGCTATCGCTTTTAGTATGTTCTCGCGTTATCGCTTATGTGTGTGTGTCACTTGTTATGCATCGCTTATTACGCATGTATCGCTCTGTCGCTTACCGCTACTGTGTATCGCTTGCTGAGGATCGCGTATCATGAATCGCTTGATGAGTAACGCACGCCACTCGTCGCTTTTCGCCGTAACGCTTCTCGCACCTATCTCATCGCTTTGATATTTTTATCGCTTATCGCACTCGTTCGTCACTAAACTGAGTTCGGAAACGACTTCATCACTCAGTTCGCCCTTTCAAGACGTGATCCAACCCTTCTCGTTTGGATCGAGTCATCGCAATTCTGTCTGTACTATGTCGACACGGATGACACTGCCTCACGAGACGGAAGCCATATGAATAAAACATGGTGGATACGCCGTTGGTACTTCCTATATATAAGTGTTTTAGCCATATTGTAGAACTTTCGTGGGAAAGTGCCATGCGGGGCCGACCTAAAATTTAAAATTTTTGAAAGGCTTTGTTTACACAAATTTTAAAAACTGACTCTTTTCTTACGAAACTTTTTCTAAAAATTGATCAAAAACCTTGGAATAAAACAAGATTATCTTGTAACGTTGGTGTGACAATCGACTCAAGTTACTGCCGCTTGACGAGAAAATTTCATAAAACGAGTTTAATCACTTTAAAATCTTTTAGTAACCTAACCAAAACCCTTCTCATAGCGCTGGTGTGGACATCAATACAGTTAACACCGCACCATGAGAAGATTTTCATAAACAAGTTTCTCCTAATTAATCAATTTTTCGAAAATTTAAAACGCTTTGGGATCGCATTCTCGTGTGTGTTATCGCTTTTGGTTGTTCGAATCATATTTCTCGTCGCTCTCGCTGGTATCCGAAAAGCTATCGCATGGTAATTCTCTATCTATCGCTCGCTATTCTCGTCGCTTTTATCGCTACTCACATTCGCATCAACTCTCGCAACCCTAGTAGTGGATTAATTTTGGGACGGAATTTCCTAAAGCAGGGGAGACTGTAAAAACCCGCACTTTCGTGCGTTGTTACTACTAACTATACTCGTTACGCCTAGCACCAGAGATTCGGATCATAATGTAACTATATCGCATAAATCGCTAAATCGCAGTAGTTTCGCATATTACGCATACTTTATCGCTATCACATCACATTGCACTTGCTGAAAACCACGAAGATGTCGAGTGAGGACCAATTCTACCCTCCTCAATGACCGTGAAGCGTCGCAAAGTCACCGCATACTCGAAAACAAAACCCGGTTATTGTATCGTAACTTTGAAATATGTATACGTACATACGGCCCCTTGTGATTAATTATATATATAATGAAAATAATAATAATTAAATATAGGAAATGCGTAACCAAAAATTATCACAACGCTCAAAACAATGAACCTCGTCACGCCAAAGATCCGGACGGATAGGCCATCCGAACGGATGGGCCATCCGAACGGATAGACCATCCGACCCGAATCACCAAATCGCCTCCATTCTTCTCTCTTTCCTATAAATAGCCTATCACTTCACTTGAACAGTGATGTGGTAGCTCCCACCCGACCAACACGCTCTTGGACCCTTTTCTCTCGATTTCTCGCGATTCTGGTAAGATCTCAACCTAAATCTTGTACTTCTATGATCTACACTCAATTCTGCACCTTTCTATCTTTTAAAACTCAACTTTCAACCGTGAAATCTATTGATTTGAGGTGTTCAAAGATGATGTCATCAAGAGTTCATATGAACTTCAAAGTGTGACCTCATTTAACCATGAACAGCTCAGATCTAAGTGATTTCAGATGTTTTTATATCAAATCTCACCAAAATCTATGAATCTAATCAAAGTATTGTGTGATTTCGGGTTAAACATGGAGAAACCGTCAAGAATGGCCAGATCTGATGAACGGGGTGGTTCCCGGCCGTTAGAACGGGTCAGAGCTGATGGAATTTCATTTGTTTAACACGATGTCACACCGTTTCGATCAAACCACTCGTATTCTTTCCAGAAACCATCAAGAACGGTTTGATCAGGACGTTGGAATGAACTGCTGTCAACCGACCGGATAAGACCATCCGACCGGATAGACCAACCGACCGGATAAGGTCATCCGACCGGATAAGTCTCATCCGACCGGATAAGTGACATACGACCGGATAGCCTCATCCGACCGGATAGTCTCATCCGACCGGATATGCTCATCCGACCGGATATGCTCATCCGACCAGGTAAGGCCATCCGACCAGACCAGGTCATCCGACCGGATAAGCTCATCCGACCGGATTGACACTAGGCCGTTTACTCAACTATTCCCGTTTAGCACGCCGTGTATCGCTTACGATACCATTTGATGTTTAGGCTAACTCAGACGCGCTCTCAACCGATCCAATCAAGTTGTGTTCTCGCTAAATACGCGCTGTGAGTATACTCGAACCCCTTTTAATCGCATTTTTGGGTGTAACATACATTCCTAATAAATCGAACGCATCAAACGAATTATTCAATCAATCTAATTATCACTTGCGAATAACTGTTATGCATATTTATACGTGAAGCTAGTTACATATGTGTTAGGACTTATACTCGCAAGGTCCCGCCTTAACTAGTATAGTACTATAGCACCCGACGGGGTCTAGTTAGGATGAATAGCAATCGCAATCGCATCTCGAGTGACTTAGCTGGTAGTATCGGTCTTAATTGCATGCATGTTGAGGCATCTCGTTTATGTATTTGGTAATTCGCAGCACTTTTTACCTATTTTCGCTACTCTATCAAAACTTGTATACTCGCCAATACTTTTGTATTGACGTTGTTTTAACGTATGTTGCAGGTTTAGTCGCAGTCTACATCAAATCAAGCTAGGAAGTCTAGAAACACACCTAAAATCTAGGTTGTCGGATTGGTATTGTTTGAGAGAACATGAAAATTCGTGACAACTTATGTGATTGAATTTGTTTATTAGTATGGGATAATGAACGCATTAAATACTGTCGCAATTTAGTTGTTATGGATTCTCTTGAGCAAATCTGATTCGCCTAGTGCCGCGCCCCGATGATTCCGCCATCGGCTGGGGTGTGACATTAGCCTAGATTGATAAGCCTTATGGGCTGGCCCTGGAAACCAAATACAAAACAAGTACTGAATTAAAGTGTGTTTCTAGTCATCCTTCTAGATTTCTTTCAACGTCTCATAATCAAGTACCTGCAATACATATTAAAGTACATGTCAACACATAAAGTATTGGCGAGTATACAAGTTTCATTTACTAGCATAAGTATAAAAACGATTAAACGAATCCACATGACATAATCCTAATCTAAGACATATCATAACAATACTTGCATGCATCTCCTACTTGTCAACCCAAAGTTTCCCACTAGCGCAATCTTGTTGTCGCAACGGCAAGACCGCTTTTGTATGACTTAACATGACCTGAAGAATACGGGCGGTGTGTTACTCCTATAGCGCTATACATGTTAAGGGAGGCTTGTACGGAGTTAATGACAAAGTATAGTGCAAATAAAATTTCTAGCATAACGTACTAAGCATGTATAACAGATTGTTTGTTTGTGTCAAGCATGTTTGTATGTGATTGTGTGTGTTTTAATAAATCATAAGTATTGCACCCAAAAGTGTCAAAAAGTAAAAAGGGGGTGATGTACACTCACAGTCTGCAAAGCTTTCCGTAGTACACGTGAGTCGACGAGTCGTTGAGGGTGGAGCACCGAGGAAACGAAGGTGTATGAGTATATGGAGTTCGTAAAGAGTTTGGATTTGGAATTTAGCATAAAAAGTATATGTACACGAAAGTATATCTTGTCTAAATACTCGTTTGGACACTAAGTTTTCATGTGTTTTCATGGGTCCCAACTTGCTCATTAGAATCGCAAACAAGGAGTCTAGAAACGAAGATAATACAACCTAAGTCCTTGACGTCTAACCATAATCCGATTAGTATCAAGAATTCGGTTAATAAATTAATATATATTATATATAGCATAAGTTATGATTTGGTCCATCATGTATTATCGTGTATTGTCTTGTAAGTCGAGCATGGAGGTAGGATGATTTCCATCCAATAAACCTCATTGTATGATTCACCAAAGCACAATGTCATCAACTTAGTTGATGACCCGGTTGGTCATAAATAAGAATAAAACTAAGTTTGTTAAGTAGCCAAGTAAGAACAACCCGGGCGTGTCATACCCGACATGGCAAATATTGGAGGCGAGGCAGGGTTATCTTACTTTGATTCTTGGAAGCTACTTTATATTCCTCTAAGTCCTAAGACAACCAAGAGAGCAAGCTAGGTGCGTGCATCCCGAGCATGAAGTGTTCGGGGACGTGTCGTAGCCTTGTCTCTTTAGTGGAAGTTGCTTTGTGACTTAGGGTATGAAAGGTGTGAACAAGTGAGGTTGTGTAACAAGTTTGGAAAGCCAAAGTCTCCATGGTTCACACTTAACTCATGCACAAGTCTTTCAACATGGAAGGTTGAAGCTTGGATGGTTTTCAATCACTTAGAACATATATGGGCATAATTTAATAAGGTTGTAAGCTTGTTTCTTAGTGGAAATCAACCACAAAATAAACCTACAACTATGAACTTAGTTGGGAGCTTGGTGGGCACAAGATTTCACCAAGTTTTACTAAAATAAACAAGTTATAAGAACATAAGTCAAAACAGGATTATGTAACTCCTTTGGAGCCCAATTGTGGTGAGGTTCCACTTTAGTTTGCAATGGAAAACTTGTGGAAACCTTCCTAGAGGTTATCCAAGAAGTTTAGAGAATAAAATAAGAAGGAGAAAAGAGAGAAATAGTGAGTAAGAACTCACCGTGAACACTTAGAAGTTCACTGCTTTGCTTGGGAGTTTCGAGAGAAGGGAGAGAACTTGTGGGTGATTTAGGTGTGTGGAAAGGATTTAGGAGTGTGTGGAGGTTCCTATTTTTAATATAGGATTAGGGTTTTTGTTAGTGCATTATGTGTCTATCGCCTTCGTCAATCTAGTACGTAGCAGAAACAGAAGAAATCTAGGCTTTTACTGTAATATCTAGTTAGAAAGGCAAGGTGGCAATTTTGTAAATAATGAGATTTCTCATTATATCCCTTGGCCTATAAATAGATCATTTAGGATTAGAGTTTAAGACTTTTGCTCATTTTGAGGTTTAGGAGATCTAATCTTAGAGAGAGAAAGTCTAGAGAGAGAAAGTTCTCTCGTGTGATTCACGGCTTTGTATACGTCATCTTTTTCAATAGAATCACGTTATTAGTACGTTCTTGTGTGTTCGGTCACGCACGTTCACGGATTCCGCACGTTGAACGTTCGTTACGCAATCGTACGGTGTCAAAACCGATCCTACAAGTGGTATCAGAGCAGGAGCTCGATTGCGCTGATCAAACACATAGATTCGTACAAGATTACATCGATTTCAGACCTGAATTTCATCATTTCTTCATCTTCTACTCATTTTTCACGTTTTTAACGGTTTTTAGTCAAATTGAACGGGTTTTTACGGTCCAAATCGGCTGATTTTTTTATATGTTGTGCGAAAACACTTGATTTACAACCCTACAAAATTTCAGATTCAAACTCCTAGCCGTTTAGGAGAAATTTGAGTTTTTAGGTCCGATTTCGCGTCAAAAACCTGATTCCGCTCGAAAGCTATTATCTGATTCCGCTCGTAAAGTCATAAAAATCAGATTCCGCTCGTGAGACACATTCTGATTCCGCTCGTAATCAGATAAAGTCTGATTCCGCTCGAAAAGTTCAGCTTGATTCCGCTTGAAATCAGATAAATTCTGATTCCGCTCGAAACACATTTCTGATTTCGCTCGAAATTAGACAAGTCAGATTCCGCCTGAAATTTATCTTCAGATTCCGCTCCAAAGTTATCAAATTGCTGATTCCGCTCCAAGTTGTCAATCAGATTCCACTCGAAAGTGTTGTTTACTGATTTCGCTCCAGACTGCCATACTTCTGATTCCGCTCGGAAAGATACAAGTCTGATTGATTCCATCTGAAAGTTGTTTTTCGGCCCAATCAAAGTCAAGTGCAGTCCACTATAGTATCTCGGTCCAATCATATTTGAATATAACTTTGATCTTGTCGGGGAAATCAGTGTACATGTGTAGGATTAAACAGATTGTCGGATTAGTGGATATCAATTGTTAAAAAGTAATCAGCCATTATAAATAACTTCAACAGAGTCTTGTGATATACAATATGCATCGGTCCTAACAAGTATTAGGTTGGCATTTGTGAGAATTGAGAATAGCATTAATTCCTTGTGCATGATATATTGATCTGATCTATATTGTGGCAGCCCAATTATATTTGTTAAGTGTCTGGCTATTTTCAAAAAGTTAAAACTTTGTGCAGCAACATATATCGAGTAAATCATTAAATGGTTCACGTGAGTATGTGTAAGCCCATGTGACTTCATTTGTTAGCGGCCCAATCAAAGTGTTTTAAATTTGAAATTTGTCGGCCCGATCAGTGAAGGCCTAATTGAATCCATTTCGTTTTGATTTTGATTGGCTCATTCATTCAGTGGTTTCACCCGAACAACATTGAAATGAGTTCACGAATCTTCGACAACGAGTCTTAGATTGATTTCATCAAACATACACTTTTACGTATTCAGTTCGTTTAAACTGATTGTGTGTTTGTTTGTTTCAGGTGATTTGAGGTGATTTACAAGGCGCAGATATCAAGAAGTTGAAATTTTGTGGACTTTGAGCTTAAAAACTATTTTAGAATTCATGTCACTTAACAAAGAAGTTGTGGTCAAAATGTTTGATGAAAAGGAAAACAAGAATCTTGAAAATTTAAATGATTGGCCTAGTGAATCTTGGTATGAGATTAGAAGTGATAAGAATGTTTATGTTAAAAGATTCGAAATTTTTTTGTGTATGAAGAATGAATCATTGGAGAAATTGGAAAAACGATTTAATGGGTTAATTAACAGGTTAGAAAGACATGGGATAAATTTTTGTGTGAACTGAAACGGAATTCTAGTTTATCACGCTATGGTTTAAGAGATTTCATCAATAGACTTAAATCACACAGGGATGATGAAGAATCAAGAAAAAGGAAGTTAATGGATGAAATAAAAGAAGATTTAGAAAAGATAAATTTGGATGTAATCATTGAAATGAGAAAAAGAATCTCTGTGTGTCTTGCTGCAAAAAATGTTATGAAATACGATATTAAGAGGGGTTGTTATATTGATGAATATATGAATCCTCTTGATTTTGTTAAAAATTTTTGTGCAGGTACATACAAGACAGAGACACAGGATATTTCAAAGATTGACGAATCCAAGAAAGATGAAATTTCAAAAAATGAAGCTGTGTGCTCAAAATGCAAAAAATCCGAAGCAGAAAATGTCAATCTCTTGAAAGATGTGGAGAATTTGACATTGGAAAACAAAGCTTTGAAAGACGAGAAGAAAGCTGATAATGAACAGATTCTGGAATTGCGCTTGAATTGTGAAAAACTGAAATCTGAAAATGACAAACTTTTGAAGAATGTTGAGAGTTTGTCATTAGAAAATAAAAATTTTAAAGAAAAAGAAAATGTTTTTGAAAATGAAAATTTAAAGATTGAAAAAGATTTTCAAAGTCAAATGAAGGTTTTAGAAGATGAAAAATCTGTTATTTTTAAAAATAATCTTGAAAAACATATTGAAATAAATTCTCATCTTCAGAAAATCATTCGGCTTGAAAATGAAGCTGAAATTGCTCGAAATAAAATTGATGAGCTTGAGAGTAAATTGAAAGGTTTTGTGAATTCTACATCACATGTTTGTTCAAAACCGATCAATTCTGTTCCAATAAGTGACAATGTCACAAATTTTGACAAAGTCAAAATTGAAGATTGTGATGATAAATCTGATGATGAAAAAGAAAAAGAAGAAAAAAGAAAAACATTTTTGAAATTGAATGAAATGTTTAAAAATACTGTTTTACATTCTACTGAGAAAGGTGAATGCTCAACGCAAAAACCTGTAAAGAAGAATGTGGAACAGAAACAAAACGATAAAAAATTGAAAAATTTTCAAAAAGAAAATAAAAGCTCATCAGATCAATCATCCAATCACAATAAAAAATTACAAAAATTTAAAAATCAAAACTCAAAAATAGTTGGTAATCAGTGGTGCAGGTTTGACCACAGTGCTCAAATGCCAAATCAAGGATACAAGAGGAGACATGATTACCACAAGGCAACTCAATGCTATGATCTAAGCGTGTGGTATAAAAGTAGTGTGAAGTATGAAAGTGGTGAAAGGTATGATAACAGAGTGTGTTACACTTGTGGATATCAAGGACACATTGCTGTTAACTGCCAAAGTCAGAGATTCGAAACAAGAAGGTGCTATGAATGCCACATCAGAGGACATATTGCCAAAGATTGCCCAATGAGATCAAAAGGAAGATTGAGGGCTGAATCTCAGAAAATGGGAAAGAAATCAGTCAGTGTCAAGCCCAAAGAACAGAAAGTTCAAGAACCTAAAGTTCAAGAACAGAAAGTTCACGAACCGAAAGTGAAGCTTTCACAGGGGCAGAAAGACAGACTGAGAAAGAAAAGGAAGACGGCTATAGAATACTTGGAGAAAATTTTGTCCTCGGATACAACTGGTAATCCGAGAAAAAGTTCTGATGAATTGCTTTCCTCAACTGAAAAGGCAAGCAAAACGAATTCATCAGATGCAAAACTGAGGACAGAATGGAGTGTTAAGAAAGAAAAAGTTCCTGGCAATGAATTTGTTTCTTCGGAAGCAAAGGAGCAACGTGTTGGCAATGAATCTGACTCTTCAAAGTCAGACAAGCCACATTCAGGCAATGATTCTGGTTCGTCAAAACCAGAAGAGCCATCTGTTGAGGTAAAAACTGTCAAACCCAAGGCTGGTCAGGCTTGGGTGAATTTGTTTAAATGAAAAACCTGACTTGCCGGAGTTCCCAGGTTGGTAAGTGAGGAACAGGAATCGGCATATTTCTTGAGAAATTCACAGGTTGGTAACTGTGATATTTCGAATCACAAAAGACTAATCAAGGACATTAAGTTGTACTTGATTTATCTTTCCGACAAGTGGATAAAGGTGAACAATGTGATGAAAGAACCCCGAGTTTGTAAAAAGACAAACAAAACTAATTTTCCGGAAAAATCATTTTGATTAAAACAAACTTAAGTGTTTTGAAATCTAAATGGGAAAATAGTTTGTTGTCAGGGGGAGTTCTGATTGTTTATGCCAAGTGAATGGCGAATTGAAGCGATTTGATATCAGTTTGTCACGTTTCTTGTATAGTTTGTTTTCAAATTTTCCTTGAAAATCAAAATTGAAACATATTTTGATTTTAGGGGGAGAAAAATTTTAAATAAATTAGAAAATTTGAAAATGCCAAAAAAAAAAAAACATTGAAAAAGCAAAAATGAGTTTTGGTGTATAAAAGAGGAAATGATAGTACATCAGTAGACGATCACAGCATGCTAAAGAAATGGAAAGTTAAAAAGTGATAAACGGTCTCACTGATGATATGTCAGTAGGTTTTTGCACATTTAGTAGATTGTGACGAGATATAAACCTAAATTCAAACTTGCTTATATCGTGGGTAACATCTCTTGGATATATGGGTAACCCCCGAAATCTTGTTTGAAAGATTCCTTTTTCTGATATACTAGGTCTTTATACTCAGTGATGTCTGGGGTATTATTCCAGGACTTCTGCTGAATGAAAGTTCTGACCTAGTCCTCGAATAATACTTTCCGCAATGCTTGAAACATAGCATCACCCTCAGCATAAATGATAAGACAATAAAATTGCTTAGCAATGCTGTTGTAAAAAACATCCTCTAAAGGGGGCACACCCAAAAGTTGAGTCATGATCTCTCTGCTGAATGGTGGTTCTGACCTGAGCTCTCATGATTCTTCATAATTTATTCCCCTTACAGATATCATTCGTGTTATACTCACCTGTAAGACTGAATATTGGGATCTGGATACGGGAGTATATTCTGAGGTGGGACACGCGATTAAGTTTAAGTATCTAAGACAATTAAACTCATATCTCGAAGCAGTTGAACTTTGTGTGAAAATTTAAGTGGACCAGTATACTGACAATCTATGTGAATCGTTTAGAACTTAAAATGATTAAAGCTTAACGGTGCTAGTGATTGGTCTCATAAACTGATATGATTCTCTTACACAAACTCACAAAAATATTGTTTGTATATATTTCTTTACTGCATTTCTTTAAACTCAAAATCCAAAAAGATTTTAGTGTGTTTTAGCATAAAGTTTTGAAAAATACAAAAAGATTTTCGACAACTGATGTTGGAGAGTTGATTTTCAAAATTCCAAGTGCTAAACTTGATGAACTAGAGGGTTGGGAGAATATGTTGAAAAATTTGAATGTTATATACAAATGTTTTGAAAGATTGTGTGATTAGTTAATCAAGGTCATTCACTTGAACTTGATGTAACTATACAGATTGATGAATGAATGTTTTCTACCAAGTAAGTTTCTTAAATATAAGTGTTATAAATTTGTGAAACTTATGTTATGGGTAGAGGATTTGCAGGTTAATCAGGTTTCAAATCCTGAGCATATGCAGAATAGAGCCAGGAATTGATCCTGAATTTGTGAACTTGTGAAAACCAGACTACGATCCCGACAGCTGAGTCTAAGGGGGAGTCTGAAGACGAGCTCAACGCAAGAGGAAGCGTGGATTTAAAGAGCCAGATAACTATCCTGAAGGAGCTTGTATTCGGAAATCCAGGTGTCGATCCCAAAAGCACGGAAGCTTGACGAAAGGGGGAGCCTGAAGGAAAAAGAGTCTAAGAAGAAGGGGAGCAACGGAAGCTCGAAGACAGATCCACGGGGATTCTGTTCGTGAAAGAAAAAGACAAGACGCTACGAGATTGACTACGGCAATATCCAAGGGGGGGTCTGTTAGTGCATTATGTGTCTATCGCCTTCGTCAATCTAGTACGTAGCAGAAACAGAAGAAATCTAGGCTTTTACTGTAATATCTAGTTAGAAAGGCAAGGTGGCAATTTTGTAAATAATGAGATTTCTCAATATATCCCTTGGCCTATAAATAGATCATTTAGGATTAGAGTTTAAGACTTTTGCTCATTTGGAGGTTTAGGAGATCTAATCTTAGAGAGAGAAAGTCTAGAGAGAGAAAGTTCTCTCGTGTGATTCACGGCTTTGTATACGTCATCTTTTTCTATAGAATCACGTTATTAGTATGTTCTTGTGTGTTCGGTCACGCACGTTTGCGGAAATCGTACGGTGTCAAAACCGATCCTACAGTTTTGGTAGTTAAAGCAGTTGGCGGTGGTTGGGAGTTGGAAGAAAGGTGAAAAGTGGTTAAAATATCTTACTGTGAAGATTACGCAAACTGTTCCCGTCTGCAGACCACCTTCACGCGAAAGTGTTGTTTTTACACGAAGGTTACACCTTCGTGTATATGTGTGTGTGTGGTTCGTGTGACAAGAAGGCACATAAGTGCCTTCGTGTGTTTTTGATTCATGTGAAAAGAAGGCAAAAAAAATCCTTCGTGTGATAAGTGTTTCATGTGACAAGAAGGAAAAAAAAGTTCATTCGGGTGATAAGGAGGCAAGCTTTCATTCTTGTGGGATTGAAGGCCACGAAGGTGGCCTTTTGGGAAGCCTTCGTGTGTCTTCGGCCCAAAGACGTTAGGTTGGGCTAGATTACGCCAGTTTCTCGTATTAGCCCGTTTTAAATATACCAAGTGCATCAACGTAGTGTATGGGCCTAAAGCAAGTATAAATTATAATTATAAGTATTTCAAGTCTAAGTGTCGCGTATGAATAAGTATTTGAAATTGTGGTATGTAACACAAGTATCTAACATGAATAAGTATATAAAAAATAGAATTCCATTACGATCAAAGACTCGGATTACAAGATTGGAAAAATTACGAATACAATACGAGTACAAATTGCTAAAAATAGAAATACGAATACACTTTCTAAATAAGGAAAGTACAAAAAGCGACGCATTACATAATGTATCTCAAATGTTTTTGGTTCCCATGCACGAGCCGGTTGTTGTATTATCCCCCATTTTGACTTTATCATACCAAAAAACCGTTCGACATCTTTTCTTGATGATTCTTGGCACTTCGCATTTTTTTTCTTTTTTTGTTAGTAGGATCTGGAATATTTTTAACAATAGCTGTATAGGTTGGGTATATAACGCAGCTAGGTAACACCCATGCTTGTATGACACCCCATTGAGCATTAAAGTAGAATCAGGGCCCGTACCTTTAATGATGTCGTCGAAAATCTCAGATCTTGCTAGAACGTTTAAATCATTGTTTGAACTTGCAATCCCATAAAAGGAATGCCAAACCCATAAATCTTGTGAGCAAACGGCTTCTAGGATTATTGAGGGATAACCTATATCATCATGCATAAATTGACCATGCCAGTAGTAGGGTAATTACGCCTTGGCCAATGCGTACAATCAATACTTCCTAGCATGCCAGGATATCCATGTCTCTCTTCATGGAATGCATAAAGGTTTTCGATATCCTTCTTCGTTGGTCTACGCAAATACACATTGCTATACAGGTTCACAATACCATACGCTAATTGACGAAGTGCCTAAGTGAATTTTTGAAACGTAGTAAAACCATTTCTCCCTCTAGCATCGTAGCGTAATGTAAAAAATTAATCATAATTAGCCAAATCATTGGCAATACGTACGAACAATCGGCGACTCATTCGAAATCGACGCCTAAATTGTTCGTTAGCATACACATTCAGCAAAATAGTCACCACCAAACGATCATGTGCATCTTAAATAAAGTTTGAAAACTAACTTATTAAATTATACAAAACAATCCTAAAAATAAATAACAAAACTTATAACACCAATTAAGTTTAAAAATATAAATTGTAAAAAAAATATCTATTTACGATCTCTATTTAACGCAGTGACCCTTGTTTTATTGTTGTAAAGTTCCTTCGTCTTCGCCATCTTCTTCCATCTCGGAAATAATTTTCACTGTCTCAAGAATCGCGCTAAGCAAATTTTTTTTAGCATTTTCCTTGTCTGCTGAAGAACTCATGGCAACCATTTTTTAGAAAATATATATGAAGGAGAAGAATATATAAAAGATGGAGAGTGTGGTGAGTTTTTTAGTATAAAAATGAGGTTTATATACTGTTTAAAATAAATATAATTGCTTTTTTTAAAGAGCCGTTGTACAACGGTATACATTTTTTAAATTCAACAAAGAGTGTCATCGAGGAAGACGGGGATGAGTCCCCGAGCTCACCAAAATCTGGACTGGGGGGTGTTCCCTGATGGGGAAACACGAGATACATCAACGCCCCGATGATGTCCCCAAGCCCTCACCCACCATCTTATCTTAATTACACTTTAATTTCCTCATATTTAATAAAATTATAGATAATTAGTGAGTAGTTACATTTTATCCTCTTGTGAAAAAAACTATCCCCATGATTTATAAATTGTTATAACTTTTTCTTATGTTAATATTTTTTTTTGTTATGTTATACAAGATCTGTTAATGATGAAAGCCAAAACCCAAGGGAACCATCTTCTCTGCCTGATGAAATAAGTTAAAATGTAATAACAAGACCAGAAGTTTGCCCCTTAAGGCTTCCCAAAGCAACTGCCCAAACTAATGGAACATAAACTACTGTATTCAAGATTAAAGAATAGAAAAACAAAGTGCTGGATTGTAAAAGTACTAGTCAACAAGTCAAACTCTAGTCAACCAAAGTCAAGACTGAAGACTAGAAGATCAAGTCAACAAGTCAAAGACCAGAAGTTCTGGATTTCCAGAAGTGCTGGTTCTCAACCAGCAGTTCTCTCTATCTCACACCAGAAGCATCAGTATTTTGTAACAATGTAACTATCCAACATTTTTTTATAACTGATGGCAGTTACATCATTTAATGAGTTGTTAAGAGTTGCTTTCATGATGACGTCTCCAACGCTTCACTCCTCCTATAAATAGTTCTTATTGTACTTTGTAATAGTCAACATTTAGAGCTTAAGCGCATAAAAACTGAGTGAGAGAGTGTTCACTTTGTGAGGGAGAGTATGTTTTGTACCTTGTGATTGAATTACATTTTGATTTAAATTCAATGAAATCATTTTTGCAGTCATACCCAAATCTAGTTGTGTTAGATTGATATGTTTGTTTATTATTGTTTGATTGAATTTCTAATTGATTTACTATTTTATAAAAAAAACACTACAAACACTCTCTCAGATCCAACAATTGGTATCAGAGCTTGTTTCACTTAATTGGCTTCACCGCTGATTCAGAAGATAAACTAGCTCAAAATGATAACTGATTTAGTGATCAAAGGACATTGAAAAGAATTAGACCAATAAGATCATTAAATTGTTTCTGATACTCTGTTTTCTCAGTTAATTTCAATAGAACTCAGAGAGATGTCAATCACTCATGATCTTCACAATACTAGATCGGCAAACAAGCCTCTGATGCTCATTCGTCATGAATTAAAGATGTGGCAACAAAGAATAGGTCATCACTTGTCACAGCAGAACACTGGTTGTTGGAGATCAGTGGTATACACCCCTTGTAACACCCCGATATTTATAGATCGAATATTAGCGTGACACGTGTCTAAAAACACTCCATATAATCAAATATTTTGAAGGATAGAGATTATAATGTCAAAAAGGGTTAATAATCATGAAATAATATAGATTCGGAGTTGAGGGGCTAAATCTGCCAAAAAGTAAAGTTTTGGCTTCTCCCCAGGTCCTTACGGACCGTAACAATAAACCCTTGCGGTCTGCAAGGGGTATTTAAAAATTATGGCGTGCAAATGATCCTTGAGGTCTGTAAGGGGTCCCCAAACAACAAATAAATTATTGGCAACAAACTTAGGCTACATTCTTGATACCTAGCACCTTCCTTGCCACACTTGATTCTGTTATGACACATGTTAGGACACTAATCACATTCCTAACCCCTCATGAGACACTTGTCTTCCTCTCATGATCTCTAGATTAGTATAAATAAGCCTAATTTCTCATAAGTTCATCACACCCTTCTTCTTTCTCACTTAAAACACTAAGTGGGGCTTGCTTCTGCATAAGGAACCTCCTTTTCTGAAGTTTTAAGTGTTCTTCAATCCTAGTAAGTGCTCTTCCTTGGTCGATTTCAGTTTAGTAGTTTAATTTAGTATGGAAGTCAAGAAATGTCAACAGTTTGACTTTTTGTTAGACTTTCGGTTCTGACCATTTTAGTCAAGTCAAGTTTGTATAAATTTTCCCTCGTGGTCATTATAACATAGGGTATAATTCCCTGAAATTATACCCCATGATCATCACGTTTAAACGGGTCAAACGACGAGTCAAACATATATTCCTTAAAAAGTCAAAAATGCCCTTTTTGCGTAAAAGAAAATAAAATGATTTTAAGCATATGCAACCTACATTCTGACTTTGAGATTACTTGTATAGCAGCATAAAATGTATTTAAACATGTAGACTCGCCATAGACCCATTCGACCACCCGAACCCATTACGCAAAAATGCCTTTTTTGCGTAAAAGAAAATAAAATGATTTTAAGCATATGCAACCATTCTGACTTTGAGATTACTTGTATAACATCATAAAATGTATTTAAACATGTCGGACTCACCATAGACCCATTCGACCACCCAAATCCGTTTCTACGCGCACGACTAGTTAAAATAGCTTAAACCGTATAAACTAGTTGTAACGGGTCAAATGTTTTCAAAACCTTTCCAAATCAGAAAGTTTCGTTAAATAACCTATACCCCATGAGTATTCTCACTCGGATGAGTATAAAACACAATCTATCAGGTCAACGCTTAATAGAATTTTCTTACAATAACAGCTATCACACTAGCATTAATGCTGCACCATTTGAAGCACTTTATGGATGAAAGTGCCGAACTCTAGTCTGTTGGGCAGAGATTGGAGAAAAACAACTATCTGGACCAGAGATAGTACAAGAAACAACGGACAAGATTATTCAAGTCAAGGAAAGCAGCACAGGATCGTCAAAAGAGTTATGCTGATAACAGACGAAAACCGTTAGAATTTCAAGTTGGAGATAATGTATTGTTAAAAGTTTCTCCATGGAAAGGAGTGGTCGGATTCGTTAAAATAGGAAAGCTAAGCCCCAGGTATGTTGGACCTTTTGAGATTATTAAAAGAATATGACCAGCAGCTTATCAACTACAACTGCCAGAGGAAATGACAGAAATACATGATGTGTTTCATATGTGTAATCTCAAAAAGTGCTTAGCAGATGAATCATTGGTGGAACCTCTTCAGGACATAGAGGTAAATGAGAAACTTAAGTTTGTAGAGAAACCCATTCAGATTGAAGATAGAAAGATCAAGAATCTTAAACACAAGAGATTAGTTCTGGTCAAAGTGAAATGGGATTCTAAGAGAGGACCAAAATACACTTGGGAGCTCGAGTCAGAAATGCAACGGAAATATCCACACCTGTTCCAGTAGATCTCGAGGACGAGATTTAAAACAAGGTGGGGAGGATATAACAACCCTCCTAAAACACCCTAAAACTCTATAGTTTTATCCCTTATACTCTTAAACGAACCTGAATAACATTTATATTAATAAAAATCAAATAAAACAAACAACACTAGTCGCTCGCGGGCCATGACTTGGTCTCCCCGGGGATTCGCGGGGCACGACTGAGTAACGGCTGGCGACACCACATTCGGCCAAGTGTCCCGATACTTGTCAAAGCTATATATAGGTGACTCGCCAAAGCTAGGACCTATCCTAGGTCCCTCGTGGGCCGCAAGGGAGAGACAGAAAGGGGTCGCGGAGCCGCCTTTCGACTAGCCTATAAAAGGGGCTTCAGACCTCATTTGTTTCTCGTTCAGTTTTTCTCTCTCTCAAATCTCTAATAGGCGAAAATACTCTGGAATAATACCCCTAAAAAGCGAAGCTCTGCCTCATTGTAAGTATTATAACCCCCGATCATGTATTTGTTACCCTACTCGATTGATCTAGGGCTCCGTAACGCATGTCAAGGCTCTGCCTGACTCAGTTTGTTGGAGTTCTGTCTCGTGCTGTATGCTAATATGATTTGGGTTATCTTACTAACACATGTACATTGTTTAATTTTAATAGATAATAAACAGGAGAATCATCAGGAAGCTATAGTATTATCTAAGTTTACAAGTACATTCTCTTTTTGTAAACCCTTTTTGTGAGTCATTCTCTTTTTCTACCAAACTGTTTTACCAAAACCTCAAATGCTTTCAATTATACTTAACAATGATTGAGTCTATGTATTCTACAATTGTTGCCGGTATGTGGGGTTTTGTATACACTACTTGTAATCCGTTACTATTGGACAACGAGTTAGCCAATGAATAACATGACCACAATTATGGAACCGTGGAACGGTGAAAATAACAAATACTGAATGAGTATATTGGTAGATATAAACATTGTAATCGATCTCAATATTGTAAAGTTATAAAAGTTGTTTTTGTTTAAACTGGGATGCACTCGCCAGTATTTCTTGTTGATAAAATCTTTTTAAAACGCATTTCAGGTAACTTAATGGAAGCTAATAGAAGCCAGCTGGAGAGCACTGAAGGCTTAAAGAATTGGCTATAAAAGTTACCTAAATAAAAAGAAGTTTATGTTTTCAATAACTAGGGTTTATCCCTATAAATGTATCATGTATGAAACTTGGGTTTTATCCCATTTATTTATTATAAAAGCTTGGTGTTTTAAACTCTGATAATATTTCCTAACTACGGACCTGATGTTTAAATTCCGCTGCCAAATTAATAAACACCGATACCACTTGATCTGATCTCGCGGCACCCGCTCCCAGGGTAGGGGTCGGGGCTACGACATATTTCACTCTAGGTTCAGATTCGGAAAACGCAACTAATCTAGTTAATTTAGTGGGAAGTCATTAAGGGTGACCATGTATATGTTAATCAAGTAATGGATATGGAACCAAACTTAACAAGTTTTATTCACACAATCTCCAATTTAGTTATATGGAAACATAAACCAATAAACAAATCAGAATCAAATGCTTATCAATTTAATGTTCAAACAAAACCAAGTCATATAAATGTAAAAGGCACAATTGAATTCGATCAAAACTTAAGAGGTTAACGAAATTCAATCTAAAAAATCTAGGTTAAACACAAATCAAAGAAACCTTACACCTAGGGGAGATCACAAGTGATTTAGCTCCTCATCGATGTGCTTGGATCTTTAATAATCGGTTGGAATCTTGATTGCATTGATTGTTATGATTGGATGATGTTGGAATGCCTCAAAATTTCCTTTGGGATGCCTAAAAACTGATGGGAACTGAAATAAGTAAAAAACCTAGTGTTTTGTTTTAAATAGGTAGGCCAACCCTCAAATTTGCGTAACCGAATTACGCCCCAGGAGGCGTAATTTATGTCCTCCCAGGCAATTCCCTTTTTCTTCCTGATTTACGTCCTATCTTGTTGTCCTGTTTTCTGACGAGGACCTAAATTATGTCCATAGGTGTTCAATTTACGTCTCTATTGAGTTTTCCTCTATTTGTTAATATCATTTATTCTCGTCCTTCCATGTGCATCCAAATTCTCGTTTAGCTCTCAACTTTAAGCTCTAGGTAGTACATGCAAATCAAACCATCCTCAAAGTAAACAATGAATAAACACTTCAAATCACATACTTATATATATGTTAAAACCAAGCCAACTACCCTCATATCAGTAACCCACCATTCCTTCATTGTAGGGCATCAAGATCGCATTCCTGTAGGGCATCATGATATAACCAAAATCACATCAGGGTATAAACATTAACAAGTTCAAATCGTGAGTTAAGTATAATATTTTGAGATCACTATTGTCTAAGGGTAAATAAAAAAAATTAAAGCTAATGTGGGGTAAATATGAAATTTTAAAATTAATATGGGTAAATATGAAATATGAAATATTAAATTTAAAAATTGGTAAATATGAAACTTTAATATTCTAGAAAAAATAGAGGTAAATGGTCCTTTCTTGAATTGTTTTTTTTTTCTTGAATAACAAACTATATAACCACCATTCCCGGTTAGCAAATGACTAACTGGGGAAAACAAACAATTACAAATAAACCAACGAGTTTGTAAGCCATTCAAGCCAAACAACATTCACTTTTCGATTACGACTAGAAACCGACAAAAAATAGAAACAATGGACAAAAAAAGCCCCATCTTTTTTGAGATTATGATTGCCGAAAACCACTTCGTTCTGAGCTCTTTACATGAACCACCAAATCGTAGAAAGGATAGACTCTACAACATCTTATTTTTCTTGATCCATCGAAGCGAAATAAATCATTGAAAAAGAGACTTCAGACATATATTAAGGTGGTGTTTGTTTTTTAGAAAAAATACTTTATAACCTCTTTTGTCTTTTCTACGCAGACCACGCGTAGACGTAGGGGTCTGCAGCGTGTTTGTTTTTTGGAAGAGGTTTCATTAAAAAACCTCTTCCCCACCACTTCCTCACGCATACAAGTCCCAACATCTTCATTCCTCTTCTCCAATCCTCCCTCTTTCAAAACACTGAAAACTAGCACCCATCTCCCCTCCAGCGCACCTCACCTCCTCCGCCACCCCCTCCACCTCCGCCGCCCTGCACCTCCGCCGGCCTTCCACCTTCGTCGCCTTCCACCTCCACCCGACACCCACCTCCACCCGACACCCACCTCCGTCGCCCCTCCACTCCAGCTGACACCCATCTCCACCGTCGTTCACCCCCACCAGTCGTTCTACCTTCTCAATCGACACCCATCTCCACCATCATTCACCCCCATCTCAGCCGTTCAACCTTCTCAATCGACATCCAACTCCACCGTCGTTCACCCCCATCTCAGCCGAGACACAGGTATGTTTTAAGTTTTTTTTTTCAAAAAATTGTTCGATGTCCAACTAAAAAAATTGTTGTCGTTAAGAGGTTTGTTACTTTTGTTACTAGCCCTAATTTGTGTGTTAGGGTTGCCTTTTGATATATAAGACATGTTTAGAATTTTAGGTATTGAAACTATCAAGACGTTGATTTTTATTAAATTTGTGTACGTTAATTGTGATTGCCTGAGGTAAAACAGTTTTTTGTTTGTAAATGGTTACTGAGTGCTACCTCTGGTAATTGTATAAAATTAATTGGTAGGCTGTTTGGTAGATATGTCACTGGATTTGATATAAATTTAGCCGAAAAACAGTCTTATTCTTGCAGACTGCAAAGGTTTGGTCCACCTCTTCAGCTGCAGATGTCTGCATATGTGGTCTCCTGACTGCAGACGTTTTACCTCTGAAAAAACAAACAGCACCCAATAACATCTTAAATCTTAGATGGAATACGACATTTTTTATTAACATGATCCGAAAGGCCAAAACTTCAACCGATTGCATATAGTTAGGACATAAAATAGATGGAATGTCCAAGCCTTTGGATCTCAAATTATCTCTTGGGATGATGAACTAAAAATATACGCCACACTATTAAACCTTCCTAGGGACATATCTATTCTATCTAGTAGCATGAGGGCCATCCGGAAGAAAAACCCAATCCATGTAATTCATATAGGCCTTAATGGTGAAAAAATCATCGAACTCCACATCCCAAATTCATTGATCATCTATCTTCTACTCCCCCCTAAGTCTTCAATCCATTTCCAAACCAAATTATCAATTGTATTTTTGATCAAACGTTTTTTTTGTTAGTTTATAGATTAAACAATCTAGGAAACCTTGAACACACAGTCGAATTGCTCAATCAAATGTCACTCCAAAAACATGTGTTATTACAACTTCCTAATAGAAAAAAAGGAATAATACCTCCATCATTTAACTCATTAACAAACATAATGATTCTAGTTTGTGATGAAATGAGTAAATTCGATATTTTACTAGTTTGTAAGTGCATATATGATATTTTTACTTTTGGTTGGGCATGTATGATATTTTTAATATTTGTAAAGGTATATACGAAATTCACCTTTATTATTAATATTACTAGGTTAGAACCCCGTGTATTACACGGGTTTACTAAATGTAATTTTATATACTAAATAATAAATAATATATCCTTAAAAAACTCGTGTATTGTATGGATTTAACAAATGTAATTTATATACCAAATAATAAAAAAAGTTATATCTTTATAAATCTTGTGTAATACATGGGTTAAATAAATGTAATTTTGTATAGTAAATAATAAAAAAAAATATTTTTTTTAAAACCCTATATATTACACGGGTTGAATAAACCTAATTTTATGTACCAAATAAGAAAAAAAAAAGTTATATCATAAAAAAACTAATGATAATATATTAATACAAAGTTTGGTTTTCGTGGTAATATGAAAAAGTTATAGCATAAAAAAAACAAACGATTTCGTTATAGTGAAGCATTCTATTCCAAAATGGCTAATGAAAAAACCTAGTTATATGAAAAATATATTTATCTATAAAAACACCAAGTACCTATACTTGATATGTTTAAGTTTTTTAAAAATATATATGAGAACTTATGAATGCACTATACGTATCTGTAAACACAAAAAGTAACATTCCCCATTGAAAAAAAATTAATAAAGGGAGTGAATCAACATAATAGCATGGATAGATTAGGATCTAATTGGTGTAATAATAAAGGGAGTGAATCAACATAATAGCATGGATAGATTAGGATCTAATTGGTGTAATTTAGAAGTAAAGTTATTATAACATTCGCCGTTGAAAAATTTAAGAGTAAATTGCCATTTTAGTCCCTGAGTTTTTGTCCAAATTGTCATTTTAGTTTAAATAGTTTTTTTTTCTCCTCTGGCCCCTGACTTTTCCTTTTTCTTGCCATTTTGATCACATTGACTAACTTAGTCTAAAAACCAGGTTATAATCAGGTGTATTTTTTACATTAAATTATTATGAGATTTATAAATTATGTTATAAACTACCCCTGGTTATCACTACACAACAGTTATGCCAAAAATACACCTGGTTATAACCGGATTTTTAGACTGAGTTAGGCAATGTGATCAAAATGGCAAGAAAATGGAAAAGTCAGGGACCTCGAGAAGAAAAAAAAAACTACTTGGACTAAAATGATAATTTAGACCAAACTCAGGGACTAAAATGGCAATTTACTCAAAAATATGCCGGCTGAATTTGTAAGCCCCGGCCGCAACAGTCTTACATCTAGTTACATTTATTTAGTTGATAAATTAGTTGGGGAGCACTTTACATGTACAATAAGCTAGTAAATTGTTGTCAAGTGGATTTTGAACGTCCTATAACTGAGATGCATGACCCGAAATGGAATGTCAAAAATACGTCTACTATATGGATCAATGTGGCATGTAATAACTTAAGATTTAAGTAAATCAACATAATATACGATAGAATAAATTAAACAAAAGAAGGATATTAAAATTTAGAAATTAAAAAAATTGAGAATTGATTTTGTTGACTACGTTGACACAATTCATTTCCAATGAAGATTTCTTCAAATAAAGTGTCGATCTAATCGCTTTTCAGTTGAATCCATTATCCTAATATTGAATAAATAATTCAAAACCCAACACCATGTTAGATAAAATTTGAATGAAAAATTTAAAAATTTTAATAGATTAAATTATCTTTAAATCATTAGGCAACAAACAATCATGAATTATTTAAATATTGAACAAAAATATTATCACACTTAAATAATATTTATAAAAACCCAAATTTTGATAGCCTCGTTGATTGACACGTGTCCTCAAAGATGTTTCTTTTATTACATGTATAGATTTCAAATACTAATTTTTAGAGTAAATTGCCATTTTAGTCCCTGAGTTTTGTCCAAATTTGCCATTTTAGTCCAAATAGTTTTTTTTTCGCCTCTGGGTCCCTGACTTTTCCCTTTTGTTGCCATTTTGATCACATACACTAACTCCATCCAAAAACTCCATCTTTAACCAGGGGTATTTTGGGGATTTTCATTTTAAATGTTTTAATTGCCATTTTGATCCAATTCCAAAAAATCAAAAAAATTCCAAAAAATCAAAAATATTCCAAAAAATTCTAAAAAATAATAAAAATTCTAAAAAATCCAAAAAATTCTAAAAAGTCCAAAAAATCCGTTTCGGCGCGAACCGTTTCGAACCCGAACCGTTTCGAGCTTAACCGTTTCGACGCGAACCGTTTCGACCCGTACCGTTTCGACCCGAACCGTTTCGACGCGAACCGTTTCGACCCGTACCGTTTCGAAGCCGAACCGTTTCAAGCCGAACCGTTTCGACCCGTACCGTTCCGAACCGTACCGTTTCGAACCGAACCGTGCCGTTTCGACCCGTACCGTTTCGAACCCGAACCGTTTCGAGCTGAACCGTTTCGACGCGAACCGTTTCGACCCGTACCGTTTCGAACCGTACCGTTAAGATGCGAACCATTTCGAACTGAACCGTTTCGACCCGTACCGCTTCGACCCGAACCGTTTCGACGCGAACCGTTTTGACCCGTACCGTTTCGAAGCCGAACCGTTTCGACCCGAACCGTTTCGAACCGTACCGTTTCGACCCGAACGGTACGGTTCGAAACGGTACGGGTCGAAACGGTTCGGTTCGAAACGGTTCAGCTCGAAACGGTTCGGGTTCGAAACGGTTCGGTTCGATACGGCACGGCACGGTTCGAAACGGTACGGGTCAAAACGGTTCGGCTTGAAACGGTTCGGCTTCGAAACGGTACGGGTCGAAACGGTTCGCGTCGAAACGGTTCAGCTCGAAACGGTTCGGTTCGATACGGCACGGTTCGGTTCGAAACAGTACGGGTCGAAACGGTTCGGCTTGAAACGGTTCGGGCTTCGAAACGGTACGGGTTGAAACGGTTCGCGTCGAAACGGTTCAGCTCGAAACGGTTCGGGTCGAAACGGTACGGGTCGAAACGGTTCGCGTCGAAACGGTTCGCGTCGAAACGGTTTAGCTCGAAACGGTTCGGGTTCGAAACGTTTCACGCCGAAACGGATTTTTTAGAATTTTTTGGATTATTTAGAATTTTTTTGATTTTTTGGAATTTTTTTGATTTTTTTGAATTGGATCAAAATGGCAATTGAAAACATTTAAAATGAAAATCTCCAAAATACCCCTGGTTAAAGATGGAGTTTTTGGATGGAGTTAGTGTATGTGATCAAAATGGCAACAAAAGGGAAAAGTCAGGGACCCAGAGGCGAAAAAAAATCTATTTTGACTAAAATGACAAATTTGGACAAAACTCATGGACTAAAATGGCAATTTACTCTAATTTTTAACAACTCTTAAATATTCTAGGATAAATATATAATACAGTGCACATTATATAATTTCTCTATCTTTTAGTTGTATAGCACGCCATTTAACCACTACGATCTCCCTTTTAAGTAAAATTTAAATATATGAATGTATGTTGTGAAGAGTGTAACATCTAACAAAATTAGAGATTATGTAAAAGTGATAGATACTTTGACCACATATAATTAATTATTGGTCGCTGCCAAATTTATATTGAGTGGAAAAGAATTATAGCAGTGATTTCTAGTAATTAGGGCTGTAAACGAACCGAACGAACACGAACAAGGCCTTGTTCGTGTTCGTTCGTTAAGGAAATAAATGTGTTCACGAACGGTTCATGAACACTTACCGAACGAGATTTGATGTTCGTGTTCGTTCATTAAGGAAACGAGCGTGTTCGCGAACGGTTCACGAACACAAACGAACACAAAAAAAATTTGGCGAACGCGACGAAGGATAAAGATAGATGACCCAGAGAGTAGCACTCAAACTTGAATGCCTTATTGTGAAACGGAGGTCGATCGTATTTGCTGATGTAAATAATGAGAAATGAAAGGGAAATGATGCATAAACAAGGTGAAAGTGGGTTTCCTAATTTAATTGTTAGAGTAATAAAATAAATAAAAGTTTAATAATATAAGAAAGTACAAAGATCTTCAATTAAAACCCAAACATACGAACATAAACGAACACAAATCAACGAATGTTCACGAACACATTCACGAACACCTTACCGAACGTTCACGAACACAATCGAACGAACGAGACCTCTGTTCATGTTCGTTCATTTAACTAATCGAACGAAATTTTTTGTTCATGTTCGTTCGTTTATTAAACGAACGAACATGAACAAACTTCCAGCCGAACGGTTCACGAACTGTTCGCTGAACGTTCGGTTCGTTTACAGCCCTACTAGTAATTATAAATACGATATGGTAAAGACAAATTTTCGGTGGAAGATTAATAGATAGTGAGTTAAATCCATCCGAATCATTAAAACTTAGGGGCTGTTTGGTAGCCTCTGAATGGTCATTAAGAGGCTACCTCTTAATGGAATCATAAAGAATTTTATCAATGAGAAGGTAGAAGAATGTGACATATGATGATTTACCATTCAGAGGTTACCTCTTAACCATTCAGACTTGAGGTTACCTCTTATTCATTCAGATGTTTTAAACCATTAAGAGGTAGCATCTGAATGGTCATTAAGAGGCTACTAAACAGCCCCTTAGTATCTATATTTTGCAACTTCTAATCATTGACGGACTCACGAATTTTTTCATTGGGGTGTAGAACATTTTAAAAATTTTAGGCCCCTAGGTATATAAGTAAAAAAATCGGTTCGTACGAGTCGGGTCATGTAAAACAAAAGAACATCAAACTAAATTTATATAATCATCAAAAACACGTCAAACCTTGTTACAGACATAATTAAAACGTTGATTGTGGGAATTCGATACCTCTTGGTTGAAATGGCCCTCTTAGTAGATATGCCTATCATAAAAAAAAATTGATCCATAAGTTCATCGCTCCGTAACATGATGTTTCAGTTTTAATTTTCGACTATTCAAGCCTTAGAAATCGTGTGTAATCACCCTAAAAGTCATCTAAACAACATAATCACCCTAAAAATCATCTAAACCACCATAAACAACGTCAAAACACACGAAATTTCAAACTTGTTTAAGAAATTACCCTTTTCCCCTATAATATCAACTAAAATCATCAAAAAAAAAAAAAACATAAGAGCTTACCTTTTACCGGATTCCGGTTGGTTTGGTGTCGGACGACGGCGGTTGGCGGCTGCTAATGACGTGTTGTTATGGTTGCTGCTGTGTTCGCTGGCAGGAGACGACGCAAGAGAGGGAGGGTGGGAGGATTTCTAAGGGACTATTGGGCTTATTTTAATTATTATAGTTTAAAATTAGGCTGGGTTTGGTTAATGGGTTAGGAAGTAATGGGCTAGTTATGTTTAATGAAATAGTGGGTTAAGGTATTGGGTATTTAGCTTAAGTTGGGTAGTATAAGTTTATATAATTTAGAGTTAATTGCCATTTTAGTCCCTGAGGTTTGTCCAAATTTGCCATTTTAGTCCAAATAGTTTTTTTTTTCGCCTCTGGGTCCCTTACTTTTTCCTTTTGTTGTCATTTTGATCACATACCCTAACTCCATCTAAAAACCCCATTTTTAACCAAGGGTATTTTGGGGATTTTTATTTTGAATCTTTTCAATTGTCATTTTGATCCAATTCTAAAAAATCAAAAAAATTCTAAAAAAATCCAAAAAAATAAAAAAAAATCATAAAAATAAAAAAGTTCTAAAAATAAAAAAAAATCTAAAAATCCAAAAAAGTTCTAGAACCATTTATCCATTAAAAAAAACAAATTTCATTTTAAGTTGACATCTTTCACAAACATTCTTACATTTCCACATTAATTATCACCCTTTTGGCCTTTTTTTTATATGTTTTCATAGCAAAACTATTTATTACAATAATATTTTCATCTTTAGTTTTGTATCAATTAATATAATTTACTAAATTTAAATATAAATATCATGAAATATAAATTTTATAAACTAAAACATAACATGCATGTTCGTTAGTTAGTGGTTCTATCTAATCATTACCACTAATTCACTCAACAAAATAGATAAAACTTGAAAAATATATTCGTCTAGACGAGGAAGATATCGTCATTTTTTGAATTTGAAACTTTAAAATATGTTTGTTTCAGTTTTTAGATTTTTTTATTTTTTAGATTTTTTAGAATTTTTATGATTTGTTAGAACTTTTTTAATTTTTAATTTTTTTTATTTTTTAGATATTTTTTGATTTTTTAGAATTTTTTGGATATTTTAGAATTTTTTTGATTTTTAGAATTTTAGAACTTTTTTTTGTTTTTATGATTTTTTAGAATTTTTTTGATTTTTTAGAATTTTTTGATTTTTTAGAATTTTTTGGATTTTTTAAATTTTTTTGATTTTTTAAATTTTTTTGATTTTTTAGATTTTTTAGATTTTTTTTTTATTTTGTAGAATTGGATCAAAATAGCAATTGAAAAGATTTAAAATGAAAATCCCCAAAATACCCCTGGTTAAAAATAGGGTTTTTGGATGGAGTTAGGGTATGTGATCAAAATGACAACAAAAGATAAAAGTCAGGGACCAGAGGCGAAGAAAAAACTATTTGGACTTAAATGACAAATTTTGACAAACCTCAAGGACTAAAATGGCAATTAACTCTATAATTTAGGTAGTTATTTAAAAAAAATCAGAGCTTACTAAAAAAATTAAAATATAAATCGATAACATTTTTTTACCTAAGGTGTGTGGACGAAAAATTTCAAGAGGTGCAGACGAAAAAATCCAAAGGGTGCGGACGAAATTTTCGACGGAAAATAGCATTAATTTTTTTTTTCTGAGGGTGCGCCCGTACACCTTGGGCTGGGGGTGGGTCCACCCCTGCTTGTAAGTACGGCACAAAAACTATCTTCTTAACATGTTAAAGAGTTTTTAAACTATGTCTTAGATTAATTATCAATGTATAAGTTCTTGATGCTAATTCTTAACATGTTAAAGAGTTTTTAAACTATGTGACTATGTCTTAGATTAATTATCAATGTATAAGTTCCTGATGCTAATTCTTTTAGAAGTAAAGGTTTTGTTCATCATAGCATACAAGATATTTATATTAGTACTTTTTATATAGCTATTTAGTCTGAAATTAATTCTTTATAAATTTTTTAAACGTTTGCATGTTTTGGCTAAGAAGAGAAGTAGGACCATTTCCATATAAGAGGACAAAGCACAAGAGACGTTTAGGTTTTGTTGTTTAATTATTCGTTAAAGATCATGTCTTTAGATAAATATATGTTATTAAATAAAAAAACAAACAATTAGAAAGCCTAGGTAATAACGGGCACATATAATTTCAATCTCATCGATTCGGGAGAGGTTTTTTTTTACCAGGTCAAGTTATCGAATTTCCTAGATTTCAATCTCATAGAGAGAGGTTTTTTTACAAGTCATCGAACTGCCTAGATTTCAATCTCATTGAGAGAGGTTTTTTACCAGGTCAAGTCATCGAACTTCATAGCCAAGTATTTTAAGTTATCAAGTGTAAATACAAGGTTTTTGATTTGATTTGTATATTTTTATAATGATTTCAGTTTTGATTTTAGTCTACTAAAAAATTACAAAGACTAGAAAAGTTTGTTTGAGAAGGGAGTATTGTTCATACACGTTTACTAGCTGATGACTGTTTAATAAAATTAACTACACTAGAGGTCTAAGGTTTGAAACATGTCCTCAACATTTAGCCTATTATTTTTATTGCTCTTAGCGTCCAAACTTGAAAGAAAATAAGATGCCTATATGATTTTAAACCAAGGGTTTCCAATGAAAGTCGGTCATAATTAGTGAGTTCTATTCTAGTTTAACAAGATAACTATAAACTTTTGCATATTAGTACATCACATAACTTTACACTATGTAACAAACATAGCACTTTATCATGAACTATAACACATCACCATGAACTATACACACACACTATACTATACGTAGTTGATCAACCACTGGCAAGCCACAAAGGCATTGCTCATTTATCATTTGGTCACGATGTTAACAATAAACACATTGTGTGACCACATCGTTAAATTTAGACACTGTTTGACACTTCAATGATAATTTTAGGCTCAATAAGTCTCCTTTAGCCTTTACCATGCAATATGCATACTATGATCCCTTTATACTTTATCATTTTAACACTTTAGCGCTTGTAAAATTTTATTGTTACTTCGCCAATCGTTTTAAAACATAATGTTTTATTTAGAAAACTATACCCAATAGACTTCAGACTTTTAAAGAGGGGTTTAGAAACTCATTGTCGGTATAGCTGATATAACAACCTTAAAGAAAACCGACACCCTCGAATTTTCTGACACCCTAATATATTTTAAAATATCCCAATATGTCTCAAAATACACCCCATACATGAAAACGGACCCCGAATACCTTAAATATTATTAAAATTAATTAAAAATAATGTTTTTGGGTTTGTCGCGGGCCGCGTAAACCTCTTAAGGGTCTTACGCGGGCCGCTAGAGATCAAGAATGTGGCGCAGCCCGGTGATGACACGTGTCATCATCGTGGCAGGTCTAATCGATGACCCGGATCAGCTACAGCGTTGACCAAGGTTGACGCGGGCCACGAGAGGACCAGAATCAGGCCCTATATAAGAAGGCCTCGGGATTTCATTTTCCGTCGCTCAATTCTTTTCATTCTTAACGAATTCTCTGATAATAGGCATAATACTCGGGTCGAATACCCCCTAATAGCGAAGTTCTGCTCCGTTATAAGTATTATAACCCCTGGATACGTATTAGATACTCTGCCCGATTGATCTAGGGTTCCGTAACGGCTGTCGTGGTTCTGCCCGACGTAGTCGTTGGAATTCCGTCTCGGGGAGGGTATTACTAATGTTAAAATGGGTTATTATACTAACACGCGTGCATTTGTGTAATTTATAGATTATTCCCAGGAAACCCTTACTGAAAACCTAAGACAGCAATGTGAGTTTATCCGCTTTTGTAAACATTTTTGTAAATTGTTTTTACAAAACCTCACTTAATTAATTATATATTAAGCAGTTATTGAGTATTTGTAAGAATACAATTATCATGAGTATGTTGTGGTTTTGTATACAAAATTTGTTACCACCTAGTCAAGGAGTAACATTTCCACAAGTCGGGTCTGACAGTACCATGGATGTTAATTGGTATAACTTGGAAACAAATATAATTGCGAGATCGCCCTCAATACTGTACAATGTTTTTTATTAAACTTGATTAAACTGGGATTCACTCACCAGTATTTCCCACTGACAAATGTTTTTAAAACGCGTTTCAGGTAACAAACTGTGAAAGCCAAATAGAAGCCAGCTGGACAGCACTGAAGGCTTGGAAAAGTGGCAATAAAGTTACCTAAAAAGAAATAGATGTTTTATTAAATAAATATAGGATTTATTCCTATAAAATGTGTGTATTGTAAACTTGGGTTTTATCCCATGTGTTTAATATTATGAAAATGTGGTATTTTACTCTGATCAAATATTTCCTAACTACGGTCCTGATGAAAAATTTCGCTGCCAAATTAGACAATACGCGATACCATCGAAACTGGCTCGCGGCCGCCCATTCCCGGAGATTTGGGATCGGGGGTTGCGACAGAAGGTGGTATCAGAGCTAAGCCACTGATTCAGCCACAGAAGCGTTCTGCTGACATCAAGATTCAATCTGTTAGGAAATAAATTACGGGAATACGTGCATAAATGTATTTTATTGCTATGTGTTATTTGACTATTTGTTAGTTTACAGTATGAGCGACCAAGGACCATCTGACGCGTACCGTCAATTGTCTGGTTCGCCTAGAAGCGAAGGCACCTCCTCTTCTCAGCCTACCCTCTCAGGGTACTCTGCTGATACGGAAGAAGGAATATTCGTGTTTAAAGCTCAGTCCGAGGAGCCATTTCCTCAGAAAAAGAGGGGATGGTTCAGTCGAGGGGCACATGAGCGTAGGAAGCATATGAAAAAGTTACAAGACCAGAGAGCACTAGTAGCAGCTAAAAGAAAAACCGATGCCTATGCCCATGATATGATTAATAGGGGTATAGCCAATATCCACATCTTAGCAACCACTGCAGCTGACCCTAACCTGGAGTAAATGATAGCACCCCAACCACAACTACCAATTCCTGACTAACCAATGGAAATAGAAAACCCTGAAAATCAAGTAGAAATGCATGTTTTCAACCCGGAGGAAATACCTAGGGTACCTGCACCAAACCCCTTAGACCCAAATTACGACCCCTGGTGGGATGACAATAGGGACTATGTGCAACGTTACCCGATACACGAAGACATGGCCATGCCAAACATAGGAGCCTACCCAGGTTTGGATCCTTTAGATCCCTATTACCACGATGTATTCATTAGGGAGATTTTAGAAAATCCTTAACAATTCCAGGCACCTACACCTCCATACCAGGAACCCGCACCCCAGATTCCAAACCCAGTCCTAGAACCTGCACCCCCAATGAGTGCAGAAAACGTACAAGAACTTAGGACATTCGGTGAGGAAATTTTAGAGAGTAGTGAACGAATGAGACAGGTGGGAGAGCGACTCGTCTGGAAGTACGACGAGCGTAATATGGATTTTTGGATGAATCCATATCCATGAATGTGATGGTAGAACAATAGTAATAATAATAATAATAATAATAATAATAAAATAATATAATATGTGTGTATGTGTATGAAAAAAAAACTACGGATGCCTATTACTAGTAGTGTAACTTTAAATTTCAATCGGTATTGTACTTTTAATTTCAGTACTGGTGTGTAATAGATGCATAATATATGAATAGAGTAAGTCGCAATGATCGACGCTTTTGACCAAAATGCGTGTCATGTGATTGAATATATTAATTATTATTTTGTGATATTAATACATGGTAAATGTTTAAAATCCAGATGGCCGACGAAGGAAATCAAGGAAATCTGAATAATGATAACCAGAGTAACATTAACTTGGTTAATGAGAATCCGAGCATCAATAACAATGGAAACCAAATGGATAATAGTGCTATCCAACACATAGTGGCACAAGGAATTATAGATGCAATGCCATTTATTCTTCAAACTGTTAAGGATGCTAATAATAAAAGTAAACATAGCAGTAAGCGACCAACTGAACCAGAACACAACGTAAACAATGGACCTATACTTCAAGTGTCCATTCCTAAAAGAAGAAGAACCATGCCTTATGGTTGTTCTTACAAAGAATTCTGGTCCTGTAAACCAATAGAATTCTCGGGCAATGAAGGACCCATTGCAACTCTACGCTGGATAGAAAAGACTGAGGCTGTTTTAAAAATAAGCAAGTGTGATGAAGAAGACAAAATAATGTTTGCTTCTAATCTATTTAAGAACTCAGCCTTAGAATGGTTGAACACTATCCTCGAGTCAAGAGGAAGTGATAGGGTATACAACATGGAATGGGAGGAATTTAAGAATATGATAGAAAGGAAATTTTGCCCTCCCAATGAAAAGGAACATATAGCAAATAAGTTTCTGAACCTAAGGATGACCGGGGTAGATAGTATGGGTTACACTACCACATTCTTTGAATATGCCAGAATCGTACTAACCCTTGCATCACCTGAACCGGTATTAATCTCCCGTTACATCTGGGGATTAATTGGAGAGATTAGACATGTAGTCAAGGCAGCTAGACCTTAAATTATAGAAGAAGCTGTAGAACTAGCTAATACCTTGACAGATGAGTTAATCCGTACTAGAGAAGAAGACCAGAGGAGAAACCTAGCCCAAAGGCTTACCCAAGAATTCTGTTCTGGGAATTACAACCGTAGGAATATGGGTTCTACCTCTGCACCATTCTGTAAGGTCTGCAAAAAAAAGCATTCGGGAAAATGCTCCACTCATTGCAATTTCTGCAAGGCACCCGGACACAAGGAAGAAGATTGCAGAAGAAAATCCAGTAATGGACTATGCTTCAACTGTGGAGAAAAAGGCCACATCAAGCCAAACTGTCCGAAATTGGCTCCAGCTACAAACAACAAGAACACTAAAAATGCTAGAGCATTTGTTCTAACAGCAGATGAAGCCAGAATGATTCCAGATGTGATAGTCGGTACGTTTTTAGTTAATGATATCTTTGCTAAAGTATTATTTGACTCTGGTGCGAACCAAAGTTTCATTAATACTTCGTTTTGCAAACTTCTTAATCAATCATTAACTAAACTACCACAAGAATGTCTAGTCGAGACAGCAAATGGAGAAACGGTTAGGATTTCTGAAATCTTGCAGGGAGCAAGAATAGAATTTTTAAACCAAAAGTATATTGCAAACCTTTACCCAATGAATCTGGCAGGATTTGATATTGTATTAGGAATGGATTGGTTAATAGCCAATAAAGCTAATATTTTATGTGATCAAAAGTTAATTCAAGTAAATTCACCAAAGGGTGAAAAGATCACAATTAAAGGTGATAAACAATCTAAACCCACAAAATTCATCTCTGTAATGAAAACTGCAAGTTCTATAAGAAAAGGGTCTATAGTGTTTTTGATTTCCATAATCACTAACACTAAAGGAAAAGAACTAAAAGACATTCCAATAGTGTCTCAGTTTTCAGATGTATTTCCGGAAGAATTACCAGGACTACCGCCGGACAGAGAAGTTGAATTCAGAATTCATCTACTGCCAGGAACAGCACCGATTGCCAAAGCACCTTACCGTTTGGCACCCGCCGAAATGCAAGAACTGAAGAAACAATTAGACGAATTGTTGGAAAAAGGATTTATACAGCCAAGCTCATCGCCTTGGGGAGCACCAATTTTATTCGTTAAAAAGAAGGACGGATCGATGCGTCTGTGCATTGACTACCGTGAATTGAACAAGGTTACAATTAAAAATCGGTATCCATTACCGAGAATCGATGATCTGTTCGACCAATTGCAAGGAGCTCGATTTTTCTCTAAAATTGATTTAAGGTCAAGATATCATCAATTAAAGGTACAGGAAGAGGATATTCCTAAAACCGCATTTAGAACAAGGTATGGTCATTATGAATTTACTGTCATGCCATTTGGTTTAACCAATGCCCCAGCCGCATTTATGGACATGATGAACCGAATATGTAAGCCATATTTGGATAAATTCATAATTGTTTTTATTGATGATATTCTCATCTATTCTAAAAGTAAGGAAAATTATGCAAAGCATTTGCACGCACTTTTAAGTTTACTACGAAAGGAAAAACTTTATGCTAACTTTTCAAAGTGCGAATTTTGGTTAGAACAAGTACACTTTCTCGGACACTTAGTCAATCATGAAGGAATTCATGTAGACCCAACAAAAATCGAAGCGGCTACCAAATGGAAAACCTCCGAGTCACCAACTGAAGTTAGAAGTGTCTTAGGATTAGCCGGTTATTATAGAAGATTTATTAAAGATTTCTCTATAATAGCCATTCCTTTGACTAAGTTAACCTGTAAATCCATTAAGTTTGAATGGGCACCAAAACAAGAAGAAGCATTTAGAATTCTTAAGCAAAGATTAACTAATACACCCATACTAGCGTTACCAGAAGGAACTGAAGACTTTGTAGTCTATTGTGACACTTCCAAACTAGGTTATGGATGTGTATTAATGCAACGCCAAAAGGTTATAGCTTATGCATCCAGACAACTTAAGAATCATGAAGATAATTATTCAACCCATGATCTAGAATTAGGAGCTATAATTTTTGCCCTTAAGATTTGGAGACATTATCTTTATGGTAGTAAGTTTACCATATTCACAGATCATAAGAGTTTAAGGTATGTTTTCGGGCAAAAGGAGTTAAATATGATACAAAGGCGTTGGATGGAAATGCTTAGTGATTATGATTGTGATATCCAGTATCATGAAGGAAAAGCAAATGTAGTGGCAGATGCTTTAAGCCGAAAGTATCACGAAAAGCCAAAAAGGGTACGTTCTCTTAAATTAAATCTGCAAGTAGATTTAAATGAGCAAATTAGAAAAGCACAAGAATCAGTAATCAAGGATGATACTGAAAAGCTAAAAGGTATGATTAAGGAATTAGAACAAGGAACAGATGGAATTTGGAGATTCCATAAAAAGAGAATGTGGATACCTAAATTAGGAAACCTGCGTCATCGTATATTAGAAGAAGCCCATAAGTCTAAGTATACGATGCATCCAGGAAGTGATAAAATGTACCAGGATTTAAGAAAGAATTTCTGGTGGATAGGAATGAAAAAGGACATAGCAGCCTATGTTTCTACATGTTTAACCTGTTCTCAAGTTAAAGCTGAACATCAGAAACCCTCAGGTTTATTACAACAGTTAGAAATGCCAGTGTGGAAATGGGAATTTATAACAATGGATTTTGTTACTAAACTACCCAAAACAAGAAAAGACAACGATACAATCTGGGTGATTGTAGATAGGCTAACCAAATCAGCTCATTTCATACCAATGAAAGAAACTTTCAGTATGGAACAACTAGTTAAATTGTATGTAAATGAAATTATTTCTTTACATGGAATTCCTTTATCAATTGTTTCTGATAGGGACAATTTTTTTACCTCTCATTTTTTTGTCAAGTTTCCAAAAGGCAATGGGAACCAAGTTGAATCTGAGTACAGCTTATCATCCTCAAACAGACGGACAAAGCGAAAGGACAATTCAGACAATGGAAGACATGCTTAGAGCTTGTATAATTGATTTCGGAGGTAATTGGGACGATCACTTACCTTTAATAGAATTTTCTTATAATAATAGTTATCACACAAGTATCAATGCTACACCATTCGAAGCACTTTATGGATGAAAGTGCCGAACCCCAGTATGTTGGGCAGAAATTGGGGAAAAACAACTATCTGGACCTGAGATAGTGCAAGAAACAACCGACAAAATTATTCAAGTCAAGGAACGACTGAAAGCAGCACGTGATCGACAAAAGAGTTATGTCGATAACCGACGCAAACCATTGGAATTTCAAGTAGGAGATAAAGTGTTGTTAAAAGTCTCTCCTTGGAAAGGAATAGTAAGATTCATCAAACGAGGAAAGCTAAGCCCTAGGTATGTTGGACCTTTTGAGATTATTAGAAGAATAGGACCTGTAGCCTATCAGCTACAACTGCCAGAGGAAATGGCAGGAATACATGATGTGTTTCATGTATCTAATCTCAAAAAGTGTTTAGCTGATGAATCACTAGTAGTGCCTCTTAAGGATATAGAGGTAAATGAACAACTCAAGTTTGTAGAAAGATCTCTACAGATTGAAGACAGGAAAGTCAAGAACCTCAAACACAAGAGATTAGTTCTAGTCAAAGTAAAGTGGGACTCCAAAAGAGGACCTGAGTACACATGAGAGCTTGAATCAGAAATGCAAAGGAAATATCCACACCTATTCCAGTAGATCTCGAGGACGAGCTCTAAAACAAGGTGGGGAGGATATAACAACCTTAAAGAAAACCGACACCCTCGAATTTTCCGACACCCTAATATATTTTAAAATATCCCAATATGTCCCAAAATACACCCCATACATGAAAACGGACCCCGAATACCTTAAATATTATTAAAATTAATTAAAAATAATGTTTTTGGGTTTATCGCGGGCCGCGTAAACCTCTCAAGGGTCTTACGCGGGCCGCTAGAGATCAAGAATGTGGCGCAGCCCGGTGATGACACGTGTCATCATCGTGGCAGGTCTAGTCGATGACCCGGATCAGCTACAGCGTTGACCAAAGTTGACACGGGCCGCGTAGGCCCTTGTCTTCCTTTACGCGGGCCGCGAGAGGACCAGAATCAGGCCCTATATAAGAAGGCCTCGGGATTCCATTTTCCGTCGCTCAATTCTTTTCATTCTCAACAAATTCTCTGATAAAAGGCATAATACTCGGGTCGAATACCCCCTAATAGCGAAGTTCTGCTCCGTTATAAGTATTATAACCCCTGGATACGTATTATATACTCTGCCCGATTGATCTAGGGTTCCGTAACGGCTGTCGTGGTTCTGCCCGACGTAGTCGTTGGAATGCCGTCTCGGGGAGGGTATTACTAATGTTAAAATGGGTTATTATACTAACACGCGTGCATTTGTGTAATTTATAGATTATTCCCAGGAAACCCTTACTGAAAACCTAAGACAGCAATGTGAATTTATCCGCTTTTGTAAACCTTTTTGTAAATTGTTTTTACAAAACCTCACTTAATTAATTATATATTAAGCAGTTATTGAGTATTTGTAAGAATATAATTATCATGAGTATGTTTTTGTATACAAAACTTGTTACCACCTACTCAAGGAGTAACATTTCCACAAGTCGGGTCTGACAGTACCATGGATGTTAATTGGTATAACTTGGAAACAAATATAATTGCGAGATCGCCCTCAATACTGTACAATGGTTTTTATTAAACTTGATTAAACTGGGATTCACTCACCAATATTTCCCACTAACAAATGTTTTTAAAACGCGTTTCAGGTAACAAACTGTGAAAGCCAAATAGAAGCCAGCTGGACAACACTGAAGGCTTGGAAAAGTGGCAATAAAGTTACCTAAAAAGAAATAGATGTTTTTTTATTAAATTAATATAGGATTTATTCCTATAAAAATGTGTGTATTGCAAACTTGGGTTTTATCCCATGTGTTTAATATTATGAAAATGTGGTATTTTACTCTGATCAAATATTTCCTAACTACGGTCCTGATGAAAAATTCCGCTGCCAAATTAGACAATACGCGATACCACCGAAACTGGCTCGCGGCCGCCCATTCCCGGAGATTTGGGATCGGGGGTTGCGACAGCTGACTACACTATTATCCTGTAGTTATGACCCTATTTGAACCTCCTGGCGATCAAATTAAACCTAAGCAAGGTTCACATGTGGAATTGGTGATATGTGCTATTGCAATTGCTTTCACTATTTGCGCAAACTATACAATATTGCGCATACGATGTTCAATAGTGCATACAATACTTCAGCGAGAACTATAGGTGCTCGTAGGTTATCAAAAAATATATTAGATTGAGAACTCCAGTGTGCATACTATGGATCTTAACGAGTGCCATTTGCGCGTACCATGAATACTCATAAACTCAAGAGTGCGAGTACTTACCGGTTTTCTTCCTCAAAACCCTAGGCCAGGTTGTGGTGGCGACGGGTTTAAATGAGAACGCTAAATATTGCGAGAACCGAGAGAAAAAATAAAAAAACCACAAGAACTTGGTAAAAACAATTCAAATTGAAAAAAAAAAGAATTGCGCTTACTATTATTATTCAAATACAATGTTAGAATTAAATTTACACATTTAAATTTACGTGAATTTGAAAATAAAGAAAATTTATACATGTTTAAGTTTGTCATTTACACATGTGTAAATTTGTTGTGCTTATACATGTATAAAAAACTTATTAAGAGTGATTTTGAAATGAGAGAATTATTTAAAGAGTAAAATCTTTTTTTAATGTTATATTTTAATTATAATGAAGTTTGTATTAAAAAAATGATTTTTAATGGTTTTCTCATTCATTTTCACGGTTCTCGAAAAGTTTAGCGTTCTTGAGATAATCATCCAATATTTGTATATATAGTATAGGGTTCAAATGAGAATAATTTTTTTGTAAGAAGAAAAATAAAGAAATTTCAACATGAATACTTCATTTGCTTCAATTAATATTTGTATTTAATATTATTATTATTATGGTATATTGGTAAACTTACAAAGATAATTAATTTGTAGTTTTCCTCTTTAATAGCTATCTATATTAAATTTGTAATTGATTTTCAAAAAAATTAATAATTTAGAATGTATGATAAATTACGAGGTGTGTAGGATAAACGTAGGATAAATTTCTAAATGTGTAAGATAAATTTTGATGTACGCAGTTAAAAAAATTTAGTGTGGAGAATGATAGTCTTAGTAATTAGTTAGTCAAAGATAATAATAAATGAGATGAGAGAAAAATATTTAATATTTTATAATTGTACCTTTTATTCTTTTTTATTTTCAATTTTTTTTCAAATGATTCTTCCTCTATCTATACTATATTATAATGCATGAGGGAGAGGTATTTTAAAATACCCAAAAAATAAGAACTTTTCTCCTCCTTTATTTTTAGAAAGACCCCTAAAATGAGGGTAGTTTGGTCTTTTAAACACTATTTATTTTTTATCCCCAAAACTTATTGCACTTAAATCCCTAAGGTTTTATCTAAATTATAGATAATTAGTTACAATTCACTCATCCACAACAAACTTATAATTTTTTTTATGTATTCTTGACATATCTTATAAAATATATTGTTTAAAAAAAATCCAAAGATAGCATGACGACCTACACATTTTTGTCGACGTTTCGGTAGTTGTCTTGTTCAATATCGACGCACAGATTAAAAGGTACAAGTCGATAATGCTTTAATGTACAAGTAATTAATACTTGTGATCTAATGCACCTAATCTACAAAGATGGGCTCCATCTATGCAAAAAAAAAAAAGAATTAAAAGTACCGTAATATAAAATGAATATATTATGTGCCACATTTTATCTATACTATATTATAATGCATGAGGGAGGGGTATTTTAAGATACCCAAAAAAATAAGAACTTTTCCCCTGCTTTATTTATAGAAAGATCCCTAAAATGAGGGTAGTTTGGATTTTTAAACACTATTTATTTTTTATCCCCTAAACTTATTGCACTTGAATCCTTAAGGTTTTATCTAAATTATAGATAATTAGTTACAATTCACTCATCCACAACAAAATTATAATTTTTTATGTATTCTTGACATATCTTATAAACGATACTGTCTAAAAAAAAATCCAAAGATAGCATGACGACCTACACATTTTTGTCGACATTTTGGTAGTTTTCTTGTTCAATATCGACGCACGGATTAAAAGGTACAAGTCGATAATGCTTTAATGTACAAGTAATTAATACTTGTGATCTAATGCACCTAATCTACAAAGATGGGTTCCATCAATGCAAACAAAAACAAAAAGAATTAAAAGTACCGTAATATAAAATGAATATATTACGTGTCACATTTTATTTTATTAAAACTGCCTAATATCTATACTTAGATATACCTCATAAAAACTTAAAAGCAACCACAACAAACTTCCTAAATAAAGGGGTGGAAAATCTAAAATTAAACCCTAATGCACTTCTATGGTTACTACTATAAATACATAGCAGGATACCCATATATCTTTTGCTAAACAAAGTTAAAAAATGGATATAGTTCTAAATTTAATTGTTGCAAAAAACCAAGCATACGAGATTAAAAATTCTAAGGCCAGTTCTGTTATATCGCAGCAATGAATAATTGTTTTCTTTTATGACAATGTTAACTTATTTGATTTTTCAGATTCAGTTGCATGATGAACATGCCAATTTAAACAACCCATTTATCGAACAGGCTTCTAAGGTATTAAATTTGCTGGTTTTTAAGTATTATTTTTGCGTATATCTTTCATATTAACATATTCGTTATGTTATTATATATGTGTTTTATTGCAGGATGATGGTGATAAAAGTGTTGATATTATTTCTTATGGTGCAATGTTTAGTCCATACAAGTCTAATCTTCAACGTGAATTTAGTGAAGAGGCAATTTTAAAGTTTATTTGATCTTTTTTAACTTTTGTATTCAATTTTTGTCTTTTTTAAGATCGGAAGTTTGAGACTCAAAGGAACAGACCCAAGAGACTCTCTGAATGAAAATGGAGTGAGGTTATTAATTTAGACGATTCTAAGGACAATGGCAAAGAAGAGGAATTAGAAGATACTATCGATTGAAGCACAAACCAGAAAACCCAATTAAAAATACCTCTATTGTCGAAGGGGAACAGATTTCATGCAGTCTAATATGAAATCTATCAAGTGTTTTTATGGTTTTTTTTTTCATTTTCAGTTGTTATGTTCGAACTAGACGTATAAATAAAGTTTATTTTATATTTGAACTTTATTTTTGTTGTTAATATAATTAAGTTATTGACCATATTAATAAAGTTCAAAATAAAGTTTGTATCCTAAATTTACAAGTCAATTGAACTTATATAAGTTAATATCCTAAAGTTGCAATAAATATATATTGTAGTTAGATATAGTGAAACTGAAATTATAAAATATTACAGTTATTCTTGGATATTAATATAATAATTTGTATTTCTTAATTAAAAAGTAATAAAGTAATAAATTTTAAAGCTAAACTAAAAAACTGAACTTACTATGATATAAAGTTAATAAAGATGTAAACTCTTAACATCATGTTTTTTTATAAAAACTGTTTTTAAAATTTTATAAAAATATAAATTATATATATATATATATATAAACAAAATTTAACAATTAAAATTAAAGGTGTAAAACGTACTTATGAGTCAACTACTATTTTTTATTTTTATAAAAACAAAATTTTAAACTTAAAGTTTATTGGATGAGTACCATGCAGATATTTAAAAATAGTTATGAACTTTAAAGAATAAAATTATAAACTTTATCATTTAACCAACAAAATAAACTTACTTTACAACTATAACAACTTATCTTTTATTTTTTGTCATTTGATTATTATTATTTATTAAAAACGAAACTTTATAGTGTAAAACAGGTTTTTTACTTTATTTATAAACAAAATTATTTGTTTTTATAAAAAAAATAATTCTTTTATAAACATTTTTTGTAACAAGTAATATATACTCCAGAAATTTACAATCTTTACTAGAAAAATATTAAATTGTGTTGCAAATTTTTAGAAATTATAAGTTCAACTATATTGTTATAGATAATATTAGTCAGTTTCAAAAGAATTCTTTACCAACTTGACTAGATACATAGTAGATTGTGTTGCATATTTTTAGGTATTATAAGTTAAAAGTATACTCATATAGATAAGATTAGTTAGGAACCAAAAATCTAAACTTAGTATGATATAAAGTTAATAAATCTCACACCCCGATATTTCCACGTATTACCGGTGGGCCCGGTGGGAAGTATCGTGACGTAGTTGATATCATCATAGTCAATTAATCATAGTTTAATGCACAGCGGAAGTCTAAAATTGATAATACATACCGAAATGAAAAGTATAATAAAATATTACACAAGGGTCGTAAGTGGATCCACAGGCAGCTCTAAAACAGAAGGTAAATATTGTTCAACAGACTTTAAGTATTAAAGTTTGCAAGACTCTTTAATTATACTCAGGAGTTTCCAGCCCATTTCGTGTAGTACCTGCACTTAATCTTTTTGAAAAATACGTCAGTTTACACTGGTAAATACAATTAACTGACTCTTTTGAAAACATTTAAGAAAATTGATTTAAATGCACAAGGCACAAATATTCTTTTATAACTTGGGACAATTATTTTAAATAATCTTGTATACAGATTTATATGATTGTCGTACGTTCAGGGTCCAGAATAGAAGAGCCGAGTCAAGATTAATAGACACACCACTAGTATAAGCCCACAAGAAGTTTCCTCACGAGTGAGATACCGTTTTACATACGCAACTGTCAGGTGTATGCCTACACCCCGTGCTTAAGTCGTGGCCATTTCAATGAATGAGCCGAGGATATCCAGGACACGGTCATATTAACCCCCAAATGCTTTGTATAAAACAAATCAGATTAAAACGAGTTATCTCAATGATTTAACCACTAATCGATTAAATATTCAATACCCGAACAAGCGGTAATAATTTACCGTATCCCAAGCCCGTATAAGGGAAAATAAGTTAAAAGTATTTACCTGAGCTAAATGTAATTTATTCTCAGTCGTATTTTCTAATCAGCAAGTGCAGGGAGCTTTTACTGGGCTCCTAATCTGGAACGAAGGTTTTAATAACTTATTAGATTCCTAACGGGTCTTATTTAAGTTATAACTTTGACCGGTTAGTTTTAAAGGAAAGTTTACGGTACGAAACGCAATATTAAGCGATGACCGGATTGGAATGTGATTTAGACCCGACAAGTATGAAGACTTGTATATAATGGGTAAACTAAACACATTCTGGATTTTGAAGTAAAGATGATAAGGTTTGACCCGTTTCGGCTAATTCATGCAAACTGGTTACATAAACCGTACCGAACGCGTATATGCATAACGGGTAACCGGATGAGTCGTATAGAGGTTTCAATAGTTATTATGCTTAAAATATGTTGTGATATCAGTAGGATATCAACAATCATGCCCCAAATGCATTTAAGATTAATTTAAGTCCCGAAATGGTATTTTGGTCATTTTAAAGTTTATAAAAGAGGTTTAAACATAAACTGAGGTTCTGGTCTAAGATATTCTGTAAAAATATTTATTTTATGTTGTTATATCAGCAAGATATCATATATATGTGTGTTTAATCGTTTATGGCCAAACTATGCACCGTAGGGGTATTTTGGTCATTTCACATATGCTTTTAAGGTTAAATTTGGAAATCTGAGTTCAAGACTTATACTTACTGTTAAAGTATAAAAATTTATTTTTAAAATCAGTAGGTAACAAGTCTTAGGTGCTAAATATGGTTTTAAAGCATACTATGCGCCTAATTCGCATAAAAGTCGGTATTTTGACGACTTTTGAGATGTTTAAAGAAATATGAGATTTTGATCAGCCTTAACTGTTTAAAATATTTTATTTAATATATAAAACCAGTAGAAAAAGGTTTGACATGTAAATGATGTGTAAAACTCATTTTATTAGCGAAAAGGGCATTATCGTCAATTACCGAGTCCATGCAAGAACTCTATGTTATGGTCAGTATAAAATTTGACAAAAATTTCCAAAAATCCCTAAATATTATATCATAACAGTGGGCAGCAAGTTTGGTGTCAAAAATTGGGTTTAAATATGATTTATGCCAAAAATGTAATTTAATTAACAAAAAGTTTTGTTTTACGATATCTTGCATAACTTTTGATTGGGACCAGAATCTGATGTCAAATTTTGTGGACATCCTTATATTTCAGTAATAAAACTTTTTGTCCTCTCACATTTTCAAAAATCTCGTTTTTTTATAAATAAGGGCATAAATGTCAACTTTTAAGCAAATAACGGAAATTGCAATGCACTATGATTTCTAAGGGACCATGATGTATAACCTCAGAGGGTTATACTAACATGTAATATGGTCACATAGGAATCCTAAGACATAACTAAACTAAGCTAATTCGGGTTAGAACAGAAAGTCAAAGCAAAAGTCTACTTTTACGACTTTCGGTTGTAAACCGAGCCTAAACTCAGAATTGTCGGGTTGAACATGCCTAAACATGTTCTTATATTATTTATCAAGTTATTTAAGTGATAAAATGTATTTTATAGCTTCTACATTATCAGTTATGAATTATTTTGTAAAAACTGACTCATTTGACTTTTCTGTTAAGTAGTTTGACTCGACAATTGACCAAGTAAATGTGATAATTAGGAGGTGCCCTTTTAAGGGTTTAACACCTACATCATTACCAACACATAGCCACTTTCAATACGAATAATGGCTGGACCGTTAGTGATTAATCACAAAGTCAAAGCGTAAATACGATATCTTTGACTTTCAGTCATTAAACTAATAAAATCTTAACTACAGAAGCTAGGAACGCTTACAATGGTCCTTAGCACGAAAATTAGACTTGAGAAAACTTCATAGATGACCAGGATGCTTCAGAGATCAATTGAGAGTGAAATTTCAAATGTGCAACTTCAAATGCTCAACTTTGGGTTCTATTTATAATGAGGGAGGATGAATCAAGATCATCCATGTGTCCTCAGGTGAATTATGATGCATCCAAGTGTCTAATGGTTTTACAAAACTGTTAACTTGCTGCGAAATTCGAAACAGGTTGCAGAGAATCAGAAAAAGATCTGCAGGTTGCATGCTGGGCAACTGCCAGTTGCTGCTGAAAAATGGTGTCTCCCGCGAGTCACGACAGGTGCAGGTGATCCTGTCGCGACACGGCTGTGGTGCAAAATTCAAAAAATGTTTTGTTTGTTTGCAAGATCAGTCCCTGCACTTCCAAAGCTCGATAATCTGACACTTTCAGCATAAGGGCCCCTCATAAACAGGTCTGAGATGATCTTGGAGTATGGCCATGCATAAAGAGGTCTTGGACATATTGAAAATGGTTCCCGAATGAAGAATTCTTACTTTTACACTTTTGACCCTTATTCTTGATAATTGCAAATTATATCACAATATTGAACCGGAACTTTATGAAATCTTTATCAGATATTCATGAGAGTATATTAATACATTACAAAGCTTCGGGAACGTTAAAAGGTCATTCAGAGGTAAAAATTAACATGTTGACACTTTTAATCCCTGTGTTTGTAACTTTTGATTTTTAAGCACAAACGGCTTCTTGTGTCCGTCAATTTATTCAATTACGAATACGAACATCTTATGAGGTCATTCAGAGGCACAAGTTTGGCATGTTGACGCTTTTGGTCCTTCTATTTACATCTTTTCACTGATTGACAACTTTAGTCCCCCCAGTTATCTTTTTAACATGATCAAGGTTTATGACACGTGTCATCACTGTATTGGACATGATTTTGCGAGGTGTTACAATAAAGATATAAACCCTTAAAATCCTTTTTTTTTTATATAAAAACAGTTCTTTAAATTTTAAAAAAATATTAATTTTTTATATCTATAAAAAACCAAAATTTAACAATTTAAGTTAAAGCTCTAAAACGTACTTACGAGTCAAATACTATTTTTTATTTTTATAAAAACGAAAATTTTAAACTTAAAGTTTATTGGATGAGTACTATGTGGATATTTAAAAAAAGTTATGAACTTTAAAGAATAAAATTATACTTTATAATTTAACCAATAAAATAAACATATTTTACAGTTATAACAACTTTTCTTTTATTTTTTGTCTTTTGATTATTAATTTTTATAAAAAACAATATATTTTTGTCTTTTGATTATTAATTTTTATAAAAAAACAAAACTCTACATATGTGTAACACTTATGACATATATACACCACAATAATGTGATCATAAATATTATACGAATAAGAAAACTACCAGAAATGAGTGCCGCAATGCAAAGTGTCGCCCAGCCCGCATCGGCTGGGCACGCTACTAGTATATATATATAGGGGAAGGTTCAAATGAAAACCACTAGTTATTGTGAAAACTCGAAAACTAATTAAAAAAGCCAAAAAAACATACCAATTTTTTTTTTTTGCATAATATTTTTCGCTACTTTTAGTATATAAAAAAAATTTCAATTTTTTTTTTGTAGTGCACATGTGTAGTGTACATACACATGTGTAGTATTACATATGTATAATACAAAAAAAAATTATATACAAAAACCTGCGATTTTTTATAAAAAAATTGAAAAAAAAATTGTTGTGTTTTTTAGGCTTTTTTTAGTTAGTTTTCGAGTTTTCACAATAAAAGTGGTTTTCATTTGAACCATCCCCTATATATATATAGGGGATGGTTATCTTGAGAACGCTAAATATTGCGAGAACCGTGAGAACGAATGAAAAAACCAATCAAAACCAATTTTTTTAATACAAACCTCATTGTAATTAAGATCCAACATAAAAAAAAAGAATTTACAACATCAAATAACGCATTTCTCCTTTCAAAATCACTCTTTTTAGATTTTTTACACATGTGTAAATATAACAGATTTACACATGTGTAAATGGCAAACTTACACATGTGTAAATTTTCTTTATTTATGAATTCACATAAATTTAAAGGTATAAATTAAATTTCTAACATTGTATTCGAATACTAATGATAAGTGTAGAAAATAAAATTGAATTTGAATTGTTTTTGACCAAGTTCTCGCAATTTTTTCATTTGTTCCCACGGTTCTCACAATATTTAGCGTTCTCATTTATACCTTCCCCTATATATATATATATATATATACACACACACACACACACCATATTATAATGCATGAGACAATAGCATTTTAAGATACCCAAAAAATAAGAACTTTCCCCCCTTTTATTTATAGAAAGACCCCTAAAATGAGGGTAGTTTGGTCTTTTAAACACCATTTATTTTTTAGCCCCTAAACTTATTACACTTAAATCCCTAAGGTTTTAACAAAATTATAGATAATTAGTTACAATTCACCCCTACACAACAAACTTATAATTTTTTTTACTTATTCTTAACATATCTTTTAAACTATATTTAAAAAAAAAAAAATCCAAAGATAGCATTACGACCTACACATTTTTGTTGACGTTTCGATAGTTGTCTTGTTCAATATCGATGCACGGATTAAAAGGTACAAGTAGATAATGCTTTGTAACACCCTAATACGTATTTGACAAAAGTCGCAGCGGAAATTCGTACCATAAAATTTCTTACGTTATTAACATCTTAACGTACTTAAATTCATTTTTAGAGTTAACTCTTTTACAATAAATACATTTATTGAACTTATTTACAATAAGAAAACATAACTTAGCTTCCCTCAATTACGTACGCAAACACTCCCGTACAATCTATCTTGTGACTCGGTCTTTAACCGCTCCTCTTCAGAATGATTGTCTGGCTCGAACAACCTGTACTCAGCAAATACATACAAGACATTAATGCATTTTATAAATATAAACGATGCTTAGCCTTGGATTATTTCCGTTCCATTATTCCTTTACATTAAACGTTCCTTCTGAGTACCTCGCCTCTGGTGAGTCTTCGATACTATACCTGCATTACACCTAAAACTCCAGGTACACGAATAACAACATAGAAAAACTTAATCATACTGAATGACTTACGTACGTACCTAAACTTCATACATATCATTTCCATACATACATATGTAGACACATGCATGCATACCTGCTTGCATACATACTCACACACATACATGCCAGCCTACATACATAATTACATATATTTACCCTCGAATATACTTACCTACATACATACATTCGCATATACTTACTTACACTTATAAAACATACATACGTAAATTCCTACATACATACCTACCTATATATTTACGATCACCTATAATTAGGGCTGTAAACAAACCTAACGTTCGACGAACAGTTCGTGAACCGTTCGGCGGGAAGTTCGTTTGTATTCGTTCGTTTATTAAACAAACAAACACGAACAAGAAATTTTGTTCGTTTAGTTAAATGAACAAACATGAACAGAGGTCGCGTTCGTTCGTTTATGTTCGTGAACGTTCGGTAACGTGTTCGCTTGTGTTCGATAGTTCATTAGTGTTTTTAGTTTTTATATTTATTTAAATATATCAAAATTATGACAAATTAAATATCTAATAAGTGTCAGTGTATTGTATATTCTATTCATGAACGATTGTTTGTGTTCGTTTGTTTCCATTTGTGTTCATGAACATTAGTTTGTGCTCATTTGTGTTCGTCAACGTTTGTTGCCTAAAATTAACAAACAAAAACAAACGAACACGAACAAGTTCATTTCTTTAACAAACGAACACAAACATAAAATCCCGTTCGATAAGTGTTCGTGAACGGTTCGCGAACACATTTATTTTTTAACAAACGAAAACAAACAAGGTCTTGTTCGTGTTCGTTCGGTTCGTTTACAGCCCTACCTATAATCATTTTCATATGTTCACACATAATCAATTCCGTACATATCCACATATAGACACATCTACGATAATACCTTCATACCTACATACACCCATACCTACATCATTACGCACACTCATGTCGTTATACATATATACATACATACGTCCCTATTTGCAACATACCCAACTCATACTTGCCTACTCATATACGTCTTCATATATCCGCGTGTACTTGCTCACACACTTATAATCTTACATCCGTTCGCGCATACATGCTTACATACACTTCTACATACGTGTATAGATGCATACAAACATACATACTTGCCTATCTACATATGTGCATACATGTATGCTCATAAAAAGGTAAGTTAAATTAGTCATACGAAACTTAAAACGCGTTTAAACGAGTTTCCAAGACAAAACAGAGCAACCGAACAATTTTCGCCAAACAGACGGGCTTCGCGTGACGCCAAGCCCCTGTTTTCACAGCCTGATGCTTTAACAGTTGCTGTACGTTCCCAGCTTAATCCGATTTCACGGAAACGGCCATAACTTCTTCGTTATTGGTCCGTTTTACCCGATTCTTTTTCCTACGCGTCCGTAATTTAATTCTCCATCTTATGGAGTTAAAATCCGACATCCGGATTAACAAAATTCCAGACTTTTAAGTCTTCGGCTTACTACCCTTTTTACCAAAAATTGACCCATTCATAATTTTATCACACCAACATGTTTATTTGAGCTTTAAACTCATGAAATTCATTATTTCAATATCTCCTATCATAGTGATCTCAAATCACGGGTTCCTTACGTGATAACACCCCGTTTACGCTTAAATGCTTATTTTGACCCGTTAAGGGTATTTGTGCATTTTAATGCATTTGGCCCTAAAAATCATACCTTTCGCTTTCATACTTGTCCTAAGCGTTCTCTTGATCAAATGACTTGTTTCTAACATCTTTTAAAGGTCGTTTGTCCGATATACCCATCAAGGGCATTTTAGTCAACTTTAATCCCATCATTTACGACGAAGGACTTCAACACATAATTAACCTCAAACATCATGTTTAATTAGTTACAACACTATATTGCTTAAACAAACTAAGAAGTGATTACGGAAATCACTTACTTTATGCGTCCGTGCTCGTATCCGATTCCTTGCCTCTTCTTGACCCGTTAACACCTCCTGCTTGAGCTCGTCTCGACGTGATTCCTATACTCTCATTTCATCAAAATCACGCTCTTATTAACATATTCATTTGTACATGTTAACAATCATATCAATCGCATATTTCACACTTAACTTTCATTAGTCATTTCTAACAAACATAACTCATATAACCATATCCATATACGTTTAAACTCATGTAATTCATCACGTCATTACATTTAACACGGATTGCTATAACATGTACCATACGACTTCCTATAATCCTACATTTACGACAACGAGTCAAATCATGTTTCTTATACTTAGTTGACTTTCAAGAGTCAACTATTACCCATATTTAACTATCGACTTATCATCATATACTCGTAACATCACAATCGACTATACGGACGACACTATATACAGTTCATCATACATTTGGTGTGCGTGCCACCTTCTAAACATAACGTACAACTAATTCATGCATAATCTTCTAAACTCATACATAGTGCATCAAGTCCTACTACTAATCATCATGTATCATTTCCAAATAAACATCAAACATAGCATCATCATATTTCTCCTAATTCATCTAACAAGAATTCATCATACCCACATAATACATCAATCTTTCAACAAGACTTGGACATAGGTGGTGATTCTAGTAATCATCTTCACCATAACTAACGGGTTTCACCTCTAATCATCAAATTAACGCAAACCATACATAACCCATGTTCTATACGAGGATTCTAACCCTTGTACATGATCAATTTCATATTAACTCACGAATTAGAACATAACCCACTTCACCCATGATCACCAATCTTAGATTTAAGACATACCTTATGATCCCCTCGTGATGGTGATCATTTATCCATGCTCGGTTATGATTTTAAGCGTCATCTTGCCTTTCAATTTGAGCATAAAATGAAGTTAGGGTTTGAGGCTCCATGGGAGCCTCCTGCTCCTTCTCGAACACACGTATGTGTGTGTGATTAAGTTATTTAATAACTTAACTTTCATTTTTCCCACTTTAGCCCCTTGGGTTTGCCTTTAAAGCATAACTGACACTACGTTCATCTTTTAATAGTTTTCACCATGCATTTAACTGGTTTAAATAGCCTAGTTATTTATTTCATAATGTAACACATAAGGACATATTGCGAATATATAACATTTGGATTTTTGGGGCGTTACAAGTCTACCACCCTTAAATGAGGTTTCGTCCCCGAAACCTTTCTTACCTTCATTTAACACTAGTTGTCTCTTCTCTACGCCCCCTCGACTAGACCGCTAGCCCATCACCACGACTATCTTCTATTTTAAAGAACCCGTTCCGGAGTTCTTATTAGTGTCGCTTTCACTAATAGCGCTAATTTCTAACGCCCTTCATAGCTAGTGGTTCGTTCATCATCTTGTTTGCTTGAAACAATTCCAACTTCCCATTACTAATATTTCTTTATGTTTATTTCAACATTCATATCATCTTCATCTACTATACAATCTTACTTTGTAATCTATACATACTCATATATGCTTAACTCTAACGTTAACCTTATTCTACATTTTCTACAGTTACTTATACCTTGCATTCCTTTATGTTACCTTTAAATCATTTCGTTCATTTCACATTACTATTGCTTTTACTTCGTGCATTACTTAATTTACGTATATAAATGTGTCATACTAGTTCATATCTATCCAACATGAGTTAAACATTTTACTAACCTCTTTTTCATTTCCCAAACCACGATCCGCAACCCAGATCGATCATTTTCTCCTCGAGTACTAGCCGTAACAGGCCAGGTTTCATTCATCCATGCCATGAGCTTCCGCTCGTGCACATCCTTTCACCAATGCGATTGGTTTCATCACATCATTAGTTCTAACATTATCATCAACAACATCGGCGGTTAACACATTTTCATTCAAACATTCATCATACTAGGTGATTACCCACCTATAACTCTTCTACAATTTCCTACGTACATGCTATAACATGTCACACATTTTATTTCTTACATGTAATCCTTTCATTCTATTAATTATTTCACCAACTGAAGTACACGCTCGCACTTCCTTCCATTTATGCTTACTTGCAAACACCTTATTACATCGTTTCAGTATTTCTTACCAAACTTACCCTTCCCGCCCGAACTCAAGTTATTGTCCGGGTCATAGCCCGTCATCATTCTGACTTCCAAGAGTCGATCGCTAACACATCTAACACGTAACTTATACAAAACTTCTTTCTTTCATTTTAAAACTTAGGTTTGTGTGCCCATTACGATCATTCTTTTGTTCATTTACTTTACATTTACTCATAGGACTCGTTTGACATAACTACGGTCAACTATTGACACAATTCTGTTGTGGGTAAATTTTATTTTTTATATGTTTTAAATCCGTTCCGCGGATTCAAACGTAACATCCATACCTTTTTATTACTTCTATATTTTGAATCCGTCTAGCGGTTTCTAACCTACCATTCATACCTTCTTTTCCTTCTATGGTTTGAATTCGTCTTGCAGATTCAAACATATCATTTCTGCATTTCATTCCTTGAATCCGTCTTGCGGATTCAAACATTCCATTCATGCCTTTCATTCCTTGAATCCATCTCGCGGATTCAAACATTCCATTCATATCTTTCATTCCTTGAATCCGTCTTTCGGATTCAAACACTTTATTCATATTTTGTTGATCCGTACTTAATTACGGATTCAACATTCTTCATTCTTATCAGGCATACTTTTCATTCTTACATAGTGCTCTCGATTTCCCGAGAGTCCTACTTCCCATTTCACCCGCACGCCCGCCTTCTACCCAACTCTACCGAACATACATGTGACAATTATCATGATCTCACGTACGTCATATGTTTCTTGTGTACTGGCCAGGTACACAATCCACATACTAGTTTCGTGCCTTCATGTAATTGTCACCTTATGTCCGAAGACTTAGGTTTCGGCTCGTGTATCACTTTCAGAACTTCATTACTATACTATCATTGTCTTTCATTTAGAATTTTCCTTCCCTTAATGAGTTTTACCATTACATACACCCTCATATTGAATTTACGTACCTGGATTCAGATTTGTCTTATTACCTCTTTGCCTGCCTTAGTATTCGTCCTAGACTACATTCGAAGATCATCCTCTTCAATCAATCATGCTTACCTAACACATAACAAACTGTTAGTTTTATTTCTATACATACTTTTTATACAATTACATTTACTTCTACCTTTGGATCTTGACCGAGTCTTAGATTGTACGGGTCCCTTACCACAAGAGCACACACGTTTGAGTTCAAGTACTTACCTTCTCGTACTTGATTCTCTCAAACCAGGGCTCTGATACCAACTTGTAACACCCTAATACGTATTTGACAAAAGTCGCAGCGGAAATTCGTACCATAAAATTTCTTACGTTATTAACATCTTAACGTACTTAAATTCATTTTTAGAGTTAACTCTTTTACAATAAATACATTTATTGAACTTATTTACAATAAGAAAACATAACTTAGCTTCCCTCAATTACGTACGCAAACACTCCCGTACAATCTATCTTGTGACTCGGTCTTTAACCGCTCCTCTTCAGAATGATTGTCTGGCTCGAACAACCTGTACTCAGCAAATACATACAAGACATTAATGCATTTTATAAATATAAACGATGCTTAGCCTTGGATTATTTCCGTTCCATTATTCCTTTACATTAAACGTTCCTTCTGAGTACCTCGCCTCTGGTGAGTCTTCGATACTATACCTGCATTACACCTAAAACTCCAGGTACACGAATAACAACGTAGAAAAACTTAATCATACTGAATGACTTACGTACGTACCTAAACTTCATACATATCATCTCCATACATACATATGTACACACATGCATGCATACCTGCTTGCATACATACTCACACACATACATGCCAGCCTACATACATAATTACATATATTTACCCTCGAATATACTTACCTACATACATACATTCGCATATACTTACTTACACTTATAAAACATACATACGTAAATTCCTACATACATACCTACCTATATATTTACGATCACCTATAATCATTTTCATATGTTCACACATAATCAATTCCGTACATATCCACATATAGACACATCTACGATAATACCTGCATACCTACATACACCCATACCTACATCATTACGCACACTCATGTTGTTATACATATATACATACATACGTCCCTATTTGCAACATACCCAACTCATACTTGCCTACTCATATACGTCTTCATATATCCGCGTGTACTTGCTCACACACTTATAATCTTACATCCGTTCGCGCATACATGCTTTCATACACTTCTACATACGTGTATAGATGCATACAAACATACATACTTGCCTATCTACATATGTGCATACATGTATGCTCATAAAAAGGTAAGTTAAATTAGTCATACGAAACTTAAAACGCGTTTAAACGAGTTTCCAAGACAAAACGGAGCAACCGAACAATTTTCGCCAAACAGACGGGCTTCGCGTGACGCCAAGGGGCTTCGCGTGACGCCAAGCCCCTGTTTTCACAGCCTGATGCTTTAACAGTTGCTGTACGTTCCCAGCTTAATCCGATTTCACGGAAACGGCCATAACTTCTTTGTTATTGGTCCGTTTTACCCGATTCTTTTTCCTACGCGTCCGTAATTTAATTCTCCATCTTATGGAGTTAAAATCCGACATCCGGATTAACAAAATTCCAGACTTTTAAGTCTTCGGCTTACTACCCTTTTTACCAAAAATTGACCCATTCATAATTTTATCACACCAACATGTTTATTTGAGCTTTAAACTCATGAAATTCATTATTTCAATATCTCCTATCATAGTGATCTCAAATCACGGGTTCCTTACGTGATAACACCCCGTTTACGCTTAAATGCTTATTTTGACCCGTTAAGGGTATTTGTGCATTTTAATGCATTTGGCCCTAAAAATCATACCTTTCGCTTTCATACTTGTCCTAAGCGTTCTCTTGATCAAATGACTTGTTTCTAACATCTTTTAAAGGTCGTTTGTCCTATATACCCATCAAGGGCGTTTTAGTCAACTTTAATCCCATCATTTATGACGAAGGACTTCAACACATAATTAACCTCAAACATCATGTTTAATTAGTTAAAACACTATATTGCTTAAACAAACTAAGAAGTGATTACGGAAATCACTTACCTTATGCGCCCGTGCTCGTATCCGATTCCTTGCCTCTTCTTGACCCGTTAACACCTCCTGCTTGAGCTCGTCTCGACGTGATTCCTATACTCTCATTTCATCAAAATCACGCTCTTATTAACATATTCATTTGTACATGTTAACAATCATATCAATCGCATATTTCACACTTAACTTTCATTAGTCATTTCTAACAAACATAACTCATATAACCATATCCATATACGTTTAAACTCATGTAATTCATCACGTCATTACATTTAACACGGATTGCTATAACATGTACCATACGACTTCCTATAATCCTACATTTACGACAACGAGTCAAATCATGTTTCTTATACTTAGTTGACTTTCAAGAGTCAACTATTACCCATATTTAACTATCGACTTATCATCATATACTCGTAACATCACAATCGACTATACGGACGACACTATATACAGTTCATCATACATTTGGTGTGCGTGCCACCTTCTAAACATAACGTACAACTAATTCATGCATAATCTTCTAAACTCATACATAGTGCATCAAGTCCTACTACTAATCATCATGTATCATTTCCAAATAAACATCAAACATAGCATCATCATATTTCTCCTAATTTATCTAACAAGAATTCATCATACCCACATAATACATCAATCTTTCAACAAGACTTGGACATAGGTGGTGATTCTAGTAATCATCTTCACCATAACTAACGGGTTTCACCTCTAATCATCAAATTAACGCAAACCATACATAACCTATGTTCTATACGAGGATTCTAACCCTTGTACATGATCAATTTCATATTAACTCAAGGATTAGAACATAACCCACTTCACCCATGATCACCAATCTTAGATTTAAGACATACCTTATGATCCCCTCGTGATGGTGATCATTTATCCATGCTCGGTTATGATTTTAAGCGTCATATTGCCTTTCAATTTGAGCATAAAGATGAAGTTAGGGTTTGAGGCTCCATGGGAGCCTCCTGCTCATTCTCGAACACACGTATGTGTGTGTTTGTGTGTGTGATTAAGTTATTTAATAACTTAACTTTCATTTTTCCCACTTTAGCCCATCGGGTTTGCCTTTAAAGCATAACTGACACTACGTTCATCTTTTAATAGTTTTCACCATGCATTTAACTGGTTTAAATAGCCTAGTTATTTATTTCATAATGTAACACATAAGGACATATTGCGAATATATAACATTTGGATTTTTTGGGCGTTACATGCTTTAATGTATAAGTGATTAAAGAAGAACATAACAACTAATCTATACTATATAATCATTTAATAAGTTAAATAATAGGTTCTATAACATTTTCATTCTAAAATTTTAAAAACTAAAACTATTGTCAAATAATTGATTAAACAATTTTTTTATACTTTAGTCAAATTTTAACAAAACTTCCTAATTTTAAGGATAGATAGTATAACAAACCTTCTATAAAAAAAAGTTGGAAAAAACTAAGTGGGAAACAATTTTTAAAATTTAAAACATATAGTTGTTATCGGTATTGTTTTATAAAGCACATAGGAAGATACTCCGTTGCCATTTCTCTCTCTCTCAGGATACTCTTCAGTCATCTTCCACCTTCTCCCATTGTTTCGTTTTCCTACTTCTGCTCCTCCATCCGCCAGAGGCACCAGCTACTAACAACTCCATATTTATCATTGTAGGTTTTGTATCAGGTACCTAAATTCACGAACCTTAATTCTCTATTGAGTTATTTTTGCTGATTGGTTGTTTTAAGCATTTTTTAGCTAGATCTGGTAAAATAACCCTAGGTGGGCTACTGATTCTTTATGTTTCTGATTAAATGTTGATTTTGTTTCTGAGATTTGTATAGTTTGTTTTAGTCGGCCTTATTTGATCATGGTAAGATGCAACTTCGGTGGTGGATTTTTTGAGAGATTAGTCTTCCTCCTATCATGAATCAACTCCTCTCTTATTCTTGACTCCCTTGACCCCAAGGTTTGTTAATTCATTACTTGATCTTATTTTTTTACTTTTCTGACATGATTTTAGGATTGAGTCATGTTTTTTTTGTTAGTGCTTCTAATGTTTGTTACTTTGTTTAATAGTATTGAATCATGTTTTTTAAACTTGTAATTTTGGATTTTCTGAGGATGGTGAGTTTGAAATAATCAACCTCAAATTAGAACATTACATTTTGCCTTTAAACAAGTAGATAATAGGGTACACTTTTATTCATCAAAATATTTAAAATTGTTTTTTACATAGGGATATGTTCGCAGTGGAATACTTTCTCCGGCTTAGGTAACTCAATTTACATAGGGTTTGTTTAGGTATATATATATTTAAACAGTTGTAAATTATGAATCTTTTATAACTTTTGTATGAAATCAAATACCTTAATGTGCATCATTAAACTTGCAGTGTTGATTCCGTTGAACGAGCATGGCAGATCCTTGGTCAAATTCTTGAAGTGCTCCTGGTGCATATAGTCATAGTTAGGTAAAATTGTTGTCTTTTGATACTTTGAAATGTTTTTTTTACATGGTATAGTCTATTATATGAGCTTGTGTTTCATAGTAGTATAATTTACATTATAGGTAGGATATATTTAGGCCTCCATAAGTGGAATAAGCTTGCAAACATTGGTTGGCTTGCTATCTCTTTCACATGCTTTGACGGTGAAATAAAAGAGTGGGAAGAAGGAACAGTGACTACCGGTGGCAGTTCGGAAGAAGGCGCACAGATGATGTATTTCAGTAATATAGGACATTAATATATTTAACTTCAGTTATTTTGAAATTCTTTTGGGTCTATTTCAGAAGTTATATTGTTGGTCAGCCTAATGGAATGAGCATTACATTCCATTATCTTTCTTGGCTCGCCCGTAGATGGAACAAGGTTTAATTTTTTTAGTATTATTTATAGATAAGGTGTATAGGTCTAATTCTACTTAATATTTTATAACTTTATTGATCTTTCATGTATAAACTAAATAAAATGATAACTTACTAAAACCTCAAATAACAAATTCACAGATCTAACTTATGATTTATGGTACCGTAGTTTGTTGATGAAGAATATTAAAAGTTTGGTTATAGAATATGGGCAGTGTCTCTCTGATTCTAACCTTATTAAAAAACCATTTGTTGTAGAATCTGAAGGTCTAAAGTTAATATCTGAGGGTTGTGATTGAAAAAGGTACATTTTTTTTCTTTTCAAGAAATCTTGACATCGATTTCTATTTTTAATTTGCTTAACGCTTTTGAGTTTTTGGATAAAGAAAAATGTTTATGCTTATTAATTCATTTTTGTTAGGGTAAAATATATTGTCTTTAAAATTGATAGTTCTTGATGAATATACAATTAGCTACAGATAGTTATTGAAGTGATAAAATAGGCTTAACTCGGCAATCATGAAAAACCGGTAAAATCTCTAAAATCCTCACCTCAAAGTTTACTAAACCATTTAATGTTAAAAGGTAATTGAGACAAATATAAATGATAATAAAATTAGAAAATAAAGAGGTGGAATTAGGAACTTGAAGTTATAAATAAATAGTAAATAAAATTCAAAGTGGAATTATCTGCTACATCGATTCATAACTAACCGGGGTCTTGAATGAGGGAACCATCACAAGCATTCAAGAAGCCATCATCGGCATAATCAATTGAAACCATTTTGAGTTGTTTTAAGAAATTATTGCCTAAACTTTTGAAACTCATCATATTATTTGCTGCATCTCCATCGTTCTCTCTTTCTTTGTTTTTTTCCGACGTCGACGACCATCGCAACCACCAAAATCAACATTCAAATGGTAACAGTTGCAATCAACAATTGAAGTTTGGTAGCTTGCCATCCTGGTCCATTTCGTTCGTCATCCTCGCATTACACGATAGCTTATAAACTTAACAAATGTTGCGCACCATCACCACTCCTTACCACCAATTTTGCTTTATTTTGAGTTCAAGGTAAGAAATATAACTTTTAAACCAATTGTTAGAACCTTCATACAAAACCCCAAACTCAATGTCTGTTAACGAACCTCCAACCGGATGTTAAAACATTTTAAGTACCGCAATGCAAAGTGTTGCTCCCGTCGCATCGCGCGAGCACCCTAGTAGTATATATATATATATATATATATATATATATATATAGATATACACTTTTAGCTTTGTACAAGTAAATGTGATACACAAAATGATTATGTAATTGTAATTTCCTAGATTCTCTTTCCCACTAATTTTCATTATCTTTCATGTACCACGTAACCTACATTATGCGATACTAACATATGTTCTATGTTACTCTATTATCATAACTATTTTTTATATATAAAAAAATTAAAAAAAAATTTGTTGTACTGCACATGTGCATTATATGTGTACTACACATGTGCACTATATCCGTAATAGTGCACATGTGCAATACAACAAAAAAATTAAATTTTTTTTAGTTTTTTTCCATGCATAAAAATAGCGATTTTTTAATAAAAATTTGTAAAAAAAAAATTGGTATGTTTTTTAGGCTTTTTTAGTTAGTTTTTTAGTTTTCTCATTTAAACTAGTTTTCTCATGATCCATTTCTCTCTCTCCAGTTTCATGTGGTGAACTAAAAGCAAAAGAAGCATGTGTCCATTGCATAGAAGAGAGTGGAAAAAAAAAAATAAGGGTGTATTGAAGGATCGAACTCGAGATCAACAAATAAAGAAGTAAGCATCAAACCATCTTGCTAAATAAATAAACATGCTATGTCAATATAAAAAAATCGCTATTTTTTATATATAAAAAAATTTCAAAAAAAAAAAAATTGTTGTACTCCACATGTGCATTATATGTGTATTACACATGTGCACTATATCCGTAATAGTGCACATGTGCAATACAACAAAAAAAAATATTTTTTTTTAGTTTTTTTTCATGCATAAAAAATAGCGATTTTTTAATAAAAATTGTAAAAAAAAAATTGGTATGTTTTTTAGGCTTTTTTAGTTAGTTTTTTGGTTTTCTCATTTAAACTAGTTTTCTCATGATCCATTTATCTCTCTCCAGTTTCATGTGGTGAACTAAAAGCAAAAGAAGCATGTGTCCATTGTATAGAAGAGAGTGGAAAAAAATAAGGGTGTATTGAAGGATCGAACTCGGGATCAACAAATAAAGAACTAAGCAACAAACCATCTTGCTAAATAAATAAACATGCTATGTTTTCAACAAAATATCTATATAAACAATTAAGAGTTACTGTTCATTGGCTTTGAAAATTAATATATAGATAATTGATTTTCTCATTTAAACTAGTTTTCTCATGATCCATTTCTCTCTCAGTTTCATGTGGTGAACTAAAAGCAAAAGAAGCATGTGTCCATTGCATAGAAGAGAGTGGAAAAAAAATAAGGGTGTATTGAAGGATCGAACTCGGGATCAACAAATAAAGAAGTAAGCAACAAACCATCTTGCTAAATAAATAAACATGCTATGTTTTTAACAAAATATCTATATAAACAATTAAAAGTTACAATATAATATATAGATAATAGAATAGAATGGTGTATACGAACTTGGTTACTTGAGTATATAAGCCCTTTCGTAGTGGGGCTGGATATGGCGCCCTTCCCACACATAAAGTTCTATGGCGCCTTGAAACACCATTACGGCCGGCGCTATAGTGGCTTTATAATTCACCCCGTGATATTTATAGCGCCTGTCACAGTGGTTGCTCTCTCACACACATATATATGCATACACACACATATATATATAATTGAAGGCCGGGTTATATATAACCCCATTTCCACTACACACTCAAATTATATAATTCTCCTCTCTTACATATTTTGCCACTTATCACATAACTCTTCTTATAGAACCTTATAAGACTTAACCATACCCATGGCCTAATAAAAAAGAATATATGTGCATTTACCCTCTCCAAATTTCAACACTTTAAAATATAAACCTTTGAAGAAAACGCATTCACAATTTCACATGGTCCCCATGGCAAATTATAAAACAAGTCTAGATTTGCAAAATTCCAAGTATTGATGACAACTCACATTTCGTCCTCTTGTGACTAGTTATATATTTCTGATCTTAATAAGTGTTTTTGTGCTATAATTAAAATAATTAGTACTACCTCCATCCCATTAAAAGTGTCATGTTTTGAATTTTCAAAGTCTTTATTTATAAACTTTGACTTTAATTATATATTTTTTGTGTTATATAAAACTTGATGAAAATTAACCCGATAAAAACATTTGTAAAACACACTCAAATCATATAACTTTCATCAAGTATTATCTAACACAAAGAAAATTATTTAAGGTCAAAGTTTATAAATAAAGAATTTGAAAATTCAAAATAGGACACTTTTAGTGGGACGGATGGAGTAATAATTATGCCTCTGGTTTATATGATGTTAAAAAAAAGGTGGACCCACTTAAATTCATAAGTACAATTAAATTTCTTTTTATTGTTTTACCTATTAGTTTTTAATAGTAAGACTAGTTTTGTTATTTTAGACTGACTTAATTGAAAAAAAAAAAAATTTCATCCTATCAAGGGATTATCCGAGCAACAAATGATTAAACTACAAGGAACATACATGTAATTTTAGAAATATGAGAACTAAAGGTGAAATATGGAAAACCACATGGAGTATCCAAGAAATTTACTCCTATGTATTATAATCTATACTATATGCATAACACAAGGGCATTTTAGGATATCTAAAAGTTAAAAACTTTTTTTTACTTTAATACATATAAGCCCGATTAAGACAACATAGTATGGCCGGAGTGGGGCAAGGGGGAACGCTCAAGCTAAACTCTGAAGCCAAGTGGGTCCGGTTAAGACACTATAGTCTGGCCGGAGTGGGGTAATGGAGCTCTCCAATTTGGGGATTGCGATAACCTTCTACGAGAAAGTCGCTGTTTAAAAAAAACATTAATAATTAGTTAATAGTTACGATTTATCTCTTATAAAAAAACTAACTACATCCATGATTTTTAAATGGTCATACCTTTTTTAAACGTTAATACTTTTTTATTAAAAATTTACACCATAAAAACTAGTATCTTATTCTCTTTGATTTGAGTATAGTATTGCTATATTTTTTTAATTAAAAAATTGATATGTTACGTAATTAACAATGTCTAAAAGTGAAAAATAACTGAATTGTTAACCAAAACCGAACTAAAAACAGATGAAATTGAACCGTAATTAAAAAAACTTAATTATCTGATAACCGATTAACCGAAAATCGAATTAACCAAAATCGGCTATCGATTTTTTTTGTACCCTCCTTTAACCAAAATTAAACGAACCGAACTGAAGCATTCATATTTCATATATTTCTAGCTTTTATACATTCGATTCATGCATTTCATATCTTACACCTCTATTTTATGTATTTATACTTCCATTTTATGTATTTATGCATCTATTTCATATACTTATACCTAACTTTCATGTATTTCTAAGCAAAAGTTTAGCCCAACTTTGGTTTTGGCTATTAACCTAAATTAAACGAATCAAACTAAAAACTGTCAATTTTAACCAAATAAACCGAACAGATTAACCGAAACCCTATTAATTAATAAAATAGACTAGTCGAGAACTTTGAATTCAGTTAAGAATAAGGGTGAAGGGAGTGGCACGGCAAACCCATCGACAAAGGAGAATGCCGATCGGGAACTGTAACACCCCAAAAATGGGTTTGGTAATTTAAACCCGGTTAATATAAAGGAACGGGTAAAATACCGTTAGGGGATAAAAGTGAACCCGTGAATGAATGCTAACTAGGAATAATTAACCTAGTTGATTATTAATGTCGTTGGTATTAAACGAAGGGTTGCAGCCTTATTTAATTAAAACGAAACGTGAGGGACCAAAGTGGGACAACTTGAAAGATGTTTAATTAAAAGAAAACACACACACAAACACACACACACGTGTGTGTGTTCTGGATCGATGTCCAGGAGAAAGAACCAAGGGTTCAAACCCTAGTTCTTGAAGAACCTTCAAATTGAAGGGTTAAATGAAGTCTAAATTCACAACCGAACGTGAATTAATGATCACCCAAGCAAGGGGATCATAAGGTATGTCTTAAAACTTAGATTTGATGATCTTGTATGAAGTGGGTTATGATCAATCCACGAATTTGTATGAAATTAAGCATGAATATGTGTTAACATCATCATAGGGAACATGTGTTATGCATAATTTTGACTAATTTGATGTTTAAGGATGTAAACCCACTAGTTGGGTGATTAAGATGACATGAGTGTTCAACATGTCCAATATTCATGAATTATGTTGTGTTAGGATGAACTCTTGTTAGATGAATTGAAAGAAATTTGGTGTTGATATGTTTGATGTTTATGTGTTAAATGATACTTGTTGATTAGTAAGAAGATTTGATGAAATATGAATGAACTTGGAAGATTATGCATAAATTAGTTGTACATGGTGCCTAGGAAGTAGTACGCACACCACGTGTTTGATGAAATGTCTAAATGACAATAATAGGTGAAGGTTATGTTATGATGATGTTGAGTATGCTATATGCTTGTTTGAATTGGCTAATGAAAGGCATATGTGGGATATGAACTTGATATGATCGTTCATATGTATAATCATGTATGCTAATAAGAATGTAAATGTAATGACATGAAAGTATAGGAGTCATGTCAAGATGGATGGGAGCGTGGAAGGCTAACGGGCCAAGAAGACTCAAGTAAGCGAATGCAAATACGGACGCGTAAGGTAAGTAAATCCCGGACTTACACTTTAGATGTAAAATATATTGTAGTATGATGATTATTGTTATACATGTGTGAAAGTATTAAACAATGGAAGTAAATAGGTAAGTTTATGGAAAAAGGAGTCGAAAGTGGATAAGAAAGTATGATGATGCTAATTGTTTTCTTTTAAGAATGAAATGGAAGTGCAGGTATACTAATAATGGAGAATGAAGGTTAAGTATGGAAGTCAGACGAGAGTGTCCGAATGGATGGACGAATGGACGTATATGAACGAGAATAAGAAATGTTGATGTTTGATTATGCACGTTTTAAAGTATATATATTATGTCACTGGTTGCTAATGAAGTAATTGGTTATGGTGACTGCAGGTTGTACAGGTTTATGAATGCTTGCTCAAGCTGTGTACGTGGTTGAAGATCGAGTCAAGACATGGATTGTACGTGGGTGTGTATGTGGTCACTTAATTCAATATACGTATGTTAGTTTTTAATTAATTTATGAAAAGGGATTAATGTATTTAAGTGAAAGAAAGAATAACTTATAAGAAAATTTTTAGTATGTGTTTTCCGCTGCGTTAAATTTGGTTAAAACGTGTTAGGGCGTTACAGGAACACCGCCGCCACCCCTTATAAACCGCTCGGCAAACTCAAGTATCAGTATGTGGTCACCGATCGACAAAGGCTAGCCGACAACCTCGGTTTGTGTGTGTGTAACGGCATTATTGCCGTTTAATCATAAAAAAAAAAAAATACTTTTTATTAATATAAATCAACATTTTACACCCAACATTTCTCCAAACCTTCTCCAAACATTCAACCAAATTATACATTATGCTTCTCTTTTTACAAATGGAAGGCTCAAGCAAACGCGATGGCAAGGCAACTAAACAGGGCGGCTCGAGTGGTTCAACTCCGCCGTATCATCCGCAACTAGGCTTCGCCACACATAGCCAACCTCCATTTTTTTATAGCCAAGGCATGCAACCGACTTACGGGTTCAACACCCAACCCCATCCAAATTTTTCGCCGCATAACTATTTTCCACAGGGTCCGACCACGGTTGCTCCAAATATTTATGATTCCCTAGACGACCAAAACACTTTTGACCCGTTTGGTTTTCAAACCCCATCCTCACAACGAGCCGATGTGGAAGATGAAGACGACGAAGAATTTGTGGCGGAAACTCAAGAGCAATATGATGACGAAGACGAAGGCCACCATCAAGAAGAACCCGCAAACGAGCCGAGAGGGAAGAGTGGTAAAGCGAAACGGGAAAATTGGACTCCTATACAAGAGGAGGCATTGGCCAAGGCTTGGGTTCATTGCACCTTAGACAAAAGAAAAGGCAACCAACAAAAGAAGAATAGTTTTTGGGGCAAAATTCTTAAGCACTTCAACAACACGATCGGAGGAAGCAGCCGAACCCATCATCAGGTCCGCTCCAAGATGATTACCATGCACGGAAAGTTGAAAATATTCAACGGGTTTTATCAGCAAGCGGTAAACTATTTAATATTCATACGTTTAATTTTTACCCAAAAAAAATACTTATTTTTTTTCTGTAATTTATTATTTTAGGACCGTTTACGTCCAAGCGGATCCGACGATTCTTGGGTCTTGAAGCAAGCGTTTAAGGATTACAAGGAAAAAGAACGTCATGAGTTTGCTCATATGGCGGCGTGGGAGGTCGTCCGAAGTCAAGAAAAATATAGCCAAGTTCCGTTGTTGGGTGAAGACGAAAGCTCGGGCTCGAGTTCAAAAAGAAAGTCGTCGGACTCGGGTAATTACCATCCGGATACACCGAATGCCGAGTTCACGAGTGGCCATCAAACTATCCCCGACATGAACGTGGATCCCTCGCCACGAAGACAAAAGAGGAGGGATAAAAAAACCAAAGCCGCCCCTTCTTCAAGCGACGATCCAAGAGACATAACTACTAAATTTGAAGAATATAGGGCGATGAAAAAAGAGTTGATGGATATCAAAAGGGTGCGAGAGGAAAAATATTTGGCGTTGGCCGAGAAGCAAGACGAAAATATGCGCCAGACTAAATTCGACAAGGACTTGAAGACGTACAACCGGCCTCACGACAATGTTCCCCCAGCAATGTTGGAGATCACGCTCGCACGAAAATGCGAGATAGCCGAAAAGTATGGATGGCCGTGTGATTTTTAATTTTTTTAGTCGTTGCGTTGTTTTAGTGTCGTGTAATTTTTATGAATTTTATGTTTTTTTTAAGTTTCATTTTAGTAATTGTTTTTTTTATTAATTTAATGTTTTGTTTGTTTTTATTTAACATATAATTTAAAAAAAACAAAAAAAAAAAGTTTGTCACTTTCAAGTGTCTAAACCATTGCCAACACTTTTCAGCAAAGTTTAAACTTTTTACCCTCTCTGACGTGGGACTCTCTGATTGGTCCATTTTAAAGTTTGCCACTTTAACCTGTTTAACCACTCCCTTCACCCTAATAACTGAACCAACACACTCTTGTAATTTCTTTGTTTCCCGTTGCGTCACAGAGACATCCTTGTACTAAATAGTAATATATAATATAAAATATAAAATTTTAACTCGTATGTTTCAAACAGAAAAAGATATTATTTGTTAAGTGTCCAAGTTAGGCTTTCACAAGAATGAGTTACCGTCATGTGATCTTAGCAATCTTGTAAGTTTAGGATAAGATCAAGCTGAGTTCCATAAACCATCGCGGATCCCAATGTAAAAATACAGTAAAAGAATTAAATTGAGCATTAAATCAAATTATAAAAAAAAATAAGGATCATGCTATTCACACACCTAAATCTTATTTCCACATCCTCAAAGCGTCCCGCTTTGGTCAAAGCGTCCCGCTTTGGTCAAAGCGGGGCGTTTTGGCCTGCTTTCCAGACAACCGGTGATGTGATGGTGTACGATGTTAGTTGAAGTGCTCCGCTTTTGGCCAAAGTGGGGCGTTTAGAGTTCTTATTGCAGACAAAGGGTGATGAGACTTGATAGGATGTTATATTATGTACGGTGTCGCGCAAAAGTGGAACGTTTGAACCCTAAACGCCTTGCTTTGGCCAAAGCGGGGCGCTTCGACCCTGATTTTTTGAAGTTGGTGTCTTCTGTCGAATGTGAACCCGAGAAACGAAAGGAATTTCGAGCAGTTGGTCGATGACATGATAGATAAAAGTCTTGACACGATCATATCCATTTTCAAGTATTAGACTAGATAGTCCAAGATGAAGTATATTAAAACCATTCAAGCCCACCAGTCTACAAAGCGCCCCGTTTTGGTCAAAGCTTGGCGCATTGGGTTTTTTTTTTTTTTTTAAATCAATTTAATTCAAAAACGCACATACAACCGTCGTAGCGTGTCGTATTTTGCCACTATAATTCATAATACGAAGTACAATGACAAAACACATCGTACTGATCCGGTATGATGTGTATACATACAACACAACACAACACGTTTAACTACAAGTGAAATCAAAACAGAATCGCACGAAATCATGTAATACGGCCACAGGTATGACCGAAGTTACCCGGAACGTGTCGTATATACCATAAACTAAGCATTATGAATTATGGTGGCAAAACACGACACGTCACGACAGTTTCAGGTGCGGTTTTGAATTAAAGTGATTTAAAAAAAATAAAAAAAACCAAAGCACCCCGTTTTGGTCAAAGCTTGGCGCTTTGGGGTTTTTTTTATTTTTTAAAAATCAATTTAATTCAAAAACGCACCTACAACCGTCGTAGCGTGTCGTATTTTGCCACTATAATTCATAATACGAAGTACAATGACAAAATACATCGAATACTGATTCGGTAGGACGTGTATACATACAACACGGCACGGTGAACTACAAGTGAAATCAAAACAGAATCGCACGGAATCATGTAATACGGCCATACGTATGACCGAAGTTACCCGGAACGTGTCGTATAGACCATAAACCAAGCATTATGAATTATGGTGGCAAAACATGACACGTCACGACAGTTTCCGGTGCGGTTTTGAATTAAACTGATTTAAAAAAATAAATAAAAACCCAAAGCGCCCTGTTTTGGTCAAAGCTTGGCGCTTTGGGGTTTTTTTTTATTTAAAAAAAATCAATTTAATTCAAAAAACGCACCTACAACAGTCGCAGCGTGTCGTATTTTGCCACTATAATTCATGTCTGCAGAAGGTGCAAGAAAATGGCGAGTGTTAGCTAACCTTCACCAGCCTTCCTTTAACACGATCCCTGCTGGTGCTAAACCTTTTCAAGCTTGTTTTCAACGGGGATATAATGCAATGATTCCTCTCAATTGAATAAACAGACACTCGCTTCATATGAGTCACTTGAATCGTCTCGGATGTAATAATAGTACGGTTAGTGGATGTAAATTGCTAGGGTGTGAGCACGAGGACGACGAGAGAGATTTGCATGTTGTTTTTATGTCTCAATCATGCCTTTACGCACACTGAGCTCTTTTTTATGCATTATATGCACATTTATGTATCAGCCTGCGATTTCTTCTGGAGGGTTCACCTATGGTAGTGGTTTGGTTGTTTATGAGTTGATTTGATTGTGAAATAGATAAGAAGGATGAGATATCGGCAGTTAGCTCGAAGAAGTTTCTCTCGATTATTGATGAAGTAGATTTCAGGATTTCATTTGCACAAACTATGGAGAACTTGTTTGCGTTATATGACACATGATAAAAGCGCTTCTCTAGACAATTTGGGATTATGTTCCGCTTTGTCATAGATTGTGATGGGTATATTTATAAGGCTTTTTTGAAAAGTATATTTAATATCAAATGCGATATTGTTAAATCTGTTGCTACAGCTCTATACATTGATTGTGGATTTAACTTGCAACATACATGGATGGTTTGTTCACGTTCAATAAGATTACGTAATTATATTTAATATTGTATGAGGCGTGTCAGAAGGAAGGAAAGCAACTTGATATACAATACCAGAGGAATGGCGAGTGTTCCACATATCTTCAGTGTCACACCCCCAAAATACCACATGCGGAAACCCCCGCGAGGCATGTGACGTACCAGGATCTAGCCACCAATCACATTGAACTCATAACAAGATTTCAAATAAAAACTTTCATTCATTAAAATAAAGCATTACAAACATTAAATGTAATTCAACGTGTTCAGCGGAAGCATAAATCATTAGTTAAGTATTTCATAAACCATGTGCATGAAAAACCATTAGACTTGTCTCGCGATTCCATGTATCTTGACCAATGACCACTCCAGCCTCCCAGACAGCAAGTTCCACATCTACACATATCTATAACCTGCGAGCATGTAAACAAGTGTATCAAACAACGCTGGTGAGTTCACAGTTTTATGAAAACGTTTGGTTACCAAGTGTTTAATCCAGTTTAATAACAATTCCGTAAGTAATGTTGATAATAACTCGAGTACCGTACAAGATGGCTTCCAGATTATTTTGCCCGTCCCCAATGCCCCCTATCTAAGCATTGGTCATGATTAAGGTCATTAGTTCACGCCCGTCCTCTCAGGTATGGTGTGAGGTTGCCAAGCCTAATAGCGCTATCAACTAATACCCCGTTACCTCTCAGGTAACTATTCGGTATAAGATGGGACTTAAGGTGATAGAAAATGAGTGTATTATCCAACATCCCAGTTTTTACCCAGAAAGACTTATTCCTCCCAGAAATACCCATTTAATTGTCCCACCCACCGGGACGCATGCTCAAGAGAAGTGAACTCACCTTAGACTGCTCGGTATGTTACGTTACATTACCCATTCCAAGTTGGTCAACCAAACCCTACCGAGGTTACCAAAGATGATCAGTTTCGTAAACACATATCCAAATCACGTATTCAGCAAATCACATGTAACACCATTGTCACGTAACACATAACAAACGCTTAGATTTCATACACGTTCATAACACAAGTTCACGTTCCAAACAATAGTTACCAATAAAATCAGTTTTATAATCAGTTAAATCACGTACTTTCACAGATTGCATTCATCACAAAAATCACTGTACACACGTAGCAAATACCCACTTCTCATACAAGTCCACATCCCATGTGAATGTCACATAACAACGTATAACATAGGAGTTTCTACTCACACCATTCCAATCAGATTTCTCATTCTTAATCTGCATTGTTATCATGCAACAAATAGTATTTATAATCCAACTATCCAATATCATATTCATCACATCTGTTTCACTGTTCTGACCATTTGCCTTCACAACGAAGAACCCTTATGGCGAAGGTCTATTCTTCGCCGAGAATGAATGCGACGAAGTATCCAAGTGGTTCATCAAACATCAGTCGACGAAGGACTATCCTTCGTTGGGGTTGAGTACGACGAAGAACCATAGAGGTTCGTCAAGAATCAGTCAACTAAGAACCTGATTCTTCATCGAACTAGATTCTTCGTGGGGGAGGTCTTCGTCGCCGCCCTCCACAGTGGTTACAATTCCCTTAATTTCATAACAACAGTTTACAATTTACTGGCATGATTATTGGATCAATCAGCAGTTTCTTTACAAGTTCGACAAACCCTAATTGTAACAACTCTCATCAAAAGTCATATTTATTAAATTAATTTGACCAATAGGAAACCCTAATTGAGACACCCAAGTGATTCTGCACAAACCCTAAAATTTTCAGAATAATCGGAATCAGGATCAGGGCCCCTAAAACTCAGGGGGGGGGGGGGTAAAACCTAGTTAACGATTATCTACATAAAACGTTGTCAAATTTAAAATTTACGAAACTACTGACTCAGCTAGGCTAGTCCCAGACGTGGCTACTCTATAAAAATTAGGTGTCCCTTACGGACCGTAAGGGTTAATTGTTACGGTCCGTAAGCCTGGCCAAAATTTCACTATAAATAGCAGACATTGGCAATCGAAGTTTGGTACTTGAACGACGAAGAAATTCGTTTCGTAGATTGAGATAAGCTCTGTTTATCACAATTAACACACACGATTCACTAATCGACGCCGCAATCAGGGTAATAACTCGATTGCTATTACGATTCAACGTCCGATCGATTATAACTATCCAACGATTGTTTAAATGCCGCTCAAATTGAGTTTATACTTTGTTATTCATCGTGATTTCGACTTGAATGTTTGAGTGCTGTTCGAACTCGGACTATACTCTGTCATTCGTTGTGAATCCGCTGAATTGTTAAGTATTGCACTTGTAAATCGTTGTGAGGGTTTAATCTCGTGAATTGTCGTAAATGCTGTATTAAGTTACTAACCGAATTGTGTGCCTGTTATTAATTTAGGTTAAAAGGCTAATCAGTAGGATAGGCTCTGCTCAACTAAATCTGCAAAGTGAGTCATTCTCTTTTTATCAAATCTGTTTACAAAAAGTATGTTTATTTTCAAGATTATAATTACAGTGATTAAGTTTATGTAGTCACCAAATTACAGCCGGTATGTGGGGTATTGTGCACATTACTGTTTTTATCACTTTAGGTGGGCGAACCTAATTAATGATACTCGTTACTATTGGGTGAACGGACTCAATAGTAATATGACCACAGTCACCGAAACGAGTCGATGACAAGTACTGTGGGTAATTGGTTGAAATAAACATTGTAATCTCTCTTAATACTGTGAATTATAATACATGAGTCGTTTTTATAAAAGAATGATTCACTCAGTATTTCCCGCTGACAAAACCTTTTTCAAACATGTTTCAGGTGATCTGTTGTGATCCAGGAAAAGTGCCGAGAAGCACTAGAAGCTTAAGGAAGTGGCTCAGTATAAAATAAAGAAACATGTTTTGTAAAATAAAGAGATTTCTTCGTGAAATCTCAAGATTGTAAATTACCGGGTTTTATCCCGAGTTGTGAAATAAAATAATCGGGAAATATTTCAGTTTTAAAAAGATCCTGAAGAAACTTCCGCTGTTAATTAAATACCACGGGATTTCTGTCCCGCGGCTCCTGAAACGGGTCAAACCGGGTCGGGGGCCGTGACAGAAATAAGGTGGTATCAGAGCCACTGATTTAAGCCAATTAAGTATTTAGAAAATACTTAATTTCTTATTAATTATTATTTTATGATTATGTGTTTTATTATCTGATTAATTGTGTACAGTATGGGCAGATCTTTATATGCTAGCCACTGTAGCAATAAATATAAATCTTTAAAATAATTTGACTCAAAGTTTTAGTACCCGGATTACCTACAGTCTAGAAACCTTACCCAGTATGAAATAATATTTAAAAGTTTTCTATAAAATTTTGTTATGATTTTTAACTTAGTAATTTTGTGAATTTTGCTAAACAGCATGAGTGACTTGTCTGACGCCCTTCAGAATTTAAATCTCTATCCGGTAAGAATAGAGGTTTCCAGAGATTTCAATAGGTATATACCAAACATAGAAGAACCTATAGAATTCAACGCTTTACCTCTCGAGAAAACCAAGCCTAAGAAATTGGAAATTGGGGAAAGCTCTAGGCAAATTGAGGGGTTTCCATCTCAAGAAGAACTAGATTTTATAATGGCAAACGATGATACTATTGAGCCTATTAATGAAAATGATTTTATTCATTCTCTTGAAACACAACTACCAATGAACTTAGAACCAGCTATTCCAAACCTTTCAATCCACTCGCAAATAGACGAATGGTTGAATAATGAAATACTGTTACAAAACCATCCCTATAAGCTTTTTTTCTAAGTTCAATCTAGAACCTTTACCAAATCCACCAATGAGTAACAAGAAAATGACTGAACTCCGCCATTTTGACAAAGAACTAGTAGATACTGGGAATAGGATCCAAGAGATTTTGGGACAGATCTCCTGGACTTACGATAAGAAGGAACGTCGTTACTAGAACACCAACTGATAAAAGATAGGGGGTTTATGGAACTGTAGTGGTGTAATAGTAATAAGTAAAATCAGTCTGTAAAATAACTACAAATAAAACTTTGTAAAATAATAGTATGTATTGATGCATACTATTAAATATAAATGGAAATCGAGAATCGATAGTTTTGGCTATATTGGTGTTATGAATTCTGTATAATTGTTTTGTGTAATTGTTATTTATTTGATACTAATAAATTATATATATTAATTATCAGATGGAAAACGCTAATAATGAACCAGTTAATGAGATTAATCAATCTGAGCAACAACCGGAGGATCAATATATGACTAGGCAGGATATAGAAAATATAGTTGCTCAAGGGATAGCCAATGCTATTCCAGCATTTGTTGCTGCTGTTAAAAATCCAATAGAACCGCAACAAATCGTTCCTAGCAAACGTATTTCTGAAGATAACTTCAGTAATAGTGTAAACTGAGGCAATGATCATGATAATCATGATAATGAACCACGGCAAGCTCCGCTCCCTAAGAAAATGAAAGCTGCAACACCTGGTTGCACTTTCAAAGAATTCCTTGCTTGTAAACCCACTGAATTTGCAGGCAATGAAGGAGCAACTACATCACTGCGTTGGTTAGAGAAAACCGAAACAGTAATTGCAATAAGTAAATGTGCTAAAGATGATCAGGTCATGTACGCGACAAATCTTTTCAAAGAAGGGGCGCTAGAATGGTGGAACACGGTGTTACAAGCTAAAGGAAGAAATAAGGCTTATGCCATGAACTGGGAAGAATTTAAGAGTCTTGTAGAAAGAAAATTTTGTCCCGAATATGAAAAAGATCAAATGGCAAATAGGTTTTTAAACCATAAAATGATGGGTGTAGATTGTCGCGGTTATACTTCGACATTCTTTGAATATGCTAGAATGGTACCAACGCTGGCTTCGCCAGAACCGGTACTCATTTCTCGCTATATTTGGGGATTGATTAGTGAAATCCGTAACATCGTTAAAGCTACGAGACCTCGCGCGATTGACGATGCGGTGGAATTAGCTAATACCTTAACCGACGAACTGGTACGCACGCAAGATGAAAACAGGAAGAAGGAACTGGCTCAGAAAATTACCCAAGGATTTCGTATGGGTAATAATAACAACTTCAAAAGAGGAACATGGCAATCTTCAAATCTGCCGTTTTGCAGGAATTGCAGAAAGAAACATTTTGTAAGATGTAGTGTAACCTGCAATTTTTGTAAAACGGTAGGGCATCGTGAAGAGGAATGCAGAAAGAAAACAAGAGTCTGCTATAATTGTGGAGAAACAGGACATTTTAAGCCAGAATGTCCTAAATTGGTCAAACCTGCAGACAACAAAGCCAAGACAGCCGACGGAGCTACTAAGAAGAATGTTCGAGCCTTTCAGTTAACTACTCAGGAAACTGAGATGATTCCTGATGTAATAGCCGGTACGTTCTTAGTTCACAACATTTACGCCAAAGTATTATTTGACTCTGGTGCAAACCAAAGTTTTATTAATACTTCATTCTGCCAAGCTCTTAATATACCCTTAACCAACATTAGGCAGATTTTTACAGTCGAAACGGCTGATGGGAATTCAGTTAAAATAGATAAGGTTTTGCAAAATATAGAAATAGGACTTTCAGGTCATAAATTTGCTGCAAATCTGTTACCTATGAAATTAGCTGAATTCGATGTTGTGTTAGGAATGGATTGGTTAGTAGCCAACCATGCTCGAATTCTCTGTGATAAGAACTCTATAGAAATTCAGGCACCCACCGGAGAAGTAATTGTGATTATAGGAGATAAACCACGTAAGCCTATGAAGTTCATATCAATAATGAAAGTTGCTAATTATGAACGAAAACAAGGAATAGTATATATGATTTCAGTAATCATTAGTACTAAGGGAAAAGAACTTAAGGAAATCCCTGTAGTCTCAGAATACCCAGAGGTATTCCCAAAAGAATTACCAGGATTACCACCAGATAGGGAGGTAGAATTTAGGATTCATCTAATTCCAGGAACTATACCGATAGCTAAGGTACCTTATCGGTTAGCACCCACAGAAATGTTAGAACTGAAAAAGCAATTAGATGAATTACTAAGTAAAGGTTTCATACAACCTAGTTCATCCCCTTGGGGAGCACCAGTGTTGTTTGTAAAGAAGAAGGATGGTTCAATAAGAATATGTATCGATTATAGAGAATTAAATAAAGTTACTATTAAGAATCGATACCCATTACCTAGGATTGATGATCTTTTCGATCAACTTCAAGGAGCTAGATATTTTTCTAAGATAGATTTACGCTCGGGATATCATCAATTGAAGGTACAAGAGGAAGACATACCTAAAACTGCTTTCAGAACTAGGTATGGTCATTACGAGTTTACAGTCATGCCCTTCGGGTTAACGAATGCACCTGCAGCATTCATGGACATGATGAATAGAATCTGTAAACCATATTTGGATAAATTTGTAATTGTCTTTATAGACGATATACTTATTTATTCAAAAAGTCAGGACGAACATAGTCAGCACTTACATGCACTCTTAACTTTGTTAAGAAAAGAAAAGTTGTACACCAAATTCTCAAAGTGTGAATTTTGGTTACAAGAAGTACAATTCTTAGGACACATGGTGAATCACGAAGGTATTCATGTAGATCCTGCTAAGATAGAGGCAATTACCAATTGGAAGGTTCCACAAACTGCAATGGAAATTAGAAGTTTTATAGGTTTAGCTGGCTACTATAGACGGTTTATTAAGGATTTTTCCAAGATAGCTGTACCATTAACTAAGCTAACCTGTAAAGCAGTTAAGTTTGATTGGGGACCTAAACAAGAAGAAGCCTTTAGAATCTTGAAGCAGAAATTAACCAATGCTCCAATCTTAGCCTTACCAGAAGGAACTGAAGATTTTGAAGTATATTGTGATGCTTCAAAACTAGGATTTGGATGTGTGCTTATGCAACGCAAGAAGGTAATTGCGTATGCTTCAAGACAGTTGAAAAAGCACGAAGAAAATTATACAACTCATGATTTAGAATTAGGAGCTGTAATTTTTGCCCTTAAAATATGGAGACATTATCTGTATGGAAGTAGGTTTACTGTCTATACGGATCATAAAAGTTTAAGATATATATTTGGGCAAAAAGAGTTAAACATGAGGCAAAGGAGATGGATGGAAATCTTAAGTGATTACGACTGTGATATTCAGTATCACGAAGGAAAGGCAAATGTAGTTGCAGATGCCTTAAGTCGTAAATATCATGAGAACTAAAGAAGAGTTCGTGCTCTCAGATTAAATCTACAATTAGATTTAATGGAACAAATAAAGAATGTTCAGGAAACAGCAATCCAAGATAGTGCTGAAGGAATGAAAGGACGAATAAAAGAATTAGAGCAAGGAGCTGATGGAATTTGGAAATTCTACAAAAGCAGAATTTGGGTACCTAAGCAGGGAGAATTAAGAAATAAGATTTTAGAAGAAGCCCATAAGTCAAGGTATACAATTCATCCAGGAAACAATAAGATGTACCAAGATTTAAGAAAGAATGTTTGGTGGATAGGTATGAAAAAGGATATAGCTAGATATGTTTCTAAGTATCTTACTTGTTCACAAGTTAAGGCAGAACATCAGAAACCTTCAGGTCTACTACAACAATTAGAAATGCCTGTATGGAAATGGGAACTCATAAAAATGGATTTTGTTACTAAGTTACCCAAAACCAGAAAAGGTAATGATGCGATTTGGGTAATTGTGGATCGATTAACCAAATCTGCTCACTTTCTGCCTATGAAAGAAACCTTTAGCATGGAAAGATTGGCAAAGTTGTATGTAGATGAAGTCGTATCTCTACATGGAGTTCCACTCTCCATTGTTTCAGATAGGGATAGTCGTTTCACTTCTCATTTCTGGAAAAGTTTCCAGCAAGCAATGGGAACTCGACTAAATTTAAGCACGGCATATCATCCACAAACAGACGGACAAAGTGAAAGGACGATCCAAACTCTAGAAGACATGCTCCGAGCATGTGTGATAGATTTTGGTGGGAATTGGGACGAGCACTTACCATTAATTGAATTCTCCTATAACAATAGCTATCATTCAAGTATCGAAACTGCCCCATTTGAAGCACTGTATGGAAGAAAGTGCTGAACTCCAGTTTGTTGGGCAGAAATAGGAGAAAATCAATTGTCAGGTCCTGAAATAGTGCAAGAGACGACTGATAAGATTACTCAAATCAAGGAAAGGTTGAAGACTGCTCGAGATCGCCAGAAGAGTTATGCAGATAATAGATGCAAGCCGTTAGAATTCCAAGTTGGAGACAGAGTACTGTTGAAAGTTTCCCCTTGGAAAGGAGTTGTTAGATTCGGTAAGAAAGGAAAGCTAAGTCCAAGGTACGTAGGACCATTTCCAATGATCCAACGTATAGGACCAGTTGCTTATCGTTTACATCTACCAGAAGAGTTAGCCGGAGTACATGATGTATTTATCCAATCTCAAGAAGTGTCTATCAGACGAATCTTTGGTAGTACCTCTCCAAGATATAGAGGTAAACGAAAAATTAAAATTTGTAGAGAAACCTCTTCAGATAGAAGACAGAAAAGTGAAGTTTCTCAAGCACAAACGACTAGTGCTAGTTAAAGTCAAGTGGGATTCGAAACGAGGACCCGAATACACTTGGGAACTGGAATCAGAAATGAAGAGAAAGTATCCTCAATTATTTCAGTAAATCTCGAGGACGAGATTTTTATTAAGGTGGGGAGAATGTAACAACTCTCATCAAAAGTCATATTTATTAAATTAATTTGACCAATAGGAAACCCTAATTGAGACACCCAAGTGATTCTGCACAAACCTTAAAATTTTCAGAATAATCGGAATCAGGATCAGGGCCCCTAAAACTCAGGGGGGGTAAAACCTAGTTAACGATTATCTACATAAAACGTTGTCAAATTTAAAATTTACGAAACTACTGACTCAGCTAGGCTAGTCCCAGACGTGGCTACTCTATAAAAATTAGGTGTCCCTTACGAACCGTAAGGGTTAATTGTTACGGTCCGTAAGCCTGGCCAAAATTTCACTATAAATAGCAGACATTGGCAATCGAAGTTTGGTACTTGAACGACGAAGAAATTCGTTTCGTAGACTGAGATAAGCTCTGTTTATCACAATTAACACACACGATTCACTAATCGACGCCGCAATCAGGGTAATAACTCGATCGCTATTACGATTCAACGTCCGATCGATTATAACTATCCAACGATTGTTTAAGTGCCGCTCAAATTGAGTTTATACTTTGTTATTCATCGTGATTTCGACTTGAATGTTTGAGTGATGTTCGAACTCGGACTATACTCTGTTATTCGTTGTGAATCCGTTGAATTGTTAAGTATTGCACTTGTAAATCGTTGTGAGGGTTTAATCTCGTGAATTGTGGTAAATGCTGTATTAAGTTACTAACCGAATTGTGTGCCTGTTATTAATTTAGGTTAAAAGGCTAATCAGTAGGCTAGGCTCTGCTCAACTAAATCTGCAAAGTGAGTCATTCTCTTTTTATCAAATCTGTTTACAAAAAGTATGTTTATTTTCAAGATTATAATTACAGTGATTAAGTTTATGTAGTCACCAAATTACAGCCGGAATGTGGGGTATTGTGCACATTACTGTTTTTATCACTTTAGGTGGGCGAACCTAATTAATGATACTCGTTACTATTGGGTGAACGGACTCAATAGTAATATGACCACAGTCACCGAAACAAGTCGATGACAAGTACTGTGGGTAATTGGTTGAAATAAACATTGTAATCTCTCTTAATACTGTGAATTATAATACATGAGTCGTTTTTATAAAAGAATGATTCACTCAGTATTTCCCGCTGACAAAACCTTTTTCAAACATGTTTCAGGTGATCTGTTGTGATACAGGAAAAGTGCCGAGAAGCACTAGAAGCTTAAGGAAATGGCTCAGTATAAAATAAAGAAACATGTTTTGTAAAATAAAGAGATTTCTTCGTGAAATCTCAAGATTGTAAATTACCGGGTTTTATCCCGAGTTGTGAAATAAAATAATCGGGAAATATTTCAGTTTTAAAAAGATCTTGAAGAAACTTTCGCTGTTAATTAAATACCACGGGATTTCTGTCCCGCGGCTCCTGAAACGGGTCAAACCGGGTCGGGGGCCGTGACACTAATTGCTACTCAACATCAAAACTAATAACCCCACAACATTAACATTGAAATACAATATCATGGATTAAAATAAGTCTAATCATATATAATCAGGATTCCAATCTAACCACTAACATTCTCATTCACATGTAAATTAGACTATCAGTTTCATTAACCAACAACCACATCATGAATATGAACGTATTCAAATTATCGAACCCTCATCATGAAAATTCTAGATTTACAATATTATAAATGAACCCTAATTTTACATAAAATCACAACATCAGGATTTTATCGAATAATAATGTTAGACACTAACCGTGATACCGAAGTGATTATTTTGATTGAGATAAAGGGCTTCAAGACCTAGATGTCGTCACACAGGGAAAAGAGGAATAATGAGCCTTAGGGTTTTGTGATTTGCGGTTACTTTTAACAAGAAGTTATACACATAAAATCTGGGCCTCAAATAACCTGGGCCGAAGGCCCCTTTTTGGTGAAATATCCCTTGGCGAAGAACATTCTTCGCCATGTTGTGAGTGTGATGAAGAATCTTCTTCGTCGAAGATTGGTTGTGACGAAGGACTAACCTTCGTCGAGGGGTGGTTGTGAAGAACTCTAGTTCTTTGTCAAGTGTGTTTCAAATCAAATGTGTTGTGCAACCCAAAGTTAAACATGAACATATTATGACTAAACATTACATAAATATCATGTAACACCCAAACAACGCAACAACACTTTAATCATTCAAATATCATACACAAGGTACAACGTAAAAAGAATTGTGAAAACAGGATTTGTGAAACAAGTGACGCGTAGAGAAAAGATCTTGAAATCTCGGGTTGTTACATCATCCCCAACTTGAAAGAAATTTCGTCCCGAAATTTGATAAGTAACCCGAAGCCGCAAGGTGTTAGATTAGGATGAGTGTGGATTTTTCCCGGGTACCACATCATCCCCAACTTGAAAGGGAATTTCGTCCCGAAATTCACCAGTTGCATCAGATTTAGATTGGTTAGTTGGGTATAATTGAGGACACTTAAGCTTCATCTGATCCTCGCGTTCCCACGTGAACTCCGGTCCACGTTTTGAGTTCCAACGGACTCTCACAATCGGGATTCGATTATGCTTACGAACCCTTGACCTCCCTGTCCATAATTTCAATAGGGTTCTCAACGCACTGCGACTCATCATCAATCTAAGGTTCTTGCAAAGAGACCGCAAGTGTTTCATCGGACAAACACTTCTTCGGTTTTGAGACGTGAACAACAACGTGAACATTGCCCAGTTTGTGAGATAACTCGAATCTGTAGGCCACCTTGCCGATTCCCAAAGCGTACCACACCCTCCCAGGGTGAGACTTCCAACATGACATGTTTGCCCTCTGCAAATTCTAAGGGTTTCCTACGCTTAACGGCTTTTCTAACGGTCATGCACTGCCCCCATACGATTCCCGATCTAAACTATCTTCCCAAGAGTTTTGAGTACAAGTCCTGGTCCTGAGATTAGGTTGTCACCCTCCTCAGTCCAACAAATAGGAGATCAACATTGCCTCCCGTACCATGCCTCGAACGAAGCTGCTTGAATACTGGAACGATAACTGTCGTTGGTGGAACACTCTACCAAGGGTATGTGTCTTTCCTAACCTTTACCAAATTCAATCACACATGCTGACAGCATGTCTTTAGTTTCTTAGATGATTTGCTCACTTTAGCCATTCCGTCAGAGGACGATAAATAGTTCTCCTGTCTGCATGTGAGCCAAAAGGTTTGTGCATCGTCCACCACAAGTTGGATGTAAATACGGACCACGATCATAGGTAATAGGAGTTGGCATCTCGTGCCTAGGAACCGCCTCTCTCAGAGAAATATTCACAAGTTGCGAAGACTCGTCGGTTTCCTTGATTGCAAGAAAGTGTGTTGGTTACGTGAGTCAGTAAACGTTCACCCAGGTGGTATCATTTCTGTTTCGAGTTTTAGGTAGGTCTGTGATAAAATCCATGGCAGTCTGTTCCCATTCCATATGGGTCTTCCTGGTTGCTGACGCAAACCAGAGGGTTTCTGATATTACACCTTGATTCTCACACAAGTCAAACATCGTTCTCATACATTGTTATGTGAGCCTTCATGCCCAGTCGCCAGTACAAGATCCCTAGATCTTAATACATTCCATCAAAAATTCAGACGAGTGGAATTTCGAGACTGGTGTGCTTCGCCCAACACCAGTTCCCCAGGTTGTCGTATAATGGGACTCATATCCGTCCTATAAGGTAGCGAATACCATCCGACTTTTGCCAGAAGTTGTTTCCACATGCCCCGCATAGGTTCAGCTTGAAGATTCTCTTCCTTGAATGCTTCGGTTTGGGCAGATGGAATCTTGATCAGGCAGGTTAGGGTCGATGGTGAGCTGCAAAGCTCGTGCATGTATGGGTTTCACAGTCGTAATTGTTCAAGAGTTCCATTCAGCGACGCCGTCGCATGTTTAACTCTTTCTGATCAAGGATATACTGAAGGCCCTTGTGATCGGTCTAAATAGTGTCTTTGGTACCGTACAAGGAACACCTCCAGATTCCAAATCCAAAGGCCATGGCTTCCATCCCAGGCTGTGAGTCATGCAATTCTTCTTATAAATCTACAACTGTTGAGAAACGTAAGCTATCACTTTCTTGCGTTGCACCCGCACGCAACCGAGACCCTGACTCGAGACAACATGGTACGCTATCAGATCACCTGTACCATCGGTAAGAACAATATTCAGTGCACTATAGAGTTTAGTTCTGAAGCTGAAAAGATGTTCTCCTGTTCTGTCCTTCATGAATACACAGTACCCCACTGTGTTAAAGCGATAAAAGCTGTATGATCTTCGAAAATCTCTTGATGAATCTGCGACGATGCCTAGCGAGACCAAGAAATTGCCGCACCTCCGACGGACTCTTTAGTGACTAATTTCTAATAGAACGGATCTTAGCGGGATCCACATGTATTCCCAATTTGTTGACTATGTGACCAAGAAAGTGTACTTCTCGAATCCAGAAGTCACACTTAACAAGACTTCGCGTGGAGTGGCTCCTCCCTCAGGAGCTCCATGATAAGATACAAGTGCCGCTCATGGTGTTCCTTTCTCCTGGAAATGATTCAAAACGTCATCAATGAACGCGGTTGATTCATGTGATCCATAAGGCTGCTGGTGTGTTGAATAACTCAAAGGTCATGGAATACAAAATCATAATGGCCGTACGGCGTTCGATATGCCGTTTTAGGAACATTCTCCCCTTGGGCTTCCATTTGATGATAGATCATTCGTTAGTCTATCCTCGAATGGGGGCTTGACCCTCACCACTGGTCAGCAGGTTGTCAATACATGGTCGAGACGAACGGTTCTTGACAGTCATATTGTTTGAGTTCTCGATAATCAGTACACATACGAGAAGGCCTATCTTCACGGATATAATTGGGGCTCCCCAAAGCGAAAAACTAGGGTCGACAAAACTCCTGTCCAATAGTTCCCGAAGTTGATTAGACAGTTCTTACAATCCTCCTGGTGCAAGACGGTAAAGGGGTACGGGTTATCAGGGCTACCCCTGGCATGCGGTCAAACTGAGATTCTATATAACAGTTGTGATAGTAATCCTGAAAGTTCTTTGGGTAGCACATCGAGAGTAATCCTGAATGGTTGGTGGATCCTTGATCCTCGTTTCCTTAGTCTTAACATCAGTAGCAAGTGCTAACATAGCGGGGTAATCCCTCCGTAGTCACTTTTGGGCTTTCATAGCTGAAATGATGCTAACCTTTGCACCACTCTGACACTTTAGGATAGACAACGATTCTCCACTAGAAAGGGGAATACGCAAAATTTTCTCCTCAAAGGGTATATCAGCACGATATCTGGATAACCAATCCACACCAAGTACTGCATCGAAACTATCCAGGATAGTAGAAGGAAGGTCGATTGTCGAACACTTGACCCAAAAGGTCGAGTTTGCATCCCAACGAACATAAAAGACTTCAATTGACTTGCCACCGGCCGATTCCACAACAGGTCTTGTTTCAAGAAGTGTCGGTGTCCAACAAAATAGGGAAAGAAAGGTTATTCACAAAACATATAAGTCAATATGCTGTTGTCATACCTGGCATCACCCACGCTAGCCGTAAGTACTCCTCCACGAGCACCATTTTCACCGTCGTCGCTATCGTCGAAGTCTCCTTTATTCCCATACTGAAGATTTTGAGCACGAACACTTTGTTGCCACTGTGGACATCGTCTCTAATGTCGCTGCTTTGGAAACAATTCTCTGTGATCTTTTGCCAATAGGGTCCACCTTCTCGCTATTCTTGTCACGTCCTAGGGTACTACCCATGTCACTGATAACTACACGTTCCATACTCCGGTCAATTGTCAGCGTTTATGCCCCAATTAATTCATAAGAGTTGGCTCCCAAGGGTCGCCGACTGGGGTTAGGGCTCGATTGAAATCAATCTGCTGGTGTTCGTTGTCAGAAATTAGAGCCGTCATATTACTGGGGTCGGTAAGGTATCACGTTCTACTTCTTGTCCATCGGTCTTGTGTCTTGACTGTATAATGCACGGTAAGTTGTTAAAGAATTACAGAGGTGACCCTATTTTTGGATCCGAGGCACCAAATCATTGAGTTCAAGTAAACGAGAAAAGTGAGGAAGTATAGACCAAACATTCGACGCTTCAACAACTAACTCTGAGACGTTCGCACTAGCACCCAACATTCTTATACGGTTTGCTAGACGTTCAGATAAGTGTTTGGATAACACTCGATAGCATCGAGTTTCGTAAAGATTCACAGGAGAGTGATAGGATCACGTTCAAATAGGAGACAATCATTGCTATGAACCCTATGGGTAGTTGTGTTTCACATTTGATCGAATAATGGGATGGAACCCCTTTCACACTTGTTAGGCCTCGCTGGGACTCACATGCACCCCACATTATTATTACTACGTGTGCACCATAATAGCAATGCGATTTTCATATTTATCTCAGTTCCTCCCAACTTATGCTAAAAGGTTCCTCCAATTTGAGTAGCAAGACAAAAAACACCACAACATAGATCAGGAAGGTTTAGGGAAGTGTCACACTATTAATCACATAACGTAGGCTAATAACACAGGAACTCATACTGTAGTGCTAGGTGTGCATTCTCATGCAATGTCATACATACGTGTACACTAGATATGTTGTGCAATAAGTAAACAAGAGACGGACCTTGAAATCTGGAGCTGAGTGTCATGGTCGTATTCAGTACTGTTCGGCTATAGTCTGGTTTTATAAAAACGTTTTAAAACCAAGTTCACTATAACCAGTGGCTCTGATACCAATCTGTCACACCCCAAAATACCACATGCGGAAACCCCCATGAGGCGTGTGACGTACCAGGATCTAGCCACCAATCACATTGAACTCATAACAAGATTTCAAATAAAAACTTTCATTCAATAAAATAAAGCGTTACAAACATTAAATGTAATTCAACATGTTCAGCGGAAGCATAAATCATTAGTTAAGTATTTCATAAACCATGTGCATGAAAAACCATTAGACTTGTCTCGCGATTCCATGTATCTTGACCCATGACCACTCCAGCCTCCCAGACAGCAAGTTCCACATCTACACATATCTATAACCTTCGAGCATGTAAACAAGTGTATCAGACAACGCTGGTGAGTTCATAGTTTTATGAAAACATTTGGTTACCAAGTGTTTAATCCACTTTAATAACAATTCCGTAAGTAATGTTGATAATAACTCGAGTACCGTACAAGATGGCTTCCAGATTATTTTGCCCATCCCCAATGCCCCCTATCTAAGCATTGGTCATGATTAAGGCCATTAGTCCACACCCGTCCTCTCAGGTACGGTGTGAGGTTGCCAAGCCTAATAGCGCTATCAACTAATACCCCGTTACCTCTCAGGTAACTATTCGGTATAAGATGGGACTTAAGGTGATAGGAAATGAGTGTATTATCCAACATCCCAGTTTTTACCCAGAAAGACTTATTCCTCTCAGGAATACCCATTTGATTGTCCCACCCACTGGGATGCATGCTCAAGAGAAGTGAACTCACCTTAGACTGCTTAGTATGTTACGTTACATTACCCGTTCCAAGTTGGTCAACCAAACCCTACCGAGGTTACCAAAGATGATCAGTTTCGTAAACAAATATCCAAATCACGTATTCAGCAAATCACATGTAACACCATTGTTACGTAACACATAGAAAACGCTTAGATTTCAAACACGTTCATAACACAAGTCAAGTTCCAAACAGTAGTTACCAATAAAATCAGTTTCATAATCAGTTAAATCACGTACTTTCACAGATTGCATTCATCACAAAAATCACTGTACATACGTAGCAAATACCCACTTCTCATACAAGTCCACATCCCATGTGAATGTCACATAGCAACATATAACAGAGGAGTTTCTACTCACACCATTCTAATCAGATTTTTCATTCTTAATCAGCATTGTTATCGTGCAACAAATAGTATTTATGATCCAACTACCCTATATCATATTCATCACATCTGTTTCACTGTTCTGACCATTTGCCTTCACGGCGAAGAACCCTTATGGCGAAGGTCTATTCTTCGCCAAGAATGAATGCGACTAAGTATCCAAGTGGTTCGTCAAACATCAGTCGACGAAGGACTATCCTTCGTCGGGGTTGAGTACGACGAAGAACCATAGAGGTTCGTCAAGAATCAGTCAACGAAGAACCTGATTCTTCGTCGAACTAGATTCTTCATGGGGGAGGTCTTCGTCGCCGCCCTCCACAGCGGTTACAATTCCCTTAATTTCATAACAACAGTTTACAATTTACTGGCATGATTATTGGATCATTCTACAGTTTCTTTACAAGTTCGACAAACCCTAATTGCTGCTCAACATCAAAACTAATAACCCCACAACATTAACATTGAAATACAATATCATGGATTAACATAAGTCTAATCATATATAATCAGGATTCCAATCCAACCACTAACATTCTCATTCACATGTGAATTAGACTATCAGTTTCATTAACCAACAACCACATCAAGAATATGAACGTATTCAAATTATCGAACCCTCATCATGCAAATTCTAGATTTACAATATTATTAATGAACCCTAATTTTACATAAAATCACAACATCAGGATTTCATCAAACAACAATGTTAGACACTAACCGTGATACCGAAGTGATTATTTTGATTGAGATGAAGGGCTTCGAGACCTAGATGCCGTCACACAGGGAAGAGAGGAAGAATGAGCCTTAGGGTTTTGTGATTTGCGATTAGTTTTAACAAGAAGTTATACGTATAAAATCTGGGCCTCGAATAACCTTGGCCGAAGGCCCCTTTTTGGCGAAATATCCCTTGGTGAAGAACATTCTTCGCCATGTTGTGAGTGTGATGAAGAATCTTCTTCGTCGAAGATTGGTTGTGACGAAGGACTAACCTTCGTCGAGGGGTGGTTGTGAAGAACTCTAGTTCTTCGTCAAGTGTGTTTCAAATCAAATGTGTGATGCAACCCAAAGTTAAACATGAACATATTATGACTAAACATTACATAAATATCATGTAACACCCAAACAACGCAACAACACTTTAATCATTCAAATATCATACACAAGGTACAAGGTAAAAAGAATTGCGAAAACATGATTTGTGAAACAAGTGACGCGTAGAGAAAAGACCTTGAAATCTTGGGTTGTCACATTCAGTGTGCTTTGCAAGCTTTTTTTGGTATCATCAAATTTTTGTACCATTTAAGACTAACTGTAATTTGACTACAACTTTCTCTCTCAAACCTTTCTAAAAGTAGAAAAAAATAAAACATTAACAACTAACAAAGATTGAAGAACAAAAGAAGAAACTGTTCCTCTTTGTTATCAAGCATGTCATCTAAAACAATTAACAGGACATTGTTGTTCAACAGGATTTGCTTCCGGCAATCTCTGTTAAACTTCTTCGGGATTTTTTGTACATTCGTGTGTTGCAGTTTTGAAAGATGACCAAATAGAGATCTGAATAACCGATACGGAAACCACATTTTTTTGCACTGGATAACGAATATGAACATTGTGTTTATCACGAAAGTACTGAATAACCGAGATAACAGCTCTGGTTTCATCAGGAAAACTAAAAGTACATAACAATATAAATTAGTCAAAGATATCATATAAATTGACAAATAAACAAGAAAAAGTAACTTATTACTTGATAAATTAATAACACTAATATACATATGTTTTGTAAAAATAAAATAACTTTAAATCAGCTTTAAATTATATATGTTTTATAAAAATAAAAGAAAAATCTACAACCTTTCAACAAAAAAACACAACCAAATACAGTCAAACAACAAACCAACAACCCATTTTTTTCACCAAAACCCTACTTTTTGCCCCAAAAATAATCTGCCAGACCAAAACGCCCCGCTTTGGCCAAAGCAGGGCGCTTCGGTACGAGGTCACCAGACAGGAAGTGACATGCTCAGCCTTTGTCTGTTGACTTTAACCTAAAGCGCCCCACTTTGGCCAAAGTTGGGCGTTTGGATGTGTGAATAGACCAAGGGGGTGTGTGAATGACCCGGGCCTAAATCAATGAACTTAGTACTTTTTTTTTGCGTAACAACCACACTACATTTACTTTCATTTATTCACTTAGAAGGGGAAGAATTTGGGTAAAAATGGTTTTATATCGGTTAAAAGGAATATGAACCAATATCAAATATCACTGTTGAGAATTTTCGCGCATTACGACGGGTATTAGATCGATATTTGTTCGGTTCTTTATAGTACTGGTATGATACCGACACTTAATACAACATCCGAAAGAGGTATGCCCAATAGGATATCAACACATACTTTACATCGATCGAAAAAAAGAATACCGGTACGGTGCTAATAATACTGATACCAAAACTGATGTTGTTAGGTCAGAATCGGTTCGGTTCATCACGACACCGGTATGATACCAGCACTCGTATACCCTACGACACCGAAACGAATACTAGTGATGGCCCCAATATTATTGATACCGGTACCGATGTTAGGTTGGAATCGGTTTGGTTCGTCACAGCACCCGCACTCTTATACCCTACGATACCGATAATATTTGTATCTTGAATACTCCAACACCCCATAAATATAAACTATATTGTTTTTGCTAAGTTGGCATTTAACTTAAATTATGTAACTAGGATAAGATTTAACCCAGTTAATTATAATGTCGTATTATAATAGAATATGCAAGAGATGCCCAAACAAAATAACTAACTAAACCTAATAGGTTAAAGTTGGACAAATGAGAAGTAGATTGATTATAAGCTGAAATTAATAAAAATACAGACACTTGTGTGTGTTCTAGTCGACTAAATAGACATGGAGAAAGAGAAGAACACCAAAAACCTAAATTTGAAGAATCTAGTGAAATCTGAGGGTTTGGCTTGCATGTTAATTGATTTCAAGTCCCTAACATCATCCAAACCAAAGGTATGTGGTAGCTTCTCACATTGTGAGATTTTGGTGTTGAAAGATTATTGTGAGTCTAGCTTGAATTCCTAGAAACGGAGTGCTGTTTGATGTTGCAATAGAGTTATAACCATTTTAGTTACTTGAATTTATGAATAAATTAGGTAATTTAGAGAATTGAGTAGAAAGTCATACATGATAGGGTGTTATGAAGTGGGTTTTTGTCAAAGACGTGAAAACCTCATTCTAGTATGATTAATTAACTTGCTTTGATGAATTGAAGTGTGTGTTAATTTGATGCCATAACTTGTATTGGATTTTTTGTTGTGAATGATGTGGTGATTTTGTAGGCAAATTGTTAAAAACACAGTATGTACTAGATCTGAACAAGATTGAACCCAAACCAAAGTGATTATTCCTGGAAATCTATATTCAGAATAATAAGAGTACTCAAGAAAACACATAACTCTCACCAGATCATCAACGTAATGATCTATAACATAAAAAACCTCACAAGACCGTGAATCAGAGAGAGGTTCACTAGATCAAACCCTAGATTTTTAGAGAGAAGGCTGAGAGCAATTACGGGTGAGAGAGAGTGAACTGTTGATGTATGAGTAAACAATCAGCCAAACAATAAGCAACAGCACACTTATATAACCTGGACCAGCAGCACCCTAAGCCCACACAGCAGCCCAACAAGAACGCAAAGACCAGCCCAACTCCAAAAGCGAGACCAGACCCATGAAACAAAACAAAACCAAAAGAATTAGAATAAAAACAGATATAAAACATATTGAATTGAATAAGAAAAATAAAGAAATATTATATTTTTTCAACACCCCCCTCAATTCAATATGCAAAACAATAAAAAAGACCCAAGTTTTTACAAACCTTTTCATGAGCTTGAACAAGCAGCCCTTTTGTAAAAATATCTGCAGTTTGATCCTCAGATGAAATACCAACAGTATTAATAACACCCTTTGAGATCTTTTCTCTTAGAAAGTAGAGATCTATTTCAAAATGTTTGGTACGCTCGTGGAAAATGGGATTAGCAGCTATGGATATAGCTGCTGTATTATCACAAAACAAAGGAACAGGAAGCTTAATATCAATTTTAAGTTCACTTAAAACGTTAAGAAGCCAAAGAGCTTCACATGTTGCAACACACATAGCACGATATTCTGCTTCAGCAGAAGATCTCGATATAGTGGACTGCTTTTTTGCTTTTCCATGAAACAAGAGAGTTACCAAGAAAAACACAAAAACCAGTTGTAGATTTTCTAGTGTTAATACATTTACCCCAATCAGAATCTGCAAAAACTTTTAGATCTAACGAATTCCCTTTTGAAAACAATATACCTTTCCCAGGAGAACCCTTAAAATATCTTAAAAGCCTTAAAGCAATTCTAAAATGACCATTAGTCGGACAATGCATATACTGGCTGAGGTAGTGAACAGAATAGGTAATATCAGGCTGGTGTGTGAAAGATAGATCAACTTTCCTACCAGTTTTTGGTAAACAGAAATATCAGGTAACACTTTAGTATCTTGTTCACACAAATGAGGTAAAACATGATTTGCTTCAATGGGATTATTAACAGGTTTACAGCCAGTCATACCAAACTCAGCTAGCAAGTCAAGACAATACTTTCTTTGAGATAAGCATAAACCATCCTTGGTCCTTAAAACCTCAATCCCAAGGAAATACTTTAACATTCCTAAATCCTTAATAAAAAATTTAGATTTAAGAAGAGACTTTATTTTAGCAATCTCAGTTGAATAACTACCAGTTATGACAATATCATCCACATATACAAGTAAAACAATAAACACAGAATTACTTGTTTTAACAAACACGGAATGATCACACTTACTTTGCTCAAACCCAAGATCAAGTAACACATTAACAAGCTTCTCGTTCCACATACGAGGAGCTTGTTTAAGACCATAAAGAGATTTCTTAAGTCTACAAACCTTGTTTGCATGGTTTGAACTATAACCATCAGGAAGAGTCATATAGACTTCTTCATTCAGATTTCCATATAAAAAAGCATTATTAACGTCTAATTGATATAAATCCCAACCAAAATTAATATCAATAGTTAGAACACAACAAACAATAACCATTTTCACAACAGGTGAAAATGTTTCAAAAAAATCTATACCTTCCTTTTGGTTAAAACCCTTAGCCACGAGTCTTGCCTTGTACCTTTCTATCTCACCTGAAGCCTTATACTTAATTTTGTATATCCATTTACAGCCAGTTAGCTTTCCTATTAGGCGGCAAATCTACAATTTCCCAAGTATCAATTCTATGTAACGCTTCTAACTCATCATTCATAGCAATTACCCAATTGTTATCAGATTTTGCTTCAAGATAGTTTTTAGGTTCATTACTTTTATTTAACACAGAAGCATAACACAGACTTTCAGAATCAAAATTAGAATAATTCAAGACTTTTTCGAGACCATACTTAACTTTACCATCAACAATAAAGTCATCAAGTTTAGAGGGAAATTTGACATTCCTAGAAGACCTCCTTAAACTAGTGTTAGGCTGACCTGAATCACCTCCCTCAGAATTATTAAAGTTTTCCTCAACTTCTATGTCATGCTTAGCCCTACCAGTATCTAACTCATCACTACTTGGTTGCTGAAAATCAACCCTGCCTAAAGTATTGTCTAAGTTATAACTAGGTTGCTGAGAGTTATGACTGAAGATTAAAGGACTTTTACTTATGTTATCATCATTGGGAGTAGAGTCAAAATTAGAAGTTTGGGTGTTGTTTTGATCAAATAAATCAAAAAAAATTAAGGTATTAGTTTCAGAATCAGAATCAGGCAAAGTTTTCTTTTCTTTAAAAGGAAAAACAGTTTCATAAAACCGAACATCCCTAGAATAAAACATCACTTCTTTGATCTAGACTCCATAGCTTATACCCCTTCTTTTCATTTGAATACCCAATCAAAACACATTTTTCAGCATGACTGTTAAACTTGTCATTATTATTTAACACCGTGCTAAAACAAAGACACCCTATAACTCTAAGTTGACTCAAAACCAGAGCAAACCCATACACAAGCTCATAAGGAGACCTACCATTCAAAACTGATGACGGAGTCCTGTTAATTAAATATGTTGCAGTTAGAATACACTCAGACCAGAATTTAAGAGGAAAATCAGCTAGAAATAATAAAGCCCTAGCAACATTTAATAAATGTCTATGTTTCCTTTCAACTATCCCATTTTGCTAAGGGGTGTGAACACAAGAAGTTTGATGAATAATACCATGATTATGACAAAACTCTTTCATTTGCTTATTTATGAATTCAATGCCATTATCACTTCTAAATATTTTAACATGTTTATCAAACTGAGTTTTAAGCATATTAAAAAAATCTTTAATATTATAAAACACTTCTTCTTTACTTTTCATGAGATACACCCACACAACACGAGTATAGTCATCAACAACCGTAAGAAAGAATCTAAAACCTTCCCTACTTTGAATTCTGTAGGGACCCCACACATCAAGGTGAATAAGATCACCTAAATTTTTGGTCTTATGTTCACTTAAAGGAAACGGTTCCCTATGTTGCTTAGCTCTATGACAAGTTTCACAAGGTTCAAGTTTAATACCAGTTCTAATGTCAAGTTTATTTTTTAAAACATGCAAAACAGGTTCAGCTGGACGACCTAATTTAGCATGCCAACGATTAACATCAAGACTTACACTACACACCTTATCAGAAACAGCAGAACCACAACAAAAATATAGACCATCCAGTTGACTACCAGTCACCTGGACTTTCTTTGTTCGAGAATCCTGGATATAACAATTATGTTCATCAAATGACACAGTAAGATTGCAATCCTTGGCAAGTTTATGAACAGAAACTAGATTAACACAATAATCAGGAACTACAAACACATCATACAAAATGACCTTTTCACTTAATTTTATATCACCTATTTTGGTAACCAATGCACTAGTACCATTAGGATGTTTGACTTTAATATTATATTCAGAAACATCCATTTGATTTATGAGATGTATGTCATTCTTTACCATATGTTGATTTGCCCCAAAATCAATGATCCACCCAACCTTTTTCCCAGTATTAATAAAGTTTGAAAAACAATAGGCATGTTTAAAATCACTAGTAGGTTTAGAAAAAATGTCAACATTACTGGTAAAGTAAACAGAATTACACCTACCAGCAAAATTACAGCATGAAGGATCATTTTTGGGCTTATCATGAAGAAGACTAAGCAATTGTGCAATCTGATCATTAGTAAAGGAACTCACAGCAGAAGAAGTAGTATCAGAATTTTCAACAACAATATTATTACTGACCCTACTACCCTAGTTCCCACCAGACTTTGACTTCATCCATGAGGGATAACCAACAAGTTCAAAACATTTCTCAATAGTATGACCAGTTTTATTGCAGTGAGAACACTTCAGGTTAGGATTAGGAGTTCTAATACCTTTTTTCTTTGTATCAATAAACTGGTTAGTTTTAGTTGCAAAACCAACAACACTATTAAGGGTTTCATCAGGAAAATTTTTTGAGTTAAGATGAGATTCTTCCCTTGAAATAATTGCGAAAGCATCCTTAACAGAAGGAAGAACTTCTCTAGTTAAAAGATTTGTTCTCACTGACTGGTATGTACTATCAAGACCCATTAAGAATTGCATCAACTTAATCAAATGATTAAAATCATTAAACTGTTTAGAAGCATTGCAAGTACAGGTAGGTAAAGCAAGTAACTGATCCAACTGTCTCCACATACAATTCAATTTATGATAATATTCAGATACAGGCATACCACTTTGAGTAAATGAATTAATCTTTTGATACAAGTTAAACACAACCGACCCATCAACCTTATCATAAGTTTCCTTCAAATCTTTCCAAATATCAGATGCTAACTTAGAGTAAACATGACCAAGATACAGATATTCAGACACAGAGTTAAGAATCCAAGTAAGAACAATAGAGTTACATCTGTCTCACTGTCTACCTAGCACCTCATCAGAAGTAGATCTAAGACAAGTACCATCTATAAACCCTATTTTGTTTTTAACTTGTAATGCCAGACTCATAGAATTTGCCCAAACTAAATAATTTTCTGTGCCCTTAAGTTTTATATTAACAATAGTCAAATTTGCACAATCACTAGGATGAAGAAATAAAGGGTCACCTGCATCTATTTTGCTAACCAGAGTAGCACTAGAAGAAGTATTAGTAACAATAGTATCACCCATGATAAACAATAAGCAATGAACAGGCAACAAACAACACAAATGGCGAAGCTTGGACAGAGGTCAGATCAGAGGTTCGTCACTCAATAGGTGCCTCCGCAGACAATATCCAAGGAGCCAAAAACAATCAGAAAGTAAAAATAAGAGAGAAAGGGATGGAACAATCTCACAGTGGGTGCAAAAACTCCAGCAGATCAGGCCTGTAACCTTCACTTAGGGTTACAAGAACCTGATTAGAAGAAAAAAATCCAAGTTCTGTTGGTTTGCCTTTTAAAAGAGACCAACGAGAACTCTCTTCGAGAGAACAAGGAAAACCCTAGAAAACAGGGTTTCAATCTCCATAATCGGCATGAACACCAGTACAGGAATCGGCAGAACCCACCGGTACTACCAAGACTCCACTTGATCAGCCAATAAACCCAGATGCAACCGGATCTGAGAAAAAAAAACACCTTCGTCAAACACGGCGGAAGATGTCTAATCTGAAGACAACAACCCAGACCTTCAAGAAATCAATCGAAATCTTCAACAAGTAGATGAAAACCCCCAAAAAACTATGAAACCCTAACCAGAGAATCAAGAATCGGAGACTAATAACGGAAGCGAACAACTCAATGAACGTATCAGAGCTCTGATACCATGTAAAAAACACAGTATGTACTAGATTTGGACAAGATTGAACCCAAACCAAAGTGATTATTCCCGGAAATATATATTCAGAACAATACAAGTACTCAAGAAAACACACAACTCTTACCAGATCATTAACGTAATGATCTGTAACATAAAAAACCTCATAAGATCGTGAATCAGAGAGAGATTCACTAGATCAAACCCTAGATTTTTAGAGAGAAGGCTGAGAGCAATTACGGATGAGAGAGAGTGAACTGTTAATGTATGCGTAAACAATCAGCCAAACAATAAGCAGCATCACACTTATATATCCTGGACCAGCAGCACCCTAAGCCCACACAGCAGCCCAACAAGAACGCAAAGACCAGCCCAACTCCAAAAGTGAGACCAGACCCATGAAACAAAACAAAACCAAAAGAATTAGAATAAAAACAAATATAAAACATATTGAATTGAATAAGAAAAATAAAGAAATATTATATATTTTCAACACAAATTAAGCTAAAATGATAAGTTGTAGATAATGCACACCAAGTGTTCGATAATATGCCTATGTGAGAACTAATTGCTTTTAACTCATGAAAACCTTGGTGAAATCATTAAGATTATGGAAAGTGATAATTGATAAAAGGACTATAAGTGATTATGTGTTCTAATAATCACTTGGATTAAATTTAGGCAATTCAAGTGAAGCTTCAGGAATCCGAGCCGAGAAGAAGCACGTTAAGGGTGATTTCTAAGGTGCGTAGGTATATTGTTACATTTTTACTATACTACATTGTTGTTGAAAAGGCTAAATGACATACTAGAAACGTGTTTTTAAACAAAACCTTATCAAATGGCATGTAAAACCGAAGTATAAATGACCCGTGGGGTCATAGAAGTGGAGGTATTACCTAACGTGACTAAATGTGGTCATGGACCATGGCAAAAATTGATGAGAAAGATGGTTGTCACTCGTGCTTGTTGAGAATCGAGAGTTGCAAACTATATGGGTCGCATGTGATCTATAAGGTCATAAACGGTGCAATTTCTTTTTTTAAGAGGTAAAATGTCTGCAGTCTGCGACCACATCTGCAGACATCCGTTGAAGAAGAGGTGGATCAAACCTATGCAATCTGCAAGGTGAAGGTTGTTTGTTTTTTTAACATATGTAGACTTCTAAAATAAATTGGTGGTGGTGTATTGACAGTGGTGGAGGTGGACGGTGGTGGTGGGTGGTGGATGTGGACGGTGGGTGGTGGTGGACGATGGTAGTAGACGGTGGTGGTGGACGGTGGTGGTGGTGGTGTGGGTAGTGGATGGTGATGGTGGTGGTGGTGGATGGTGGTGGTGGTGGTGTTTAACCCTCTACAAACCCTATGTCACACCCTCAAATTTCACATACGGGGTTTTACCGCGAGGCGTGTGACAAACCAACATCAAACCACTAATCATGTTGAACCATTAAAAAATAATCAATAAATATTTAAGTACCACATTCAACATGAATAGTGATAATATTTTAAGTGTTACAAAACCAAAGTTTAAGTTTAACAACGGAAATTAAAGGTATAAAAACCCAGACATGGAAAAAACCCACAATTGTTTTGCATAATAAAACAAAACAGTTTAATAAAGCAATGACGCTCCAAGCTGCAAGTCCCCAATATCCGGTGGGCCCGATAGATGGGTATGCATGACGATTGATAACAGATTCATAAATATGCAGCGGAAGATAAGATGATAAAATAATAATGTAAAAGTTTGAAATTTATTAAATAAAATTTATAAGTGTTCAATACAATGTCCCACAAGTAGGATCTTATATAAAAGTGATCTTAGGCCATCATAGGCCTTTAAGAAGTTGAGTCGCAAATTCCAGAGCTTTTCTTTTGACCAAGCCATTCCACCCTATATTCAGGGTTCGTTACCTACGGTTTAATCTTTTGAAAATACATCAGTTTTCACTGGTAAATACAATTAACCGACTCTTTTAAAAATCATTTTCATAAATCGTTTGATACATATTATGATAACCTGTGGGTTAATCATTTAGTATTTCATTGGGATACATATCTTGTCACCAGTTTTACATGCTTGTCATTACAGCTGGGTACCAGAAATCTATGCCGGTATGTGAGGATGGTACACACCACCTTTAATACGTCGTTTTCCAGGAGTATGCCTACTACCCTGTGCGTATTTTGTATGGCCATTCCTAGTTGATGAGTCGGGACGCCCAGGCACGGCACCATTACCCTGAGTGTTTAATGTTTTTCAAGCAATACGGATTAAGCCAGATTCCTATATATATGAAAGCATTTGCCCATTTATATAACCCGCTCCAAGCAGCTAATGTTGTATCCCAAGTTTTCAAATAAAATTATGCTAAAAGTATTTACTTTTGCTAGCAATTAAACTGTTAAATAAGTATTTGTAGCAAAGCCATATTTCAAGTTGTTTATCCTAGGCACGATTATCTAGAAGACTCTATAATCCAGAATGAAACATATTTATATATCCGTTAGAATGTTCATGAGTCTTTTTGTAAGTTACTTACTTGACTCGCTACTTAGAATATTGTTCAGTTTTGCTAGATTAAGCCTTGACCGGGTAGAATGTGGTTTATATCCTTTTGAGTGCGAAGCCTCGTCGAATATGGGTTATTTAACCAAACATTCTGATTTGGAGTGATTTTGAAAAGTTTAATCCCAATTCGACTAGTTTATATATTTTATATATATTAAACTAGTCATTTGCGTAAATGCGGAATCAGAAGGTCAAAAAGGTCTATGACAATTCCGTTATGTCAAAACATACTTTCACATATTATATAATAAGTTTCGAGGTTAAATTATGTGCCTTGTAGGTTTTAAAACCATTTTTACGCCAAAAGGGCGTTTTTGACATTTTTAAAGTATATATAGTGGACTTGTCGATTTACCCTTTGACGTGTTGGAGCGTGTACGGATTTTTAATATATTTTTAGTACCTTTTTACCCTTTAATCAACCTTTAAATTTATAAAACACGATATAAAACTATCACTCTCTACAACACGCTAGGGAAAGTGCACCCATCGTTGGCGTAGTATAGTGATGGTAAGATACCGAGGTCGTCCAAGAGCACAAGAGCTTTTAATACCGGGATATCGTCGACGTCTAATCTAACCAAATATATAGAAAAAAAAATTGTTTTTAAATAAATAAAAATGCAGAAATAAAATAAATAAAAACAGATAGACAAGATAGAATCACTTGGATCTCACTCGTCATCTATGTATACTTTGATGACTTCCTCGCTTTGGGTTTTTAAGAGATTATCTTTGTCACATCCCGACCACGTAAAACAACAAAACGTGGCGGAAACGTCGGGGGAGTGTTGTAACAGAATCATTGTTTCACAACCATCGATTAAACAATTTCGTTTTATTGAATTAAATGTATTACATTACATTGGAATTTGAAACAAAACATGAACAAATAGACTTTCATTGTTATTAAGTTACTAAGGCCTCGTCCATTCCTATGTGAGCGTACACAAATATCATCATCAATCATCATCAAACATCATCAACTATGGTACCTGAAACACATGTGAAAATACGTTAGCATAAAAATGCTGGCGAGTACATAGGTTTTATATGAGTGTCGGATCCATGGCTAGTTTACATGTTGCAATACTTAATTAAAAACCTTGTTTTTGAAAAGTATAGTATTGCGACATAATTAACCAACTCAAATCAAGTTGGTTATAATTAATAAAATCTCATAGCCATGATTCTTAACTCCAAAACATTTGTTTTATTATATCAAATTGTAAAACATCTCGTAGAAACTCGTTAATAAAACTCGTATGGTTTATATTATTCAGAAAACATCATTGTGTGACATCGTTTCAAAATCGTTTAACCAAGTGATCTAGATAACGCAACGATATATAATGTGTTAAAAGCAGTTATATATAGGAAGTACCAGAGGCGTATCCACCATGCTTTTAACACATTACACCCGCCCCCTTACCTAATCACTTCCCTAACCCAACGGTTCAAATAGTTACAAATGGTTAACATAAATCAAATGGTTACAAATGGTTCACATATATCAAATGGTTACAAATGATTCCCATACATCAAATGGTTACAAATGGTTCACATATATCAAATGGTTACAAATGGTTCATATGCATCAAATGGTTACAAATGGTTCACATATATCAAATGGTTACAAATGGTTCACATACATCAAATGGTTACAAATGGTTCTCATAAATCAACGTTTACAAATGGTTCAAACAGTTCAAAATGTAAAACAATGGGCTAGCATGTTAAGTGAACATACATAGCAAAACATAATGAAATCATGTACTATATATGTACTAATGAACATAGCAAGTATATGATATAAAAACATGAAAAGCATGAAAGTAACAAGTAGGCACATGTGTTCCACCCCAAAATAGTTTGAAAACAGTAAAAGAGGGGTCTATGTACTCACTTGAGGGTGCTTAGAAGTCTTGAACAACAACCAAGCAAAGCTAGAGGGATCACGGAATCAAACGACACCTAATATAGGTAACTATGTAAATAACCGGACCTAAATCGGGAGATCGGATAGAATGAGGTTTCGTAAACCAAATGAGTATAGAAACTCATGTAATATGGTTTAACAAAGCCTACATTCTAAAAGGAAACCTATCCTAAGTGCTTACGACCCGTTGCGACCCGTTTAGGTAGCTTACGCTACTTTAATGCGTCGTTCGCGTAAAACGCGTTCGAACCGCCTAACTAGTCCTATGATAAGTAATATATGCCTTAACATGTCTAATAATGTTGCCTAATCAGTTTAGATGTCAAAATTTAAGTTAAATATGCTTAAAATGAATTTATGCGCAAAAAGGGCATTTTGGTCATTTTCCTAAGGCATATAAATTACCTATCATACAACTAACTAAACGAAGTGACCATAAGGTATAACCTCGGAAGGTTATTCCCTATACAACTATGGTCACCTAATGTGTTGGGTCGGATTCTAATGATCAACCAAATGGGTCGGGTTCGAAAGTCTAAGCGGTTGTTTAACAAGCTAAACATGTTAAAACATGTTTAACGACCCTATATAAGCACTAAACCTAAAGTGACGAGCTAAACATGTTAAAACATGTTTAACAAGGTTTGAAAACAGGTTTGGTATCAAAACAAACGGTTTTGATACCCAAGAGTAGTTTGGTTACAAAATACGCATAAACGCGTATTCTGGCCGAAACTACGACTCGTCACTATGCCTAAATAACGTGGTGATCAGTAGGTATAGTCACGAGAGACTAAAACCATCGTGATTACATTCACGTTATGAAGTTCAAACGAACTTCGTGTTGACCATAAACTGATCAATGCAGAAAGTCAAACAAAGTTTGACTTTCATGCTAAAACGCATAAAAGAACGAAAGAGGACTTACAACGGGTCCGAGCAATGGAGTCTTGATCCGATTATTCTCAGGTATGAAGTGAAAAGCACCTCAACTTAGAGATCAATCAGATCAAGTGTGAAGAATGCAAATGAGGAAGGTGGGTATTTATAGAAAGTGAAGAACCGTTAGGATTGTTCCACAATAAACGAGCATCAATCTGGATCGTCCAACTGGGCACAAGGTTTTGGAATACTAGGAGTGCCCCAAAACCATCAAATGGTATTGAAAAAGTTACAAAAAAGACCCCCCAAGTTCAATCCCGTTGATGAAAAATGCTAAAAATCAATTTTCTGCCCAGATAGGGCCATGGCGTCGCGCCACGGCAAAGGCTTATGGTGGTGGCGCAGCGCCACCATGTGCCAGCTCCAGCAATTTTGCCAAAATGGCAGAAATGGTCCCTGCAACACTTTTAAGCCATTTTTGATGCGTTTAAACCCCGTTAACCTCATTTCAAGGCTCTAAAATGAAGTTAAAGTATAGGGAACTTGAAATATGCTAAAAAATATCCCGGATGCCGGTTTGTTTGGCCGTACGGTTGCGTTATTCGGTTAATTACGACGAAACACGAACGAACGCGAAAAACGATCCAAATTACGCGACGAAAGGATTTTTATCAAGCCAATCACTAAAATAAAATATTTTAATGATTACATAAATTTTTGGATGTTCGGATATATTCAGAACGTAAGATATGCGCGAAAATGCAAACTTATACACTTTTTGACGCTTTTAGTCCCTGAATGACCAAAAAGTTTATTTTAGCATACCGAACCCCTCAAAGCCTATTTCTAAGCTATGTAAAGGATATTTAGGGTATGTTTAACTTATGATCAAGTTCCGGAATGTTCGTTACAGTATGAATCGACATACTTTCACAGTTTGTCGAAATTAGTCCCAATAAGCGAATAAACTTGATTTCGCCACACCAAACCCTCCAAAACTCATATCTAAGTTATGTAAAGGTTATTTAAGGTATGTTAAGCCTATGTCACTATTCCGGAGTGTTTGTTTCATTAAACTGGTTATATTTACGCATCAGATCGCGTATAACCTTCCAGAAAGCGATTTAAAGCCCGAAATCGAACAAGAATTGATATGTGAAAATGATACACATATTTTTAACAAATACAAATTATGAAACACAATATTTCATTAATTTGGTTTTTGTTTGATGGTTGCAGAGGCACAGGTGTCACAGTCTCCCCTACTTTAGGAAATTTTGTCCTGAAATTTATTCGTAGGAGTCTGCCTGTGACGTTGTGTTAAATAACCATCAAAGATATGCAAGGCATAATCCTGTCATTTCCTTCAATGGACATTCTTCAGAAACGAAAATGGACGGAGTCATTTTCAACAGGCATTCTTCAGAAAATAGAAATGAAGGAATAATCAAGGATATTTATTTTCCCTCGATGGATATTCTTCAGAAATGAAAATGAACGGAATGAGTCATTTTACTCAATGGGTATTCTTCAGAAATGGAAATGAAAGAAAAAAATCAGGGATATTCATTTCCCTCGATGGATATTCATCATGTCACACCCCCAAAATACCACATGCGGAATCACCGCGGGGCATGTGACGTACCAGGATCCAAGCCACCAATCATATTGAACTCATAGGTATATTTAAATAAAACTTTCATTTGTTAATATTAAGTGTTACAACGTTACAAATAATTCACAGTATACAACGGAAGCATAATTCATTCGTTAAGTGTTTATAAACCACATGTAAAAACCATTAGTCTTGTGTTGCGATTCCATGTGTCTCGACCCATGATCACTCCAGCCTCCCAGACAGCAAGTTCCAACTATATGCACATAAAGACCCGCAAGGCATGTAACAACGAGTCAACAACATAGTTGAGCGAGTTCATAGTTGGTTGTTTAGTTTTAAAAGTTTGTTTTGAAAACCATAAGCTGTTTCGTAAACGACGAGTTAACCAGTATCTTTGTTTCCCAAACCATATCCATAATCAGTGGGGGCTTCCCCATGTGAACCACTAGACCGTTACCAAATCGACAACTGACGAAAATAAGTTGTGCCCTACGTCAATGTCTATCATCATTGACTAAGTGCCCAGATCCATTAGTACACGCCCGTCCTACCGGCACGCTGTGAGGCTTGTCAACCCTAATAGCGCTATTAACTAATGACCCGCTCGCCACTGGCCCGACGATTAAGTCGATATAAAAATGAGGGACTTCATGATAGAGTTTTGTCTAGTAAGTTTAAGGTTGTTGTCCTACCCAAGGAGGACGAACGTACGTATTCTACCCAAGGAGAATACGCATGATTAATATTGGCATCCTACCTGTTTTGGTCAAAAATCAGGCTAGGATAATGCAACCAAATCTTTGTTGTGAGGAATGATGCTTGAAACAATGAACAAATGTATGAATAGCTTGCAAAAATGTAATGAACAAGTGACACGAGGGTTTATACGAGGAAAAAGCCCTTGATCAAGAGTTGATCTCCGGCATAAAAAACTCGGGTGATGGAAACTACCGATCACCAACTATAATTAAACAAATGATTGTTACAACTCGGGATGATAACAAGCTTGTTACAAGGATCACTAGAGTGCAATGTGTATGAAATCGCCAAATGTACTGTTGAGAGCTTGCGAGAGTGTGAGTGTCAGCTAACTTAGCCAATTGTTCTAATCCAAGCTTGTTATCCCCTTTTAAAAATTAGAAATAACTAGACAACTAATTATCCGCTAAATGTGCAAGCTTCCCACGATCTCCATAACGTTCACAAAGCCATGCACGTGCGGAATATTGAGGGCATATTCCCCAAGAATATCGACAAGACTTGGTCCATGCATATACTCCTGCAAAACAGACTCAAACATAGCGAAGGCAACCATTAGTGTAAGGATAACAATAAGGATCCTGGATCCTGATCCTGCAATGACTTCTGAGGATCCTTAATTCAAACAGAATTGAGGATCCGTGATTCTGGCAGTATTTGAAGATCCGTGATCCTTAGGTGTAGAAAATTTATCCCTAACAATTGCCCCCAAAATATGAGGAGTAAAGTGTAAATTAACGAGTTATATTTTTTAATCTTATCTGCAACTAACTAGCCAACGAAATTATAGCCGTTTGAGCCGAACTAGCTGTTACACCTCATACGTCATTGAAGTGACAATCCTGCAGAATCATCATTATATATAGGTTAGTGAAGGGGTAAGGTCCCAAAAACCTCATAACAGGTACTTGGGACCATACCACTACCATGCTTTTCAGCCTTTTTACCTTGCGCGGCCACGCACTGGTCTTACAAAAGAAAGGCTTAAGAAACAAGCAACAGCCAACACTTGCGCGCCAAAAGGAAATCATAAGTCCTTGCGCTTTCTCCCACGAGCAAAGGATGAAAATCCTAGATTAAACACTTCCGCTCAATATCCAGACTTTGATATTATTTACCCAGACTTGGGATTTATTTATTCAACTGATTCCACACGATAAGGAGTCACACCAGGTAACAACAGTAATCTTCTAGAAGGAATTCAATCGTGCACCACTAAGACGGTTATAACCGTCTGGACACGTGTCGCCACCTCAGGCCTCCCTGAAATCACAACAATAGCATGTAATTGGAGAGTAATCTCCACTTGATCACTTTACACGTGGCAAATCCCCAGCTATCGATCCAAGCCACGATCCGTGTGCACTCACGTCGGATCAAGAAACTTAACAGAAGGAAATGTAACCGCTTACGGGGTTAGCATCTTCCGTCAACTTTTCACTAACAGGTTTTCCCGCCCAAAAGCTCCCGGTTATAAATATGAGAACTGCTCAGGTATGGAATTCAAGTTACACACACTTCTCAAATACATCTTCTTCTTCATAACCCATACTTATTCTCACACCGGAGTCGGGTCAAGGAGAGGACCCCTTTCTCCCCTTGGCGAGGCTAACGGTGCTTCTTTTTTGCAGAGTCATCGGAGAAGGAGATCAATCGTAACGAATCAAACGAGAGAGAACAACCATTTTTTATGCAGATCCAAACCCCCTAGATATTACGATCCCGGTCGTTTATCTAGAGTTTCTTCATTGGCGCCCACCGATTCCTCTGTCTTATCAATTTTCATCTCGTTTCGATTCAGTCTTTTCATTCTCTGTTTTAACATGGCAGAAAATTCATCATCTCACCCATCAGGTCCTCGATCTGAATTCAAGGGTTCTACAATCCAGTACCCAGATCGACGGAATCATGGGAATCAACAAACATAACAATCATCCAGATGTAAAGAATTCCTCAGATCAGCTCACAGAGAAAGCTCCAGAGTACTGGTTCGACAGATGCCAGACTGCTTTAAACCAAATTTTCACACAAATTTACAGATCTGAATCCCCAAACATCAGATCTTACGATCCAAAAGGAAACAAGAATGAATTCAATACTGCAGTATTGGACCTATAGACACCTTGTCAGTGGGACATCCAGTCTGACAGTTATGTTGAGATACTTCAACAATCAAAAGATACCAACTATCAGGAAACCAGACAAATAAACATGGTTCAAGGAGGTCCGTCACGAAGGCCAAACAAACGAAACCATGACCAACATTGGAGGGAACAACAAGTTGTGTTTCCTGTTGTTCCTGGAGGCCCTCAGGAAGAACGACCAGTAATTATTACCGGCATCTTCGGCCATTACCGGACGGACTATATGTTTATAGATCCGGGAAGCTCAATGGACATCATATACGAGCAATGTTTCAAACAGCTTGATCCAGAAGACAAATCACGTCTAGAACCGGTTGATTTTCCTCTCACCGGATTTTGCAATGAAGCTGCATTCCCATTAGGGCAAATAGCTTTTCCTGTGACTCTATCTGATGGCGAGCATTCACGAACAGTCACAGTAAATTTCATGGTCATGCCGGCAACATCGCGCCATGATGTCCTGCTCGGAAGAAGGTCACAAAGAGAATTCAGCATGATTACCTCTATTCCACATGCTGCATGCGGATTCCCGACAGAAACCGGAGTCGCAATTCTATACTCAAGCAAATAGGTCATGTACGTAGATGACGAGCCACCGACGAAGGTAGCCAAACCCTCAACATCAAACGAACCGGAGAAATGGGTTCTGAAGAACGATTATCCAGAACAGACCATTCTGCTAGGCCACGCCATTTCACCAACAACACGGATACAACTAAAAGAATTGCTGTCCAACAATAAAGACATATTCGCTTGGTGCCCAGCAGATATGACCGGGGTTCCACGCGATATAACGCAATATTGCCTGAACATCAAACCATCAGCAGAACCTGTTGCGTAAGGGAGGCGCAACTTTAGTGAAGAAAAAGCAAAGGCCATGGATGAGTAAGTAACAGAGCTACTTAACGCCGGAATCTTGCGCGAAGTTCAATACCATACATGGGTTGCCAACCCAGTAATGGTACAAAAACACAGTGGCGGATGGAGAATGTGCATCGACTTCAAAGACCTGAATAAAGCATGCCCCAAAGATTGCTATGCGCTTCCTGAGATAGAGAAAAAAGTCGACTCTCTAGCGTCATTTCGATGGAAGTGCTTTCTTGACTATTACAAAGGCTATCATCAGGTCCAGATGAAAGAAGAAGACGAAGACAAAACTGCATTCCGTACAGATAAGGGCATCTTCTGCTATACCAAATTGCCCTTCGGCTTGTGCAACGCAGGCGCAACATACCAACGACTAATGGATACAGTCTTCAGAGAAGACATTGGTAAAACAGTCGAGGTATACATGGACGACCTTGTCATTATGAGTCATGAGGAAGAAACAATGTTGGCAAACATTCAGCGCATATTCAACTCATTGCGCAGCGTAAATTTAAAACTTAACCCAACAAAATGTTCCTTCGGAATGGAAGAAGGGAAGTTTTTGGGTTTCATAGTAACACAAGATGGGTTTAAAGTAAATCCAGAAAAGGTGCAGGCCATCCAGCTAATGCCATCACCTGCAACAATAAAAGAAATGCAAAGACTCGCCTGGCGCTTAGCAGCCTTGAACAAATTCTTGGCCAATCATGCGGCAAAGCCTTATCCATTCATCAGTACACTGCGGAACTGCGCCATGAAAACCCACTTCCAGTGGACACCCAAAGCAGAAGCAGCCTTCAAGCAAATGAAGGAATGCCTAATTCAGTTGCCAACGCTAACAGCACCACGAGTAAAGGAACCGCTGATCTTATATTTGTCTACTGCAGAAGTAGCAGTTGGTGCAGTATTAATGGTGGAACGAGAAAACGTTCAGACTCCAATTTACTATATAAGCAAGATGCTCACTGGCCCGGAAACTCGTTACTCGATGATAGAAAAGCAGGTCCTAGCACTGGTACATGAATCACGACGCCTACGTCGATACTTTTCGGGCCACGTCATCACAGTTCTCACTAATTATCACTTAGGCCAAATCTTATCCAAGCCCGACGTGGCGGGAAGATTAGCTAAGTGGGCTATTGAGCTGGGAGGGTACAATATCTTGTACAGACCAAGACCAGCAATCAAAGGGAAAGTTCTAGCGGACTTCACCACAGAAGTCCCCATCGACAAATTTCAAGAGTGCGAGGCAATCGAGAACCCTACTCCTATTTTCGATGACAGAGTCTGGATTCTGCACACAGATGGAGCTTCCAATGACGACGGAGCCGGCGCAGGCCTTCGATTAGTCAGTCCCGATGATCATGAACTTACATATGCCATACGCTTGGATTTTTGAAGCACGAACAACGAAGCTGAATATGAAGCATTCTTGGCGGGTCTCCGTTTAGCGCTTAAAATGGGGGCAAGAAACCTTGAAGCCAACGTCGATTCAAAACTGGTGGCCGAGCAAGTTAATGGCCACTATGATGCAAGGGGAGAAGCTATGGCATTATACCTTGAACAAGCGCGGATGTTAATCAGCCAGTTCCAAACGTTCAAGGTTAACCATATAAACAGAAGCGAAAACAAGCACGCAGATGCGCTAAGCAAATTGGCTGCTACCAGCTTCAAGCACTTAGCAAAAGAAGTGCGCATTGAGGTATTGTCCAATCCTTCTGTTCACCTCAAACAAGTAAATGTTATAGAAGTCGGGAATCCATCCTGGATGTCTCCGATCATCTTATACTTACGACACGGAAAGCTCCCTGAAGAAAAGGCAGAAGCTCGAAAAATCCAACACAAGGCAATAAACTACAAAATGGCGGATGGCGTCCTGTACCGGAAGTCATTTATGGGACCATTGCTACGCTGTGTTGACAAAACAGATGCGCAATATCTGGTCAGAGAAATCCACGAAGGTTTATGTGGAATACACGCAGGGCCGCGCATGGTCGTGGCAAAAATAATGAACGCGGGATACTACTGGCCAGGAATGCATGTGGACGCAGTAGATTTATTACGGAGATGCGCAGCCTGTCAACGCCACGCGCCAAAAACACTCCGACCAAAGAACCCGCTCGTACCGGTCACATACGCCTGGCCCTTTCAGCAGTGGGGCATCGACCTCGTTGGTCCTTTTCCTGACGCGCCAGGCGCGGTAAAATTCATCATTGTAGCAGTCGACTATTTCACAAAATGGGTCGATGCCAAGGCACTAGCCTCAACAACAGCAATGGTAATTCGCAAATTTATATGGGGGCACATTATTTGCAGATTCAGATTACCATTGCGCATCATCTCCGACAATGGCACAAACTTTGCCTCAGAAGATCTTCAGAAATGGTTCAAAGAAATGAAGATCGAGCACAACTTTGCCTCTGTGGCGCACCCATAGGCAAACGGCCAAGTCGAGAGCATCAAAAAACAGATAGTCGATGGCATTAAGGCGCGACTAGGCACAGTGCGCAGAGGATGGGTCGACGAACTCCCCAGCATCTTATGGGCCCATCGTACAATGCCAAAGACTAGCACAGGAGAAACTCCGTTCAACCTGGTCTATGGATCGGAAGCGGTAATACCAGCGGAAATCGGTCTCCCATCACCGCGCATGCTAGCTATGGTAAGACAAAACAATGAGCAAGAGCGAAGACTGGATTTAGAACTTCTCGAAGAAAGGCGCGAGAATGCCGCCATCACAGAGGCAAGGTACAAATCCAAACTCGAAAAATACTACAACGCCCGCGTCCGCATATGCACATTTGTTCCTGGTGATTTTGTCTTACGCGACAACGAGGCTTCCAACGCGGAAAGACCAGGCAAATTAGCGCCAAAATGGGAAGGACCATACATCATCAATGAGGTGTTAGGCAAGGGGGCGTACACCCTAAAAAGACTTGATGGGACGCTAGTTCCCCGCACCTGGAATGCGTAGCAGCTGCGCAGGTGTTACATATAAGCTAGACCAGCCCGCAAAAATAAAGCATACAGGCAATGTATTTCTTTATTATCCTTTGTATCATGAGCCTTGCACTCTTATCAATACAAACATCATCTTTATCACTGTTTATTACATATTGCATATAATTCTTTTGGTTTACGCGAAAACAATATGGTAAACATTGTACACCTCATGAACAGTCTAAACAAGGCAAACTAGCACACCTTTTAGACAAACGTTCACACATGAGCACAATACCATTTCTCATTCGCCCTACCTACTAAAAGCAATTAAACACATGCAACATATTGTAATCTAAACACAAACTTACAGGCACAACAGTGCACCACAAGTATATATATATCATCAAGTGTAGCATAAACACTTCATAACAAAGATCATGGCAATGATCTTCAAAATATTTTAGTACCAAGACTAGCATATTTACAAGAACATCAAAAAAGAGGAAATACTGTTCCCAAGTTAAACCTAACTGGTAGCAGGATCTTCAATAGCAACCAACACACGATCAACACGGCGATTCTTCCGACGAGCATACACCACTTCACATCCACCGTACTGAAGCCCCGGAAAATGTGCCATCAAGGCATCAACGGATAAAACATTAGCCTCTTCTTCAACCTCTGGCTGACAAACTTCAGAAACAGATCCCATCACTGTGGGATGAACGGAAGATACTGGTTTCTCAGGTCCGGCAGTTACTAAAGGCGGCGAGCTAGCAAGGAGTAAGAGACTCTCAGCAGCCTCAAACATATTCAGAACATCAAGCAGACGACGGGTATGGAAGGAACGAGTAACCTTCATCTTTTTAGATCAAACAAATGAAAAAAGAGAACCCAAATATATATATAGGGAAGTAACTCCGGGAAAAGAGAAAGGCATGATTACCTGTCAGATGTCCTTTCCAAACGGCACTACAGGAACAAGCGTAATATCCTCATAAATGAGGCCTGACAAGCGCCACTACATATCCCAAGAAATGGAGGAAAAATATCGCAAATACCAAATTTTTACTACAAACTGACGTCACCACAAGTCAGGTCATGATTACAAAAGGGCAAAAAGTCACATTTTCCCTAAAAAAGTTTTTTAGGCAAAATTAAAATCTTCTCATAGAAGATTCCCCATTTTCGCGCCAAAAAGCGTTTTTCTCTCTTATAAGTCCAGTGATCCACTTATTTACATAAGTACAACACTAGACTGGGGGGACTTGAAGGGGTAAGGTCCCAGAAACCTCATAATAGGTACTTGGGACCATACCACTACCATGCTTTTCAGCCTTTTTACCTTGCGAGGCCGCGCACTGGTCTTACAAAAGAAAGGCTTAAGAAACAAGCAACAACCAACACTTGCGTGCCAAAAGGAAATCATAAGTCCTTGCGCTTTCTCCCACGAGCAAAGGATGAAAATCCTAGATTAAACACTTCCGCTCAATATCCAGACTTGGATATTATTTACCCAGACTTGGGATTTATTTATTCAGCTGATTCCACACGATAAGGAGTCACACCAGATTACAGCAGTAATCTTCTAGAAGGAATTCAATCGTGCACCACTAAGACGGTTATAACCGTCTGGACACGTGTCGCCACCTCAGGCCTCCCTGAAATCACAACGATAGCATGTAATTGGAGAGTAATCTCCACTTGATCACTTTACACGTGGCAAATCCCCAGCCATCGATCCGTGTGTACTCACGTCAGATCAAGAAACTTGACGGAAGGAAATGTAACCGCTTACGGGGTTAGCATCTTCCGTCAACTTTTCACTAACAGGTTTTCCCGCCCAAAAGCTCCCGGTTATAAATATGAGAACTGCTCAGGTATGGAATTCAAGTTACACACACTTCTCAAATACATCTTCTTCTTCTTCATAACCCATACTTATTATCACACCGGAGTCCGGCCAAGGAGAGGACCCCTTTCTCCCCATGGCGAGGCTAACGGTGCTTCTTTTTTGCAGAGTTATCGGAGAAGGAGATCAATCGTAACGAATCAAACGAGAGAGAACAACCATTTTTTATGCAGATCCAAACCCCCTAGATATTACGATCCCGGTCGTTTATCTAGTGTTTCTTCAGTTAGAGATAAGGATCAATGTGCATTTAAATTCGAGCGATACTCCCTTTAAATCCTCATTCCAAGATCAATCAGGTATCTCTCTCCTCCTTCTCTCTTCATCTTCCTACTCTGTTTTTCTTCAGAATCTTTAGATCATAATGAAGTTACGATCATCCCCCGTCAAGGATCACCAGAAAGATAGTCCTTTGAAAAGCCAAGGGATTATCAAAAATACTCCGAAGGAACTCTGCTGTTTCACTGATCCGGAGATCGACTGGATCCGTCACTGTTTTCCGGCGAATACTGTCTTCAAGCCTTTTGACCCTACTGCCAAAAGCGATTTCGTTTCCAAGACTTGGGTTGCCTTTCCGGTTACCCCATTCCTGATAAGATACTCCTATCCTTTCCCTGCCTTCACCCAGTCCTTCTTCTCCCTCACCGGCATGTGCTATATCCAAGCCATGCCAATGATGTGGAGGGTTTTATATACCCTAGAGAACATCATTGAGCAGGAAGGCATCAAGTTGGGAATGTCGGAACTGGCTGAACTGTATAACCTTGTGAGCCATGGTTCACACCGCTTCTTATTCAAACATAAACCCGGTGATGCACACCCAATCCTCAAGACCACAAAGAATGACACCAACTGGAAGAAGCGTTTTTTCTTCGTTAGGAGAGATTCTATCCCTGATGGGAAGGATCTCCCCAGAAAGTGGGCCACCCATGGTAGGATAGAGGATCCTTATAGAAGGATCATAGGATAACCCAGTTTCTGTTGAGAATAACTGACCCCTTTTCTGTTTTGCAGCTATCTCTGTCTCTCATATCATTCCATCACCTGCAACAAAGGAGAGGATCGCTGCTTTTTGGAGCCTTGATCCTGCAATTAGATCATTCCAAGCAAACACAAAGGATTCTCAAGAAGTATCCTCCGGCTCAGTCACAATGTCAAGTAAGTATCCAAGTTTGTATATGATTAAATGAAAATAAAACAAGAATACTTATCTGTTGTTTTGCATTGGTAGGCACTGGAAAATCCTCAAAGTCAGCCACTCGCTTCAGCATCACAGATCTTAGTACTGTCGCTCCCCGGTCCGGAAAGAAGAAATCTGCTGCTAGCCCAAGCGTTCAAGTTCCTAAGCCTGTCACCTCCAAGGGCAAGGAAGGAAAGAAGAGGAAGTCCACTGAAGCTGATAACCTTGAAGGCATGCCCCTCATCCGTCATCAGTTTGAAGAATACTTTAATGATGTAAGGATCCTTGATCCTTAATTCTATCCTGCCCATTTGAGGATGACTGATCCTGAATTGAACTCTCCTTTCTTTGCAGAAATTCGCTGAGATCCAGATGCTCTTTGATGCCTATGTTGAAGAGGCTGAGATGAAGGAGCTGGACTTCCAGAAGATCTTCCTGGCTAAGGATGAAACCATCTCTCGTCTCGAGAAGGAGCTCAATTTGGCAAAGAAGCAGATGGTCATGGCCCAGATCACTGCTGATTAAGAGAAGAATGAGGTGATGGAGGACGCCAAGATCTCTGCTGCCATTGCTAGGTATAAGACCAAACTGCAGATGGCCCAGGAGGCTTAGGATCCTGGCTTTGACATGACCAATTGGGACCTGGAGGGCTGGAAGGCTAGGCTGGCTGAGCTGGATGATGAAGAAGAGGCTGGAGAGGTCTTGATGCTTGAGGCAAGTGGCAGCGGGGCTAAGGATCAAGCTAGTGATGCTGGGGCAGGAGATGATGGTGATGGTGATGCAGCGAAGGTGTGAGCTGCAGAAATGGGCGATGATGGATTTATCTAGACGCGGCCAGAGCCCATTTTTTATAGTTTGGTAGTGGTTTTTGTTTTGATGGTGTTTTTCTCGAACAATTGTTGGTCTGTAATAACTTAGACAATAGTTTTTAGGGTTGAGGATCATGGATCCTTGGACAATAGGTAGGATAATGGGTGGCGGATGGATCCTCTGTTTGGGGGATGAAGCTACTTGTTATCCTTCCGCCTTTATTTCCTGCACTTAGACCTTGTTAAATATGGACACCCTTTGCTAACCCAAGTGGACGGGCCACGTTTTGCTGGTAGAAACTTGTTGGCAATTTTGACAACCTTTAAGGGGTTTAACTTTTGGTAAAAAAAATCTTAATCTTTTGACTATCTTTTGTGTTGTTACACTTGTAAGTATTTTACCTTTCAGTTGCTATTATACACATTGTTTGAATTCATAGGTTAAGAATAAAAGTTTAATAGATTATGTCAAAAAGTTTAGGATATGATCAAGGATCATGTGTCCTGTTGTCAAAGAATAAGGGTCACTTGGATAAATAAAGAATAAAATCAAAATGATCAAGGATCATACCTGAGAATCCAAGTTAGGATCCTAAACCTTTAACATTTACAATCAGGATAACCAAAAGACAAACCTTAGTAAAAGGTAAGGATCATGGATCCTTAGCTATTTAGCTTCAAAAACCTGAAATGGAACATAACTTGGGACTAAGCCAATATAAGAGAAGAGTTAGCAACTGGGGATAAGCCCAACAATTCTGGGGACAAGCCCAATATACTGGGGACAAGCCCAACAATTCCGGGGACAAGCCCAATATACTGGGGACAAGCCCAAAAAACTGGGGACAAGCCTAAAAAACTGGGGACTAGCCCAAAAAACTGGGGACAAGCCCAAAGGATCTTGTGTAAACTGGAGTATGGCTCTCACTGGCGACTATCCAAACTTAGTGACATGAAAATGCCAAAACCTTAGCTAACGTGAAAATGTTAGAAACCTTAGGAATGGATGTATGGTACGTCTACCATTATACGTAGGATCCTGAATACAGCCAGTACAATGAAATTATCAGCCCCTAAAGTGAGTACTAGTCCCATTGCCATGAACTGTACCAGGATCATCGTGCGCTGCTGGCGATACTGGGGACAGGCCCAAAAACTGGGGACTAGCCCAAATAACTGGGGTTAGGCCCAAATAACTGGGGTCAAGCCCAAATAACTGGGGTCAAGCCCAAATAACTGGAGACTTCTGTGGATACTCAATCCTTTGTTAAGGATACATGAACCTTCTGGAAAACTCAGAATTAAGTGAAAGGAGGATAAAGGATCCATGATCCTTCTCCTTATATATAAGATAATTAAAGAACTAAATAGATTGGAATTAGATCATTACCAAAATGAGGATCATCTATCCTCTAAGGATCCTTCGAGGATACTCGTCATGAATATAGCTACGGATCCTGGATCCTTATTACATGAAGTATTTCTTCAAGTGGACAGCATTCCAAGCTCTTGGTAGCAAATCACCTTCCATTGTTAGCAATCGATATGCCCCCTTTCCTGCCTCAGCTTCAATCAGGTAGGGGCCTTCCCATTTTGGTGCCAACTTTCCATCAGCAGGATTTGTGGTATTCTGAAATGCTTTCCTCAATACCATATCACCAACTTGGAACTTCTTGTTCCTGACATTCTTATTGTAGGCTCCAGCCATCCTTTGTTGATAACTAGCCATTCTTATCCTTGCCAAATCCCTGAGTTCTTATATGGTATCTAAATCTTGAACCAGGTTTTCAGCATTTCCTTCAGGATCACGGATGCTTGTTCTTGCAGTAGGAACCACCATTTCTATAGGGATTACTGATTCTACTCCAAATACCAAAGAAAATGGAGTTTGGCCAGTAGCATTCTTGGGGGTTTTCCTATCAGCCCATAGTACATAAGGTAGTTCTTCTGCCCATTTTCCTTTCTTGGATCCAAGCTTCTTCTTCAAGTTGTTGATGATGATCTTGTTAGATGATTCTGCTTGACCATTAGCTTGTGGGTGGACTGGTGTTGATGTTATCATCTTAATCCCCCAGCTGTCACAAAAGTTAGTAGTTCTACTCCCAATAAATTGGGATCCATTATCACAAACAATTTTAGAAGGGATACCAAATCTAGTAATAATGTTTCTTTTAATAAAGGATATCACTTCTTTTTCTCTGACTTGAGCAAAGGCTTCAGCTTCAATCCACTTAGAGAAATAATCAGTCATGGCAAGCACGAACACCTTTCCTCCTGGTGCTTTGGGAAGTTTACCAACTATATCCATTCCCCATCTCATGAATGGCCAAGAAGAGGATATAGGATGCAATAGCTCTGCTAGTTGATGAAGGATATTACTATGTCTCAGACAAGGATCACACTTCTTGGCATAATCCACAGCATCCTTCTTCATTGTAGGCCAATAGTATCCTGTCCTAAGGATCCTTGAGAACAATGCCCTGCCCCCAGTGTGGTTTCCACAATCTCCTTTGTTAGGGGAGGATTTCTTAATGACCCGTGATCCTCAATTGTTATCCTGTTTGGTGATCCTTACTTCTGTGTCAGTTAGTGATCCTCAGAAGTGCTTCAGGATCAGGATCAGGATCATGGATAATCCTAAGGATCCTTATACTAATGATTGTCTGCTTTGAATTCGATATTGTTTTGCAGGAATACTAGCTTGGACTTAGTCTTGGTAACGTTCCTGGAGAATATTCCACGCTTATTCCGCACGTGCTTGACCATGGTGAACGTTATGGAGATCGTGGGGAGAAGGCATGAATTGGGGATAGTTAGTTATTTAGATATTTTACTAAATTTAAAAGGGGTAGCGAGCTAATTAGACAACACTTGGCTATTTTTTGGCTACACACACTCGTACAACTGCACTCACCAGCTCTCGGCAAAACACTTAGCATTTTTTCATACATTTCTACACGATACACTATAGTGATCCTTGTATTTAGCTCGCTATCATCCGAAGTTGTAAAAGAATTATTGTTTAATTTGAGTTGGTGATTGGTAGTTTCCATCACCCGAGGTTTTTTATGCCTGAGATCATACGTTGATCAAGGGCTTTTTCCTCGTGTAAATCTTTGTGTCCCCTGGGCAATTCATTTCATAGTGATCCTCATTGTTGTTTACCAATTCAAGCATCATACCCCGTAACAAAGAGTTTGGTTGCATTATCCTCGTCTGATTTTTGACCAAAACAGTTTGGCGCCCACCGTGGGGCAATTGGTGCTTCATTCCTAAGAAATTCTCATTCTTGTGATCATTTCGGTTCGTTACATCCAAGCAGATGGCTTCATCATCAAAGAACACCTCCAGTGCGATGTCTGCAGTCAATTCATCCCAGGGCATTCCACCTTTGCCTCCACCACCTTCTGGACCTCAGAAAAATGCCGAGAAGAAACCAACTCCCATTTTCTCAAAACCTCCAACTTCTCCTGCTTCTTATACTCCTACTACTAGTGACTTGTTTACTCTGATTTTGCAGATGAAGGAGCATATACAGCAGCAGGATAAGACCAATGAAAGGATTCTTAGAGAAATTGGAGACATCAAGAAACAGAAGGATTCTTAGAGAAATTTGAAAGCCCTGGGGTTCTCTCCTGTAGGAATCTCTCCATGTTGTATATATCTCATGATTGGAAGGATCCATGATCCTGAATGAGACTGTGCACCATCACTAGGAACCATTGCGGAATCCTCTTCTATCTCCATAGTTATGTGATCCTCAATAGCAGGAGCCAAAATATGGATGATAGGGATCTTGATATCCTCTGGAATTTTCAAAGATGATCCAAGGTTGGCTAATGCATCAGCTTCTGCATTTTCTTCCCTGGGTACCTGTGTCAAACTAAAAGAAACAAAAGAGAGTGCCAATTCCTTGACTATCTCTAGGTATTTGATTAGCTTTTCACCTTTAACAGCATAGGATCCATTAAAGTGATTAGTAATTAACAATGAATCCACATGTACCTCAAGATACCTGATCCTCATATGCTTGGCAATTTGCAAACCAGCTATCAAGGCCTCATATTCAGCCTCATTATTAGTAGTTTGAAACTCACAAGCTATGGAGTGGGGTATTATGCCCCCCTGTGGTGATTTTAGTAGTATTCCAAGTCCTGTTCCTTTAACATTAGAGGCTCCATCGGTGAAGAGTATCCAAGGATCCTGAGTCTTTTCCAGCTGCTGGACTTCTAACTCAGCTTCTCTTTGCAAGTCACTACTAAAATCTGTCACAAAGTCAGCTAAGGCTTGGGACTTAATGGCAGTCCTTGGTTCATATCTTATATCATAAGCACTAGGCTTCACTGCCCATTTAGCCATCCTTCCTGACATTTCAGGTTTCCTGAGAACATTCTTAATTGGAAAATTAGTCTTGACAATAATGGCATGAGTTTCAAAATAATGTCTTAATTTAGTAGATGCCATAATCAAAGCAAGGATAAGTTTTTCTAAATGTGAATACCTGGATTCAGCATCAAGCAAACTCTTACTTACATAATCGACAGGATGTTGTGTACCTTCGTGACCCTTAACAAGGACCACACTTACTGCTTTAGAGGATACCGCTAGATATAAGGATAATATATCCCCCTTTTCTGGTTTCATCAAGGCAGGAGCTGAGGATAGGTAATCCTTAAGGGCTTTGAGAGCATTTTCATGCTTTTCAGTCCATTCAAATTTCTTATTCTTTCTCAAAATGTCATAGAATTCCTTGCACTTTTCTGATGACTTGGATATGAACCTGTTCAAGGCTGCGATCCTCCCTGTCAACCTTTGCACATCCTTGGCATTGGCAGGAGATTTAATATTCACGATTGCCTTAATTTGCTCTGGACTTGCTTCAATGCCTCTTTTTGTTACCATATAACCTAGGAACTTGCCTGCTTTAACACCAAAGTGACACTTTGAAGGATTCAACTTCATATTGAATTTGTCAAGGATATTGAATGCTTCCTCCAGGTCTCTAAGGTGATCCTCAGCTCTCTTGGACTTAACCACCATGTCGTCTATATAGACTTCCATAGTGTGTCCAATTTGTTCCTTAAACATCATATTGACTAGCCTTTGATAAGTAGCACCTGCATTCCTTAGTCCAAATGGCATAGCAATATAACAATAGATACCAGTTGGGGTCATAAAGGCTGTATCCTCTTGATCAGATGGTTCCATCTGAATTTGTTGAAATCCAGATGAAGCATCCATAAAATTCAACAACTCATGACCCGCGGTAGCATCCACCATGGAGTCAATGTGGTGTAATGGGAAAGGATCCTTGGGACATGCCTTGTTTAAATCGGTGAAATCGATACATACCCTCCACTTTCCATTTTTCTTTTGAACAACAACCACATTGGCTAACCATCCTGGATACTTAACCTCTCTAAGCATACCTGCTCGGAGTAATTTGTCTACCTCCTCCTGGATAATGGCATTTCTCTCAGGTGCGAACTTCCTCCTCTTCTGATGTATGGGCTTGAATGACCAGTCAATACCAAGTTTATGAGTAATTATATCTTTGGAGATACCTGTCATGTCTTCATGCTTCCAGGCAAAGGTAGTTTTTCTCCTTCTAAGGAAGGATACTAGATCCTGTTCAATGTTGCTGGGGATCCCTGATCCTATGAAGACTTTGGATTCAGGATCATGAGGATCCATAAGGATTTCTTCCACATCCTGTTCTCTTGCCTCCAAGACATCTCTTGGAGGATACTTTAGTTGCTATTGGTCCCTTGGTCTTGAGGCTGGCTTCATTGATGAGGTATAGCAATTTTTTGCTTCTTGTTGATCACTCTCAATCTTTATCACCCCCATGGACTAGGAAGCTTTACACACTGATGGTAGGTAGATGCAACTGCCTTCATGTCATGTATCCATGGCCTGCCAAGGATAACATTGCAACAGGATAAGCAATCTATAACACAAAATTTTTGATAAGAATGAAGTCCTTCAATGTAGATGGGAAGTTTAATGTCCCCCAGTGTATTCTTGGTTTCTCCGCTGAATCCCACAAGAACTGAGGATCTTGGGACAATATCTGATTCAGGGATGTTCATTTTCTTGAGGACATCAAGCTGAATGATGTTCACCGAGCTTCCTCCATTGATTAGGATCCTGCGAACAAAATGGTTAGAAATGAACAAAGTAATGACAAGACCATCATGATGAGGATCCTGAACATCAACAAGATCATCCTCATCAAAAGTTATAACTTTCTCCTGTGTGACAGTAGAGGTCCGGATGGGTCTATCCCCATTATCCATCTTGGTCTCCTTGGCATGTCTTTTGGCTGCTGAAAAGGAAGTGCCACAAATGTCTGATCCACCAGATATGAAGTTTATAACTTGTGCATCTGTCAGAGGAGCAGGAGCTCTTTCTGGAACCTTTTCAGGATCCTGGATCCTTGACTTTTTTCTTCCCAAAAGCTCCTTCAAGTGCCCCTTGCTCAACAAGTAACCAATCTCTTTTCTCAGTGCAATACATTCTTCAGTGAGATGCCCGAAATCCTTGTGATATGCACACCATTTGGATTTGTCTTTTGTTGTGGCTGGTTTATCACTTTTCCTTGGCCACCTAGCTTTTTCACCTAAATTCTGCATTGCAAGGATCAGTTCATTGTTATCAACAGAAAAAACAATATTCAGAAATGGGAGGATAATCCTCATCAACCTCTTCCAGTTCTACTGCATGCACGTTCTGGTTGTCAGACTTGTTGTAAGGTTTGGACTTGTTGTTCCTGAAGTAGGATCCTTGTTTCTCCTGCTTCGAGGATCCTGCCAGTCTCCCCTGGATCCTTTTATCATCCTCAAATCGGATGAATCTAAGGGCCCTGGTTCTTACTTCATCAAGATTCCTGCATGGGGTCATGACAAGATCATCATAAAATAATGAATCCCTAAGCAGACCCATTTTAAAGGCTTCCACAGCCGTAGCTATATCCAGATTAGGAATGTCTAAGGATTCTTTACTAAACTTAGTGATGTAATCTCTAAGTGATTCATTTTGACCTTGTGTTACCCTATATAGATCACTAGTTAAACGTTCAAATTTTCTACTACAAGAGAATTGGCTATTAAACAGATTAACTAGATTAGCAAATGAAGTAATAAAGTAAGGGGGAAGACTTAGCAGCCATTTAAGAGCCGATCCTATGAGCATGGATCCAAAACCCTTGCATAAACATGCTTCTTTTAACCTCTCAGGAATTGGATTGATCTCCATCCTTTCTCTGTATTGAGCTACATGCTCCTCTGGATCCGTTGAACCATTATACAACTTCATGGTTGGTATTTGGAACCTTTTGGGTATCTCAGCATCACAAATAGGTGGTGCAAAACGAGATATCCTATGGCTCCCATCTGCAATTTCAGGAATGGGCTTAACCACTCCTGGAACGCTGGATATCATATCCTTCAGTTTTTGTAATTCCCTAGCCATAGCTTGATTGATACCTGTATCCCGCATAAAGCCATGGTTAGTGTTGTAAGAGTTATTCAAAGTGTTACCTCCCGGAGGATTCAAGTTTGGAATTCCAGATGTGAATCCATATTGACAGGATTCTGGTATGACTGAAGGACCAGAAGTAGTAATGGTCTGCATCGGAATGAAGTCTCCTTGATGAACATCTCAACTTGAGGGCTGCACACTTCTTAAGAATCCCTGATCCTGAAAGATGCTGGATCCTTGATGTGTTGTGACTGGGGGTCTTGGAGGATAATCCATGGATCCGTAAACCTGAGACGAGGATCCTTGAACCTGAAAGGAGGATCCTTGAACCTGCGAGGATCCTTGAACCAGAAAGGATCCTTGATGCTGGATGAAGGGTCCTTGCGGCTGAATGGTGGATTGATATTCGCTAATTTACACATATTTTAGTCCCCCATTTTATCCCCATTTTATGCGTTTTCGGCCGTAAAACCGTCATTCGGATACTTAATCATGTATACTTTTGTTTACAGGCCTAAAACAGCATACCAGACAAGATGATAGTAAAAACGAGGACTTTCCGGACAAAACGACAAAGCTGCGAACATTCTGTTGGAATTCTGACCTGGGCAAGTGGAACGGTCGTGCGACCATGTGAACGACCGTGCATCTCCGACAAAACCAGCCCAGCCCAGCAATGAACGAGGGTGCGACTCAAGGTGCAAGCATATCCCGGTAATGCACAGGCGTGCGGTTGGTTGCACCCCGTGCGGATTCGATGATCAGCCAAACCCCGGAACTGCACCACCAGTGTAGTTTTCCGTGCAACATACCGGAAGTGAACGATCGTCCCATACGAAGAACGGTTGTGCGAGACCGAAGACCGGTCATGATCTGATGACGTCATGCAGTATGGTGCACCATACCTCCAATAATTCATAAAGTGAACGGTTGTGCGACAGGATGCACGACCGTGCGAGATCGAAATTATATAAAAACTTGCAGAAACATTCTGCTCGTAACTCTGGACATTTTGGAAGCGATTATGGCGATTTTCAGGCTCCGGAGGCTTCTGCTTTCACCCGGATTCAAGCCACATTATGCCGATTAGCTTCGTTATCTTCCAGATTCTTAATCTTATGCTTGTTTATGGTTTGGTTTTCTAATCTTTCCATGATTTTGTTAATCTTTCAAGCGTTTAGATTAATATTTATGTATTATTGTAGCCTTTGGGCAAAAACACAACAATCCCTTGCTTGATTATAACCATTAGTATGTTAATCTTTGTTTGTAATGACATTTGGAAGTATTTTCTATGTTAATCTATGATGATTAATTTGCAACCTTGTTATTGATATTGATTTCTTGATTATAAGTAATTGTGTTGGATGATTGGTATTTGGTTAGTTAAGATAGTTGAAAAATGAAGCTTAATTAATCTTGTATTAGTAAACTTTAAATTTGGTTAACTAGTTTAGCTTGGTTAAAATGTGATCACCATGATACTAGAAATGGTTAGTGGTTTAATAAAATGTAATTATTGTTAATCAAGAAAGCTTGCCGTCACGTAAGGACCTTAACGGGTTAAATGGTGTCGTTATTAATTTTTGCCATGATTTGTTAGCTTAGTTAGTAGTTTAGGCCAAAATTGCTATCTTGGTGAATTTATGTGCAAGATTTGTAAAATGAACTCGGTTGTGATTTAATCTAGTTTATGCTTGTCTCAGTGGTTGCATTGTGTTTATCGGTGTCGCTTTCCTTGATTAAGTGCGGTTAGAAAACTCCTAACGGATGACTAATTTATTTTTAAGAGATTTTCATAGACATTTATCAATTGCACGTTAAAGAACAATTTTAGGTGGTTAAAGTGTGTTTATCGTTTTAGCTTTCCGAATGATTGTCATGTTAGGATTCCCGAAAGGGATACTAATTGTCTTAAAATGGAAAATTGACCAAATGCTTCTAGTGCCAAAACTGACTTAGTTGACATACTTTGGTTGTGTATTAAGCAAGGCTTTTTATCTATTTTCTACTATGTTTTATAAGTATTTGTTTATGCTTACTTTAGTTTATTAAAAATCAAACAACTTATGTTTTTACCGGTAGTTTAGTGACAAAGGTCTAGTATTATTCCTCCGCCCATTTCCTTGGATCGATACTTGGTTCTTACCGATACTTTACTACATATATGACGGGGTACGCTTGCCTCTTTCGTGTGTGTTTTGATGTAGAAGTATAAATCACTTTTATAAATTTAAAACCAAATCGTGTGTAATTCCATTGCAAAATTATGTATATATACGCACACGTCATGGATCCTTGAGCCTGAGAGGATCCCTGATGCTGGAAGAAGGATCCTGAAGGTTGGAAGTAGGATCCTAGAGCTTGAGTCATTGCTAATGATCCAGAGCGCATTCCTGTTGATCCACCCCGGTATTGGATATTTGGAGCTGTAGATTGGTGGGCAGTTATAGCTGGAGTGTCGAAATCCAGTGACCTTGGTATCAGAGGAGAGTGATCCTCCCCTGATTTCTTCTGTTTATTGATGTCACCAATCTCCCAGAGGATTCTTTCATTGGTTTTATCCTGCTCCTGTATGTGATCCCTCATCTGCAAAATCAAAGTAAAAAGATCACTGTTAGTAGGGTTAGAAGAAACAGAAGATGTTGGTGGTTTTGGGAAAATGGGGCTTTGTCTCTTTGCAGCATTTTCAGCATTCTTCTGAGATCCAATAGGTGGTGGAGGCAAAGGTGGAACACCTTGTGAAGAAGTGACAGCCGGCATAGAGCTTGAAGTGTTCTTTGCTGAAGAAGTCATATGGTTGAAGATAATGAACCGAAATGAACACAATGAGCAAATTTTTTCAGAAATGAAGCACCAATTGCCCCACGGTGGGCGCCAAACTGTTTTGGTCAAAAATCAGGCTAGGATAATGCAACCAAATCTTTGTTGTGAGGAATGATGCTTGAAACAATGAACAAATGTATGAATAACTTGCAAAAATGTAATGAACAAGTGACACGAGGGTTTATACGAGGAAAAAGCCCTTGATCAAGAGTTGATCTCCGACATAAAAAACCTCGGGTGATGGAAACTACCGATCACCAACTATAATTAAACAAATGATTGTTACAACTCGGGATGATAACAAGCTTGTTACAAGGATCACTAGAGTGCAATGTGTATGAAATCGCCAAATGTACTGTTGAGAGCTTGTGAGAGTGTGAGTGTCAGCTAACTTAGCCAATTGTTCTAATCCAAGCTTGTTATCCCCTTTTTAAAATTAGAAATAACTAGATAACTAACTATCCGCTAAATGTGCAAGCTTCCCACGATCTCCATAACGTTCACAAAGCCATACACGTGCGGAATATTGAGGGCATATTCCCCAAGAATATCGGCAAGACTTGGTCCATGCGTATACTCCTGCAAAACAGACTCAAACATAGCGAAGGCAACCATTAGTGTAAGGATAACAATAAGGATCCTGGATCCTGATCCTGCAATAACTTCTGAGGATCCTTAATTCAAACAGAATTGAGGATCTGTGATTCTGGCAGTATTTGAGGATCCGTGATCCTTAGGTATAGAAAATCTATCCCTAACACTACCCATGGAGGATGTCGGTACATATCCTACCCAAGGAGGATATGTAGGTTCCGTTTTAGTTCTTTAACCCCATTCCCAACCACCGGGAATCCCATGCCTTTTAGAGAGTGTGAACTCACCTCGGTTTGCTCGGCAGATAGTTCACTTGTTTAACAGTTTTGATCAACCACGTCCTATTTATGGTTACCAAGTTTTAATCAGATTTGTATACAAGTATTTCACGTATGGGCACACGTTACAAATCACGTAGCATACAAGGTACACACATCACATGAGTACACGTACGGTATATATAATTAACAATAATTTAGATAGCCAAATGTATAACACAAAGTGTGCGGACCAACTAGTTTATAATCCACTACGGGAATGCGACCAAAACTCGTTTGTGTGATCAATTGGGCCGATGGCCCAGTGTTTAAAGGGAATCGGCCCAGATTTAATTGGCTAATCAACCTGTGTGTGTTCAATCAATGTATGAAGCCCATTTGAAAACATAACTAGGATGCATGTTAGTGTGTTAGTGTGACTCATGTCCCAAGCCCCAACTAGTTTACTGTTTTGATCCATCATTCATCTCCTAATTATAACCCCAAACCTTTGATCCAATTTATCCCCTATGTGTAAATCATAACCACCATCATAATAGTGTATCATCAAAATAGTGGCAAGCAATTCAACAATATTATACTATTCTAGTAATTGATTTACAATAATTGCACATAATCATAATACCATGAATCCTAACCTAAGCATCCTATTAATCGGCATCAACATTAAATTCATTAATAGAGTTTATCGTCGACTTTACCATTTATACAAATCATTCTCATAAGTTCAATCCAGAAATTATACCATATAGTCCCTACATCTAATAAATCATACATTCTAAAAAGTCATCACTATCCAGATTGGTCACGCAGAACCATGTAATCATCAAATATAACAAAAAATCAGAAATCATGATCGATGCAACTAACCATGCATAAGAAAGATATCGATTCACATAAAGAGACTAACCAAAAGAGTTAAGGTACTGGTATTGCTGGATCCTCAGTAAACTTCACGAGAGGGGGGGTTCTCCTATGTCCGTCGCAATCAAGAAGAGGGTGTAGGGTTTCTTTGTTGAGTTTTAGTGTTAAGTCCTATCATAACCATATGTATATTAATTAAATAGGTCTTGGGGCGGTTTAGGCTTTGACCGAGTTGGGCTTATACCCATGCAAGTGGGCTGCCATCGTTTCCCAGATATGGATAAGGGTGCTCAGGGTTTGTTTGTTATTTGCAAGCTATGAGAACATACCTACATACGTACACTAAGGGTATAAAAGCACCAAGCCATAACAGGCTTCTACGTGGGTTTGTATTGGGCTGCGAACTAAGATGTAGCAAGAAGAGGCATACTTGGGCCGATGACTTCATGTGTGGCCCAATGTGTGAATAACTTGATAACCGGCCCAATGTAGAGTGTGTATAAGTTAAACATTCGGCCCAAATACACGGAATACCAAGGACGGCCCAATCACAAAGATGGCCCAATAACTCGCTCAAGTATAACCCGACACGTTTACGTTTAGCAATTAATCGAAGCAAGCACGTGAGAGAGAAGTAACAGGGAATCAGGATTACAAAACTAACCTTGGAAGTTCGGGTTGTCACACTTCAGAAACGAAAATGAACGGAATGAGTCATTTTCCTCAATGGGTATTCTTCAGAAACGGAAATGAAGGAAAAATCTAGAATATTCATTTCACTCGATGGATATTCTTCATAAACGAAAATGAACGGAATGAGTCATTTTCCTCAATGGGTATTCTTCAGAAACGGAAATGAAGGAAAACTCAAGAATATTCATTTCCCTCGATGGATATTCTTCAGAAACGAAAATGAACGGAATGAGTCATTTTCCTCAATGGGTATTCTTCAGAAACGGAAATGAACTGAGTCAACTCTAGACACATGACAAAACTTGTTGTGGTTTCTGTGCACTGAATTCCATAATTATGTATGCATCCATAATTACGTAATTCCTTGCACAGTCCGCACAGTTTGTTTTGTAATGTCAAGGGGAAGAAAATCAAACCTTTGATGAGTGTGACTAGACTATCATAGGGTCCTTTTAATTACATCGACTAATGATCTCTTTAATTAGACCACCAAGGAGTCCTTTCAGCTATATCATCACATGATATTCCTAACCAGATTTTTAGATCAATCTGTTTAACTAGACCACTCAAGGGTTCTAATTATGGAATAGTACGTTATAATCCAAGGGTCTTAACTATTACGTAGAAGCCCATTAAGGATTTAAGGTAGTACCTTTGGATATCCTACTATGAATCCCTTATACGAAGATATGGAAGATTCTACGAGGATTTGGATAACAAAAATTTGGATCACACAAAACATAAAAAAGTGAACACATAAGCACATCATCACATAATTGTTTAACTTGACCTTTAATTTGTTATCTTTGGACACGGATATTTAAAGCACACCCAGAATCCAATTCAGGGATTTTATTTGGCACTTTAATCATTTTCAATAATCTATCTATGAAGATAGGAAAATCTTAATAGGAATTCAGCTTTGTCCTTATTGAATCGTAATGTACGTATTAAATCATACAAAGAATTCAATTAAGGGCTCCGATGAACGATACCCATCCACAAGGATCTAATTATGAGGATAGAAAGACCCTATATGGATTTTGGAATTTGTGTAACGAGAGGTGTTTCGACACCTTGCACTAGGCGTGCTTAAGTCGATACACAAGGTAGAAAGTTCATGAGGTTGATGTGACAACTCGTATTTCCGAACTCATCTATGTGCTTAATGTAACGTATGTGAACTTAGTGTAATTATTTGATATGTGATTTAATGAGATGATATGTGTTATATGTTATGTGAGAGTATGTATTATGTAAATGCTCAACACAACCCGATTACACAAGCCCATTCCGGCCACAGTTTAGGTTCGGCCCACACCCCCTTGTGTCGCATAACCCATGGGGAGAGTGTATACTCCTCATTATTGCAATCTCATAATACACACACCAAACCCTAGTGCTCCATTCCTTCTCTCTAGAACTCGATGGCAAACACACCCTCTATATCGAAGATCATAGTGTTCGGATCATTCTCTTGTTCGGACCATTCTCATTATACTCCCTTAACCGGTTAGTGTTTTGTTATTAGTTGATTTTATGTTATGAAATTATACATGTTTCATGTGATGATTTGTAAATGAGGCATGATTGATGATGATGTAAACTGTTAGTATTGATGTCCTTAGAATCGGCTCACATGTGTATGATTAGATCGAGATGTGTATTAGTAATCGGATGTGTGTGATGATGCTAATCGACTACCATGTTTTCGGATTAAGTTGCATGATGATTCAGGATCAAATGTTTATAATCGGTTGTATGTTCATGAAATAGGATTGCATATTAATGTTCTAAGAATCGAATGTTTGTTAATCGGCTGCATGTATGTTGAAATCAGATTAGTTGTAGGGTCGATTATGAAGTGTTATATGATGACTTTGAAACCCCTAGATGGATATGTTTTGTATAGTGATGGTTTGATTATTCATGATTAGATTATGATTAGGGTGTATGAACTTGCATGATTTCTGAATTGAATGTCGTTTAATCTGAATTGAAACTACCAAACTTGTTAGCAATTGTTACGGAATTTAATGAGCTGAAAATAAGGAAGGTTGTTACATCTTCTGGTTGCGACACGGGTTACGAGTCGAGAACCCCTAGTCTCGACTCGAGACCACACATTACCAGCACACAAACAACATGACTCGAAACCACGGTTGCGGGTCTTGTCGCGACTCGAGACCTGACTCGAGACCACCTGGTCTCGAGTGATGAAGGCTATAAACCGAGACAGCACCGTCTCGACTGGAGATCTTTGGTCTCGACTCGAGATCACCTGATTACATATTCTGTTGGACTTGCACTGTTACAGGCCTAGGTATTTGGGCCGAATACCTGGACCTTATATGTTACTGTTGAACGTGTATGTTGTATACTGTTGATTAGGACTGCCAAGAATAATACTTGTATGCAACTTGCTAGCATACGTGTAGAAAAATATACGTGCATTACTTGGTTTGAATCTGACTTGTATGGTAACCATGTTAGGACGTGGTTGACCACATATAGCTCAAGTAACCCTTTCTGTGTATCTGTCGAGCAAACCAAGGTGAGTTCACACTAGCCAAGGCATGGGATTCCCGGTGGGTTGGGAATGAGATTGAATAACTACTCGTACAACCATTACTATTAAACTACTTACTACTGTCCTCGGATTGAAGGGCACGTACGTAAAACCTACGTACAGCTATACTTATTACTGTCCTCGGATTGAAGGGCACGTACGTAAAACCTACGTACACGATCATAAGACCATCAACTCTATCACTTTAAGTCCCTCATTTATCGACTTAATCGCCGAGGCCTATGGCGAGCGGGTCATTAGTAGATAGCGCTATTAGGGTTTAACAAACCTCACACCGTGCCAGTCGGACGGGCGTGTACTAATGGACTATGGGCAAAAGGATTAATGCTGATAGACATTAACTTAGGGCACCTCTTACATTTTCGTAGCAGTCGATACGCGTGGTCTAATAACACATGGGAAGCCCCCACTAATCTTCTCAAACATGTCAGTATGACCGCGATACGAATTAATACGAAATATGGTTTACAAAGCGAGCATACGATTTACAAAATGAATACTATAACCAAACAACCAACTGTGAACTCGCTCAACTTTGTTGTTGATTCGTTGCTACATGCCTTGCAGGTCATTAGGTACTCATGGAGCTTGCACAGGGAGGAACGGTCGTTGTGGGATATGGCAGTGTGTGCCATGCTATAAACATTACTTTATCTCGTACTTAAAACTTACAATGGGTTTTACAATTATGCTTCCGCTAAACACTTAACTATGCTTTGGTTTTTAACACCTTTCATATTGTTTGGTTGAATTATGTTTACTTACATGCTTGTTCAATATGATTGGTGGCTTGATCCTGGTCAGTCACGCCTCCAAGCGGTGATACTCCATGTGTGGATTTTGGGGGTGTGACAGATTGGTATCAGAGCCATTGGTTATAGCGAACTTGGTTTTAATGAGGGGAAAAAGTTTTTTGTTAAAACTGGACTATAACCTGTACAGTGCTCTACGATCCACAACGACGCTTCACTCCACGTGCAAGACTCGACATTCTAGGTGATATGGTTTATGTTTTATTGCCTACTTATTAGTTACATAGAACTTTGCTCCTGGTATGCTTAGATAAACGTAGCAACTGTTGATTGAAAACACTTGGGTGCTTACTCTCTTCTGTCATCGCATTTTCGCGAACCTCTCTCACTCATGTTTCTCTTGATATGAAGATCATGTCTGGACGCGTTAACATGACACAAGCCCAGTTGACGGCTCTGATTAACCAACAAGTTGCTACGGCACTTGCAGCTGCTCAGGCAGGAGGTATACCCTGCCATCCCGACTCACTCTAGGATCTCTGGATCCTACTCTCATGAATACAACCTTTGTGTTAAACTTTGTCCTTTCTTACTCTCACGACAGGTCAACCTGCACAGCCTCCTGTGTGCACCTTCAAAACTTTCATGGACTGTCGTCCTGGTACATTCAGTGGCACTGAAGGGGCAGTTGGACTCCTCCACTGGTTTGAAAAGCTCGAATATGTTTTCGAGATGTGTGAATGCCCTGAGGCACGCAGGGTGAAGTATGCTACCGGTACCCTCGAGGGTATAGCGCTCACATGGTGGAATGCTGAGGTTCAAATGCTGGGGTTGGTCGCTGCTAACGCCACCCCATGGAACAATTTTAAGGAAATGATCAAGGAAGAGTACTGCAATCGTGATGAAATTCACAAACTGGAAGTCAAGTTCTTCAACCTCAAGATTACGGGGTCAGAAATTGAAGCATACACGAAAAGATCGAATGAGCTTGGTATTCTGTGTCCTACTATGGTGGATCCTCCCATCAAACGCATCGAACTATATCTTAAGGGTTTAGTGCCTGAGATTCAAAGTCATGTGACTTCAGCCAACCTAGCCACCATCCAGCAAGTTGTACAATTGGCGCATCGCCTTACTGATCAGTGCTACAGCTACTTCTGAAACTCACGGCGACAACAAGCGTAAGTGGGATGGAACTTCAAGCAAAGGTTCAACTTCTGTTCAGTCTCAGTCTCAGCAGAGAAGAACTGATGACTACAAGAGCCCTGGTCAGCAATCTTCTGGTAGTCAAGGGCAGGGTGGATATCGAGGAAACCTTCCAAAGTGCAACAGATGCAATAGACACCACAGTGGCCAGTGCAACAAGGGACGTTGCCAGAGGTGTCTCAAGATGGGTCATGAAGCTAAGGATTGTAGGAGCTCACGACCTGCGAACCAGAACCAACGACTACAACCACCAGCTCCACAAGACCAGCAGCTGCAACAGCGAGGCAACAGGGGATGCTATCAGTGTGGAGCTGAAGGTCACATCAAGAGAGATTGTCCCCAGCTGATTCAGAACCAGAACAACAACAATAATAACAATCAGGGGAATGGAAACAACGGGGGTAACAACGGCAATGGTGCAAGGGGTCGTGTATTTGTTATTGGTCAAGGTGAAGCGAGGAATGATCCCAACGTGGTGACGGGTAAGTTCCTTCTCGACGACTTTTATGTTACAGTCTTATTTGATTCGGGTGCCGATACTAGCTACGTATCTTTAAAAGTTAGTCAAATGCTTAAGCGTACCCCAATACTATTGAACCCCAAACACACTGTAGAATTAGCTAATGGTAAAAGTTTAGAGGTCACCCACGTAGTCAAGGGTTGTAACCTTGTTCTTGCTGGTCATACTTTCTCAATCGACCTCCTTCCTATCACCCTGGGTAGTTTCGACGTTGTCGTAGGGATGGACTGGTTATCCCAACACCAAGTAGAGATTCTTTGCAACGAGAAGATTGTTCGTATTCCTCGCTCAGGTGATGAACCTCTATTGATTCGTGGCGACAGGAGTGGTGCTGTTGTGAGCATCATCTCTTTCCTTAAGGCCCAGAAGTGTTTGAGAAAGGGCCACACTGCTATTCTGGCTCTCGTTACTGACACCTCGAAGAAAGAGAAGAAGATGGAAGATTTTCCAGTTGTACGCGACTTTCCTCAAGTGTTTCCTGAGGAATTACCTGGTCTACCGCCGCATCGCCAAGTCGAATTTCAGATCGAGCTAGCTCCCGGAGCAGCACCTATAGCTCGTGCACCTTATCGCCTAGCTCCATCAGAGTTGAAAGAACTCTCTATGCAATTACAAGAACTCTTGGATAAGGGTTTCATTCGTCCTAGCTCTTCGCCCTGGGGAGCTCCAGTATTATTTGTGAAGAAGAAGGACGGTACCTTCCGTATGTGTATCGACTATCGAGAACTCAACAAGGTGACGGTGAAGAATCGTTATCCTCTTCCACGCATTGACGACCTATTCGACCAGCTGCAAGGGTCGAGCTTTTACTTGAAGATTGATTTGAGATCGGGATATCACCAACTGAGAGTCCGAGAAGAGGACGTCTCCAAAACAGCCTTCAGAACTCGATATGGGCACTACGAGTTTCTGGTCATGCCATTCGGGCAAACAAACGCACCTGCGGTCTTCATGGACATGATGAATCGAGTGTGCAAGCCTTACCTAGACAAGTTCGTTATAGTTTTCATCGACGACATCCTGATCTATTCGAAGAGTCAGGAGGAACATGAGCAGTATCTACGACTCATTCTAGAACTCCTTCGAGCAAAACAGCTGTACGCCAAGTTTTCAAAATGCGACTTCTGGCTTCGTGAAGTCCATTTCTTAGGCCATGTGGTAAACAAGGATGGGATTCATGTGGATCCATCTAAGGTAGACTCGATTAAGAACTGGCCTGCACCTCGTACACCAACGGAAATTCGCCAATTCTTGGGCTTGGCAGGTTACTATAGGAGATTCATTAAGGACTTCTCCAAGATTGCACAGCCTCTCACCTCCCTAACTCAGAAAGGCATTATCTACCGTTGGGGTAATGCACAGGAATCAGCATTCCAGCACTTAAAGGATAGACTTTGTAGCGCACCTATTCTTTCATTGCCAGAGGGCACAGACGACTTTGTGGTTTACTGCGACGCATCCATTTAGGGTCTTGGTTGTGTATTGATGCAGCGGGATAAAGTTATAGCCTACGCCTCACGTCAACTCAAAGTTCATGAAAAGAACTACACTACACACGACTTAGAGTTGGGAGCTGTTGTTTTTGCGCTTAAGATATGGAGACATTACCTGTACAGTACCAAGTGCGCCATTTACACCGATCACAGGAGTCTCGAGCATATCTTCAAATAGAAGGAACTGAATATGCGACAACGACGATGGGTCGAGCTACTGAATGACTACGAATGTTCGATCAGGTACCACCCAGGCAAAGCCAATGTTGTGGCTGACGCCCTCAGTCGGAAGGACACTACGCCTAAGCGCGTACGAGCTTTACAACTCACTATACAGTCTAGTCTTCCTTCTCAGATTCGAGATGCTCAGGTAGAAGCATTGAAACCAGAAAACATCAGGGCTGAAGCCCTACGCGGTTCAAGGCAACAGTTGGAACAAAAGGCAGACGGCGCCTACTATGTAACGGGACGCATCTGGGTCCCACTCTATGGCAACTTACGCGAGCTTGTAATGGATGAAGCTCATAAGTCTCGCTACTCAGTACATCCTGGTTCGGATAAGATGTACCACGACTTGAAAACTACATATTGGTGGCCTAGCATGAAAGCTCACATAGCAACTTACGTTAGCAAGTGCTTGACTTGTGCGAGAGTCAAGACAGAACATCCGAAACCCTCAGGCCTACCCCAACAGCCAGAGATACCACAATGGAAATGGGAGCAAATTTCCATGGATTTTGTTACTGGCCTGCCTAGATCTCAACGTGGTAACGATACTATTTGGGTGATTGTGGATCGACTCACAAAGTCTGCTCACTTCTTGGCTATCAAGGAAACAGATAAGTTCTCCACACTAGCAGACGTATATCTTAAGGAAGTTGTCTCGAGGCACGGAGTGCCAACCTCTATTATCTCTGATCGTGATGCACGTTTTACTTCAGAACTATGGCAAGCAATGCACAAGTCTTTTGGCTCACGTTTAGATATGAGCACAGCTTATCACCCGCAAACGGATGGGCAGTCTGAACGCACCATCCAGACCCTTGAAGACATGCTTAGGGCATGTGTAATTGACTTTGGCAACGGCTGGAAAAAGCATCTGCCACTTGTGGAATTTTCGTACAATAACAGCTACCACACTAGCATTAAAGCTGCTCCGTTTGTGGCATTGTACGGGCGTAAATGCCGGTCACCTCTTTGTTGGGCAGAGGTGGGGAATAGTCAGATCACTGGCCTAGAACTTGTGGTAGACACAACAGAAAGAATTGCTCAAATACGACAACGAATTGCGGCAGCTCGTGACCGTCAGAAAAGCTATGCCGATAAGGGCAGGAAACCACTCGAGCTCCAGGTTGGGGAGCGAGTGCTACTCAAAGTTTCACCCTGGAAGGGTGTGGTTCGTTTTGGTAAACGAGGCAAACTTAACCCATGATACGTCGGACCTTTCGAAGTCATAGAGAAAATAGGCAAGGTGGCCTACAAACTGAACTTACCAGCAGAACTCAGTGCAGTTCACAACGTCTTCCACGTGTCGAATCTGAAGAAGTGTCTGTCAGATGAGACCCTCATAGTTCCTTTGAAGGAGCTCACTATCGACGAGCAGTTACAATTTGCCGAGGAACCTGTTGAAATCACGGACCGGGATGTTAAGGTCCTCAAGCGCACTAGAATACCTCTCGTTCGAGTTCGTTGGAACTCCCGTCACGGCCCAGAGTTCACCTGGGAATGCGAAGATCAAATGAAACAAAAGTATCCCCAACTATTCGCAAATAGTACAACCACTGCTGAGCCCGAAGCTACGGAATTTCGGGACGAAATTCCAGATCAACGGGGGGAGGATGTGACACCCCAGGAAAACCAGGGAAACCATGCAACTTAACTAGCTTCCTCAGTGAGTACGTACCAAATTTTGGGACGAAATTTCTTTCAACTTGGGGATAATGTGACAACTCGTATTTCCGAACTCATCTATGTGCTTAATGTAACGTAAGTGAACTTAGTGTAATTATTTGATATGTGATTTAATGAGATGATATGTGTTATATGTTATGTGAGAGTATGTATTATGTAAACGCACAACACAACCCGATTACACAAGCCCATTCGAGCCACACTTTAGGTTCGGCCCACACCCCCTTGTGTCGCATAACCCATGGGGAGAGTGTATACTCCTCATTGTTGCAATCTCATAATACACACACCAAACCCTAGTGCTCCCTTCCTTCTCTCTAGAACTCGACGACAAACACACCCTCTATATCGAAGATCATAGTGTTCGGATCATTCTCTTGTTCGGACCATTCTCATTATACTCCCTTAACCGGTTAGTGTTTTGTTATTAGTTAATTTTATGTTATGAAATTATACATGTTTCATGTGATGATTTGTAAATGAGGCATGATTGATGATGATGTAAACTGTTAGTATTGATGTCCTTAGAATCGGCTCACATGTGTATGATTAGATCGAGATGTGTATTAGTAATCGGATGTGTGTGATGATGCTAATCGACTACCATGTTTTCGGATTAGGTTGCATGATGATTCAGGATCAAATGTTTATAATCGGTTGTATGTTCATGAAATCGGATTGCATATTATTGTTCTAAGAATCGAATGTTTGTTAATCGGCTGCATGTATGTTGAAATCGGATTAGTTGTAGGGTCGATTATGAAGTGTTATATGATGACTTTGAAACCCCTAGATGGATATGTTTTGTATAGTGATGGTTTGATTATTCATGATTAGATTATGATTAGGGTGTATGAACTTGCATGATTTCTGAATTGAATGTCGTTTAATCTGAATTGAAACTACCAAACTTATTAGCAATTGTTACGGAATTTAATGAGCTGAAAATAAGGAAGGTTGTTACATCTTCTGGTTGCGACACGGGTTACGAGTCGAGAACCCCTAGTCTCGACTCGAGACCACACATTACCAGCACACAAACAACATGACTCGAAACCACGGTTGCGGGTCTTGTTGCTACTCGAGACCTGACTCGAGACCACCTGGTCTCGAGTGATGAAGGCTATAAACCGAGACAGCACCGTCTCGACTCGAGATCTTTGGTCTCGACTCGAGATCACCTGATTACATATTCTGTTGGACTTGCACTGTTACAGGCCTAGGTATTTGGGCCGAATACCTGGAACTTATATGTTACTGTTGAACGGTTATGTTGTATACTGTTGATTAGGACTGCCAAGAATAATACTTGTATGCAACTTGCTAGCATACGTGTAGAAAAATATACGTGCATTACTTGGTTTGAATCTGACTTGTATGGTAACCATGTTAGGACGTGGTTGACCACATATAGCTCAAGTAACCCTTTCTGTGTATCTGCCGAGCAAACCAAGGTGAGTTCACACTAGCCAAGGCATGGGATTCCCGGTGGGTTGGGAATGAGATTAAATAACTACTCGTACAACCATTACTATTAAACTACTTACTACTGTCCTCGGATTGAAGGGCACGTACGTAAAACCTACGTACAGCTATACTTATTACTGTCCTCGGATTGAAGGGCACGTACGTAAAACCTACGTACACGATCATAAGACCATCAACTCTATCACTTTAAGTCCCTCATTTATTGACTTAATCGCCGAGGCCTATGGCGAGCGGGTCATTAGTAGATAGCGCTATTAGGGTTTAACAAACCTCACACCGTGCCAGTCGGACAGGCGTGTACTAATGGACTATGGGCAAAAGGGTTAATGCTGATAGACATTAACTTAGGGCACCTCTTACATTTTCGTAGCAGTCGATACGCGTGGTCTAATAACACATGGGAAGCCCCCACTAATCTTCGCAAACATGTCAGTATGACCGCGATACGAATTAATACGAAATATGGTTTACAAAGCGAACATACAATTTACAAAATGAATACTTTAACCAAACAACCAACTGTGAACTCGCTCAACTTTGTTGTTGATTCGTTGCTACATGCCTTGCAGGTCATTAGGTACTCATGGAGCTTGCACAGGGAGGAACGGTCGTTGTGGGATATGGCAGTGTGTGCCATGCTATAAACATTACTTTATCTCGTACTTAAAACTTACAATGGGTTTTACAATTATGCTTCCGCTAAACACTTAACTATGCTTTGGTTTTTAACACCTTTCATATTGTTTGGTTGAATTATGTTTACTTACATGCTTGTTCAATATGATTGGTGGCTTGATCCTGGTCAGTCACGCCTCCAAGCGGTGATACTCCGTGTGTGGATTTTGGGGGTGTGACAGTCGAGGTGCTAGAAATGCCAGGGCGACATATGAAGCAGAATTTGAAGGTTGAGCAGCAGCAGGATTTGTAATAGCTTTGCTTTGGATTGCAAAGCGGCACATGTTAACCAAATGTTTCCATCGTCCACCGTGGGTACATTTGAAACAGGGTATTTGATTCGGATGGTGACAGTGGCATTGATTGCACCAAGGAGCAGTTCCCTTATACGGCTTCATCCCTTAGGCGAGTCATGGTGATAGCTAAATCAACGGTCCTCTGGAGTACGACGCCTATTCGTTGGGTAATTGCAGCACCTGGTTCGGACACTTGAGTGTTGTTGCAATGAAGAGGCATCTTGAAGATAATGGAAGGCATAGGAGGAAAAAAGCGAAAGATAACCAAAAGAGAATGACAACGCATGAAGATTGTGACCATTTGTTTGTTACCAAAGGCAAACAAATGAGACGGTGACTAATCAAAGTAAGCGAGTCCCATTAATGTATCGCGAAGATATGCTTTAGCCTATAAGTGGACACTCACTCCAAGAGTTCCCAGGTAAGAATGATTGGTCCGATTATGTGGATTTGTACGAACACTCTAGCCTTAGACAGAAAACTCAGAGTACAGGCGTCCATCCTTCCAGATTGCACGTGTTCACATTATAAGACCCAAACTTTGACGGGATCTTGAAAACTTTTGAAGGTTCAAAACCTTATAATAAATCATCCTAGAACAGATGATTAGTTTTCAAAGCAGATTCAAAATTTATGTTCTTGTTGTGGTTGTCACCTAAGGATAAGTGACGGTATTGTTTTAAGATCTAAACACAAGAATCTTGTGTTAGGGTCCTAGGAAGGTTATAGACTAGGTCAAAGCATTACTAATAACCTAATTCCCTATAACCATTGGCTCTGATACCAACTTTTCTGTCACACCTCGACCACGTAAAACAACAAAATGTGGCGGAAACGTCGGGGAGTGTTGTAACAGAATCATTGTTTCACAACCATGGATTAAACAATTTTGTTTTATTGAATTAAATGTATTACATTACATTGGAATTTGAAACAAAACATGAACAAATAGACTTTCATTGTAATTAAGTTACTAAGGCCTCGTCCATTCCTATGTGAGCGTACACAAATATCATCATCAATCATCATCAAACATCATCAACTATGGTACCTGAAACACATGTGAAAATACGTCAGCATAAAAATGCCGGCGAGTACATAGGTTTTATATGAGTGTCGGATCCATGGCTAGTTTACATGTTGCAATACTTAATTAAAATCCTTGTTTTTGAAAAGTATAGTATTGCGACGTAATTAACCAACTCAAATCAAGTTGGTTATAATTTATAAAATCTCGTAGCCATGATTCTTAACTCCAAAACATTTGTTTTATTATATCAAATTGTAAAACATCTCGTAGAAACTCGTTAATAAAACTCGTATGGTTTATATTATTCAGAAAACATCATTGTGTTACATCGTTTCAAAATCGTTTACCCAAGTGATCTAGATAACGCAACGATATATAATGTATTAAAAGCACTTATATATAGGAAGTACCAGCGGCGTATCCACCATGCTTTTAACACATTACACCCGCCCCGTTACCTAATCACTTCCCTAACCCAACGGTTCAAACAGTTACACATGGTTCACATAAATCAAATGGTTATAAATGGTTCACATATATCAAATGGTTACAAATGGTTCCCATACATCAAATGGTTACAAATGGTTCACATACATCAAATGGTTACAAATGGTTCATATGCATCAAATGGTTCACATATATCAAATGGTTACAAATGGTTCACATACATCAAATGGTTACAAATGGTTCTCATAAATCAACGTTTACAAATGGTTCAAACAGTTCAAAATGTAATACAATGGGCTAGCATGTTAAGTGAACATACATAGCAAAACACAATGAAATCATGTACTATATATCTACGAATGAACATAGCAAGTATATGATATAAAAACATGAAAAGCATGAAAGTAACAAGTAGGCACATGTGTTCCACCCCAAAACAGTTTGAAAACAGTAAAAGAGGTGTCTATGTAGTCACTTGAGGGTGCTTAGAAGTCTTGAACAACAACCAAGCAAAGCTAGGGGGATCACGGAATCAAGCGGCACCTAATATAGGTAACTATGTAAATAACCGGACCTAAATCGGGAGATCGGATAGAATGAGGTTTCGTAAACTAAATGAGTATAGAAACTCATGTAATATGGTTTAACAAAGCCTACATTCTAAAAGGAAACCTATCCTGAGTGCTTACGACCCGTTTAGGTAATATATGCCTTAACATGTCTAATAATGTTGCCTAATCAGTTTAGATGTCAAAATTTAAGTACATATGCTTAAAATGAATTTATGCGCAAAAAGGGCATTTTGGTCATTTTCCTAAGGTTTATAAATTACCAAACATGTTTAACAAGGTTTGAAAACAGGTTTGGTATCAAAACAAACGGTTTTGATACCCAAGAGTAGTTTGGTTACAAAATACGCATAAACGCGTATTCTGGCCGAAACTACGACTCGTCACTATGCCTAAATAACGTGGTAATCAGTTGGTATAGTCACGAGAGACTAAAACCACGTTATTTAGGCATAGTGACGAGTCAAAGTTCAAACGAACTTTGTGTTGACCATAAACTGGTCAATGCAGAAAGTCAAACAAAGTTTGACTTTCATGCTAAAACGCATAAAAGAACGAAAGAGGACTTACAACTGGTCCGAGCAATGGAGTCTTGATCCGATTATTCTCAGGTATGAAGTGAAAAGCACCTCAACTTAGAGATCAATCAGATCAAGTGTGAAGAATGCAAATGAGGAAGGTGGGTATTTATAGAAAGTGAAGAACCGTTAGGATCGTTCCTCGATAAACGAGCATCAATCTGGACTGTCCAAGTGGGCACAAGGTTTTGGAATACTTGGGGTGCCCCAAAACCATCAAATGGTATTGAAAAAGTTACAAAAAAGACCCCAAAGTTCAATCCCATTGCTGAAAAATGCTAAAAATCAATTTTCTGCCCAGATAGGGCCGTGGCGTCGTGCCACGGCAAAGGCTTATGGTGGTGGCGCAGCGCCACCATGTGCCAGCTCCAGCAATTTTGCCAAAATGTCAGAAATGGTCCCTGCAACACTTTCAAGCCATTTTTGATGCGTTTAAACCCCGTTAACCTCATTTCAAGGCTCTAAAATGAAGTTAAAGTATAGGGAACTTGAAACATGCTAAAAAATATCCCGGATGTCGGTTCGTTTGGTCGTACGGTTACGTTATTCGTTTAATTACGACGAAACACGAACGAACGCGAAAAACGATCCAAATTACGCGACGAAAGGATTTTTATAAAGCCAATCACTAAAATAAAATATTTTAATGATTACATAAATTTTTGGATGTCCGGATATATTCAGAACGTAAGATATGCGCGAAAATGCAAACTTATGCAATTTTTGACGCTTTTAGTCCCTGAATGACCAAAAAGTTTATTTTAGCATACCGAACCCCTCAAAGCCTATTTCTAAGCTATGCAAAGGATATTTAGGGTATGTTTAACTTATGATCAAGTTCCAAAATGTTCGTTACAGTATGAATCGACATACTTTCACAGTTTGTCTAAATTAGTCCCTGTAAGCGAATAAACTTGATTTCGCCACACCAAACCCTCCAAAACTCATATCTAAGTTATGTAAAGGTTATTTAAGGTATGTTAAGCCTATGTCACTATTCCGGAGTGTTTGTTGCATTAAACTGGTTATATTTACGCATCAGATCGCGTATAACCTTCCAGAAAGCGATTTAAAGCCCGAAATCGAACAAGAATTGATATGTGCAAACGATACACATATTTTTAACAAATCCCAATTATGAAACACAATATTTCATTAATTTGGTATTTGTTTGATGGTTTCAGAGGCACAAGTGTCACAATCTTAGTTATTGTAGCATGTTCCTCTTTTGGAAGCAACGCTACCCTCATCCATATTGGTCTAATTCAGCAGGGATACAGTACCACAAAGCCGGATTATTGAAAGATAATTAAGTAAGTTATTAATGCAAAAAGTGGCATGTCCCTCTTTTGGAGGCAACACTACCCTCAGCCATATTGGTCTGAGTCAGGAGGGATACAGTCCTGCAAGGCCGGTTTAAAGTTTTACTAGTAGTTAATTTATAAGGGTTTGCAAGTCGTTCTTACTTCCCCCGATTTGATGATATCTGCCTCAAAGGAAGTCCTAATAAGCTTGAATCAGGTCCTCGCAGGATCTATACACTGAACGAGGCAAGAAATTTACCCAACCACCCTTCTACCCCCCTTCCAGGTAGTTAACGCGCTTTATATAGATCGTAAGGACACGAATGAGTGAATCAACAAAACATGAAGAAATGATTAAGTAAAGTTCACCTTCAATATAAAGAACTAGTTATTAAAGTCATTAATACAAACCCAAATAAAAATTTACCAAAGCTAGGAAATCAAAAGTAATACATAAATGATTTTGTCTTTACCAAGTGATGTAAGAGATTAGTCAAGCATGACCATCAAAAGTAATACATAAATGAGTTTGTCTTTACCAAGTGATGTAAGAGATTAGTCAAGCATGACCTTTGTTTGACAAAAGCTCTTACTATCGATCTTGGATCCTGAGACGACACACACACTCTAAGGATGGATGATGGATGAAAGTGGTGGATGGTGGTGGTATTGTGGTGGTGGAGTGGCGGCAAGTGTGAGAGAAGTGGTTTGCCAAGGGATGGTTTGCAAATAAGCCAAGCACCTCATTTTATACTTGAAAACAATAGCCTTACAAGGCGCCATGTCCGGTTGGCACGGCCCCATGTCCTTCCCTTCTCTGTCTTCATTTAATGTTGGTGCCAGTTCTTCTGCACACACGGCACCGTGTCTCCTATACTTGTTGTACGAACCCAGATTTGCGAATCTAAGAGCTAACCATGGCCCGTTCTTAGGGGACACGACCCCGTGTCTCTTGTCATTTTTTGTTTGTCTTTATTCAATGGTAATCTTGAGTAGGGGCACGACCCATGCCCAGCTAGCACGGTCCCGTGCTTGGGTTCTGGTCTTGTTATTTTCTCTTTGGGTGAAGCTCAAAGGTTCGGTATAGTGTGCCAACTTCTTTTCTTCGTATTTATGTTGGTTTTTGCCCTTAATTTGTTCTTTTTGTTCGTTTAAGCTCTTTTAATCCTGAAAATCAAAAGTAAACAAAGACACACGCTTTTTCCAACATGAGTACTAAAAAGGTTGTTTTTATACCTCATCTGATATCATTTATATGTTGTATTTTGTGCATATCAAATACACCCACACTTGAATCTTTGCTTATCCTCAAGCAAAATTCTTAAATTCTTATATATTTGCTTACACTCCCAAATAGAATGGGTAGAAGAGAAGTTTTTAGGTCTTCTATATAGAGTGTTGGGATTCCAAGTTCATTATTTATTCTTGTTTTTATTTTATTTACAATCCTATTCGTCATGATTTATTTTGAACTTTTTTAAGAAAAATAAATATTTATAAGCATAACAAATATTTAAAATTTCATTATGCTATATATAAATTCACATACCTCACAAGTGGTCACTCAACACTTGGCTGAAATATATAAGTGAAACGCTCAGTCCCGGTACGAAACTTACTCCTACCATAAGCTTGACAATCAATCAAACCTCCTCCTTTTTGACTTAATCTTTGCAAATATCAAGAGGATTTTGAAAGGGTAGGTTTTCGGTTACGGGTAGGGTTGGTTTTATTTAAAGGTGGCTAAAAGCGTAAAAAGTCGGGTTCTTTTGAAAATTTTATTTTGTGACTTTATGAACTAAGTAAGTGCTTAGTAAGCAATATATTTGCTTATTTATTTCAAGCACTTTAAAGAATACTTTTTTTTATAAGCCTTAGTCACATAATATTTGCGTTTTTCCAAAAGAACCGATTTTTACTAAAATATCAAGAGGACTTTGAAAGCATAGGTTTTCAGTTACGGGTAGGGTAGGTTTTATTTAAAGGTGGCTAAAAGCGTAAAAAGTCGGTTTCTTTTCAAAATTTTATTTTGTGACTTTATGAACTAAGTAAGTGCTTAGTAAGCAATATATTTGCTTATTTATTTTAAGCACTTTAAAGAATACTGTTTTTATAAGCCTTATTTACATAATATTTGCATTTTTCCAAAAGAACCGATTTTTACTAAAATAAAGAGTGTAAAGATAAAATTTGGGTGATGGTGTGTTGTGGGTTTTGAAATGAAAGGGTTTAGGCTCAAAAGGGGTTAACTCGGGGGGATTTTTGTATTTATGGGGGATAAAAATAAAAATAAGGTGGAAATGAAAAAGGGTTTAAAGTCCTAATGCCTCAATCATGTACTTACGTGGATTTAGTCGGTAAGGACCGGGAATGTATAAAACAATTGTCTTAAAACACAACTTGGATTAAACACACTTGATGTTTCAGCTGACATATTACAATATTCGTTTAATATTAGGGATATTGTGTTTAAAACTGCAAATGGTGTGTCGGTGATGAGGGCTCCACTAGAATCATTGTTGCATGGAATTTGCCTACATATAACTGTAATAAGCGCATGGGTATAATTACTTAACTATGAGGAAAGGTTCAGAAAAAAGGCAGCATGTCACGCCTATTTTGTTCAGTTAATATGTTGGTAAGTATAAACGTAATCAGATTATTCATAGGCGAAGTTTGTTGGATTTATAATATATTTTTCTCATAAATAATTCGTTGAATTATTTAAATTTATTGCTAAATAAATATATACTTTAAATACAGAATGCAAATGATTATGCGTCAACTGACGAAATAAGGGCAACAACTTTAGCGGAAAACAAGGAGTCCGTGTTGGTATCTGCTGGTGTGAAGAACATTCAAGACATAACGCTCGTGTTTGTACCAGTTTTATACGATACACATTACTATTGTGTGTGTGTTTCAATCTAAGGGACATGAAAATCGAGGTGTTGGACAACAGCGCATCGACAGTGACTATCGAAGCCAAGTACAATGGATGGCCGAAAAAATTGGTACGCTACTTTTGTATAAAACTGTAAAACAATTTAGTTAGGACAGAAAATGTAAAAGCCATAACACACTTATTGTAAAATATGGTCATGAATCCACGTTACACGTATAAAAAGCAAATGTGCTCAATAAAATACAATTAGTTGAATCTGAATCAATATTTAATAATTGTTTCGCATGCAGAGAGATGCTTGTTCAACTTATTTGGAGAATGTTGCACACCCAGCAGCCGGGAAGATAAAACAAGTGGTACCGATCAGATTGAGGATGCCTTGGCGTACAAATCATAATAAAATCAATTGTGGCGTCTTTGCGATGTTCCATATGGAAACATACAAAGGCACGACTGTGAAGAGTTAGGAATGTGGATTGTCGAAGGAGTGTACTAATGCAGGTGAGATTTCGTACAAACAGCGTAAGGAACTTGATGAGCTAAGGCATAAATATGTCGCGAAAAAGGTTCTGAGTGTCGCAAACATATTGAGACCGTTTGTTGAAGATGATGTTGGGCGTTATAAGAAGTTAACGAACGACCAAAAAACGAGGCTCGAAGCGGCAGCCTTTGACAGAATCCTTGCAAGGTTGGATAAGTGACGTAACTTAGGGTGTCTTTAAAAATAATATAGTCATTTTGATGGTTCTGTTTTTTGAAATTTATAACGCTGCCGGTATCTTTTAGTTAACATGTCATCCAAAACAATTACGCTTATTTTGTATCTATTTAACATTGTTTATGGTTCACTTGTTTACATCCACCAAAAATGTGATAAAAAACATCGTGATAGAAATAGATATGTGAATATTTGTAACAACAGATTTTATACCATGCACAGACAAATAAAAACTTTTAAAAAGATGTCTTATCGCACTACTTGAAACAAACGCTTAAATGATAACATGACGTACATCATTGTTAATAAAACACAACAAGTGTCGCACATGATAAATGTGTCAACCCATACTTTTCTAGAAATCTCCCATCGTATTGATTCTTTTTATCTTGCGTTGTATGTTACCTGAACATTATATCATTAATTATATGTGAATGATTTCGTGTTATGTGTTTTGTGAATTTGGTATGTATGTTATATCTCGTCGCACCAAACCATTCGGGCCGCACACCACATCCGATCCATAGTGTTCTCGGCCCAAAACTCCTTCAAAACCCAAGAAGGGCCCGGCTCACATGTGTGGGCGTTTACACACCCAATATTGGGAGTGGTTTTCCCATAATATTTATAACATTAAAACATAGCAAACCCTAATTCTCCTTTCCTCCTTCTCACAACTCGACGACAACCACTTCTCCTTCGTTCGAAGCTTTCTTTGGATCGTTCCAACCTTTCTGTGTGTACAAAATCCTTGAGGTTAGTAATCCTGCATTGGCTTGATTGATTCTCTTTGTGATTCTTAAATCACATGTTGTTTGAGTATAATTAGGGTCTATGATATAAGTGCATGAAAACAGTAAAACTTGGTGTTAATTCCTCGTTCTGAAGCCGAACAAATTGCATCAATGATCTAGGGTTCTAATGAGTATTCGACTTAGATGATGTGCATAATTCAAAATATGTGTTCGGGTTGCTGGTATGTTGAGGTTGACTAGAATAGGGTTGATAACTTGTTCATGATATTAACATTCATTGCTACTTGATTTGATTTGGAAGTATTGGTTCATGATGAAACTGTTAGAAGGTTAGGGTTTTGCCATGAAATTAGACTGTGCAATTATTTTGGTCACACAACTGTTGAATCGAAATTAGTGGGGTGGTTACGGAAATTGTGGGAAGTTTGACCAAGTTAGTCGCACAGGGTAGTGGATCGCACATCTTGGCTGTGATCGCACAAGACTCCCGAATCGCACAACAGGGCCCAATCGCACATATCATGAGCTGGGCCAGTTGTAGTTGGGCAACACAAGGGTAAGTCATGTCGGGTTGCACAAATAAACGGGTCGCAAAAGTGGACCCAGTCGCACAAGTTGGCTCAATCGCACAAGCTAAACGTTGGGCCTCACACACATTACCGATTTGTACACTTGGGCTGGGCTTCGAACTAATGTAAGCATATACTAGTATGAGAAATGTTAAGAATTGATAATCTGTGGTTGGAATGGGCTTGTAAACAATCAGTATGGGATTCGAACACCTACCTATGGCACTAGGATGTGTGTTCTAGTTTGCTGTGTTACATGAACAAATGTTATAACTTGCATGATATAGTGTGGTGTTACTTGTGTAGTATGCATAATGAAATCTGTGATTAATTGTTACAAAACTGATTGTTAATGGTAACCATACAAGGATTTGGTCGACTAACTGTAAACAAGTAACTAGTCCTACCGAGCAAACCAAGGTGAGTTCACTTCTCTCAATACAAGCATGCGTCCGGTGGGGACAATCAAATAGGCAAAAGAATAAACGGATTTTCATAAACCCACATCCTTGTAGGGATGTGAGGCAGTTTTCACAAACCCATATCCTTGTAGGGGATATGAGGCGGTTTTCAGTAAATGTTGATGTTGGATAATACACTCACTTTCTATCACTTAAGTCCCATCATACTACCGAACTAGTTGCTTGTAGGGCAACGGGGTTATTAGTTGATAGCGCTATTAGGTTTGGACCCTCACGACGTACCTGGATAGGACAGGCGTGAACTAATAACTTTAAAATCATGATCAATGTTTAATTGAGCATTGGAGAAGGGCAAAAAGGAGCCGTCTGCGGTATCGAGTTATTATCAACATAACATAAGTCAATACTTGGTAACAAATGGTTTAACAAATTGTGAACTTGCCAGCTTTCGCTGATACACTTTTCTGCATGCTTGCAGGCCCTTAGGTACACTGTCATGGAACTTGCTTTCTGGGAAGCTGGAGTGGTCATGGGTCATGGCAATTGGAACGCTTCTTGACGTTGCTTTGTTTTTGAACAATTTTCATTAAACTTATTGAACAGACTATTATGCTTCCGCTGAACATGTTAGGTTTTCAAAACTGGTGTTTGAGTAATACTATTTTATTTAATAAAAAGTTCTATTTGATTATGGTTCAATGTGATTAGTGGCTAGATCCTGGTACGTCACACGCCTCGCGGGGGTTTCCGCTTGTGGTATTTTTGGGGGTGTGACAGTTTGGTATCTGACAGTTGAAGGTCCATGAAAAGTATTACACGACTTATGACTTAGAGTTGGGGGCCGTGGTGTTTGCGCTTAAAATCTGGAGGCATTACTTGTACGATATGAAATGCACTATTTATACCGACCACAAGAGCCTTCAGCATATCTTTGACCAGAAGAAATTGAATATGCGACAACGTCGCTGGGTAGAACTCTTAAACGACAATGATTGTGCAATCAAGTACCATCCAGGTAAAGCTAACGTTGTAGCGGATTCCCTTAGTTGAAAGGAAATGAAACCTAAACGTGTACGAGCCTTACAACTCACTATTCACTCAAACCTCCCTGATCAGATCCGTTCGGCTCAAACTGAAGCGCTGAAAGAGGAAAACCTTAAGGCTGAATATTTGCGGGGCATGGAGAAAAGACTTGTAGAGAGATCTGACGGCATTTATTATTTCATGGAACGGATATGGGTTCCTTTGTATGGTAATCTTAGAGAGCTCGTGATGGACGAAGCACAAAAGTCCTGATACTCTGTTCACCCGGGTTCGGATAAGATGTATCAGGACCTCAAAGTCTTATACTGGTGGCCGAAGATGAAAGCACACATCGCGACGTATGTGAGTAAATGTTTGACTTGTGTGAAAGTCAAGGTAAAGTATCAAAAACCCTCTGGCCTGCTTCAGCAACCAGAGATACCCATGTGTAAATGGGAGTAGATTGCTATGGATTTCGTCATCGGTTTACCTAGAACTCAAAACGGGAACGATACCATTTGGGTGATCGTCGACTGTCTTACGAAATCAGCACACTTCCTCGCGATCAAGGAAACTGATAAGTTTTCACAACTGGCTGGCATCTATCTGAAGGAGGTGGTTTCCAGGCACGGAGTACCAACCTCCATTATCTCTGATCGTGATCCGCGATTCATATCTTATTTATGGCAAGCAATGCATAAATCGTTTGGCTCACGTCTTGACATGAGCACTTCCTACCACCCTCAAACGGATGGTCAGAGTGAGCGAACCATCCAGACCTTAGAAGACATGCTGCGGGCATGTGTTATCGATTTTGGTAAAGGTTGGGAAAGACACTTGCCTTTGGTAGAGTTTTCTTATAACAACAACTACCATACTAGTATCCAGGTAGCTCCGTTCGAGGCTTTATACGGACGGAAATGCCGATCTCCGCTCTGTTGGGCTGAAGTGGGTGACAGCCAAATCAGAAATCGTATGGCGGCAGCGCATGATCGCCAGAAAAGCTAGGCTGATAAGCGTAGGAAACCCTTGGAGTTCGCTGCTGGTGATCGTGTTCTGTTGAAAGTCTCACCCTGGAAGGGTGTGGTACGCTTTGGAAAGCGCGACAAACTCAACCCACGTTACGTAGGGCCATTCAGGATTCTGGAACGAATCGGTAAAGTGGCTTATAAACTTGAATTACCTGACGAGTTGGGTAATGTCCATGACGTCTTTCATGTTTCAAACCTAAAGAAGTGTTTGTCCGATGAAACACTTGCGGTACCGCTGCAAGAGCTGAAAATCGACGAAAAATTGCAGTTTGTCAAAGAACCCATCGAAATTATGGATCTGGAAGTCAAGGTCCGTAAGCATATCTGAATCCCGATCGTGATAGTCCGTTGGAACTCAAGACGTGGACCGGAGTTCACATGGGAACGCAAGGATCAGATGAAGCTCAAGAATCCTCAACTTTTCCCAAATGACCAATCTAATTCTGATGCAACTGGTGAATTTCGGGACGAAATTCCCTTTCAGGTTGGGGATGATGAGACACCCGAGGAAACTCTCGAGGAAGCCCCACAGTCATCCTGATTTACCTATTATGATATCACTTCACCTCTCCGAGACTGCTTATCAAATTTCAGGACGAAATTTCTTTCAAGTTGGGGATGATGTGGCAACCCGTACTTTTTTAGAAATCTCCCATCGTATTGATCCTTTTTGTCTTGCGTTGTATGTTACCTGAACATTATATCATTAATTATATGTGAATGATTTCGTGTTATGTGTTTTGTGAATCTTGTATGTATGTTATATCTCGTCGCACCAAACCATTCGGGCCGCACACCACATCCGATCCATAGTGTTCTCGGCCCAAAACTCCTTCGAAACCCTAGAAGGGCCCGGCTCGCATGTGTGGGCATTTACACACCCAATATTGGGAGTGGTTTTCCCATAATCTTTATAACATTAAAACATAGCAAACCCTAATTCTCCTTTCCTCCTTCTCACAACTCGACGACAACCACTTCTCCTTCGTTCGAAGCTTTCTTTGGATCGTTCCAACCTTTCTGTGTGTACAAAATCCTTGAGGTTAGTAATCCTGCATTGGCTTGATTGATTCTCTTTGTGATTCTTAAATCGTACATGTTGTTTGAGTATAATCAGGGTCTATGATATAAGTGCATGAAAACAGTAAAACTTGGTGTTAATTCCTCGTTCTGAAGCCAAACAAATTGCATCAATGATCTAGGGTTCTAATGAGTAATCGATTTAGATGATGTGCATAATTCAAAATATGTGTTCGGGTTACTGGTGATATGTGGTTGAAAACCGGTGTTCGTTATTGCGTAACTTTGTGTTTTTACATAAGTTTCAGTCTTGAATGGCCTACTTTTAATAAGATTTGTGTTATGCAGGTTTAACGAAGTTTAAGGAGCTATTTGGGAGCTTTACGAGTCACCGGGTTGAAGACCGGAGCACCGGAACGTATTACGGATCAAACGGGAGCGAAACAAGCAAAAATCAGAATCGAAGTTTTGAGAGCCCGTCGCCGACGGGTCCCAAGCCGTCGGCGACGCCCTTCGGTTAAGCCCGTCGGCCAATTGTTCCCGTATCCAGACATTTAAACCGTCGGCTAAAGAAGTGAAAATCAAAGCCCGTCGCCGACGGGTTGAGGGCCGTCGGCGACGGCTTGTCAATTCCTGAAACGCGAATTGTTGTGAATTGATGGGTTAAACTCGATTTTGATTGGTCCTCTTGCATTGAATTCGTAAGTTACACACTTGTGGGAGTTTGAACTTGTATCTTGGAGCCTAATTGAGATATCTAACACCTACCATTCCATCCCTATTACACATCTATCATCACCATCATTGAAGATCATCAAGAATCATCATCACCATCTAAACAATCAATCATTCCACAAACCCTAATCCTTCTACCACTATCATCCTTCACAAAACCTTCATCATTCACCATTCATACATCTTTCAAGCTTCAAGATGATCTTTATTAAGCTCCAAACATCCGGTGATCAAGCTTCTTCAACCATGAGCGGCTAATCATCTCGGTTTCACCCCGGCGTAGGTAGTTGTTAATTTAGGGTTTCGAATTGTTTATTGCTTCAACTTTGTGACAATTTGTGTTTGATTTTTGAAACCTTTGATAATAGTGTTACATTTGTTACGAATTCATAAATTGTCGAACGATGTTAAAAGTTATGACTTTGCGAAATGGTGATATGTAATTGTGCGTTGTCGTGGTTAGGATTTACTTGTGTTGATTAGAAAGTGTATTCTTGTTCGTTCTTCGGGACGTTGATAGTTATTAGCACCTAAGTCACGGTACACTAAATCCGTTAATCGAATGCATTTGAGTTGAATCTAAAACTTGTAGAAATCCTAGGTTAGCAATTACCGAAACCGGGTGTGATTCCTTTTTCTTATTATTGTTCTCGTAATAAATTTTCTCGTAATCGTTAATCATTAGTTGTTAATCATTTTAATCAATTCACTTAGTTTAAACTCACATCTCTCAATTAAACAAAAATACAAAAACATTCTAGTAAGCTTCATAAATCCTGACATTTGCTCTAATTCATTCGAATCCATACACAAACCACATACTCTTCGTGGTTCGACCCCTTGCTACCACTAACTATTTGTTAAGGGTAATTTGGGCTTATAAATATTATCTTTGACCGGAGCGCCACACTCCGATCAAATTTTGGCGCCGTTGCCGGGGAGTGCGTGCGCTTTGTGTTTGGATTATTGTTTGAATTTGCGTGATTATCTGTTTAATTTGTTTAGCTTTCTTTTTGTACTTGTCTTTTTCCTTGTTACACAGGTGTGTTACTTGTGCAGATTACAGGTAGTGCATGCATACGTGGAACTCCGGGAGGACTTCACATCTAGTCTACGAACCGGAAATCAAAAGAGTCGCAAGGAGAAATCTAGCAAGCCGGTTAGAAGCAACACTTGCTTCTAATCAAACCACCAACACACCACAACATACATCATCCATTGAAACCGATTCAATGGCGAACCAAAACTCAAACCAAAACTTCAACCAAAATCAAAATCCGAACCAATTTCAATACCGAAGTAATTTCAATGCCGCTCCAAATATGCAACCTATACCTCCAGAGCGACCGGGTGGTAATAACAACAATACCGGACCACCCACACCACCTTTCCAAAACCAAAATCCCAACCACAATCAAAGAACACCCCAACAACAAAACCTTCATTGACAAACCTCTTTACCCATCAACCTAGATGACCGGAATGTCAATTCCGACCGTCGGGGAAATCGTGATCGCGGCAATCCCGCAAATGAAGACCCATTCTTCAACATCGATGACTTGAGGAATGCAATCCCCGATGATGAACCGTATAGTGTTCCCGGTTATCAATCGTCGGAACATGTGAGTGTTCATACGGAAAATTCGGATGACGGGGGATACTATGATGATAGGGCTAACGATGATGAAGATTGGGGGTATGTTAATCAAGGCAATGTTTACAATGCAAGAGGTTATGATGATGAGGAGTTTGGCTATCAAAATGCCAATTATGTGGGGGATGATGACTACGGTTATAGGAATAGAAGAAATGACGGTTACGGAAACAACCGTCAACCACGAAACAACAACCAACGGAACCGAGATGATGGGTTTTACAACAACAACAATAACAACAATGGTAACCCTAATCGGATTCCTCGTTTCGTGGGAGGTGGTAACCAAAGAGGTAACCAAGGTAGGAATCAAGGAAGGGATGAAAGAAGAGATGAAAGAAGAAATGATAGAAGGGACAACCGAAGAGTGATTGATCAAGAAGTTAACGGTCCCCATCGTCGTCAACGACCTCCACGGGGAGTGAATAATCGTTTTAGACCGGTTGTCACCGATAACGACTCACCAATCGTTTGTGAGAGGAGGATGTTTGATTGTAAACCACATTACATCAACATACTTCCTCATTTTAACGGAAGGTCTAACGACGAACCGTACACACATTTGACAGAGTTTTCTTCCATTTGCAGCACTATCGGGGGCATAACTTCGCACTAGAGGAGGTCAAACTTCGTTTGTTTCAATTTTCGTTGAAAGACAAAGCGAAGCAATGGTTCCTTACACTTCCTAGCATTCGCACATGGGGAGAAATGCAACGAGCTTTTCTAGATGAGTATTATTCAATGGCAAAGACCGACGATGCTCGTGATGAAATTAGGTCTTTTCGCCAATTATCGGGCGAACCATTGCACGAAGCCTTCACAAGATTTAGGGAGTTGATGCGAAAGTGCCCACATCATCAAATAGAAAAGTGGGAGTTGGTCAAGTGCTTTGTACGAGGTCTAGACGACAACACATGGAACCGACTTGAATCAACGAGCAATGGGACCCTTCTAAGCAACCATGAAGATGATGATTGGGAATTCTTGGAACGGATGAGTAAACGTTCGAAAGAGAAAGAATCGGCCGATCGAGCTAAGAAGCATCCCATTTCACGGTCACTTCCCGATCTTGACTCTAAAGATCGGATTTCCACCTTAGAGCGGGAAATGGCTTGAATGAAGAAAAAGGAAGTAAATGCGGTTCAATTCGAGGTATGTGAAGATTGTGGTGTTATTGGACATAGAGCGGAACAATGTCCAACGGGGCCGAGTGACTACACGGAGGAAGTCAACCAAGTGTATGGAGATAGGAAGCAATATGATATGAACTCCAACACTTATCATCCGGGTTTGAGAAATCACCCTAACTTCCGATATGGTATTGCTTCAAATCAAATGAACCCGAATTTTCAATCGGGTAACCAAGGAGGTCAAAGCGGATCATCATATCAAAACCGTCAAGGTGGTAACCAAGGAGGTTATCAACGAAATTACAACCAAGGGTACCAAGGTAGGGACAATAATTACCAAGGTGGGTACCAAAGGAATTACAACAATCAAGGCGGTAATGGAAGCGGGTCGAACAATCAAACCGGTGGCGATGATTTGAGTGCCAAAATGGATGTTTTGTTGAATATGCAAAAAGAATCTCAAAACAATATAAAAGAATCTCACCATGATATCAAGGAGATAAAGAAGACAAACGAGATTTGGGATAAAGCACATGAGGCATTAGCAAAGCAAGTGGGCCAACTCGCGGAGGAAATCGCTCAAATGAGAGGAAGCACGGGAAAGCTCCCAAGTGACACCGCGGTGAACCCTAAGCATCAAGGGTCAAACTCAAGGAACATACGTGAGGTACCAATTAATAAAATTACTTTACGTAGTGGTCGAGTCGTTGATAATGGTGTCAAAACACCATCACCCCAATTTGTTGAAGGGGTGGTGGAAGATGCTAGTGAGGATGAGCCTGAGGATGGTCAAACGGGTCAAAATAAAAATGATTTGAAAAAGAATAATAACACTCCCGTTGTGACCATACCCGTCCCCAAGGCTAAGGAAAAGGGTGTGGAGGCTAATACCGCCCCTTATCCCGAAGCATTGAAGGGACCCAAAAAGAAAATTGTAAACAAAAGAGGTCCACAACAAGAAGAGTTGTTGGAAATTTTTAAACAAGTAAAAATAAATTTACCTCTTTTGGATGCAATCAAACAAGTACCGTCGTATGCTAAGTACTTGAAAGATTTGTGTACCCAAAAACGCACTCACAAATTTCCAAAAAAATTAGATTTAACCGAAAACGTGAGTTCGATTCTTTCGGGTGAACTTCCACCTAAGCTCCAAGATCCGGGTGCGCCTATCATTTCAATTCAAGTAGGCGATTTTAAAATCAACCGGGCACTTCTAGATCTTGGTGCTAGCGTGAGCATTCTACCGGGTAGTTTGTATGACCAATACGAGTTTGGTCCACTTCAATCGTCAAACACCACCGTGGTGTTAGCCGATTTCACACCCAAACTACCCCGTGGAGTTGTTTCGGATGTGATAGTGAAAATCGAGGATTTTTACTATCCGGTGGACTTTCTAGTACTTGATTACGTGGCCAAGGACCCAACCAAACAACCCACGGTGATTTTGGGTCGACCGTTCTTAGCAACTGCAAATGCTCAAATTGACTGCAGAACAGGAACGGTTGTCATGACATTTGGAAACCGAAGGTTGAGGTTGCATGTTTTTTCCGGACTTATGAACCCTCCAGTTGATGATGAATGCTATATGGCAGACATTGTTGACACGTGTATACCTCTTTGCGACACAGTCGTGAATGGGGAAAGCACAATGGAGGATTGTTATATGTTTCACAGGTCACAGGTAGAGGTGGAAATAAGCATCGACGAGGAGGTGAAGAGTTTGGAGGTGCTCGCGGTTCGAGAAGGAAAACCGACATGGACACACCATGTTGAAAGTCTACCGGAGAGCATTGACACTAAATTGAAGCCGTCTTTAGTAGAGCCTCCGGAGGTTGAGTTGAAGGCATTGCCGAAGCATCTCAAGTATGCTTATGTTGGTGAAGGCAATACGCTCCCGGTTATCATTGCATCAAACTTAACCGTGGAGCAAGAAGATAAATTGATGGGTGTTTTGGTCACTAATCGGGCGGCGATTGGATGGACCATTGCTGATTTGAAGGGTATTAGTCCCTCGGTGGTGATGCACAAAATCATCACAGAAGAGAATGTGACTCCCGTTCGAGATGCACAACGGAGATTAATTCCGAACATGCGGGAGGTAGTGAAGAAGGAAGTGCTGAAATGGCTTGATGCGGGTATCATTTACCCGATCTCGGATAGCCAACGGGTGAGCCCAACACAGACGGTTCCTAAGAAAGCGGGTATACAAGTCGTCAAAAATGACGCAGGTGAAGAAGTAGCTACTCGGCCGGTAACCGGATGGCGAATTTGCATTGATTATAGGAAGTTGAATACCGCAACTTCCAAAGATCATTTTCCTTTACCATTCATTGACCAAATAGTTGAGAAATTGTCGGGGCAAAAATTTTATTGTTTCTTAGATGGCTATTCTGGTTATAACCAAATCGCCATCCATCCGGAAGACCAAGCAAAGACCACGTTTACTTGTCCCTACGGCACTTTCGCATTTAGGCGAATGCCGTTTGGATTATGTAACGCCCCTGCCACCTTCCAAAGGTGTATGATAAGTATTTTTTCAGATATGGTGGGGAAGTCTTTGGAAATCTTCATGGATGATTTCTCAATTTTTAGGTCATCTTTTGAGGCTTGTTTGGACCAACTAGATAAAGTGTTAAGAAGGTGTGTCGAAACTAGTTTGGTCTTAAGTTGGGAAAAGAGCCATTTTATGGCTCAAGAGGGAATAGTGTTGGGACACGTGGTGTCAAGTCGTGGGATAGAGGTTGATCGTGCTAAGGTACAAGTTATATCTACTTTACCGTATCCCACGACTGTTAAAGGTGTTAGGTCATTTCTAGGTCACGCGGGGTTTTATCGGCGATTTATTAAGGGTTTTAGTGATATAACCAAGCCTTTATGCAATTTGTTGTTAAAAGACCAACCGTTTGATTTTAATGAAAATTGCCAAAATGCTTTTAACAATTTGAAAGAGAAGTTAGTTGAGGCCCCAATCTTGCAATCGCCAAATTGGTCTTTACCTTTTGAAATTATGTGCGATGCAAGTGATTATGCGGTGGGGGCCGTGTTGGGACAACGGGTCGATAAGAAACCCGTTGCCATATACTACGCAAGTAAGACACTTTCGGATGCACAATTAAATTACACCACCACCGAAAAAGAGATACTTGCGGTAATATATGCATTGGATAAATTTTGGTCTTATATATGGGGTAGTAAAGTCATTATCTATTCTGATCACACTGCAGTTAGGTACCTCATGGAGAAGAAGGATGCTAAACCGAGATTGATCCGATGGGTGTTGTTGCTCCAAGAGTTTGATTTGGAGATACGGGACAAAAAGGGTACCGAGAATGTGGTAGCGGACCATTTGTCCCGGTTGATGGTCGAAGAGGATCCGAAGTCTTCAGATATCAATGAGTCTTTCCCAGATGAGCACATAATGAAATTAAATAAATTGCCATGGTATGCTAACATTGTCAATTATCTTGTTACAGGTGATATGCCAGCACATTGGGATAGACGGAAGAGGCAACACTTCATGTCTCAAATCAAGTACTATCGGTTGGAAGAACCGCATCTGTGGAAGGAGTGTGTGGATCAAGTAATCAGAAGATGCATAGATGACGAAGAGATTCCAAGCGTGTTGCAGCATCTACATTCGTTTGCGTGTGGTGGCCATTTTAGTGGTCACAAAACGGGTCACAAAGTGTTGAATAGTGGCCTTTATTGGCCTACTATTTTTAAAGATGCTAATGAGTTTTCAAAGAATTGCATAGAGTGCCAGAAAATAGGGGGTATTTCAAAAAGGGATGAGATTCCCATGCAACCAATCCTTGTAGTCGATGTTTTCGATGTGTGGGGTATTGATTTCATGGGCCCATTCCCCAATTCTGATGGCAACTTGTACATCTTGGTGGCCGTTGACTATGTGTCAAAATGGGTCGAAGCAATAGCCACCAAGACAAACGACCATTCCGTAGTGTGTAATTTTGTTCAAATAAATATTTTCTCAAGGTTTGGGATTCCTCGTGTCATCATAAGTGATGGAGGATCTCATTTTAAAAATTTTAGGTTTGGGAAACTTTTAAAACGGTTTGGTGTTGACCATAGGATTGCTACCTCCTATCACCTGCAAACAAGCGGGCAAGTTGAGGTGTCAAATAGGCAAATCAAAGAGATTTTGAAAAAGACCGTGCGGGCGGACCGTAAGGATTGGTCAATTAAGTTGAACGATGCCTTATGGGCCTACCATACGGCGCATAAGACACCTATTGGCACTACACCTTACCGGTTAGTTTATGGTAAAAATTGTCATTTACCGGTTGAACTTATGCATAAATCATTATGGGCTATTAAGGAAGTCAATGTTCAATATGATGATGCAGGTAAGGAAAGGAAACTCAAGCTATGTGAGTTGGAGGAGCTAAGGGAAATGGCATATGAATGCGCGTCTAAGTACAAGGATGGGATGAAAAGAGAGCATGATGCCAAGTTGAGAAAGAAAGAGTTCGAGGTTGACCAAAAGGTGTGGCTTTACAATTCGAAGCTCAAGTTCTTTCCCGGAAAGCTCCGGAGCAAATGGATGGGACCCTATGTTATCACCCGGGTCTGACAATTGGGTGATGTTACTATCGAGGACCCGAAGGATGGGATAAGACAAACGGTAAATGGTCATCGGCTAAAACCGTTTCTTGATGGTAACGAAAAAGTGGATGAAAACAAGGAATTGGTGAGCTTTGTGGTAAGCACACCAATTTACGAGGTCGACTAACAAGGACCGGTAACATTTTGTGTAAAGTTATGTACAATTATTTATTTGTTTGTGTGTTTTTATGTTAATCGTTTTCGTTTCATACTAATCTCTCTTGATTGTGTGACGTCCGGATATCCCGAACGAGTTTTGAAGATGTAAGGTATGTTTTTAGACTTCGTTATGTGCATTGAGGACAACACACGACTTTTTGGGGGGGGGGTGGTAGGGCCGTTAACGGTTTTCATGTTTTGAAAATTTAACTTATTAAAATTTTACAAAAACAATTTTAATAATTTTTAGGATTTTTGTTTGTGTATAGCCCCTTTATTAAAAACTCATAAAAATCTTCCTAATTTTCAAAAAAAAAAAAAAAAAAAAAATTTTACCGGTGCCAGTCGGCGACGGGTATAGACCCGTCCGGGACGGGTTGTAGAAAAGCCCGTCGGTGCAAGTTACCCGTAGACAGACCCTTAGGCCGTCGGCCACTTTTGAACAAAAGCAAACCCGTCGGCGACGGGTTGGGAACCGTCGGCGACGGGCTGTCGTCTGGGCTCCGGCTCTGGTCGTTGTGAGGGGTTTAAAACCAAACCAAACACTCTCCAAACCTAACCGAACACCACCTAAACTTAATATTGACCATCAATCCGACCCGCAACCGTCCCACTTCATTTATTATTCCTGAAATCTCTGCTATCTCTCTCTCTAAACCTCACCTACCATCTTCATCTTCTTCATTATCACTCCAAGAACCCTAGACCTTCAACCCCTTATAACTTCATCAAATCTCCACCAAATCACCTGATTTTTGAGTCCATCTTGTGTGATTTTTCGAGGGGAACAAAACCCCCCAACACGGTTTTCATCAATTCTTGCTATTTTGCAAGATTTCTAGGCGTGTAATTTCGGGTTTTTGAAAGGGTGATCATCAAGTTGCTTGCTTTCCATCTTTTCTTAGTTCTTCTTGTCTAACAACATCAAAGGTATGGATTCTCCTTAAATTTATGCTTGATTATCATATGTTTAGTGTTTTTCTTCCGAAACTTTAAACTTTTTAGTTTAAGAGTAGGTTGTTTAGACAATGTATGTTGTTCTTGTATGATTTTGAGTAAGATTGGTTGTTTTGGATGGAATTTGAGCATGTTATAACCATAGTGAAGTGATTACACTTGTTATGTACATGATTGAACATGAAGGTGATGTTGAATTTTGTTGAACTTATAAGAAATTGCAAGTTAACAAAGAAATTGATAAGTATATGATAAAATGAGCAACTTTGGAAGTTTAAAAAGGCGATTTTACATTCACTTGTTAATTAAAAATTTCAACATCACACATTATGTTCAAAGTTTGAGAATTTAGTGAAGGTTTGGGTTTATATTGATGTTTCGCTTGTTTGTGATTGTAGTTATGGCCGGTGGCAAAAGACAAAAGACTACAGGGCAAGCTTCATCATCGGGAGTCGGTTCTTCTTCCGGTTTACTACCGAGGAAGTGGGAGCAATTAAGCTCCATCGCAGAGGGCGATGCAAGACTGTATAGACAGGATTGGGAGTGGGCAAAGTTTAGGGATAGTCAAAACGCAAAGATATGGGATGATGAGAAGAACAAATCCTTATCCGCGTACCAAGATAGGAAGTTAGAGGCCAAGCTCTGGAAATGGAAAATGGTCAACAAAGTGAGTACCTCAGTTCCGGAAAGGAGTTTATGTGAAAGAGTGGTGAATGTTGAAGAGTTCAAACAAATCGGAATAGCACAAATGTTTGAACGCCAAGGTTGGGAAAGGGTGCTTGATTGGTGCGAAGATAACACCTCGCGGGTGTATTTGATGGATGTGTGCGAGTGGTTGTCGACGTTGAGGTTCATGAATAAAGATAGTCCTCCTGCTGAGTGGAAATTGGTTGTTAAAACAAGCTGGGGGTTAATGACGATGTCTTTCGAAACAATCAATTGCATTGCACGCTTTGATTCTCTGGGGTGCAAGCATATGACTATCCAACTAGGCAACAATTTTTGGATAATCATATGAATGATGGTGATCCGGAGCAGATGACCGCGGCTATTTTACCTTACCATGATGGAGGAGAGGCAAAGAGAAATCAAATGACGATTGAGGGAAAGATTCTCCAAGGGATTAATGTTGAGAACATTTTGGTGAGGTTTGGTGATCGTGGAGGTGTTAGAGCGGGTGACTGTAGGGTGGTGCACTCTTTGCTATACGGGACCCCTACATTGTCATGGAGACACATAGTGATAATGAATACGTGGGCTACTCGGGAGTCGTCCCAGAGGCGTTTTATTCCATACGCACGTCTCATTAGTGCCATGATTGTTCAACAAAATTGCTTACCACCGGAATCACTATGGGTAACTAAACCGTTGGAGGAAATTAACAAGGCCTCCATGAGGAAGAATTGGAAGATAGAGGTTAATCTCTCAGGGAACAAGTATGTTGTGACCGACAGGATGAGTCATAAGTATGAGTTTCTTACTTCAGGGGCACAACCGGAATCGAGAGAAGATGAAGAAATGGGTGATGAAGAGGAGGAAGCTGAACCCTCCGGTCCACAAAGACCAAGACAAATATACATGAGGCTGCATAGAGAAATTAATGCAGATGTGGCGGGCTTTGTGAACATTAGACGGGTGCCCTCCTACAAAAATTTTGATCGGGGACAGCAAGAGATATATGACAATGTCTCTGCATGCATAGGTGAAGGTCGAGAGTATAACCGAAGGAGGGAAGCCTGGGAGGAGGCACAGGGACCCCAAATGCAGGAGTTTTGGGCAGTTCAAGCAGCCCATCGGGAGAGAATGAATAAGTTTGTGGAAGAGCAACAACTGTTCCAAGCAATGCAAAGGTCACACATGGAACAGTTGGCGAAAATGCAAGAGGATGAGGCAGCCCGAAGTCGGGCATGGGAGGAAGCAGAGGCAACGCGTCAAAATGAAGCAAGAGAATTAGAACGACGCCGCAGGAGTGCCTTATGTGTCTCTTATGAAATGGCGATTAACAATAGCAAGGTGCTCCACGATCAGGAGCGCCACCAAAGAGACTACCAAGCCGGCCTCCCATATGCCGAACATTCGGGGTGGACCAATTACCCCGACCTTCCCCATCCACAAGGCCCGTCCGACCCGACTCCTCACTGGCCCGAAACGGTAGGCTCAAGCTTCATCCCAATTCCCTACCAACCACCACCACAAGGGGAGCAAAGTCCACTCGATAACTATAGGGAGATGTTTCAGGCCCTCACTGGTTATCAATACCAGCCAAACCCGCCAGTTGATCCCAACGAGCGATATCAGCGGTAGAGGCGAGGTATGTTTTTGTTGTTGTTGTTGTATATTATTTTGTTTCCGTTATTTTTATTTCATGTTATTTATTTTCGCCTAGTTAAATGAACGTTGTGGGTGTGTTCCATATATAACCCTCACGAGACCTCTCGTCCTCCCAAGCTATTGGGGGGTTTAAAAGGGCTTGTTGCATAAGCTAAATGCAACCGTGATTCCTACGAAAGTGAGTTAGGTTTATTGTTGTTGTAAATTATTGTCCACATAAATCGAAGTGAAATAACACATGGCTTGGTAATATGTTTCATAAAAAGGGTAGAACTAGGTAACTAACAAATTTTGATGGTTGTGAGAAGCATGCTTCTACACAAGGATTAGAATTTGTAGGTACAACATGTTCGCGGGACAACCGTTTTATGAAGAGGCGAAGGAGATATGAGTATCAAGCGACAAAATTCAGGTGCATGTGTTTCCTTTTACTTTGATTCTTAGTTAGGAATAAGTGGATTGTACATTGTTTTTTATTTTCCGGGGTGAGATTTTGGGAAGGTTAGACGTGTCACATCCCTTGTGCGTTTTAAAACTCTAGTTCTTGCACATTGAGGACAATGTTTACCTCAAGTGTGGGGATGGGGGAGTAGTAAAAGTTTTCGAGTTTGACCCGTTCATTTAAATTCAACACATTGAGGACAATGTTTACCTCAAGTGTGGGGATGGGGGAAATTTTCAAAATTTCTTGTTTCAAAAGCGATCTTAAAAGCACAAGTAACCAAGTCAACGAGGGATGTCACAACCCATTTGGTCTTTTGTCATGGTCAAGTTCAAATTAATAAGCATAACGGGTATTTAGCGGGTGGTTATTTGGGAATAATTCGCCTAAGGAACTAGCAATTTATGCATATCACATAACATACCCTTATACGTGAGGTTTGAGCCACTTTTATATCATAGATTTACATTTACATGTTTCTTTGTTTGAGTGGACCATTAGTCGCGTATTGTAGAACTTGCAACTTTTGATACGTTTGAGACTATAGACCGAATACAAGCACGAGAATGATTAAGGCATTAGGTAAACCTTTTCTCTTAAAACCATTTATCTATCCTTACCCAAACAAATTCCCTAGTCGCCCATTTTGAGCCTAAACCTTTTGTTTGACCACCCTATAGCCCATAACCCTTAAACCTTTTTCTTTTAAACCCGTGTGATGGAAATTCGATTATAGGAGTCGTATTTGTATAGTTATTCTTGATTGTTTGCATTTATGTTAAAAAAAAAACAGAAAATATTATGAAAAAGAATTGAAAATTGTTAAATAAAAACACAAAAAGAAGTGTTAGTAGTTGTCGAATAAAAGGGTGAAAGATTATTGCCCATAGTTGATGTTTATATTTAGTTTTGTTTAATTTAGTGGTTTGTAATAAAAATCGAATTTTCATCGCCTTAGCCACTTTAAAATGTCCTATTCCCTACCCTTAGCCTAGCCCCGTTACAACCCTTCAAAGACCTTTTGACTTGTGCTTAGTATTCGTGATCGGTGGTGGAGAATGATTGAGTTGCAAGCCTATGCGGGTACGTGTTCTAACCGGTTTTGAGCGATTAATTGATTGAAGTGCTAATACATTATATACATTAGCCGAATTATAAGCCGAGTGGAGAGAACATTGTGAGGGATATGCATGACTTGTTAGTTTTACGGGCGGGTTAATCTTGGATAACCATTATTATATGTGATTAGTCACTTTACCGGTAAATATGTGGAAATTGTAAAGAATGTGAACTTTAGTATGACAATAGACCTTAACCTTTGTCTCGGGAATGGGATGTGTATTCGTTGTTTGACCCACGTGAAAGTGAAAAATAGATTTGCTTGAGGGCAAGCAAAAGACAAGTGTGGGGATGTGATATGTGGTTGAAACCCGGTGTTCGTTATTGCGTAACTTTGTGTTTTTACATAAGTTTCAGTCTTGAATGGCCTACTTTTAATAAGATTTGTGTTATGCAGGTTTAACGAAGTTTAAGGAGCTATTTGGGAGCTTTACGAGTCACCGGGTTGAAGACCGGAGCACCGGAACGTATTACGGATCAAACGGGAGCAAAACAAGCAAAAATCAGAATCGAAGTTTTGAGAGCCCATCGCCGACGGGTCCCAAGCCGTCGGCGACGCCCTTCGGTTAAGCCCGTAAGCCAATTGTTCCCGTATCCAGACATTTAAACCGTCGGCTGAAGAAGTGAAAATCAAAGCCCGTCGCCGACGGGTTGAGGGCCGTCGGCGACGGCTTGTCAATTCCTGAAACGCGAATTGTTGTGAATTGATGGGTTAAACTCGATTTTGATTGGTCCTCTTGCATTGAATTCGTAAGTTACACACTTGTGGGAGTTTGAACTTGTATCTTGGAGCCTAATTGAGATATCTAACACCTACCATTCCATCCCTATTACACATCTATCATCACCATCATTGAAGATCATCAAGAATCATCATCACCATCTACATAATCAATCATTCCACAAACCCTAATCCTTCTACCACTATCATCCTTCACAAAACCTTCATCATTCACCATTCATACATCTTTCAAGCTTCAAAATGATCTTTATTAAGCTCCAAACATCCGGTGATCAAGCTTCTTCAACCATGAGCGGCTAATCATCTCGGTTTCACCCCGGCGTAGGTAGTTGTTAATTTAGGGTTTCGAATTGTTTATTGCTTCAACTTTGTGACAATTTGTGTTTGATTTTTGAAACCTTTGATAATAGTGTTACATTTGTTACGAATTCGTAAATTGTCGAACGATGTTAAAAGTTATGACTTTGCGAAATGGTGATATGTAATTGTACATTGTCGTGGTTAGGATTTACTTGTGTTGATTAGAAAGTGTATTCTTGTCCGTTCTTCGAGACGTTGATAGTTATTAGCACCTAAGTCACGGTACACTAAATCCGTTAATCGAATGCATTTGAGTTGAATCTAAAACTTGTAGAAATCCTAGGTTAGCAATTACCGAAACCGGGTGTGATTCCTTTTTCTTATTATTGTTCTCGTAATCAATTTTCTCGTAATCGTTAATCATTAGTTGTTAATCATTTTAATCAATTCACTTAGTTTAAACTCACATCTCTCAATTAAACAAAAATACAAAAACATTCTAGTAAGCTTCATAAATCATGACATTTGCTCTAATTCATTCGAATCCATACACAAACCTCATACTCTTCGTGGTTCGACCCCTTGCTACCACTAACTATTTGTTAAGGGTAATTTGGGCTTATAAATATTATCTTTGACCGGAGCGCGACACTACTGGTATGTTGAGGTTGACTAGAATAGGGTTGATAACTTGTTCATGATATTAACATTCATTGCTACTTGATTTGATTTGGAAGTATTGGTTCATGATGAAACTGTTAGAAGGTTAGGGTTTTGCCATGAAATTAGACTGTGCAATTATTTTGGTCACACAACTGTTGAATCGGAATTAGTGGGATGGTTACGGGAATTGTGGGAAGTTTGACCAAGTCAGTCGCACAAGGTAGTGGATTGCACATCTTGGCTGTGATCGCACAAGACTCCCGAATCGCACAATAGGGCCCAATCGCACATATCATGATCTGGGCTAGTTGTAGTTGGGCCGCACAAGGGTGGGCCAAGTCACGTCGGGTTGCACAAATAAACGGGTCGCAAAATTGGACCCAGTCGCACAAGTGGACCCAGTCGCACAAGTGGATCCAGTCGCACAAGTGAACCTAGTCGCACAAGTGTACCCAGTCGCACAAGTAGGCTCAATCGTACATGCTAAACGTTGGGCCTCACACACATTACCGATTTGTACACTTGGGCTGGGCTTCGAACTAATGTAAGCACATACTAGTGTGAGAAATGTTAAGAATTGATAATCTGTGGTTGGAATGGGCTTGTAAACAATCAATATGGGATTCGAACACCTACCTATGGCACTAGGATGTGTGTTCTAGTTTGTTGTGTTACATGAACAAATGTTACAACTTGCATGATATAGTGTGGTGTTACTTGTGTAGTATGCATAATTAAATCTATGATTAATTGTTACAAAACTGATTGTTAATGGTAACCATACTAGGATTTGGTCGACTAACTGTAAACAAGTAACTAGTCCTACCGAGCAAACCAAGGTGAGTTCACCTCTCTCAATACAAGCATGCGTCCGGTGGGGACAATCAAACAGGCAAACAAATAAACGGATTTTCATAAACCCACATCCTTGTAGGGGATGTGAGGCAGTTTTCACAAACCCATATCCTTGTAGGGGATATGAGGCGGTTTTCAGTAAATGTTGATGTTGGATAATACACTCACTTTCTATCACTTAAGTCCCATCATACTACCGAACTAGTTGCTTGTAGGACAACGGGGTTATTAGTTGATAGCGCTATTAGGTTTGGCACCCCCACGACGTACCTGGATAGGACGGGCGTGAACTGATAAATTTAAAATCATGACCAATGTTTGATAGAGCATTGGAGAAGGGCAAAAAGGAGCCGTCTGCAGTATCGAGTTATTATCAACATAACATAAGTCAATACTTGGTAACAAACTGTTTAACAAATTGTGAACTTGCCAGCTTTCGCTGATACACTTTTCTGCATGCTTGCAGGCCCTTAGGTACACTGTCATGGAACTTGCTGTCTGGGAAGCTGGAGTGGTCATGGGTCATGGCAATTGGAACGCTTCTTGATGTTGCTTTGTTTTTGAACAATTTTCATTAAACTTATTGGACGGACTATTATGCTTCCGTTGCACATGTTAGGTTTTCAAAACTGGTGTTTGAGTAATACTATTTTATTTAATAAAAAGTTCTATTTGATTATGGTTCAATGTGATTAGTTGCTAGATCCTGGTACGTCACACGCCTCGCGAGGGTTTCCGCTTGTGGTATTTTTGGGGGTGTGACAATAAAAATATGTTGCACCCAACGACGACCCAACAAAATGAAGATAAATACAAGCATGTCAGTTAGCATTATTGGCATTGTATTATTTACTGTTGCAAAAAGGTATCATGGAGTGTGTGTTGATTAAAACACAATACAGTAGAATGCATACAATACCCATACAATCAAGTTATTAACGCAGTACTTGAAACAATCACTTAAATGATAAAATATACGTACATCGTTGTTAATAACACACAAAAAATTCAAGACAAAATTAAAACTGAATACAACAATATCAGGAAATGAAAAACTTTATAAAAAGGGTTAAACCAATCCAATGAACAAAAAACACACGATAAACCAAAAATAAAGACACAATCCACACAATGGGAAACATTAAAAAAACAAAACTGAATGCTCAACAAAAGAGTTAATTTTTTTTAAAAAGGCGACTACTTTGACATGTCTTCATTATCCACATCTGCATCTATTCCCGATGTGTAAAAGACATTATCCCCTTCATTTGAGCCTGGGCCATCACCTTCAACAATTATAGCAGCATCACCATAAACATTCCTCGAACTACCTGCCTCCGACACGACCACATTGTATTTTCCACATGTACGATTATTATGACCAAATTTTTTACACGTTGAACATCTCCGCCGTTTACTTCCAGCTTGACTTATAGATCGCTCCTTTTGAAATTTCATGTGTTTATGAGAACCGCATCCCTTAAACCTGGTACCAACTAGAACTTAGATAGTCGTCGTGTTCAGAGGAGCAACCCCCAGTAGTTCAGCAAATCTATTGCGCCGTGTCTTGGGAGGTGCGTTGATCTGAGCCTCATCTACAACTGACATAAATTGCTTGATGTGTTCGCGAAAACTACACAACTGATCAAAGTTTGAAACCAATTTGTTTACTACATACTCAGTTACGTGACTAATCTCACGAACACATCGGTTGACCTCATCACTACGATCTGGATCGCCTCCATCATTAAGAATGGACCCAGGGGAACTATTTGGAACAGCTTCACGCGTCCATCACCTCATATGTATTGTTTCGGAAACTCCCTCACATCAACAACCCTTAACACACAAAAAATGTGACTGCACAACAATCCAAACATGTTGTAGTTACATTTAACAGTGGCATCCTCCTCATGTATCATAACATGTGACTTTGCAAATCAAAAAAGACAATGTAAAAACAAATGAGCTACTACAAACAAAAAAACACAATGTAAAAAATATGAAAAAAAAGAGAATAGAAACAAAAAATACAATATCACCTCAAAGAACGCAGAGCATGGCTGATCGAGATCTTTTATAAAAAACTTAATGAAATCACCAATATGATCTAATCTGACACTAGTACAACAATGAATGGCATGTTGGATCTCCAGTTGAAAATAAAAAAATATAGTTCTGGTGTATATCTGAGCTGCTTGCCTTGCAAGAAGCAAATCACTCCATGTGTCAGGCTTCGTATACCGAGTGTCGTGGTCGTTTTTTCGATGCTCGTGTCTTTGCGCCTCGATAGCTGTATCAAAGTGGCTAAGAAATTCAACTAAAGTGCACTTTGGATTGCTAATCTTGCCAAAAAAGTGATTCTGGCTTTCGGATCTAGATAAGGTCCGCATAGGTCTGGACATTTCTTCTTTGTGGTAATAAACTGGAATCCATGACTCGCGGAGCCCATATATATGTCAATCATTCATGGTTAGTTGAGCTAAAATCATTTAAGATAGCTGCCCATTCAGTCTCAAACGCTTCACGCAATAAAGAAGCAGTCCAATCAATTGCAGACAATCTTTTCCTAAAATAAGTATTTGAACATATAGTAGCCCCGACCTACGCAAAATTTCCATGTGGCAGAAAAATAAATAACACATTAAAACACATCTACGAAATGAAATCCCAAAAAAGACCTTTGTAGTAAGTTTATCCATTATGTGCCACATGTATAACCGATGCCTTGAGTCAGGCCAAACATCCGCAATAGCCCTTTTCATCGCAGGGTCTTGGTCAGTGAAGATTACGCAGGGTGCATACCCATATGCGTCCTTAAACACATTAAGTAAGCAACTATACGTCTCGGCCAATTCAGAACCAAGAATGGCAGCATTAAGTGTGACGTTCCTGTTGTGTTTATCAATCCCAGTGAAAGGGATAAACATCATGTTATACCTGCAAAAAAACATGGAACAAAAAAACATAACACAAAAAGCAGTTAGATTTAAAACACTGAAGTGATAAAACCCATTGCATCTGAATCTAAGAATCATGACGTTACTTATTTCTCTTGTACGTAGCATCAAAAGAAACAACGTCTCCAAACATATAAAAATTCCTCTTCATGTCCTCGTCAGCCCAGAATAAACACTTCAACACACCTTCGTCCTTCGTCCATCGTTTTGATATTCGCAAGAAAAATTAGGTAAAAACTCTTTTTTCCTAGTTAGTCGCTTGACAAGCATTTTAGCATCAAACCCACCGATGAACAAATTTAATTCTTTTTAAAAAATTTTGAAATCATCTTTGGTCGTGCCAAATTTACGAAACCTGCCACACACCTCCTTCATAATATTAAATGCTCAAACAGGACCAATGTTGAGGTTTGACATCTTATTTATCATATCTTCATGTGAACGATTTGTTGGTGCATATTTTGTATGTCCGCCACTGTGCGAATAGGCTAGATAGAGCGTGTGTTGAATATTGTATAGATTAGTGTGAAAAACGGGCCAGGACGTTTATGTTAAAGCCCTTTCGCACGAAAGGCACTTTCGTGCGAAAGGAGAAAATTGCCCACTCGCACGAGAGGAGCCCACTCGTCCCAGGTGGTTTCGGATGAATGGGCATTGCCTATAAATATAGGACTTGGGCTCCTCATTTCAGAAGTTTTGGAGTTCCCAGAGGGGAAACACTGGCGAAATTTCTCCAGAATTTCTCTAGAATTTCGCCAGCTTGTAAAAAATGTGAACTCTTTCGGAATGAATGAAGCAAGCATTCAACCTATATATCTTTCTACTTCTACTCCTTTCTTATCAATAATATTCTACCGAATCGGTTCGATCGGGGCAAAAACTCCGTCTAATCCTACCGAAACCTAGACTCTCAATTGGTATCAGAGCTACGGTACCGGCTCAATCAATCTAACAGTTGATTGAATTACCTACGCTCATGAATTTTGGATTTTTAGGGGGTTTAGACGTAAAACATCAAATAAACATCAAATTCATGGTTAATTAATGGATGGTTTTGAAATTGAAGACAACATTAGATTCGTAATTGATTTTCGCACATATATGTGAAGTTTCATCATGAAATTCACAGAAATAAAGATTCTGGATCGAAAAAATGTGATTGGGAATGTTCGTGAGATTGGATCAGTCACTTTCGTGCGAAAGAGCTCTCCCATTCGCACGAGAAGGCCTCTCAGACGAGAGGAACTCCCATTCGTCCAAAAACGTCACTCATTCCAAAATCAGCCCATTCGTACGAATGGGTCAAATGCCAAAAAGGCATTTTTTGATCGCAACGACGAGATGAGTCTGCAGAAAAAATTTGGATTGGAATTTTTTTCGAATTTTTAACGACCAAGATGGGTTGTTCGGGGACATCGTCCGGAGCTTCAGATAACAGATTTGATGATGCGATCACATATTATGGAAATTAGTGGGGTATTCATGATACCTATGCAGAATGATTATCATCTGGGTTATTTGACTATTAATGGGCCATAACGAAAAATCCGCAATGATGAAAAACTGACTTTTGGGGGCCAAAATGACACATTTTCGGCGTAGTCGAGTTTTTCAGAGATAAGAGAGGACTGAATTGCTTAATTTGAGGGGGGATTCTGTGACAAGACGTCAGAATTTGCAAAAATGAGGGTGAAAAAAAAATTCATTGAATATATTGAAATTTCGGCATTTTTGAAATTCGTGACAATGCAACTGTATTCGGGTGGCTCCGACTTCAAATTGTCTGGGGATGCATAGTATCTAAATTCGTGATTTCATGATCATAGGAAGTTCAGACTCTACAGATCAGGGCCAGATTGACGTCTTAAGGTTTGAGTCCTGGGTCTTCGTCAAGCCGGTCAGCAGGATTAGCGTCAGGAGATGTGATTGTATTGTGGATACTTATAACATATCACAACGTTGTGTTAATCCGAAGTGTCAGAATGGTTAATCTTCGAGCAGATGAATTGTTTTACGGACTAACTGAAGGGGAATGATGATGTTTGTTGATTAAGTTGCTGCCAGAACTAGCGGAGAAGACTATACATCTGTTATGATGACTGAAGAGGAAGAATATGAATCTGAACGTGGATGAATATTTCTGAGATCTAAATGTGTTACCAGATGATTTGTTATCCGGTGAAGATTTACTTATTGTGGAGATTACCGTTTACACGGATCAATCATTCAGGAGGGTGCTTAATGATGATTATGGAAAACGGGGTTTCATATTTTTGTGAGTAATCATAGACTAAATGTTAACTGATGTGGTGTTCGAAGTTTCTATCAATTGCCGGTTGGGTTTTTGAATATTAGATGATCGAGCCGGCGGAATGCGCAATGGAGCTAAAATGGTATATCGAAAACCGAACACGGAGGCGGTTAAAGTCGAAACAGAGAGGTTGTATTGATTAATTTCAAGTTGGTGATTAATTATGAAGATTGCAGTACAACAAATCAGAGGAGGCTCGTGAACTGTGCAAACAAAGACCTGAAGATTCATTTCAGGGGGAATTTGTGCATAATGAAGATAATGCAAGCCCGAATCATCAATCATGTAACACCTTTGCTAGTATTTTAGGGTTTTCGTATTATTTACGTAAATAAACATGTAATTATAATTACATATACATTGAAAAATACGGTTGAATTAAAACATTTTCGGATTTGAAACAATACAATACAATTTGTATAAATTCGTCGTTTTTAAATGACGACGAAACCATGTGCGGAAGCTTGTATCTTGATCGTGTTCGGTTCTTCAATGAGCTTGATCTTCATCCGGGACATCTTCGCATTTACCTATGATCAAAACCAACTTAAAAGTTAGTTTCGATATCTTAAATATTAGTATAATCAAGTTCTAGTATATCGAACAATCAAAAACAAAATAAAATTTCGGAATTTAGTCTGTCGCGCCATGCGACAGACTCCTCTTGATCTTTCGCGTGCCGCGAGCGCCCTCGCGTGTCGCGCCAGGATTACTGCTCCTTGTCGCGTGTCGCGGGGGAGATGATTTTCCAGCAGTTTTGTTGCTGAAACCTGCATTTTTCCCAGCTATGGTTTTAATCGTAAAACGATCTTTAAAAGGTCATAACTTTTTATCTACAAGTCCGTTTTAGGTGATTCTTTTTCCTACGAGTCCGTAATTAAATTACGGACCCGTTTATCACCTTGGTTTGCATACAAATCTGATTTATCCAATGTTGGCTCATAAATCCTTTAGGTGATTATTCGACCCGTTTGGCATTATTATTTCACTACATGCTCTAAAAAGAAAATAGTTAATTCCTATCATTTTACCCATCCCGGGCTTGTCAAACCTTAATGTTTTCACTCCCATCCTAGAGTTTACGTAGGTGTTTACATTCACCGATTCATTTGTATCTACCTAAGCATTTAACCACAATTTACTTCTTAGTCTATTTTGACCCGCAAACTTTTTTTCCTATACTTTTTATATGTATCTAAGGGTTTCAAAATCAATAAACAAGTTTCTAAACAACTCTAACGGTCGTTTACCCGGTTTGCCCGTTAAGGGTTTTTGGTCAATTCTAGTCTCTTATTTTACGACGAAAGACTCTCACCAATTATTGACCAAATTAGCACTTTTAACTATAACATAATTATGCGTACCTGGCTCGGATCAATACATTGACCCGTTTTAATACCTTGTCTCGAAAATTTTCTAATTCATAGCAACGCTAATTCATAAGCCGCTTTATCCTGTAAGCATAAAACTCGACAAGTGCTTATTAGTCGATATTTGTCAAATGGTATCCACATTACCATTTGACCCGTTTTACTCTTTTTATTCATTAGGCTTACTTATAGTAACCGTTCAAAAACCCATTTTTATAATTAGCTTTTCATGGCTAATTTACCGTTCTATCTCTTTTATCATTAAACATGGTTTTTATCATTTATATTAGTTCCGACCCGTATTATTTCGCGTCGGAACCATATCTTAAATATTATCCTTATTGTATTTGAAACTTATAGGATGAACATTTATTTTACTAAAAGGTGTAAGTTTCACTTACCTTGCATCCGGTTATGTTTTTTTTCCGCATACTCGATCCGTTTGACCCGCTTCTTTCCCAAGTCTTCATCTAGCTTGTCTAGAGTCAAACTATCATCATCACAATTCGTAAGACGGTTAGATTAGTCATAATCGCTTACGACTATTCCATCCTACGGGTTTTATGTTGAATTTATCATTCGACCATATCAAAATTATCATTCGATCTAATCATTTGGTCGGTTTCACTTTTTTAAAAGTCAATTGACTTATCAACATATTCAAATGCACATTTGGTTCATTGAACTCACTTAGGCATATTTCATCCGAACTCTTAATGAAATCAAATTTTACACACAACCAAGTAGACCGCGATTTCATTCAGGCATTTCATATCACTGAAAAATGGGTTGTTTTTGGTGACTTGTTTAACCTGTTTACAAGTCTTCAAAAATTATGATTTTTTATGTGGCGTACCTATCGGAGGGATAGACCTTGTGTTAAAATTTCAAGGTCTAACTCTTTACAAAAAAATCGTAAAAATTCATTTACTAAGCTGCAATCAGATTCGTCACTTCTGACTGCAGCTTACGGAAAAATTCATTTAAAATTCCTCGTTTATCCGATTGACGAAATTCCAATTGGCGATTCTTTTAATCACTTAAAACTTTCTACAGTAAGAATTTGAGATCATAACTCAATTCCTAAATTGAGTTATGACATTCGTAATGGGCTGCAAATTCTGCCAGAAAACGCAGCTTGAACCTTTGATACGGAAAAATTCATAAAACGCTCAATTTTCGTCGAAAAAATGCGATTCCAGTGGGGTTTTAAAGATATTTCCTGGAATTACATTTTAGAGTCAAGAAACACATGTTTTTGTCATGTTTTTTCCAGGTTACAGCCAATACAAGTCAGCTGTAAATTCTGATCAGAAGCTGTTTGAATTCAGCTTTCATTTTGAACATGTTTATGACATTATAACACTTATTCTTAGCAATCAAAACCCCTAAAAGCATCATATACACGAATTTAGTCAAAACCCACTTAGCACATGCAAGAGTAATCATCAAATCCCTAGTCTTTAATACTAATTCATCAAGTTTTTCAACTAGGGTTTGTTTCTAAACATGAATTCATCCTAGTTTCACCCAAACATCAATCATTCAAGCTTGAATTTCGATTTTTCATAAGTTCATCAAAATCTCAACTTCATAAATATCAAAAATTTGACATACCTTACGATCCCCATGACTAGGTGATCGTTTCTATGTGTTCATGCATTTGATTCGAAATCTTGGCCTTCAATTTGATGAATTTGGGTGAGCTAGGGTTTCACCCCTCTTTATCCTGCTGCTGGTCGATCGACCACACACCCATGTGTGTGTTTTGTATTATTTTTTTTAAACCTTTAAATTAAACATCATTCCTATTGCCCACTTTTAGTCCCTCAAAGTTTAAGGGTTTTATAAATGGGTTAGTTACTACAAGCTCCTCCTTTATTTTACCAACCATAAATAACTAGGTTAATTATTCCTAGTAAATTTAGCGGGTTTCGGGAGTTATTAACCAAGTTTATTCTAAGTCCCGTTAACTCGGGCCTTTCATAACTTTATTTTCTCAAGCATTTATTTTCCTTTTTAATTAATATTAGGATTATTTGTTTAAGTCCTAATATTCACCGGGTTAATTTTACCATTAACGGTATTTTATCCGTCTTTTAGTATTAACGTGGTTTGATTACCAAACCCGTTTTTGGGGTGTTACAAATCAAAGGGGAATTGATCGAAGATTCCAAGATGCCTGCTTGAAGTTGCAGAATGTTCAAGACACGGCTCTAGGTTTTCAAAGATCGAGATTCGACAGTGGCGGCCAAGGGGGAATATGTTGGTGCATATTTTGTATGTCTGCCACTGGGCGAATAGGCTAGATAGAGCGTGTGTTGAATATTGTATCGATTAGTGTGAAAAACGGGCCGGGACGTTTATGTTAAAGCCCTTTAACACGAAAGGAGCTTTCGTGCGAAAGGAGCAAATTGCCCACTCGCACAAGAGGACCCACTCGTCCTAGGTGGTTTTAGACGAATGAGCATTGCCTATAAATATAGGACTTAGGCTCCTCATTTCAGAAGTTTTGGGGTTCCCAGAGGGGAAACGCTGGCGAAATTTCTCCAGAATTTCGCCAGCTTGTAAAAGATGTAAACTTTTTCGGTATGAATGAAGCAAGCATTCAACCTTTGTATCTTTCTGCTTCTACTCCTTTCTTATCAATAATATTCAACCATATCGGTTTTATCGGGGCCAAATCTCCATCTAATCCCGCCAGATCCTGGACTCTCAATTGCTCTGGCAAAATTGTTTCACGGCATTGTAACTTCTTCTAATCAATAGAAACGATTTTTCAATGGTGTCTTTGTGTGTTTGTCATCTTTATACTCGGATTCCGCACGAGATATGAAGACGTGTAAGCCAGTCGGAGCATTCGGAGTGCTGAAATGCTCCTCACATGATTAACACCTCTGTTTTCCCTAGGTAAGTGTAATTATTCTTCATGCATGAAACTATGGTTGTGCGCCTCTTTGAAATGATATAGCTCATACTTGTGAGCATCATTCAGCTTTATTATGATATTCGCTTGGCATCTAGTCCTTTTGGATGGCACCCTATGTACCCACCTGTCAGAAGGCTCATAGGCTAAAGTATCCATAGGTGGAAACACTTTATGGCCCTCTTTTGAACACACAAAATACTTATTTAGTATAATACCACGATTTTCGTGCTGTGTACCCTTCCTAACTGTCTAACCTCTAGCATCTGCATATGCTTTGTAAAAGTTATAAACAACATCCACTGTGTCAAATAACATGCCCTCTACTGGAGTCAGTGAAGATGATTGTAGATCCCAATATTAATCCAGATCACAGTGGTTGGTTGTCTTAGTCCAAAACACTTATTGATTAAGTGTTTGCACTATGAAAAAGTTAAGAACAATCAAGAATGAAGATGAAGCTAATGGATTGATGAATACAACAAGTGTTGTATTGAATCCAAACAAGTATATAAATCAATAAAGCACCTTGGAAATTTGATTTGAGCACAATATCAAGAGATTTAATGTAAACAACACTTCATTCACCAAAGAGCCAAAAGCTTGGCTAGGGCTACAATGCTTGGGTATTTATAGATCCTGCCTTGCCAGCATAATTATAATTATGCTGGAATCTTAACTACACCAAGTCAGGTTTGCTAGTTTTAACTAATTACAAAATAAGCCCCTAGACATTAAAATAAGCTACAAACTAATATAAAACTAATCCAGTACAAGTATGAACGATCTCAAAAGTTCCAACAATATCCCCCCCTAGATCGTTGCATACTTGTCTTTTCATTCTTCTGTAGTTTCCATTGGATTCTCTGTAGCTTTCTTCTCAGGCTCTTGAGGGACTTCTTCATGTCCTGCTGCTTCTGGTGATGCTTGAATTTCAATTGTTGTGATGGGAGTTTCTTGGTTAATAACAGCTTCACTTGTTGGTGGATCCTCCATAGTGGCCTCATATGTGGATGAGGTCGGAGGTGATGACGTTGTCTGAGAAGTTGTGGTGGGCTCTGTTGTTGATGCGGAAGTCTTCGCTTTCTTTCTTTCAAGCTTTTTCTTCTTTCTCGATTCCTTCTTCCCTTCATCAGCTTCCTTTCTTTTCTCGATTTTATCTACGAGGTCGAGCATCTCTCTCTTTATCTTCCAAGCTCGATCCACTGCTCGCTGAAATAACATGGCCTCTTCAAGATTAGCGTTCCCAGCTCCAACATTTATACGACTTCCATTCAGCACTGTTAGGTCGGACAGTCCAAACATAAACACATCCATTGGATCCAAGATTCGGATATCTACGTTTTCGGTTGATCGAATCACTGCTTCGCCAGTGCGGCTATCATAAAACCACTTTTTGAAATTATTCAGACTCACTGGAACTTCTTCTGGAAGCTTGATTTGCGTGACAACTTTAGCAGGGTTAATCACCCACGTCACCTTTCCTTTTCCAGTTATAGGATCTATGTTGTTTTGGACACTCTTCTTCTGGGACGCTGCGGCCTGTGGTTTGGAAAACCTTTGCTACATTCTTTTGCGATTAAACGCTCAAAATCCCAACCAATGCTTCTATCTCCTAGATTTAGTATATCCAGTCGGCCGAGCTCACGTAGATCCCATCTTGGAAGTGAAAAGAGATCAAACCCTGTTTGGAAGTACTGAATTACTCCACCTCTTCTTTTGACCACAAACATTCCCCTGAGATTGCTGTACATCCAGCTGATGATTTTTTCAGTGGCCTCAGTTTTCTCAACAGTTATTACCTGATAGAAGTCGGGGAGTTTTTCTCTTTCCTTTTTGAACCACTCGGGATGCTGTGGGGAGAAAGTCTTTCCATCTTCCTGCTCATTCACGACTTCCTCTTCTAATCCCCACTCGATAAATTTGGCAGGCATATCATCCCTATCAACCTCTTCTTCATCACTCTCATCACCTTCAGTTACTCTTTCCGTTGATTCTAGACGCCTTTTCTTAGCTTCGACTTCTTTGGCTTTTCTAGTTGTTTCTTCTTCTATGAAGGCATCAAAGTTGAAAACTTCCTCGAAGGAAAACATAGGATCTATCTCAGTCTTAGCACATATACTCCTGATCATTCTGTACAATTTCTCAATCCCTTGCTGCTGAAATTTTATGAATTTTGATTGCTTGGCAACATAGGCATTCATCTCTTTGTTCTTCTTCCGCTGGTCCTTTAACTTTTCTCTTAAAATGTTCATGTCATTTACTTGATTTTTGAGAAGGCGGATTTCTTTGGCTGAAATTGGATCAGTCTCTTTAACAAGTTTATCATATAACTCTTGAAATGGACGAACCATTTGAGGAACCACTGGAGGCTTTGAAGTCCTCGTTGGTTTGACTTGAGGAAACTTAGAAGATCCTTCATCTGCTGATTTCTTCTTCGGGGGAGTTGATTTACTTGTGGAGATTTCATTTGGATCTGTTAGTAACGTATCAACAAAATCATCCAATGTTTGCTCTTCTTCTGGCACTACAACTGGTCTTTCAGATTCTGACATCTCTTGTCTTTTAAGCCTCTTTTCTCTCTTTTCTCTTTCTTGCATCGCTTGAATTTCTTTCATGTCTTGAATATGTTGACGATGTTCCTCTGATTCAGCAGCTCTGAAGCTTGCACCCATAAGTCTTTCTGGGTTTTCAGAGGATTTCTTGTTCTTTGGTGGTTCATCGTCAGCTGTCTGCTTTCCTTTTCTTTTTCCTTTCGATTGTTCTTTTTCTTTTTCTGCAGCCTGTTGCTCGATTCTTTGTTATTTAGCTAGAACTGCTTCTCTATACTTTCTATAAGCTTCTTTGACCAACGGCAGTCTTTCGGCCGCATACATCCAGTCATGTAACATCACCCATTCATTCGTTTTGATCTCTGTGAATTGTCTACTTGTGGGAACATGAAAGGTGTAGAGGTTTCTGGATGAATCTGGGATACATTGCCCAAGTTGGCCCACTTATATTCTCGAGCATGTAATTTAAAATTAGACCAGAGATGTTGAACTTTTGATTCACACACAAGTTCAACATTGCTGCCGACCACTCCAGATTCAGTCCATCATATCCACCTTTACGATGAGCTAAGCTCATAGCAATTAAGTGTACTATGAATCTCCAGTCTCTTCTGAGTCCATTTCTTTTTATTTCTTTCTTTGAACTGAAATCTCCCACGTATCCCATGCCACGGAAACCATCCAAGATGTCGTCTTTGCTCAAGCGAATCGGATCTTTTACGTTATCTTTCAGCTTCAGAACCTTTCGAATCCTTTCTTCAGTCACTTCTATACGTTTGTTGCGAACTGTTGAAGATATCCCTCTGGCTTTGTTAATAGTTTCAGGCTTCGCATTTTCCCAGAACTCTTGAATGTGGATGCGATAAATGGAACTACCATTTCAATTGCGTAACCAATTTTTCTTTACCATATCCATCTTGCTGCGTCCTGAAAATCCTGTGGTATTTGCTTGAAATTGATACTCTGATTCTGCTTCAACGTCTTATCCCACTCAATAATTTTCACCATCCTGTTTTTGACATGAGAAATGAGGCAAGTTAGAAAGTTTTCGACATAAAAGAATAATATTTACAAATATAAAGAGTTAAAAAGAATTTTAGAGAAAAAGATATTTACAAAAATTAGATAAGATTTTAGAATAAAAGAGATATTTACAATAAAAATGACTAATAGTCAATTTCGCTGATCAATCAAGAGGTTGTCTTCGCCAATGAAAGTTATCGAGACCAAGCAATTTCGCCAGCGACAATATCGGATCATGTGCGTCTCCGCCGACAACGACTAGAGGAAACCATCCAATATTTCGCTGACGGTTACGGCACAAATCAAATATTTTCGCCGACGACAAAGGCGGGTGAGAAGAGATTTCGCCGATAAGGAACAAGTTGTTTCAATTTAATTTCGCTGGTGAACATTGGCGAAGACAGAGTTTGGCCACGAACCCCTTCATCAGCGAAGACATTCGTCTAGGCCAAAATACCGGCGAAATAAGATTACTTCGCCGGTTGCTCGAACTCGCGTTCGAGACTTTTGAGATTCCCTGAAACAAGATAATTTCGCCAAATTCGCCACATTCAACTCTATTTCGCTATCATCATAAATTTCTTGAAGAACCTTTCTAAAACCCTAACTGATTTCACCCAATGTTGTACTACAAACACAGACAATCATTTAACTGTTTAGAACCTTAAAGAAATCGGTGATTTTCGGGTTAAATCCATTCCAAAACAACCTACCATCTTCTGATTAAAGATACCACTATATGAACTTAAACCTAAACATAAAAAAAATCAAAGCATGGACCATCAATCAAAGAGGTTAGAACGTAGTGAACGGATTCGGATTACCTATTATCTTGACCAAAGAGAGATGACACAATGTGATATAACAAGAGGTCTTGAGATTGATTTCTAAAAGCAATCGGTTTTGAAGAGAAGCCGGGTTTAGAGAAGAAGATAATTAGAAGTTTTGAAAATTTTGAAAAGTATGACGGTTAGGGCCTTTGATATAAATTTTAGATAACCAGCGAAATAGTTTATTTCTCTGGTATCTTAATTTCGCCGCCGTTGATAGTTTTCAAAACAACTTAAAAAATAAAATTAAGTTCGCTCGTAAATTTCAAACTTTCTCGAAAAACGTGCCCATTTTTGTTTAAAAATACCATAATTATAAAATATTCACAAACTTAAGAGAATTTGGGTCATTTTGACTCCGAACTTTGAATTTTCAACTTTGGGAAGTTCCATTTATAGCTGATTTTCTTGATTCTTTTCACGCTTGTCGACTTACCTACAGAAGATCATATCGCCAACACTTGTCAATCTCTTATATATTATTATTATTATTAGCGAATCGAGGCACAAGAAAAACTGCCAGTATGTTTGTCCACTTAAATCCATGAATCCTTCTTTCAACATGCCTTCGGAGAGCGCGATTATCATGTTTTCGGTAATATTGACAAGACTTCTATGGCCCCCACACAAGCTATTGAGAATAGAATCATTACGCCCGTGAGTCCCACGTCAGGACATACCCCCGCGATCAAGGTATGCACAAAGGTTCCTCATAACAGGTGAGTATATTGGATTCATTCTTTTCAACGATAGAGTGGAAATCAGGTCAGTACTTTCGTACAGCAGAGATCCTAAAAACTATCGAGGGCGGAGACATATAGTTTGGTAAATAGGTCAGTACTTTCGTACAGCAGAGAGACCAAACTAATCCATCTAAAGTTTTGGCCAATTTTGGCACTTATTATGAAAGGGTTTGGCCTTTTTTTAGGCACTTATTATGAAAGGTGTTGGACCGTGTTGAGACCCTAAACAGTCAGTATAAGGTAGTTCATCTTCAAATACGAAGGCGGAATCAACGTAAACGAAGTCACAAACAGCTCGGATCCTTTTAAATTCTTTCTATTACTGATTATAAGCTTTACAAGTGTTTCTGAGTAGATTTTGACAGAGTTTCGTCTCACAAACAATGACCTGATTTCTCTCCAAAGTTACAAATGAACTCAACATATCACCTATATATAGGCAGCTGATTTCGCTCCTAATGACATGATCATTACGAGCGGAATCACCTCAATACACTTATGAGCGGAATCACTAACCTACTTTGGAGCGAAATTAACCTCTTAAACCTTTTGGAGCGGAATTACAAGAACCCTGATTTCGCTCCTAATGACATAAATGCCATTTGGAGCGGAATTACAATCTAAAATCCACTTTTTCATATCCGAGCTCCAATCTAACCTATCTAGACCTAAGACTCAATAAAGACGTAGTAAACAGACATGCCATGCATCAACAGACTCCCCCTTGGATGTTGACGAAGTCTTCAGCATTGAGTCTTCAGTCTTGTTCTCTTTCCAACTCTGTCTTCTCATTGCAAAAAAAAAAAAAAAAAAAAAAAAAAAAAAAAAAAAACTCTTTCTTCAAACTCCCCTTTGGTTGTTGATCCAGAATTCTGACTCCCCCTTTCACAGACTCCCCCTCTCGGAATACTAGGATTTGATTCTGGTTCAAACTTTGACATTTTGTTGCCATGGGGATCTACATTCCTGTTACCTGCATATACTCTACCCAAATATAAGATATATGACAATAATAGTTTCAAATCAAAATTTACCATTTAACCTTCATTGTTAGAAATCCACTTAAGTATTCAGGTTCAAGTTAATGACCCTGATTACTCAATTAATCTACCAAGTCCAATTTAATGACCTTGGTTGATCTGAGACAAATCACACTGACATTTAAAAACAACTAAGTTCAAACATTTCTGAAAATCACAAGTTTCAAGTTAATGAACTTGCTTTAACTTTTCAACTTCTCAAACTTATCAAGATTTAGCTCACGACTCATCCTCCAGTCCAGAAATCTCCTGCATCTGCTTTCAATCTTTCGAATCCGAAGATCAACTCTCCACTTTGGTTTGTCAAAAATAAAGTAGAAATGAAAAATCTTTTTGGATTTTAATAAAGCTTCTAAACTAGGAATGAAATACAGAACTAAAATGCAATAAAAGTAAACTATTTACAAACATATTTTTGGTGAGCGTGTTAGGGAATCATATCAGCTATTCGACAAATCACAAGTACCATTAAGCTTCAATTACATACTCAGAATTAAACAATTCGCTTAGATTGTCGATATACTGATCCACTTAAATTCTCACACAATTTTCAATCTGTCCAGGATACGAATTTAATGTTTTAAAGACTTAAACTTATAAATGTGTCCCACCTCTTGAATATACTCCCGTATCCAGATCCCAATATTCAGTCTTACATGCAATTATAACACAAATGATATCTGTAAGAGGTTAATAAATTATGAAGAATCATGAGAGCTCAGGTCAGAACTACCGTTCAGCAGAGAGATCATGACTCAACTTGGGTGTGACCCCTTTAGAGGATCTTTTTTACAACAGCATTGCTAAGCAATTTTATTGTCTTATCATATATGCTGAGGGTGATGCTATGTTTCAAGCATTTGCGGAAAGTATTATTCGAGGACTAGGTCAGAACTTCCATTCAGCAGAAGTCCCAGAATAATACCCCAGATATCACTGAGTATAAAAACCTAGTATATCAGAAAAAGGAATCTTTCAAACGAGATTTCAGGGGTTGCCTATATATCCAAGTAGTGTTCCCCACGAAATAAGTAAGTAAAGATTTAAGTTTATATCCCGAACAAACCTACTAAATGTGCAAAAACCTATCGGCATATCATCAGCGAGACTGTTTAACGCATTAAAAACATTCCATTTCTTTAGCATACTGTGACTGTCAAGCCGATGTACTATCATTTTCCCTTTTTACACAAGCTCTTTTTCTGGTTTTCTATTGTTTTTGGATTTTTGAAAATATCTCATGTTTTTGTATTTTTTACATTTTTTATTGTTTTTGTATTTTCTGAAAAATTACCCTATACTCCCCCTAAATACCAAAACAAGTAAAAAATCGACAAACCATTGCAGATTGCTTCTCAACATCATCTACAATGTCACCTTCATCAACGCCAATAATCTCCTCCAACACCGATAAAAGCTTCATACCATTCAGTTTTAGCAAATACTGAAAACGTGTTTTATCAAATGCTTTGGTATGTAAATCAGCTTTTTGTTCATCAATGTGGATTTTCTCAATTCGTATCAACTTCTTCTCAAAACAATCACGAATGAAGTGATGACGAATCTCTATGTGTTTCGTTTTAGCGTGATGTACTGGATTTTTAGTAATATTAATTGCTGCCTCATTATCAACAAAGATAGGGGTGTTTAGAAATTGCAAACCGTAGTCGCGCAACTGTTGCTGGATCCACAAGATCTGTGAGCAGTAACTTCTAGCAGATACATACTCCGCTTCACATGTGGATAAATCCACAGAGGTTTGCTTTTTTGCATTGCCAAGTAACCAACCTTGATCCGAAAAACTGGCACCCTGCTGTTGTTGATTTAGCATTAACTTTGCAGCATCCGAAATCGGAATCGGAATACCCTTCGAGCATGAAATCGCCTTCTCTTGGATACCACAACCCTAATGATGGAGTTCCTTTCAGGTAGCGTAATATCCTTTTCACAATCACCATATGCGATGCTCTCGGGTTAGATTGAAATCTTGTTGCGAGGCAGGTTGGGTACATGATATCGGGTCTTGAAGCTGTCAAATACATCAGCGATCCGATCATGGAACGATACATCGTTTCATCTACCTTCTCTCCGGTGAGATCAGGGTTTATCCCATGATTCGTTGCTAACGGGGTGGCTGCTGGAGTAGAACCTGACATCCCAAATTTCTCCAAGATATCATGAACGTACTTCGTTTGATGTATGAAAATTCCTTTGGGTAGTTGATCAACCTGTAATCCCAAAAAGAATTTCATCTCACCCATCGATGATATTTCAAATTTCTTCTTCATAACACATTCAAAATCTTTGCATAGATCCTCATTTGTTAACCCAAATATGATGTCGTCCACATAAATTTGAACTATCAGAAGATGACCGTCGACCTCTTTAGTGAAGAGAGTGGCATCTACTTTTCCACGAATGAAACTGTTGGCTAGAAGATGTTGAGACAATGTCTCGTACCAAGCTCTCGGGGCCTGGTGTAAACCATACAGTGCTTTGTCTAGCAAGTAGACCTTGTCTTTGTGGATTGGATCGGTGAAGCCCGGCGGCTGACCGACATAAACCTCCTCTTTTACCTTCCCATAAAGAAACGCCGATTTTACATCTAACTGATAAACTTTGAAGTTTTTCCATGATGCAAATGCTAGAAAGATTCTGATAGCTTCTAGTCTAGCTACAGGAGCATACATTTCGTTAAAATCTATCCCCTCCTGTTGACTGAAACCCTGGACTACAAGTCGAGCTTTGTTGCGAACCACAACTCCTCTGTCGTCTCTCTTACACTTGAACACCCACTTGGTGTTTATCTTCCTCTGACCATCTGGCAAATCCACTAACTTCCACACTCCCAACTTTTCGAATTGACTCAGTTCCTCCTGCATTGCATTGACCCAAGAATCTTCTTTAAGCACCTCTTTGTAAGTCCTTGGTTCAACCTGCGAGATAAAACAACTCAATGAGAATTCAGTTTGTAAAGGAGCAACTGTTGTATAAAAACATGTAAGCCCTTTATCAATCTGTCTACGAGTGCGAACGCCAGTCTGCAGTTCTCCAATGATCAATTCCTCTGGATGATATGAAAGAGTTCGTGGCATCACTTCGCCTGGAACATCTACATCACCTTCCAGATTAGTAACATTTTGATTTGCATCATGTTCACTGACTGGGTTTGTTTGACTTGAAATATGAATTTGCTCCCCCTCAGAATCTGAATCACCACGATCAAATACTGGCATGTTCTCAGATTCTTGATTATCATTCTGCGCCAACTGATTATCTTGAGCAACTTCATATTGTTGGACATCATCCTGTTCACCAGCATTGCTTGGACCTGCTTCATCATCATTTGAAGTTTGTCGAGGTCTTCTTGAATACTCAGCTGGAAGCCTTTCCTGCGATTCTTCATACTCTCTCAGAATATCCAACTCATCAAAGAAATCCTCTTCTTCTTCCTTTTCTTTTTCCATGTCAAACGAATCCCATAATTTATCGTAATTAAAACGCCATGAGTCACCGGGATTTTGAGGCGGCATAGTATACCCCTGACACTCAACATGATGTGTTTCAATGATCTGCTTCATGCTTGGAACAAAAACTTGTCTTTGTGGACTTGAGTAACCCACAAATATTCCTTCAATACTCTTTGGACCAAACTTACCAAAAGGCTCTAGAACTGTACAGGGAGATCCAAACGGTTCTAAAAACTTCAGGTTCGGTTTACGGTTATTGATCAACTCAAAGCATGTCTTGTTGAATTTCTTTACAGTGAGAACCCGGTTAAGTGTATAGCATACGGCGGAAACTGCTTCTGCCCAAAAATTTATCGGTAGCTTTGAATCAGCAAGCATTGTTCTGGCTGTTTCTATTAGCGTCCTGTTTTTACGTTCTGCAACTCCATTTTGCTGCGGAGTGTACGGAGCACTAAACTCATGCAATATACCTCTTTCATCACAATATTCTTCCATCTTGTTGTTCTTCAACTCAGTACCATTATCACTTCTGATTCTTCTGATACGCCTTTGATACAGATTTTCAATCTTTTTGAACAACGCCATCAAACTATCAAACGTTTCATCTTTTGACTTCAAGAATGATACCCACGAAAATCTGGAATAATCATCAGTAACCACAAGACAATAGAGATCCCCTGTAATACTTTTGACGTTCACTGGACCAAAAAGATCCATATGTAGTCTCTCTAACGGTCTGGAAACTGAATTGACTTGCTTTTTAGGGTGTGACTTTTTCTTCTGCTTGCCTTTTATGCAACTAATGCACTCCCCTTCCAGATGAAAACCTTTGATATTAACTCCAAGAACCAAATCATTGTGCACCAAGTGATTCATTTTTCTAAGATGTATATGCCCCATCTTCCGGTGCCACAACTTCGATTCTTTCTCTGTTGCTCTAGACACAAAACAATGAGCCTGACTCGTGGTTGTAGTAGCTACACTCATATCCAACACGTACAGATCATTGAATCTTGGTGCCCTCATGATAATCCATTCTTCAGGGATAACAAATCCTGGCTTCAAGATCAAACATTCTTTATCAGTGAAGTGAGTGGTATACATCCTGTCACAAATCTGTGAGATACTCAGCAAATTATTTTCCAGCTCAGCAATGTAATTAACTCTCTCAAACATAACAATCCCATTGGATAACGTTCCTTCACCCACAATTCTACCACCTTGGTTTCCTGCGAATCCCACGTATCCTCCATTGAAATTTCTAACATCATACAACAATGCAGTCTTCCCTGTCATATGTCGAGACGCTCCACTATCCATAATCCATCTTGAAATAGCTCTCAGAAGTTCCTGCACATATCACAATCAATTCAATAAAAATGCCGATTCATGCTTCACGATTACCAACTAGGAAGCTCCGGCAAGTCCAAAATCTTTAGTGAGATTTTGATGCCACCCAAGCCTCTTTTGACTCAGGTAACTTGACTTTAATGTGAGTTTTAGCAGTGTAAAGTGGCGGAAAATTTTTATCATTCATTTTCAAACTTTCATTTGATCTAACCTTAACCTTTTTGTATAAGAAAAACTCATCTATCTTAAGTTGACCGGTTGGTTGATTTTTCTTTTGAACATTCTTCTTCTCTGAAGATGTAGAAGATTGTTTCTCCAATTCTTCATAGTAATCCAAAGGAACATCCATCTTTACCGGTGTGGTAGAAGATGATTGTTTTTCCGACACTGAAACCTTTAGTTTATCAACAACTTTTGGCTTCCATGTTTGTTGAGATGATGCAACCCGTTTGTAAAATTTGTCATTTTTAGTTACCACATTCTTAACAGGTTCAATTTTGATTTTTGATTTCTCATTTTTTAAAACTTTCTCAACAACCATTGGAGCTTTGCCTTTTGCATCAACCTTCTTCTGTCGATACTCAACAACTTCAGTCTTAGGCTTGGAGTTGGTGCAATTTCTTGCAATGTGACCAACTTTGTTGCATCTAAAATATGTACGAGTATCAACTACCCGACTTGTGCCTTCAGACTGAGGTTGTGAGGCCCTCTTCGCAAAAAATTCTTCATTTGATTTTGAAAAAAATTCATTTTCCTCATCAGAAAGTGAACTTGAACCATTTACAAACACCTTCTTTTCAGCAAACCTTTTGTTTTGAAAACTCTTTTTCTGATAACTCTTACCACCCTGATATCCACCCGACCAATTTTTTCGATTGTTGTTATAAAAACGTGGTGGAACTACAGGTTTCTTGTAGTAAGCTTTATCTTTCTCAAAATTCATTTGCCTTTTTGTTTGTTTTAAACTCTTTACTTCAGACAAATCGATTTCAACCATCTTGAACACATTTGTCAATTTTGAAACATTTACATTCTCCAGAGGAAACTCAGAATCCGAATACAACTTATCAGATCCAGCCATCTTGTACATCACAAGACCCGGTTCATCACCTAAGTTGTTTTTGGACTTTTGTTTCGGAATGTATTTGTTCAAGAAACATTCATCATCTTCAGCTGAATCACTATTCAAAATACTTTCAGCTGTGCTTTTAACAATCTCTGTCTGAACACTATCATCAGATGAAGAAGAAGAAAATGTAACATCAATTGAATCAGGAAGTTTCACTTCATTTTCTTCCTCAAGATTAACCAACCCAGATTGTTTTTTCGAATAATTTTCAAGAACTGGTGGTGGAACTTGATGAAACCCAACCCCAGTTCCATCACAGTATACATCTTCGCCTGCTTTGTCTTTCCCGATGGGTTTGGGAATAAATGTGTTGCAAAACAAAGCTTGCAGAGCTGTAACTGTTCAATTTCAAATTGATCCGTTCATTCTCAATCTTGGCTTCTTCAAACTAAAGTTTCAATTTAGCAATCTCATCCAATTTTTTGTTTATTAATTCTTCTTTGATTCTTAAAACACATTGCAATTGGCTATTTTATTTGTAAGTTTTACCGTTTCTATCATCATTATCTTTAATCGTGCTTTTAAGCTTCTCAAATTTTTCAGTGATCTGACGATTTTCAAGAACTAACCTTTCATTTTCTTTCCTAACCTTTTCCTGATCAATTTTATTAGTTTCAATTTTGTTAGTTAATTCTTTTAACCGTTCAGTTGAAGCTTTCACCATTTTGTCACGATCAAGAATTTGATCCTCAACACTTCTGACTTTAGCAGTCAGATCCTCAATCTTCTTACCTTTGAGATAATTGTTTGTACTACAAACCTTGCATTCTTTGATGCAATTTTTGCAGTCAACATCACCAATAACCTTCTTACCTGACTCAGTCGTTGACGCGTTTGAACTGACTTGGCTTTTAGACTCAGAAACGGATTTAGAATCTACCTCAAGTGCATTAGCAGCCAGCACCTTGTCAGCCATCTTTCCCATGTTTTCAGCATTCAACTCCTGTGTCGTGTCAATGAGCCCAGTGTCAATCTTCTTTGACTTCTCTTTCTCTTCATCTTCACCGCTTCCCCACCATTTCTTCTGCCAATAATCATCTTCAATTTTATACTCTTAGATTATGGTTTCCAAATCAAGAGTTTTATGATCAACAGCAATGTTTCCATAGGGGTCAAGATAACACTCCCAGTCTGGATCCCGTCTATTTGCACTTTTTGCCTCAGAAAAAATACCAGATATTCTGATCATTTTGTTTATAGCTAACTGTTTTCTGTAATTATACTTCTGTTCTTCAGTTCTGTCATCTTTGTAAGGAACAGGTTCAGATTTTGCCATGAATGCATATCCAATCACATCCTCCTCAGGTAACAACTCACTCCAGTCGTAACCTTCATCGTCGTGAATCACCGCAAGAGCTCTAGATTTTTCTTTGTTATCCTCAAGCTGCTTCATCCTTGGCGGTTCTGATTTATTCTGATGATAAATCGCCTTCTTGTAGTAATCTTCTCTGAACGGGTTTTCAGATTCATCAGCATATGCGTTTCTGCATTCACGCTTAAAGTGACCTTTCTGTTTGCACTTGAAGCATGTCACCTTAGACTTGTCAAAGCCCAACTTGGTAGATGGTCCACCAATTGACTTTCTTCCAGTTATCTCCATGAAACGCTGTGCTCGACGAACTGCACTAGCCATACACCACCTTATGTCGATTAGTTCCATCTCCTTGGGATCTATCTGATCATAATCTTCTTTCGTCAGGTTGGTATTGCCTATCTTCCCTGCTACAAGACTTTCATAAGATTCTAGCACAGATGCTAGGAAAACCATCTGTTGTTTGGCAGACTCCTCGCTGAAATTCTGAGCGTTCTTTAAGTCTACAGCGATGTTGCATTGAAATAAGTTCTTTGCATCAGACTGGTTTGAATTTGATGAAGACCCACTGTGATATCCACTGCTTTGACTTTCTTTGCTTGTTTTGGAAACATTTTCAGCAGAAAACGCAGTCTTGGGAGATATGTTCTTTGGCATCATACTCTTTGGATAATACAAATCCAAGTTCTGCTGATAAGACGAATGATTGACTTTGTGTGTCTTCTTCAATTCCAACTCATGACTCTCTAATCTCTCAATCAGCAAGTCAACTGTTAAATCTTCTGGCGGCTTAATAGTATTCTTTAGCATCAACGCATAATATTGCCAATCCATCTCATCTGGTAATGCATCAAACAATTTGTCGACTAGCTCTTCTCGAGAATAGACAATATCATGTCTTGCCAGTTCCAGTTTCAGATGCCCAAACCTCTCTATCATTTTACAAACTGATTCATTCTTTAAACACCTAAACAAATCAAACTCTTTTCTAAGTAGTTTCTTTTTGTTTTTCACAATTTCTTTGCTTCCTATACATTTGTTTTTCAATTTGTTCCAAAGATCTGTAGCACTAGAGTATTCGATCAAAGATATTATATCTTCTCTGACGGACTGAAACAGCAACGCAATACATTTCTGCTCAGCAACAAACATTTCTATCTCCTCATTTGTTGTTAAGGTTTCACCCTTTTTGTTTCCATTTTGATATCCATTTTTTAGACTCTTCCAGCTAGGAAAAGCAAAAGCCATCAACCAATCTTCAAATTTCTTTGCCCACCGACTGTAATCTTCTATAGCCATCAACTTCGGGGGTTTATTGTAAGTTCCGAAAGCACTTTCAACCTCCAATCCATCCGATAGCTTTTTCTTTGGATTCGACGTGTTCTCATTAGTGTTACTCGAAGATGTATCTTTTCCACCGTCTCCAGCAAACGCAAAAACATCATAGAACGGATTGAAATCATCCATCTTGTACGTACCTGAAAACAATCAGCAAAACACTTAGAAAAATTTTCAAAATTTTGAAACACAGCAAGTTCGAGCGAAATCATATATATTTTGATTTCGAGCGGAATCTGAAATAAATCTGATTTAGAGCGAAATCAGATGGTAACTTTCTGAGCGGAATCAGAAAGTATGTTTCAGGCGAAATCAGAATTAATCTCGGGCGGAATCAGACTTGTTCTGATTACGAGCGGAATCAGATAACAATCTCGAGCGGAATCTGATTTTTAAGTCGTTACGAGCGAAATCAACTTTTTAGAGCGAAATCAGCGAAGAACATTACGAGCGGAATCAGGTTTTTAGGTTATTTTTACCATTTTTAAGTCGAATTTTAACCTGATTCTTTGTAGGCTTTGTTAAAACTAAGTTTTATACAATATACTCGAAAATCAGTCCATTCCGACCTTTGGAACTTGTTCAAATCAGAAAAATATAAGAAGAAGTGAGTAGAAATGAGAAATTCTGGTAAAATCAAGCTGCTATGGGATGAACTCCTCGTCCTGAGCTCTGATACCACTTGTTGGACCGTGTTGAGACCCTAAACAGTCAGTATAAGGTAGTTCATCTTCAAATACGAAGGCGGGATCAACGTAAACGAAGTCACAAACAGCTCGGATCCTTTTAAATTCTTTCTATTACTGATTACAAGCTTTACAAGTGTTTCTGAGTAGATTTTGACAGAGTTTCGTCTCACAAACAATGACCTGATTTCGCTCCAAAGTTACAAATGAACTCAACATATCACCTATATATAGGCAGTTGATTTCGCTCCTAATGACATGATCATTACGAGCAGAATCACCTCAATACACTTATGAGCGGAATCACTAACCTACTTTGGAGCGAAATTAACCTCTTAAACCTTTTGGAGCGGAATTACAAGAACCCTGATTTCGCTCCTAATGACATAAATGCCATTTGGAGCAGAATTACAATCTAAAATCCACTTTTTCATATCCGAGCTCCAATCTAACCTATCTAGACCTAAGACTCAATAAAGACGTAGTAAACAGACATTCCATGCATCAACAAAAGGATATCATAGCGTGTAGGTCAGCATGTATCTGGATGCAGCAGAAGAACAACTATGATGCCCCCGAATGAAAAACCAATATAAAGACCCGAGATCTCAGACTTTGGCAATCTATCAACGCAAGATTTAAGACCATTAAGCCATATACCGCAACGTGTTACCCACTATGATGCGTAATGCCTGAGAAAAGCCAGAATCCTTGTGTAGACGTTATGTTTTGCTCCCTAACAGCAGTTTACTCGTTGGTGTTGCTGAATCTACCGACACGTCGTTGCTTGGTACCCCGATTTCTTTTGTTTTCTGGTTTTCAAGAAATGACAAAGTGTTAGCAATTTTCTATCATTTCCTCTAACAGGAGTCGGACACAAGCATCTAATTTTTGATTTTATGGAATATCCCCCATAAAATCTTTATTTTAGAGAGTCCATTTGCCCGAAAATGAAATTTTAATTTTTCAGAAAATCTTTTTGGTGGGCAACGTTTAACGATACTTGTCTTGCTTTTAACAAACGTATTTTTTTTTTAAATTTAATGTAAAAATTATTAAAAATATGGACAAAAGATAGAGTATTTACGAAAGCTTTTGGACAACAAGATTCATTTCCATTCAAGGAAATTAACCATTTCCAACCAGGTTACCAGCAGGTTGAATCGGGTTTTATCGAAAGCTTTTGTGAAAATGTCGGCCCGTTGCTGGGTTGTATCCACTGGCACCACTTGAACGTATCCTTTCTCGTAGGCATCTCGAATTGCGTGGATACGAAGTTCGATATGCATTGTTCTGGAGTGGAGGATAGGATTCTTCACAATTCCCAGACAAGCCTCATTGTCGATGAATATAGGAGTCTTCATGATGTTGATTCCATAATCCAACAACTGATTTTGTATCCAGAGGACTTGTGAACAGCAACTGTAGGCCGCAGTGTATTCTGCTTGAGCGGTGGAGGTGGACACCGTTGTCTGCTTCTTGCTTTGCCAAGAGATCAGACGATTTCCCAAGAATTGACATCCTCCTGATACAGACCTGCGATCTACTTTACAACCTGCATGATCACTGTCAGAATAAGCAATAAGATCAAAATTACTATCTTTAGGATACCAAAGACCTAGTTTTGGAGTTCCTTTAAGATAGCGGAAGATGCGCTTCACAGCGGTTTCATGTGATTCTTTGGGATTAGTCTGAAAACGAGCACAGAGACAGACTGCCCACATAATGTCAGGCCTGCTTGCAGTTAAGTACATCAGAGAGCCTATCATTGAGCGATAAAAGGACTTGTTCACTGGTTTTCCTTGCGGATCTAGAGTAAGCTCCGACTGAGAGGCAAATGGAGTGCTTGCAATTTTGCAGTCGTTCATGTTGTATTTCGCGAGAATATCCCGAATGTACTTAGCCTGATGAATAAGAATGCCGTCCTCCTTTTGCTTCACTTATAGCCCTAGGAAGAAGGTGAGTTCTCTCATCATGCTCATTTCGAACTTTGCCTTCATCACGGTCTCGAATTAATTACAGAACTCCTCATTTGTTGACTCGAAGATGATATCGTCCACATAAATCTAGACCAGCATTACGACTTCTCTGATTCTTTTGGTGAAGAGAGTCATGTCGATCGTTCCTCTGGTGTATCCACACTTCAAAAGATAAGTTGACAAAGTCTCGTACCATGCACGTGGAGCTTGGTGAAGACCATAGAGGGCTTTGTCCAACTTGTAGTAGCGACCTGGAAAATGAGGATCTTCAAAACCCGGAGGCTGACACACGTAGACTTCTTCCTTTACCTTCCCATACAGAAAGGCGCTCTTTACGTCCATCTGAAAAACTTTGAAATTCCTGTATGACGCGTATGCCAGGAATATTCTGATTGCCTCCAATCTTGCGACTGGAGCAAAAACTTCTTCGTAATCAATTCCTTCTTCCAGACGAAAACCTTGCACCACCAATCTAGCCTTGTTCTTGATCACTACTCCACGATCATCCATCTTGTTACGAAAGACCCATTTTGTACCAATCGGAAACTTTCCCTCAGGTAAATCTACTAACTCCCAAACTTTGATTTTGCGAAATTGAGATAGTTCTTCCTGCATGGCCTGAACCCAACTGGAGTCTTGAATGGCTTCTTCAATGTCACGAGGCACAGATTGCGAGAGAAAAGCTGCATAGAGACCTTTGTTGATGCTTGATGACTAGCCACGTGTACGTACTCCTTCTTCTACTGCGCCTATGACATTTTCAAGAGGATGATTGCGATTTGTCTTGTATCTTGCATTTGTGTGAGCCTCAATTTGCTGCGGAAGGTTGGTGAAGTGTTCATCAACGTAGATTACTGGAGGGTCATCTTCTTGAGTTGGTTCATCCACATTCGCCTGTGAAGAAGAAGCACCGTTTTCAGGGGTGTTCTCAGGCGAAGTGTCACCATTTACTTCATCTACAGAGAAAAGTGGATCAGCAGAAAATGGAGAGAAACGTGTAGTGAAAGGAGTTAAACCAATATCTGAAGTATCAAACAGAGGTTCAGCTTGAGCAGCTTCTACAGGTTCTGCTTCTGGAACGACTTCTGGAATTTCGAAGGTGTTGAAATCACACCCACATCATAAAACCAATCGGGAGTGCTTCTAGTGTTAGTGTAGTTTCCTTCTTGAAAGTCAACGTAATACGACTCAATCACCATCTTTGTTCTTTTGTTGTAGACTCTGTAGGCTTTCTGAGTGGATGAATATCCCATGAAATAGCAGATATCACCCACTGCTTCAAACTTGATGAGATTCTCTTGAGTGTTTAGAAGAGTGCAAGAACATCCAAACGGTCTGAAGAAATCGATGAGTGGCTTCCTTTTGAAGAGAAGTCCGTATGCAGTTTTTCCGTGAGGTTTTACAATGAGAACTCTATTCAGAACATAGCATGCTGTATTTACCGCTTATGCCCAAAAGATGATTGGAAGCTTTGAATCCACCAGCATGGTTCTTGCGGCTTCGATCAAAGTTCTGTTCTTTCGTTCGGCTACGCCATTTTGTTGAGGAGTTCTAGTTGCGCTGTATTGAAGATGAATTCCCTTTTCAGTACAAAAGGATATGAAGCTTTGATTCTTGAATTCAGAGCCATTGTCACTTCTGATCGACTTCACTTTCAATCGGGTCACGTTTTCAATCAAGGGAATGAATGACTTAAGGATATCAGATGTCGCACTCTTAGCTTCAAGAAAATAAACCCATGAAAAACGAGAGAAATCATCTGTAATCACCAAACAGTAAGAACTTTTAGCAAGACTTTTAACACTTATTGGACCAAAAAGATCCATATGCATCAACTGAAGCGGCGCAGTAATCGTGTTCACTGCTTTGGACTTGTGCGATTTCTTGTGTTGCTTTCCTTGGGCGCATGCTATACATTTTTCAGAAAAAGGAAATTCTTTCATCGGAAGACCTCTTACTAAGTTTAACTTAGAAAGTTTGTTCATATTTTTGAAATTTACATGCCCCAATCGTCTGTTCCAAAGCAGTGACTCCGATTCTGAAGCCTTTGAGATTAAACAAGTCAAGTTATCATTTGTCTTGGCATTTTTCATGTTGAGCACGTATGTGTTGTTTTGTCTTGGAGCTGTGAGCATGATCATCTCTACAGGAACCACATATTCAGGCTTGAGAAACAAACACTCCATGTCGTTGAAAAGCACCGATATTCCTTTATCACAGACTTGCGATACGCTCATAAGATTGTAGCACAGTTCTGGCACATAGTTGACATTTTCCAAAGTGAGTGCTTCAGACACGACATCTCCCATTCCAACGATCTTCCCTCCTTTCTCGTCTCCAGCGAAAGACACAAAATCACCATCAATAAAACGAAAATTCGTCAGAAGTTCCTTTAATCCTGTCATGTGTCTTGAACATCCGTTGTCGACATGCCAGATGTATTCCATGAGCATTCGAAGCCATTTCTGGAGTTTATTCTGAAACACAAGAATATATACAGATTAGTTTGATTTGGGAACCCAGATTTGCTTCATTTTGGATCTATCGTGGTTTTGACCTACGATGTCCTCTTTTTGTTTCCAAAAATAAGCTGTTGAATTAACCAGATTTTTAACAGATTTCTTAAGGTAATCAAGCTGATATGTGAAATTTTTGACAAAATCATATTCTGGTTTAGAAAACTTCTTGTTTTTACAATGTTTCGCTGTATGTCCTAAATGACCACAGCGAAAACATCGTTTACATCTGGGTCTTTTGGTGTTGGAAGATGATGTATGTGATGAGTGTCTTGAGCTTTCTGCTTTCTTCATTTTCTTGTCAACTTGACTTTCATCTTCTGAACATTCTTCATCATTCTCGGAATCTGATGAACTTTCTGATGTTTGATATTCACTTGAGTTTTGTTCTTCACTTGCTTTGTAACTTGAATCACTGCAGCTTTGATCTTCACTTGAACTTTCTGAATTTTGATCGTCATTTGTTTCGTCACTTGAATCTTCGGAGCTCACACCTTCTGTTGTTTGATCTTCACTTTAAGTTTCTGATTTTTGTTCTTCATTCGGACTTGAAGTCTCTTTTTCCTTTTCTGAGACAGCAACGCTTGAGTCTTCTTTGCTGTGATCTTCAGAGACTTTCTTTTCTGAATATGTCACACCTGTTCGAGATGGAATAAATTCTGGAATTTCCTCGGTGAGGAATTTTCCAAAGCTATTCTTTTTCAATTCTGGCACATATACAGGAGATTCACAAACATTTTTATCATCACAAAAAGCAGAATTTAAATCATGACATTCAAACACAGCATGTTCACGATCACAGGTCTCAAATGTAGGCACATGGCCCTTACAGTCATCTGAAGATTGAAATTTAGGCACACGGCCATTACAGTCATCCGTCCTAATTAAATTATTACATTCATCCCGAATATTATTTTTCTTAGAACAGTTCCAGGCGAACCAGTTAACAGTGGAATAACTGTCGCCTGAATAACCTATTCCTATTTTTGAACCGCCGCAGTCTCCATCCTCATCGCACACATCTTCTTTACACACAATTGGATCTGCATTACTTTTAGAAATGTTAGCGATTGTTTCGTTTTCACAAGAGTCATTTTGTTCTACAGAGGCCTTTTCATCAATGAGATCGTTTTCGGGATGAGGAGTTGGCATAGGCACATAGTTTTTGCTATGTGGTGGAAAGAAGAGTTTTCTTTCATTTCCTTGCCTATCCTTATACCCGATCCCGTCTTTCACATACGTTGGTCGTTGGCAGTTTTTGATGTCAGTAAAGGCCTTTTGACTGACATTCCATTTGTCTATGACAATTTGCAATTTATTCTTTTCGTTCAAAGCTTTTTCTAGTCTATATGTGAGATCGTTAATGATAAAATCTTTTCTAAACACAAATTCCTTTAGAGTTTGCATTTCAGCTAAAGTTGAATTCAACTTTCTCTGATATGCGGCCTCATTCTGTTTAAGCTCTTTGTTAAATTTTAAAGCTTTGTCTTTTTGTCTCTCAAATTCTAGATTTAGAGACTTGTAATGTGCCACGACATCAACGCATGCTGGTGTGCATAACTTTACTTTAAAGCTATGTGGAATACTATTTACCAAGTCTTTGTCAGCTTTTTCTTTCGAAGATTCTGTTTTCATTGATGCGGTTGACACTTTTTCTTTGTCTTTCTTCTGGTCAGATGACTCCTTAGGAACATGCTCCTTAGCTTCTTCAGAATTCTTTTCTTTCTCAGGTTCCGGGGAGATGAGAATGCTTTTCAGACCCTTGTCAGCAATGTTGTCACCTTTTGGAATTCCAGCTGTCGGTTTCTCAAACTGCTTTGATGAGGACCCGCTTGAGATCTTTGCCATAAGAGCTTTGTTGACTTGTTCCTTGGCTTTAGCAATTTCTTCACTCCAGTCATAATCTTCAACGACTAAGGCTTTTGGTGTGTTAGGAGACGCGTTGTTTTTGTTTTCTTCGATGGTGATTTGTTTTACAGCAGGAGTAGCTTCAATGTTTCCTTCTTTCAACAAGGGGCAGTCACGCTTGAAGTGACCCAGATTCTTGCAGTTGTAACATCTCAGTTTGGATTTGTCAAAACCAGCCTTTCCAAGACCCAAACGCTTCCCGGTCTTGTCCTGAAATTTCTTCAACCTTAGAGTGATCATGGCCATCTGCCATTTCAAATCCATTTCCTCCATGTCATCTAGATCAACTTGATACATGTCTTCAGCAGTGAACATCTCCTTCTTGAGCTCTCCTAACATTAAAGCTTCATAGCTACTCAGAAACATGTTAAAAAGTGCCACGTTTTCAGTAGACACTTTCAATGCTTGTGTATCACCAACCGTGACAGTCTTCTCACTAGGTTGTGGAGCTTTTGATGCGCTTGCGGAAGCGTTAGCATAGATCATGTCAGAAGCTTGTTGACTGATGCCACCTGAAGCAAGGAATGCCACATTCTTCATTCCAGCAGAAGTTGGATGGGTCTTTGGGGTGTAGCCAGCAGTGTTCATTTCTCGTTTGTTGACATCCATTTCAAAAGCTCTTAGAGTGTTAATTAAGTTGGACAGAGTGACATGATTTGGATTATTGAGGAAATCCTTCTTGATCATCATGCATTGCAAACTCCTTTCCTTTGGGAGTGAGTCCAGCAGCTTCTTTATAGCAGCACGATTAGTGACAGGATTTCCTGCCTTCTTCATTTTGGTCATCATATTCAGAAAGCAACTGATATGATCGGAAAGACTTTCTCCACGAACTCCACAAAACATGTCATATTGCTTTTGCACCATGTCTCTCTTGCTTTCAATTAGCTCTTCATTTCCCTCATAATACTCAATCAATGCATTCCAGAGTGCATTTGCAGTTCGGTGTTCTTCAAACATGTTGCAGTCATCAGTTGACAGAGCCATGGTTAAGGTGGCATGTGCACGGCGATCGCGTTGGATTAGGGCCTTGTCTTCGTCAGTGAAGGTTGTAGCGTCATTGTTAGCAACTACCGCATCTCCTCGAACCACCGTTGGAATGTGGGGTGTCACACCCCCAAAATCCACACGCAGAATCTCACCGCTTAGAGGCGTGACTGACCAGGATCAAGCCACCAATCATATTGAACAAGCATGTAAGTAATAATAAAATCCAACACAATACAATTGGTGTCCAAACAAACATAGTTTAAATTGCAAGTGGAAGCATAATGTCAAAAACCAAAGTAAAAGTTAATAATGTTTAAGTTCATCATGAACACTCAATGTCCATGCTCCACAACGACTCTTCCCCATGCAAGCTCCTGCCTAAACCTAGTGACCTGCAAAGCATGTAGTAACGAGTCAACAACAAAGTTGAGCGAGTTCACAGTTGGGTGTTTGTTTTAAGTTGTTCCAAAAATAGTTTCCTTTAACTGGCATCCTTGTCGTGGGGATTACCCCATAGTTGAAAACGTGTTTTGTTTAATCCCGTTTACTCTGGCAATCCAGCCGTGGAGGCTACCCCATGATTAATTATCTGGCTCTCTGGCCGTGGGGGCTACCCCATGTTTATACTACTAGACTCGTTACCATATCGACCGCTGACTGTAGTCATGTTTATGTGCCCTTAGCGTCAATGTCTATCATCATTGACGTGGCCAGATCCATTAGTTCACACCCGTCCTCTGCGGCACGGTGTGAGGCTTGTCAGACCTAAATAGCGCTATCTAACTAATGACCCGCTCGCCATTGGCCCGGCGATTAAGTCGATATAAAAAGGAGGGACTTCGTGATAGAGTTTTGGTCTAGTGAGATTTAAACTGTCCAAGAGGACGAGGAATTACATTCCTTTAACCTGTACTGTCCTACCCAAGAAAAGACAAGGAATCCATATTCCTTAACCCATTCCCAACCCCTGGGAATCCCATGCTTTGTAGAAAGTGTGAACTCACCTTAGGTTAGCTCGGCAGATAAACGAGATGTCAATCGAGCTGCTAGAGGTCAACCACATCCTAACATGGTTACCATACAAGTCAGGTCTAGGTTCAAGTAGTGCACGTATGTTTACACAGCGATAGCAAGTTACGAACACATGGTATACACGACATACACGTAAGCAATATCAGACAAGTAAATAACAAAACCCAATATGAATAGACGGCCCAACCTATTGTGCGATCAGCACAATTTGTGCGATCCACAATGGGTTGTGCGATCAGCCATAAACCCGGCCCAAGTAACATAATCAGTCCAAGACTTGTGCGGCCCAACAATTAAGCAAACAGTTTAACTTGTGCGATCCAAATAACCTTGTGCGACTACAGACTTCTTGTGCGACTAAACTTCTTGTGCGATTGGTTTTATTATCCGAATATTATGCATATCATTTATAGGAAATCAACAGTTACCAATCATACATTAAATCGGTCAAAGCAATCAAGCAGTTTCCTATTTTCGTGGTTATCAATCAACAACTAACCAGTTTCAAACTTAACCAATACTTGATCAAACCAAGCAATCAACATTGAATTCATATAAACCCTAACCTAAATCGTGAATAACTACTATCACCTAAATCAAGTTGGATCAATCAGAAAATTCATTACATCAATTGTTCATCACCATTAGGTCATTCATTCATGTCATATCTACATGTTCTCCAACAACATCCATTCGGTTCCTAATAATCTATAACAACATAACAGTATTCATCGATCCTCATACGCATAATGATCTAAACCGATTTTTCATCAAGTGACATTTTACATAACATTCTAATCATCAACAACACATAGTCACTCGATCAGCAACAATAATCATAACAACATCAAATAATGGTATAACACTAACGGGTTAAGAGAGCGTAATTAGAATGATCCGAACAATAAGAATCTTCGATCGGAAAGGAGGGAATGCTTGCTGTCGGCTTCAAGAGGAGAGGAAAGAGAGAGTAGGGTTTTGTGTGTGTGTTGTGTTTTGCAAACTATGAGAAACACTCTCCTACCCTAGGTGATTGTATGCGCATAAAAGGAGTGGGCCGAACCCATCATGGGCTGCCCTTGGTTCGGATACAAAGAGTGTGGCCCGAAAAGGCTTGTTCGATCGGGTGAGTGTTGTGCGATCGGTTTATTATACACATAAACATATAACATAACATAACATTCAATTAATCAACCAAGTTCATATAATCACATAAGTTCAAAACATCCTACACTTAGCACAAAGATAGGTTCTGAAATACGAGTTGTCACATGGGGTCCAGCGGTGACTGAGAGCCACAGATTGTAGTCCGTGTATTCGAAGAACGACTGGATACGAGTCTTCCAGGTACTGAAATCTTCAGCTCCTTTCAACTTTGGTGGCCTAGTAGTGGTTCCGGCCTCAAGTTCAGCTTGAGCAATTGGACTTAGCTGATTCAACGACATCTTGGCTTGTTTTTGACAAAGGAAAGCTGATCAGAGGTTAATTTCGCTGATAAGAATGCTGGATAACAATTTCGCCGGTAATGTGGTAAATTCGCCGGAGATCTGACAGAGATTAGAGAAACAGGACCAATTTCACCGGTAATCTTCACTGATCTCCTATCTTCGCCGGTACACGGAGATATCCTGCATGAGCGAAGAAGCTAATTCCGCTGATACAAGAAGCACACACGTTAGTTAGGCTTATTTCGCCGTATACCGTAATAAGAACGTTGTGGTTCTATATCACAGTTCTCGAAGTCGCCTTCGATAATTTCGCTAAAGGGTCTCTTGACACTATTTCGCCGGCAATCAACAATTTCGCTCGAGTTTTGGTCGGCGAAATTAATGACTATGGGATGTCTTCAAAATTGTTCGCTATATTCAAAAAATGACTTCGCTATATTCAAAGATAATTTCGCTGGCTTCAAAAATTCTTCGCTGTATTCAAGTTAATTTCGCTGACCAGAGGGTTTAACACGAACTAAAACCCTCTAATCACTCAAAAACGACTCAAAAATCATGTTTTGATGTATCAAAATGTCCAAAATGACTCCCTAATCACATATTAACAACAACCTATCGATTAAACACACCAAATCAATCCATTTAAAGTCCAAAAATTTGAAAAACCTTGAAACTTTGAAAAACCTTCAAAATTTTAAAAAATCTTAACAAAAACTCAACAACCAAGAGCACTAAGGCTCTGATACCAAATTGTAGATCCCAATATCAATCTGGATCACAGTGGTTGGTTGTTTTAGTCCAAAACACTTATTGATTAAGTGTTTGCACTATGAAAAAGTTAAGAACAATCAAGAATGAAGATGAAGCTAATGGATTGATGAATATAACAAGTGTTGTATTGAATCCAAACAAGTATATAAATCAATAAAGCACCTTGGAAATCTGATTTGAGCACAATATCAAGAGATTTAATGTAAACAACACTTCATTCACCAAAGAGCCAAAAGCTTGGCTAGGGCTACAATGCTTGGGTATTTATAGATCCTGACTTGCCAGCATAATTATAATTATGCTGGAATCTTAACTACACCAAGTCAGGTTTACGAGTTTCAACTAATTACAAAATAAGCCCCTAGACATTAAAATAAGCTACAAACTAATATAAAACTAATCCAGTACAAGTATGAACGATCTCAAAAGTTCCAACAATGATGAAGTTGGAGTATAAGTCTTTCTACCCGAATTGGGAGAAACATGTTCTACACCCCGTGGTTGGTATGTACGAACATCTACAAAACACGACAAAAATACAAACACATTATTAACATAAAAAATGTTTAACACACAAAAACACTAAGCTAGAAAATTAGGAAAACTTAAAACACGTCATCTTATTCTTAGAATGCTACCAGAACACAATAATAACTACAACACATATGATCTCAAAAATGTTTTTTTTTTTTTTGAACATAAGAAGACCTAAAACACAAATGTTTTTTTACAAACTAAAACACAAGTGATCTCAAAAGCAAATGATCTTAATACACAAAAATATTTTTTTCCTAACATTAAAACACATTATATGGATCTTAAAGCAAAGAGCTTAAAACACAACGTAGTAAAACACATCAAAACCCCGGTGATCACGATACAAAATAAGAAAACCATACTAGACATACTAAAACACACATCATACCTAGTATCAGTAAACTAAACCCCATGCTGATCATGATAACTGATTAAAAAAATCATGTTGATCATTCTAAAACACATCACAAAAAAACCTTGTATCAGCTACTAACAAATAAATACTAATCATGCTAACTAATTAACAGTAAACTAAAACACAATATAATAAGTTGTAACACAAGAAGAAAATCCAAAATATACAACTTTTCATTATACAATCATCATTTATATTATGAGGACCATAACACATTGACTTTAACATCTTAACTGGTAAAACACACCATCAAGAACATACTGATGATTAACCTGCAAAAACATAAACATTGCTAAACACAACTGATAAAAATAAAACAAAAGAAATTGTATTTACCATCACCGCAATCAACAATAGTGTTTGAAGCTATCTCCTTTTGTAACAACCTGACTATTTGGATCGTTACCCGTAAGTTTTGCTTCGATTTGTAACCGTCTTGTATTCCGGGATTCGATATAAAAAAGGGGTTATGTTATACTAAATACATTTTCATCACACCGCGCCACTATACGCTTAAACACTTATTATTCGCAACGCTTACGCAACACGAATTATAAAGAATTATGCTAATTAAATTGCCGTGTTTGTTTGTTTGGTTATCATACGCCTCCGCCTTCGCTTATCACGACTAACACGCTAAATCGCAAAAGTTGTCATTAGTAGTAGCAATGTAATAACGTGTGTTCTTATGTGTTTTACTGGTGTGTGCTTATGATGTGTATTGTTTACTTGCAAACGCTATCGCCATGCAAACTCAATGCTACTTGCACAACTCGATTTATCACTCTAAAACGCAACGCAACCCGAAACTCAGTACTACGCTAGAATACTTAATGTACCAATACTATCTAGCGCAACAAAATGCATTAAACGAGCATCCTACACGGGAAACGAGGATTTCATTGCACAAAACAACACATTTGTTCGAAGCAAGGCAGCTTCGTACGAAGGCAGCCAGTTCGAACCCAGGGCTGTTATGCGAACCCACCATCTCTATAAATACCCAAGCCCCTCCTCTTTCATTCTCACTTGCTGATTTCATACCGAAACTATGCCGAATTTCCGTCCTACCATTTTCAAGTAAGATTTAACAGTTTTCTTCAATTATACAACGTTTTCCACTTCGATTTTCACAAGAATCACTACGTTTTCATCTAAATTCTTGTGTTTTCCCTTGAAAACATTCATCTTTTCACTTAACTTCTTCTATCTTCATAAATTCCTGCTTTTCACAAAAACCCTTCATCTTTTTCATCAAAACTTATTCTTTCGCCTCTAATCTACACTTAACCGGGTGTATTGGGACTAGCTACGGGTTCCCAAGTTAGAAATAAGTTGATTTCACACTCACCAAGTGTTGGATCAGGGTGAAAACTCTTTAAAACCATTTAAACCTGATTTTTACACCAAACCGGACCAAAAACGACATGTGTTTCGTTCACTGAATAGTAGAATGAGGTAATGTCGAAACCGTCTTGAGTTGGACTCGGAAACACATCTGATTCGGGTGAAAACACAGCACCGAATGCCAAAAACAGTAACGTTTGTGAACTGGACTGTTTTGTGTGAAGCCAGCTTCGTATAAAGTCCCTGGTTTTACACAGCCCAGCCCAATTTCCATTCATGACACAATAAAAGACCTCTCTGACTCTAAGCTCAATCAATAGCTTGAGGTGGGAGGGATGAACACTCGATTTTCCGAAGACGGCGTGAAGACACTCGATTTTGGACAATGGAAGCAACACGTGTACGAAGACCCACCTTCGTACGAAGGGCACCTTCGTACGTGTCACACCCCAACCGATGGCAGAAACATCGAAGTGAGACGAAATAGATTGCAAGAGACTTCATAACACTATTTGTGACAAGTATTTAAATGATAAATTTTCATTTCATTTCTAAAAAGTCAATTACAAGGATTTGAAACAAATACAACATGAATAATGAAATACAATACAAATAAAATACAAAATTTAAAGTGTGTATCTAAGCATACTACTAGATTCCATGCATCATCAACATCATCGCTAAACCTGCAACATTTTTAAAAGCATAGTTCAATACAAAGGTATTGGCGAGTACACTAGTTTTAGACTCTTGGCATATGTATAAAAAGGTATTTTCAATCCAACATAGCAATTGGTATACAAGGTCAATCTATCATGCATAACAATATGTCAACTCTAGTGTTCACTAGTATTTAGCATCCCTCGACACAAAAGTGACGAGGCCGTTATAGAATAAAGACTCAACAAAACCCCGTCGGGTGGTGTGCTACTCCTATAGCACTATAATTGTTAAGCCGAGTTAACAAGTAGTATGTATTCTAGCATGAACCTAAGCATAGCAAAGCATGTATAAGGATTGAACGAATAAAAGCATGTTTGTGAATCGCGCATTTTAACAAGTAAAACATGTTGCACCCAAAGTGTATTAAAAGGAAAATGGGTCAAGTGTACTCACAAAGTTGCATATGCTCTCCGATTATCCCATGTGACGAAGTTGTTGAGACTAGGAAGTTGAATGTGTTCGATTTGGAGTTTAAGAGGTGTTTACATATGGTTCTAGGGATTTGGAGTTTAAATAACATGAAAAATAAACATATGAAAATAATCATCTAACACCTATGACACTTGTTCTTGACACTATAAAACTCTAAAAGAGTTTAAATGTTTTCATGGAACAAAGTTCCATTAGAATCATGACAAGTTGTCATGGCCTAAGATGATACAATCTACTAGCTTGACGAATGTCCATTAGTTCATCACCAAGAGTTCGATTATTTGGTTGTTACATAAGTATTACATAGTGTATATTACATCATATAAGTCAAGCATGAGGTAGAATATTAAACTCTTCATTTAGGCACCTCTAAGTATCATGGAATTCATACATGAGGTAGGAAGAACAAATCTTCCATTTAGGTACCTCTATTGTTCACCACTATACTTGTTGTTATGAACAACAAGGAGGGTCATGAACTTACAAGAAACAATAGAATATGAACAACTAATCTATGAGAAAACATCAAGCAAAGTATGGATTTTCAAGTAGGTTAGCCCAAGCTAATCCTAGATCACACAATCATTAAGTCTTGAACTTGAGCATCACTTGTGGGTTAAAGCCCTTGAACAAAACAGAAAGTTTGTGAGGTTTATACCTCTGATTTTGAATGTCTCAACCTTATTTTTAAGCCTAACTAACCATATAAGTGGTTATAAGCATAAGGACGTAGGTTTGAGATGAGTTTCCTCAAGTTTAAACAAGTTTATCAAAGTGTGAAACAATAACAGAAAAATCCGTCTAGTTTGGAGCCCTTTTGGCAACATTCCAGGCTCAGGTTTTCTAGGGAAAACCCATGGAAATGTAGCTAAGGTCAATACAAAGTAATAGGAAAAAGAATCGAGTGAATCGGTGTAGGATCGAGGAATCGACCTAATGAGTCGATCAGAAGAGTTCTAATCCAAACTAGAGGCGGAATTCAATGATTTAGACATGATTGCAGCTTGTTTAACACTAAGAATCACTTTAACTGTCGTTTAGATTGATTTGATAATGATTACAGATCGTACGACACTTCGGCAGCACTTCGTCTCCGGAATCAGAATGTTACAAATGAAATCATGAGCTCACCTATTTATAGGAGACACCAGTCCGCACGAACCACACTTCACCAGGTCGTGCGACCTGATCAGTTCGTACGAACTGGTTCAGCCAGTTCATGCGACCTGGGCAATCTTCTCTAAAATCCTATTTTCTAGGCTACCGAGCTCCGATCTATCCAATCTAGCTACATGACTTGATACAAGACGAAGTCAACAGACATATGCACTAACAAACTCCCCCTTGGATGTTGACGAGTCTTCAGTGTATTGAGTTTTCAGTCTTGATCAGTCTTCACGCTCTTTCCAAAGTATCTTTCTCTGTAAGTGTCCTTCAATCTTTCTCTTACTCTTCCAGAATCTCAATCTGACAATGTTCCAGGATCTGAGTCTGGCTCTTTTAAACTTCAAACTCCCCTTTGCTAACAGACTCCCCCCTTAAGTTGTTCTGGGATAGTAATCTGACATAGCACTCATTCTAAGATCGTATCCTGACTTAAACTCTGCTCAGGCTTAGACACGGGGATCTGCACAAATCTCTACCCAAAAGTAAATTTCACAATTATTAAGATTTAACAAATTTAGAAACCACTTGTAGATATTATTCATCATCAACAATAGTTATATCAAGTTCAAATTTAATGACCTTGATTAACTAACATTAAAATTAGCCTCAAAACATCACTTGTAAGATTATCTTATAACATTTCTCAAATTATCTTAAACTTTAACTTCATTTTTCATTTCAAACACACTCTCCCAACCCACTGTTGTTCATCATGTATAGCACTCGGAATTTTGAAAATCAGCTTTTCAACATCAGTTGCCGAAAATAAGATGAAATAAAATCTTTTTGAATTTTCAAAATTTTATGCTAAATCATCATCATCATCATCATACTCAGTAAATCCCACCAATAGCAAAGCTAAGGTAGGGTCTGAGGAGGGTAGATGTAGACAGCCTTACCTCTACCCCGTAGGAATAGAGAGGCTGCTTCCGGTGAGACCCCCGGCTCGATTGTAGTTTTGTATCAAGCCTTGGACCTAAGACACATAACACTCAAACAATCAGGACAGAGAATGATTGGTGCATGTACCCCCGTGTCTTTTAGCTATCAACGTCACCACATGATGCATGATTAACCATCCGCCGCTTTTAACATTATTTTCACGAAATTAGTAAAATAACGTTAAAGTTAGTACCATTTCACTTTTGCCCCCCCGAGCGCCCACACATATATACATTATATGTGCACACCGCAAGCGGGGCATCTTATGCTAAAACATATTCTTTTTGGTTTTTGGAAATAAACTATATACAAACATCTTTTTGTGAGTCTGTGTAAGAGGATCATATCAGTTTTTGACAAATCACTAGCACCGTTGAGCTTTAAACACTTTAAGTTCTAAACGATTCACTTAGATTGTCAGTATACTGATCCACTTAAATTTTCACACAAAGTGCAATTGTTTCAAGATACGAGATTAGTGTTTTAATAGACTTAAACTTATTCGCGTGTACCACCTCAGAATATACTCCCGTATCCAGACTCTTATATTCAGTCGTACAGGTGAATGTACGCTAATGATATCTGTAAGGGGTAAATGCAAGGCCATGAGAGCTCAGGCTATTGCTTCCGCAAAATCAGAGAGATGATGGCTCGACTTTAGGTGGGTCCCCCTTGGGGATCTTCTTTTCAACAGCACATGATTAGCATTTTTCAATGTTTCATCATTTTTTATGCTGAGGGTGAGCTTTAAGAATAAAGCAGTGCAATGTATTATACAAGGACTAGGCTATTGCTCCCGCAAAATCTGAAGTCCCGGTATAATACCCCAGATATCATCACGCACAAAGACCTAGTATGTCAGAAATGGAAAGCCCTTCAAACAAGATTTTAGGGTTTACCTATATATCCGAGAGATGTTCCCCACGAAATAAGTAAGTATTTGATATTTAGGTTTATATCTCGAAAACAATTTACTAAGCGTGTAAAAACCTACTGACATATCATCAGTGAGACCGTTTATCACATTTTAACTTTCCAATTCTTTAGCGTACTATGATTGTCTACTTATGTACTATCATTTCCTCTTTTTCACAACAAAACTCATTTTGATTTTTCGGTGTTTTTGGATTTTTCAAATTTTCAAAATTTTAATTTTTTACTCCCCCTAAAATCAAAAATATGTTTCAATTTTTTATTTTCCGGGAAAATTTGAAAATGAACGCGATAAACTGTACAAATAAAATGACAAACTGATGTGAATTGCTTCAATTCTCCATTCACTTGGCGTAAACAATCAGAACTCCCCCTGACAACAAACTATTTTCCCATTATGATTTCAAAACACTTAAGTTTGTTTTAATCAAAATGGTTTTTCCGGAAAATTAGTTTTGTTGATTTCACTCAACATGGGGATTCATCACATTGTTCTTTCAACCACTTGTAAAAACTAACACATGTTGGTTTTTCACAAAAACATTTTTCAAGAATGATGCCGATTCATGCTCCACGATTACCAACTTGGGAGCTCCGGCAAGTCAGGATTTTATTTTTTAAAGAATCTCACACATGCCTGATCAATCATGGGTGAACCATCATCATTTGGTTTAACAACTTTCGATTCATAAAATTCTTTTACTCCCTTCACTTTCCCATCAGCCATCTTACCGAAAATATGTAGCACTTTACCACTAAATGCTTTTTCAGCATCAAATTCTTTCTTATCAGAGAAGAATTGATCTGAAATCTCAATCTTACCAATTTTTTATTTCAAGATTCCGTTTGACAATGGTGGAAAATTTTCATCATCCATTGTTGGAACGGAATTCTCATCATTTAGCACAACAGATGGCTCCTCTGACTTTGACGAGTCAGATTCATTGCCAGAACTAACTTCTAATTTCTTAACCACCCATTTTTGTTTGTTAAGATTTGATCTTCTTTTGTAAAAATGTTTCAAACTTTCACCAACTTCGAAAGTCGAATTTTTGAACTCCTTAAATTTCTCTGTTGGTTGTTCCTTTTTATCAACACATTTTTCTTTCAATTTAGAGTTAGAAGAAACTCCCTGTTTTGTGTTGGTGGGCTTTGGGCAATTCCAAGCAATATGTCCAACCTCTTGACATTTGAAACAGGTTCTTCTTTCAACTCTCAGTTCAGATTCTTTCAACATATTCTTTTGCTTTTCGGCGAGAAACTCCTTGTTTGACTGTTTCCAGAAAGGTTTCTCCTTCTCCTCTTCAGAACTTTTTCCGGAAACAAATTTAGTTTTTGATTTATAAATTTTCTTATTTTTATGATTTTCTGGTGGAATAAAACCTAATCCTTTCTTTTTGAAATTACTGTGATGGTTTGGTTTCTTTCGATAACCCGAACCAGAACTGTAACCTTTTTTCTTGTTCAATCTTTGTTGAACTCTTGAAGTGTATTTTTTAGGTTTTTCAGTAAGATTTACATCTTTTATTTCAGAAATATTAATTTCTGTTAATTTGAAAACCTTGATAATCATTTCAGTTTTAACACCTCTTATTGGAAATTCTTCATCAGAATATAGTTTGTCAGAATCATTCAAAGTATATGCTACTTTAAATGTTTCGTCATTCAAATTATTTTGTGACATCCGAAAATCTTTATTGTAAACCCTTTTGACCGGTGTACTCGAGCTTTTGTCTGATGAACTTGAATTTTCAGATTTAGACTCTGACTTTGACTCTTCATCTTTATCCAACACCTGATCGACCACTTTCTTAATTAACTCGGATTCATGATCAGTATCAGACGCTGTGAAGGTGACATCAATATCATCTGGTAATCCATCGATAGACTCGGATTTCAGATTCAGATTGAGTGCTTCAGCCACCTTTTCAAAGTCTCGGGGGTATAGCCATCCCATATTGGATTTGGTACTCTGTTATAACTCAAACCAGTTTTCTTACCAGAATTTCCTTCATCGTCTACAAACTTATGAGCTGCAACGGCATGATAGATGCGATCAATAACATACTCTGAACTTTGATAACTTCGAAGTAAATTGTTCACTCTTTCGGTTTCAATCTTCATTGCTGCCAATTCTTGTTTCAGCTCAGCATTCATCTCATTATATCCGTTGATTGCAGTTTGCTTTTGAAGAACTGTTGCTTTCAGAAGATTTTTCATCTGAATATCTTCATCACAAGCTCCTTTGTACAAGTTCACTTTGCTGCTTAGGAGATCATATGACTCCTTTATGTTCCTCACATTGTGCAGTAAGTTCTCTTTGAGCTTTTCCAATTTAGCCAACTTTGTATCTTTCTCAGCACAATCTTTGGAAGATACTAAACACTTTGCACAAGGTTTTTCAACCTCTACAATCTTTTCAACTTCAACTATTTTTTCAACTTCGATGATTTTTTCAACTATTTTCTCCACCACCTTTTCAATCACAATTGATTCTTTCTGAACTTCCATCTTCACTTCATCCTCTTCAACCTCGACCTTCTGTGTCGGTTTTTCTTCAACTTTTGCCTTTTCTTCAGCAACCCTTCTTGCTTCCAATTCTCTCTTCAGTCTAGCAGCCTTTTTCTCTTTCAAAATCTCGATTTTATCTGCAAAAAACAAATCAAAACTGTAAGGATCTAATTGTTTTCTAGCTCTATTAATATACTCTTCCTCATCATCAGTGTCTTCATCACTTCCTGATGACTTGAAAATCGGTTGTCTTCTAGGACGATTCTTAGATTTGATTGATTCTCCTGTAGAAGTTGAATCTTCAAAGATTTGAGCAACAAAGGCTTTAGAGGCTGAAGGTCTAGAAGGATCATAATCATCCCAATTGAACTCTTTTGGAATCCTTTCATCTTCTTGATCTATCAGACCATAACAAGCTCTCTTCTTTCCATCTTCAATTGGAATAGTATTTGAGTGTGAAGATTGTTGTTGATATGGTTGTTGAGCAACATGATGATAAATTGCTTTTCGATGATAATCGTTGTTTCCAAAAGGATCTTGTCTTCCGGTTGCTTCTCTGTTTATACACTCTCGTTTAAAATGCCCTTTTTCTCTGCAACGAAAACAAGTAACCTTTGATTTGTCAAAACCTAGCTGAGATGTAGTAGCTTCACGAAGATCATTTCTTCCTGTGATCTGTTTGAAATTTTCTGCTCTTCTCAAAACACTTGCTAAACACCACTTGATGTCCATCAACTCAAGTTCCTCAGAATCAATCTGATCATAATCCTCTTTAGTAAGCATCGGATTTCTGATTCTTCCAGCAACTAAGCTTTCATACGACTCTAACACAGTAACAAGAGATGCCATGTGTTGCTTTGCAATATCTGGAGAGAAATTTTGACCATTTTGAATGTTTAGTGTCACATTACATTGCAAATTTGTTGAACTTTGTTGTTGAGAACTTGGTGTTGAGAAGTTTGGTTCAAAACGTGTATAAGACGAAGAATATCCACTACTCTGATTTATATTGCTTGCATTTGTTCCGGAAGTACCATCAGCACTGAATGCAGTTTGAATCTTCGGACTCGGAGTGGTCTCAACTTTGCTTCCTCGATAGTATAGACTAACATCTTATTGAGCACTTGGACTCCTCATGGTAGCAGTTTTCTGAATAGCCAATTCATGTTCTTCAAGCTTCTGAATGAACATACTCGAATTCATATCTTCAAATTATCGGTTATGCTTTAAAATTAACAAATATGTTCCCCATTCATTCTGTGGTAACGCATCGGCTAGCTTATCAACCCATTCACCATCTTCTTTCTTGATGTCCAATCTTTTCATCTCCATGACTAGATGACAATATCTCTCGATAATCTTCCTAGTCGTTTCACCTTCAAAAGCTGTAAACATATCAAAAGATTTCTTTAGTAATGCACGTTTATTTTTTATCATATCGGCACTACCCTTAAACTTTTTAATCAACGCTCTCCAGATTGATCTAGCAGTTCCCTCATGTTGAAGAAGAATGAAAATATCCTCTTTTACTGCTTGTTGGAGAATGCTAATCATCATCTTTTCACTGGTGTATCTTAATTTTTCATCCTGTGTAAACTGACTTGATTGTTTTTCATTTCCAAGATCATCTTTCGGCAAAGTATAATCTTTTTCTAACGAGACCCATGCATCAAACTTGTTAGCTTGCACCCAGTTTTCAAAACGATCTGGCCATCCTTTAAAATCCTCAATGTACATAAGCTTCGGAGGCTTTTGGAAAGTTCCCGTTTCATTCTCGATACCAACAGTTTCTACAACGGTAACTGGAGTACCTGGAGCAGTAGCAAAGGCGTTGTAAAACTCGTTTTCCATGTTTCGGTAAAAAGGTTTCCAAAATCACAATGTTCAAGCGAGCTGGATACTTTTCAAACGATCTGGGATCAAACAATCTGATACTTCAAACGACCTGAGGTTTTAAACGAACTGGATTTCACACGAATTGAATAAATCTCGCACGACCGGGGTCTATTTTCAAACGACCTAAGACAATTTCAAGCACCCCGTGCGACCTGATAACCACACCGTGCGAACTGGTTTTCACTTCGTACGACCTGGTGTTCACTTCGTGCGAACTAGAAGCAACAAACTCAAACAACTTGGTCAATCCATGCGACCAGATGATCAACTCGTGCGAACTGGAACTATTTTCACACGATCTGAGCGGAATTCACACGATTTGAAAGTTTGTTGAACGATCTGATATGTTTTTCATGCGGTTTGGCCATTTTTATCAAGTTTTAAATTGAATTAGGTCTTGATTTTTTCAAGGATTGATTAAAACAGTGTTTTACATGTTATATGTGAAAATCAGGTCATTTTAACCATGAAAACGTTCTGATTTTAAAGAAAATGTGTAACAGAATGAGTAGAAATGAGAAGAAATCAGTTCTTATCAATGAAAACAAGCTAAAATGGTATGAACTCCTCCTCCTGAGCTCTGATACCACTTGTAGGATCGAGGAATCGACCTAATGAGTCGATCAGAAGAGTTCTAATCCAAACCAGAGGCGGAATTCAATGATTCAGACATGATTGCAGCTTGTTTAACACTAAGAATCACTTTAACTGTCGTTTAGATTGATTTGATAATGATTACAGATCGTACGACACTTCGGCAGCACTTCGTCTCCGGAATCAGAATGTTTCAAATGAAATCATGAGCTCACCTATTTATAGGAGACACTAGTCCGCACGAACCACGCTTCACCAGGTCGTGCGACCTGATCAGTTCGTGCGACCTGGACAATCTTCTCTAAAATCCTATTTTCTAGGCTACCGAGCTCCGATCTATCCAATCTAGCTACATGACTTGATACAAGACTAAGTCAACAGACATATGCACTAACAATCGGATAAGAATTGAGTGAGTTATGCTCACTTTAGTGAAGTGGTATAAATCTGCTCGAACTTGTGCAATCAGCTACAGTTTGGAGTGTGAATGGAGAGTGTTTAGAAAGTGAAAATGCTTGGAGGAGGCTTGGGTTATATAGATTAGGGTTTCATTGGGTTGGGCTTTGGAAGTGTTTAGTGGGCTAAATAACTCAAAACAAGGAAATTACGTGGGCTGATGCAAGGCTGTTAAGAGCCCTATAATTTTTTATTTTATTTTTTTGACATTAGAAGGTATATATTTGATGTTTAATAAAGTGTTACATGGTGTCTAGTATGTATGTAACTTGTTACAAGGTCCAAAATTCATAAATGACATGTTTTAATTTAGCAAAAAACATGATAACATAGGTGTGTATAACACATGAAATGTAACAAGTATGCATGGTTTATAGTTTGGTATGATCAAGTGCAAAAAAACATACAACTTAATTTTATAATCGAATAACTAAGTGTTTAAATGTATGAAGATTTCAGGATTACAAATACACGATCATTGTTTACGAGTTAAGTTTACGTTTATACGAATTACGAACCATGTATCAAACGAGTGCATATATCAATGTATAAACATGTATAAACGATGTATAAAAGATTCGTTTCATTACGATCAAAGTCTCGGATTTTACAACGATACAATGAAATAAGATTACAAGGAATACAAGATTTCCAAAAAAAATAGAATTTCAAGCAATGGTTTCTAAATATGGAAAGTATGAAAACGCAGGGCGTTACAGTCTCCCCTCCTTTAGGAATTTCATCCCGAAATTTATTCAAGAGGAAGACTTGAAAAAGTTTTGGCAAAAATTGAGACTTGGAAATTTTGAAACGATTTGAAAAGTACGAAACTTTGGAGAACGACAAGGTAAATTTGCAAGGGAGTTCTTTGTCTAAAATAATTTGAGGTACCAAACATAGTTGAAAACGTGTAGGTGCGTATATAGGTAAGGTGAGTCTAACCAAGTTTGGATAACTTAAATTGGAGATGTATTAAAAATGGGACGTATTAAGAAGGAAGATTTTGACAAACGGTTTGTATTTTGTTGGAAAGTGGGGTAGTTTACAGGGGAAGTTTTAAGGATAGTATAAAAATCACACTTTCGTAAAAATTGTTTATTGAGAGGAACGAAAAGGTTTGGAACTTTGAATAAAGCGTTAAAGGTATACTAAGTACATTTACACAAGAATAAAGAATATGAAGACGGTTTTAAAGGTAATGAGATAAGTTAGGATTTGAATGTTTAAACAAGCTTGATTGTGAACGGGGTTCGTATGAAAGAAAGGATAATGGAGAATAATAGGAGTATGGGGCGAACGATTGACTCTAAATGAATGCAAGTATATGAATGATATAAGTATTAGATAGACGAAAGTAGTGTGTTAAAGATGAATTCTTATCATGGATAATCGGATATACTGCGTTTGTGAGTTGTTTAAAGTTTGTATTAGGTCAAAAGGTCTGCAAAACACTGAATTTCTCATGGCACGTTTTACGAAAGTTTGGTAACATGGTGAAAACACTTATATATAGGAAGTATCAGCGGCGTCTCCACCATGTTTTGACCATGTTATGTCCGTCTCGTTATTCGGTGTCATGTTACGTTCCGTGTCTTACCATACACAGTAGTACGCTCTATGGTTTTCATACGCCTATCACTATAATCCCGTGTGCACCCGCGATTATTTTGATCGTCGCATGATCCGCATAGCTTGTACTAGTTGTGTATAAATCAGGGTATACATAATTTAAAAATAAGAATGTGTACGTATAAGAATATAGTATATAAGCAAGTCCATACTTAAGTATGTATGGGACCCACGTAAGCGAATCACTCGGATTACGCTCGCGTACTGGTATGAATGTATGAATCATGAGTATGAATGAAAGTATGATCATAAGTATAAGTTAAAGTATGAATATGCACGTAAGTATGAGTATAAATATAAAACGTACGAGTAGTATGAGTATAAGTATAAGCATAAAATGTATGCGTTTAAGTGTAGGTACGAATAATAAAATTTACGTATATAGTGTACGTTGGGACATAGCGGATTTAAGCGTATAAAAGCATTCAAAAGGTTGAGTATGTAAATACGAATGATATGAATGATGTTATCGCGAGATATCGACTAAAATGTGTATGACGATATGCATGTATAGTTGTTTGAACAAAACGTTGAGTTTATCGAATCAAAATTTGATTGAGCTTGATTTGAAGGGTAGAATATAGTTTGTATATGTAAGAGGATATAAAGTACTCATTGGTTAAGCATAATGTATTTTGTAATGAATGCAAATGCTACTTTTGTTTTAAAAGAGTTTACGTAATCCGAAGATGGTCGGTCCCCATGAAATCTTCTTGCCCACGTGTTTTGCAAATTGGTGTAGGAAAAAGGTTTTCGATAAAAAGTAAGTTCGTTTCATCAAACAAGAAATTATGAATTTAGGAGGTTCTTGTGAAAACAAGGATCCTTAGAAAAGAAATTTAGCAAAAGGACGTAGTGATTGTTAAAAGTTTTAACAAATGATTTGTTGATGTTGAAAAGAGTATTTGGTAAAACGATCATATAACATATATAAGATCTTATAAGTAATTGAGAAAGGTTGGTTTGATTTCGATTAAGAATGGAAGTCTCTAGTGTGATGATATAACGTGTGCGTGTTTTAGTGATTAAGTTGAATATGAAGTTCATGGGTCAGAGATTCATTGGACCGATTAAATTGATAGGTAGCATTTCGTTAGGTTTTGAAATTCGGGAAATAAAACTTTTTAAGGTATGATTAAGAATTTCATGTATGTGAGTTATGTGAAAATAGATTGTAGGATAAGAAGTACGTTTGATAAAACAATGTATTTTAGAATTGATATAAGTGGTATTTCGATAAATGATAAATGATTTAGGTATGAAACATGATTGTGTTTGCTTGATAAAGTATTTTGAAGGAAAGTTTTGGTAACGATCACCTAGGTAAGGGAATCACCCCTAACTCGTTGGTGAGGTTGTTTTAAGAAAAGAAGGAGTGGAGTTAATCGTCAAGGTAAGGAAATCACTCCTAACTCAATGATATGTCTCCATTTTGGCGTTATAAAGAATGTAAACAAAATTGAGTGACGTTTTGAAATCATGCATAGGTATAAACGTATGAAAAAGATTTAGTATGATGTTTGTGTGAGAAGAAAATATCGAAAGTAAATTCGAATTTGAAAGATTGCATCGTATAAATAACAGAAACACATGTTTGATTAAAATTTGGGATGGTTCCAAAATGGAACTTTGACTAACCAAAGTGGTCGAAAAGTCTTTCGAATTTGAGGAGCATGATTTGGCCTAATAGGTGGAATACTCTTGCCGACAAGTCGGTTAACGGTATTTACCCTTCCGGTTACTACATGTCCCAAATCAATCGAAATTTTGAGACTTGGCGGGATTTATGAAAAATTCAAGGAGTGGAACTAGTCGACAAGGTGGGGGTTTCACCCCTAACTTGACGATTTCGTATCCTAAGTGTGGTTGGTACTCGTCGGGTAAAAATTTAATTTCAACACTTTGACGAGGATCCACTAGAATTTGAAAGCGGAAATTCTCCATCAAGGTGAGGATCGCACTCCTAACTTGGTGGCGAATTTCGTGTAAAAATAATAGGTGGATTGAGAGTCTTTCACCAAATTGTGGGTTTCACGCCTATTTTGGTGAAGTCATCTCGTTTGTGTATTACAAGTGGTTTCGAATTTAGTATAAATGAGTAAAATACATATGTTTAAAATAATAATAACAAGTATAAGCACATAAAGCATTTTAAGAAAATAACATGTAAGAGACATTTCAAGAATAACATGTAAAGATATTTCATAAAAGTAGCATGTGAAGCAAGTATGGTCGAATTTTGGTGGTTAACTATAGACTAGGTCAAAAGCATGGCAATTTTCCTAATTCCCTATAGTTATGGCTCTGATACCAATCTGTCACACCCCAACTGATGGCAGAAACATCGGAGTGAGACGAAATAGATAGCAAGAGACTTCATAACACTATTTGTGACAAGTATTTAAATGATAAATTTTCATTTCATTCCTAAAGAGTCAATTACAAGGATTTGAAACAAATATAACATGAATAATGAAATACAATACAAATAAAATACAAAATTTAAAGTGTGTCAAACATCCTACTAGATTCCATGCATCATCAACATCATCGCTAAACCTGCAACATGTTTTAAAAGCATAGTTCAATACAAAGGTATTGGCGAGTACACTAGTTTTACACTCGTGGAATATGTATAAAAAGGTATTTTCAATCCAACATAGCAATTGGTATACAAGGTCAATCTATCATGCATAACAATATGTCAACTCTAGTGTCCACTAGTATTTAGCATCCCTCGACACAAAAGTGACGAGACCATTATAGAATAAAGACTCAACAAAACCCCGTCGGGTGGTGTGCTACTCCTATAGCGCTATAATTGTTAAGCCGAGTTAACAAGTAGTATGTATTCTAGCATGAACCTAAGCATAGCAAAGCATGTATAAGGATTGAACGAATAAAAGCATGCAAAAAGAGATCTTTTTAGCTGCCATATTATCTGTGTCTCTACTAATTTTAGTGCTTTGTGAATTGTGCATTTTAACAAGTAAAACATGTTGCACCCAAAGTGTATTAAAAGGAAAATGGGTCAAGTGTACTCACAAAGTTGCATATGCTCTCCGATTATCCCATGTGACGAAGTTGTTGAGACTAGGAAGTTGAATGTGTTCGATTTAGAGTTTAAGAGGTGTTTACATATGGTTCTAGGGATTTGGAGTTTAAATAACATGAAAAATAAACATATGAAAATAATCATCTAACACCAATGACACTTGTTCTTGACACTATAAAACTCTAAAAGAGTTTAAATGTTTTCATGGAACAAAGTTCCATTAGAATCGTGACAAGTTGTCAAGGCCTAAAATGTACAATCTACTAGCTTGACGAATGTCCATTAGTTCATCACCAAGAGTTCGATTATTTGGTTGTTACATAAGTATTACATAGTGTATATTACATCATATAAGTCAATCATGAGGTAGAAGATTAAACTCTTCATTTAGGCACCTCTAAGTATCATGGAATTCATACATGAGGTAGGAAGAACAAATCTTCCATTTAGGTACCTCTATTGTTCACCACCACACTTGTTGTTATGAACAACAAGGAGGGTCATGAACTTACAAGAAACAATAGAATATGAACAACTAATCTATGAGAAAACATCAAGCAATGTACGGATTTTCAAGTAGGTTAGCCCAAGCTAATCCTAAATCACACAATCATCAAGTCTTGAACTTAAGCATCACTTGTGGGTTAAAATCCTTGAACAAAACATAAAGTTTGTGAGGTTTATACCTCTAATTTTGAATGTCTCAACCTTGTTTTTAAGCCTAACTAATCATAGAATTGGTTATAAGCATAAGGACATAGGTTTGAGATGAGTTTCCTCAAGTTTAAACAAGTTTATCAAAGTGTGAAACAAGAACAGAAAAATCAGTCCACTTTGGAGCCCTTTTGGCAACATTCCAGGCTCTAGTTTTCCAGGAAAACCCATGGAAACGTAGCTAAGGTCAATACAAAGTAGTAGGAAAAAGAATCGAGTGAATCGGATAAGAATTGAGTGAGTTATGCTCACTTTAGTGAAGTGGTATAAATATGCTCGAACTTGTGCAATCAGCTACGGTTTAGATACGGTTTGGAGTGTTTGAGAGTGAATAGAGAGTGTTTAGAAAGTGAAAAATGCTTGGAGGAGGCTTGGGTTATAGAGGGGATGGATTGGGTTGGGCTTTGGAAGTGTTTAGTAGGCTAAATAACTCAAAACAAGGAAATTAAGTGGGCTGATGCAAGGCTGTTAACAGCCCTATTAATTTTTATTTTATTTTATTTTTTGACATTAGAAGGTATATATTTGATGTTTAATAAAGTGTTACATGGTGTCTAGTATGTATGTAACTTGTAACAAGGTCCAAAATGCATAAATGACATGTTTTAATTTAGCAAATAGCGTGATAACATAGGTGTGTATAACACATGAAATGTAACAAGTATGTATGGTTTATAGTTTGGTATGATCAAGTGAAAAAAAAACATACAACTTAATCTTATAATCGAATAACTAAGTGTTTAAATGTATTAAGATTTAGGGATTACGAATACACGATCATTGTTTACGAGTTAAGCTTGCGTTTATACGAATTACGAACCATGTATCAAACGAGTGCACGTATCAATGTATAAACGATGTATAAAAGATTCGTTTCATTATGATCAAAGTCTCGGATTTTACAACGATACAACGAAATACGATTACAAGGAATACAAGATTTCCAAAAAAAATAGAATTTCAAGCAATGGTTTCTAAATATGGAAAGTATGAAAACGCAGGGAGTTACAGTACGAAGGCACCAGCTTCGGACGAAGCTTCTGTTTCCCCACCGACACTTCGATTTTTGACCGTTTCAGCACTATGGAGGACTTATGCTTTTGTTCCCATACGCAGACTGACCCGGCGCTCCCTTCAATCCATTGAGGATCATGATTCTTGCTTAGTACACGCACTATGAGTATACTCGAACCCATTTTCGTTTAACACACTTTTGGGTGTTATATACGTTCTCTATCAAAACACAACACACAACGCAAACACTTTTAAACGCTAACCGTTCCCGCATGATATACGTGATTTGTTGAATGCTTGTTACTATGCTTACACAGTGTTACACTAGACCGCCTTTAGCAACGATAGTACTATAGTTTGAACTCGGCACCTGTGTGACAGGGGTTGCTAAGGATCACTTTACATTACTTTACATGTTCGCTTCGGTGAACATGTGTCAAGCATACTCTACATCGCAGTCACGTGGTTAGGTGGTATCATTGTTGATAGTTACATGCTTCGCCCGTTACGTGTTACATGCTGGTTATGCGTAAATGCTTTTCATACTATTATCTATGCTAAAATTGTGTACTCACCTTTACTTTATGTATTAACTTCTATTTTAACGTATTTGACAAGTTGATTGGATGTTATGCTGCAAACAAGTTAGGAAGTCTAGAAACTCGCAATAAAATCTAGGTTGTCGGACTTGTTTTGTTTAAGAAATGTGAACTCTGTGATGACTGTTTTTGAAATATTTGTTTATTGGTATGGGACAATGAACCTTTTTAAATATTGTCATTTAATAGTTGTTATGGATTCTCTTGAGCAATTTGGTTCGCCTATTGTTGCGTCCCGGTGATTCCGCCATTGGCTGGGGTGTGACAGATTGGTATCAGAGCCATAACTATAGGGAATTAGGTCGAGTCGTGTAGAATTGACCTAGTCTATAGTCTAAGCACCAACAGACCCTTCATGCGAACCCAGTAGGGGCTTTACATGAACCCTCATGTTGCTAAACTCTCGTTCGAACCCACATACTACAGCTTCGTACGAAGGGACATTTCCTAAGGTCAAAACGCATTTTTGCCTTTCCTTAGGCTAACACAATACACATGCTTTCGAAAACGCTTGCATAACACAAAACGAGTGATTGTGTCGAGATTAGGTGTGAAAACCAATAACTCTCGATAAGATCACTCACCTAGCGCGTATTTTACTCCCAGCACGAGAATCTCCATTGAGCTAGGAGTGATATCCACATCTCGACGGGAATCTCCATTTCTATCTCATGGTTGTCTCAACCACACTTAGGAACGAAGTCGTTAAGTTAGGGGTGAAACCCGCATCTTAATGACATGTTCCACTCCCTACTTTGATTTTACAAATCTCACCAAGGTCTCGACTGTTCCCATGACTTGAGTCACATAGTAACTGGAAGGATGAGTTTCGTTCGCCGTATTTCGGTGAGGGCATAGTCTATTAGGCCAAGTGTGTATTCGAACTCGTTGGGAATAATCAAATCACTTTGGTTGTCTATGTCTAAGACCCAAGGCACTCTACTTTATTTCTAGCCTGCAATCATCGATTTTTACGCGTCACCTATGTTTATTGTGTTTATGTGTTTTAAATTTATGATTTATGGTTTCGATTTCTCGCTTTTCGCTCTTCGCTCCGCCAAGCATGCACAACTTGCACAGCTTTCGTAATTTAAAATGCTAACTAATCGCAAACAAACTAAGAAGCCATGTACGCTTTACGTCTCGCTTATGCTACTCGCTATCGGAACTCTTGAACGCGCTACACGCCCTTGAAAGATAGGTGAATACGTGCAAAATATGTCGGTGAATACGTGCAAAATATGTGCTCATACGTGCTTATGTGTATATGTGCTTATGTGGAATACGTGCCTATGTGACCATGTGTTTATGTGCCTACGTGTTCCTCAACTTTACATCGTAATAATAAATATGTTGTACGCAACTCTAAATTTTCAAACAAAACCCGATATAATTAAATCTCATCTAATTCGTATGACAACGTCTGCTGTAGAACCTACACTCGACAATGTCCTCTTTTGGTTCCCATACTCACCGAAATATTCAGAGGAACAAAGCTGATAAGCGAATCGCATCACTCGTGGCCACGGAAATGGCCAAGGCCATACCTCAGATTGTCAGTGAGATCAATGAGGTTAGCAGCAAATCTTCTGTTGAATCAAAGAGTGACGCACCAAAAGCTCCGTTCAGCTTCAAATAATTCAAAGCCTGCGGTCCAGCAAACTTTACTAGCGAGGATGGACCCAGCGCAATTTTCAATGGTTTGATTCGATCGAAGTCACCTTTCGTCAAAGCGGATTTCCTGAAAATCTTCGCACTGTGAATGCTATTGGAGTCTTCCAGTCCAGGGCGCTGGATTGGTGGACCGCTGAGAGCAACAGGTGCGGTAATAATGCAGCTTATGGCCTCTCATGGGAGGAGCTCAGGGAGCACATGATGAAGGAGTTTTGTCCTCCTCACGATGTCCAGAAGCTGGAGAATGAATTTTGGCACATCAAGCAAGAAGGAGGTGACAACGCTGGCCTCACAGCTCGTTTCAAAAAGTTGAGCATTATCTGTCCCAATCAGGTGGACACGCCTGATAAGACCATCAAGAAGTATATTCACGCTCTTCCCAACTGTGTAGCTGATTTTGTTCAAGCAGCTAGACCCACTACTATCGAGGAAACCTACCAACTCGCATCTGAGATCAACGACAAACGAGTCTTGGCTGGAGCTTTCAAAACCTTGACCAAGAGCCTCAATCAGGCTACTGCTACTCCCAGTACCGGCAATGCAGCATCCCAAGGTTTAAAGTCGGCATGCCAAGGCCGCAAGCAAAAGAACAACAACAAGAACTTTGTGACTACCGCCACAACACCGCTCAACGCAGTCTCCGCACCGGCCAGCAACTAGAACCGTCAAGTTGTTACTACCAACGCACCGCCTGCCAAGCGTGCGTACACTGGTACTCACCCTCTGTGTCCTACTTGCACCTATCATCATCCAGCAGTGGCGAACTGTCGTTTCTGTGCAAACTACAACATCGATGGGCACTATACTGCGCACTGCCGCTCAGGCCCCCGTCAGCAAGCTCTTCCTGCACCGCCAGCTCAACTTCCTGCTCCTCAGGTCCACCAAGCAGCTCCTACCCCCGTTGTTCATGCACGAGCTTGCTACACTTGTGGTGACCCGAATCATTTTGCTAATGTCTGCCCTCACCGAGTTGTGAAACAAGAGCCCCAGCAGCAGCAACCACCACAGCAGCAACAACAGCATCAGCCTCAACAGTAGCTGCAGCAGCCACAATAAGCAGCCCGCTGAAGAACATTCAATATCAACATCCGCCAGGCTCAAACTGACAACATCGTTGTCAATGATACATTCTTGTTAATGGTATTTATGCTTTTTGCTTATTTGATACTGGAGCAGATAACTATTTTATGTCGTTTAAATTCGAAAAACTTTTAAAATGTAAATGCGCTAATCTCCTAACAAACTTCGACATAGAAGTTGCCATCGGAAGAACCATCACCGTCAGCTCCATTCTCCGTGATTGTTCTCTTACACTCAACAATCACGTCTTCCCGATCGATCTCATTCCTATGCAACTTGGTAGCTTCGATGTCATAGTAGGCATGGATTTCCTTCGTGAAAATCGTGCCGAAGTCGTTTGTTTCGAAAAGATGATTCGTTTCTCTATCTCAAACGGTGATCAATAATGTGTTTATGCCGAAGTATCCTCGAAAGAACTAAAACGGATGTCGTGTATTCAAGCGAGCAAGTATCTCTCCAAGGAATACTTGGCTTTCTTAGCCCACATTGTAGTAGCGGAGGAGGAAAGAAGTCGATGGAAAAGGAACTTGTGGTTCATGATTTTCCTAATGTCTTTCCTGATGATTTACCCGGTCTACCCCCTACCCGTGATGTTGACTTTTGTATCAACCTTATCCCTGGTGCCAACCCTATCGCTAACACCCCTTATCGCCTCGCACCTTCCGAAATGCGTGAATTGTCTAGCCAACTCCAGGAATTACTTGATAAAGGATTCATACGCCCTAGCACATCTCCTTGGGGCGTACCCGTCCTTTTCGTGAAAAAGAAGGATGGATCATTCCGAATGTGCATCGATTATAGGGAACACAACAAGCTTACTATGAAGAATCGCTACCCTCTACCTCAAATCGACGACTTATTTGACCATCTGCAAGGCGCTGCTGGTTTCTCTAAAATCAACCTACGTTCTGGTTATCACCAGTAGCGTATTCAGGAGCAAGACATTCCAAAAACCGCTTTCCGTACCCGCTATGGCCATTACGAGTTCGTGGTCATGCCTTTTGGTCTCACCAATGCACCTGCGGTCTTCATGGATTTAATGAACCGTGTGTGTAAACCCTTCTTAGATCACTTCTTTATTGTGTTTATCGATGAAATCCTTATCTACTCGAAGTCGAGAGCCGAACATGCGTAACATCCGTTTAGTTCTCGAGCTTCTCCAAGGAAATCTCCTCTATGCCAAGTTCTCCAAGTGTGAATTTTGGCTCGAGGAGGTTCAATTCCTCGGCCACATAGTCAACAGTCAAGGAATTCACGTCGACCCCGCGAAGATCGAAGCAGTTAAGAGTTGGATTACTCCGAACTCTCCATCCGAAGTCCGTTCATTTCTTGGATTGGCGGGTTATTACCGTCGGTTCATCGCTGACTTTTCAAAAACCATCGTACCGCTTACCGCTTTAACTCAGAAGGACAAACCTTTTGTTTGGGGCCCCAAACAGGAGGAAGCCTTCCAAACCCTAAAGTTCATGCTCTGCAACGCTCCTGTCCTTACCCTTCCCGACGGAAACGATGATTTCATTGTTTATTGCGATGCCTCTAACCTAGGTCTTGGTTATGTTCTCATGCAACGAGACAAGGTTATCGCGTATGCGTCTCGACAACTCAAGGTCCACGAGAAGAACTACACTACCCACGATCTCGAACTCGGTGTAGTTATTTTTGCGTTAAAGATTTGGCGACACTACCTTTATGGTACCAAGTGTACGGTCTTCACTAGCCATAATAACCTACAACACATCTTGAACCAGAAAAAACTAAACATGCGCCAACGCAGATGGGTTGAACTTCTTAACGACTATGACTGTGAGCTACGCTACCATCCAGGCAAGGCGAACATCATAGCCGATGCCCTCCGTCGACGAAGCTAAGTGTATAGCGTTCGTGACATTCAAGCCCAGCACGAACTCGAAGCCCTCATTCGCGACGCTCAGCACGCCTGTTTTCTGGAGAACACTTTGAAGGAAGAAAGAATATGTAGAACCAAAAATCAGTTAAAGAATAAACCGAATGGTATTTTTCACTATGTCAACCGTATTTGGATCCCTAGTCTCAATAATCTCCGAGAGATTTTCTTGACTGAAGCCCACAAATACCGATATTCCATTCACCCCGGTGCCGACAAGATGTACCAGGACCTTCGTTCCAGGTATTGGTGGCCGGGAATGAAGAAGGATATCGCCCTCTATGTTTCGAAATGCCTAACTTGCTCGAAAGTTAAGGCTGAACATCAACGACCCTCTGGCTTACTCGAACAACCTGAGATCCCGATGTGGAAATAGGAGAGTATGGCCATGGATTTCATTACGAAACTCCCGTGCCCTCCTTCGGGTCACGATAGCATTTGGGTTATCTTTGATCGTCTTACGAAATCCGCCCATTTTATACCAATACGAGAAGACTTCAAGGTAGAACGATTAGCACGAATCTATACCGACAAAGTCATTTGTTGACACAGGACGCCTCGTGGCATCATCTCTGACCACGATGGTCGTTTTACCTCACGTATCTGGGAGACTTTTCAGTTCACTCTCAGTACAACTCTTAATCTCAGTACCACATTACATCCCCAGACCGACGGTCAGGCTGAGCGCACGATCCGCACCCTTGAAGACATGCTTCGCGCGTGCGTTATAGATTTTGGTGGTAATTGGGATTCGCATTTACCTTTAGTAGAATTCTCGTACAATAACAGTTATCACGCTAGTATTCAAATGGTACCCTTTGAGGCATTATATGGTAGAAAATGTCGATCGCCAATTGTATGGCACGAGATCGGAAACGCACAAATCACCGGTCCTGAGTTAATACAAGAAGCGACAGACAAGATCCTCCAAATAAGAGGCACTCTCTTGAAAGCTCGGAATCCTCAAAAAAGCTACGCCGATAAACGCCGCAAGCCCCTTGAGTTTGAAGTTGGTGATCACGTACTCCTAAAGGTTTCACCTTGGAAGGGGGTAATCCGATTCGGCAAGAAAGGAAAGCTCGTGCCACGATACGTGGGTCCCTTTAAGATTCAGGAAAGAATTGGCAAAGTGGCCTATCGACTCGAATTACCGGTTGAGCTCAGCAACGTACATCCGACTTTCCACGTCTCAAACCTCAAGAAGTGCTTAGCTGAAGAGAATCTTCACGTATTTCTCGAAGACTTACAAGTAAACGAGACCCTGCACTTTGTGGAAAAGCCTGTAGAAATCATGGATCGAGAGACCAAGAGACTCCGACGCTCACGCATTCCCATAGTGAAGGTTCGCTGGGAAGGCAAACGCGTCGCCGAGTTCACCTGGGAACTCGAAAGTGATATGAAAGGCAAATATCCACAACTCTTTGTTACGCCTGCTCCTTAATTTCGGGACGAAATTTCCTAAAGTAGGGGAGGCTGTAACAACCCGACTTTTTGGATCGTTACCCGTATGTTTTGCTTCGATTTGTAACCGTCTTGTATTCCGAGATTCGATATAAACAAAGGGTTATGTTATAACAAATACATTTTCATCACACCGCACTGCTATACGCTTAAATGCTTATTATTCGCAACGCTTACGTAACACGAATTACAGAGAATTATGCTAATTAAATTGTCGTGTTTGTTTGTTTGGTTATCATATGCCTCCGCCTTCGCTTATCACAACTAACACGCTAAATCGCAAACGCTGTTATTGGTAGTAGTAATGTAATAACGTGTGTTCTTATGTGTTTTACTGGTGTGTGCTTATGATGTGTATTGTTTACTCGCAAACGCTATCGCAACGCAAACTCAACGCTACTCGTACAACTCGATTTATCACTCTAAAATGCAACGCAACCCGAAACTCAGTACTACGCTAAAATACTTAATGTACCAATACTATCTAAAGCAACAAAAACACATTAAACGAGCATCTTATAAGCGAAACGAGGATTTCGTTACACAAAACAACACCTTTGTTCGAAGCTAGGCAGCTTCGTACGAAGGCACTGCCTTCGTACGAAGGCAGCCAGTTCGAACCAAGGGCTGTTGTGCGAACCCACCATCTCTATCAATACCCAAGCCCCTCCTCATTTATTCTCACTTGCTGATTTCGTACCGAAACTCTGCCGAATTACTGTCCGACCATTTTCAAGTAAGATTTAACAGTTTTTTTCGATTATACAACGTTTTCCACTTCGATTTTCACAAGAATCACTACGTTTTCATCTAAATTCTTATGTGTTCCCTTAAAAACGTTCATCTTTTCACTTAACTTCTTCTTTTCTTCATAAATTCTTGCTTTTCACGAAAACCCTTCATCTTTTTAATCAAAACTTCTTCTTTCACCTTTAATCTACACTTAACCGGGTGTATTGGGACTAGCTACGGCTTCCCAAGTTGGAAATCAGTTGATTTCACACACACCAAGTGTTGGATCTGGGTGAAAACTCTTAAAAACCATTTAAACTCGATTTTTACACCAAACCAGACCAAAAACGACATGTGTTTTGTTCACTGAATAGTGGAACGAGGTAATGTCGAAACCGTCTCGAATTGGACTCGGAAACACATCCGATTCAGGCGAAAACACAGCACCGAATGCCAAAAACAGCCATGTTTGTGAACTGGACTGTTCTGTGCGAAGCCAGCTTCGTACGAAGGCACTGCCTTCGTACAAAGGCCCTGGTTTTACTCAACACAGCTCAATTTCCATTCGTGTCATAATCAAAGACCTCTCCGACTCTAAGCTCAATCAATAGCTTAAGGTGGGAGGGATGAACACTTGATTTTCCGAAGACGACGCGGAGACACTCGATTTTGGACAACGGAAGCAGCACGTGTACGAAGACCCACCTTCGTATGAAGGTACCAGCTTCGTACGAAGCTTCTGTTTCCCCACCGACACTTCGATTTTCGACCGTTTCAGCACTATGGAGGACTAATGCTTCTGTTCCCGTACGCAGGCTGACCCGACGCTCCCTTCAATCCATTGAGGATCGTGTTTCTTGATTAGTACACGCTCTGTGAGTATACTCAAACCCATTTTCGTTTAACGCACTTTTGGGTGTTTCATACGTTCTCTATCAAAACATAACACACAACGCAAACACTTTTAAACGCTAACCGCTCCCGCATGATATACGTGATTTGTTGAATGCTTGTTACTATGCTTACACAGTGTTACACTAGACCGCATTTAGCAACGATAGTACTATAGTTTGGACTCAGCACGTGTGTAACAGGGGTTGCTAAGGATCACTTTACATTACTTCACGTGTTTGATTCGGTGAACATGTGTCGCGCATACTCTACATCGCAGTCACGTGGTTAGGTGGTATCATTGTTGATAGTTACATGCTTCGCCCATCACGTGTTACATATTGGTTATGCGTAAACGCTTTTCATACTATTATCTATGCTAAACTTGTGTACTCACCTTTACTTTATGTATTGACTTTTATTTTAACGTTTGTGACAGGTTGATTGGATGTTATGCTGCAAACAAGTTAGGAAGTCTAGAAACTCGTAATAAAATCTAGGTTGTCGGACTTGTTTTGTTTAAGAGATGTGAACTCTATGATGACTGTTTTTGAAATATTTTTTTATTGGTATGAGACAATGAACCTTTTTAAATATTGTCATTTAATAGTTGTTATGGATTCTCTTGAGCAATCTGGTTCGCCTAGTGCCGCGCCCCAATGATTCCGCCATCGGTTGGGGTGTGACACTTTTACTCACGTAAGATGATTGCGATGAACAAAATGATGAAGAATATAAAAAAACGTATGTATTGTTAATTGAGATTTACGTATTCATATAATTGATAACCACCAATTCAGAAATTCATGGAGATTTACGGTTTCCATAATCTTCTCAACCGTTAGTTAATAAAAATTAGATTCCAAAAATAAAATAATTGTCAAATTACCCAAATGCCCTTTTTGTTAAAAAACCCTAAATGACATATGTCACCTCCCTATGACTTTCTACACTTTGTAGGAAACTTAGGCTTTCTAGCCAACTCCAACTCTCTCTCTCTCTCTATATATATATATATATATATATATATATATATATAATATCCTAAATTTGGTCAATTTATTAATAACTTAACTAATAAATCCATAATCTAGTCAATTAACAATGTCTTGCATCTTTTTATTTAAAAACAATTTATATTTGTAAAAACACTAAATTTGTTTTTTATTTAAATATTCCTTTTATTACTAAATAATTTACCAAGAGTCAAGAAATTTATAAAGTTTCCATGTCTTATGTATTTTCTAAAAAAATCAGAAAACAATATCTATGAAATTTTATTTTGGAAATTTTTCATTTTATATAATTTTTCTATATAATATAACATGATCAAAATTCATAATAAATCCACATGATATCTAAAAATTCTCAAAAAATACACAAACTAATCTAGCACGATAATGAACAATACCCTAGTTTCAATTTCACCAAAACACAAGTCTAAGATCAACAGCCTCAAAATCTATAATCTATAATCTAAAAACCCTAGAATAACAATAAATTAAATTTAGATTCATAATGCCATATATCATAGAAATGGATAGTGGGATTTTTTAGAGCATGAGAAATTATTAAAGTTAGGCTAAAGAATTACCCTATTTGGTTAAGAAATGAGAGAGATATCATGAGATAAAGTTCTAATCCCTAGAAGTGTTCTTGCTAGACTCTGCGAATTAGAATGGGTGTTTACTGGAATTGAGAGTAAGGGATTTGTGAGAATTGTTAAAGGATGTTGTTTGAGATTGGTTTGGAGAAGTATGATTGTCTAATTTGATTAAAGTTGTTTCAAGTTCTTATTCCTTTATGGTGAACTTAATTAGAAACATAATGATCAATTATGGTGTAACACCTGTGTCTCCACAGTCATCAAACAAATACCAAGCCAATGAAATATTATATTTCATACTTTGGACTTGTATAAATATGTGTATCTTTTGCACATATCAACTCTTGTTCGATTTCAAGCTCTAAATCGCTTTCTGGAAGGTTATACACGCACTGATGCGTAAATATAACCAGTTTAATCCAACGAACACTCCGGAATAGTGAAATAGGCTTAACATACCTTAAATAACCTTTACTTAACTTAGATATAAGTTTTGGAAGGTTTGGTGTGGTGAAATCAAAGTTTAATCGCTTACAGGGACTAAAGTTGACAAACTGCGAAAGTATGCCAATTTGAACTGTAACAGACCTTCCGGAACATGACCATAAGTTAAACATACCATAAATATCCTTCACATAGCTTAGAAATAGGCTTTGAGGTGTTCGGTATGCTAAAATAAACTTTTGTGTCATTCAGGGACTAAAAGTGTCAAAAAGTGCACAAGTTTGCATTTTTACGCGTAACTTACGTTCTGAATACATCCGGACTTCCAAAAATTTATATAAGCATGACTACATTATATTTTAGTGTTCGCCATAAGAAAAATCCATTCGTCGCGTCATTTGGTTCGTTTTTCGCGCTTATGCGCATTCCGTCGTAATTAAGCGAACATCGCGTTCGTACGGCCAAACGAACCGACATCCGAGATATTTTTGAACACATTTTAAGTTCCCTATACTTTAACTTCATTTTAGAGCTTTGAAATGGGGTTAACGGGCCTTAAACGTGTCGAAAATGGCCTAAATACAGTTCAGGGACCAAAAGTGTAATTCTGCCGAAATAGTGCCTAGCGGTGCGCTACACTTTAAGCGTAGCGGTGCGCTAGGGGTCTGCTGACCAGATTCAGAGTTTCTAAACAGCAGGCTGCAGCTGTTACAACCTCAACCACATGTTCTAAAATGCTTAGTCAGCTGATAAGATCATATTTTAGTCACCATAAGGTTCCAACACATGTACGGCCTTGATCGTTTCCCCTTTTCCAAGAAACGATCTCAACGGTGGACCGAATACTATAAATACCCCAACACCCCAATGCAAAACTTACAAGAATTCTGATTTTTGAGAGCTCTAAGTTGAAACCATTGTTTCATACCTGAGTTCTTGAAGTCGGGATTAGCATTCGGGGACCCTGGGTTAGTATTCTTTCGTTCTTTTCCTTATTTTACTGCTTTTCGAGTCAGAAAGTCAAACTTTGTTTGACTTTCAGCGTTGACCAGTAATGGTCAATGCGAAGTTCGTTTGAACTTCGCAACGTGAGTGTAATCACGTTGGTCATAGTCCCTTGGGACTATGCCCACTGATTACCACGTTGTCTAGAGTCGTAGGGTAGGCGATCTAATAAATCGCCTATACCTTCGAACTCGACCCATTTGGTCGATCATTAGGATCCGACCAAACACTTTAGGTGACCATAGTAGGTAGAGAATAACCTTCCGAGGTTATACCCTATGGTCACATCGTTTAAGTAGTTGTATGATAGGTAGTTTATATGCCTTAGGTAAATTACCAGAATACCCTTTTCATGTATAATTGGTAATTAATCATATGTAACCTAAACTTTTGTCACATAACTGATTATGTAACATGTTTAGGCATATAACACTTGTCATAGGACTAGTTAGGCGGTCCGAACGCGTTTCACGCGAACGACACGTTAAAGTAGCATAAGCTTCCTAAACGGGTCGTAATGGGTCGTAGACAGTTGGGTTAAGTTTCATTTAGTATGAAGGCTTTATTAAACCATATCATATGAGTTCCTACACTCATTTGGTTTACAAACCCTAATGCTACCCAGTCTTCCGATATAGGTCCGGTTTATTAACATAGTTACCTATATTAGGTGCCGTTTGATTTCCGTGATCTCTAGCTTTGTTTGGTTGTTACTCAAGGACTACTGAGCAATCTCAAGTGAGTACATAGACCCCTCTTTTACTGTTTTCCAAACTGTTTTGGGGTGGAACACATGTGCCTACTTGTTACTTTCATGCTTTCCTGTTTTCAAATCATATACTTCCTATGTTCATTAGTACATTATAGTACATGATTTCATTACATTTCATACTAGGTGTGCCATTGTGTGCATTACTTAGTACATTGTTTTACATTACATCACATGCTACGTATGTCTATTGTTGCATACTTAGTACAGGTCGCATGCTACGTATGTATGTTGTTGCATACTTAGTACAGATATTTCAGTTCACATGCTATGTATGTTTGTTGTAGCATACTTAGTACATTTCTTATTCATCATATACTTACATTTTGGACGCATATTACATGATTTACATTGATCATGCATTTACTACATAAAACATAACTTTGATTTAAACCAAGTTTTACTTCAATACTTTGTTTTGTGCATATGGTTTAGTTGAGACCTTTCACTTGCCATACATGACATATTTGACATAGACATTTAACATGGATATTTGACATAGACAATTTGACATGATTTACATCTTGACATGAACATTTTACATTGTTTGGTTTGGTTTGATTAAGTGATTAAGTAACGATGCGTGTGTAATATGATACAAGCATGGTGGATACGCCGCTGGTACTTCCTATATATAAGTGTTTGTATGGTATTACATGTCGTAACGTTATTTGAATCATTTCAGTTTGAGACATAGAACATTTTATACAAATAACATATTTTTCACAAGACATTGATTTACAAACAACTTATCTAATACAAACTCATTTTACATGGTTATTCATTTAACCATACATTATACATTATTTATACATATCATCTGGTCTTATCGATTTTCAAATGATTTACAAAACAAAGCAAATAACAAGGTTCATGACTAAACATTTTCTCAAACATAAGTCATGAAACCTATTTTCACAAAACCTATGTATCTCACCGGCATTTTTATGCTGACGTACCATATTTTCACATGTGTTTTTCAGGAACTGTTGCGTAAGATGATCAAGATACACATAGGCAGACTTGGGCTTTAGTGACAATAAAAGATGCAAGACTAGTTAATTTTGTTGTATTTATTTATTTGTTAAGACATTGTAACACTTTTAATCAATAAAACGAAACTTCAATTGCCATGGATTTGAAACATTAATTCTGTTACAACACTCCCCGATGTTTCCGCCACGTTTTGTATGTTCCACGTGGTCGGGGTGTGACAGAAAAGATGGTATCAGAGCCAATGGTTATAGGGAATTAGGTTATTAGTAATGCTTTGACCTAGTCTATAATCTTCTTAGGACCCTAACGCGAGTTTACTTGCGTTTAGTCATAAAACAATACCGTCACCTATCCTTAGGCGACAATCACAACAAGAACATAAATTTCAAAACCGCTTTGAAAACTAATCATCTGTTCTAGGATGATTGATTACTAGGTTTTGAACCCTCTGTTATATGGTTTTGAACCCCTTTGAGTCTTCAAAATCTCGTCAAGGTTTTGGGTTTTAAATAATGTGAACATGTGCAAACTGGAAGGGTGAATGCCTGTATTCTGGGTTTTCTGTCTAGGCAAGCACTTCGTATACATCTCATCAGACGCGAGACCAGTTGTGCTTACCTGGGAATTCTTGGGATGAGTGTTCACTTATAGGCGAGCATGTCTTCGTGATACATTATTTTTGACTCATCTACTTTGATTAGTCAATGTGTGTCGTTTGTTTACCTTGTGGTAATAAACAAATGACCACTATCCTTACTTTCTTCAGATTTGTTCATCTCATTCTTTTTCGTCTAATTCTCTCACTCGTTTCATTTCATGTTTCCACTTTTAGAATGCCTCCTCGACGCGAAAACCAGATAGCGACTGCCGAACTGGCAGAAATCATTGCGCAGCAAATGGCTGCTCAATTCCCAAACCTCTTTGCTCAATGGAATCAAGCCAACAACAACAATAATGGCCCATGCAATTTCAAGAGTTTTAACTCGGCGAAACCACTCAAGTTTAGTGGTTCTGAGGGAGCGACTGGGCTTCTTCAATGGTTCGAGAGCATCGAGAATACTTTCCGCCACGTGCAGTGTACTGACAATCGCAAGGTCGAGTTTGCTTCGAGTGTGTTCCAGAAGAGAGCCCTTACATGGTGGAACGGGGTTATGAGAGATCGTGGTGCAGAAGTTGCTTTAGCCCAGACTTGGGCCGAACTTAGGGCTCTCATGATGAAGGAGTTTTGTCCTCGTCACGAGATCAGGGCTTTGGAAAGGGAATTTGATGATCTTAAGCAAGATAGCGGTGAGCATCGAGCCTACACGGACCGTTATGAGGAGTTAAGTCTGTTATGCCCAAACATGGTCACACCTTTGGATAAGGCTATCGAAAAGTACATTGATGGCCTTCCCGACTCAATACAAGACATCTTGACTGGTAGCAACCCTACTACTGTTAGGCAGGCCATTGAGCTATCTGCAACCTTGACTGAATCGCAGATCAGGAAACGTAAGCTTTTCCGAAAGGGTGACAAGAAACTGGTCGAGGAATCGAAACCAATCGAGGAATCAAAGACCATGGATGAACAGACTGGATCCTCTAAGAAGTCAAAGAAGCGAAAGGCTTCTCAGAACTTCGCCGTGGTCACTCACAATGATCAAGCCGTCCCCAACCAACCAGCTCAACCCCTTGCCAGGAAACCCTACAACGGAACTGCACCCTTGTGCAACCAATGTGGCCTACATCATCATACTGTTGTGAAGTGCCGCATATGCCAAGTTTGCGGACTTATAGGTCATGCAGCGAGGGTTTGCCCAACAGCAGCAGCACCAAATCAGATTAACAACAATCCTGCTCAAGCTCGTTTTCCACCGTGGTCTTGCTACAACTGTGGCGAGATGGGCCATTTTAGTAGGAATTGCCCAAGACTTGCTAATGCAAATCCAGCGCAGGGATGAGTATCTGATCGACAGAAGATAACGCTGTTTAGAAAATAATCGAGCTTTGTGTATTATTTTCTTTTGTTGTCACGATCCATGAAACGGTTGTTGTTATCATTGTTTATAAATAAATCTTTTATTTACATCGCAATGTATTTATGTGATTGTATGTGTAAACAACATATCCTCTACAATACCGACAATCAAGGAACCATATTCCTTGAAGAACAGATTACCCCCAAATTTCTTCCCTTGTATAATCTCTTGCGTTTCCACGAAAATCCTAAGTACCCGTTTCTTCCAAGAGAAACAAGGTACGAGGCGCCAAGTTAATATCAATCAATAACAAGATGGTAACAATTAAACAATTATGTGGTTATGTGCTTATGTGTTTCCCTTTTATGTGTCATGTGATTCAAATTATGTTATCCAAATCCTCGTAGAATCCTACATATCCTTGTGCAAGAGATTCATAGTAGGATACCCAAAGGTACTACCTAAAATCCTTAATGGACTTCTACGTTGTAGATAAGTCCCTTGGATTATAAAGTACTGCTTCATAATTAGATCCCTTGAGTGGTCTAGTTAAACTGGATGATACAAGCTGAAAGGACTCCTTGGTGGCCTAATTAAGAAGATCCTCTGTTGATCTAATTAAAAGGACCCTATGGTAGTCTAGTCACCGACATCACTAGTTCGACATCCTTCCCCACAACATTATAAAACAAACTGTGCGGACTGTGCAAGGAATTACGTAATTATGGATGCATACATAATTATGGAATTTAGTGCACGAAAATCACAGCAAGTTCTATCATGTATCTAGAGTAAACCCTATTCATTTCCAATTCTGATGAAGCATCCGTTGAGGAAAAATGAACTAGCTATTCATTTTTCACTTCTGAAGAATATCCGTTGAGGAAATGAATATCCGTTGTTTATCTTTTCATTTCCATTCTAAAGAATAACCGTTGAGAAAAAAAATGAATTATCCATTCATTTTCATTCTGAAGAATATCCGTTGAGGAAATGAATATCCGTTGTTTATCTTTTCATTTCCATTCTAAAGAATAACCGTTGAGAAAAATGAATTATCCATTCATTTTCATTCTGAAGAATATCCGTTGAGGAAATGAATATCCATTGTTTATCTTTTCATTTCCATTCTAAAGAATAACCGTTGAGAAAAAAATGAATTATCCATTCATTTTCATTCTGAAGAATATCCGTTGAGGAAATGAATATCCGTTGTTTATCTTTTCATTTCCATTCTAAAGAATAACCGTTGAGAAAAAAATGAATTATCCATTCATTTTCATTCTGAAGAATATCCGTTGAGGAAATGAATATCCGTTGTTTATCTTTTCATTTCCATTCTGAAGAATAACCGTTGAGAAAAATGAATTATCCATTCATTTTCATTCTGAAGAATATCCGTTGAGGAAATGAATACCCGTTGTTTATCTTTTCATTTCCATTCTGAAGAATAACCGTTGAGAAAAATGAATTATCCATTCATTTTCGTTCTGAAGAATATCCGTTGAGGAAATGAATATCCGTTGTGTAATCCTTCATTTCCAACTCTGAGGAAATAACCGTTGAAAATGACTCCGTTAGTTCATTTTCGTTTCTGAAGATTTATCCGTTGAGGAGATGAATATCCGTTGTGAAGTCTTTTCATTTCCATTCTGAAGAATAACCGTTGAGAAAAATGAATTATCCATTCATTTTCGTTCTGAAGAATATCCGTTGAGGAAATGAATATCCGTTGTGTAGTCCTTCATTTCCGTATCTGAGGAAACAACCGTTGAAAATGACTCCGTTATTTCATTTTCGTTTCTGAAGATTATCCGTTGAGGAAATGAATATCCGTTGATTTTTCTTTCATTTCCAATTCTGAAAAACAAACCGTTGAGGAAAATGACCCCGTTTGTTCATTTTCGTTCTGAAGAATATCCGTTGAGAGAAATGAATATCCGTGGATTATTCCTTCATTCCCATTTCTGACGAAGAATCCGTTGAGAAAGAATGAATCATCCATTCATTCTCACTTCTGAAGAATATCCGTTGAGGGAAATTTATATCCGTTTAATTATTTCCTTTATTTTCCATTTCCGAAGAACCCGTTGAAGAAAATGACTCTGTTCGTTCATTTTCGCTTCTGAAAAATATCCGTTGAGGAAAATAATCAGATTATGCTTTAAATATCTTTGATGACTATTTGACACAAAGTCATAGACAGACTCCTACGAATAAATTTCGGGACGAAATTTCCTAAAGTAGGGGAGACTGTAACACCTGTGTCTCCACAGTCATCAAACAAATACCAAGCCAATGAAATATTATATTTCATACTTTGGACTTGTATAAATATGTGTATCTTTTGCACATATCAACTCTTGTTCGATTTCAAGCTCTAAATCGCTTTCTGGAAGGTTATACACGCACTGATGCGTAAATATAACCAGTTTAATCCAACGAACACTCCGGAATAGTGAAATAGGCTTAACATACCTTAAATAACCTTTACTTAACTTAGATATAAGTTTTGGAAGGTTTGGTGTGGTGAAATCAAAGTTTAATCGCTTACAGGGACTAAAGTTGACAAACTGCGAAAGTATGCCAATTTGAACTGTAACAGACCTTCCGGAACATGACCATAAGTTAAACATACCATAAATATCCTTCACATAGCTTAGAAATAGGCTTTGAGGTGTTCGGTATGCTAAAATAAACTTTTGTGTCATTCAGGGACTAAAAGTGTCAAAAAGTGCACAAGTTTGCATTTTTACGCGTAACTTACGTTCTGAATACATCCGGACTTCCAAAAATTTATATAAGCATGACTACATTATATTTTAGTGTTCGCCATAAGAAAAATCCATTCGTCGCGTCATTTGGTTCGTTTTTCGCGCTTATGCGCATTCCGTCGTAATTAAGCGAACATCGCGTTCGTACGGCCAAACGAACCGACATCCGAGATATTTTTGAACACATTTTAAGTTCCCTATACTTTAACTTCATTTTAGAGCTTTGAAATGGGGTTAACGGGCCTTAAACGTGTCGAAAATGGCCTAAATACAGTTCAGGGACCAAAAGTGTAATTCTGCCGAAATAGTGCCTAGCGGTGCGCTACACTTTAAGCGTAGCGGTGCGCTAGGGGTCTGCTGACCAGATTCAGAGTTTCTAAACAGCAGGCTGCAGCTGTTACAACCTCAACCACATGTTCTAAAATGCTTAGTCAGCTGATAAGATCATATTTTAGTCACCATAAGGTTCCAACACATGTACGGCCTTGATCGTTTCCCCTTTTCCAAGAAACGATCTCAACGGTGGACCGAATACTATAAATACCCCAACACCCCAATGCAAAACTTACAAGAATTCTGATTTTTGAGAGCTCTAAGTTGAAACCATTGTTTCATACCTGAGTTCTTGAAGTCGGGATTAGCATTCGGGGACCCTGGGTTAGTATTCTTTCGTTCTTTTCCTTATTTTACTGCTTTTCGAGTCAGAAAGTCAAACTTTGTTTGACTTTCAGCGTTGACCAGTAATGGTCAATGCGAAGTTCGTTTGAACTTCGCAACGTGAGTGTAATCACGTTGGTCATAGTCCCTTGGGACTATGCCCACTGATTACCACGTTGTCTAGAGTCGTAGGGTAGGCGATCTAATAAATCGCCTATACCTTCGAACTCGACCCATTTGGTCGATCATTAGGATCCGACCAAACACTTTAGGTGACCATAGTAGGTAGAGAATAACCTTCCGAGGTTATACCCTATGGTCACATCGTTTAAGTAGTTGTATGATAGGTAGTTTATATGCCTTAGGTAAATTACCAGAATACCCTTTTCATGTATAATTGGTAATTAATCATATGTAACCTAAACTTTTGTCACATAACTGATTATGTAACATGTTTAGGCATATAACACTTGTCATAGGACTAGTTAGGCGGTCCGAACGCGTTTCACGCGAACGACACGTTAAAGTAGCATAAGCTTCCTAAACGGGTCGTAATGGGTCGTAGACAGTTGGGTTAAGTTTCATTTAGTATGAAGGCTTTGTTAAACCATATCATATGAGTTCCTACACTCATTTGGTTTACAAACCCTAATGCTACCCAGTCTTCCGATATAGGTCCGGTTTATTAACATAGTTACCTATATTAGGTGCCGTTTGATTTCCGTGATCTCTAGCTTTGTTTGGTTGTTACTCAAGGACTACTGAGCAATCTCAAGTGAGTACATAGACCCCTCTTTTACTGTTTTCCAAACTGTTTTGGGGTGGAACACATGTGCCTACTTGTTACTTTCATGCTTTCCTGTTTTCAAATCATATACTTCCTATGTTCATTAGTACATTATAGTACATGATTTCATTACATTTCATACTAGGTGTGCCATTGTGTGCATTACTTAGTACATTGTTTTACATTACATCACATGCTACGTATGTCTATTGTTGCATACTTAGTACAGGTCGCATGCTACGTATGTATGTTGTTGCATACTTAGTACAGATATTTCAGTTCACATGCTATGTATGTTTGTTGTAGCATACTTAGTACATTTCTTATTCATCATATACTTACATTTTGGACGCATATTACATGATTTACATTGATCATGCATTTACTACATAAAACATAACTTTGATTTAAACCAAGTTTTACTTCAATACTTTGTTTTGTGCATATGGTTTAGTTGAGACCTTTCACTTGCCATACATGACATATTTGACATAGACATTTAACATGGATATTTGACATAGACAATTTGACATGATTTACATCTTGACATGAACATTTTACATTGTTTGGTTTGGTTTGATTAAGTGATTAAGTAACGATGCGTGTGTAATATGATACAAGCATGGTGGATACGCCGCTGGTACTTCCTATATATAAGTGTTTGTATGGTATTACATGTCGTAACGTTATTTGAATCATTTCAGTTTGAGACATAGAACATTTTATACAAATAACATATTTTTCACAAGACATTGATTTACAAACAACTTATCTAATACAAACTCATTTTACATGGTTATTCATTTAACCATACATTATACATTATTTATACATATCATCTGGTCTTATCGATTTTCAAATGATTTACAAAACAAAGCAAATAACAAGGTTCATGACTAAACATTTTCTCAAACATAAGTCATGAAACCTATTTTCACAAAACCTATGTATCTCACCGGCATTTTTATGCTGACGTACCATATTTTCACATGTGTTTTTCAGGAACTGTTGCGTAAGATGATCAAGATACACATAGGCAGACTTGGGCTTTAGTGACAATAAAAGATGCAAGACTAGTTAATTTTGTTGTATTTATTTATTTGTTAAGACATTGTAACACTTTTAATCAATAAAACGAAACTTCAATTGCCATGGATTTGAAACATTAATTCTGTTACAACACTCCCCGATGTTTCCGCCACGTTTTGTATGTTCCACGTGGTCGGGGTGTGACATATGGGGTGTTATGAGCCGATTAAATGATAGGTAATTAACCTCACTATGAATACGAATTGAATGGGACTTAAACAAAGTCAAAAGGTCAAGAATTGAATGAGTTATGAGGTATTCGGTTGTGGGTTTCGCAATTTGGAAAGGTGAAGATTTGCAGGTGCATGTCATTTGGCGTATAGATGATATCGTTTGGTTTGTTGCCAAACGACATTGGATATCGTTTGGGGGAGGAATAAGGTGTCGTTTGGGAAGAAAAACTGATGTCATTTGGACAAGGTGATGAGTTGTTTAGGGTGTTGTGATGTGGTTTAAATGGTGATATCGTTTAGATGCATGGTGTTGGTTGAAGGATAGTTATTTGGGATGGAGTGTCGTTTGATGATGAGGGCGTTGTTTAGAAACGCACAAAAGATCGCTTAAGGCTAGATATCATTTGGAAATGTTATTAATTAACTAAATAAACAACAATATTCCAAATAAATATAATAAACAATAAGAGATAATAAGAATTTGCAGTTTCATTTATTACAATTCGAATCCAGTTTACAAATGGGTCGAGTTTCTAACATCTGTTTTTGGCGATATGGGTGGGTTGGTTGGTTGTGGTTCGGTGTTGGGTGCAACTTGAGTTACGGGTGTAGCCGATATGGGTGGGTTGGTTGTGGTTACAACATAGTTTTTGTCATTGCCCTTTGATTTCCTTTTGGAGCCAAAACGAGAAGACGACTCAGCCTTTGTTTCTTCCTCAGTTGGAGCTTTGTCGACTAAACCTGTGTACCCTTTCCTCTTAAGATCACCCGATTTAACACGGTCATTAGTGAGTTGGGCAGATAAACGGATGGCTGCTTCAAGAGTGGCAGGGTTGCTACTTAGAATTGGGTATTGGATTATCACCGGAAGACTCCCGATATATTTCTCTGTGAGTCTAGAGAGAGGAGTGAACAGATAAGGGACCAACTGCCTCAGCTCGTGGAAACGTTTGTTATAAGCCATGTTCTTGCTTCAAATTCCAAGATTCATCCTCCAAGTTCTTGATTTCATTACGTCGACAGATTTCTTAGGTCATGATCTCCTTGAGTTGTTCCCAAGTTAAAGCCACTGCTGCTTCAGCATCACACGTGTTCTTTTCACCATTCCACCAAGTTAATGTGTTTCCTAGAAATCGACTAGTCGCATAACGGACTTTGCGGTCGTTAGGATAATCATATTTCATAATAGTATTTTCCATCTCCTTGAACTAGCGAAGTAGAGCAGTAGCACCCTCAATGCCCTCATAACTGTGAGGGTTAGATGACTTGAAATGTTTGAAGGAACACTTGGAAGGGTTAACATCCTCAAGGTTCACTTGGTTATCAGCTCCTTGATTGTTTAGGGCTTGTTGGATTTGAACCATGATGTTAGGGATAACGGCGGCCATTTCCTTCGCGATATGAGCAGCCATACGATGGTCAGAGTTTCCAGTGCGTTTTGCAGTGCGGTGACGTCTAAGATACATCTACAGGGACCAAGGCAAACAGTGAGTTTTTGAATAAAAATAGATTGATAAAGTGAAATAAGAATCTACACAAAAATATAAAACTTATGATAAAATTAAAATTCAAAAAGTGACATCATATGAAATATTGAAAGTCCAAAACTTGAAACCACGTTAATTATGATAATATGATCAAACTTATGATAAAGTGATATTTCAAATATGAAATATTGAAAATTCCTAGGTTTGGCACATCATAGAGTTTGGTATGCATTCCATGTGTCACTTTCGTAATCACGTGGGCCCCCGCAATTACCGAGCTTTCGCATGGTTCACATGTGTTTACCCATTGGCGTACACTTAACCGGAAGAAAAAAATCATGGAATGATAAATGACTCAAGTTTGGGGTGATATGAAATGATATTTAGGATGGTATCCATGAATTAACACGGACATGTTAACTTATTAAAGTGTTGTTAGTTCGCGTGACGTTTTGTGTGACATGCTTTGGCCTAATAGGTTATCATACTCTCATCATTAGTCCCCAGGTAGGCAAACTAGTCCGTCGGTTGATTAGATTTATACGAATGCCAGCCTAGACAGGATGTCCCAACTACCGGTCACACGAACTCACTTTGACGATACTGAAAACTCAAATGGAATTCAAAACTCAAAAATTAAATAACATGTTTATTTTTATCAACATCTCCATAAAAAAAAGTATTCAAAATTAAGTTGTGAATAATAATATTTGAGTGTCAACGCACAAATGTACATGTCATCATAGATGTTATATGGTAAGTTTTTTTGTGTAATGTGACGTCGTGTACCTTTTTGTTATTTTAATACAATACAATACAACACAACACAACACAACACAATACAACACAATACAATACAATATAATATAATGTTTTATAAAGTTTAGGCTATGTTTCAATGTTTTGACAGACGCTGTCCTTTAACTTTAAAAATTACACTCTATGTCCTTTATGTTTGCAATCATTAACGGGCGGTGTCCTTTCAGCTAAACCCAGTTAACTTTTTATGTTAAAACCCTTTTTTTTGTAAAACTCCTTAACAACAGGGACCATATGTGCAATACTCAAATTCTGTAAACTCTTTGATGAAGTTAGTTCCGATAAACGGAAGGCGAAGGAGAAGGAAGATGAGGTGAGATTCCAGTAACCACCGGGTTCGGTTTTCGTTTTCTCTGGTAAAGATATATGATAATGGAAGCAACAAGAATGATGATGATAATTGATGGAACTATAATCAATTTCAACTCAAAAGAATTTGCACCCTTCTTTCCTCCATTAGAATCTGAAGAATGAGTATTGCATCATGATCTATCCTTATCGATCCAGACAAGTTATTGTATGAAAAGTTAAACTTCACATGAGACTTTGAAGTAAAAAAAACAGAAGGAATTTCACCCGATAATTTGTTGTTGTTGAGAACAAGATCTGTTAGATTTCTAAGATTCGGAAGACTCTTTGGAATCTGACCGGAAATCTGGTTCTCTGATGCATCTAGGAACTTCAAACATTTGCAGTTTCTTGACGAATTATGATGTTTTTGCTTACATTCAAGAAAAACCCATTCAAATCATTGCAGTTTCTTGACGAATTATCATGAAATAGAGTACCAGAAAACCTGTTTTCCAATGCGCGAGATTGAACTGATCGAACGGACAGGATCCTCCACCGTGCCTCAGATCTTCTTCAACGAGAAGTTATTCGGCAGACTCTTAACGTTAAACTCGTTGAGGAAGTGTCTGGATGATGCTCCGGCGGCTCCGGTGTACGGATTTGATGATCCGGAGGAGGAGAAGATGGATGAGATGGTGGCGGCGGAGGTTTTGATTGTGGGAGGAAGAAGGGTTTTAACATAAAAAATTAACACATGTGGTCCCTATTGTTAAGGAGTTTTACAAAGAGGGGTTTTAACATAAAAAGTTAACAGAGTTTAGCTGAAAGGACACCGGCCGTTAATGATTGCAAACATAAAGGACATAGAGTGTAATTTTTAAAGTTAAAGGACAGCGCCTGTCGAAACATTGAAACATAAAGGACGAAAAGTGCAATTTAGCCCCAAGTTTTTAATATATCTTTGTGACGTGCTTGCTTTTATCAATGTTTTGATCAAATTTTTATTTAAAATCTAACGGGTCATATATTATTGACATTTTTGTTCTTTAACGTGATGAATTGAACAGATTCTGACCGAATAACATTGATGTTGATATTGTTTACTATATCGAGTGACGGTATCATACTACTACTGCAATGAACTGAACCGTACACCGACTGAATGTCCAATACAACATTCAAGGAGTCTCACTAGTTATTATACATGTTGCAAGTTTTGTTCAGAGGCGGACCTAGGTAGAGAGTTGGGTGAACGGGCGTACCTCGTGAAAAAAAAAATATTGTATTTTATAGGACAAAATCCTGACCGCGTCCCTAGAAAAGTTGGTTAAACCCCTTATTCGCACATCTAGAAAATATTTTATGAATCCACCACTAGTTTTTTTCTACAATGACTCTCTCTTGTTGGTATACGTGTCATCCTCCTATGGGTACATATTTTTCAGTTTTTTTTTTTAATAAAACCGAAATCACACAAAATATTATATTATGACCAATGGGTTCATTTCAATATAAAGGTTCAGCCAAACTAATATCTATAGTTTAATCAACTGTTAAATCAAAACCAATTCAACTTAAATCACAATCGATAAGACTTTGTATAACAATTATTATCATTATGAATATGTTTAAAAAATAATAACTAACTATGTTATGTAATGATTTTCTATTATTTACACCATACTTTATATATTGAAAATGATCCTTAAATATTAAAGAAACCTCACATTCAAGGACCCCCATATGCAATTTTTTCTTGCATATTTACACCTTATTTCAATGTTCCTCCATGAACATGACATCCTTGACCAAAAATTAATGATTTTAATCATGTTAAATCTTTTTCATATTTATTACTTCTTTTTCCTTGGGAAAATGTGTCTTTTTATTTTTTTGATTGATAAAGACTGATTAATGAACAAGTGAGATGTGGTGAGGATAGATCCCGGGGCTAATGATAAATTTTATGACTTCTAAAACATAAGTTATTGCTGACATATATGGTTGTGGTATTATAATTGATTAAACTATGATATTACTTTTCTAGAAAATAAAGAACGCCGTTGGTTTTGTCACAAGGAGAAGTTTTGTGACTCAGCTCGGATGTGATAGTTTGTACTGTTGAGTGAATAAAAATAGAGCTTGGAGTATTTAGAGAGTGTTAATGCAAACAATGAATTATGTTAGAAAATTTAGTGAATTATGAAAACAAGTTTGGACATATATAAATTATGGGTCAGGATTTAGAGAAAACACTCAAAAGTGTGAGAACGGAGAGAACGCTTATGGATCGTCAGATCAAAACAATCTATTTACTAGATGACGCGGTGGCATTTTCGTAAATAAAATCACTTTTATTAATCTGGCGCGCTTCATTAAGGGTAAAAGGGTCTTTTGACTTAACATAAAACGCCAAACTCACGCTATTAAAATCCGCCTCAACACACATAGCACACTTCATCATAACATAACGCCATAGATATAAAACGCCAAACTTTGTTTTTAACCGATAAAGCTGAACAAACAGTACTAAAACGACGGAACTTTATTACTAGAATTTACTGCAATAAAAATCGCGCCTAAAATACACGCCAAAAACTTCCTATATAAACAAACTCTCAGAATTACTAAAATCCAAACCAAAACCACAAAAACCTATATTTTCCTCTACACCATTCATCTTATAAACGCCAAAAAAAAACAAAATATCAAAGATTCAAATCTATGTTTCTTTGATATACACAATTTTCTCAATAAACTTTCACTATATGCAATGAGCAAGATCCTCAATATAAACGCCAAAATATACAAAAACCACAAAACTTCAAAAAAGCCATTTCATGGAGATTCTGTTTTTGTTCTCTATAAAGTTTAGCTAAACGGGATGGATAACATTGCTACACATCTTTCTTGACTGAGAATTAACAATGTTATCCATTTCGTTCAGCAAAACATTATTGAGTTTAGCACGACCAAAAATAAAAGTTTATGGAAGTTTTATTTAGTGGCGTTATTGTTTTTTTTTTTTTTTGGCGTTTGATTTCCTTGCCCGATCTTATATTGTTTGTTATTTAACTTCGAAGTAGCATGTTATGAACAAAGAGATAGAAAAAAGAAAAAGATGCAAAAAAAAAACCAAACTGAGAAATGTCTGTGTTCTATGGCATTGAAATAAAAAAAAACGCCAAACTACTCTACACTGTTTCTCAAAAGACCATCTGTATGTGTTCTGTAAGAATGACAAATACAAAACGCCAAACTACTCTTCACTGGCTCTCGAAGACCTTGTCGATCTTCTTTTAATTACGACATGTTTGCATGTTGATGCGTAGTGTCCATAGGCTTTGCAGTTCTGACACTGTCTTTCTTTGGCCCCGGGTTTCGACTTTGATTTCTTTTTGTCAATTGCTATCTCCTGTTTAGATTTGAGGTGCTTCCGAGAACCAGAACCTTTGGATTTATAACCTACAGGGACTCTTATCGGATTCTTGTCATTTTTATATTGACCAGTTATCTCGGCAAATCTATCCCTAGAACTAGCGGGAGGAGCAGCAATCTGCATATCTTGAACCTTCTTCATATAAGATTAAACATGATCCTTGTATAAGGATAACTTCTCTTTATTACCAGATAAACGGTTCAAAGTGTATTCGGTTGAATAAATAACATCTCGCATCATACTTTGCACATCAGGATCAAGCTCGATCATATATTCACGACTAATTGAGAATTCAGGAGAGCAGTTTGGGGAGGCCTCTTTGCGCCATCTATTCAGAATGTATTGTTTTGGAAATTCCCTAATGTCCATAAGTCTCAAAACATAGAATATATGTCTACATAGCAAACCAAATTGTTCAAAACGTCTGCATGAGCTACTGCATGTGCAATCAGACTTACGGAACAATACCTGAAAAACGCCAAAAACAATATCTCTATAACGCCATGCATAGAATGTTTGTCTAAAAAAGAAAAGAACACATTGCATATGATAAAACGCCATTAACAGAAAACACCATAAAAACCAAAACGCCATTATTTACCTCAAATAAGGATGTACAAAGCTGTTGGAAGTCATTTACATAAAACTTAACAAACCCATCAGGTTGATCTTCGTAACGTTGATTTATGCAATCCGCAACTCCAATAAGCTCAACTTGAACGTTACAAAAAATACTTTTTGTATATATATCAACAGCTTGCCCTTCCAACACTTTGTAACTACTCTTCAACTGGGGTCTTTTGTATCGAGATTCATGATCATTTTTACGATGTGTGTAACGCTGTGCTTCTATTGCAGTCTCATAATGCGTCATGAACTCAACAAGAGTAGCTTTCGAATTGCACACTTGACCAAAAAAATGATTCTCACTCTCCGACCTGGATGTCGTTCGCATAAGACCAGACATAGGCTTCATTCTATAGTATGCAGGGATCCAAGATTCCCTAAGCGCAAAAATATCAGATAGCCAGTCATTATCTTCTAAATTGAATTCTGCAATAACCGTTTCCCATTCTGATTCAAACTCTTCAGGTGTGAGAATATCCGTCCACACAACACCACAGCTACGTTCTTTAAAATTGGTGGAATTGCATAGCCTAACACCAACCTATAAATAACACGAAAACGCCATGCATATATAAAAAAACAAAAGACAAAACTTCATTAAAAAAACAGTAACAAGGTACAAAACGCCATGTAACTTAAAATGCATTGTATACTAAAACGCCAAAGGTAAAAAAAGCATAACAACCTTCAAAGAAAGTTTATGCATCACATGCCACATGCCACATGCATAACCGATGCCTCGTGTCAACAAATACAGTAGAAATAGCCTTCTTCATCGCTGGATCTTGGTCAGTGACAACAACTTTTGGCTAAGAACCAACAGCTTTAAGAAAAACTCTTAACAACCAAATATACGTATCAGCAGTTTCCGACGCCAACAATGCTGCACCAATGTAACATTGCAGTGATGATTGTCTATACCAGTGAACGGTACAAACACCATAGAGTATCTGCATATGAAAACGCCATGAGAAATGAAACAATAATAAAACGCCATTGAATGTAAACTAGTAAAATGCCATTGCATGCTAATAAAACACCATTGCATGTAAAATATAAAAACGACATGCATGTGAATTAATAAAACGCCAAAAACAAAGAAGTTGAATTATAAAAAATTACTTGTTGGAACGATACGTGGCGTCAAACGAAATCACATCACCAAACACGTGGTAATTACGTTTGGCTTGATCGTCACACCAAAAAAGACCCTTCAAACGATTGTCTTCGTCTGTGATGTAATCATACGAGAAATTAGGATGGGAATGTTTTTTTTTTCATTCAAATGTTTCACAACCATATCAGCATCATATTCCCCTATGAACAAGTTAATTTGCCTCTTATAGTTCTTAAATTCAACTTTGCTTGCGCCCACGTCTTCAAAACCGCCAAAACAAGTCTTCATAACATTAAACGCCTTGACAGGACCCAAATTCAGCTTAGACATGCTGTGTATAACATGCTTCTGGAGCTGAGTGAGGTGCCGTTCAGTTGGAAGAAAATGCTTATCAGGACGTTCAACAAGTTCATGATTGTGCTCCTCGACAAACTTATACACCTTCCAAAATCCATCCTCAAATTCTACACATAACAGTGCACCACAATCAGTCCTCTTGGAAAAGTTAGATCGCACTACTCGCTCCTTTTGATTGGGGTCCAACGTATCAACCTTCTTGTCCTTATATACCCCAGCTCTCGTACACAAGAAATACTTAATATGTAAGACATCTTTAGAGTTTGTCTTTGTAGTCCCTTTCCTGACTGAAAACCCACACTCCTTGGCATACTTATCATACATTGAATAACAATCATCAAGGCTTGAGAATACCATGTCCTTTCTGGGCTTTAATTCTTCACTGACGTCAGGAATGATAAATGGTAATCCAGTTTTGGGGCAATGCCTTTGACTCGAGTAAGAGACTTCGTCTGAGAAAACACAGGGAGGAACAGAAAAAATCAGAAAAACAGAGTGATGTCTCGTAATAACATTATACATTAAAACGTCATTAATTGAATAATAAACAAGACATAATAAACACATAATGAAAACGCCAAAATTAACAAAACTAATGATTCCACAAATTAACAAAATAGTAATAACTGATATTCACAAATACTACTAAATAAAATTCAAAACTAATCAAATAGACGAAAAACGCCAATGATCGTAAAAACATAACAAATACACAAGAACATAAACGACAATTAAAATTAATATCGAAAACTCCAATTGGAGTTATGAATAATAGATTAAATATCAATTAAAACGCGATTAAACTACATAATTGAATAACGCTATGGAAAATCATACAACACATTATAAAAATAATAATACAAAAAAACGCCATAGAACAATGATAAAAGAACAAAACACCATATCTGTTGCATGATTTGCTGGAACGAAAATAGAAAACGCCAACGAATTTTACTTTGTCGAACAGAATCCACGTTAAACGCCACAGATCTGAGAAAGCTTGCAAAGGAGGTAACAGCTAACAATAAATCTTTGGAGTTTTAATTTGAAAGAGATTTATAACGCGAATAAGGAGGGAACGTATAAAAGGACAATCGTACCCCCGCATAACAATTAGGGCCCCCTGCCACGTGTTGGGCCAGGATCCGTTCTCACCGTTCTCACACTTTTCACCGTTCTCTCCTGATCCCGATTCTATAAATTATATTTGAATATAGACTATACATAATAATTGGTTGAGAAAAGTGCCTAGATAGTACTTGTGTTTTGCCCATTTTTCACCTTTAGTCCCTAACTTTCTAAAATTACAGTTATAGTCCCCAACTTTTGCAATTTTGTTCCCGTATAGTCCCTGGCACGAATGGAGGTCTGTTTTCTCAGTTAATTTAGTGTAAAATGACTATAATGCCCTTAGTATTAAAAAATTAACAAATAAAACATTAAAAGATTAAAAATATATGTGGGCCCCACCATCCACCCCACCAACTTCATCTTCCCCACTCTTCACCACAATCACCTTTCACCACCATCCCACCACCACCACCACCACCATAACACCTCCACACCACATAACACCACCAAATTCAATCATTTTTAGCAACAATTAATAATGCACATATAGTTATGGTTTAGAAACTATTAATAATGCACATTAATTAATCAGTAAACATATATTTATGTGTGACCCACAACCTTTTTCCCAGAAAACCTTCCATTGCCGGATTTCAGATCTGGCCATAGGGTTGAAGTAGTAAGCGAATTGGAACAGGGGGTTGACATCAGTGCATCTACTAACGATCAATGTTTCATGAACTTGTATACATACCATAGTAACATGCAGGAAGGTGCATCTGATGCAGACCTCAACGCGCTTCCTAAATACAGATTTCAGGCATCCAAAGATAACGAGGACAAACCTAAGGTTGGAGCAGGTAGAATGCTTCCTGCTGAATCAAATGGCAGTCACTTAGCTGTCGAACGTGTTCTCTAACTGAGGATGTTGTATGTTTATTGTTGATGACCTGGAAGGGTATGTTAGGTACTTGACAACAATTAAAGTTTTTCGTGGGATAAAATGTTGCAACATTCTTTCTGTAGGGGTATTTTGGTCATTTCACATCCACTTAACACCAAAAATTAACCCCCATCCGCGCCAGGGACTATCCGGGAACGAAATTGCAAAAGTTGGGGACTATAGCTGTAATTTTAGAAAGTTAGGAACTAAAGGTGAAAATTGGGCAAACCACAGGGGTTATCCGAGCATTTTTCTCTAATTAGTTAATGGGTTTGGGTTCTACTTCACTAGTGATTCAAAACAAGACATAAAATAAAGCTAAGATGAATAAGATTTAATACTTAAAATGGTTTATTTAATGAAAGTGTAATAATAAATCGGGTAGAAACTTCTCCCACGAATGAGAGTAAACAAACCCTATATTTGTTTATATGACCATGTGTAGTCGTGTAATTTTGGGCGTGTTTTGAGAGGAAAACGCCCCAACCACGCCCCCATATGGCCCCCTGGCTTTTTTTTTTGTTGAGTTTTTGGTGTTTGGCGTTGTATATTCCACGCCCTTGCCCCGATTTGCTTGTCCAATCAGCCTTCATCTTCATATCCTTTGTCCAATAAGATTTTTTTGATGATTTTTGTTTTTTTACTTAATAAAATAATTGTGTAATGATTGACGGGGCATTATTGGGCGTTATCACCCCTACGCCTGTAACACCCTGCGTTTTAATACTCTTATCATCTTAGCAAGTCTTACCATCCTTCCTATCCGGTTATACTTGTACACTCGAGAAGACCGATCATGATGGGAATTAGACTATTTTAATCAAAATTGTGTTAAACCATGTGCAAACTATTACTCTATGTGATGCTTTTTATATGCGTGAGCGAGGTATTTACCCTGGATTCTTGACTCTTTGTTATGCTTTGGTACTTAATGAACGAGAAACTAATTTAACACGAATTCGAAACACGAAATTACTCTTGTTATTTATGTTATTTGAACGTCTAGGTGTAATAATACTTATGTAATGGCTACTCACAATAATACGCAACGCAACACTTAACCTCGCTCGCAAACAAACCAAAATTGGAAAACTAAAAAACGCGAACCCGACTTTCCGAATGGTCATTCGTCCGAATGGTCATCCGCCCGGATGACCATCCGTCCGGATGACCATCTGGATACTGCCACTCGCCATCGCCTTAACATGTAACCCATCTGAACATGACCATTCGGATAGACCTGTCGCTGTCACATATAAATAGTGACTTGAGCCTTCATTTTCACATTTCACTCTGCTCATCCGCTCTCAAGTACTCGACGGCGATTCAAGGCCATTTTGTAAGCTTTTCCCATTAAATCTTTTTCAATCTTCATCTCTAATCACTTTTACTCCATCTTCTTCATCAAAATCACGCACACACCTTAACATTTTCTCAAAAACACTGATTTTAGACCTTCCATAGGTGGTTTTCACTCGAGATTTGGTCTAAGATCTAAAAGATTTTCCACACTTTTCAACTTAATCATGAAAGGTTTTAACACTTTTACAACTTGTTTAGAACTTTTCTTCAGTTTTTTGCATAACATCGTGTAACACCTCGTAAAATCACGACCAATGATGTATTGACACGTGTAATAAACCCTAATGAAGTCAAACATTGAAATTTAGGGACTAAATTTTTGAAAAATCGAAAACTCTGATTATGAAAGGACTGGAAGTATTAGCATACCTAAAATAAGTTTCTAAATAACCTCTTACGATGTTATGTTCACAAATGAGCCACTTGATGATCGAGTGTAGCCGTTTGTGTAATTAATTGAAAGTTTACGCAATAAAGGGTTAAAAGCGTCAACATGTTAATTTTTACCTCTGAATGATCTTTTAACAAACCAGGAGCTTCATGATATTTGATTACTCTCTCGGGAATGCCAACTTATTGTCCGTCTAAGGTTTTTATGTCTATAAGTAAAGTTACGCGCAACTTTGCAAGTTAGAGGGACTAAAAGTGTCAATATGTTTAATTATACCTCTGAATGACCTTTTAGTGAACCCAAAGCATTGTGATGTTTAATAATACTCTCAAGAATGCCTAATATGGATTAGATAAGGCTTCGACGCTATTAAACGATGAAATGCGCAAGTTTGCGCATTAGAGGGACCTAAAGCGTCAACTTTTGAATCTACGCCTTTTGATGACCATTTAAGCGATCGAGAGCGTAGAAATAATTAAACTCATGCTTGGGAATGCCCATTATGGGCCATGGAAGGCTTGGATATCATTAAACGACATTTCGCGCTACTTTGTGCGATTAAAGGACTATTTGCGTCAAACTGCAAAAGTATGTCGATTCGTATGTTATCGGACCTTCTGAAATATGACCATGAGTTAAACATGCCCTAATTATCCCCTACCTATCTTAGAAATATGCTTAGAGGTGTTTCGTGCGCAAAAATAAACTTTTAAGTCGTGCAGGGACTAAAAGTGTCAAAAAGTGCACAAGTTTGCATTTTCGCGCATATCTCACATTCTGAGTATACCCGGACACCCAAAAATTTATGTAACCACTAAAATATTTTATTTTAGTATTCGGCTTGATAAAATTCCATTCGTCGCGTAATTTGGATCGTTTTTTGCGTCCGTTCGTGTTTCGTCGTAATTAGACGAACAACGCGATCATACGACCAAACGAACCGACATCCGACACATTTTTGAGCATGTTTCAAGTCCATTATGTTTAGGCATCATTGTAGAGCCTTAAAGTTGACTTAACAAGCTTTAAACGTGTCAAAAATGGACCAAACCAACTGCAGGGACCAAAACAGCAACATCTGAAAGTTCTTTGCTAAATTGTGCAGCCCAGGCGGGCCGCGTAGACCCCCCTTGGGTCTTACGCGGTGCGTGTGAACCTGCCAGATCTGCAGAATGTGATTTACAGCCATTTACAGCCTGTTCCAGCTTGATCCAGCACTTGCAAATGGTATTTCTTCAATCCTTGGGCACCCATAGTATTAGAAAACAGTGGGTTTGAAGTGTACGGTCCAGATCAAGGCTCGTTTATCGAGGAACGATCTTAACGGTTCTCAAAATCCTATAAATACCCCACTTCATTCTTGCCAAACCCACACTTGATTTCTGAATTCTCTAAGTTGGAGACCTTGCTCTTCATACCTGAGAATTTAGGATCAAAACCTCCTTGCTTGGACCCTTTGTAAGTGTCCTTTCGTGCTTAGTTTAATTGTTTAGCGTTTATAGCCGAAAGGTCAAGCGTTTCGATAAACGCTTTGACTTTTAAACGGTTGAGCCATTGTTCGTAACGAACATGGCTACGTGACTGTAATTAGGTAGGTGTTAAACCCTTAAAAGGGCATCTCCTAATTACCACGTTTACTTAGTTAAATTGTCGGGTCAAATAAAAGTCAAACGGGTCAGTTTTAAATAAAAAATTCATAACTATTAATATAGAAGCCATAAAATCAGTTTTCTCACTTTAATAACTTGGTAAATATTAGTTGAACATGTCTAAGCATGTTCAACCCGACAATTCTAAGTTTAGGCTCGGTTCGGAACCGAAAGTCGCAAAAGTTGACTTTTGCTTTGACTTTCAGTTCTGACCCGATTTAGCTTATTTTAGATATGCCTTAGGATTCCTTTAGGACCATGTTATAGGTTAGTGTAACCCTCTGAGGTTATAAAACTTGGTTCCTTAGTTATCCGATTCATATGCATGTTTCCGTTAAATGCCTAAATGTTGACTATTATGCCCTTTTAACCTTAAAACGAAATTTTTGAAAATGTGAAAGGATAGAAACCTTTATTACTGATTTATAAACTTGTCCCTAAAATTTGACATCAGTTTGAGGTCTAGATTAGGAGTTATGCTCATTAGCGTAAATGAAAAGCTTTTTATTAATTAAACGGCGTAATTAGCATAAAGCCTATCTAAACCCAATTTTTGATACCAAACTTTTTACCTACTGATGTAAAATAATATTTTGGGATTTTTGAAGGTTGTTATTTATTTTTAGGCTGAGCATAACATAGGGTTCTAGCCTTGATTCGGTAATTGTCGGTTTTGCCCTTTTGGCCATAAAATGAGTTTTACATAACATTTTGATACCAAACTTTTTGCTACTGATTTCATATGATAAATAAAAAATTTTAAGCTTTCTGGAATGATAAAAATATCAGCTTTTCTTATAAAACCCGGAAATCGCTTAAAATCGCCTTTTTACGCGTTTTTAACACATAGTATAAGTTAAAACTAATTTTTTACATGTAAGGTTTGATACCTACTGATGTTTTAAGTAAATTTTCATAATTAAACAGTAGGCAAAAGTTTTAAACTCAGAATTCTAATTTTGACCTTTAAAGCTTAAGTGAAATTACCAAAATGCCCCTTCGGTGCATAGTTTGGTTATAACTAATAAATTTCACATATATGTAATACCCTACTGATATAACTTATTAAATTAAGTATTTTTACTGATTATATCAGACCTAAACCCCAGATTAATATTTAACCTCTCTTATAACCTTTAAAAAGACCAAAATACCCCTACGGGGCATAAATTGGTTTTTAAATTCGTTTTGGGCATAATGGAAGGTATCCTACTGATATCACAACATATTAAAGGCATATTAACTTAGGAAACCTGTTCGTGACTCATGTGGTTACCCGTTACGCACTTTTCGCGTTCGGATCGGCTTATGTAAGTAGTTTGCATAAATTAGCCGAAACGGGTCAAACCTTATCATTTCTATCTCAAAATCCAGAACGTGTTTAGTTTACCCATACTAAACAAGTATACAAGCTTTTCGGGTCTAAACCACATTCTAATCCGGTCTTCGCATAATCATGCGTTTTGAACCGTATCTTCTTTTTTAAAACTAACCGGTCTAAGTTTAGGCTTAATTAAAGACCCGTTAGGAATCTAATAGGTTACTAAAAACCTTCGTTCCTGATTAAGAGCCCCAGTAAAGGTACTTGCACTTGCTGATTAGGATATACGGCTGAGTATAAATTGCATTTTTAAGCTCAGGTAAATACTTTTAACTTATTTTCCCTTATACGGGCTTGGGGTACGGTATATAAAATACCGCTTGGTCGGGCATTGAATTTTTAATTGTATGAAGATTAATTTATTGAAATGTCCCGTTTAAATTGTTTTGTTTGCTTAAAGCCTTTGGGGGGTTAATGACCATGTCCCGGATATCCTTGGCATCATTCATGAAATGGCCACGACCTAAGCACGGGGTGTAGGCGTACACCCGACAGTGCATATATAAATAATAAGGTATAACCGCCGGTTTCGGGAATAACTCGTCGCGGGACTATACCATGTGGTGTGTCTATTAATCTTTAACCCGGTGTCAATCCGGGCTACTGAACGTATAAGAAACATGTGATTCTTTTACAAGTTTATATATAAATAATTATCCCAAGTTACAAAAGTTTTATGCCATGTGCATTCAAATCAATTTTCTTAAATGTTTTCAAAATGAGTCAGTTAATTGTATTTACCAGTGTAAACTGACGTATTTTTCCAAAAAGATTAAGTGACAGGTACTGTACGTAATTGGCTGGGAGCTCAGGGCGTTAATAGGGAATCTCGCAAGTTCTAGATGCCTAAAGTCTGTTGAACAATGTTATCTTTCTGTTTTAAGATCCGCCTGTGGATCCATCTTACATTCCGTTGTAATATTTAATATTACTTTTGAATCGGATTGTAATATATTTATCCTTTGCTTCCGCTGTGCATTTAAATTGTGTTGTTTGACTATGATGATATCAACTACGTCACGATACTCCCCACCGGGCCCACTGGTAATATGTGGAAATATCGGGGTGTGACACATCGATGGAATCTGGATTCAAGCAGACTCTCAACTCGTTCCTTAGTCGAGAGTCGGCTTGAAAACTGATTTCTACCAAAGAGATGGACCGATTAACGGGTCAAACATGAATTTTTCATCAGAAATAGCGCGTTTATCCGAAAGGGCTGAGCCCATCCGGCCGAATGAACTGGATTTGGTGTATTCCGTTGTTTGACACGTCATCACGCCGTCTCCGTTAACTCGAAACTTTTACTTAGAAAATTTTACAAAAACTTCGAACACAGACCATCCATCCGGATGACCATCCGTCTAGATGATCTGACCATGATAATAATCGATGTTTACTTTTGTTAAGAACACTTTTAATCAAAACTTCGAAAATTTTAAACAGTTCACAAACAACCATGGACTAACCGAATGACCATCCGTCCGGATGGGACCCATCCGCGCGGATAGTCTGTTGAACACTTAACTCTTTTTTGCACTATTCGACATTCTGTTTCCGACCGAGTCAGCACTTAGAGAACTTATGCTCTGTTCCCGCAATCAGGCTGATCTAGCGCTCCCTTCGATCCAACCAGACTGTGTCTAGGTTCTAAGCACGCACTGTGAGTATACCCGATCCTGTTTTGTTTTAAACACTTTGGGATGTAACATGTATTCTATATAAAACACACGACACTTGAAACTTGTTTGTAATCATACTCTATCCACTATTAACATGAAAACATGATACTTGTGAGTCTTTTATGTTATGTGAACGTTTGAATCTTGTGTTTAGCCTGCCTTAACAATTATAGAGCTATAGGAGTAACACACCGCCCTTGAGACTTGGGGTATTGTTAAGTTTGATTCTTTTACCTCCTCTCCGTGGCGACGATGTAGGAAAGGCACAGATAACGTGTTGGAAACTTAGGTTAACATATTGATTACGCTAGCTTAGCATGTTGAAACTTGTAATATGTTATTCATGTTGGATATGAGTGATTCACATATTACACTATACATGCTATGTATTAAACTTGTATACTCCCCAACATTATTGTTGATTTTATTTTAATACATGTTGCAGGCTGATAGTTTGGACGTTGAAGAATCAAGCTAGGGTGACTTTAGATACACACCTTAGAAAAACAATATTTTGAATCATGTTTGAGTTTTGATGATGTTTGATACAATTTTGACTATGTTTTGGTTTGTATGACAACCTAGTTCTTATTATGAAATTTTGATTAATCTATATTGACACAAGTAGTGTTATGATGCTTTGAGCGATTTGTTCGTTCCGCCCCGATGTTTTCGCCATCGGTTGGGGTGTGACAACGCCCCTTTGTGAATAACGCCCCTTTGCTGACTAGGACGACACGTGGCGGACATCGCCCAAGGGTGGGGCATTATTCACCCCACATGGGCTATTCGGGCATTTTTCTCTAAAAAGTTAATGGGTTTGGGTTCTTCTTCACTAGCGATTCAAAACAAGACATGAAATAAAGCTAAGATGAATAAGATTTAATACTTGGAAAATGGTTTATTTAATGAAAGTGTAATAATAAATTGGGTAGAAACTTGTCCCACGAATGAGAGTGAACAAACCTTATATTTGTTTATAAGTACTAGTCAAATGTTTGATATGCTCTGTTCTTACTCCGAGACCTACACATGCGTAGGAGGGTTGTCGAGTTTATCAAGATGACCTAAACTATTTTGAAATTGTGCAAAATGCCTAAAAGTTCGGACTCTTAAATAAGATTGGTTTGTTGGCTAGCTAGTTAAGTCTTGTTAACTGCGACTTTTCTATTAAATAGAAAAAATCTTACTCAAAATCTCAAATTGTAGTTGTTCATTAAACCTTTTTATGTTCTATATAATCATTGTGTAAGATGAGGCCCATGGTCTGGTGGTTTGCATATCACTTTATTAGCAAATAAGTCTTGGGTTCTAATCTTGATAACTTCATTTTCCGTTCAAAATATAATCATTGTGTCTAAAACCAGTGGCGGATCCAGCCAGTTTTTTCACTGGGTTCCTTTTTCCAAATCATACAAGGTTTACACTACAAAAAACGTTCTTTTCCAAATCTTACAAGGTTTACACTACAAAAAAAAACGTTTTTTTTCCAAATCGACTGGGTTCCTGGGAACCCGGTAAACCCCTCTAAATCCGCCCCTGTCTAAAACGCATTGGTGATATTTAAAGCACAAAATACCTTATGACTCAGTATCTATCCTGTAGAGATAACAGAACAGAAAAGTTTGAAATTTGCCTAAGATGTTACATTAAGTGTTTCATCCTATGAGTTGCCGTTTGCCGCAACATAGTGCACTTTATATTCTTTACTTTGTATCTTCAATGTTTTTGTTTTAGTTCGAAGTAAAGTACTATACCACTAGATAAAAGGATATATCTAGTGTTCAATGTTGATGGTTTAGCTATTTTATTTTATTAATTTTTAAATAAAGATAACAGGTGTAGACTAATAAGATTTAACTCAAATAACAAACATTATCCACAAAAGAATATTAGCATATACTAAAGTAGTAAAGTTGATAGATAGCTAGGGGCCTTCCTATGCACAAGTCAATTATTGTGACAACGATTTGCATAAAAACTTGTTTTAGTTAAATGCTTTAAACTCAATTTTAATAACATTTTCTCAATATCAAATTCTAAATGTTTGCATCACAATATACATTTACATATGAATAAATCCCACACGTAAAAAACTCAATTACATTTCAACAAGACGAATTAAATACTTTATTTATTGTCTTATATAAGTTTATCTAATATATAACTTAAAAATATACTATAAATTAATAAGGTCGTAGATAAATTTACTTTGGTGGATTTTTTGCCAATTCTAACTATTATTTTAATATTATAATAATAGTTATTTTCTTTACTTTTTAAGTTTGATAAGTTTGGTGTCAACCGGTACTGGTACAGTTCGGTTCATTATCGGTACATGAAGGTTAAAACAGACACCAGCCTGGTACAGAAAACACCAAAAGTCGTTACCGGATTGAGTTTGAAAATCTTTTAGTTTGAGAAATTCGGTACTGCTACCTGGTACCATTTGCTCATCCCTGATCACGGGTATTGTACGAACAACAACGATACCGTACAACTTTTTTTTGTTGGTTTTCTTCAACTTCTAATGATTTCTCTTTTTTAGTTTCAGGGGTAGGGATGAGCTCGGTGTCAACCGATACCGAATCGGTGCTTGTACCGAAAATACCGCTTACGGTACCGGTATATGAAGGTAAAAAGCGGTAGCGAACCGGTACCAGGAACGTCAAAAGTCGGTACCGAATTAGTACTTAGGATCTTTTGGTTCAGGAAATTCGGTACCGGTACCCAGTAGTATTTCCTCATCTCTGACCATGGGTTTCATTCGAACAACATCATTACCATACAAATTTTTGGTGGATTTTATTTTGGTTATTTTTTAGTGTTTTTTTTTTTCTACATTTTCTTTGTATTCTTTTTAGCGGTTCCGTGTGCAACGCGCTCATAGTCATTTCAAAACACATGTAAACACGAACTAAGTAACAAAATAAGTTCGCCTCAATGCGGCGACGATTTTTATTACTAGCTGAAATTAAATACAACATAATTCATTTCAACATAATTCAAGTTATTTTAAAGTATATGGAAAGAAATACACCCTCATTTTTTTACTTTAAATTAAAGAATATACTAGGATATGCATTTATAAACAATCCTGGGCATTTCATATCGATTCAACTTTTTTCTAATCTTTATATTTCAATTTTCAATATAAGTTATTATTCTGAATTTGAATAAATTAATTTCTTACTAAATTAACTAAGAAATAAATGCTTCCAATTACAAATCAGAGACTTTCACCGACGGTAGGATCCGTTGGTGATGATATCATCCGTTAATGTAAGTCCGTGGGAAAACTAGACGTGAGTAAGTAAAAATTTTATGGGCATAACACCAACAGAACTTTACAACGTATTACCGATTATTGCTTTAATGACGGATCCGAAACATATTTAATCAAATACTTAGGGATCACGTAATACGAAATACTTTGTCCTAGTTACTTGTATTAGTGTTTCACGTATCAAGGTAGGCATTTGTAACTATCCTTTATCTTAAATAAATTAGAGGTTTTAAGTAACCAAGTTTTTTGCTTATTAAAAATGTTTAAATGATCAGATCGAGCTAACGAAACCGCTATCTGTTGGTTCGGTTCTGTACAAACATGAAGGAAAACATGAAATCATACCTGTTATTGCATTCAAAGCAGTGGAGAATCCAGTTAGAGAAGATGACATCGAGTTCGACATGATTGTCAGAGTGATCCGGTTCCTCCTTAGGGTGCTAACTGATGATGGGGCTTAGAAATCGAATAGGGGATTCGATTAGGAGAGGAGGTCGAAATTGATGTTATGGCTAATGGGATGTGTAACTGAGTAACCCCCTCAACCTCAACATAAGACTCCTTTATATAGGCACCCAGGAGGAAACCTAATTAGTTAATAAGAGTAATATGGTCCATCAACAATTACCAACTAATTATTTAATAGGTTATTATATATTTTGATCTATATTATGTAAATGATTATGATGGCTATAGATTAAATATTGTTACATAATATATTTAATCTTACATTCTCCCACTTAGCCGAGTAATCATTTACTATGAGTATTAGATAAGCCTGATCAGGAGTTAACACTCATTTTAGCCTTAAACAAGTACTATAGCAGAGAAATACAGCCGTTGAATCATTATGTGACTCAGGACCCCCATTAATCATACTATAGCCTTAATTTAAAACCTAATCGTCATGATCAAAACACGCATAAGCCCTTTGTTTGATTTGTAACTTTATTTGTCAATATGTCATTATACCGGTTGAACATATTCTAAGAGACATACAAAATCAAACTGAGGAAATTTCATTAACATTAAAACATAAGCTAGTACAATATGCTCAAATAAGGTCTTTACTAAATCCCATATTACGAACATGTTCTTCATAAACCTTAGGAGGGAGACCTTTAGTCATCGGATCCGCAAGCATATCCTTAGTACTAATATACTCGATACAAAGATTATTTTCCTCAACTCGTTCACGTACGAACAGATATTTTGTATCAAGATATAAACCAGCTCCAGTCGAACTGTTACTGTTCGAGAAACTAACGGCAGCTGAATTATCACAGTAAAGCTTCAATGGTCTAGAAATGGAATTTATGATTTTGAGCCCAGCGACCAGATTTCTAAGTAACATTCCATGACAGGTTGCGTTATAAACAGCAATGTACTCTGCCATCATTGTGGAAGTTGTGGTCAACTGTTGTTTATGACTCTTCCATGAGATAGGGCCGCCTGCTAACATAAAGATATAGCCCGAAGTGGATTTCTTGTCATCTTTGCATTTTGAAAAGTCAGAATCAGAATAGCCCACCACTTCTAAATGATCACTTCTTCTATAAGTCAGTTTATAGTCTTTCGTCCCTTGCAGATATCGAAGTACCTTCTTAGCTGCTTTCCAGTGATCTAGGCCAGGATTAGTCTGATAACGGCCTAACATTCCAGCAATATAAGCGATATCTGGGCGAGTACAGACTTGAGCATACATCAAGCTCCCGACTACTGACGCGTAAGGTATCTGGCTCATTTGCTCCTTCTCAACCTCTGTTGTCGGACACTGGAATGAACCGAAAACATCTCCCTTAACTACTGGAGCGACGGAGGGTTTGCACTGTTGCATGTTATATCGTGTAAGGACACGATCTATGTAAGCCTTTTGGGACAATCCTAAGATCCCTTTGTGTCTATCTCGGTGAATTTCGATGCCAATGACGTAAGAAGCATCTCCAAGATCCTTCATGTCGAAGTTATGCGAGAGTAACCGCTTCGACTCATGCAACATGTCTAAACTATTACTTGCCAATAGAATATCATCAACGTAAAGGACAAGTATAGTAAAGCTGCTCCCACTCATCTTGAGGTAGGTGCATTGATCCACTTGATTCTTCATAAAACCTTGTTTCTTCATGACTTCATCAAACTTGAGGTACCATTGACGTGATGCTTGTTTTAACCCGTAAATGGATTTCTTCAGCTTACAGACTAGATGCTCCTCACCTTCAGGTTTGAAGCCTTCAGGTTGCTTCATGTAAACATCTTCGTCCAAATCTCCGTTAAGGAAAGCGGTTTTAACGTCCATCTGATGTAACTCCAAATCAAAATGAGCTACTAGGGCCATGACGATCCTTAATGAATCTTTACGAGAGACAGGTGAAAACGTCTCTTGATAATCAATTCCCTCTTTCTGAGTGTAGCCCTTTGCAACCAATCTCGCTTTGTAGCGTTCAACGTTCCCATTCGGATCCAGTTTTGTTTTGAATACCCATTTGCATCCTACGGGTTTGGCTCCGTTGGGTAATTCTACCAAATCCCAAACGTCATTTTTCTTCATGGATTCAAGCTCATCAATCATCGCTTTATTCCATTCAGAAGACTGATCACTGCTAATGGCTTCATTGTAAGAGATAGGATCATTGAGCTTTCCGGGATCCATTTCAGTCAGGTAGGTAACATAATCATCAAAATTAGTAGGCCTTCTTTGCCTAGATGACCTCCTGAGTGGATTATCGGGTTCAGCGTTGTCTTGGTTTTGAGCGTTTGATGTGCCTTCGTCATGAGGTATAATTGGTTCTGATTGTAGAGGTGAATTTGGAGTTGGTGCAGTAGCTTCAGGTACAGTAGTTGCATTGGGTACAAGAGGAGTAATCGGAGTAATGGTAAGCGACGAGTCTCTCCCCCCCGCGTCTTGTACTTCTTGCAATTCTTCGTAAGGGTTGGTACTGCTCCCACTGACCTTGAAATCCTCCAGGAATGCGGCACGCTTGGTTTCAACAATACGGGTGACATGGGAAGGACAATAGAAACGATAACCCTTAGAGTTCTCAGGATACCCGATGAAGAAACAGGTAACTGTTTTAGGGTCAAGTTTCCTTAGGAAAGGATTGTAAAGTTTTGCTTCAGCAATGCAGCCCCATACTTTCATATATTTAAGACTCGGTTTCCTTCCTGTCCAGAGTTCATACGGAGTTTTAGGGACAGACTTAGAAGGAACTCTATTGAGTATATGAACAGCTGCTTTTAATGCTTCAGTCCAGAGGAATAATGGTAAATTAGTGTTGGCTAACATACTGCGCACCATGTTCATAAGGGTACGATTTCTTCTTTCAGCGACACCGTTCTGCTGAGGTGTACCAGGCATGGTGTATTGGTTCACAATCCCCTGGCCCTTACAAAACTCATAAAATGGACCAGGAGCTTGACCCACATCAGTATGTCTTCCATAATATTCACCGCCTCTATCTGATCTCACAACTTTAATCTGACGATCTAATTGCTTTTCAACTTCAGCCTTATAATCTTTAAAAGTTGTAAGAGATTCAGATTTCTCCTTAATAAGATACAAGTACATGTAACGAGAATAATCATCAATAAAAGTGATAAATGACGTATGTCCTGTTATGCCAGCGATTTGGTAGGGACCACTAATGTCAGTGTGAATGAGTTCTAATAAATTAGAGCTCCTAGTGGCACCTTTCTTATTCGCTAATGTCATCTTACCTTTAAGACATTTGACACATGTTCCAAAATTAGAGAAATCGAGAGGAGGTAAGACTTCATCCTTTACGAGACGATTTAATCGTTCTCTTGAGATGTGGCCTAAACGCTGATGCCACAACATGGATGAAGTTTCTAAGTCTCGTTTCTCTTTCATCTTTGTGAGTGATTCATTAATGTTATATGACAACAAAGATTTGGAAAAGTCATCTTCTAGTTCTAATCTATAGAGACCACCATCCAGAATGCCAGTACCATAAAGAACAGAATCATAGAGGATAGAGAGTTTGCGATGACCATGGGAAACAATAAAACCGTCCATGTCTAACTTTGGTCCTGATACAAGGTTCCGAGTTACCTCAGGAACATATAAGGTATCATAAAGTTTAATACATAAACCAGTTTTCATAACTAATTGTAATGTTCCAATGGCCTTCACTTCTAATTCTCGATCATCCCCAACCTTAAGCGTTCTTTGGTTTCTTTCCAGCTTCCGGATTGAAAGGAATCCCTGAGTAGAATTGGTAACATGAACCATAGAACCAGAATCAAACCACCAAGAATTAGCAGGAACACTTAAATTATAGGACTCAAGTATCATAAAATAATCGTTACCTTTCTTAGCTAGCCACTCCTTGAAGTCAGGGCATTCCTTCTGCATGTGTCCTGTCTTTTTACAGAACTTGCAGCGGATACTGCCTAAGGAGTTCTTAGAGCTGGAAGCTGCACTTGTACTAGGATTAGAATTAGGCCTTTGGACTTTTGAAGCATCCTTCCTCTGATAATTGTTCTTCCTTTTCTTAGAGTTGGAGGTAGTAAAGTTGGCAACATCAGTATGGCGATCCATCCTCATACGCTCTTCCTCCTGTACGCACATGGCGACCAGCTCACTCATCGTCCATTTATCCTTCTGAGTGTTGTAATTGATCTTAAATGCTTCAAAGGACGAAGGAAGCGAAGTAATGATGAAATGAACAAGGAAACCATCACTGATCTCCATTTCCAGCCCTTTCAACTTATTGGCCATGTCGTTCATCATCATGATGTGCTCGCGAATGCCGCTCCTCCCATCATACTTAGTTGTCACCAGCTTGAGAATAAGAGTACTAGCGTGTGCTTTAGACGTCCCCTTGAACTGCGCCTCCACAGAAGCCAAGTAGGTTTTAGCATCTTCAGAATCAGGAATAGCTCCCCTTATTGCATTGCTTATGGACTGCTTCATAAACATGAGAGACATGCGGTTACTCCTAGTCCACTTGTCATGAGTTAACTGCTGAGCAGCAGTACTTTGTGGAGTAAGGTCCGCTGGCTTATTCTCTCTTAGGGCATAGTCAAAGTCCAGTATTCCAAGTGTAAGCATGAGAGCATCCTTCCATGCAGCAAAGTTATCACCAGTCAAAGGTGGAATCCCCTGATTGGGTGCTGATAGTGGAAATAAGATGAGCAAGTTATGATACTAATGAAGAAGTCCTAATGTGATCTAAGGGCATGTTATACTAAGGCAGGCATAAATAATGACCATTTTACATTATGAAGCTGTGATATTGTCTATTACTAACATCAAAATAATAGACTTTGCTAAAAATTCTACTTAAACGAAGACAAAACAGCTTTGGCCAGAAGTGTAATCATTTAAGCATATGTGCAAAGTGGTTGTAACAAATCAGCTTTGGCCAGAAATTGAAACAATCACTTTAGTTATGCACTTGTTGAGTATGCCATCTATGAATGAATTAAATCAGCTTTGGCCAGAAATAAAGACATTCATGCTTATGATGCACACACAACATAGCTTTCGTAATACTTGAACGATAAGTAGATGTATCAAGTCAGCTTTGGGCAGAAATGATATATCAAAAGCTCATTCAAGTTAAGCTATTTTCGTTTTGTAAAACATTATCTGATTCTGATTAATTAACTAAGTAAATTACAAAACCATTTATTTAATAGCAAACCACCCGTTAGCGCGGATCGAACTCCGCGGTGAGTTCGCTGGGGGGTGCGGGGGCAGCGCGCCCCTACCCGGGGTTCGGGGCGGGAGCCCCGAAAAAATTTTTAGTTCACATTAAACACTCATGATTTCGGATGAATCCATTTCGGACGCATTTCGGATGAGACTTAGTCCGAAATGGTGATACCCAGTCCGAAATGATCCGTATTGGATGCTTAGTCCGAAATGAATCCGTAATGAGTCCGAAACGGTCCGTAATCAAGAACTTATGATGAACCCTAAATCGAAAATTCAAACATTTATCCGAAATGCATAGGTAATGATCCGAAATCATCCGTAATGATCAAAGATGATCCGTAATGATGTAGCTCCAGATCCGAAATCATCCGTAATAACCAATGATGATCCGTAATGATGGAACTTAGATCCGAAATCGTCCGTAATGATCAGTGATGATCCGTAATGATGAACTTCCAGATCCGAAATCATCCGTAATGATCGAAAATTGATCCGTAATGATCCGTAATGCATCCGAGATGATGAAACTTAGATCCGTGATCATCCGAAATCATCCGAAATCATCCGTAATGAGGATTTCGGATGGCAAAAACGTAATCTGCTATGAATTTTTCAATTCCGTTTTCCAGATTTTCGGATTAAAACAGAACCGACTAATCAACATATGCTCTGATACCACATGTTGGTTCGGTTCTGTACAAACATGAAGGAAAACATGAAATCATACCTGTTATTGCATTCAAAGCAGTGGAGAATCCAGTTAGAGAAGATGACATCGAGTTCGACATGATTGTCAGAGTGATCCGGTTCCTCCTTAGGGTGCTAACTGATGATGGGGCTTAGAAATCGAATAGGGAATTCGATTAGGAGAGGAGGTCGAAATTGATGTTATGGCTAATGGGATGTGTAACTGTGTAACTGAGTAACCCCCTCAACCTCAACATAAGACTCCTTTATATAGGCACCCAGGAGGAAACCTAATTAGTTAATAAGGGTAATATGGTCCATCAACAATTACCAACTAATTATTTAATAGGTTATTATATATTTTGATCTATATTATGTAAATGATTATGATGGCTATAGATTAAATATTGTTACATAATATATTTAATCTTACACTATCCACTAAAGAACTCAAGATGGTTCTTATAAAGACAAGTTTTAACAAGTCTAACCAGTGATTGAACAACATCCGTGAACAGACCAGTAAAACAAGTAATAACAAACAAATTCAACTGCGTAACATAAACTAACCGAGACATTTTGCACAACACCGTTGTAAAACACAAACAATCTTAGCTGATAAATATCATTTTATTAGAGATATCAAGAGCCAAAATATTTATTTGGGTGTTTTCAAGCTTTCGGTTATAAACAAAACGCTCGATATAAACATAACACGCACAAATGTTAAACACGTGAAATGGTAAGGTTGGCATCGCCAGTAACAAATCAAAATGACTTCAAGTGAAAATCTATTATTTGTCGGTTACTCCTTTTGCCCAACGATTTGTCCACCAGTTCTTGGTAGACGTGGGCCCGATATGATAAGCCGCTCTCCCCATATAAGCCACGGGAGAGATCAGGAGAAGGTAAGTCCAATAAACCATAAAAAGTCATACTCAATACAAAAAGAAAATTCTTAAAACCTCATTGAATACTCGCATTCAAGTCCTAGATCCACACCATTAACTCCGATCAATTTACTGTGTCGGGGCAACACTTATTATTCCGGCAACTTTTCTTACTCTCATGCCAGAGCTTGGTCACGGACCCCCCCCCCCCCCCCTTCCCCGCGGGTCCCTCCGTAACGAGGCTAACAGTGTTCTCTTTTGCAGCTACCTGCCCAATGAAGACTTGGACGTAGACGAATCTCTATCATCTCTCCAGCAGCTTGGTTTTAGGGATTCGACAGTAATAAAACTCGTGCTTTCCTCTTAAAAAGTACCGGAGTTGAACTTCTATTACGTGTAAGTTTTTATAAAAAAAAAAAATTGTTTTCTAAAATATCGTCGTTTTTCTTAAAATAAATCAGGTTTTCTTCTCAGCCAACGACAAGAGGCTTAAACTCACTTTTCTCTTAAAAGCGAAAGGTTTTAGTTCCGCTATTGGCTAACCCGCAAACCATACAACGAACCATGTAAGATTAGTTTGGCTTGGTTTCATGACTTCATAAGGGTACTCAGAGAACACGCCGAAAAACTGAGCTCCTCCGCATGCCACCTAATCATCCATCTGAACGCATACGGGTAGAAGCCGATCATCCATACCCTCCCACTTCACATACGGGTTCTTGAAACTGAATAGCGATTGACGATCACATCAGATGATCTATGATTTATGAGTTTTACGGAATCAAGCAGATTTTAATCGAGGACAATATACGGCATACAACGCGTTATACCACCGACAAAAACATGCTAATTTTCGTTTCAGACGGTCAAAACCTTAAAACAACACTATTTGAGCACAAACAAACAGATAAAAACAGAAACCTGAAACCCCCTAAATTCTCAGCTCGACGCACCCAAGAATCGTCCCCCGACACCGGGTCATCGAAGCAGCTTTCTGCCACACGGGCCTCTCGTTCCCAAGCGTCAAAACATCAACATCGGACATCTTTTGAATATCCCAGTTCCATCCTTCGGGACCGATCACACCTCCAATCACATAAATATCATCCCGAAAACCCATCATAGCAAACCCGATTCTCCGCTTAAATTCCGAAGCCGAAATCACCACTTTCCTTGATTCCCGGTCTTGTTTGTATATAAGCCCATGACTCATCACAAATAACGAACCGTTAACCACCGTCATTGGGCCCTGAACCCACGAATGCTCGTGAACCCTCCACCCGTCTTTGGTCAACACCTGAACCGTGGTCAAACCCTTGTGCACCACATGCACCTCACCCCCGATTACCAACCCGGTACACCCCGAGTTATGAGTATGGTGAAGATCGGGAATCGAAACCCAAACGTCTTTCTCGGGATCATAGATTTCCGCTTTGGAAATTGATTTCCGGCACGTTGTAAACCCACCCGCGACCAATATCTTCCTGTTTAACACACAACACGCAAACATGGTCCGCGGCACAATCATCGAGGCCCGTTGGGACCATCGCCGGATCACCGGGTCATACGCCCACACCTCGTTTGTTGCAAAGCTCCCATCTTGGTCACCGGTCAACGGGTCAACCGCATCACTACCGCCACCTAGGACAAACAATTTACCTGCGGTCGATACAACACCAAAATGGGCTAAATTTCGAACTTTTGAAGGAAGGATCGGGAGAGTGATCCACAGGTCTCGGGTCGGGTCATATATCTGCCACACGTTTTCTGGGTCAAACGCGCATACACATAAAAGATTTTCGCGTGATTTGACTTCTTCACGGGCTTTATATAGCTCTGTGCTGTAAACTGCTTCACGCCAAGAACGACAAATTACTTCTAGTTTCGGGAACTGAAAGAACGGGACCCGTGCTAGACATCTGATAGCAACAGCATCGGGGAGACCTTCGATGAGAACCATAATTACTACGGTATATAGCAACCTGCTAAGAGCCAAAAAGACAAAAATACCCTTCAGTTGTGAGACTCGGTACATTAATTGATTAACTGCTACAATAAAAGAACATGCTGCTTTTGTTTACGCAGATTCTTGAATTCTTATAACATTTTCAAGAAAAGCAAATGAAGAAGTTCATCATGTTAGGAAAAGTATTCTCACAAACGGGTGTTTTCTTTTTCACGATGCATTCAAAAAAGTTTAGATTTTGTGTACATTTGAGACAATCTTGACTTGAAGAATTAAATCATATACATAGAATATGTGTTTACAAAGCGATCATCACGACTTGAAGAATTCGGATAACTAGATTATTTATCATCGACAATCAACATTTAATTATTTAAATGACATTCAGTTTCAAAATACACATCTAAATATCCCTACAAGCCGCTTACACATTTAGTGCACAACCTTACAAGAACGACATAAGGATACCTTAAAGTGAAAGAATGTCAAAGTTCTCAACACAAAGAAATAACAATAGTTTTGGTCTAACGTAAAAACGAAAAAAAAAAAAAAAAAACACATATGTATATTTTAGAAATGCTTTGGATTGCTTATTAAGAAGAGTTACTTGCTTTTTAAAAAAAGCAACTTCAAACAGCTTACTCAAAACAATAGCATAAGCCAATTGCGGAAGCAACCTTACCCCTAATACCCTCAAAATTACTGAACCGAAACGCAATAAGCAGATAAAGAGTTTTATGGAACAATACCAATCATCGCCTACAACAAGACGAAAAAAGAAGGAAATTAAATTGTGATCATGATTCTTGGTTTTAAAAGGTGTGCCTGAGGCGCGAGTCGAGGTGGAAAACGCCTCAGGGGTTGAGGTGGCGCCTCATGTACATCTGGGTTGAAATTAGGGCATGTAAAAGGCTGGTTTGTAAAAACTAAAACAACAAAAGGGATGAAGAAAATATGAAAGGTTTACTTGATGCAAGAGGTTTAAAACTTAAACCAACGAGAGACAAATCTTCTGGTTGTACATGTACATAGTACAGAACCATGTGGACGTGAAGCTTTTGCCTCACGCATCGACTTTTGGTAACTAAAAACAATGGAGCGTCTCACGCTTGTTTTTAACCAAGTTAGACATGTAAAATTTAAAACTCCATGAAGACTTGAAGAGCAAGAAAACGTTAATAACTCGAAAGATCCTAGCCACATTCAAGATTTCACATTTCATAAGCTTGGGTTTGAGACTTCAGCTACAAGCAACGAAACACATAATGGAGCGTTTGGGACTGGCGGACTGCTCACTTGCTTATCAAAACAATCACATAAGCAGTTTAGATAACCAACCCCAATTCCCAAACACCCCCAAAACCGCTTACGGTTGTATCAAAACACAACATGCAGAACTACAAACCAATCCCAATCCCAATCCCAATTCCCAAACACTCCCAAAACCGCTAACCGCGGTTTCAAAACACAATGAGCCGAACTGCTAACCAATGCCAAACCCAAACACCCCCTTAAGTAACTAACTAAACACACCTAAGAGATCTAAAATCTACAAGTTTAGGTCACCTTCAACAACCTATTAGATCAAAAACTTACAACAATTCTAGGTTATCTTCAACAATGCACAATCCATTTCCCCAATTCCAAACACCACTCAAAATCATCCCTCTAAAAATTCAAACCAATTTCAACTTTAAAACTCCAAATAACACAATTTCAACCACAAAGCATCAAGATTATCCAACAAAACCTAAACAAAACATCAAATCAAAACAACCCAATTCAAATTTCGCAACAAATTCACAAACCCATATCCCCAATTGCAAAAAGATTTTAAAAAAATTGGAACTTTATATTGAAAAAATGAACAAATCTTGGTCAAACAAGTACCGACAACGAATGATTGAACAAAAAGCTGTTAAATTTACCTTAAAAATGAGAATTAGAGGGGTGATTGATGAAGAAAGAGAGGCGAAGTGGGTGTGAAGAAGAGGGTGAAAGAAAATTAATATTGTCGGTTTTGTTTTGGTATTTTATGAAGAAGAGAGAAGGAGAATGGGTAAGGGGTACGGAAACGCGAAGTGCAGTGGATTGATTGATTCCAATATGTCTTTCTTTGCGTGTGAAATGTGTTGAAATGGGTTTTGTTTTGGATTGATTAATAATGGGGGAAATCACGAAAATAGCCAAGTCAACGCCGTTTTTTCCAAAACTAGCCAACTGACACCTCTCCACGAGCCGGTACCGTTCACTGACACGGCTCAAGGAGTTCTTTCAACGCAAACCAATTGGAACACGACACGTGTCCGACAAACTTCTGAAACGGCTTGGGTCACCTCAGGTTACTTGTGCCGGCTTGAGTACTTGCCGGAAACGGCTTGAGTACTTGCCGGAAACGGCTTGAATAGGGTCTCGAACAGTATCTGTGACGGCTTGAGTACTTGCCGGAAACAACTCGGCTTGAGCACCACCGTAAACCACCACCACCCTCCACCCACCACAACCACCACCCGGATTAGTATATGTGACGGCGGATTAGTATATACGGCGGAGTTTGTTGAGTTGTTTGAGTTGCTGAACGACGATAAAGACTTGAACTTCGATCTGCACATATGCTTCAAGGAGGTGAGGGTTGTGGTGGGTGGAGTGTGGTGGTGCTCGGTTTTCGAAGTGATCGGAGTTTGTTGAGTTGTTTGAGTTGCTGAACGACGTTAATCCTGCAGGGAAGTATAATTTTTCTTCCAGTGATCTGCTTGATTTTCGAAGTGATCGGAAGATGCGAATGGTACTAGTGGTGGGAGGTGAGGGTGGTGGTGGGAGGTGAAGAAGATGAAGACAGGGAGGGAGTAGGGAGATGAGAGAGAAAGAGGTGACCTACTGGTTACGCACAGGAGGGGGCAACAAAGATACTTTTTGACATTTAATATTCACTGACATGCTTTTGTTGGCATCAATTCATGAAACGGCATAAGAGGAGTGAAACGGCATAAGAGGAGAGAGAAAGGTGGACAGTTAACACGTGTCAAAACCTGACTGGTCTTTGAGGAAAGCTCTTAACTTTTGTCTTGAGCCGTGTCGGAATTTGTGTAAAGGCTTGGGGAGCCGTTTCAGTTGGCCAAAATTGAAAAAACGGCGTTGACTTGGCTATTTTCGTGATTTCCCCTTAATAATGTGACAAAAGTTCAAAGGGATATTCGATAAAGATGTTCTTGTGAACTTCTTTTTTTGAAAGATAATATGATGTAGCCAATGATGTTTAGATCAAGTGGTGGAAGACTTGTATTTCTCTTGGGAGATGTAAATTCAACTCCTAGAATGAGTGGCACTTCGGTATCCTCCTCCATATCTAATATGAAAAAGTCGGCCGGGAAGACAAAGTCTCCGACTTTCACCAATAGATTTTCGGCGACACCTTGGGGATATTTGATAGACCTATCGGAGAGTTGTATGCTCATCTTTGTGGGGCTCGTTTTACCTAGTCCGAGTCGGTCAAACATTGATGCGGGCATGAGATTGATGCTAGCCCCAAGATCGGCTAGCGCATTGCGTATGGGTGATCCCCCAATGGAACAAGGGATAGTGAAGCTTCCGGGGTCGATTTTCTTTTGTAGGAGTTTGTTAAGTAGCAAGGCGGAGCATTCTTCACTTAAATTAACTAATTACAATGATTCAATTTTTCTTTTGTGAGTGAGAAAGTCTCTCATAAATTTTGAATATTTAGCCATTTGAGTGAGGACTTCCACAAATGGAAGATTGACGTGCAATTGTTTTAGTAAGTTTACGGATTTTGTGAATTGCTCATCGGTATTTTGGCGAAGTAACCGTCCGGGATATGGTACCGGAGGATTCTTGGGAGGCTCTTGATTTGGTGTAGGAGTCGTTTCTTTTTGGGGTGTTGGCGAAGTTGTGGTTTGATTGGATGGACTCTTGTCGGATGGGGGTAGCAGAGCCTCCTCGGACCCTACGGTACGGTTTCTTAACGTGATGAGATGTGCTTGTGCCTTTGGGTTGGTTTCGATATTGCTGGGTAACGTGCCTTGTGGTCTCTCGAAGAAATTTTGAGCTAGTTGATTTAGTTGTTTTTCAATGTTTTGAATACTAGCTTGTTGATTTCTATAGTTCGAATCTAATTGTTGGAATCGATCCGAGTTTTTCTTTTCGGTGTCAGAGATGAGGCGCGAGATAGTATCTTCAAGCCTTTCTCATCCCCCTTGTTGTTGAGAGAAATTTTGTGACTCATTTCTTGGTTGTTGAAAGTTTGTTCGTTGTTTTGGTTTTGTTGGTTACTACTATTACCGGGCTCTCTCCAACCAAGGTTAGGGTGGTTACGCCATCCTTGGTTGTAGGTACCCGTTGGGGGACCCGACGGCCTAGGTCTATTATCAATGTAGTTTACCATTTCTGTTTGATTATCCATTTCCTTCATACGACTCCAATTTTCATGTGGCCCACCACACCCTTCGCAAGCCATAACCGAGGCCGTTTTTGCCATTTCTAATTTTTTTATTTTTGAAGAAAGGGCCTCAATTTGGGCTTGTAAAGAAGTGCTTTCATCAACCTTATGGGCGCCCGGGGCATTAGATTTTGTGCCTCGGGGAGTGTACCATTGAAAATTGTTTTGAGAAATTTCCTCAATTTGATTATAAATTTCATTTGGGCGACGATTACCTAGAAGTCCCCTGGAGCTAGAGTTGAGTGTTTGTCTTTTGTGTGGCAACAACCCATTGTAGAAAGTGGACACTTGTTGCCATACCGCAAGACCATGATGAAGGCATTTTCTTAATAGCTCCTTGAATCTTTCCCAAGTTTCATATAAGAATTCTCCGTCCTCTTGCGAGTACGTATTAATTTCAGTCATTAGTTTAGCCGTTTTAGAAGGGGGGAAATACTTATATAAAAACTTTTGGGCAAGTTCATCCCAAATGTTTACCGAACCATTTGGGAGGGTGTTAAGCCAAGCCTTAGCTCGGTCTTTTAGGAAAAATGGTAACATTCGAAGGCGGATGGCGTCGTTTGATGCCCAATTGAACCGAAAGTATCACATTTTTCCAAGAAGTTAGTAATATGTAGATGGGGATCTTCGTCCGCAAGCCCATGGAAAGTTGCGGAGTTTTGGAGCATTTGTATCAAATGCGGCCGAAGTTCGAAGTTGTTGGCATCGACATTCGGTGCATTGATAGCGGCGCCGAGATTACCTACCTTGAGCCGTAGGTAATCCATTAAGGTACGTTGGTCCGCCATTGGAAGTAGATCCCCCGAAACTTTCTCTTGGATTTTAGCTTTAAGTCTTTTTCGTAGAAAGCGTTCGGGTTCGTCTAAAGGTTCTTTTATGTCTTTATTGGAACTGGAGCTCATGCACTACGTAGGAAGTTCGGGTGCTGCGCCTGGGTCCAAGTTCTGCAATAAAAACAGAAAAGATTGGTGGTCAGATGTCTCACCACGGCCCCGTGTCGGCTGGACACGGCCCGTGGTCATGGTTACAGTATCTGTTTTCTGGATCCCTGTTACTGGAAAGTTCAGCACGGCCCCGTGTTGCACCGGCACGGCCCCGGGCTTACCTTTCTGTAACTCAGAAAATAGAAACTGCCAGTAAGGAGGCTGGCACGGCTCGTGTCCGACCAGGCACGGCCCCGTGCTGAGCTCTGCAGAAGCTGAAAAATCTAGAAAAATCCTAAAAAAACATAAAAATAAGAAAAACGATTAGGCCGTTGATTCCTAACTTTCTTAAAATCCTTGTGTCCCGGTAACGGCGCCAAAAACTTGATGTGCGTTAGGTGTGATATATTTTTCTTTATATTTTAAGCCCTTTTTAACACGTTAGTCAAGTTTTAAATTCATAAAACACGATATTCTACTAACACTAAACACACATATAGGCAAGTGCACCCATCGTGAGCGTAGTATAGTGTTGGTAAGATACCGAGGTCGTCCAAGGACACAAGAGCTTTTAGTACCGGTTTATCCTCAACGTCTAATCAAATCAAAAGTCTTAGAAAATGTTTTTTACACGAAAAATAAAAACTAAAATGTTGAAAAATAAAAACAGATAGACAAGATGAATCACTTGGATCCGACTCGCCTTTAATGTAACCTTTGATGATTTCCGCACTTTTGCACTTTTTAAGAGATTATCTTAGTTATAGTAGTATGTCCCTCTTTTAAAGGTGACGTTACCCTCAACCCAGTGGTTTGAGTCAGCAAGGATACAATCCCAAAGGGTCGGAATATTGAAAGATAATTAATTAAGTTATTAATGCGTAATGTGGTAGGCCTCTCTTTTGAAGGTGGTTACCCTCGGCTAAGTGGTTTGAGTCAGCAGGGATACATCCCAAGTAGCCGGGTTAATGTATTAATAGTAGTTTACATATGAGGGGATCAAGCCATTCGCACCCCCGCCATCCAATACCAGTGGGTATTGAAAGAGGTCCTAGTAAGCTTGACCCAGGTCCTTGAAGGATCTATACACTGAACAAGGCAAGAACCTTACCAAACCATTCCCTTAACCCCCGACCAGGTAGCCAACATATCTCTATATAGACCGTAGAGATATGAATGATGAAAATCTTTTATTTTATATAGACAGTAAAATAACGCCAAGACACCACGGACAAATGATAAGAAAGTTTCACCTTCAACATAAGAAACTAGTTGATGCGTGTGAAGTGTTATATATATTAGGTGTATATTTTAAGCCCTTTAACACTTTTTTAGCCAAGTTTTAAATTTATAAAACACGATATTTACTAACACTAAACACACATATGGGCAAGTGCACCCATCGTGGGCGTAGTATAGTGTTGGTAAGATACCGAGGTCGTCCAATGACACAAGCGCTTTTAGTACCGGTTTATCCTCAACGTCTAATCAAATCAAAAAGTTAAGAAAAAATGTTTTAAGCTAAGAAAAATAAAAACTAATTAAAATGCTGAAAAATAAAAATAAAAGAAAAACAGATAGACAAGATGAATCACTTGGTTCCGACTCGTGTATAGTGTAACCTTTGATTATTTCCGCACTTTTGCACCTATTTAAGAGATTATATTAGTTATTGTAGTAGGCCCCTCTTTTGAAGGTGACGTTACCCTCAACCCAGTAGTTTGAGTCAGCAATGATACAATCCCAAAGGGTCGGATTATTGAAAGATAATTAATTAAGTTATTAATGCAAATTATGTTAGGCCCCTCTTTTGGAGGTGACGTTACCCTCGACTAAGTAGTCTGAGTCAGCAGGGATACAGTCCTAAATAGCCGGGTTATAGTATTAATAGTAGTTAACTTATGAGTGGATCAAAGAGTTTGGACCCCCGCCATCCAATACCGTTAAGTATTGAAGGAGGTCCTACTAAATTTGACCCAGGTCCATTGTAGGACCTCTAAACGCTGAACAATGGCAAGACTATTACCAAACCGTTCCCTTAACCCCCGACTAGGTAGCCAATATACCTCCATATAGACCGTGGAGATATGAATGGTGAAAATCTTTTAGTTTATATAGACAGTAAAATAATGTCAAGACACCACGGACAAACGATAAGGAAGAATCACCTTCAACATAAGAAACTAGTTATTAAAGTCATTAATACAAAACCAAATAAAAAGTGCGAAAAGATTAGAAATAAAAAGTATTACACTAGACACTTGTCTTCACCAAGTGATGTAAGAGACTTAGGCAAACATGGCCTTGATTGTCAAGAACTCTTACGATCAATCTTGGATCTCGAGACGACTCACACACTCTATGATGGACAATGGATGATGGTGGTGGATGATGGTGTTATGGTGGTGGTGGGTGGTGGGTGAAGTGTGAGAGAGGTGGTGTGCCAAGGGATGGTTTGAGCTTGAGCCAAGCACTCCTATTTATAAGCTGAACAGAAGCTCGGGCACGGCCCCGTGTCCAGTAGGCACGGCCCCATGTCCACATCCTTCTCTTTCTTCATTTAATGCAGCTTGTCTTATTAGTTGACCACGCCCCCGTGTCCGCTGAGCACGACCCCGTGTGCAGAAGAATCATTGTACTATGAATATTTGCCTGGATTGTGTGAATCTTATAGTTGACCACGGCCCCGTGTCCGCTGAGCACGGCCCCGTGGTGGGCAATAGAAGCTTCTACCACTTTGTCTTTTCTGCTGACACTTGGGCACGCCCCCGTGCTGGCTGAGCACGGGGCATGTTCAGTCTTCTGTCTTCTTGTTTTGCTTGGGAAGATGCTGTCATGGGGTCGGGCATGTCACGTCTTGTTCCTTTTCTTGTGTTTATCTTAGATTTTGATGTCTTTTTGCTTCTTTTGTTAATTTGAGTTCATTTAATCCTGAAAATACAAAAGGAAGACAAAAGCACACTTTTTCCAACATTAGTACTAAAAAAGGGTTAGTTTTATGCCACAATTGATGTAATTTATATGTTGCATTTTGCACACATCAAATACCCCCACACTTGAATCTTTGCTTGTCCTCAAGCAAAACTCTTTAATATGTGGCTATTACACTCCAAAATGGAATGGGTAGAAAAGAAGGTTTTGGGCTTGTCATAGAGTGTCGGGATTTCTAAGATTCTTTATTTAGTTTTATTTTTATTTATTTACAATCCTATTCGTCATGATTTATTTAAAACTTTTCATAAGATAAATTACTTATTAGGGCATAACATGCCTTTGTAAAATTTTATTTATATACAAGTTCACATACCTCACGGGGATCACTCAACACTCGGCCGAAAATGTATTTTTGTGGATCACTCGAGAGCGGCATGGAACTTACTTCTACCATAGGCTTGCCAAGCAATCAATCCTCCTCCTTTTTAACTTATATACCTTTGTAAATATCAAGAGGACTTTTTGGGTGAAGGGTTAGGCTTGGGTTAAAGGTAGGTGGTTGGGTTAGTAGTTAGTGGTTAGTAGAAAAAAAGGGCGAAAAGCGTAACAAGTATCGGTTTTCGTAAGACTTTCTATTTTTCCACTTTTATTTTTATGAAGCTATTTTTCAAACAAAGTCATTTTTGATAAACTTGTTTGTTTATTTGCTTTTGCTTCATAATCAACTATATATATATTTTTTTTTTTTTGAAAGTCATATGAGAAACCGAGCTAGTTACTAAAACAAAGGGTTAAAAATGAAAAAGGTTTTGGTGGGTAAAAAGGGTGTTTGTTTGGGTCATGAAATGAAAAGGTTTAGGCTCAAATGGGCTAGCTAGGGGATTTTTGGGTAGGTGGTAAAAAAAAGAAAAAATAATGGTGTAGAAATAAAAAGGGTTAGTCCTAATGCCTCCATCATTTACTTACTCGGGTTTAAGTTGGTAAGGACCGGGAATGTATCGTCGTGGCAAGTTCTAGAGTCGTAAGAACCAAGCGGCTATTCACACAAGAAACGAAAAATGAGCATTTAGTTTAAAGATATATATTTGTATGCTCAATAAAGGCTCAAAACTCACTTTTGTGGGAATGGGTTTTTATGTGATCAAGTATATATAATTAAATTTTAACTAAGCATGTCATGCCTTTTCATAATTTTCTTATGTTGGTTCTTTTTATCACGACGCTATCGGTTGTAAATTCGTAAAAATATAACCTTTTTTTGAACTTGAATTTCCCGAGTTAAACCTAGACAAGTAAAAAAAATGAAAATTTTTGAAAAAATTTGGGGTGATTAGCGGTTCCAATAGATTTTTGTGTAAGGCTTGTATTTAGGACTTGCAAGATTCAAGGTTTTAGCATCCCCCCCACACTTAAATTACACATTGTCCTCAATGTGTCCCAAAAATGAGTTTTTAGGTTGATTGAATGTGTAAAAGGTGTGAAAAAGCAAAAATTTTGTGTTACTGGGCGCTGAACACGGCCCCGTGTTGTCCGGGCACGGCCCCGTGTTCAAGTGCCAGTAACAAAATTAAATCAAGAGAAACAGAAGCCTGGACACGGGGCGTGTTGGGTGAGCACGGCCCGTGTCCAGTTTACCTGAACTGGGTATTTCTGCAGACTGTGCAGCACGGGGCCGTGTTGGGCGGACACGGCCCGTGCCGAACTTACTATAAATGAAGAATTTTGTCGGACTGTCCTGTTTTCCTGCATGGGGTGCTGGTTCAAGCTTCCCTTGTATCCTTTGCCATCTCAAGTGTGTTTTATTCATTTCAACACCATCCAAACACCAAATTAACTAAAACCATCATTTATTGAGTCATAGAGAGAATTACATAATAGTCCTAAAATTAAAATATTAGATAGTTAGGTCAAAGAAACACAAGAAATCTCAATCCAAGAAGTTCTAGCCTACTATTTATTCTACTAGCAAAATTTCCGAAAAGATAGATCTCTCGGTTAAAAGTGGCTTGACAAACTTCTTTCTCCGGGTATGGGTTCCTCACACGTCGGCGAGCCACTCTTCGATCTCCCTAGGGAGAAGAAAAGCGGGCTCATGAGCATTGGTTTGAGGAGGTGCAACTTCCACCAGGATTTCTTGGAGTTCTTCAAGAGGAGGTTCCGCCGGAATGTCGTCCCAACCGGTAGGATTTTGGATTCCAAGTGCTAGGTTCCAATCCTCTTGAGGGAGGATTGGTTTCATGGGAGGTGTTACAAGAATGTTTAACCTCTGGTGCAAGAGGTTTATTTCTTGAAAACTGTTTTCCAACCCCACCGAGAGGTAATTTATACGGTCTATGAGGACCTCCTCCACCGAAGTCATCTCGTCTAGGGCTTCTCGTAGCGCCATTACGTATCTTACGAGAGTTGCTTCAATCGATGGCCTCTTTTCCCGTCGACTGTTCCTTGAGTGCGCAGAAGAGGTTCCAATGTTTTGGCTAGACATTCTACGAAAACATACCAGAAATAGTTTGTTTTAATGAAACAGTACCACGGACACGGCCCCGTGCTCACTGAGCGTGGCCCCGTGTTCAACTTTCTGCAGATTTTTAGAACAAGGAATCTTGGAGTTTTAAATTATTTTCTCAACTTATGAAGTGTTTTTGAACAAAAATAATTTAAAACAATGTTGTGTAACTTATTTTTAACAAGATTCCTTGAATAATAACTCAACAATCATCACAATGAAGCTTGAAATCAAGCTTCAATGGAGGTGTTGTTGCAAGAAAGGTGAAGAAGAAGGTAATAGATAAAAGAGGAAAGGACAAGATGTTTGTTAGAACCTTCTTTTAGAACATACCTAGGATGGTAAGTTAGAAAATCCTTTCAAATCTCTGTCCCTGGATGGTTCAAATGTGCAGGATTCTTGGCTGCATTTATAGAAAACGACAGCATGCTGGACACAGCCCCGTGTCGGCTGGACACGGCCCCGTGTGCAGGCAAGATCCTGACACGTTTTGTCCGTATTCTGACAAAAGTCAGAAGGGAATCTTTCGGTGGACACGGGGGCGTGTTGACCTGGGCACGGCCCCGTGTCGGAAGGTTGTTTTATGAAGTGTGTCTATTTTTAAGGAACTTTTCCGTATCGGGCGGTTCCTTACTGGATGGAACAACCCCAAAGTGCCTAAGATACCTTAATTGCGCTAGATTAAGACGAGAACGCAAGAGGTTGTCGGTGAGGGTGATTCCTTTGCTAAATGTAGGTGGACAAGTCCAACCCTTTTCCGGGCTCTCGTTAAAGAAGGTGTATGTCGAATCGCTCAGGTCTATGTATGCATCGAACGAAGTCGATGGGGAGTCCTTCACGGCACAATCGACACAGGGATGACTATCGCTCAAGTCCTTACTAGAGTTAGAAGTATCATCGGAAACAACGAAGTTGTTTGAATGCGGTTCCAACCCTTCTTCTTGGCTATTGTCTTGGAAAAGATCATTGAAATCTTTCCTAAGTTCTTTTAACCAATTAAGAATTAGATCTTCTAATTGAAATAATTCATCGAGAAGCATTTCTCCTAGAAAATCTGGTTGGGAGCATTCGAGGGAGAGATAGGGATTATTTCTACTTCCGCCCCTCTTAAGGATATAAGGAAATGATGGGTCTATATAGTGGGGCTTATAATTTAGAAAATAACATTCTAATTCCTTATGGTTACCACCACATAATTGACACCATGTAGTACCATAAGAGTGTCGAAAGTAAAAAGTATCAGTATCACTCATGTTCGTGTCAGAAATTACCAACCGTCGGGATCTTACGGTTCTGATTTCAGTAACTGAATCTTGGGCACGGGGGCGTGTTGAGTGGGCATGGCCCCGTGTTCAGCTACTGTCTGACTTAAAACAGGATTGCCAGTTCCAATGATTGGGCACGGGGCGTGTTCAGCGGGCACGGCCCGTGCTGAGTTCTGCAGAAGCTGAAAAATTAAGAAAAATCCTAAAAAAAATGAAAAATAAGAAAAAACGATTAGGCCGTTGATTCCTAACTTTCTTAAAATCCTTGTGTCCCCGGCAGCGGCGCCAAAAACTTGATGCGTGTGAAGTGTTATATATATTAGGTGTATATTTTAAGCCCTTTAACACTTTTTTAGCCAAGTTTTAAATTTATAAAACACGATATTTACTAACACTAAACACACATATGGGCAAGTGCACCCATCGTGGGCGTAGTATAGTGTTGGTAAGATACCGAGGTCGTCAAAGGACACAAGAGCTTTTAGTACCGGTTTATCCTCAACGTCTAATCAAATCAAAAAGTTAAGAAAAAATGTTTTAAGCTAAGAAAAATAAAAACTAATTAAAATGCTGAAAAATAAAAATAAAAGAAAAACAGATAGACAAGATGAATCACTTGGTTCCGACTCGTGTATAGTGTAACCTTTGATTATTTCCGCACTATTGCACTTATTTAAGAGATTATCTTAGTTATTGTAGTAGGCCCCTCTTTTGAAGGTGACGTTACCCTCAACCCAGTAGTTTGAGTCATCAAGGATACAATCCTAAAGGGTCGGATTATTGAAAGATAATTAATTAAGTTATTAATGCAAATTATGGTAGGCCCCTCTTTTGGAGGTGACGTTACCCTCGACTAAGTAGTCTGAGTCAGCAGGGATACAGTCCTAAATAGCCGGGTTATAGTATTAATAGTAGTTAACTTATGAGGGGATCAAAGAGTTTGGACCCCCGCCATCCAATACCGTTAAGTATTGAAGGAGGTCCTACTAAATTTGACCCAGGTCCATTGCAGGACCTCTAAACGCTGCACAATGGCAAGACTCTTACCAAACCGTTCACTTAACCCCCGACCAGGTAGCCAACATACCTCCATATAGACCGTGGAGATATGAATGGTGAAAATCTTTTATTTTATATAGACAGTAAAATAATCTCAAGACACCACGGACAAACGATAAGGAAGAATCACCTTCAACATAAGAAACTAGTTATTAAAGTCATTAATACAAAACCAAATAAAAAGTGCGAAAAGATTAGAAATAAAAAGTATTACACTAGACACTTGTCTTCACCAAGTGATGTAAGAGACTTAGGTAAACATGGCCTTGATTGTCAAGAACTCTTACGATCAATCTTGGATCTCGAGACGAATCACACAATCTATGATGGACAATGGATGATGGTGGTGGATGATGGTGTTATGGTGGTGGTGGGTGAAGTGTGAGAGAGGTGGTGTGCCAAGGGATGGTTTGAGCTTGAGCCAAGCACTCCTATTTATAGGCTGAACAGAAGCTCGGGCACGGCCCGTGTCCAGTGGGCACGGCCCCGTGTCCACATCCTTCTCTTTCTTCATTTAATGCAGCTTGTCTTATTAGTTGACCACGCCCCCGTGCCCGCTGAGCACGACCCCGTGTGCAGAAGAATCTCTGTACTATGAAGATTTGCCTGTATTGTGTGAATCTTATAGTTGACCACGGCCCCGTGTCCGCTGAGCACGGCCCCGTGGTGGGCAATAGAAGCTTCTACCACTTTGTCTTTTCTGCTGACACTTGGGCACGCCCCCTGCTGGCAGAGCACGGGGCGTGTTCAGTCTTCTGTCTTCTTGTTTTGCTTGGGAAGATGTTGTCGTGGGGTCGGGCATGTCACGTCTTGTTCCTTTTCTTGTATTTATGTTAGATTTTGATGTCTTTTTTGCTTCTTTTGTTAATTTGAGCTCATTTAATCCTGAAAATAGAAAAGGAAGACAAAAGCACACTTTTTCCAACATTGGTACTAAAAAGGGTTAGTTTTATGCCACAATTGATGTAATTTATATGTTGCATTTTGCACACATCACTAGTTATTAAAGTCATTAATACAAAATCAAATAAAAAGTGCTAAAAGATTAAAAATCAAAAGTATTACATTAAATGCTTATCTTCACCAAGTGATGTAAGAGACTTAGGCAAACATGGCCTTTGATTGTCAAGAACTCTTAGGGTGTACGGGGCACTAGCGGGGAGGGGGATCGGTGACCCCATTCCTCGACCGGGAACACCGCCGCCATCACCGCGGGGACCTAAATCGGGGAGGGGAATCGGGGGGAGACACCGCATATGAAAGCACAAGGATTGAGGAGAGACGTTGGGCAATGGTCATTTAAAAAAAAAAATTCAATTTTAACAATATAAATAACCAACTTAATCTAATTTTTTACCACACCCATTCTCAAACTCACTCTAAAAATCTATCAAATACAACACAAAATGGATTCCAAGTTCCCCTTTTTTTCTCCCCTACCCGACTTTCGCGACGATGAAGATTCTTCGTCAAGCGATAGTAGTTTAATTTTCTTCCAAAATCTCATCCAACAAGCGGAGCTACTAGACACGGCATCGTCTAGTAAAAAAAAAATTGTCCGTCGAGATCGTGAGGGTGGCCACGAAACACTCATGGTCGATTATTTTGTAGAAAATCCAAAATTTAATGCCGATATTTTTCGTCAGAGGTTTCGTATGTCCAAGTCTTTGTTCCTAAAAATTGTTAGTGACGTGGAAGCGAATAACGAGTGGTTTCAAGAGGGCTTGGACGGGAGAATGAAGAAAAGTTTCACGCCGTTGCAAAAGGTTACTTCTGCGATTAAACAACTTGCAACCGGTAACCCACCAGACGAAAACGACGAGTATTTAAATATGGCTGAAAGGACCTCTTGTGAGTGCCTTGAATATTTCTGCGAGACGGTCTGTACAATGTATGCTGGTGAATTCTTACGTAGACAAACGAGCCACGACGTTGCACTATTGTATCAGGCTCATGAGGAGAGACATCACCTACCTGGTATGTTGGGTAGTCTGGATTGTACACACTTCGTCTGGAGAATGTGCCCCACAGAATTGCGTGGACAATATATGAGAGGCGATCATCAATACCCGACGGTTATGTTAGAGGCGGTGGCGTCTCAAGATTTGTGGATTTGGCATGCTTTTTGTGGCCCGGTGGGTTCACAAAACGACATCAACGTGCTCCAACAATCTCCGTTATTTCTTAGTCAACGAAACGGAACGGCGCCAAATTGTCCATTTCAGGTGAACGACCACTTATACAAACGCGGGTATTATCTTCCTGATGGGATCTACCCTAGCTGGTCCGTGTTTGTGAAGTCTTTTCCATATCCTCACATCCCGAATGAAAAAAAGTTCAAGAGGCAACACGAGGCCGCAAGAAAAGATGTGGAACAGGCGTTTGGTGTGTTAAAGGCGAAGTGGGGAATACTAAATCGTCCAATGCGTTCCAAAACAGTGAAAAAGATAAGGTTCATCGTGTATACGTGCATTATTTTACATAACATGATTATAAAAGACGACGGAAGGGCGATAGCACCGGTACACATTCAAGATCCTCCAGTCGAACCCGTCTTCGATGATACAGCTTATAGCGAGCTCATTGACGAAGAAACGCATTGGAGACTAAAACACGATCTCGTTGAGCATCTCGGACGTTTAGATCTACCTCACCTTGAAGTGAGCTCCGACGACGAGTAGTTTGTTTTTATATTTTTCTAGTTTGAATGAAATTTTTATTTTTCTAGTTTAAATGTAATTTTTATTTTTAATTTAATGAAATGTCTTTTATTAAATTTTATTTAATTTTTATTAATATTTTTTTAATTTATAAACATGCATAATTACAACAAATAAAAAAAACAAAAAAATAAATAAAAAAAAGTCCCCTAAGAGGGGAGTGCCACCATCAAATTGGGGCGTGAGGGGAGTTGACGTGGCATAACCTGATTGGGTGTGCGTAAGAGAGGGGACTCCCCTAAGAGGGGAGTGCCCCTCTCACCCTTACTATCAATCTTGGATCCCGAGACTACTACACACACTCTAGGTGGATGATGGTGGTGGATGTAGGTGTTGTGATGGTGGTGGAGTGTGGGTGAAGTGGGAGAGAGGTGGTTTGCCAAGGGATGTCTTTGAAGTGAGCTAAGCCCCCCTATTTATAGCCTGTACAGAAGCCCGGACATGGCCCCGTGGCCATCCTCTTTCTCTTTCTTCATTAATTGTAATTTGTCTGCATTAGCTCCACACGCCCCCGTGTCCGCTGGGCACGGCCCCGTGTGCAGAAGCGTATCTTTACTATCAAGATTTGCAAGATTCTGCGAATCTTAGCGTTGACCACGGCCCGTGTTGAGCTGGGCACGCCCCCGTGCTGGGAATAGAAGCTTCCATTGCTTTGTCTTTTCTGCAGACACCTGGCCAAGCCCCCGTGTCCGCTGGGCACGGGGCCGTGGTCAGCCTTCTGATCTCTTGTTTTTGCTTGGGAAGATGCTATCGAGGGGCTGGTCATGTCACGTTTATTCCTTCTCTTTAAATTTATGTTAGATTTTGCTGCATATTTGTTTCTTTTGTTCATTTAAGCTCATTTGGTCCTGAAAATACAAAAGGAAGACAAAAGCACACTTTTTCCAACATTAGTACTAAAAAAGAGTTAGTTTTATGTCTCATTTGATGTAATTTATATGTTGCATTTTACACACATCAGAAGTAATTCCACTTAGTGAGTTTAACGAGTCTTAGGTTGTGGAACACCGAAGTTACCATAAGAGGGAAACGAAAGTGTGTGAGTTGCAGTTTTTGTTTAAAAAATAGGATTCGAAATTTAAAAGTTAACATATTATGAATGTAAATTAAAGTACCGTGAGAATGGTCATGCAAGGAGGTAGGATGAATTCCATCCATTTAATCTCATTATATGATTCACCAAAGCACAAATTCATCAACTTCATTGATGATTTCGGTTGGTCATGAATATGAAAATGATAACTTAAACCTACTAAATCTACAAACAACCAAGTGAGCTAGCTAGATGCATGCATCCAAACATGGAAAGTGTTTTGGGGACGTGATGTAACTTTGTCGCTTTGTCGAAAATTATTTGAGATTTAGTGGTATGAAGATAATAAATCGTCAAGTGAGGTAGTGGGGTAAAATTTTGTTGAGAGCCAAAGCTTCCATGGTTCACACATTCACCAAAACACAAGTCTCACCATATTGAAGATGTTGAGCTTGGATGTCTCATCACTTGTAGGTTGCTAGGAACCTTGTCAAAACAGAAAGTTTAGAAGGTGTTTGAACCTTCAACTTATAGTAAGGTAGGTGCAAGATTGTACAAGTTAAACATGTTTAAAGAAAGTGTAAGCAAAAATATTATCAATACAGAATTTTAATACTACTTTGGACCTCAAATGTGTTGAGGTTCTACCTTAGTTTGCCCTAACAAACTTGTGGAAACCTTCCTAGAGGTTGTCCAAGTAGTTTGGAAGAAGAAATGTGAAGAAAAGTGAGTGAAAACTCACTTAGAACATTTGGATATTTCTGCTAAACACATGAATTCTTGAGAGTTTTTGGATATTTCTGCTAACCACAAAGCATCAAGATTATCCAACAAAACCTAAACAAAACATCAAATCAAAACATGAGCAGGCCGGAAAAACCTGTGATTGAGACCGGAGGACAAATGGAAACATCTTAACAATCTTGCAAGGTTGTTGAAATTTGATACGGACCAATCTCCAATGAATAAAACGTGAGTCGCGTATAATAGGTGTGAGATTGTCGGCCCATCATTAGGTGTTACTACCCCCATTGAAAATTCCTTGCATATTAGCACTAACCGAAGCCACGTGTAATGCTTTCATGGCGAGGATGAATAGTAGTGGGGATAAAGGGTCACCTTGACGGACGCCTCTTTGAATGTTGAATTTAAGTGTTGGTGACCCATTAACTAGGATGGCGAATATAGTCGACGACAGTATGCCCATAATCCATTTTCTACAAAGTGCGGGGAAGCCCATTTGTGCAAGAGTAGATTCAAGGAAGCCCCAACTAAGAGAGTCAAAGGCCTTTTCAAAGTCGACTTTAAATAGTAACATTTTTTCTTATGTTTCTTCCCCCATGACACTATTTCGTTTATCATGAGTGGCCCTTCTAAGGTACTCCCCCCTTCAATGTAAGTCGTTTGAGTGTCGCTCACCAAGTCACCAATCACCTTTTTAAGCCTATTGGCTAGTATCTTGGAGACCACTTTCAAAATGCAACCGATGAGATTAATGGGTCGAAAGTCCTTACTTAATATGTTGAGGGTTGGAGGACTTCAGCACAAGGGTAATGAAACTTGAGTTACACCCACGTTTTAGTTTCCTATGTACGTAAAAATAGTCGAGGAAGGTTATGAAATCGGCTTTGAGTAAATCCCAAAAGTGCTTGATGAAACCAAACGTGAACCCATCGGGACCCGGTGCCTTGTCTGCACCACAATCCTAAACGAATTCTTTAATTTCCATATTAGAGAACCGCTTCACCAACATCGAAGCTTGGGCCAAAGATAGTACTTTGAAGCCATTATTTAAAATTTTTGGCCTATTGTGATCGTCCTCCGTGAAGAGATTTTGGAAGTACTCATTTATTCCCGCCTTAAGTTCATCCGGTTGCGAGGTCCACACCCCATCGAAAACAAGGCCATTTATTCTATTGTACTTTTGATGACCTTTAACTACCCCATGGAAAAAGGATGAGTTTTCGTCACCGTCTACAACCCATTTTAATTTCACCCTTTGTTTCAAATCTTCCAAGTTATTGTCTTCAATTTCACACAAGGTTTTTACCCAAAGATCTCTATTCTGAATCTCGTCCTCAGATAAAGGGCAAGTTTCGGCTTTGATGTCAAGAGACTCCACTTTTTTTTGAGAGGTCTGATATAATTTCACAGTTCCTGTTTTTTAATCCCACACACCAAGGTTTCATAGCAAGTTTAATGGCCTTTAAACGGGCAGCCATTAGTTTGTCTGGAGTTCCAAAGGGCCCGATCCCCGCGTAAGAACCTTTTACGATGTTTGAGAGACCCTCCTCTTTAAGCTAGGAATTGAAGAACCAAAAAGCTGGAGAACCAAATTTCACAACTAAGCAAGTTAATAGTAAGGGGCGATGATCAGACCAATACCTGGGCAGGCCCATGAGCTTCGCCAAGGGCCATTTGGATAAAAACGAGTAGCAGACGAGTGCCCTATCGATTTTGCTGAACCGTTTTCCATCGCGATCTATGAGTAAACGAAGAACCCGACACTTCATATTCAGATAGGGCTGTTGTGTGGATAAACTGATTAAAGTCTTTAGCCGCTTGGGGGTTGAATTTTGAATTCTTCCGTTCTCTGGGTTCTCGTACACAGTTGAAATCCCAAAAAAAAAAAAAAAATCCAATGACCGTTCGAGGAGTTCATAAGGTCAATAAGAGTCAAGCATAAGATCCTCTTTAGATTTAAATCTTGTGGAGCGTATACATTCACAATATTAATTTCCCCCTCACCACTTCTAAGTTCGCCCATGGTTGCATGAAAGAATCTGTTTGACACTGATGTTTTCTGAACAAAAACCCCCAAAATCCCATATGTTTAGAAGACCACCCGATCTCCTAGCGGCATTTACTGACTCATATTCAAAAGATGTATTCCCCCAAAAAGAACTGACTTGTAAGTTTGTTGAGTCGGTGAATTGCGTCTCTTGTATAGCAATGAAGCTGATGTTGTTGTTTCTTCTTAACTCCCTGAAGTGCTCCGCCTGCATGGAGTCACCCGCCCCCTATATTTGAAGCTAAATAATTCATTGAGGAATGATTGACACCTGCTCGCCAATAACCTGTTGTCTCAATTTGTCTTTGTTACCGGACATATTGAAACTAAAACATTTTTCAACCTCCTTAGTTAGGTCGACCTCTCATTCCGTAACGTGATTTTATGATGAAATATCCCAGTGACCGACCGAGAGTTGATTCCATCATCGTAGCCCTCACCAGATTTACTTTTGTTTCCGGAACAATCACTGGTTTTTGGTACCCAGAGAGCATCCTTCATTTTCATGGAATGAAACCGGAATTTCGCTTTACGTGTATTGCCTTTACGGCCAGCCGACGGTGACACCTGGTTTGGGACGATGTTAACAGATGGTGGGGGGGTGTTTAGATCGATTGGGTGTACCTCATTCACTTCATTGTCTAGCACCTCCCTAATATTAAAGGGGCCGGGAGGCACTGGGTCCACCTGTTAATTCAAGATGGGCTTGGGAATAGGTGTAGGTGAATTGGGTTTAGAGGGTGGGGGGTCTCCTGAATGCAGACATCCTCATTGAAAAGCTCATGAATGCCCAAAGCGGAGTTCTTAGCCCAAAGGTCAATGGGCCTGATTCGGGGTGGGGGAGGAGAAGTGTCATACTGGCCCACTGAGGATCCATCAGTGTTAGAAGGTGGGCCCCCTTACTGGAACTGTAGACGTTGGAGAGAGAATCTCCTAGGGATTTTGAACCTGCCAAATTGTCTGGTGACACCATAAATGACTTCCCACCATGCTTTTGCATGCTTGAGGTAGACTCTAGTGAATAAAGAACATCAACCAATTCTCTTATTTAAGTGATTAGGATAGTTTGTTTTGTTTCTTAGCATACCTAAATAGCCTGGTTCACCTTGACAAAGAGTTTCAGCTTGCACCTCTTTTGGCTCATTATCTTGATAATGATAACAACCTTCTCTTTAAAAATCGAGTCACCGCCATAGATCGCTTGAGGTCTCACCAAAACCTAAACGTCACATGTCACTTCTCATAACCATACTACCATATGGTTCACATTCAGCACAATTAAAGCACAGAAAATAATCATCGTACCGCCACCCATGTGCCACATTGTCACCCGCCAAAGTTAGATCTCGTCGAAAAAAAACTAGACATAATCCTTTTTGATTGCATGCGGCCTAAACAACTTAAAAACCCCCAAAAAAGTTTAAAAACACACAAAAAAAAAAATTTATGCTCGAAGCTACATGTCGCTCATTGTCTTTAGCTTACAGAAGAATATTAGACTATCATGATTATCAGTGGCGGAACTAGAACATTAACTCAGGGGTGTCCCAAAAAAAATCACCGTTGAATTGTACAATATTAAAAAAACGACAATAAATAAATAAAGTAAAACAAATACCTAATAGATTTGTCATTTTCTTTTTTTCATAGCTTGAAATCGTTCCATCACATCATCGTCTTTTACTTCACGTAAAAATCCTTTTCGACCGCACAAACCATAGCATTGTTCAAAAATTCCGAGCCCATTCGATTGCGTAAATCCGTCTTGACAAACTTCAATTTTGAAAAATATCTTTCATCGGTTGCGGTTGCAACCGGTAAAAGCAAAGCTAGTTTCCTCCCTTAACATATCCTTTTGTTGATAAGAAGCTGTAGTGACAACCATGAAAAGGAATTCAAAGAAAGTTTTGACACCGGTATGTTTTTTTGCAACAGTGACAATAACCAACTGATTAATAAATTAATTAATAAACAAAGTAAAACACACTCCAAAAAAGTCAAGATTTAGTGATTTATTTACCTTGTATCCATAATAAAAATCAGAATTAGAGGCGATGAAGTCAGACTCAATACCCATGATCACGAATTCAGCCGCTGAACTTCTGAAGTCAGACAGTCTCAACCCTTAATCACGAATTTAATACTAAAAAAAGTCAAGACGAGCAGCAATTCATTAAAACTTGTCGTGCAGGCTTTTGATGATGAGAAAGTCAAGCGCAGCAGAGCAGCAGACGTTTGATGATGAGAAAGATGATCGACGTTTGGTAACCTTGCCGTGCATTAAAACTTCAGGGCTTATTTTTTTATTTTGGGCTAATATATTGAGCAATTGGGCTTATTATTTACAATCTTCAACTGATTTGGGCTAACATATTAGGCAATTGGGCTTATTATTTTCAATTCATTTGGGCTTACAGACTTTTTTTAAGGGTGTCCTCGTAGTTGTTCAGGGGGGGTATCCTTGGTATAAAAACCGAAAAAAAAAAATTACACTACCGATAAAAAATTGAGCCGTAGCCCGTGCTACGGCTCGGTATACATTAAGTCTGCTCCTGATGATTATTTTACCTAACCGTACCGAACACTTTGGGTACCAGTACATGTACCCATTACTGGCTATTTCGGAGTTGGTACTTTTGGCACCTGCACTAAGCTCATCCCTAATGGTTTCATAATTCGATCCCCTTATCTTGTGTTGCATATATTTCAAAAAATTGAATAACAAGTTTAGGCAAGTGAATTCACCTTCATCGTCCACATGAATATAATGTGACAGAATTGAGGACTTGATGTTTTCACGACCAGACCAGGAATCGTGAATACTGGCGGTCCAGTTGAACCCTTTTAATCCGAACTATTATTGAGACCAGCTCTATTACTGGTCTGGTTTTAAACGCATTGCTCTTTTATTCTGGGTAATATAAATTTCGAATCTGCTGACGACCTATCCAACCCGCTACACCAGATAGCCAAAGTAAACTGATACTGTAATTTTGATAATATACCTTGGTCAGAGATATCTCTTCCCTTCCCTTTGTTGATCCATAACACATACTACAAAACTAAAAACTTACAAGTCTGTAAATAAACAATGAAACCATGCATATGCATATGACACCCCGATTGTTTACAAAAAATAAATCGTGACCAGTTATGTTCTAAAACAGCTTCATCAACTGCTGAACGACATCTGCAACAACAAACAAACAAACAAACATGATGTCAATAGTCTTGGACGATAATTAAAAAGCAAAAGGGTAAAAACCAACGTCACAAATTTAACATACCCTTGAGCACTGATGGTGGTGTGTAGAACTCTTGCCAAACATTTTGACATGAAGTAAGATCCATATTTAATGATCTTGCAGCAAGATATGCAGCTCCAGCAGGAATCTGGTGTGGTTTAAACTGAAGCCAAAGCGAGCTACACAAGAATAAAACAATTTTAGAAAATAACACAAAACGAAAATTCTAGTCGATAACATCTTATTAAACAACCATATGATGATTAACAAACCATTTGTAGCTATAGAACGAACGATCAAGATCTGGCACATCAGCTCTAAAGTTTCTAGTAATTACCATAACTGTAACTGTAACGTGACCATATGATCGAGTGTCACAAGTTAGAAGGCGGATTAAACCAATTTTCTCTTACCACAAAAGAAAGCAGCATCTGGTGAACATTTTTCCATGCATCTTGGCAGAATTGAATCCATGCATTTAATTGAATAAGCCGAAGCAACTAATTTGGCTAATATTGTCATCCTAAGAAAGCCTTCTTTCTGTGGATGCTTGCCAGTATGCATGTTTTAATCGAGCAAAGCTTGCAGCAGCTCTAATAAGCTAATTTGGCCCACTAACACGCTACACAGACTCCAAGCATGAAATGTGCTTACTGGAGACTTTGACTCGTTTGCTTATACTTTCCCTCTAAAATGTAAAATAGGTAAATTCAAATAAACTGGTTAAAATAGAACGAATTGAACTGGTCAGAAGTCACCAACGATGTATTCAAATTGCATAAAACCTCCAAAACTGTTCTATTACAAAATCAAAGCATCTTTATTGCGTTAACTATAAGTGGAGTTTAAAAAAAGAAAAGACCAAAAATTGTTTAAAACCCAACCAACCAAACCATTTGGACACATTTGCAAAATTACCTGTTTTGACCTTGACACGTTTTAAACTTTTACTCACCAAGCCCAAACCACCCTTTTTTCTATCTCTAGTACGTACACTTTGCGCAAGACAAACCTTCCCGTGTGTTACATCTTTCATTTGCCTCACAATCATCCAACCAACTGTAAGATGTTAGATTTACTAACTAGCACATCAACTATTATGTCAACTGAATATACCAATAAAAGCATTAGGTTAAAGTGAGCAATGTTTTTTTACTAATAAAGTTGTACTTATACTCGGTAAAAGATAACTTACTATTGACACCACCTAGATGCACGTATGATACTACTCCCGGTGCCAGTAACTGCATAATACAATACTACCAAAAATTTATTTAACATTTAGTGACACTGTTAGAATTCAGAGGAACTTACAAGAGTATAAGACACATCCGAAACATAGTAAAAGAAAAAAACAAGACAATGGAGGTGTGACATGTCCAATGTTTAAAACTATAAACAACACGGGTCAACCCAATCCATTGAGTTTGAACTGAAAGTATGAACCCGACCAAGTTTTGACTATTTATCACCTGCCCATTTTAACCCTATACAAGAAGATTCTTCACCTAGTATAGATATACTTACCAGAACTGCACTATAACAATAGACATGCACATAGTAAAACTTATAAATAATCCACCACTAGTCCACTACAATTAGAAAAACCGATACCCAGCTCACTGTCACACCAAAACAGCAGTCACAATCCACCATTAAAACAGCTCTGTCCAACCGGATTGCCAATGACAACTTACATCAGACTTCTACCTTAAATGCTGTCCTATAAATTCTAATACGTGGTATGTATATTGCTGCAAATCGCCCTTATTGAAAAGGGTACACCATGCAAAATTGCAAATCAGTTAGTAGTTTATTAAAGAAACTAAAAACACACATGCACTTCATCATCAAACTCGTTTCTCATCATCTTGAAATCCCAAATGTGATCAGGTAAAACATATATCAAGGGGGTTGAAAGCATAAAAGCAACATTCGAACCCGAGCCACTATCACAGGGCCTCAAGCGCTTAGCCGCTTACCACCGGCTAGAAGAGTAATCAGGCTCAGAATTTACAGACGTGAACCCAGATTTTCGAGGCTTGGTCTTCTTAAGCTTGATCTTCACCCATACACCATTGTCAATCACAGACTGAACTACAGTTTGAAGTTTTCCCTCCACTTTCTCACCCTTTCTTGGTGTATAAAGCACATTATGAATATCATCAGCCAAAGCCCTTTGTGCCAATACCTTCCCCACAGCATCACAAGCAGCAGCATTCCTAGTTGAACCCAACTCATACTTCAAGTCCTTGGAAATGGAATGTGCTACAGCCACAACCTTACAGGTCGCGCGATGAACAATGCACGCGCGTACAGATGCTTTTGAGATGTAAACATCCAAACAAAACGGCTCATGGTATGGCCCTGTAAGTTGATTGAAAGTCGGAACACGTAGCTTCTTCTTAATCACAGGTTTTTCCAGTCTGTTCATCTCATCACGCTTCTGTTCAACATGGTTCCGTTTCGTTTTGTCTTCTTTTTGGGTCTGTTTCGTCTTGCTTTTCGAAGACTTGTTCCTGTGGAAATCGAAATTGTACTCTTCATACTCCTTCGAATCTCTGTCGAGCTTATAGAACAGCTTCCCACATATTCTCAGATCATCAATGTCATCAAAATCCGGGTGATCTGAGTTTCGAGTTTCACTGTTAACTGCTTTTTCACGAGTGGGTAACTGATTCGGGGTGATAACATCTTTCCGGACATCTGCAAAACCTGTCGAAACTCGCCAAGTCTCATCGTCCACAATGTCAATCTTGTAATCACTGGATCGATCACCACTTCTCAAAGCCAAAGGCAAACAACGAAGGCTGCGACTATAACATGATGAAGTGGGTTCATTTGAGGATCCGAGTGGCGAATCACGAGCTGTTTCAGCTCCATTATGGACAGCCCGTAAAATACTGAACAACGAAAGACTCGGTTGAAATCGATAAGTTGTGATTGCTCTTCTAATATACATCCAGGTCATCTTGCTTGACTGAACCACTAGAAACCAAATTCAAGTTTACCCAGAATCAGAACTGGCGGTAAAAGCAAAACATGGAACAGTTGGTGTGCAGAAAGAACAAGATAACTTGTGATTTCGATTGCTCTTCTCCAGGTAATCAGTAGGAACCAAATTCAGGTTTACCCATAATGAAAATTGGGGGTAAATGTTTCAAATTGTCACTTGATGGTGTAATTCATACGGTCGATTCCATGTAAATGTCTAGCTTGCAGCTTTGGACATGCTGCGAAACATAGAATGTTAGTCTAGGGTTTCGTATTTGAGGTAGAGGTTATATGGTTGTTCAACGTTTGAATGCCCCGCCTGTCAATGGATGGATATGGATTGGATCATGATCCGATCCATTAATGATCCAACTTAAATGGATCATGATCCAACATAATGGATCCTGATCCGATCCATATCCAAATAATTTTAAATGGATGGATCACTATCCGGATTGGTCCATATAAAAAATATAATAAAAAACCTCTAAAAATAAAAATAAAAAAATCACAAAAAATAAAAAATTGTAAAAATTCAAAAAACAAAATAAAAAAATCTAAAAAATCAAAAAAAGCTCGAAACGAGCCGAGCCTTATCGAGCCCGAGCCGAACTTGAGCCTAAAATATGAAAGATATCCCAGAAGGTGTTTTAAAATATAAAATAATGCAAAGAGACCACCACATACTTGGCGTGCTTGAGCCGCTCTAGTTCTTCTAAATGGTCTGCAAGAAAGACCAATGTAAGATAAAAAGTTAATATTAACACAATAGAAATTAAGTTAGCAGTTTGAACCATAACACATCCATATGATTTAGATAGTTATATAAGAAATAATATGAAATTAATATCTTGTTGCAAATTTACCTGTAACAAGTGTCCTTTCTAATCCAAGCTCGTCCACTGTCCAGAGAATGTAAAATTACTACCCAATCAGTAAACTAAAGTTCATAAACTTTAATAGTAATTTAAACTGAATCAAGATTTTGACCTATAATGGAGTTCTTTCACAAAGCTCAATTCTTCAATTTCAGACACAATTGAAACACAACTTGTAGCCTTTTCTGAAACTTTAAAAGTTTTCTCCAGCCTGCAACAAACAACTGAAACTTAATTTAACTATATAATAAATTTGAAGTGAATAAAAATTTATAATTCAATTGATGACTCATTCGCCGATAATAATCCATACTGACAATCTGACTAATGACACTCCCAACTTTCACTTTCGTTGCCAAAGGCAATCCCACTTGCATAATCATCATATATTTACACGTGGATTTCTACTCGACTTCGCTTACATGGATTATTATAAGCAAAATCAAGTGTAAACCATTGACGATTATACGAGCGAAATTGCATTTTGGCAACGAATATGAAAGTTCAAAGTGCCATCAGTAAAAAGTCTATTATTTATATTATTTTATTTAACACATTAATTAATAGATAATAAACGAGCCGAGCCCGAGCTATGATTTGAGTTTTACGGAAGCAAAATGTGATCGTCAATCCACAACCAATGGATTTATATAGTTAGGGTACTCGGGTCATTATATAACTTTGTTACTTTTTTGCAGTAAAGGGATGAAGAAATTATGAAAGGTTTACTTGATGCAAAAGGTTTAAAACTTAAACCAACGAGAGACAAATCTTCTGGTTGTACATGTACATAGTACAGAACCACGTGCACGGTGCACGTGAAGCTTTTGCCTCACGCATCGACTTTTGGGAACTAAAAACAATGGAGCGTCTCACGCTTGTTTTTAACCAAGTTAGACATGTAAAATTTAAAACTCCATGAAGACTTGAAGAGCAAGAAAACGTTAATAACTCGAAAAATCCTAGCCACATTCAAGATTTCACATTTCATAAGCTTGTGTTTGAGACTTCAGCTACAAGCAACGAAACACATAATGGGGAGTTTCGGACTGCTCACTTGCTTATCAAAACAATCACATAAGCGGTTTAGATAACCAACCCCAATTCCTAAATACCCCCAAAACCGCTTACGCTTACGGTTGTATCAAAACACAACTACAAACCAATCCCAATTCCCAAATACCCCCAAAACTGCTTACGGTTGTATCAAAACACAACTACAAACCAATCCCAACTCCCAAACACTCCCAAAACCGCTAACGGCCGTTTCAAAACACAATGAGCAGAACTGCTAACCAATCCCAAACCCAAACACCCCCTTAAGTAACTAACTAAACACACCTAAGAGATCTAAAATCAATAATTTTAGGTCACCTTCAACAACCTATTATTAGATCAAAAACTTACAACAATTCTAGGTTATCTTCAACAATGCACAATCCATTTCCCCAGTTCCAAACACCACTCAAAATCATCCCTCTAAAAACTCAAACCAATTTCAACTTTAAAACTCCTATACAATTTCAACCACAAAGCGTCAAGATTATCCAACAAAACCTAAACAAAACATCAAATCAAAACAGCCCAATTCAAATTTCGCAACAAATTCACAAACCCGTATCCCCAATTGCAAAAAGATTTTAAAAAATTGGGACTTTATGTTGAAAAAATGAACAAATCTTGGTCAAACAAGTACCGACAACGAATGATTGAACAAAAAGCTGTTAAATTTACCTTAAAAATGAGAATTAGAGGGGCGATTGATGAAGAAAGAGAGGCGAAGTGGGTGTGAAGAAGAGGGTGAAAGAAAATTAATATTGTCGGTTTTGTTTTGGTATTTTATGAAGAAGAGAGGATAACGCGAAGTGCAGTGGATTGATTTTTTTTAAAGGAAATTTTCATTAAAAAAGCACAACCGACTCGAAACCGAGCGGCCAACCCCAAAAACCACAAATTACAAATTTACAAATTCACACCAATCCTTCCATGAAATACTCCTATTCTTCGATCTATTGCGATACCAAATATAACCGAGGGACCTAATTTCACTAAAAACGTCATTAACACAAAAAGCCTTCCCCGTGAAAATCAAGTTGTTCCTAGCTTTCCATATGCACCAGCAGCAAAGAATGACAATCCCGTGGAAAACATCCTTCCTAAGACCATCCAACCCACACCAATTATGCACCTCTAAAACATCCCGAAACGAAAAAACGTACAAATTGGAAGTCTTGCACCAAGCTTGAACTTTCTGCCAGATAATCGATGACACCCCACACGAAGTGGATAAATGATCTACTGACTCGACCCCCATGTTGCAAAAGGGACAACAACTATATTCGACCGGAATATTCCTCCTAAGTAACGCCTCCCTGGTCGGAATCCTATCCAACTCGGCCCTCCACGCGAACAGGTTGCACTTCTTAGGGAGCCAACGGCACCAATCTCAAACAAAACGGGAACTGAAATCCCTGCTAGACTCGAACAGACACTTGACAGCTCCGACCGAGAAATGGCTCGCCCCATTACCCAACCATTTCCAAACATCCTTTCGATCAGACAGAGACACAGAACGGATCAGGCTACTCAGATGACACCATTCTGCCAGCTCCACACTGGACGCGGGACTAGATCTCCACTCCCACTTTCCACCCGGATTAGAAAACGGCCTCACAATCCGATCTTTAACCATACACTTTTTATTAAGTTCCAGTTTAAACAAGTTAGGCAGCTCATCCTTTAGAGGTTTAGACAACAACCAAGGGTCTAGGGATGGCAATCAAACCCGAACCCGATGGGTAAACCCGAAACCCGACACATTTGGGACGGGTTTGGGGTCGGTTAATCGGGTTTGGGACGGGTTTGGGAATAGTATTTATTTTTTTCGCGGGTTTGGGACGGGTTTGGGATGTAGTGATATACCCGTTTACCCGACCCAATTACCCGATAAAGTGTACCCGTTTACCCGATTGTATACCTGATATAATTTCTTTTATATTATTAATATGCATATATATGATACATCCATTTTTTACATATATAGGTATTCTATTCCGTATACATTGTAGTTATTTGATATATATTTTTATAATAACAATACAAAATGTAACCGGTTAGTAGTTAACCGATAGATACCCAATGGGTTTTGAGATGAGTATACCCAACTAGTAATCTTTTTAAATTAACGGGTTTACCCGAAACCCGCGGGTATACCCGATACCCGATGGGTATTTACCCGCTAGAAACCCGACGGGTTTTGGGACGGGTTTGGGACAAGCTTATCTAATCGGGTTTGGGTTTGGGATTACCTAAACCCGTCCCAAACCCGACCCATTGCCATCCCTACAAGGGTCCAACCAGAACAATATGTTACTCCCATCACCAACCTCACCCCGCATTAAGCGAGTCAAAGAAATATTATCACCAACCTGATTAGAACATACCTTGTGGATATTTCTCCAAACCCCATTTAACGACGCTCGAATTGGTAAGAAATTCCAACTCAATCTATGCCGATGAAAGGCATTAATAACTTTCACCCAAAAGCAATTATTCTCATTCTTGAATCTCCACCCCCACCCAAAAGTAGTGGATTGATTGATTCCAACTTGTCTTTCTTTGCGTGTGAAATGTTGAATTGGATTAATAAAGGGTATTCTTAAATGTACCGACAAATCAACTATTATTTTTTTATATTACTTTCTCACTCCTAATTTTATTGGATATAACACAATTCAAATGCAACCACACGTCAACTTTTTTATATCATTTTCTTACTCCTATCTTTATTGAATCAAATATAAGTTTGTCATGCCCCCCCCCCCCCCCCCCCGCGCCCCCCTTAGATTTTTTTAGATAAAGAAAACTAAATACGTTTTATATTTATAAATAGGCCAATTGGATTTTAACACTTGTAACTTTGAAGAATTGGCCGATAACACCCGCAACTAACACTTTGATCTGTGACACCCCAAACTTTTAATTTCGTGTGTCATTTCACCACTCAGTTAAAAACTCAGTAACTGAGTTAGTGTTCAATCCTAGGTGGCATCATTAATCCTACATGGCAGTTGTGACGTGGCTAACACATGTTATATGATGCAAAATGTTGAAAGTAGGCATTGTTGTTCTGTTCGTTTAAATCCACCACCATCTCCAAAGCACCCCATCCACCAACCACCACCATCTCCGACTACCACCCTCAACCCACAACCACCCTCGAATCACCCTCACCACCAACATCTTCACCCAACTGCGACCACCCTCACCTCACCATCACCACCCCCAATTCACCAAACATCATCATCACAACATGATTCGATCAAAAACGAAACAGAACAGGTAGGTGATAATGGACTCACCAAGGTCAACCATGACAGAGAATAGCCATTGTTCTTCAGACCTTATGTGTGTCTTCCGGCCTCCCTCCTGTGTTAGATATCAGAAGCAATAGCCATTAACGATTGAAATCACCAGAATGGCTTCTTCTTGTCCTTATTTAAATTCGTCCACGGTGTCATCGAAGCCGAAACAGCCGGCTTCCAGCATAAAGCTAGGGCATCGATGGATCGATAAAGCTAAAAGGACAAGAACCTCACATTACTTATCACCTCACATCCCCTGTTTAGGTTCCAGCATATCACACATTCAATTATGCATCATCCCCTGTTTAGGTTCCATCCCCTGTTTAGGTTCCAGCATATCACACACTCAATTATGCATAAACCACAATTAACTAACCAAACCTAACATAAAAAACATACAAATTCAACAAAACACAAACACATTACCCAATATCGAAGCGATAGATACTCAATAACCGATTCATCAGACGAACACCCCAAGCTCTGCTGCTAAACAGGGGATGGCTTCTTCTTGTCCTTTTAGGTTAGGGCATCGATGGATAAAGCTAGGGCGCCTTTGAAAGTTATGATTTCTGGTGCGCCTGCTTCTGGTAAAGGAACACAATGCGAGCTTATTACTACCAAAGTGAGCGAGTCACATTTGATGGCTCTTTGTTTCTTCAATTCAAGTGCTTTCGGAGATGGTGCTGGTTGGACTGGAGGTGGTGCTTTCGGAGACGGTGGTGGTTGGTGGAGGTGGTGGCTGGTGAAGGTGATGGTGGCAGGCGGTTGGTGGAGGTGATGGAAACTATGGTTTGTATAACATTGGAAGTGGGGGAACGAATTGGGAACTAGGGTTTGTATAACAGTGGAAGTGGTTTGTATCATAGTGGAAGTGGAGGAGACAATCCAGGGTTCTTATCTGGACATAATGTGCCACGCAAACTAAATAGTCCACGTAGGATGCCACCTAGGATTGAAAACTAACTCAGTTACTGATTTTTTAACTGAGTGGTGAAATGACAAACAAAATTAAAAGTTTGGGGTGTCACAGATCAAAGTGTTAGTTGCGGGTGTTATCGGCCAACTCTTCAAAGTTAAAGGTGTTAAAATCCAATTGGCCTTATAAATAAAAACATTTTCCAAAAAAATAAGAAATAAACTTTTATGAATAAAAAATACACTTTTAAGTTTTTTTTTATAAAATACGTATGATGAAAAAGTTATATATATACATAAAACATGTTATCTAAATGCAAGATTCGAATTTAATAATAATAAGGGAAATGGACTGTATCACCCTCAACTATGCAAAATTGGCCGATATCACGCTCAACTTTCAAGTTGGCTCCCACCACCCCCTACTCGACACTTAGGTTGCTGTGTCACCCCGTCGTTAACCAGACACTAACGAGGTTAGTTTTTTTTGCTGACCTGGCCAATTTTTGCTGACCTGGCCAATTTTTACTGACATGGCATGGTTATGTGGACTCACCCTTTACCATCATCCCTGTAACTAAATAAAAACCCTAAATCAGTGGTGGTCCGATTCAATATTTTCCGATTCAACCTCTCAGCCACCTGAGAACCTTCATTTGCGTGTCGTTAACTGCCGCTGGATGTAACCGGCACCGCTCTATGTGGATTCTCATTTTATTCCGGTTGGAATAATGTTTGAAGGTCAAAATCCAGATCAGATCAAAACAAAAGCTAAATCAATCCAAAAACAGAGTATGATGATCAATTTCTTCAAGAAACAGAACACCCATATCAAGAAACAAGATCAGAACCTCAAATCTTCATCAAGAACCAAACTTTAAACATAAAAGTTGAGAATTGTGAACACCCAGATCAAGAAACAACAACAAATGCTCAAATCATTAGTGGGTTACACACAATACCAACAACCCATCTCAGATTGCATTCAATCTTTATCAAGAACACAACTTTACAAACAATCTTGAAACAAACTTTGATTAACAACAAAAACCTGAATCAATCGCGAGAACCGTTACAGAAGTGACCTTTCTTTCTAGGGTTTATGAAGTGACGGAACCGTTGCTTGTTGCGGACAGATCTGAAAACCCTAGACGTTGAAGCAATCGCGAGAACCGTTACGGAAGTGACGGAACCGTTGCTTGTTGCGGAAGAAACGGTAACTGAGGCGATTATTGTGACGGAGGATGTGGTGGAGAAGGTGTCGCCGGTGATCAGAGTATTCGATTCGGTGAGGTGGGGTTGGTTTTGTTTGATCCGAGATAAGCTAGAGCCATTTGAGGAAGGTTTGGATAGATGTTGTTGTTAGGGTTTTGAGAGTTATTTGAGATTTGGGAATTGGGAAGATCAGGTTAGGAGAGTGACATTGGTGAAGATTTAGGAAGATGGGTTTGGGTGATTTACAGAGATGATAAAGGTTGTCCACCTCACAAGTCTCTTGCCATGTAGGTTGTCCACCTCACAAGTTTCTTGCCACGTAGGATTAGAAACCTAACTGAGTTAGTGATTATTTAACGAAGGGGTGACTGTGACACCAAGTTGTCGAGTAGGGGGTGGTGGGAGCCAACTTGAAAGTTGAGCGTGATATCGGCCAATTTTGCATAGTTGAGGGTGATAGAGTCCATTTCCCCTAATAATAACAACCATTCAAAAGTTACCAAACAGCCCCTAAACATTATACATAAGCTCCATGTTACGGTCGGTGTATTCGGTACCGGTACCCATTTTTCTCGTTTTTCAGTACCGGTACCGAACGGGTACCGTGCTCATCCCTACCTAACAATGTTACCAATTAATAGTATATAAATAAATACTATAATACATGGTTTTATCATAAAAGCAATGTCCAACTTTATAAGCTAAAAAACAAATTTTAATGCCTAACAATGTTACAAATTAAGAGTATACAAGTAGGATACAACTATTTATGCCAAAACTACAACCAATAATGCAACAAAGTGTTGCAAATTAATATGACAATTTCATTCTTATAAGCTAATTAACTACACATATACATAGACACATATATTCATCATGTATCAATTTTCATTAAATAAGAAAACCAATAACAAAACTTTGGAACACCAACATTTGAAAATTAAACATAACAAGTAGGATACAACTATTTATGCTAAAATTACAACCAACAATGCAACAAAATGTTGCAAATTAATATATAGTTAATATATACATAAAACAGGTGATTGATTGTTTTAATGTTTGCACGTTTACTTTTTTATTAAAGACTCGTTATTTATTTATTTATGATGATCTTTTTCACTTTTGTGTTTATAATAAAGTGTCTTGATTATTTATTTATTAATATTGATATTAATACTAATAATAGTATAACAAAATATAAAAAATAACAAAAGTTTTATAAAATAAAATAACATTTTAATAAATAGAGCCCTTTTTCTTTTTTTCAAATGTCTTCCTACAGGCTCTCCCCACTTGTTCTTTCTTTCTTTTTATCTTTTTTTTTAATTCTATCTAACCATGCTATATAAAATGATTTATCAGTTCTTTAATAGTAGTTAATTATCAAAACCAATTAAACTGACAAGCAAACCGGTAATATGTTGTGAGATTTTGAGAGGTCCATTTTGACTTTTTGCCTGATTTTGTTTTTCGTTTTTTTAATGGAAAATTTTAATTCTATCATATTTTACACAAAATATTTGAAGTTATTTTCATTATCAGATTTTAAATCTAGAGTCTCCCTTTTAAGAAGCATATGACTCTATCAAGAGGACTAGTCTCAACTTTTGCCTGATTCTGTCTGCATGGAGTCACCCGCCCCCTATATTTGAAGCTAAATAATTCATTGAGGAATGATTGACACCTGCTCGCCAATAACCTGTTGTCTCAATTCGTCCTTGTTACCGGACATATTGAAACCAAAACATTTTTCAACCTCCTTAGTTAGGTCGACCTCTCATTCCGTAACGTGATTTTATGATGAAATATCCCAGTGACCGACCGAGAGTTGATTCCATCATCGTATCCCTCACCAGATTTACTTTTGTTTCCGGAACAATCACTGGTTCTAGGTACCCAGAGAGCATCCTTCATTTTCATGGAATGAAACCGGAATTTCGCTTTACGTGTATTGCCTTTACGGCCAGCCGACGGTGACACCTGGTTTGGGACGATGTTAATAGATGGTGGGGGGATGTTTAGATCGATTGGGTGTACCTCATTCACTTCATTGTCTAGCAGCTCCTGAATATTAAAGGGGCCGGGAGTCACTGGGTCCACCTGTTAATTCAAGATGGGCTTGGGAATAGGTGTAGGTGAATTGGGTTTAGAGGGTGGGGGGTCTCCTGAATGCAGACATCCTCATTGAAAAGCTTATGAAGGCCCAAAGCGGAGTTCTTAGCCCAAAGGTCAATGAGCCTAATTCGGGGTGGGGGGAGGAGAAGTGTCATACGGGCCCACTGAGGATCCATCAGTGTTAGAAGGTGGGCTGTAACACCCCGAAACCGGGTTTGGTAATCAAACTCCGTTAATACTAAAAGACGGGTAAAGTACCACTAGTGGTAAAAATAACCCGGTAAATATTTGGATTTAAATAAGAAATCCTAATATTAATTAAATTCAAGCGAATCAAAGTTTTAAGGAATTGAGTTTATAAGAGCCCTCGAGTTAACGGGACTTAAAATAAAACGGGTTATGACTATCTCGAACTCACTAAGCTAACTAGGAAAGTTTAACCTAGTTAATAAAACAAAATATTGTTGAAGACAAGTAGGTTGTAGCCTACTTACTAATTAACGAAACATGAGGGGCTAATAATGTTAAGTGAGAAACTTGGGTTATTAAAAATCAAAAATAAAAACACAACAGTCTGTGTGCGTGATGGAGATCGACCAGGAGAACAAAAAAGGGGCTCAAACCATAACTTCAGCAAAATCAACAAATGGAAGCTTGATTCAAGCCCCAAATCGATGCATGAATACATAGAAACGATCACCTAGTCGTGAGGATCGTAAGGTATGTCGAATTTTTTATATTTATGAAGTTGAGAATTCTTGATGTACATAAGAAATTCAAAATTGATGTTGCATGATTGTGGTATGGATGATATTGAAGTGAAATAGTGTTTAGGAGTAAACCCTAGACAAGAATATATTGAAATCATGCCTAGCTCAAGTAAATTCAGATTTTTGTTGATGCTAAATTCATGTATGAGATGCTTTTAGGGTTTTGATTGCTAAAAATTAGTGTTATGATGTCAAGAACATGCTTAAATTGAAAGCTGAATTCAAACAGCTCCTGATCAGAATTTACAGCCGACTTGTATTGGTTGTAACCTGAACAAAACTTGACAAAAACATGTGTTTCTTGAGTCTAAAATGGAATTCCAGGAAATATCTTTAAAACCCCACTGGAATCGCATTTTTTCGACGAAAATTGAGCGTTTTATGATTTTTTCCGTATCAAAGGTTCAAGCTGCGTTTTCTGGCAGAATTTTCAGCCCATTACGAATGTCATAACTCAATTTAGGGATTTAGTTATGATCTCAAATTTTTACTGTAGATAGTTTTAAGCGATTAAAAGAATCTCCAATTGGAATTTCGTCAATCGGATAAACGAGGAATTTTTATTGAATTTTTCCGTAAGCTGCAGTCAGAAGTGACGAATCTGATTGCAGCTTCGTAAATGAATTTTTACGAATTTTTGGTAAAGAGTTAGATCTTGAAATTTTAACACAAGGCCTAACCCTCCGAGAGGTACGCCACATAAAAAAATCATAATTTTTGAAGACTTATAAACAGGTTAAACAAGTCACCAAAAATAGCCCATTTTCAGTGATATGAAATGCCTAAATCAAATCGCGGCCTACTAGTTAGTATGTAAAATTAGATTTCGTTAAGAGTGCGGATGAAATATGCCTAAGTGAGTTCATTGAACCAAATGTGCATTTGAATATGTTGATAAGTCAATTGACTTTTAAAAAGTCAAACCGACCAATGATTAGATCGAATGATAATCTTGATATGGACGAATGATAAATTCGACATAAAACCCGTAGGATGGAATAGTCGTAAATGATTATGACTAATCTAACTGTCTTACGAATTGTGATGATGATAGTTTGACTCTAGACAAGCTAGATGAAGACTTGGGAAACAAGCGGGTCAAACGGATCGAGTACGCGGAAAAAGAGCATAACCGGATGCAAGGTAAGTGAAACTTACACTTTTTGTAGAATATGTGTTTGTTCTAAAAGTTTCTTATACGATTAAGTTGATATTCAAGATAGGGCTCCGACACGAAACGATACGGGTCGGAGCATATCTAATGATGAAAAACTATGTTTTATGATAGAGAGGAAAAATGGTCATGAAGTGACATGAATAAAAATGGGTTTTCGAACGGCTACTTTATAAGTAAGCCTAAACGAGTAAAAAGGGGAAACGGTGATTTAGTCATGAACAAATAGGTAAAAGTTGAAATATAGAACAACACTAAGCGACATAAGTCATGTCGGGCTAAATGCGTAAGGAAAAAGGGTTTAAGAGACATAGCTAAAGATGTGAGAAATCTGAATTTAGTTATTTAATGAAATGGTAAATAGATACCATTCCAATATAAGCGCAAAGTGTTTAAATCGTTTGGACCAAACGGGTCAAATGGTAATGTAGATACCATTTGACAAATAATGACTAATAAGTGCTTGTCGAGTCTTATGCGCACAGGATAAAATGGTTATGATTTAGCGGTGCTATGAATTAGCATATTATGGACGCAAGGTATTAAACGGGTCAATATGTTGATCCGAGCCAGGTACGCATATTTTGTATTGTAGTTAGAAGCGATATCGCGGTCAATTATTGGCGAAAGCCCTTCGTCACAAAATGAAGGATTAAAATTTACCAAAAAGTCCTTGAGGGGTAAATAGGGAAAATCAACCTTTAAGAGTTGTTTAGAAATAAGTGTTTTGTTTAATTGAGTCCTTAGGGATATGTCTAAAATGGAGATAGGGTGTAAGCTAAAAGAAGCGTGATTTAAGCTTAAAAGTGTTAAATACCCCGTAACGGGTCAAAATGAGTAGATATGCAAAACGGGTTAAGATTTGCATAAGAACCCGTCATTTGAACCTTGAATATTAGTAAACTGATATAATGTGATTTGCATGACATTTTGAAGGTAATTAACAAGTTTGTTTGATTAAATCGTAAACGGGTCAAAAGTGTTGAAAGGGGATTTCAAGCCGAGAGCTTGAAATCTGAATTTTTGAAGTAGTTTAATATCAGGTATTGACTCCATGAGATGGAGAATTAAATTACGAACGCGTAATAAAAAGAATCGTGCAAAACTGACTTGTATAGCAAAAGTTATGCAGGTTTTAAGTTGTTAAATGTTAATTTTCGTAGCTGGGCAAGTGCAACAACAATGAAACAAACCCGCTGTGAAAAACAGGCCGTCGCGCTACGTGACGGCAGATCAACATTACGGTCGCGCGACGCGACCATCGTCGCGGGCCGCGAAGGATGACTAGAGAACGGTCGCGGGGCGCGACCGCCTATTATTTCAGAAATTTTGTTTCTTTTCTATTGTTGGCCCTTAGAACTTGATTATACGTGATTAAACATGTCAAAACTAACAATTTGTATGGTTTTGGCAATAGGTGAATGCTCCCAAATGTCCGGATGAAGATCAAGCGATTTACAAGAACCGAACACATCAGAATGAAGCTTCCGCACGGTGTTTTGATGTCGTTGTAAATGACGAACTTATATATATAAATTATGTTGTAAACTTTTAATTTGTAAAAGTTTTAAATTACTCGAATTTCTAAGAATCCTTAATAGTAATTACATGTTAAGTTTTCGTTTTATATACGAAAACCTTTAAAATATCGGATTTACAAGATGAGTCTTACATGGGCGGGGCCCCCCTTACTGGAACTGCAGACGTTGGAGAGAGAATCTCCTGGGGATTTTGAACCCGCCAAATTGTCTGGTGACACCATAAATGACTTCCCACCATGCTTTTGCATGCTCGAGGTAGACTCTAGTGAATAAAGAACATCAACCAATTCTCTTATTTAAGTGACTAGGATAGTTTGTTTTGTTTCTTAGCATACCTAAATAGCCTGGTTCACCTTGACAGAGTTTCAGCTTGCACCTCTTTTGGCTCATTATCTTGATAATGATAACAACCTTCTCTTTAAAAATCTAGTCACCGCCATAGATCGCTTGAGGTCTCACCAAAACCTAAACGTCACATGTCACTTCTCATAACCATACTACCATATGGTTCACATTCAGCACAATTAAAGCACAGAAAATAATCATCGTACCGCCACCCATGTGCCACATTGTCACCCCCCAAAGTTAGATCTCGTCGAAAAAAAAACTAGACATAATCCTTTTTTATTGCATGCGGCCTAAACAACTTAAAAAACCACAAAACAGTTTAAAAACACACAAAAAAAAAAACTTTTTATGCTCGAAGCTACATGTCGCTCATCGTCTTTAGCTTACAGAAGAATATTAGACTATCATGATTATCAGTGGCGGAACTAGAACATTAACTCAGGGGTATCCCAAAAAAAAATCACCGTTGAATTGTACAATATTAAAAAAACGACAATAAATAAATAAAGTAAAACAAATACCTAATAGATTTGTCATTTTCTTTTTTTCATAGCTTGAAATCGTTCCATCACATCATCGTCTTTTACTTCACGTAAAAATCCTTTTCGACCGCACAAAACATAGCATTGTTCAAAAATTCCGAGCCCATTCGATTGCGTAAATCCGTCTTGACAAGCTTCAATTTTGAAAAATATATTTCAACGGTTGCGGTTGCAACCGGTAAAAGTAAAGCTAGTTTCCTCCCTTAACATATCCTTTCGTTGATAAGAAGCTGAAACTGTAGTGACAACCATAGAAAGGAATTCATAGAAAGTTTTGACACCGGTATGTTTTTTTGCAACAGTGACAATAACCAACTGATTAATAAATTAATTAGTAAACAAAGTAAAACACACTCCAAAAAAAGTCAAGATTTAGTGATTTATTTACCTTGTATCCTTAATAAAAATCAGAATCAGAGGCGATGAAGTTGGACTCAATACCCACGACCACGAATTCAGCCGCTGAACTTCTGAAGTCAGACAGTCTCAACCCTTAATCACGAATTTAATACTAAAAAAAGTCAAGACGAGCAGCACTTCATTAAAACTTGTCGTGCAGGCTTTTGATGATGAGAAAGTCAAGCGCAACAGACGTTTGATGATGAGAAAGATGATCGACGTTTGGTAACCTTGTCGTGCATTAAAACTTCAGGGCTTATTTTTTTATTTTGGGCTAATATATTGAGCAATTGGGCTTATTATTTACAATCTTCAACTGATTTGGGCTAACATATTAGGCAATTGGGCTTATTATTTTCAATTCATTTGGGCTTACAGACTTTTTTTAGGGGTGTCCTCGTAGTTGTTCAGGGGGTATCCTTGGTATAAAAACCGAAAAAAAATTTACACTACCGATAAAAAATTAAGCCGTAGCCCGTGCTACGGCTCGGTATACATTAAGTCCGCTCCTGATGATTATTTTACCTAACCGTACCGAAAACTTTAGGTACCAGTACGTGTACCCATTATTGGCTATTTCGGAGTTGGTACTTTTGGCACCTGCGCTAAGCTCATCCCTAATGGTTTCATAATTCGATCCCCTTATCGTGTGTTGCATATATTTCAAATATTGAATAACAAGTTTAGGCAAGTGAATTCACCTTCATCGTCCACATGAATATAATGCGACAGAATTGGGGACTTGATGTTTTCACGACCAGACCAGGAATCGTGAATACTGGCGGTCCAGTTGAACCCTTTTAATCCGAACTATCATTGAGACCAGCTCTATTACTGGTCTGGTTTTAAACGCATTGCTCTTTTATTCTGGGTAATATAAATTTCGAATCTGCTGACGACCTATCCAACCCGCTACACCAGATAGTCAAAGTAAACTGATACTGTAATTTTGATAATATACCTTGGTCAGAGATCTCTCTTCCCTTCCCTTTGTTGATCCATAACACATACTACAAAACTAAAAACTTACAAGTCTGTAAATAAACAACGAAACCATGCATATGCATATGACACCCTGATTGTTTAAAAATAAATCATGACCAGTTATGTTCTAAAACAGCTCCATCAACTGCTGAACGACATCTGCAACAACAAACAAACAAACATGATGTCAATAGTCTTGGACGATAATTAAAAAGCAAAAGGGTAAAAACCGACGTCACAAATTTAACATACCCTTGAGCACTGATGGTGGTGTGTAGAACTCTTGCCAAACATTTTGACATGAAGTAAGATCCATATTTAATGATCTTGCAGCAAGATATGCAGCTCCAGCAGGAATCTGGTGTGGTTTAAACTGAAGCCAAAGCGAGCTACGCAACCTACACAAGAATAAAACAATTTTAGAAAATAACACAAAACGAAAAGTCTAGTCGATAACATCTTATTAAACAACCATATGATGATTAACAAACCATTTGTAGCTATAGAACGAACGATCAAGATCTGGCACATCAGCTCTAAAGTTTCTAGTAATTACCATAACTGTAACTGTAACGTGACCATATGATCGAGTGTCACAAGTTAGAAGGCGGATTAAACCAATTTTCTCTTACCACAAAAGAAAGCAGCATCTGGTGAACATTTTTCCATGCATTTAATTGAATAAGCCGAAGCAACTAATTTGGCTAATATTGTCATCCTAAGAAAGCCTTCTTTCTGTGGATGCTTGCCAGTATGCATGTTTTAATCGAACAAAGCTTGCAGCAGCTCTAATAAGCTAATTTGGCCCACTTACGCGCTACACAGACTCCAAGCATGAAATGTGCTTACTGGAGACTTTGACTCGTTTGCTTATACTTTCCCTCTAAAATGTAAAATAGGTAAATTCAAATAAACTGGTTAAAATAGAACAAATTGAACTGGTCAGAAGTCACCAACGATGTATTCAAATTGCATAAAACCTCCAAAACTGTTCTATTACAAAATCAAAGCATCTTTATTGCGTTAACTATAAGTGGAGTTTAAAAAAAGAAAAGACCAAAATTTGTTTAAAACCCGACCAACCAAACCATTTGGACACATTTGCAAAATTACCTGTTTTGACCTTGACATGTTTTAAACTTTTACTCACCAAGCCCAAACCACCCTTTTTTCTATCTCTAGTACGTACACTTTGCGCAAGACAAACCTTCCCGTGTGTTACATCTTTCATTTGCCTCACAATCATCCAACCAATTGTAAGATGTTAGATTTACTAACTAGCACATCAACTATTATGTCAACTGAATATACCAATAAAAGCATTAGGTTAAAGTGAGCAATGTTTTTTTACTAATAAAGTTGTACTTATACTCGGTAAAAGATAACTTACTTTTGACACCACCTAGATGCACGTATCATACTACTCCTGGTGCCAGTAACGGCATAATACAATATTACCAAAAATTTATTTAACATTTAGGTGCTGTTTGTTTTTTCTGCGGGAAAAAACCTGTAATCTGCGAACCACATATGCGGGAGAAGAGGTGGACCAAATGTCTGCAGTCTGCAAAGAGAAGAGGGTTTGTTTTTTTTATATATAAAAACCTCTTCTCACACTCAACACACACAACACACATCTCTCTGATCTCTCTCTCTGCCTCCCTCTACCACCACAACCACCGTCCACCTCCACCACCACAACCAACCACCACCACTTCAGCCACCACCCACCCCGTCGCAATCACCACCACCACCTAACGCTCACCACCACCATCTCCTCCTTCCTCCCCCACCAACCCCGTCGCAACCACCAAGCACCACCGCCACCACGAAGCCAAGCACCACCACTTCAGCCGCCGTCAACCACCTCCACCGAAACCCTAATTTCACCATCTTCAAGGGTTTCGATTTGGGGGTTTCTAAAGAGAGAGAGAGAGAGATCGAGGGAGGAGAGAATGATGGTGACACCGGAGATGCTTCACAATCAACAGGCACCGGAGCTAAACCGTGCTGACGCAACCTCTGGTTTCTCGGAAGGTTCTGGTAAGTTCGAGATGGAAGTTACTGGTGGCGATGGTGGAGACGACGCTGTTGGGTGGTGACGGCTGAGGAGGGAGAAGAGGTGGTGTCGGAGGTGGAGGTGGAGTTGGTGGCAGAGGAGGTGGTGGCGGAGTTATTTGGGGGTTTTGGGGGTTTTGTCGGAGGTGGAGGTGGTGGCAGAGGAAGTGGTGTCGGAGGTGGTGGAGGTGGTGGCAGAGGAGGTGGTGTCGGAGGTGGAGGTGGTGGCAGAGGAGGTGGTGTCGGCTGAAGGGAGAAGAGGAGAAGAGGTTTGCACTATAACAATAGACATGCACATAGTAAAACTTATAAATAATCCACCACTAGATATTAGACCCGCGCGCGTTGCGGCGCGGGCTACAAAAGCAGAAACATCACCAACGTATGATATGAAACGAACATTGTATCTTTGTCATGGGTAGTTTCTTTGCGTTACAGAAGCAATTCGGGACTACCATATCTAATAATAGTTTATTAAGCATCTACTTTATAACTATCTGGACTACCATATTATTAAAAATACATTAGTCAAATAACAAAGCATCTAGAGTTAACTACAATGCTCAAAACATGCCTGAAAACAAACGGAATTTTGATGTTTTTTGTCAACGAATATGGATTAATTTCTGAATAAAAGCATTGCTTCTTACAATCGAACGCGACTTAACTCATCACACACGTTTCAGTCGCTTAATTAACACACGCAATTGAACTTGATCCGACGCACTGGGAAAGAGAAAGAAAGCCAGTTATGTGATTACATAAGTTACTACTCATGTCACATGTATTATATCTACAGTTATATCACACTTGTATTTATTGATCAGCTATGTGTATATATATACATTCTATAAAAGTCTCCTTATCATCCCCTCCCATTGTTGCCATTGTTGGCCCACACACCCTAAAACGATCTCGTTTTCTTTTACTAATCTACATCGGAATTAGCTTGGATCCGATTCGTTTCTTCTTCACTGGGTCATATCTTCATTCGGTTGATCTTCTCCTTGTCTTCACACGAATTTTCAACTCGGCTATTAACGGACTCACTCTTATCCTTGATCAATTTTACAGCTTCTCACGGATTCAACCTGACAGGTTACGGACTCACTTTCATCTCCCAAATATTTTCACATATTGCCCAATTCCTCCTGTAGCATTTTCTTTAGGAATTGGATTCCACCAATCAAAGCCTACTCCACTTTCTTGAATTGGTAAATTATTCACCTTTGCATAAAATTTAATTCAATGTAATTCCACCGACTTACACTTCTTAAATTTCTTGACCTCTTGCCTCAGTGACGACGGTTCAAGTCAACTTTTATCTTTTCCGTCCACGCAGGTTTAACCCAAAAGAAATCACCTCTAAGCTACCAATTTTCCTTTTTTTTTCCTTTTTCTACTACGATAATCAAACATAATTATTAAACAGATAAACTTACTTGTCCATCCGTTATTCATCTTTTTTCTCCCATGGTCGAGTTCGGCTTAATACATCTTGAACATGTGATATGTCGTTGCTTCGGCTTCTCTTCGTCGCCTCTTGACCAAGCTCTGATACCAGCCATGACGCTGACTTCTAAAGTAGTTCAGCAGTGACAGAGCCTGTAACACAATCAACAAACCAAAATTACAAATTTACCCACATAACACAACCATAAAATTACCAATCTACCCACCTTTTCCTTGGCTCTTGGAGTACCAGACTGCGCCAAAGCAACCAATGGCGGGACTGCACCTTCCTGAAGAACCTGTTTGCAAAACCGACTGCTGTCGGTACACAACTGTAAAAGAGCCGCAGCAGCATTCTCCTTCCCTCGAGCCGAACCCAACTCGACAACTTCAACCAGAACTGCTATCCCGCCCTCTTGACCGATAGCCGCTCGCCCGTCAGGTATCGTTGCAAGATTTGACAAAACCGCAACCGCTTTGTGAACCATCCCAGCTGCTGGATCCATTAATTCCACTAAGTGTTTAACTGCGCCCGCCTGGACAATGCGCGGTTTGTTTTCATGATATATCGACAGGTTAAACAAAGCTGTGGCTGCGTCCTTTTTCCCCCGTGGACTCCCGTTTCCTAATGAATCAACTAACGGTTTAATCGCTCCCGAGTTCCCGATACTAAAACAACAGATGAAGGATTGTGGCAAAAAAGAGTTTGTTGCTTATTCTCTGCGTATATACCGTTCTATGTATCCATTTCTAAAAAAAGGAAAAAAAAAAACCAAGAACAAATGTAGACACAACGAAAGAAATGAAGGTTGCCCTTCATCGTCTATCATTTCACAAACCTCATTAGCAACTAAACGTGCTTCGCGACCTCACAAACCTCGTATAGAATGACTAAACATTTGACCTCAGGTAACCATCACAGGCCTAAATCTCCAGCAACGGCTACCTCATAGAAATATGTCAGCACCAAACAATTTCAAAATTAACACAGTATGTGCCAAGTCTTAAATTTTCACAATAAAGTGGCTCAGATTTCTCATCATAGCCTTTGAATCCCGAATACCTCATGGCATTCATTGGCACAATTCCCAGGCTTCAAATCAACTAAAAAACGCTGTAAAACAGTCTTTAGCAACAATCGGTACTCGCAACCCCTAAAATTAGGGTTTAAAACAACAACGGCGTAATCATCGAGAACAGAGTCTGCATAAGAAATAACAGCTTTGATTCATCCTAATCTCGTACAGTTAGGCTCAGAGTTTGCGAAATAGGGAAACCACCATGGCTGCAGGGGAGGTTGCAGGTGTTCACCTACCATCCTGCAACCCTGCCACGCCAAGGTGAGATCTTCAGTAATATTTTCTCAGACCCTCAAACTCATCACAACCATTTCGTGAACCCTAACCGAGCAAAAGGGTTGCCATAGAAAAAAAATAGAGAAGTCAAGCACTAACAATCACACAGTAATCCACAGTAAGATGTATTTACATACAGACCCAGATCGGTGACTGGAGAAGTCTCCTGAGCTTCACCAGTAATCGACTGTAATCGAAAGAGGGGTCACCGCAACAGCTCCGCCATCACCTCTATAGTTAAAGGCAAAGCAGATAAAACATGTTAGGAAAAAGGAGATGTGTTGGCTAACAGAGAAAAGAGGCGAAGATGGGGAGTTTTTTTTTTTTGAAACACTCCCCAAGCACCATGTACAACTGATGATGCACAAAAATCTTGCTTCTTTATAATGGTGTAACTAGTCCACTACAATTAGAAAAACCGATACCCAGCTCAGTGTCACACCAAAACAGCAGTCACAATCCACCATTAAAACAGCTCTGTCCAACCAGATTGCCAATGACAACTTACAACTTACATCAGACTTCTACCTTAAATGCTGTCCTATAAATTCTAATACGTGGTATGTATATTGCTGCAAATCGCCCTTATTGAAAAGGGTACACCATGCAAAATTGCAAATCAGTTAGTAGTTTATTAAAGAAACTAAAAACACACATGCACTTCATCATCAAACTCGTTTCTCATCATCTTGAAATCCCAAATGTGATCAGGTAAAACATATATCAAGGGGGTTGAAAGCATAAAAGCAACATTCGAACCCGAGCCACTATCACAGGGCCTCAAGCGCTTAGCCGCTTACCACCGGCTAGAAGAGTAATCAGGCTCAGAATTTACAGACGTGAACCCAGATTTTCGAGGCTTGGTCTTCTTAAGCTTGATCTTCACCCATACACCATTGTCAATCACAGACTGAACTACAGTTTGAAGTTTTCCCTCCACTTTCTCACCCTTTCTTGGTGTATAAAGCACATTATGAATATCATCAGCCAAAGCCCTTTGTGCCAATACCTTCCCCACAGCATCACAAGCAGCAGCATTCCTAGTTGAACCCAACTCATACTTCAAGTCCTTGGAAATGGAATGTGCTACAGCCACAACCTTACAGGTCGCGCGATGAACAATGCACGCGCGTACAGATGCTTTTGAGATGTAAACATCCAAACAAAACGGCTCATGGTATGGCCCTGTAAGTTGATTGAAAGTCGGAACACGTAGCTTCTTCTTAATCACAGGTTTTTCCAGTCTGTTCATCTCATCACGCTTCTGTTCAACATGGTTCCGTTTCGTTTTGTCTTCTTTTTGGGTCTGTTTCGTCTTGCTTTTCGAAGACTTGTTCCTGTGGAAATCGAAATTGTACTCTTCATACTCCTTCGAATCTCTGTCGAGCTTATAGAACAGCTTCCCACATATTCTCAGATCATCAATGTCATCAAAATCCGGGTGATCTGAGTTTCGAGTTTCACTGTTAACTGCTTTTTCACGAGTGGGTAACTGATTCGGGGTGATAACATCTTTCCGGACATCTGCAAAACCTGTCGAAACTCGCCAAGTCTCATCGTCCACAATGTCAATCTTGTAATCACTGGATCGATCACCACTTCTCAAAGCCAAAGGCAAACAACGAAGGCTGCGACTATAACATGATGAAGTGGGTTCATTTGAGGATCCGAGTGGCGAATCACGAGCTGTTTCAGCTCCATTATGGACAGCCCGTAAAATACTGAACAACGAAAGACTCGGTTGAAATCGATAAGTTGTGATTGCTCTTCTAATATACATCCAGGTCATCTTGCTTGACTGAACCACTAGAAACCAAATTCAAGTTTACCCAGAATCAGAACTGGCGGTAAAAGCAAAACATGGAACAGTTGGTGTGCAGAAAGAACAAGATAACTTGTGATTTCGATTGCTCTTCTCCAGGTAATCAGTAGGAACCAAATTCAGGTTTACCCATAATGAAAATTGGGGGTAAATGTTTCAAATTGTCACTTGATGGTGTAATTCATACGGTCGATTCCATGTAAATGTCTAGCTTGCAGCTTTGGACATGCTGCGAAACATAGAATGTTAGTCTAGGGTTTCGTATTTGAGGTAGAGGTTATATGGTTGTTCAACGTTTGAATGCCCCGCCTGTCAATGGATGGATATGGATTGGATCATGATCCGATCCATTAATGATCCAACTTAAATGGATCATGATCCAACATAATGGATCCTGATCCGATCCATATCCAAATAATTTTAAATGGATGGATCACTATCCGGATTGGTCCATATAAAAAAATATAATAAAAAACCTCTAAAAATAAAAATAAAAAAATCACAAAAAATAAAAAATTGTAAAAATTCAAAAAACAAAATAAAAAAATCTAAAAAATCAAAAAAAGCTCGAAACGAGCCGAGCCTTATCGAGCCCGAGCCGAACTTGAGCCTAAAATATGAAAGATATCCCAGAAGGTGTTTTAAAATATAAAATAATGCAAAGAGACCACCACATACTTGGCGTGCTTGAGCCGCTCTAGTTCTTCTAAATGGTCTGCAAGAAAGACCAATGTAAGATAAAAAGTTAATATTAACACAATAGAAATTAAGTTAGCAGTTTGAACCATAACACATCCATATGATTTAGATAGTTATATAAGAAATAATATGAAATTAATATCTTGTTGCAAATTTACCTGTAACAAGTGTCCTTTCTAATCCAAGCTCGTCCACTGTCCAGAGAATGTAAAATTACTACCCAATCAGTAAACTAAAGTTCATAAACTTTAATAGTAATTTAAACTGAATCAAGATTTTGACCTATAATGGAGTTCTTTCACAAAGCTCAATTCTTCAATTTCAGACACAATTGAAACACAACTTGTAGCCTTTTCTGAAACTTTAAAAGTTTTCTCCAGCCTGCAACAAACAACTGAAACTTAATTTAACTATATAATAAATTTGAAGTGAATAAAAATTTATAATTCAATTGATGACTCATTCGCCGATAATAATCCATACTGACAATCTGACTAATGACACTCCCAACTTTCACTTTCGTTGCCAAAGGCAATCCCACTTGCATAATCATCATATATTTACACGTGGATTTCTACTCGACTTCGCTTACATGGATTATTATAAGCAAAATCAAGTGTAAACCATTGACGATTATACGAGCGAAATTGCATTTTGGCAACGAATATGAAAGTTCAAAGTGCCATCAGTAAAAAGTCTATTATTTATATTATTTTATTTAACACATTAATTAATAGATAATAAACGAGCCGAGCCCGAGCTATGATTTGAGTTTTACGGAAGCAAAATGTGATCGTCAATCCACAACCAATGGATTTATATAGTTAGGGTACTCGGGTCATTATATAACTTTGTTACTTTTTTGCAGTAAAGGGATGAAGAAATTATGAAAGGTTTACTTGATGCAAAAGGTTTAAAACTTAAACCAACGAGAGACAAATCTTCTGGTTGTACATGTACATAGTACAGAACCACGTGCACGGTGCACGTGAAGCTTTTGCCTCACGCATCGACTTTTGGGAACTAAAAACAATGGAGCGTCTCACGCTTGTTTTTAACCAAGTTAGACATGTAAAATTTAAAACTCCATGAAGACTTGAAGAGCAAGAAAACGTTAATAACTCGAAAAATCCTAGCCACATTCAAGATTTCACATTTCATAAGCTTGTGTTTGAGACTTCAGCTACAAGCAACGAAACACATAATGGGGAGTTTCGGACTGCTCACTTGCTTATCAAAACAATCACATAAGCGGTTTAGATAACCAACCCCAATTCCTAAATACCCCCAAAACCGCTTACGCTTACGGTTGTATCAAAACACAACTACAAACCAATCCCAATTCCCAAATACCCCCAAAACTGCTTACGGTTGTATCAAAACACAACTACAAACCAATCCCAACTCCCAAACACTCCCAAAACCGCTAACGGCCGTTTCAAAACACAATGAGCAGAACTGCTAACCAATCCCAAACCCAAACACCCCCTTAAGTAACTAACTAAACACACCTAAGAGATCTAAAATCAATAATTTTAGGTCACCTTCAACAACCTATTATTAGATCAAAAACTTACAACAATTCTAGGTTATCTTCAACAATGCACAATCCATTTCCCCAGTTCCAAACACCACTCAAAATCATCCCTCTAAAAACTCAAACCAATTTCAACTTTAAAACTCCTATACAATTTCAACCACAAAGCGTCAAGATTATCCAACAAAACCTAAACAAAACATCAAATCAAAACAGCCCAATTCAAATTTCGCAACAAATTCACAAACCCGTATCCCCAATTGCAAAAAGATTTTAAAAAATTGGGACTTTATGTTGAAAAAATGAACAAATCTTGGTCAAACAAGTACCGACAACGAATGATTGAACAAAAAGCTGTTAAATTTACCTTAAAAATGAGAATTAGAGGGGCGATTGATGAAGAAAGAGAGGCGAAGTGGGTGTGTAGAAGAGGGTGAAAATTAATATGGGTAAATTACATTTTTCGTCCTTACGTGTGTATTAGATTGGAATTGATAGCCTTTAGATTCAATAATTACAGTCACAATCTTTTATTTGTAAGGGGGTGTTTGTTTTTGCTTATTACATCTGCAAAAAGCTTATGTCTGCCCGCCTGCAGACATAAGGCCTTAAAGACCGTTTGTTTTTTTTTTCAATCAGATCTTAAATTAGCTTCAAACATCTTAAAAAAGAAGCTTTGAAACAAAGCTTCAAACATCTGCACATGTCTTCTTCTTCCCATCTCACCTGCCACCGCCACCTCCGCCACCACCTCCGCCACCACCGCACCTCCGCCACCACCTCCGCCACCACCGCACCACCTCCGCCACCACCGCACCACCGTAGAGAGAGAGAGAGATCTGTGAGAGAGAGAGCTGTGAGAGAGAGAGAGAGCAGTTTCTAGAGAGAGAGAGCAGTTTCTAGAGAGAGAGAGAGAGTTTCTAGAGAGAGAGAGCAGGATCTGTGAGAGAGAGAGAGAGAGACCTGTGAGAAAGAGAGAGAGACCTGTGAGAGAGAGAGAGACCTGCGGTGGTGGTGGCGGAGGTGGTGGCGGAGGTGGTGGTGGTTGTAGAGAGAGAGAGAGCTTCTAGAGAGAGAGAGAGAGACCTGTGAGAAGGAGAGAGAGACCTGTGAGAGAGAGAGAGACCTGCGGTGGTGGTGGCGGAGGTGGTGGCGGCGGTGGTGGCGGAGGTGGTGCGGTGGTGGTGGTGGTTGTAGAGAGAGAGAGTTTTTCTAGAGAGAGAGAGCAGAGAGAGAGAGAGCTTGTGTTTTGTGTGGTTAAAGTTGTTTTTGAAGAACAAAAAAACAAACCCTCTTCTCCTTGCAGACTGCAGACATTTGGGCCACATCTTCTCTTGCAGATGCCTGCAGACGTGGTTCGCAGACTACAGACATTTTACATCTGAAAAAACAAACAGCACCTAAAACTCATTACACGCTATGTCCTATAACCATAACTTGGTTAAAATTTTCAGTTAACTATGACATATGTAAGGGGGTGTTTGTTTTTTCTTCAAACATCTTCAAGGGAATTGTTGTCTGCAGGCGCGCAGACGTTTCCCTTGAAGACTGTTTTTTTTTTTAAACAGGTCTGAAAGTGGCTTATTTCATCTTAAAACAAAAGCTATGAACCCTTGCTTCAAACATCTTCACACAACTCCTTAAAACATCCTGCTACCAACATCTCCAGCATCCTCTTCTTCTTCTCAATTCCACACAAAACCATGAAGGCCTCTTTCAGAGGAAGCTACGACGCCGGCCGTCGCATCCGTCTGCCACCACCACCACCGCTCCCTCTCCTTTCGCCCCCTCAACCACCACCACCCATTCCTCCGACGAACTCCACCGACTCCTTCGACGAACTCCAAACCACCACCGACTCCTCCGACGAACTCCAAACCATCACCATCTCCGACCTCACCAGTTGGGTTAAGGGTTAGGTCCAGGAGGTATGCTATGCTTGTTGAAGATGGGGTTGTTAAGGTGTTTAATCTTGAAGAAGGTGTTGAATCTTGAAGAAGATGGGGTTGAATCTTGAAGAAGATGGGGTAGTTGAAGATGGTTGCTTCTCACGTTGAATAATGTGAAGATGGGGTGGTTGTTTTTTTTTTCCAGATATTAATTTTTTAATTTATTAATGTGAGTTGGATACTTGGATCATGGATATGTTAATTGTGAAGATACAAAGTGTATGATGATTGTTTATGCAGACAGTATCAATTTATAAAAACAAACAGTCTTATATTTTCAGCTTGAAAACCTTCAGACCACATCTTCAGTTGCAAACATGAAAACAGATGAAATCAGCTTGCAGACAGTTTATGTCTGCAAAAACAAACAGCACCTAAGGCACACAAGAGTACATTTGTAATTTTACCAATATGTTTAATAATATATTTAAACAAATAAATATCTTTGTCTCCCTGTCTCAAATAACAGTTGTCTTTCTCCAACAAACTCCCACCACCACCACCATCAAATCTGTCGCCACAGCCACCACCACCAAATCCGTCGCCACCACCACCAAATCCCCATCTCCACCACCATCAAAACCAACTCGCACCACCACCACCACCACGAGAGTGGGAAACTGAGAAAGAGTTCCGGTGGAGAGGATCACTCCAAATTCTAGAGAGAGAAACAGTAGCTTTTCTTTGCTTGTTTTGTATTTCATCGCATATTCCATCAATCTGTTTTATCAAGACTAGATCTTAATTGAAATCTGAGATGGGTTCTTTTCTTTTCACTTCAATCTTGAAGATTTGATGATAAAGTTTGTTTCTTGATCTGGGTTTTTCTCAATCTTTAGTTTCGATCTTGAATCTTCTGTTCTTGAAGAATTGATGAATCACATATGTGCGGTATGTGATAAAAGCTTCCCTTCTGGTAGATCTTTAGGGGGTCACATAAGGTCTCACGTGATCAACTCCACAAATCACCATCACCATGATGACGTTGTTGATGATGATGATGATGATGATCATAAGCATCAGAAACAGAATCAGAAGAAGAAGCAGATGAATCTGTCAACAATGAGGGATTGAATTCTAAAGATTTATGTTATGAGTTAAGGAAAGATCCAAAAAAGACTACAAAAGTCAAAGATGAAAGTGAAGCTCTCATCTGTTAACAATGAGGGATTCAATTCTATTTGTTTTATTTATTAAATATTTTAAATAAGTAAGTAAAATTACTAACCTACCCTCAAGTGTAATGCACATGCCATAATTAACTAAAAAATTTAACTAGGTTAGTGTTAAAGGACCTAAGGTGTATTGAGTTTCCCAAATAAAGAATTGTGACTATAATTATTAAAGTTAAAGGCTATCCATTGTAATCCAGTATAAATATAAAGGACGAAAAGTGTAATTTATCCAATTAATATTGTCGGTTTTGTTTTGGTATTTTTTAGTGAATTTCAAATCTTGTCCTTTATCTTTATAGTGAATTTCAGGAGGTGGCCTTTATCTTTTAAATTGACGAGTTTTGTACTTTATGTTTTCAAATTCTGCATGTTATGTCCTTTGAGCCAAACCCAGTTAATTTTTCCTGTTAAATCTGATCATTCAAGGGCAATTTAGTTTTTTTACCAATTACTTTAAAAATAAGTTAATAAATAAAGAAACAAAATTAAAAATTAATATTAATATTAATACATATATATAACAAAAACTAAAACACTCTTTCTCATCTCTTCCTCTCCCCCTCAACCACCATTCACACCTGCCACCACCACCCACCCACCCCTCACAACCAACCACCACCGATTCACCACCACCACCTAACCAGCACAACCACACCCTCTCCCCAATTTCAAAACCCACAAATCAAAAACCCCCTAATTTCAAAATCCTAGAAACTTCAATTGTAACCCAAAATGGGATGTTATGGCTCACACGTCACAATCTCAACACCCACTTGCTTATTGAATTACGAATTTTGTTGATTAGTCAACACCTACTTTCTTTCCTTATGCTGCTTCTAGGTTTGGTCATATACACAAATTCCATCTCACCTTTACAATCAAACCCTAAATCATGTTCAACGATCCATTCTTCAGTAGTTATACATCCTCGGAGTTAGTTGCATTACTGCTACACTTCTTTTCATCCAAATAACCACAAAAACCGTCATCATTATCCAATGTATCAGCAGGCGTTGAAAATTCAGTTAGTGTTCAGAGGATTTTTAGTGAGAAAAAGCATTAACAAGATCTCGTCAATAAGAAATCAGGTATGTGAAGATGAAACGAGTGTTAACGATATAGAAATCGCTGATTTGATTCTAACAGATGCGAATGAATGTTGATGGTGTCGCAACCCCCGGCCCCTACCTCCTGGGAACGGGCGGCCGCGAGCTCAGATTCAGTGGTATCAGTGGTTTTGTCATTTTGGCAGCGAAATTTACATCAGGACCGTAGTTAGGAAATATTTTATTAGAGTAAAATACCACATTTTTATAATATTAAACACATGGGAAATTCCCAAGTTTCCATTACAAACATGTTTATAGGGATAAACCCTAATTTATTGAATAAAACATCTTCTTTATTTAGGTAACTTTTATAGCCACATTTTCCAAGCCTTCAGTGTTGTCCAGCTGGCTTCTATTTGGCTTTCACATTTTGTTACCTGAAACGCGTTTAAAAACATTTGTCAGTGGGAAATACTGGTGAGTGAATCCCAGTTTAATCAAAACAGGTTTTATCATTTTACAGTATTGAGGGCGATCTCGCAATTACATTTGTTTCCAATTCTTACTTTAATTATCACCCACAGTACTGTCAACCCGACTTGTGGTCATGTTACTACTCACAGTGTAGTAACAAATTTTGTATACAAAACCCCAACATACCGACGATAATTGTAGAATTACAAATACTCAATCACTGTTTAATTATAATGTAAAGCATTGAGGTTTTGTAAAAACAGTTGCAAAAAGGTTTACAAAACGGAGATTACTCACAAAAAGGTTTACAAAAAATATGGATTACTCACATTGCTATTTTAGATTTTTTCTGTGGTTTCCTGGTTATAATCTATTAATTAAACAATGCACACGCGTTAGTATAATAACCCAATTTACATTAGTTATACCTTCCCCGAGACAGAACTCCAACGACTACGTCGGGCAGAACCTCGACAGTCGTTACGGAGCACTAGATCAATCTGGCAGCGTATCTAATACGTAACCGGGGGTTAAAATACTTACAAAGAGGCAGAGCTTCGCTAATTAGGGGGTATAATGCCCGGGTATTATAATTGCTACGTAGAATTGAGAGAGAAAGATCGAATTGTGAGCTATTGTAAACTGAAGGCCGATGGTTGCTATTTATAGTTCTGATCGTCCACCTTGTCACGCCCCGCGTAAGCCGAAGACCTAGTCTTCGCGGCCCGCGAGACCAACTAGGGTAGGCCCTAGCTTGGCTGACTCAAACACTAGACCCAACATGTTTACGAGACGTGGCTGCACCGGGCTACTCCTGGTGGCCTAGCTGTCGCGCCCCACGAAGAAAACAGAAGTGGGCTTCGCCGCTCGCGAGCTCCCCTCAAAATCTGTTTTTATTTAATTTTTACAAAATTAAAGTATTTAGGGCCAAATCTCGTATATGGGGTGTATTTTAGAACGTATAGGGACGTTCTAAATATTTTAGGAGGGTCGGAATTTATTTAGGAGGGTTGTTATATCCTCTCCACCTTGTTTTGGAACTCGTCCTCGAGGTCTACTGGAACAGGTGTGGGTATTTCCTTTGCATCTCTGATTCAAGCTCCCACGTGTATTCTGGTCCTCTCTTGGAATCCCATTTCACTTTCACCAGAACTAATCTCTTGTGTTTGAGATTCTTGACTTTCCTGTCATCAATCTGTAGAGGCTTCTCTACAAATTTAAGCTTCTCATTGACCTCTATGTCCTTAAGAGGTACCACTAGTGATTCATCGGCTAAACATTTTTTGAGATTACATACATGAAATACATCATGTATTCCTACCATTTCCTCTAGCAGTTGTAGCTGGTAAGCTACTGGTCATATTCTTCTAATAATCTCAAAAGGTCCAATATACCTGGGGCTTAACTTTCCTTTCTTGATGAATCTGACTACTCCTTTCCAAGGAGAAACTTTTAATAATACCTTGTCTCCTACTTGGAACTCTAATGGCTTTCGCCTGTTATGAGCATAACTCTTTTGTCGATCACGTGCTGCTTTTAGTCTTTCCTTGACTTGAATAATCTTGTCCGTTGTTTCTTGTACTATCTCTGGTCCAGACAATTGTTTTTCTCCAATCTCTGCCCAACAGACTGGAGTTCGGCACTTACGTCCATAAAGTGCTTCGAAAGGTGCAACATTAATACTGGTATGATAGCTGTTATTATAAGAAAAATCTATTAATGGTAAGTGATCGTCCCAATTTCCTCTGAAATTAATTACGCAAGCTCTAAGCATATCTTCCATCGTCTGAATTGTCATTTCGCTTTGTCCGTCCATTTGAGGATGATAAGCGGTGCTTAGATTTAGCTTGGTTCCCATTGTTTTTTGGAAACTTGTCCAAAAATGAGAAGTAAAACGGCTATCTCTATCAGAAACAATAGATAAAGGAATACCGTGTAATGAAACCATTTCATTTACATATAATTTGGCTAACTGTTCCATACCGAATGTTTCCTTCATTGGTAGGAAATGAGCAGATTTGGTTAACCAATCTACAATCACCCAGATTGTATCATTACCTTTTCGGATCTTGGGTAATTTGGTAACAAAGTCCATTGTTATCAATTCCCATTTCCATACAGGCATTTCTAATGGTTGTAGTAAACCTGAGGGTTTCTGATGCTCAGCTTTAACCTATGAACAGGTTAGACACTTGGTAACATAAGATGCTATATCCTTTTTCATTCCTATCCACAAAAAATTCTTTCTTAAATCTTGATACATCTTATCACTTCTAGGATGTATCGTATACTTAGACTTGTGAGCTTCTTCTAATATTTGGTGGCGTAGGTTTCCTAGTTTAGGTATCCATATTCTTTTCTTATGGAATCTCCAAATTCCATCGGTTCCTTGTTCTAGTTCCTTAATCATTCCGTTCAATTTTTCAGTATCGTCCTTGATTACTGATTCTTGTACGGCTCTAATTTGCTCGTTTAAATCTATCTGCAGATTTAATTTAAGAGAACGTACTCTTTTTGGCTTTTCATGATACTTCCGACTTAAAGCATCAGCTACTACATTAGCCTTTCCTGCATGATACTGGATATTGCAATCATAATCACTAAGAAATTCTATCCAGCATCTTTGTCTCATTTTTAACTCTTTTTGCCCAAAAATGTACCTTAGACTCTTATGATTAGTGAAGACAACAAATTCATTTCCATATAAATAGTGTCTCCATATCTTAAGGGCAAAAACTATGGCTCCTAATCCTAAATCATGGGCTGTATAGTTTTCTTCATGATTCTTAAGTTGTCTAGAGGCATAGGCTATCACCTTTTGACGTTACATCAACACACATCCATAACCTAACTTAGAAGCGTTACAATAGACTTCAAAGTCTTCAGTTCCTTCTGGTAACGCTAATATGGGTGTGTTGGTTAATCTTTGCTTAAGAATTCTAAAGGCTTCTTCTTGTTTTGGTCCCCATTCAAACTTAACAGATTTACAGGTTAGCTTGGTTAAGGGAATGGCTATTCTAGAAAAATCTCGGATAAACCTTCTATAATAACCTGCTAGTCCTAGAAAGCTTCTAACTTCCGTTGGTGATTCAGGAACTTTCCATTTAGTAATCGCCTCAATCTTTGTGGAATCCACATGAATCCCTTCATTATTAACTAAATGTCCAAGAAATTGCACTTCTTCTAACCAAAATTCGCATTTCGAAAATTTAGCATAAAGCTTTTCTTTTCTCAGCAAATTCAGAAGTGTATGCAGATGCGCTGCATGTTCCTCTATACTCTTAGAGTAAATTAGAATATCATCTATAAAGACAATTATGAATTTATCCAAATATGGCTTACATATTCGGTTCATCATGTCCATAAATGCAGCTGGGGCATTGGTTAGACCAAATGGCATGACAGTAAATTCATAATGGTTATACCTTGTTCTGAAGGCGGTCTTAGGAATATCTTCTTCCTGTACCTTTAATTGATGATATCATGAGCATAAATCGATATTTGAAAAGAATCGAGCTCCTTGCAGTTGATCAAACAGATCATCGATTCTCGGTAATGGGTACCGATTTTTAATCATGACTTTGTTCAACTCTTGGTAATCAATGCACACACGCATTGACCTGTCTTTCTTCTTAACAAACAAAATTGGTGCTTCCCATGGTGATAAACTGGGCTGTATGAATCCTTTCTCCAAAAGTTCGTCCAATTGTTTCTTCAGTTCTTGCATTTCTGTTGGCGCCAAACGGTAAGGTGCTTTGGCAATCGGTGCAGTTCCAGGTAGCAGATGAATTCTGAATTCAACTTCCCTGTCTAGCGGTAGTCCTGGTAATTCTTCTAGAAACACATCTGAGAATTGAGATACTACGGGAATATCTTTCAATTCTTTTCCTTTATTGTTAATGATTATGGAAATCATATACACTAGTGATCCTTTTCTTGCACAACTTGTAGTTTTCATCACAGAGATGAATTTTGCGGATCAAGACGGTTTATTTCCTTTAATTTTGATCTTTTCACCCTTTGGTGAACTTATTTGGATTGACTTTTGATCACATAGAAGACTGGCTTTATTGGCTACTAACCAATCCATTCCTAATACAACATAAAATTCAGCCAGATTTATTGGGTAAAGACTAGCAATAAACTTATGGTTTAAAATTTCTATTCTTGCTCCCTGCAAGATTTTAGAAATCTTAATAGTTTCTCCATTCGCTGTCTCTACTAGACATTCTTGTTGGAGTTTAGTTAATGGTTGATTGAGAATTTTGCAAAATGAAGTATTAATAATACTTTGGTTTGCACCAGAGTCAAAAAATACTTTAGCAAAAACATCATTAACTAAAAACGTACCGGCAATCACATCCAGAATCATCTTTGCTTCTTCGGCTGTCAGAACAAATGCCCTAGCATTCTTAGTAGTCTTGTTATTCATGGCTAGAGCTAGTTTCGGACAGTTTGGCTTGATATGTCCCTTTTCTCCACAATTGAAGCATACTCCATTGCTAGGTTTCTTCCTGCAATCTTCTTCTTGTGTCCCGGTATTTTGCAGAAGTTGCAGTAAGTGGAGCATTTTCCTGAATGCTTCTTTTTACAAGCCTTACAATAGGGTTTAGAAGTAGAACCTATACTTTTCCCACGGTTAGAATTTTCGTAATGAAGTTCCTGGGTAAGTTTCTGAGCTAGGTTCTTCCTCTGATTCTCTTCTTGTGTTAGTACTAGTTCATCAGTCAAAGTATTTGCTAATTCTATAGCTTCTTCAATGGTTTGTTGTCTAGCTGCCTTGACTACATGTCTTATTTCACTGATTAATCCCCAGATGTAACGGGAGATTAATACCAGTTCTGGTGAAGCTAGGGTTGGCACTATTCTAGCATATTCGAAGAATATAGTAGTGTAACCCTTACAGTCTACTCCAGTCATTCTAAGGTTTAAGAATTTATTGGCTATCTGTTCCTTTTCATTTGGAGGACAAAATTTTCTTTCAACCATATTCTTAAACTCAGTCCATTCCATATTATAGATTCTATCACTTTCCCTAGACTGGAGAATAGTGTTTCACCATTCTAAGGCTGCGTTCTTAAAAAGATTGGAAGCAAACATGATTTTGTCTTCCTCTGCACACTTGCTTATTTTAAGACAGCCTCTGTCTTTTCCATCCAGCGTAGAGCTGCAATGGCTCCTTCATTGCCCGAGAATTCTATTGGTTTGCAAGACCAGAATTCTTTGTAAGAACAACCATAAGACATGGTTCTTCTTCTTTTGGAATTGGCACTCGAAGTAATGGTCCATTGTTTACGCTATGACTGGGTTCATTAGATGGTCGTTTACTTCCACTGTTACTTTTATTATTTTCAGCTTCTCTAACAGCTTGGATGATATTAGGCATAGCATCTATGATTCCTTGTGCCACTATATGTTGAACGCCACTGTTATCTAATTGGTTTTCATTATTCTTGTTATTCTGATTTTCTTGATTTGCTGCGTTGGCCATCTGGATTTATAAACAATTACCAAATATTAATATCACAGAGCAATATTTAATGCGAACAATCACACAACAAGCATATTGATCAAGATCGTCGTGCATTGCGACCTTTACTCTATTATATATATATATATATATATATATATATATATATATATATATATATATATATATATATTATGCATCTAATACAAACCACACCTGAAAATTGAAATACAATACTAGTATGCATCAGTAGATAGTGGATTATCTAGGATATTTATTTATTTATTATTTTTTTTTCAAGTTACACACACACACACACACACATATATATATATTACTGATAGGGGTTCATTCAATATTGCAAGTTACACTCGTTGTATTTCCAAACGAGCCTTTCCCCTATTTTCCTTATCTTCTCACTTTCATCTAACAACTCCTCACCGAAGGTGCGAAGTTCTTGCACATTCTCAGTGCTCATGGGTGGTGTGGGTGCTGGTATCGGGTCAGGGTACTGTGGAATCGGTTCCTCATGTGGATATGGGTTCTCTAGGATTTCTCATATGTATTGATCATTATCAAAATATGGGTCTAGAGGGTCAAGGTTTTGATAGGGTGCTACTGGGTTTGGTACTAAATCTTCATGTGGATGAAATTCTGGGTAATTCCTGTGGTCGTCAAACCATGGGTCATAATCTGGGGGATGGGGTGCTGGGACTCTAGGGATTTCGGCTAGGTCGAAAGCAGGTAGTGGAATCTGGTCTCCTAGGTTTTATTCTATTTCCATAGGTTGTGTTGGGAACAAAGGCAGTGGCTGTGGTGCTATGAGTTGTTCTAGGTTCAGGTCTGCAGCCGTGGTAGCTAAGATATGAAAGTTGGCTAGTCTCCTATTGAGTATATCTTGAGTTTGGGTGTTCATCTCCCTATTCACGGCTGCTAAAGCTCATTGTTGCTATAACTTTCTCATTCTTTTTCTACGCTCGTGAGCTCCCCGACTGAACCATCCTCTCTTTTTGGTAGGGAATGACTCCTCGGATTGCGCTTTGAATATAAAGATTCCTTCCTTTGTGTCAGCTGAATACCCCGAGGGGGTAGGCTGGGAAGAAGTTCCTTCATCTATGGGAGAACTAGGCAGTTGACGATAAGCGTCCGATGGTCCTTGATCACTCATACTGTAAACTAACAAATTGTCAAATAACAAAACAATAATATACACTTATGCACATAATTGTTTAGGTTATTTCCGAACAGAATTGACAATTTCATTGTGAGCAGAACACTTCTGTGGCTGAAATTAGTGGCTTTAGCTTTGATACCACCTTCTGTCGCAACCCCCGGCCCCTACCTCCTGGGAACGGGCAGCCGCGAGCTCAGATTCAGTGGTATCAGTGGTTTTGTCATTTTGGCAGCGGAATTTACATCAGGACCGTAGTTAGGAAATATTTTATCAGAGTAAAATAGCACATTTTTATAATATTAAACACATGGGAAATTCCCAAGTTTCCATTACAAACATGTTTATAGGGATAAACCCTAATTTATTGAATAAAACATCTTCTTTATTTAGTTAACTTTTATAGCCACATTTTCCAAGCCTTCAGTGCTGTCCAGCTGGCTTCTATTTGGCTTTCACATTTTGTTACCTGAAATGCGTTTAAAAACATTTGTCAGTGGGAAATATTGGTGAGTGAATCCCAGTTTAATCAAAACAGGTTTTATCATTTTACAGTATTGAGGGCGATCTCGCAATTACATTTGTTTCCAATTCTTACTTTAAGTATCACCCACAGTACTGTCAACCCGACTTGTGGTCATGTTACTACTCACAACGTAATAACAAATTTTGTATACAAAAACCCAACATACCGACGATAATTGTAGAATTACAAATACTCAATCACTGTTTAATTATAATGTAAAGCATTGAGGTTTTGTAAAAAGAGTTGCAAAAAAGTTTACAAAAAGGAGATTACTCACAAAAAGGTTTCCACAAAAGATGGATTACTCACATTGCCATTTTAGATTTTTCCCTTTGGTTTCCTGGTTATAATCTATTAATTAAACAATGCACACCCGTTAGTATAATAACCCAATTTACATTAGTTATACCCTCCCCGAGACAGAACTCCAACGACTACGTCGGGCAGAACCTCGACAGCCGTTACGGAGCACTAGATCAATCGGGCAGCGTATCTAATACGTAACCAGGGTTTAAAATACTTACAAGGAGGCAGAGCTTCACTAATTAGGGGGTATAATGCCCGGGTATTATAATTTCTACGTAGAATTGAGAGAGAAAGATCGAATTGTGAGCGATTGTAAACTGAAGGCCGATGGTTGCTATTTATAGTTCTGATCGTCCACCTTGTCGCGCCCTGCGTAAGCCGAAGACCTAGTCTTCAAGGCCCGCGAGAACAACTAGGGTAGGCCCTAGCTTGGCTGACTCAAACACTAGACCCAACACGTTTATGACACGTGGCGGCACCGGGCTACTCCTGGTGGCCTAACTGTCGCGCCCCGCGAAGAAAACAGAAGTGGGCTTCGCGGCCCGCGAGCGCCCCTCAAAATCTGGTTTTATTTAATTTTTACAAAATTAAAGTATTTAGGGCCAAATCTCGTATATGGGGTGTATTTTAGAACGTATAGGGACGTTCTAAATATTTTAGGAGGGTCGGAATTTATTTAGGAGGGTTGTTATTGATGGTGTAGTTGATATCATAGTCTAATAGATGATGATGATAGGAAGATTTTGATAAATGTTGTTTTGTTGGTGGTAAAGGGGTGGGCCGTGGTGGTTTGGCAGGTGGTGTGACGTGTTGTCGTAGTCACACGCAAATTTAATCCAAATACAACTAATAGATAGTAGCAAGTGGGTATCGAACACATGGAGTTTGTGGAAAGTATGTAGATTATGTAGTTTTGTACTTAACTAAAATTAAACTAAATTTGCAGAAATTAAAATTCACGATTGATTGTTTGATTTTTAAGAACTAAATTACTAAACGAATTGCAAATCAAGATTGGCTGTTAAACAAATTAAGAGATAATGACCATCTTAGGTTCCGGTTTCCGTTAACAATTGTGCCTAAATCCAACTAGAAAGAGTTACATAGACATAACTCATGCATAAACGTTTGTTGTGATAAAAGGGAACTAATTACTCGGATTAGATAAACACGAGGTTGTTACCCTATGACCAATTAACCGATATCCAACCCTAACTCCTCCCGTGATATCTCGATTGTCAACGACACCAAGAACGTACGGTTTAGACTAAGATCAAAACATCCATTAACAATTTACAATCAAACATTCATGCACCATAACAAACATAGCAAACAAACCAAGTTCATTATTCTAGAAATAAGGATAAACACACAAAAGTCATAAAGAAACCTTCACCTAAGATGATCACCGAAAGTTCATAACATCAAGATTGAAGTTCATACGAATTGAAAGACAAAACGAAATGTTAGAAATTGTTCACAAACACTATCACAAGCTGAAAATCGCCCCTAGAACTCTGAGAAACGTCTCCAATGATGAGATATCCCAAAAGACACTTGAAAACGGTATTAAAAAGTGCAGTTACAAGTTTTGCGTCAGGGTCTACCGTAAATTACGGTAGGTACCGTAATTTACGGTAGCTCTCATGTTGATACACTACCAATCTACTGGATTACGGTGGCATTTTCAACATTCGGGGGCTACCGTAAATTACGGTTGCCACCGTAATTTACGGTGGACCCCTGAAATCTCTCCTTTGTTCTTCTCTCCAATCCTTTTGTAATCCGCCCCAATCCATTCCCTTCCAAAGCAGCGTTTTCCTTCGTTTTAAGCTCCAAACGCACCTGAAACACAAACAACTGTAGTTATCTAATTCAAGACAATTACATGATTAAATGAGGGATTAACTCATCTTTTAACACACTTAAGGGTTGTCCCATGGACCACCCATCACATCCCTACACTTAATCGTTGCTTGCCCCCAAGCAACCCATCAAAAACCATTTTCAAGTGCACACAAGCGATCAACAAAAACCAAGCAAAAACATGTCATCCTTTTACTAACCTTTTTCTAACACCCAAGCAACACACCCCTCACTATATCTCTCCTCTCGGTAACAAGTAAGCACTAGCAAAGATATGCTAGACACACAAAAGGCAAACATGCGATCGTACAACTATACGCTTGTACCTAAATCGGTCCTCCACCTAACAAGTACCAAAACATGAATGCAAATCAAAGGGACTTGAAGGTTGTAACGTGTCTAGGCATACGGGTAGGAAATGGACATATATATGTAGTAGCGAATGACTTAACCCGGTCTTCTTATTACACATTTAAGCAAATAAAACAAAACATAAACAACTATATACAACTAACTCATGCATCATTTTTTTTTTCATTGGGTTTTCACTTTTTTTACACAGAACATCAACCACACATAACAAAAATAGACACAACTAAAACAAACTACTAACACTACAAGATCGGGTCAAATCGGGTAAAATTTTGGGGAACTAGGTATGGGTTAACAAATGATCGGCTTTAGGCTCAAAATGAGCAACTAAATGTCCAAACCCCCGCCCCTCTCACTACTAAGCTCATATATATAATTTATGAGGTCCAACCCCCCAAATCCCACACTCGCACACGTCATGACGAGGCTACCTAAATGCCCTTATCCTATCCACATTCATGTTTCGCTAAGGCCTCAAACCGTATTCAAGCACAAGTTCTAATGCACCCCCACCCGTTGCCACTCTCATCAAAGATAAGCATTATTTATTTACATTTGTGTCTTCAACTCTCACCAAGAAAAAGGGTAATTAAGGGTTGTCGGTGTGTCACTCGGGGTGAGTACAAAGTGTTCAAATTCCAACAATGTTTCGCTCGATTTAAAAATTTTTAAAACCATCAAAATTTCCCCCCCATCCCCATACTTGGGATACATTAACCCCAATGTATGGTTTTGGAAGGAAGCGATCGCTAAAAAAAACATTCAACATCAATAAAAGCTCAAACACTCAAACCCCAAATTTCTTTTTGTTCTTTTTCATTTTATATTTTTTTATAAAAACACATTAACACCACCAGACTAGCACAACCCGACACATAACATCAAAAACCAATACACCACCCATCCTCCCAACCATGAACATAAGCAAACAAATATCTACAAAAATGTACAAGAAAAAGCACCACCTGGCTAGTAGTAACGCGGCTGAGGAGGCCCGAAGATGGAAGTCATCATCTCCGAAAATTCTCCAAAAGCAAACGAGTCGCTTCCACTACCACTTCCTCTTTGTTGTGGGTCGCCATACTGTTGATCTTGTCGGGGGTTCACCATTGCGAATGATGTAGCGGCAGTGTCGGATATGAAACGCTACCATCATAAGGTGGCAATGACACATAATCCACCGGAGGTGGATCCACAACTACCGGCCGCCCCGTATGCCTATCAGCGTGCATACGCCTGTTTTGATCATCAACATACCTATTGTTTATTTCTTGCTCAAAGGCGTAAGCGTGAGTGCGGTTCCATGACTCCTGTCGATCAAAGCTATGCTTCAGCGCTCGCTCCATACTCGCCCCCATCCATGTTTGATGATCAAAAAATGTTTACTCGGACCCCGACCAAGTATCAAATACCGATGATGGTGGGCGTTGATTTTCAATAACCTCTTGCATGGTTCCTTGATATGCCCAATTCGGCTCGTAGGAGCGCTCCGTGTAATCAAAGAATCCCCCACCACGCACATGACCTCCTTGGTCCACATTCATATGCTCACCATGCGGTTCATCGTCATAGTCTTCATCCCCACTTCGGGGCTCATCATCGCTCTCTGGCTCATCCTCCTAGCCCGGTAATAACGCTCTCACATCAACCTTCAAAGCACACCACCTTTGACCTTCTGAATTTAACTAATGATACCTTTCCGATTCATCATAAGTCCACCCAACTCCCATTCTTCGAATGTCAAAAGGCTTATGCCTCTTCAACGCACCCTTATCATCCGGTGTAATAGCTTTAAACATTTTAAGCAACCCCGTGATTATACGACAATAAGGGATAATGTTTCTTCCAACTTTGTTCCGGCAAATCCACACAATGTTTATCACCAAGTATCGGAACGGGAAACGGGGTGACCCATGAAGCAAAGAGTAGAGAATGGGCACCTCGGGAAACCTAACTTCTTGCTTATCCCCTCTCCTTGGGATCACATTGTAGATGCAAATCACAAGAAACAATTTCGCCTCAATTTTCAAATTTCTTCTAAAAAGCGTGCCATGATAAGTACCCGGTAAAAACAACGCTTCCAACATGTTGTTCCATCTTGGGTGAGCTTCCAGCTTGAGAAGCAAATCATCGAGACTTGGGATCATATAATCTCGTGCAGGCAAACTATCATACTTTGCTAACTTCCTCAACGTGTCAAATGACATCTCCACTTCTATCCCATTCACTATATCGGTTAGCTTCATTTGAGATGGCTTACTATACTTGTTACATGTTAGAGTGGCCATCCACTCCTGAATTTCGTCCTTGAACAAGTTCTTGTTATCCCTATCATAACAGTTTAACTCTGCCTCCCAACCCAAAGCACAGAACCTTGCAAACACATTGAAAGGACCAAACTCCACCTCCCTAACTTCTTTTTCATAAATGAACACAGCCGCCTTGTCTTTCAAATGATTTATACGGTCATTGAACAATGTTGGCTGCCACTCTATCGGTTGGTCATCTAATGGACCCGCTTCCCATTTCGGCTTGTCCGCCGGGTCTAACTCTATCTCTTCCTCTTCATCACTATCATCATCTCTTCCGAGATATCTCCGCTTCTTTGGTTGACTCTCCGCTGGCTGGCTTGATGATCCAGCATGCTCTTTTCCTTTTCGACCCATGTCCCTACACATCACAATCACAACACACAACCAAACAAACAAAAATCAGTCCCCTTTATCAAAAAATCCCAACACTTGCTTGTAACTATGGTTGTAGATGCTAATTAACACAAAGTTTCATATGATATTTTCACAAAATTTGGGCATGGTGCCTCTATAATGTAAAGGTTCCCAAAAGTTCAAAATTTTAGCATCAACCTATATCTACAACCATAACAATCTTTCAACTAACAATTTTCATGACATAAACTAAGAACAAGCAAGTGTGTATGTAACAAGTAGAACAATAACCTTCAACTTCATAATGCATCATTAAAAAGAAAGTGAAAACATCACATACCTTGAGTTGTAGATGCAAGAACACAAAGAAAAACAAAAGCTTCAAAAACCCCCAAAATTTTGGCACCTACGGTTTCAAAATCGGACAAGAAAATAAGGCCTGCTTCCAAATCTCTACCCAAAATCAGAAAGCTTGTGAAATTTTAGTCAAGTTAGACCTAAAATTCATCCGATTTGGCCAAGAATTGAGAAAGATATGAGGATTTGAAGGTTTGAAGGATGTGGGGTTCTAATGGATTTTGTGTGGGGAAGATGATAATAATAGATGATATGTGTGGTTGGGAAGATATGCAGGAAACGAATGGGTAGGGTTAATTGCATGTGATTTATATATTTTTTTTTATGTAAACCGTAACCTGCAGCGACCCCCAAACTGCTAGAGGCTACCGTAATTTATGGTAGGCCTTGGCAAAAAGTTCCCAGCGTAAGACAGTAAAGAACCAGCGTAAAGGTATAAATTTCCCAGGGCTACCGTAAATTACGGTACCCACCGTAAATTACGGTAGGCCCTGGGAGTGTATTCTTCACCCAAAAACTTGCAATTTAGTGTTGTTTTTTTTATATTTTTCAAAAAACATGGAAATTTACCCTACCCCCTCGAAAAACCCGTGTTGTCCTCAACACTATGTTAGAACCATTCATACGAACGTCCCCACACTTGTTTCAAACACAAGTTTCAAGCGGATATGGCATTTGTTCAAAACAAACAAAACAAAACAAACAAAATAAACTAACTATGTACACTACCAAACCTGGGCCTCTTACGGTTGTTCTTCGTCCACCGGGCATAGGATGTAGCCCACTTTGTTAAGCTCCGAATTGTTGATGTCGTTTCCTTCCAAGTATGGTTTTAACCTATGTCCGTTCACCGTTTGTTGCTTGTTGGTGTGAATATCTTGTATATCAACGTCACCAAATCTACCGACTCGCCTAATGACATATGGGCCCATCCAAGGTTCGCTTCTTGATTTTCGCGTCATGAACCTTTTTAAGCTTATCCTTGTATGCCGATGCATACTCATAAGCTTCGTCTCGAATTTCTTCTATCTCACTTAATTGCAACTTCCGCATCTTTCCCGCTTCATCATAATCCGCGTTCACCGTTTTAATTCCCCAATGCGCCCGATGAGCTAACTCCATTGGTAAGTGACATCCCTTCCCATACACCATTCGGTAGGGCGTTTTACCAATTGGAGTTTTGTAGGCCGTCCGATATGCCCACAATGCATCATCTAGTTTACTTGACCAATCCTTTCTATCCGTTCAAACCATCTTCATGAGAATTTCTTTAATTTGACGGTTGGACACTTCGACTTGTCCATTAGTTTGTGGATGATATGGTGTAACGATCCGGTGGTTCACGTTGTACCGCTTCAACAATTTTCCAAAGTTAAATTTTTTGAAATGCGACCCGCCATCACTAATGATAACCCTTGGAATACCAAAACAAGCAAAAATGTTGGATTGAACGAATTTGCACACAACCGAATGATCATTTGTTCTTGTAGGAATAGCTTCAATCCATTTTGAGACACAATCCACCGCCACTAAGATGTATAAAAACCCATTTGAACTCGGGAAGGGACCTATAAAGTCAATGCCCCACACATCGAATATTTCAACCACAAAAATTGGTTGCAAAGGCATCTCGTCCCTCTCTGAAATACTTCCCATCTTTTGGCAGTTCACACAATTCCTAGCAGACTCATATGCATCCTTAAAAATTGTGGGCCAATAAAACCCACATGTAAGCACCCGGTAGCCCATTTTATGGCCACTAAAATGACCCCCACAAGCGGATGAATGGGCATGCGTCAAAATCTCCAATACTTCTGTCTCGGGCACACACCTTCGAATGACTTGATCGGGCCCAATCTTGAAAAGGTCTGGCTCATTCCAAATATATTACTTCACTTGGACCATGAATTGTTGCCTTCTTTTCTTGGTCCAATGACTTGGGATTGCACCCGTAGCCAAGTAATTCACATAATGGGCATACCACGGTGCAACGAAGGTAGATACGGCCAACAATTGCTCATCGGGAAACTGTTCGTTTATCTCACTCAAATCATCAACCCCTTCCACTGGAATTCGAGATAAGTGATCCGCCACTACGTTTTCACTTCCCTTTTTATCCTGAATTTCTAAATCAAATTCTTGCAACAATAACACCCAACGGATCAAACGGGGCTTTGCATCTTTCTTCTCCATCAAATACCGAACCGCACTATGGTTCGAGTACATAATCACTTTACTTCCCCATATGTAAGACCAGAATTTTCCAAAGCATACACCACCGCTAATAACTCCTTTTCGGTTGTGGTGTAATTCAGTTGCGCTTCGGACAATGTCTTGCTTGCATAGTAAATCACCACCGACTTTTTATCGGTTCGTTGACCCAAAACCGAACCAATTGTTGTGTCGCTTGCGTCACACATGATCTCAAATGGCTTCGACCAATCCGGCGGTTGCAAGATGGGAGCTTTTACCACGTGTTCCTTCAAAATATTAAAAGCTTGCAAACATTCATTAGTAAAGTCAAAGGGAACATCTCTTAATAACAAATTGCACAAAGGTCTAGTAATGACACTAAAACCTTTAATGAAACGTCGGTAAAAACCCGTGTGTCCCAAAAATGACCTTACCCCTTTCACATTTTTCGGTGGAGGCAAAGACGATATTACTCGTATTTTTGCCTTATCCACTTCCATTCCCCTCTCCGAAATAACATGGCCTAACACAATACCCTCTTACGCCATGAATTGACTTTTCTCCCAACTAAGCACCAAATTTTTCTCGACACATCTTTTTAAAACTTTTTGCAACTCGTCGAGACAAGATTCAAAACTAGTGCCAAAAATGGAAAAGTCATCCATAAACACCTCAAGCGACTCTCCAACCATGTCCGAGGATATACTCATCATACATCGTTGGAAAGTTGCCGGTGCATTACACAAGCCAAATGGCATTCGTCTAAAGGCAAAAGTGCCATATGGACAGGTGAAGGTGGTCTTGTGTTGGTCATCCGGGTGAATTGCAATTTGATTGTAACCCGAGTACCCATCCAAAAAGCAGTAATATTTTTTACCTGATAATTTCTCAATAATTTAGTCAATGAAAGGTAGTGGGAAATGGTCCTTAGAAGTGGCGGCATTCAACTTTCGGTAATCAATACAAACATGCCACCCAGTGACCGGTCGGGTGGCTATTTGTTCACCATTTTCATTTTTAATAACTTGAATGTCGGCCTTTTTAGGCACCACTTGGGTAGGACTCACCCAAGCACTATCCGAGATAGGATAGATAATTCTCGCATCTAACCACTTAATTACCTCCTTTTTACCACTTCTCATAGATTCGGGTTCAATCTTCTTTGTGCCTCCCTTGTTGGTTTTGCATCTTCGGTGGTGATGATTTTGTGCATAACGATCGATGGACTAATTCCTTTCAAGTCGGCAATCGTCCACCCTATAGCTCATTTGTTCGCCTTCAAAACTTCCAATAAAGCTTGCTCTTATGCCATCTCCAAATTAGAGGCAATAATGACCGGTAAAGTGCCATTATCCCCTAAGAATGCATACTTCAAATGGCTTGGCAAGTCTTTTAGCTCCAATTTCGGTGGTTCCTCCAAAGATGGTTTGGTACCCGAATTGATTTCCACCGACAAGCTTTCAAACTGATGGGTCCATGGCGGTAGACCCTCCTTTAATGCCATAGCATCTTGCATTTCTTCTTCAACCTTTAGTGCACAAGCATATACCTATTCATAAAAATCACAAACACACATATCCATACTATCCTCCTCATACTCATGCAGGTTGCATCCGTCGACTAAATCTGCCATAAAACACTCATCAACACCAATAGAATTAGAATTGTTAGTAAACACATTCAATCTCATTTTTCTATTTCCGAATGTCATGTTGACCGTACCAAATCGACAATCAATCACGGCATGTGCAGTGCTCAAAAATGGCCGACCCAAAATAACATTTTGTTGTTGTTTCGGGTCCGCAGATGAGTAGTCTAAGACTAAAAAGTCAACCGGGTAATAAAACTCATCGATTTTCACTATGACATCTTGAACCATCCCTCGAGGTAGCTTATGAGACAAATCGGCTAAAACAACTGTTGTCTCCACCCTTGCTAATGGACCAAAATCATATTGGTCATATAAACCCCCTGGTAAAATGCTCACTCCGGCTCCAAGATCTAACAACGCCTTTGACATTTTTTGTGTGCATAATTCTTTTAAAAATTTAGCGTAAGCGGGCACTTGCTTTATTGCATCGAGTAACGGGAGGTTAACTTTTACTTTTTAAAAATGTCCCACAACTCCTCTTTTTGGGGGCCCCTTGTTGAAATAAAGTTTTTCCTACCCGGGTCAAGTAGAGCCGATGGAAATGGGACTTGATTCGGCTCCCCTTCATCTTTTTTATCTTTTAGAATTTCACCCATCCCCGGTTTTTCAACATTAGCCTCCTTAGACACACTAGGTGGTGAAACTTCATCCTCATCACTTTCATTACCCGCAATATCCTCAACCACCCCATCAACCAAACCCGGTGACAAGTTTGCTTTAAATTCTTTTCCACTTCTTAAAACACTAACATGGTTGATATTAATATTACGTGATGAGCTATGGGAAGGATTTACCATGGTGTCGCTAGGAAGTTGACCTTTCGTTTTTCTTCAACTCCGCCACCTCGGTTGCTAGTTGACCCATTTGAGTTGTTAGTGTTTGAATGCTCTTGTCACGAACCTCATCCTTTTGCATCCGGACTTCATCAAGTTGATTCCTTTTTTGCATGTCTTGTTGCATAACCCGAAGCATATCCATAACCTCATTCTCACTTGATGAAATTTGACCCGAAGAACCACTTTGACCACCCGATTGTTGAAATTGCCCTTGGTAGCAAAAATTGTTTCCACCCCGATAATTACCTTGGTTGTATTGTTGACGAGGAGCGAAATTACTTTGAACTCCTTGGAAATTTGGGTTAGCTTGGTTCGCCGGATTCCCATAACGGAAATTAGGATGATTTCTTAGCCCGGGGTGGTATGTGTTCGAATTCATGTTAAAGTTTCGACCACCCCCTTGAATAGCATTCACCTCTTCCACTTGCTCCTCAACCACTCCTACCAAACATACTTCCGCCGTGTGGCCTATTTCATTAAAATTAGTGCACACATTGTACACTTGATTCGTAGTTTGCACACCTCCATTCTCTACCCCATGAACTTGGGGCCTTGTAATAACATGCCTTGCTCGTCTCGAAGATTGAGCCTTCCTTTTTGAGGTAACCGCCATTTTCTCTAAAAATTGACAATCATCATGCTCAAAATTTGTACCAAACGTACCGTTAGTGATTGACATTAAGTCGCGAGCATCCTCCGAACTCAACCCCTCATGAAACACATTCAACAATTCCCAAAGTTGTATACCATGATGAGGGAAATTTTTCAACATCATGTTGAACCTTTCGAAAGCCTCATGAAACATCTCTCCCGGTTGTTGTTGAAAGCTTCTCAAGCTTCTCCTTTCATCATTTGTCTTTTGGGACGTGTAGAACTCTTCTAAGAAAATTTGTTACATGTCCGCCCATGTATAATTCGACGCGGAGGGCAAAGTATGAAACCATCTTTTTGCTTTATCTTCCAAAGAAAATTGGAAGAGAAGCAGCTTGACATCGTCCGATGAAAACCCTTGACCTCCAACAGTGTTGCATATGGAGTCATATGTCTCCAAATGAAAGTAAGGTTCTTCCGTTGCTAACCCCTTAAACTTTGGAAAACTTTGGAGTGCGGTCGTTCTAACCTCAAAGGTCCTTCCATCCGGGTGATGAGGAATCACTTGTCACGACTCCCGTACCAGTTTTACCCGGTCCAGGAGTCGCGGGACAGAAACTCGTGGTATTAAGGAGTTGACAGCGGAAGATTCAACAGGATCTTTTAAACTTGAAAATGCCCGATTATTTTATTTCATAATTCGGGATAAACCCCGTAATTTACAATAGAGGAATTTTACGAGGAAATTCCCTGATTTATAAAACATGTTTATTTATTTTAACTGAGCCACCTCTTCAAGCTTCCTAGTGCTCCGTAGCACGTTTTCATTGATTTACAGCAGGTCGCCTGAAACATGTTTTGAAAATATTTTATCAGCGGGGAAATACTGGCGAGTCACTCAAATTTAATAAAACGACACATAGTTATAAATTACAGCATAAGAGCGATTACAATGGCTTCTATCTTATTTTTATCTGGCGCCGTGTCACCTACTGGTGACGATGGTCATACCACTATTGGGTCCTTTCACCCAAGTAGTGATGATTATCACTGTTAGGATTTATTAGCTTAACTGTGAGAAATTTAGTAATATGCACAATACCCCACTAGCCAGTGATTTAAGATAACCATGACTTAATCCCTGTAATTATAACCTTTGAAAATAATTGGAGTATTGTAAAACACTTTTGATAAAAGAGAATGACTCACTTTGCAGATTTAAACGGGCAGAGTTTAGCTTACTGATTAGCCTTGTAACCTAATTTAAATAACAATGCACACGAACTAGGTTAGTAACTAATACAACATTTACAATAACTCACGAGATTAAAACCCTCACAACGAATGACAAAGTGCAATACTTAAACATCCATTGAATTCACGACGAATGACAAAGTATGGCCCTAATGCGGGCAACACTTACACATCCATTGGATAGTTTCAATCGATCGGACATTGAATCATAGTAGTGATCGAGTTATTACCCTGTTATCGCAGCAGAGGTTCGGGATTATAACTACCTTTGAACAAAACAACGTATAAGTGAGTGTACGTAACGAAATTTAACGTTGAAACATGAAAACTGATCAAGTCCCAGGCCAGGGGCTTTATAGCCTGGATTGGAACCTCCCGCGGAGGGTTCCTCTACCCTTGTTACGAGTCGCGGGGCATACCCCCTAGCCTAGGGTAGCCTCGTGTCTTGTGTAGCCTTGGTGAGTCGGAATTTTTTGTAAATACGTGTTTTATAACCGTTTTCGAAGGATAAACATAATTAGGGAATACCCCCTTGAGTTTTAGGGGGCCCTGATCCTAGTTCCAACTATTCTGAAAGTTTTAGAGGTCAGGTAATATTTCTTGGGGGTCTCAATTAGGGTTTCCTTTTGGACAAAAATAGAATAAGAAATAGATATTTTTACGAGAGTTGTTACATCCTCCCCACCTTATTAAAATCTCGTCCTCGAGATTTACTGGAACAAGTAGGGATATTTTCGCTTCATCTCTGATTCCAACTCCCTAGTGTATTCAGGTCCTCTCTTAGAATCCCACTTAACATTGACCGGTACGAGTCTTTTATGTTTGAGAAACTTGACCTTTCTGTCTTCTATCTGTAGTGGCTTCTCAACAAATTTTAATTTTTCATTTACCTCTATATCTTGAAGAGGTACTACCAATGATTCGTCAGATAGACATTTTTTGAGGGTGGATACATGAAACACGTCATGTACTCCAGCTAACTCTTCTGGTAGTTGTAAGCGATAAGCAACTAGTCCTATTCGTTGTATTACTGGGAAAGGTCCTACGTACCTTGGACTTAGCTTTCCTTTCTTACCGAATCATACTACTCCTTTCCAAGGAGAAACTTTTAAGAGTACCATGTCTCCAACTTGAAATTTCAAAGGCTTACGCCTGTTGTCTGCATAACTCTTCTGACGATCTCGAGCAGTTTTCAGTCTTTCCTTGATTTGAGTGATCTTGTCGGTGGTCTCTTGCACAATTTTAGGACCTGATAATTGACTTTCTCCTATCTCTGCCCAGCAGACTGGAGTTCTGCATTTTCGTCCGTATAATGCTTCGAATGGGGCAGCTTCAATACTTGAGTGATAACTATTGTTATAGGAGAATTCAATTAAGGGTAGGTGGTCATCCCAATTTCCACCAAAATCTATCACACATGCCCTAAGCATGTCCTCCAGAGTTTGGATCGTCCTTTCACTTTGTCCGTCTGTTTGAGGATGGTATGCAGTGCTTAGATTTAGTCGAGTTCCCATGGCTTCTTGGAAACTTGTCCAGAAGTGGGAAGTGAAACGACTATCCCTATCCGATACAATGGAGAGTGGGACTCCATGTAATGATACGACTTCATCTACATACAACTTTGCCAATCTTTCCATGCTAAAGGTTTCTTTCATGGGTAGAAAATGAGCTGATTTGGTTAATCGATCCACAATTACCTAAATTGCATCATTGCCTTTTCTGGTTTTGGACAACTTAGTAACAAAGTCCATTGTTATGAGTGCCCATTTCCATACAGGCATTTCTAATTGTTGAAGTAGACCTGAGGGTTTCTGGTGTTCTGCCTTAACTTGTGAACAAGTAAGACATTTAGAAACATATCTAGCTATATCCTTTTTCATTCCTATCCACCAGAAGTTATTTCTTAAATCTTGGTACATCTTATTATTTCTAGGGTGCATGGTATACCTAGATTTATGGGCTTCATCTAAAATCTTATTTCTTAACTCTCCTTGCTTAGGTACCCAAATCCTTTTCTTATGGAATCTCCAAATTCCATCAGTCCCTTGCTCTAATTCCTTTATTCGTCCTTTCATTCCTTCAGCATCATCCTTGATCGCTGTGGCCTGAATATTTTTCAGTTGTTCTATTAAGTCTAATTGTAAACTTAATCTAAGAGCACGAACTCATCGTTGCTTCTCATGATACTTACGACTTAAAGCATCAGCAACTACATTTGCTTTTCCTTCATGATATTGAATATCACAGTCATAGTCACTTAAGATTTCCATCCATCTCTTTTGCCTCATGTTCAATTCTTTTTGCCCAAATATGTATCTTAAGATCTTATGATCTGTATAGACAGTAAACTTACTTCCATACAAATAGTGTCTCCAAATCTTAAGGGAAAAAATTATTGCTCCTAATTCTAAGTCATGTGTCGTATAGTTTTCTTCGTGGTTTTTCAATTGTCTTGAGGCATACGTAATTACCTTCTTGCGTTGCATTAATACACATCCTAATCCTAGCTTAGAAGCATCATAGTAGACTTCAAAATCTTTTTGTTCCTTCTGGTAAGGCAAGAATTGGGGTGTTGGTTAACCTTTGCTTTAAAATTCTAAAAGCCTCTTCTTGCTCAGGTCCCCATTCAAACTTAACTGTTTTACAAGTTAGCTTAGTTAATGGCACGGATATTTTAGAAAAAATCCTTAATAAAGCGCCTATAATATCCAAGCTAAGCCTAGAAAACTTCTAAGTTCCGTAGCTGATTGCGAGACCTTCCATTTAGTGATTGCTTCTATCTTAGTGGGATCTACGTGAATGCCTTCGTGATTCACCATGTGACCTAAAAATTGCACTTCTTGCAGCCAAAATTCACACTTCAAGAATTTGGCGTAAAGCTTTTCTTTTCTTAACAAAGTTAAGAGTGCATGCAAGTGCTGACAGTGCCTTTCCTGACTTTTGGAATAAATGAGTATATCGTCGATGAAGACAATTACGAATTTATCCAGGTACGGTTTACAGATCCTATTCATCATGTCCATAAATGCTGCTGGAGCATTCGTTAACCCAAAGGGCATGACTGTAAACTCGTAATGACCATACCTAGTTCTGAAAGCAGTTTTAGGTATGTCTTCTTCTTGTACCTTCAATTGATGATATCCGGAGCGTAAATCTATCTTAGAAAAGTATCTAGCTCCTTCAAGTTGATCGAAAAGATCATCAATCCTAGGTAATGGGTATCGATTCTTAATTGCAACCTTATTCAATTCCTTATAATCGATACACATTCTCATTGAACCATCTTTCTTCTTTACAAACAACACTGGAGCTCCCCACGGGGATGAACTAGGTTGTATGAATCCTTTGCTTAGTGTTGGACCGGTTTGTGACCACGAAAAGTCAGTTAAGGTAGTTCATCTTCGCATATAAAGGCGGAATCAATATACACGAAGTTACAACAGCTTTTCCTTTCAATTTCCTTCTTTATTGATGCTTTTTGAATCGATTTTGACAGAGTTTCATCTCCTAGCACAAGACAAGATTTCGCTCCAAGTTCTGAATTAATTAACTGATTTTGCTTATGATGACTATTTATAGACCAGCTGATTTCGCTCCAATGTCATGACACATAAGAGAAATCCCCTGCTAATCCTATAAACGAAACCCCTAAAGACCTATAAGCGAAATCACCTATCTATTACATACACATGAGCGAAATAGCATTACTAAACCCTAATTTGACTTACAAGCTCCTATTTCATCTTATCTTGACCTAAGACTCAATGAAAACGTAGTCAACAGACATTTCATGCACCAACAGACTCCCCCTTGGATGTTGACGAAGTCTTCAGCTCCGAGTCTTGGTCTTTTCTCCAACTCTGTCTTAACATCTTAAACATTCTATCTTCACAGGTTTAGGATCACAACCTAGCTCCATCTTCAAACTCCCCTTTGACTGTTGATCCAGACTCCCCCTTTCACAAACTCCCCCTCTCAATATGCTAGAATCTGAGGTCTTTATCTGGTTCAAGCTTTGACAATTAGCTTCCGTGGGAATGATGAAGTCCAAAACCTGTGTCTCAAACATTAATCATTACAAACTATCTTTTCAACAATAAATCATAAACTCAATCAGTTTTAGAAATCCACTCAAGTATTCAGGTCCAAGTTAATGACCCTGATTACTTAATTAATCTACCAAGTTCAATTTAATGACCTTGGATGATCATTTGACGAATCAAACTGATTTTAAAAACAACAATTTACACATTTTCTGAAAATAACAAGTATCAAGTTAATGAACTTGTTTTAACTTTCTCTATAAAACAAACTTCATCAAGATAAGCTCTCCTCATTCTTCAGTCCAGAATCTCCTGCATCTGCTTCAATCATCTGAGAATCCAACAATCAACTCTCTACTTTGGTTTGACAAAAATAAAGCAGAAATAAAATCTTTTTGGATTTTACAAAGTGTTCTAAACTAAGAAATAAATACAGAAAACTTAAATTGCAGAAAGTAAACAAAGTAAACTATATACAAACTTATTTTTTGGCGAGCATGTCAGGGAATCATATCAGCTATCAGACAAATTACAAGTACCGTTAAGCTTCACTTCATACTCAGACTTAAATAATTCACCTCGATTGTCGATATACTGATCCATCTTAAATTCTCACACACATTTCAATTTACTCAGGATACGATTTAGATGTTTTATGAACTTAGCTCATTCATGTGTCCCACCTCTTGAATATACTCCCGTATCCAGAATCCCAATATTCAGTCTTACAGGTGAGTATACTACAATGATATCTGTACATAAATTAGGTAATGCGAGGGCCGAGGGATCTCAGGTCGATACTTCCGTATACACAGAGAGATATCAGCTTCGACTTTACGGTATGTCCCCTTTAGAGGATCTTTTAGCTACAACAGCAACGACTATCAATTTTATTGTTTCATCTGCATGCTGAGGGTTTATGCTATGTTTCAAGCATTTGATAAAAAGTATTATCCAAGGACTAGGTCAGAACTTCCATTCAGCAGAAGTCCTAGAATAATACCCCAGACATCATTGAGTATAAAAACCTAGTATATCAGAATACGAGACCTTTCAAACGGGATTTCAGGGGTTACCTATATATCCAAGTAGTGTTCCCCACGAATTTCACAAGTTTGAAATTTTAAGTTTATATCCCGAATAAATCTACTAAATGTGCAAAAACCTATCGACACATCATTAGTGAGACTGTTTAACTCATTTAAACTTTACAAATCTTTAGCATACTGTAATTGTCTAGCCGATGTACTATCATTTTCCCTATATACACAAGCTCTTTTTCAGATTTTATATTGTTTTTGAATTTTGAAATTTTATCATGTTTTTGTATTTTTTCATTTTTTACTGTTTTTGTATTTTCTGAAAAAAAAAATATCTATATACAAATATCTACTCCCCCTAAATACCAAAACAAGTAAAAAATCGACAAACCATTGCAGATTGTTTCTCGTCTTCATCCGCAACAGTACTCTCATCAACGCCCACAATTCCATCCAACACCGAAAGAAGCTTTATACCATTCAGTTTTAACAAATATTTAAACCGATTTTTATCAAAAGCTTTGGTATGTAAATCAGCTTTCTGTTCGTCTGTGTGGATTTTCTCAATTCGTATCAACTTTTTCTCGAAACAATCACGAATAAAGTGATAACGAATTTATATGTGTTTAGTTTTAGCGTGATGTACTGGATTCTTTGTTATATTTATAGCTGCCTCATTATCAACAAAAAGAGGTGTGTTAAGAAACTGCAAACCGTAGTCGTTCATCTGTTGCTGTATCCACAGGATCTGAGAGCAGCAACTGCTAGCAGAAACATACTCCGCTTCACATGTAGATAACGCCACAGACGTTTGTTTCTTACACTGCCAGGTAACTAATCTAGGTCCAAAGAACTGGCATCCTGCAGTTGTTGATTTTGAATTGACTTTGCAGCATCCAAAATCCGAATCGGAATACCCTTCAAGCGTAAAATCGCCTTTCCTAGGATACCACAACCCCAATGAAGGAGTTCCTTTCAGGTAGCGCAATATCCTTTTCACAATAATCATGTGCGATGCTCTCGGGTTAGATTGATATCTTGCTGTGAGGCACGTTGGGTACATGATATCAGGACGTGAAGCTGTTAAGTACATCAAAGAACCTATCATGGAACGGTAGAAAGTTTCATCAGCCCTGTCTCCGGTGAGATCTGGGTGAGTCCCATGATTTGTTGCAAGTGGGGTAGCAGTTGGAGTAGAACTTGACATCCCAAATTTCTCTAGAATATCACGAACGTACTTTGTCTGGTGAATAAAAATTCCCTCAGGAAGTTGTTCAACTTGTAGACCCAGAAAGAATTTCATCTCCCCCATTGATGACATTTCGAACTTTTGCTTCATCACTGATTCAAAGTCTTTGCACAGACTTTCATTTGTTGACCCAAAAATTATATCGTCCACATAAATCTGAACTATCAGAAGATGACCGTCTACCTCTTTAGTGAAGAGAGTGGCATCCACTTTTCCACGAATGAACTTGTTGGCTAGTAGGTGTTGAGACAAAGTCTCGTACCAAGCTCTCGGGGCCTGGTGTAAACCATACAGCGCTTTGTCCAATAAGTAGACCTTGTTTTTGTGGATTGGGTCGGTGAAGCCCGGCGTCTGTCCGACATTGTAGGACCGAGTTTCGTGACCGAAACCGTGATTCGTGTGAGATCGGTTCAAGACGTGAGAGATTAGAGATAATAAACAAACAACTTTGTATTAATCCGGTAGTATAACATTACAAATCGGCCCGATTACAAGATAACCGAACTAATACCAAAGGAGTACACATCCGGGGAGAGACCAAGTGGTGATCTCTCCCGGTGAGGTCTCAAACCTCCTAAACTCTCCTAGTGTTGCAAATGGCAAGGGTTTTCTATTTATAGTCACACCCCTTGTCTTGCAAACACACACGGTCAACCGAATAACCCTCTCGTTTGACCACTTCAAACGAGCGGGTCTATACACGTTCGATAGACCGTTTCACTAACTATTACAAATTCAGCGTAAAATAAAACTAATCTATTCGACAAGCATCGGACACAAAATCTGCATCAACAAATTCCCCCTTGTCCGTTGCTGTCGAATGCTGAAAATGCAACTGCAATCGATCTTCAGTCAAGTATTCATCTCCTCTGTGTTAACAAATTCCTCCTTGACCGATGATCCAGGTAAGTAGTATCTTGACGCTCCTTGTATAATATTTCCCCCTTAAAGTACGCGTATCCGTGTTGGGTGTTGTGCAATTTCCTCAATTGACCGATCTTCCGCTGATCTTCCAATACTCCAACCGGCATTTGATAAGGGTTCCAATCTTTAAGAACTACATCAAGTCTTGATCTTGTCATAAGAACTCTATTTCATACAAGCATACTACATTGATAGAGATTTCTGGTGAACTGTCTTCTGTAAACCGTCTTTGTGGAATCGACCAAGTAATGCACTTTAATCTTCAGCATCAACACTCAGGAAAGTCAGCTAGACCAAGTGTATCCCTTGCAAGCTCAACCAGCATGCTTAGTTGAACTACATCCAGATCTCATTGTTTCGCCTTTGTGAAGTTGACCACGTAATGCACTACGGATCTTCAGCATCAGTACTCAGGAAGTCAGCTAGACCAAGTACATCGTTTGCAAACTCAACGAATTGAGTTACCCCCAGATCCCTGTAAAATCCCAAAGAAACATCAAACCCAAAACCGAATCCTGCAGGTCTTCAGCCTTGAACTATCAGCTTTCATTAAGATTCCCCAGGTCTTCAGTGAACCGCGCTTTTGTAACTACTGTAGACTTTAGAAACCTGTATTTTTCCGCGCAAAACCCTTCACGCTGGCTGGAGAAATAATTAAAATCCTCAAATATGTGTCTGTGCAAAACATTCCACGCCGAACCGTTTGTATCACCAGAAAATCACAAACTCTACCACCTGTGATTGCGTTTAGAAATTTACCGAAGAAATTCAACATACGAAATTCTTATTCCCCCTATTTCTTTGGTAAGATTTCTAAACCTTAACAAATTCTCTCCACTTCAAAGAAACTGTCGTCAAATGTTCACCAATTCCCTCCACTGAGCGAAACTGTCGTCAATCTTCGTTGAATGTTCTTGGTTTTTCGAAAAATCACGAAAACGAATTTCTTCTTTGCATATGCTAGTTGAATAAGAACGTCCCCTAGTACCCCGTTGGATCCGACTTGTATCCCTCCAAAGACTTTGTGAACTCGTTAGGACCGGTATTGACATTCTAGGTTCATTCATTCGTTACCAAATGCGAGAATATGACAATAAACAAAAAGATTTCTTCGTTGCATATTCTAGTTGATAAGGAAATTTCGCCTAGTACCCCGTAGGATCCGACTTGTGTCCCTCCAAAGACTTTGTGAACTCGTTAGGACCGGTATTGACATTCTAGGTTCATACGTTCGTCTTCAAATGCGAGAATATGACAATAAACAAAATGCTTTCGAACATTTTCGAATAACCGATAACAATCATAAACATTGACGTGCGGAAGTGAACATACCGTTTTGTTTTTGGTTTTTGGCCCATAATAGTCGCGTCACCATTTTTGACATTTGTGTCGGTAACCGTGACTACCCCACATTTTTCAAAATATCATCATCTTTTGTTTTCATCATGCTGCATCATCCTGAACTGGTTTGGCGCGCTCTCGAATTCGTACAAATTTGACGTCGACATCTTAGAAGCGCGGTTCAAATCAACTTCGCTAACGCCCGACCCCATGTGCATGTAACTACTTTTGAATATTGGCCCAAAATTAATTTAGCCAAAATTAATTTATCCAATTAATTTGATCCAACATAAGTGGGCTTTTTGATTGGTCCATTCCAATTGCACAAGTGGACCCAAATAGAAAACAAACCCAACTGTGACTTGGATTCCCATCCACATTCTTTACCCTCAAAAGTCAATTCCTCTTTTCCATAAGTCTTTCTCTCTCTGTACGATACATACATATCCACAACAGACAAGACTTCTCATCTTTCAAGTACTCTCTCTCATCAATAGTCATGTTCCCCCATCTCCTTTTTCTCTTTGATGAACAATCAGAAGCAACAAATCAAAACCCCAAAATCTCTTGTCTCTCTCTCCTTCGATTAACAAACATCAAACATCCAGCATCATTTTTTTTCTCTAGATCCTTCGAAACATCTGGATCCTTCGAAACATAAGATATATGCTGGATCCTTCGATACACAACATCTGTCTGATCTTTCGAAGTTGTTGAGGATGAGGGTGATCCTTCGAAATCTGATCTTTCGATTCTGGATCCTTCGAAACTGTCTGATCTTTCGATTCTGGATCCTTCGAAACTGTCTGATCTTTCGAAATATGCTGGATCTTTCGAAGTTGTTGAGGGTAAAGATGATCCTTCGAAATCTGTTTGATCTTTCGAGCACCCTTACATCTTTCGAAATATGAAGCTGCCAAGAACATCAAGAACACAGCCTCTGTTTAATTTTGCAGATTTGACGAAAACACTTTGTATACAATTTTTGATGATGATAACTTGATTATATAGGTGAAAAACATAAAACCGAACACTTGTTTCCGCACAGATCTGAATATTCGGGTCCAGATCTGAGTTTTTCTCATTTTCACCCAACTTTACATCTTGAACAAAAAGCACAAAAATCACAGATCTAGAGCACATGTGACTTAGTAAACGGTTAGATTTACTAAATCGGGCACCATGGCTCTGATACCAATTGTAGGACCGTGTTTCGTGACCGAAACCGTGATTCGTGTGAGATCGGTTCAAGACGGGAGAGATTAGAGATAATAAACAAACAACTTTGTATTAATCCGGTAGTATAACATTACAAATCGGCCCGATTACAAGATAACCGAACTAATACCAAAGGAGTACACATCCGGGGAGAGACCAAGTGGTGATCTCTCCCGGTGAGGTCTCAAACCTCCTAAACTCTCCTAGTGTTGCAAATGGCAAGGGTTTTCTATTTATAGTCACACCCCTTGTCTTGCAAACACACACGGTCAACCGAATAACCCTCTCGTTTGACCACTTCAAACGAGCGGGTCTATACACGTTCGATAGACCGTTTCACTAACTATTACAAATTCAGCGTAAAATAAAACTAATCTATTCGACAAGCATCGGACACAAAATCTGCATCAACAGACATAAACCTCCTCTTTGACCTTCCCATAAAGAAACACCGATTTTACATCTAGCGGATATACTTTGAAGTTTTTCCAAGACGCAAATGCAAGAAAGATTCTGATCGCTTCTAGTCGAGCAACTGGAGCATACACTTCAGTAAAATCAATCCCCTCCTGTTGACTAAAGCCCTGAACAGCGAGTCGAGCTTTGTTACGAACCACAATTCCTCTATCGTCTCTCTTACACTTGAACACCCACTTGGTATTTATCTTCCTCTGGCCATCAGGTAAATCCACTAACTTCCACACTCCCAACTTTTCAAATTGGCTAAGTTCCTCCTGCATTGCATTGACCCAAGAATCTTCAGTAAGCGCCTCTTTGTAAGTTCTTGGTTCAACCTGCGAGATAAAATAACTTAATGAGAATTCAGTTTGCAAAGGAGCAACTTTTGTATAAAAACTTGTAAGCCCTTTATCAATCTGTCTTCGAGTGCGGACGCCTGTCTGCAGTTCTCCAATGATCAACTCCTCTGGATGATATGAAAAAGTTCGCGACATCACTTCGCTTGGAACATCTACATTGCCCTCCAGATTAGTAACATTCTGATCTGCATCTTGTTCACCAACTTGGTTTGTTTGACCTGAAATCTGAATTTGCTCCCCCTCAGAATCTGAATCACCATGATCAAATACTGGCATGTTCTCAGATTCTTGATTATCATTCTGTGCCGACTGATTATCCTGAGCAACTTCATTTTGTTGGACATCATCATGTTCACTAGCATTACTCAGACCTGCTTCATCGTCATTTGAAGTTTCCCGTGGTCGCCTCGAATACTCAGTTGGAAACCTTTGCTGTGACTCGTATTCGCGCAAAATATCCAACTCATCAAAGAAATCTTCATCATCCTCTGATTCTTCTCTCATGTCAAACGAATCCCACAGTTTGTCATAATGATAACGCCATGAATCTCCAGGATTCTGCGGCGGCATAGTATAACCTTGACATTCAACATTTCCAGCTTCAATAATCCGCTTCTCACTTGGAACGAAGACACGTCGCAACGGATTTGCATAACCAACAAATATTCCCTCAATGCACTTCGGACCAAACTTTCCATGAGGCTCTATAACAGTACAGGGTGACCCGAACGGTTCTAGATACTTCAAATTCGGTTTGCGATTATTGATTAGCTCAAAGCATGTTTTGTTGAACTTCTTGACAGTGAGAACCCTGTTGAGCGTATAGCATGCGGCGGAAATAACTTCAGCCCAAAAATTTATCGGTAACTTTGAATCTGCGAGCATAGTTCTAGCCGTCTCGATTAGTGTCCGGTTTTTGCGTTCTGCAACTCCATTCTGCTGCGGAGTGTACGGAGCACTAAACTCATGCAATATACCTCTTTCATCACAAAATTCTTCCATCTTACTGTTCTTGAATTCAGTACCATTGTCACTATGAATTCTTTTGATACGTCGTTGGTACAGATTCTCAATCTTTTTGAACAACGCCATCAAACTGTCAAATGTTTCGTCTTTTGTCTTCAAAAAAGAAACCCACGAAAATCTGGAATAATCAGCAGTAACTACCAAACTGTAGTAATCTCCTGTAATACTTTTGACATTCACAGGACCAAATAAATCCATGTGAAGTCTTTCCAGAGGTCTCGAAACTGAATTGATTTGCTTTGCTTTGTAGGGTGTGACTTTTTCTTCTGCTTGCCTTTAACACAGCTAATGCACTCCCCTTCCAGATGAAAACCTTTGACATGAACTCCAAGAACCAAATCATTTTGCACCAAGTGATTCATCTTCCTTAGGTGAATATGCCCCATCTTGCGGTGCCACAATCTCGATTCTTTCTCAGTTGCTCTGGACACAAAACAATGTGCTTGACCAGTAGTTGTAGTTGCTACACTCATATCCAACACATATAAATCATTCACTCTAGGTGCCCGCATGATAATCCATTCTTCAGGGATAACAAATCCTGGTTTCAAGATCAACCATTCTTTGTCTGTGAAGTGAGTGGTATACATATTGTCACAAATCTGCGAGATACTTAGCAGATTATTCTCCAGCTCAGTAATGTAGTTAACTCTTTCAAACGTAACAATCCCATTGGATAACGTTCCTTCACCAATAATTCAACCACCTTCATGACCAGCAAATCCCACATAACCACCATTGATATTTTTAACGTCATACAATAATGCAGTATTTCCTGTCATATGTCGAGACGCTCCACTATCCATGATCCATCTTGAAATAGCTCTCGGAAGATCCTGCACATAACAAACTTTGACTTAAACTTTAATAAAGATGCCAATTCATGCTTCACGGTTACCAACTAGGAAGCTCCGGCAATTCAAACTGCTTAGTCGAACATGGAATCCACCCAGGCCTCATCAGCCTTGGGTGTAACCTTGACTCTCGCAATTTGAATTTTGAAAATTTCAGCCTTCAAAGGTGGAAAATTTGCGTCATAATCAATTTGAATTGAATCCTCAGAAGGTGAAATCTTTTTCTCACTTTTTGGTTTCCAAACTTGTTGAGATAATGCAACCCGCTTGTAAAATTTTTCATTTTTAGTTATCACTTTCTTTACGGATTCATTTTTCACACTCTTTTTCTCAACAACCATTGGTGCTTTACCCTTTTCGTCAACTTTCTTCTTTTGAATCTTCACAGTTTCAGTCTTAGGCTTCACATTGGTACACTTTCGTGCAATGTGACCAACTTGGTTACATCTGAAACATGTTCGAGTATCAACAACTCGACTTGTGCCTTCAGACTGAGACTGTGAAGCTCTTTTCTCAAAGAACTCTTCATTCGATTTTGAAAAAATCTCTTTCTCTTCATCAGCAAGTGAACTCGAACTGTTCACAAACTTTTTCTTTTCAGCAAACCTCTTGTTTGGAACATTTCTTTTCTGATAATTCCTACCACCCTGATAACCACCCGACCAGTTATTTCGATTGTTATTATAAAAACGTGATGGATTAACAGATTTCTTGTAGTATGATTTATCTTTCTCAAAACTCATTTTTCTCTTTGTTTGATTCAGATTGTTCACTTCTGACAACTCAACTTCGACCAACTTGAAAACATTTGTCAATTTGTTCATATTAACATTCTCAATCGGAAACTCAGAATCCGAAAATAACTTATCTGAACCCAACATCTTGTACATGACAAGATTTGATTCTTCATTTAAGTTGTTCTTGGACTTTTGTTTCGGAATGTATTTGTCCAAGAAACATCCATCTTCCTCAGTAGTGTCACTATCCGTTTTTAGCACATTTTCAACAACACCTTTTACAATATCATTTTGGACACTATCGTCATTGGAAGACGTGAACGTGACATCAATTGAATCCGAAAGATTCATTTCACTTTCTTCTTCAATTTCAACCAACCCTGATTGCTTTTTCGTGTAATTATCCAAAATCGGCGGTGGAACTTGATGAAAACCCACCCCAGTTCCATCACAATATACATCTTCGCCTGCTTTGTCTTTCCCAATGGGTTTGGGAATGATGTGTTGCAAAACAAAGCTTGCAGAGCTGTAATTGTTTAGCTTCAACTGGATTCGCTCATTTTCAATTTCAGCCTCTTGAAATTTAAGTTTCAGTTTAGCGATTTCATCCAGTTGTTGGTTGATTGATTCTTCTTTTACTCTAAGCACTGCTTTTAGTTGAACGTTTTCTTTATAAGTTTTACCATTTCGATCATCATTATCTTTCATTGTGCTTTTGAGTTTTTCAAACTTCTCATAAATCTGACGGTTTTCAAGAATTAACTTTTCATTTTCCTTTTTAACTCTTTCATGATCAATTTTATCATTTTCAATTTGGTTAGTTAATTCTTTTATCCGTTCAGTTGAAGCTTTAACTCTTTTGTCACGATCAAAAATTTGATTCTCAACACTTCTGACTTTTGCTGTCAGATCTTCAACTTTCTTACCGTTGAGATACGTGACTGTATTACAAAATTTGCACTCTTTGATGCCATTTTTGCAATCAACATTTCCATCAATTTTCTTACCTGACACATTTGTTGACAAGTTTGAACTGACCTGGCTTTTTGACTCAGACACGGAGTTAGAGTCTACCTCAAGTGCCTTAGCAGCCAGCACTTTGTCAGCCATTTTTCCGAGGTTTTCAGCGGTTAACTCATGCGTTTTGTCAATAACCCCAGTATCAACTTTCTTTGACTTCTCTATCTTTTCTTTCTCCTTCTTCTCTTTCTCTTCTTTCTCTCTTTTCTCTTTGATGTGCGTGAAAGTGTCGTATATTTTAGGTATATATTTTAAGCCCTTTTTAACACTTACTTTAGCCAAGTTTTAAATTTATAAAACACGATATTTCACTAACACTAAACACACATATGGGCAAGTGCACCCATCGTTGAGTGTAGTATAGCGTTGGTAAGATACCGAGGTCGTCCAAGGACACAAGAGCTTTTAGTACCGGTTTATCCTCAACGTCTAACCAAAATAAAAGTTTAGAAAAATGTTTTAAACTAAGAAAAATAAAAACTAACTAAAATGCTGAAAATAAAAATAAAATAAAAACAGATAGACAAGATGAATCACTTGGTTCCGACTCGTATCTAGTATAACCTTTGATTATTTCCGCACTTTTGCACATAATTAAGAGATTATCTTAGTTATTGTAGTAGGCCCCTCTTTTGAAGGTGACGTTACCCTCACCCCAGTAGTTTGAGTCAGCAGGGATACAATCCTAAAGGGGTGGATTATTGGAAGATAATGAATTAAGTTATTAATGCAGTATTGTGGTAGGCCCCGCTTTTGGCGGTGACGTTACCCTCGACTAAGTAGTCTGAGTCAGCAGGGATACAGTCCTAAATAGCCGGGTTATAGTATTAATAGTAGTTAACTTATGAGGGGATCAAAGAGTTTGGACCCCCGCCATCCAATACCATGAAGTATTGAAGGAGGTCCTACTAAATTTGACCCAGGTCCATTGCAGGACCTCTAAACGCTGAACAATGGCAAGACCTTTACCAAACCGTTCCCTTAACCCCCTACCAGGTAGCCAACATACCTCCATATAGACCGTGGAGATATGAATGGTGAAAATCCTTTATTTTATATAGACAGTAAAATAATGCCAAGACACCACGGACAAACGATAAGGAAAGATCACCTTCAACATAAGTAACTAGTTATTAAAGTCATTAATACAAAACCAAATAAAAAGTGCAAAAGATTAGAAATAAAAAGTATTATACTAGACACTTTGTCTTCACCAAGTGATGTAAGAGACTTAGGCAAACATGGCCTTGATTGTCAAGAACTCTTACGATCAATCTTGGATCCCGAGACGACTCACACACTCTATGATGGACAATGGATGATGGTGGTGGATGATGGTGTTGTGATGGTGGTGGGTGGTGGATGAAGTGTGAGAGAGGTGGTGTGCCAAGGGATGAGTTGCAATGAAACCAAGCACTCCTATTTATAGGCTGAACAGAAGCCTGGGCACGGCCCCGTGTCCGCTGGGCACGGCCCCGTGCCTGTCTGACACTCTCTCTCTTCATTAATTGTAATTCGCAATTACAATTAATGCGCCTGCAGTACTTTCGGCACGCCCCCCGTGTCCGCTGAGCACGGCCCGTGGTGGGCAATAGAAGCTTCTATAGGTTTGTCTTTTCTGCTGCTTCTTGGGCACGGCCCCGTGCTGGCTGAGCACGGGGCGTGTTCAGCCTTCTGTTTTCTTTATTTTGCTTTGGAAGGTGCCGTTGAGGGTTCGGGCAATCCACTAATGTTCCTTTTCTTGTATTTATGTTGGATTTAGCTGTCTTTTTGCTTCTTTTGCGTTTTTGAGCTCATTTAATCCTGAAAATACAAAAGGAAGACAAAAACACTCTTTTTCCAATATTAGTACTAAAAAAGGGTTAGTTTTATGCCTCATTTGATGTAATTTATATGTTGCATTTTACACACATCAAATACCCCCACACTTGAACTTTTGCTTGTCCTCAAGCAAAACTCTTTAATATTTGGCTTACACTCCCAAATGGAATAGGTAGAAGAGAAGGTTTTGGGCTTGTCATAGAGTGTCGGGATTTCCAAGATCTTTTTAGGGTTTTATTTTTATTTATTTACACTCCTATTCGTAATGATTTATTTAGAACTGTTCATAAAAGAAATTACTTATTTGGGCATAACATGCCTTTTTTTAAAATTCTATTTATATACAAGTTCACATACCTCGCGGGGAAATCACTCACACTCGGCCGAAGGTGTGTTTTTTTTTTTTTTTTTAGTGAATCACTCGAGAGCGGCATGGAACTTATTCCTACCATAGGCTTGCCAAGAAATCAATCCTCCTCCTTTTTAACTTTTATACCTTTGTAGATATCAAGAGGACTTTGTGGGTTAAGGGTTGGCTAGGGTTAAAGGTAGGTGGTTGGGTTGGTGGTTAGTAGAAAAAAAAAGGCTAAAAGGGTAACAAGTGTCGGTTTTCGTATTTTTGCAACCTTTTATTTTTGATGAAGCTTTTATTCAAACAAAGTTATTTTTGATTACTTTGTTTGTTTATTTTCTTTTTGCTTCATTTTTTTTTTTTCCGAAGAACCGAACTTGTTACTAAAATAAAGGGTAAAAATGAAAAAGGTTTTGGTGGGTGAAATGGTTTTTTTTTTTTTTTTTTTTTTTTTTTTTTTTTTTTTTTTTGGGTGATGAAACGAAAAGGTTTAGGCTCAAAGGGGCTAACTAGGGGGATTTTTGGGTAGGTGGTAAAAGAAAAAGAAAAATAACGGTGTGGAAATGAAAAAGGTTAGTCCTAATGCCTCTATCATTTACTTACTCGGGTTTAAGTTGATAAGGACCGGGAATGTATTGTCATGGCAAGTTCTAGAGTCGTAAGAACCAAGCGGCTATTCACACAAGAAACGAAAAATGAGCATTTAGTCAAATGGTATGAAATTGAGTGCTCAATAAAGGCTCAAAACTCACTTTTGTGGGAATGGGTTTTTATGTGATCAAGTATATATAATCAAATTTTAAATAAGTTTGTCATGCCTTTTCATAATTTTCTTATGTTGGTTCTTTTTATCACTACGCTATCGGTTGTAAATTTGTAAAAATATAACCTTTTTGAGAGCTTGAATTTCCCGAGTTAAACCTAGACAAGTAAAAAAAATGAAATTTTTGAAAAAATTTGGGGTGATTAGCGGTTCCAATAGAGTTTTGTGTAAGGCTTGTATTTAGGACTTGCAAAATTCAAGGTTTTAGCATCCCCCCCACACTTAAATTACACATTGTCCTCAATGTGTCCCAAAAATAAATTTTTAGGTTGATTAGATGTGTAAAATAGTGTTTTAAAAAGCAAAAATTTGTGTTACTGGGCGCTGAACACGGCCCCGTGTTGAGTGGGCACGACCCCGTGTTCAGGTGCCAGTAACAAGAACTTACAGAAGGTGGACACGGCCCCGTGTCCACTGGACACGGCCACGTGTCTGACAAAATTCTGCCGAACAGAAGCCAAACAGCAGGTCAGGGAGGTGAGCACGGGGGCGTGTTGGCGGGACACGTCCCCGTGTCGACAGTCTAGAAGCCTGAAAAACAGGTTTCGTCCTCCGGTTTTTCCATCCTAGCCTTATAGGTGCTGAGGCTTAACACCTTAAGCCTTGGTTTGTACCTGTTTGAACACTTAATACCACACCAAGCAATACCAACATCCTACGTTACCAAAGTTAATTGTTCCACGCATAAAATAAATAAAAAAAATGCAGAAAATAGTTAGGAAAAGTAAATTGTCTAACACTTGGCACGCAGGCCATCAATTGTTCAAGATTGCAAAGGGTTAACCTGGGGAGCCACCAATCAACTGCTTCCTCCTATGCTCCTCCCGCCTATTCCATGGCATCATCATCATCATCATCATCATCGTCACCCCCTCCATGGCGTGCAATGTGGTCTCGTATGTATCCGACGTCTTCTTGTATCTCGGATAGGTTTCTCTCGATAGCTCCGACCCGGTGGTAGGTGTTGCTCGCCATGTTATAGGTGTTCCGAGTACACATGAGGTTTTCCTGCAACAAATCATGCAAACTTTGAAAATTAGGAAAACTGCCTCCCGAGGAGGATGATTGGCCCGGATCACCGTGGGGTTGGTATTGGTACTGATGATGTTGTGGTGCTGGGAGGACAAGTGCTTCTTGCGGGTTCCATGCATGACCTTGCATCCTTTGAAAGGTTACCGTCCCATCTTCTGCCTCATAAACCAGGTTCATCGAGCGGCATATGTGAATATCCACCGTACCCGACCATGGGCTTCTTTCAAATGCCCTCGGAATGTGGGCGAAGTGCCTGAAGAGACGGTGTACCCACCCCCCGAAGAAAAGAGGAGTTGGTGCACTAGCAAGGCGGTTGTGATGCATGTTTCGGAGCATAAGGTACGGAACATCGAGCGGCCTACGGTTGTGAATGCAATGGAGGACAAGCAAGTCTCTTAACCCAACGACGCCACCACTGTCATGCCTTTGGCTAAGAGAGTAGCCGAGGAGCCTATGAATGTATCTGTAAAGCGGATCCCTCAGCTTGGTACTCTTAGTGCTGCTCGGATTGTATAACCCTTCCCCAATCTGAGCCCACATGGCTTGGCGCTCGTTGTCTTCGATCTCTCTCAACCCCCCTGTATTTCCTTCGTCTCCCGCATCCTCCTCCGCATACAACCCGATAATCGACCCGAATTGTGCCATGGAAATCGAATACCTCGTCCCGCTACACCTGAATGACACCCCTTCTTCATCGAACGGCTCGCTCCTTGACTTGAATGCAAAGGTGCTGTAGAATTCCAAGGTGCATTCATGAACAGAACGGAGTCGGGTTGTTAGTGCGACTCTGAGTGGTCCCGTGACAATGTTGTTGAAGTGGTCAATTTGATTCACCAAGGTTAGTAGTTCTGTGCATGCCTGCCTCGGGTATTCCTCCGGCCTTGTTTGGAGAAGCTCGTATCGAGCTCTTGCATCTAGCTCATTGGCGTTGAATCTAGTAAACTTCCTGGCCATCTGCAAGAATACACCAAAAGTTAGCGTGAAACAGAATTTTTTTTTTTTTTTTTTTTTTGGGCAAAACTGCAAACAGCGGGCTGGACACGACCCCGTGCCCAGCGGACACGGCCCCGTGTTCAGGGGTCTGTTACTCAAAAATCCCATTTTTCGACCCGGTTTCGAAAACTTGAAAATTTTTGAACCAATAGGTGCGGTTTCCCCCGAAAATGAAACCCTAAGTTCCGTTTTTCCCAAAATAACCCGTTCACCCTATCAATTTTATCTTTTTCGGTTCAAGAACAAGGGTTTGGGGTTTTTGCAAGAAATCGGGTGAATCTATGAACAATACAAGTGTATTTACTTCCCTTTTACACTAATCTAACTAAATGCAAACAGATTTAGGCAAAAATTTTAGGCTCGATCCGAATGAACATCAAGAACCCTAGATTTTTCCCCAAATTTGTGGTGTATTAACTACATGCAAGTGACTAATCTAACTACTACGAGTGACAGAATCATACCTTGACGTTGTTAGATTGAAAAGAGACGTTGGAATCTTGCGGAAAATCGCCTGGAACCAGAGCTTTTGTGGGGAAACGGGGCGTGTGGAATGAAGAAACTGTTTTGAAAAAGGGGTTTTATCCCGTCTGCAGCGCGAACACGGCCCCGTGTCCAGCGGACACGGCCTCGTGTCGAGCCCCCTTTTTTTTTTTTTTAGTGCGCGTGTGAGTGCCCCTTTCTCCTATAAGCTATGGTTTAGAAAACTTACCGCTTTATTTTGCCGCCTCAATCGTTCATAACTTACCAGGCATGATGTTTTTATTCTTCCACGGTTTGAAGCGAGATCTCTTCTTCCTCATCCTCAATAAATCCTTGATAGAGTTTCAGCCGTTGGCCATTGACTTTAAAAGGTGACCCATTTCGAGGTTTAATTTCTACTGCACCGTGTGGAAAAATATGGGTGACGGAAAAAGGTCCTGACCACCTAGACTTTAATTTACCAGGAAACAATCGAAGTCGTGAATTAAACAAAAGAACTAAATCTCCTACCCGAAATTCACTAGGTTTAATATGTTTGTCATGCCAATCTTTCATTCTTTCCTTATAAATTTCAGAGTTTGAGTATGCATAATTCCTAAGTTCGTCTAATTCATTTATTTGACAAAATCGATTTTTACCAGCAAATTCTAGATCTAAGTTTACATTTTTGATTGCCCAGTAGGCTTTGTGTGCAATTTCTACTGGCAAGTGGCAACTTTTTCCATAGACTAGCTTATATGGGGTTGTACCTATCGTTGTTTTATAAGCAGTTCGAAAAGCCCATAAAGCATCATCTAATTTATCAGCCCATTCCTTTCTATTTAACCCTACGGTTTTTTCAAGTATTCGCTTTAACCCTCTATTGGTCACTTCGGCTTGTCCGTTTGTTTGAGGGTGATAAGCTGTCGAAACCCGGTGATAGACCCCATATCTTGTTAAAATTTTTTCAAGTTGATGATTACAAAAATGGGTACCTCTATCACTTATTAAAGCTTTGGGTGTGCCAAAACGAGAGAATAATTTTTTCAGGAATCTTACCACTACTCTTCCATCATTTGTTGGAAGTGCTTCGGCCTCGGCCCATTTAGACAGGTAATCTACTGCCACAAGTATGTATTTGTTTCCTTTCGATGGTGGAAAAGGTCCCATAAAGTCGAGCCCCCACACATCAAAAATTTCACAAACAAGAATGCCATTTTGTGGCATTTCGTTTTTGGAAGAAATATTACCTGTTCTTTGGCAAGCATCACATGTCTTTACAAGATTTTGTGCATCTTTGTAAATGGTTGGCCAATAAAATCCTGAATCAAATACCTTTCGTGCGGTACTGGCAGCACCATGATGTCCTCCGTATGGACCTTCGTGACAATGGCGAAGAATTCTCCGGGCCTCACTACCATGTACGCATCGTCTGACGAGTTGGTCGGCACACATTTTGAAAAGATATGGATCTTCCCAAAAATAATGTTTCACATTGGCAAAGAATTTTTTTCTTTGATGATGTGGCCATCCTTTTGCGACTATTCCACTAGCTAAGTAGTTGGCAAAGTCGGCGTACCATGGTTCTTCCTTAAATTCCACCCTTTCCAGGGATTCAGTTGGGAATTTTTCGTTGATTTGCTCGCCCCTGGTTGCCTCCAAAGCTGGGTCTTCTAAGCGCGAAAGATGATCTGCTGCGGTATTTTCTGCTCCTCTTTTGTCTTTGATTTCAATGTCGAATTCTTGGAGGAGCAGAATCCACCTAATCAAACGTGGTTTTGCGTCTTGCTTCTTAAAGAGATATCGAATGGCTGCATGATCTGTGTAGACTATAGTTTTAGAAAGAACAAGATAAGAGCGAAATTTATCAAAAGCAAATACCACAGCTAGTAACTCTTTTTCAGTTGTTGTGTAATTTTCTTGTGCATCGTTAAGTGTTTTACTAGCATAATATATTGGGTGGAAATGCTTTTCTTTTCTCTGTCCCAAGACAGCTCCAACTGCAAAGTCACTAGCATCGCACATGATTTCAAAAGGAAATTTCCAATCAGGTGCTATCATGATAGGTGCATTGACTAGCATTTCCTTCAGGGTTAGAAATGCTTGATTGCAATCCTTGTCAAAGATGAAAGGAGCATCTTTTTCAAGTAACTTTGTTAGAGGTCTTGAGATTTTTGAAAAGTCTTTGATAAACCTCCTATAAAATCCGGCATGCCCTAGGAAACTTCTAATCGATCTTACGGAGGATGGAGGGGGTAACCTAGAAATGGTATCTATTTTGGCTCGATCCACCTCCATTCCTTCGCTTGAGATCTTGTGACCGAGTACTATTCCCTCCGTTACCATGAAATGGCATTTTTCCCAATTAAGGGCGAGGTTAGTTTCCTCACATCGGGATAGCATTCGTTCAAGGTTATCGAGGCATTGGTCGTATGAATCCCCAAAGATAGAAAAGTCGTCCATGAAGACTTCCATTGTCTTTTCTATCATGTCATGGAAAATGGCTACCATGCAACGTTGGAATGTTGCGGGAGCATTACATAAACCAAACGGCATGCGTCGATATGCAAAAGTTCCATAGGGGCATGTGAATGTTGTCTTTTCTTGGTCTTCGGGTGCTATCGGGATTTGAAAGTAACCTGAAAAACCATCCAAGAAACAGTAAAATTTATGACCGGATAATCTTTCTAACATCTGATCAATGAAGGGTAAAGGAAAATGATCCTTTCTTGTTGCTTCATTTAATCGTCTATAATCTATACATACCCTCCATCCTGTGACGGTTCTTGTCGGTATTAATTCATTTTTTTCGTTAGTAATTACCGTCATACCTCCTTTCTTTGGAACTACTTGGACGGGACTTACCCAAGGACTATCAGAAATAGGATAGATAAGTCCTGCGTCAAGTAATTTGATGACTTCATTTTTAACCACTTCTTGAACATTTGGATTTACTCGACGTTGTGGTTGTATGACAGATTTGTAGTCATCGTTCATCAAAATTTTGTGTGTGCACATAGAAGGACTAATCCCTTTTATGTCAACAAGTTTCCAAGCTATTGCATTTTTGTGTTTTTTCAAAAGACTAACTAGTTTTTTTTTTTCTAGGTTATCTAATTTAGACGAAATAATTACAGGTAATTTACCATCTTTGTCTAGAAAAGCATATTCCAAACCTTTTGGAAGTTCTTTGAGCTCAAGTGGTGGGTCTTTAGGAGACTCTTTATTTGGTTGCTCGTTTCGATCAAGAACTTTAAAAGTTTGTTCTATGGCGACCTCTTCTTCAACAAAGTGGTCAGTTTCTTCACTTGTATCGGGTGGTTCATCTTCATCTTCAATTAGGGGGTCATTATTGCCGAATGGATATTTCATTGATCGTTCGAGATCGACACTTCTTTTAAATGCCCCTAATTGAAGAGGTAGATTATTGAACTTCCGGTTTTTCAAAGCTTCGTATGTCTTTACAAATGGTCGCCCCAACACTAGAGGAGCGTCATCGAGGATGACAAAGTCGGTTGGAACTACCATTTGATTTGTTTGAACCAAGACATCTTCAACTATACCGATTGATTTTATTACTTTCCGATTGGATAGAAAAATGGGTATTTGAAGTGGAGAAAAATCACTAATACTTAATTTTTCGAAAAGGTAGTTAGGCATTATGTTAACACAAAGATCTTTATCGATTGTGACATTACTAATAAACGAATTTTGAAAGAAACATGGAACCGGTGTGATGTTAATTTCAAATGGGTCTTCTTTTATTAGTGAAGTTTGATCATTAGTTAACTTAACACTTACCATTTCTTCAATTTTAGTGTTAGTGTTTAACTCTTTTAGAAACTTAGCATGAGTGGGTACTAAACAATGATTTTCGAAAGAAGGTGTCAAGAGATGAATTTCTTCAAAATTAGACTCTTCTTGGATTTTAACGTTGTCGAACTTACCTTTTTCGTTGTTTAACTCATGCGTCGGTTTTTCACTTATTTGTTCTTCCATTTTTTCATTTTTAGTTATCTCTTCCCTTTTTAATTCTTCTCTCGCGCGGGACTCCTCTTCCCTTGCGCGAGCTTCTTTTATACATCGATCGATAACTCTAATGTGCTCTAATATCCTATCGGTCACTTCGGTTATAGAAAAAGAATCATTATTTTCTAAGCTTGAATCCGGTTGTTCGACCCTTTGTTCCTCATAATACCCATATGAAGTTGATGGTTCGCACCATTGTTCTTCATTGTAAGCATATGATGGATAAGGTTCGTAATTTTGTTCTTCATAATACTCATATGAGGTGGGTTGTTCATGACAAGGTTCCTCATAATAAGCATATGAAGGTGGTGGCTCATACCTTGGTTCCTCAAAGTATGAGTATGAAGGCTCATACCTTGGTTCATCAAAATATGAGTATGAGGGAGGAGGTTCATACCTTTGGTCTTCATAGGATGTGTATGAAGTTGATGGTTCGTACCTGGGTTCCGCATAGTAAGTGTATGAATTGGATGGTTGGTACGAGTGATTATCTTGAATTGAACGTGTATTACGACAATTTGTGCAATAATTACCCCTATAATCATCCTCATCATAGGTGTAGTTGTAACCTCCTGAGTATTGATCCATAAGAATCACTCAGCAGACCACAACCAAGTCTCGAGATCAGAAAACAAAAATAAAAACGAAAACAGAGGCTGGACACGGCCCCGTGTTGAGTGGACACGGCCCCGTGTTCAGAATCTGTATCTGGGCGTTTTAATTAAATTAACTGATCTACTTGAGCACGGGGCGTGTTCAGTGAGCACGGCCCGTGTTCAAGCTACTGTTACTGGGCGTTTATGAAAAATCTGCAGCACGGCCCCGTGTTCAGTGAACACGGCCCCGTGTACAGGATACTGTAAATGCAAAACTAAACTAAATGCAGAAAAATGTGCGCGCGTTAAAAAGGTTTTGAAAAAAAAACTGATTAGGCCGTTGATTTTAAGCTTTCTTAAAATCCTTGTGTCCCCGGCAGCGGCGCCAAAAACTTGATGTGCGTGAAAGTGTCGTATATTTTAGGTATATATTTTAAGCCCTTTTTAACACTTACTTTAGCCAAGTTTTAAATTTATAAAACACGATATTTCACTAACACTAAACACACATATGGGCAAGTGCACCCATCGTTGAGTGTAGTATAGCGTTGGTAAGATACCGAGGTCGTCCAAGGACACAAGAGCTTTTAGTACCGGTTTATCCTCAACGTCTAACCAAAATAAAAGTTTAGAAAAATGTTTTAAACTAAGAAAAATAAAAACTAACTAAAATGCTGAAAATAAAAATAAAATAAAAACAGATAGACAAGATGAATCACTTGGTTCCGACTCGTATCTAGTATAACCTTTGATTATTTCCGCACTTTTGCACATAATTAAGAGATTATCTTAGTTATTGTAGTAGGCCCCTCTTTTGAAGGTGACGTTACCCTCACCCCAGTAGTTTGAGTCAGCAGGGATACAATCCTAAAGGGGTGGATTATTGGAAGATAATGAATTAAGTTATTAATGCAGTATTGTGGTAGGCCCCGCTTTTGGCGGTGACGTTACCCTCGACTAAGTAGTCTGAGTCAGCAGGGATACAGTCCTAAATAGCCGGGTTATAGTATTAATAGTAGTTAACTTATGAGGGGATCAAAGAGTTTGGACCCCCGCCATCCAATACCATGAAGTATTGAAGGAGGTCCTACTAAATTTGACCCAGGTCCATTGCAGGACCTCTAAACGCTGAACAATGGCAAGACCTTTACCAAACCGTTCCCTTAACCCCCTACCAGGTAGCCAACATACCTCCATATAGACCGTGGAGATATGAATGGTGAAAATCCTTTATTTTATATAGACAGTAAAATAATGCCAAGACACCACGGACAAACGATAAGGAAAGATCACCTTCAACATAAGTAACTAGTTATTAAAGTCATTAATACAAAACCAAATAAAAAGTGCAAAAGATTAGAAATAAAAAGTATTATACTAGACACTTTGTCTTCACCAAGTGATGTAAGAGACTTAGGCAAACATGGCCTTGATTGTCAAGAACTCTTACGATCAATCTTGGATCCCGAGACGACTCACACACTCTATGATGGACAATGGATGATGGTGGTGGATGATGGTGTTGTGATGGTGGTGGGTGGTGGATGAAGTGTGAGAGAGGTGGTGTGCCAAGGGATGAGTTGCAATGAAACCAAGCACTCCTATTTATAGGCTGAACAGAAGCCTGGGCACGGCCCCGTGTCCGCTGGGCACGGCCCCGTGCCTGTCTGACACTCTCTCTCTCTTCATTAATTGTAATTCGCAATTACAATTAATGCGCCTGCAGTACTTTCGGCACGCCCCCCGTGTCCGCTGAGCACGGCCCGTGGTGGGCAATAGAAGCTTCTATAGGTTTGTCTTTTCTGCTGCTTCTTGGGCACGGCCCCGTGCTGGCTGAGCACGGGGCGTGTTCAGCCTTCTGTTTTCTTTATTTTGCTTTGGAAGGTGCCGTTGAGGGTTCGGGCAATCCACTAATGTTCCTTTTCTTGTATTTATGTTGGATTTAGCTGTCTTTTTGCTTCTTTTGCGTTTTTGAGCTCATTTAATCCTGAAAATACAAAAGGAAGACAAAAACACTCTTTTTCCAATATTAGTACTAAAAAAGGGTTAGTTTTATGCCTCATTTGATGTAATTTATATGTTGCATTTTACACACATCACTCTTTCTCTTCTTTCTCTTTCTCGTCTCCAGTTCCCCACCATTTATTCTGCCAATAATCATCCTCATCTTTGAACTCCTTGATTATGGCTTCTAGATCAAGAGTTTTGTCATCGACTGCAATATTTCCATATTCATCAAGATAACACTCTCTATCCGGATCCCATCTATTTGCTCTCCTAGATTCCAAATAGATACCGGATATTCTAATGATCCTGTTTTCAGCCAGCATTTTCCTGTATTTATACTTCTACTCTTCAGTTCTGTTGTCTTTCCACGGGATAGGTTCATTCTTTGCCATGAAAGCGTAACCAACCGCATCTTCCTCAGGTAGAACATCTTAACTCCAATCATACCCTTCATCATCATAAATCACTGCAAGAGCTCTAGATTTCTCTTTGTTGTCTTCAACCTGCTTCAATCTAGGCGGCTCAGATTTATTCTGATGATATATTGCCTTCTTGTAGTAATCCTCTCTGAAAGGGTTCTCCGACTCATCAGCATATGCGTTTCTGCATTCTCGCTTGAAGTGACCTGTCTTCTTACACTTGAAGCACGTCACCTTGGACTTATCAAATCCTAACTTGGTAGATGGACCACCAATTGTCTTCCTGCCGGTTATTTCCATGAAACGCTGTGCTCGATGAACAGCACTGGCCATGCACCAACGAATGTCGATCAGCTCCATTTCCTCCGGATCAGTCTGATCATAATCTTCTTTCGTCAGGTTGGTGTTGCCTATCTTCCCTGCTACTAACCCTTCATAAGATTCCAACACAGATGCTAGGAAAATCATCTGTTGTTTAGCAGACTCCTCATTAAAATTCTGAGCATTCTTTAAGTCTATTGCGATGTTACATTGAAAACAATTCTTTGCATCAGAATGACTTGCAGATGATGAAGATCCACTGTGATAACCACTGTGATTTCCACTGCTTTGATTGATTTGACTTTCTTTGCTTGCTGTGGACACATTCTCAGCAGAAAAAGCAGTCTTGGGAGAAGTTGCTTTTGGCATCATGCTCTTTGGATAATACAAATCCAAATTCTGTTGATAAGATGAGTGATTGACTTTGAATGTCTTCTTTAGTTCCAGCTCGTGACTCTCAAGTCTCTCAATCAACAAATCCACAGTCAACTTTTTAGGCTCGATAGTGTTCTTCAGCATGAGCGCATAATATCTCCAATCCATCTCGTCTGGTAATGAATCGAACAACTTGTCTACTAGCTCATCTTCAGGATATCTGATATCATGTCTTGCTAATTCCAGCTTCAGATGACCAAACCTTTCTATCATTTTACAAACTGACTCGTTCTTTAAACATCCAAACAGATCAAACTCTTTTCTAAGAAGTTTTCTTTTGTTTTTCACAATTTCTGAACTTCCTAAACATTTTGTTTCTAGCTTCTTCCAGAGATCTTTTGCATTTGAATAATCGATCAATGAGATTATGTCCTCCCGGACGGACTGAAATAACAATGCCACACATATTTGCTCAGCCACAAATGATTCAATCTCTTCAGCTGATGTTAAAGTTTCACCATTTTTGTTTCCATCTAGATAACCGTTTTTCAGATTCCTCCAGCTGGGAAATGCAAATGCCATCAACCAATCTTCAAACTTTCTTGACCACCGACTATATTCCTCGATAGCCATTAGCTTTGGAGGTTTATTGAAGGTTCCAAAGGCACTTTCAGATTCCCAAGCTTCCGTTAACTTTTTCTTCGCATTCGGTGGATTCTCATTCTTGTTGCTTGTGGATGAATCGTCACCCGAATTTCCAGCAAATGCGTACATGTCGCTAAACGGGTTCAAGAATATGTCATCCATCTTGAATGTACCTACAAAATCAGCAAACACTTAGAAAAATTTTCGGAATTTTGAAAAATAGTGACACAAAAGCGAAATTAGTTTGAATGACACAAAAGCGAAATCAATCAATGACTGATAAGCGAAATCAGCTGTATGTGTCCCTATGAGCGAAATCAGGTGTGTCTATGAGCGAAAACAAGCAATTTATGTCCTTAAAAGCGAAATCCCTACGATTACCGTATGAGCGAAATCAGGTTTTAGTCAATTTTCACCATGTTTTAGTCCGAATTTTAACCTGATTCTTTCTAGGGTTTGTTATTACTATGTTTTACACGTTATATTCAAAATTCAGGCCATTTCAACCGTAGGAACCAGTTCAAATCGAAAAAGTATGAGAGAAAGTGAGTAGAAGTAAGAGAATCTGATAGAATCAAGCTGTAGTAGTATGAACTCCTCGTCCTAAGCTCTGATACCACTTGTTGGACCGGTTTGTGACCACGAAAAGTCAGTTAAGGTAGTTCATCTTCGCATATAAAGGCGGAATCAATGTACACGAAGTTACAACAGCTTTTCCTTTCAATTTCCTTCTTTATTGATGCTTTTTGAATCGATTTTGACAGAATTTCATCTCCTAGCACAAGACAAGATTTTGCTCCAAGTTCTGAATTAATTAACTGATTTCGCTTATGATGACTATTTATAGACCAGCTGATTTCGCTCCAATGTCATGACACATAAGCGAAATCCCCTGCTAATCCTATAAGCGAAACCCCTAAAGATCTATAAGCGAAATCACCTATCTATTACATACACATGAGCGAAATAGCATTACTAAACCCTAATTTGACTTACAAGCTCCTATTTCGTCTTATCTTGACCTAAGACTCAATGAAAACGTAGTCAACCGACATTTCATGCACCAACACTTAGTAATTCATCTAACTGCTTTTTCAATTCTAGCATTTCGGTGGGTGCTAACCGATAAGGTGCCTTGGCTATCGGTGTAATTCCAGGAATTAGATGAATTCTAAATTCGACTTCCCTATTGGGTGGTAATCCTGGTAGTTCTTCTGGGAATACATCTGGGTATTCTGCAACTACAGGAATTTCTTTAAGTTCCTTACCTTTCGTGTTAATGATTACTAAAATCATATACACCATTTCTTGTTTTCTTGAATAACTGGCCAATTTCATTATTGAAATGAATTTTATTGGCTTACGTGGCTTATCTCCTGTGATTACCACTAATTCTCCTGTGGGTGTATGTATTTCTATGGAATTCTTATCACAAAGAATTCGGGCATGGTTGGCTACTAACCAATCCATTCCTAATACAACATCAAATCCGGCTAAATTCATAGGTAATAGGTTTGCAGAGAATTTATGGCCTAAAAGTTCTATCTTTTCTTCTCGCAAAACCTTGTTTATGTTAACAAAATTTCCATCTGCTGTTTCAACTGTAAAATTTTGTCTAAGGTTGGTTAAAGGTAGGTTAAGAGCTTGGCAGAATGAAATATTTATAAAACTTTGGTTTGCACCAGAGTCAAATAATACTTTTGATTAAACGTTGTGAACTAGGAACGTACCAGCTATCACGTCAGGAATTAGTTCTGCTTCCTGAGTAGTTAACTGGAAGGCTCTTGCATTTCTCTTGGTAGCTCCTTCTGCAGGTTTGGTTTTGTTGTCAGCTGGTTTGGCAAGTTTCGGGCAGTCTGGCCTAAAATGTCCAGCTTCTCCGTAGTTGTAGCAGATTGTTGCTTTTTTCTTCCTGCAATCTTCTTCTTGGTGCCCCGGGATTTTGCAGAAATTGCAATACCCCTTGCATATACCAAAATGCTTTCTTTTACAGGCATTACAAAATGGAACAGTGGAAGATTGCCCACTTCCCCTTTTCTTGAAATTACTACGGTTACCCATACAGAATCCCTGGGTAATCTTTTGGGCCACTTCCTTTTTCCGGTTTTCTTCTCTTGTGCGTATCAGCCCGTCAGTTAAAGTGTTAGCTAATTCCACCGCATCGTCAATAGTGCGTGGTCTCGCAGCTTTAACGATATCACGGATTTCGCCAATCAATCCCCAAATATAGCGGGAAATAAGCACCGGCTCTGGCGAAGCCAGGGTTGGTACCACTCTAGCATATTCGAAGAATGTCGAAGTATACCCTCGACTGTCTACATCCACCATCTGGTGGTTTAGAAATTTATTTGCCATTTGTTCTTTCTCATATTCGGGACAAAATTTTCTTTCCATTTACTGCTTAAATTCTTCCCAACTCATGGCATAGGCTACATCGCTTCCTTTGGCTTGGAGTACCGTATTCCACCATTCTAGCGCCCCTTCTTTAAAAAGATGCGACGCGTACATGACCTTGTCTTCCTCAGCACATTTACTTATTTTAATCACCGCCTCAGTTTTCTCTAACCATCGCAGTGCAGCAGTCGCCCCTTCGTTGCCTGCAAATTCAACTGGTTTACAGGAAAGAAACTCCTTATAAGTGCAACCAGGCGTTGCAGCTTTCATTTTCTTAAGGAGTGGGGCTTGCATTCCATTGTTGTCGTTATTAGTATGATTACCGCCTCCGTTTACACTATTACTGAAATTGTCACCATGTGTATGTTTGCTAGGAATAATTTGTTGAGGTTCAACTGGATTTCGGGCAGCAGCAAGGATTGCTGGAATAGCATTGGCTATTCCCTGAGCAACGATATTCTCGATATCTTGCCTATTCAGAAATGGATCTTCCTGGTTTTGCTCAGATTGATTCATTTCATTAACGGGTTCATTATCAGCGTGTGCCATCTGGTAATTAGTTTATATAAGTAATTAGCATAAAGAATTAACAACCAAACATAATGAAACAATCGCACATAATCATGTCAACACGTATAGCCAAAATTATCGATCTTTAGGCGTTCGATATTTTATATCTTATAATAGGCATCCGTACACACTGGTTATCTTACAAAAGTTTTATTTTTAGGTTATTTCACATAATTATATTTTGATTATTATATTATTGTTAAACACCAATTCCTACAACCACATACTATCCGGTCAACTGGCTTTTCAGAAACGACGTTCTCTTTCATCGTATTTCCAAGATATTCTTTCCCCTACTTCCCGAATTCGATTCCCTGCATCAATCAGTTCCTCGCCATAATGACGGAGTTCCGCCAAGTTTTCCGTGCTCATAGGTGGGTATAGTGGAGGCTCCAGGTCGAACTGAGGGAAAAAGGTATTAGGGTTATTTAGGAGATTTTGAAACTGCCAGTCGGTGGTCCACCATTCTTCTAGCTCTGCTGGTAGAGGTTGGGAGTGGATAATAGGATCTGGGATTTCAAGTTCTAGATCAACTGGAAGTTGTGCTTCCGCTGGGTAATTAAAAAGGTTTTCACCGGCAGGTCCGATGAGGTCACTAAGTGCCATTTTATGATCCAATTCCTCCCAGGGTGGCATTTCCTGGTTTTGCCTGGAACTTTCCCCAATCTCTATTTCCTTGCCTTTACCTTTGGGGTCCTCTGTCTTTATAATTTTCCGTGTTGCTAGTTTCCTCCTACGTACACGCCTCCAACCCACTAATCTTCTTCTTTTCTTTGGTTTTGGTTTCTCCGGAGGTTGGGTTTGAAATTCCATAGGTTCCTCCATGTCGGCACAATAACCGGTAAAGTCTCTGGAAACTTCCACATTAACAGAATAGAGTTTGAGATTCTGAAGGGCTTCAGACAACTCATTTATGCTGTTTAGCAGTTATGAAGAAACATACAAAATTTTAGGTTAAATTTTGTAACTTGAATTCTCACATAATCACAGAATGGCAATCATAAAAATTAAGTATTAATAAAAATATGAAATAATGCGATTATATATATATATATATTACAAATTACAACTAAAATTTAAAATATACTAGGGAAAATTTTAGTCCATCTTTTCTTACTAAGTTGTTTATTTAATGGGCAAGTTTCTGGCTTATGGAGGATAGGGTTACTAGTACTGAGTTAGGGTGTTGGCTGTTTAAAGATTAACATTTACTGCTGTAGTGGCTAGCATATAGAGATTTGCCCATTGTTCGTCTAATTCATCTTCCCATGGTGGGTTATCACCTGTTTCCTGAGTTTCCTTTCTAATCACCATTTCTTTTGGTTGTGAATTCTTTATTTTCTCTTGACTTTTTCTAATAATCCAACTTCTTTTATTAGGGGTAAGTGGTTTCTCAAACTGTGCCTTACGAACAAATATTCCTTCCTTAGTTTCTGCTGAGTATCTTGAGGAATTTGATTTGGGATGAGGTTTCCTTATCTTTTGGTGAACTATCTAATTGACGATAGATGTCCGAGATTCTTTGCTTACCCATACTGTAGACTAACAGAGAGTCAAATAATAAAACACATAATCACAAGATGGTAATTATGAAAAATTAAGTATTTCTAAATACTTAATTGGCTTAAATCAGTGGCTCTCATACCACCTTTTTCTGTCACGACCCGCGTACCGGTTTTACCCGGTCCAGGAGTCGCGGGACAGAAACTCGTGGTATTAAGGAGTTGTCAGCGGAAGATTCAACAGGATCTTTTAAACTTGAAAATGCTCGATTATTTTATTTCATAATTCGGGATAAACCCCGTAATTTACAATAGAGGAATTTTACGAGGAAATTCCCTGATTTATAAAACATGTTTATTTATTTTAACTGAGCCACCTCTTCAAGCTTGCTAGTGCTCCGTAGCAAGTTTCATTGATTTACAGCAGGTCGCCTGAAACATGTTTTGAAAATATTTTATCAGCGGGGAAATACTGGCGAGTCACTCAAATTTAATAAAACGACACATGGTTATAAATTACAGCATAAGAGCGATTACAATGGCTTCTATCTTATTTTTATCTGGCGCCGTGTCACCTCCTAGTGACGATGGTCATACCACTATTGGGTCCTTTCATCCAAGTAGTGATGATTATCACTGTTAGGATTTATTAGCCTAACTGTGAGAAATTTAGTAATGTGCACAATACCCCACTAGCCAGTGATTTAAGATAACCATGACTTAATCCCTGTAATTATAACCTTTGAAAATAATTGGAGTATTGTAAAACACTTTTGATAAAAGAGAATGACTCACTTTGCAGATTTAAACAGGCAGAGTTTAGCTTATTGATTAGCCTTGTAACCTAATTTAAATAATAATGCACACGAACTAGGTTAGTAACTAATACAGCATTTACGATAACTCACGAGATTAAAACCCTCACAACGAATGACAAAGTGCAATACTTAAACATCCATCAAATTCACGACGAATGACAAAGTATGGCCCTAATGCGGGCAGCACTTAAACATCCATTGGATAGTTTCAATCGATCGGACATTGAATCGTAGCAGTGATCGAGTTATTACCCTGTTATCGCAGCAGAGGTTCATGATTATAACTACCTTTGAACAAAACAGCGTATAAGTGAGTGTACGTAACGAAATTTAACGTCGAAACATGCAAACTGATCAAGTCCCAGGCCAGGGGCTTTATAGCGTGGATTGGAACCTCCCGCGTGTCGTGGAGGGTTCCTCCACCCTTGTCGCGAGTCGCGGGGCATACCCCCTAGCCTAGGGTAGCCTCGTGTCTTGTGTAGCCTTGGTGAGTCGGAATTTTTTGTAAATACGTGTTTTATAACCGTTTTCGAAGGATAAACATAATTAGGGAATACCCCCCTTGAGTTTTAGGGGGCCCTGATCCTAATTCCAACTATTCTGAAAGTTTTAGAGGTCAGGTAATATTTCTTGGGGGTCTCAATTAGGGTTTCCTATTGGACAAAAATAGAATAAGAAATAGATATTTTTACGTGAGTTGTTACATCACTACCGGAGAAGGATTATTAGTGATAACGGGTCGAAAATGAGCTTCGATTCCCCGCACCACCTCCCGGTGATGTCTTCGGGGAGCACCCAATGGTACTCTTGGTTGACCCATTTGCCCTTGCATAGGCCCTTGAGGTGCAAATGGTGGTTGAAATTGATGTTGTTGCAATGGTGGTTGTTGCAACGACCTTTGAAATTGAGGTTGTTGATATTGTGGACGAACTTGTTGTAAAGGTGTGGGCCGTTGTAACTGTCGCCCTTGCGGCCGAATATGTTGTACCCCAGTTGGTAGGCTACCCACATCTTGAATTTGTTGCAATGGTTGACTTTGTTGACCCGCTCCTCCTTGAGGTCCCAAATTACCTCCATCACCTCCATAATAAAATCCCTCTTCTTCGTATCCTCTAAAGTCTTCTTCATATCCATCATCATATCCATCTCCTCCTATACCCGAAAATTGCACAAATGGAAAAGAGGAATAGTGGAAACCCGGTTGGTTTGGTGGTCGAAATGTAGAAGTGGTATGAATGACAGTTGAACTCGGTGGAATTGGGTAAGTAGAGGATGATTGACCCGAAGCTGGAAAGAAATGTGAAAGTGGTGGAATTGTTGAGGAAGGGCTAAAGGTAAGAGTAGGTTCGACTTGGGTAGTAGTAGGTGATGTGGTGTTGGTTGATGTAACGTCATGTGGTGGAGTAGGATTGGTAGTGGCAATTGGCATGGTGGTATTTGGTGAAGGTTGTGTTGACGAAGGTATGAAGGATGATGTAGGTTGACCTGTAGTGGGTGGTACTTGAGTTTCATCCATGATGTTTCTTGGTGTAATGGGTGAAGTAGGTGAACCAATGATCTTGTTTTCTCGTAATAAAACTTTGTTTTGCCGCAAAGTTCTTTCAATTTCCGGATCAAACGTTAGTGGTGATGACTTGTGAGAGCCCCTAGTATGCATACACCTGTAGTACCTGCACACTAAACACAACCAGCGTAAACCCGAAAATAACAAACAAAAACTACTAAATTAACACACGTTGCGCACTACTCCCCGGCAACGGCGCCAAAATTTGACGTGTTATCGTAGTCACACGCAAATTTAATCCAAATATAATTAATAAATAGTAGCAAGTGGGTAGCGAACACAGGGAGTTTGTGGAAAGTATGTCGATTATGTAGTTTTTTACTTAACTTAATTAAACTAAATTTGCAGAAATTAAAATTCACGATTGATTGTTTGATTTTTAAGAACTAAATTACTAAACGAATTGCAAATCAAGATTGGTTGTTAAACAGATTAAGAGAGAATGACCATCTTAGGTTCCGGTTTCCTATAACAATTGTGCCTAAATCCAACTAGAAAGAGTTACACAGACATAACTCATGCATAAACGTTTGTTGTGATAAAAGCGAACTAAGTACTCGGATTAGATAAACGCGAGGTTGTTACCCTATGACCAATTAACCGATATCCAACCCTAACTCCTTCCATGATATCTCGATTGTCAACGACACCAAGAACGTACGGTTTAGACTAATATCAAAACATCAATTAACAATTTACAATCAAACATTCATGCACCATAACAAACATAGCAAACAAACAAAGTTCATTATTCTAGAAATAAGGATAAACACACAAAAGTCATAAAGAAACCTTCACCTAAGATGATCACCGAAAGTTTAGCCGGACATTGTTTGGTGGATCATCATAACATCAAGATTGAAGTTCATACGAATCGAAAGACAAACCGAAATGTTAGAAATTGTTCACAAACACTATCACAAGCTGAAAATCGCCCCTGGAACTCTGAGAAACGTCTCCAATGATGAGATATCCCAAAAGACACTTGAAAACGGTATTAAAAAGGGCAGTTACAAGTTTTGTGTCAGGGTCTACCATAAATTACGGTAGGTACCGTAATTTACGGTAGCTTTCTTGTTACGCTGCCAATCTACTGGATTACGGTGGCATTTTCAACATTCAGGGGCTACCGGAAATTACGGTAGCCACCGTAATTTACGGTGGACCCCTGAAATCTTTCCTTTGTTCTTCTCTCCAATCCTTTTGTAATCCTCTCCAATCTATTCCCTTCCAAAGCAGCGTTTTCCTTCGTTTTAAGCTACAAACGCACCTGAAACACAAGCAACTGTAGTTATCTAATTCAAGACAATTACATGATTAAATGAGGGATTAAATCGTCTTTTAACACACTTAAGGGTTGTCCCATGGACCACCCGTCATGGTGGTAGAGGTTAGTGGTTGCTGGTGGTAAAGGGGAGAGAGAGAGGGGTGAGAGATATATATCTAATTTTTTATTTTTTATTTTTTTAATGGTTAGGTATTTTATTTATCTACACAACTAGTCCATGAAAAGTGAAATGTCAATAATACCCTCATGTGCAAATCACATGACCAGATTTAACATAAAAATCTAACTGTGTTAGGGCTAAAGGACATAACGTGCAAGAAAATAAAACATTAAGTACAAGACTTGCCAATTTAAAAGATAAAGGACAACGCCTGAAATTCACTATAAAGATAAAGGACAAAATTTGAAATTTACTCGGTATTTTATGAAGAAGAGAAGGAGAAGGGGTAAGGGGTACGGAAACGCGAAGTGCAGTGGATTGATTGATTCTAACATTTCTTTCTTTGCGTGTGAAATGTTGAAAGGGATTAATAAAAGTTCAAAGGGATATTATGATATGATATGTTTGATATGTTTGTTTTCTTAGTTTTTTTTGTAAAAAAATGTGATTGGTTGATAGTGACACGTCTTTTCAAATGGACTATGGCGAGAATAATTTTAAGTCAAGTCGAGGTAAGCTTGTTGGTTGGCTTGCTCGAATAATTATATGTGTAGCTTATTTCAATTTTAGGTCATCGCCACAACATATGACCAGTCAACGTTAAAGCCCTAATACTCCACAATCTAACCCACCAATATATAAAATTGGCTAGTTACTTTGACATAATAGTTCTGCAATCTCTAATTCATTCTCTTCCTCATTGAAAATCTCTCTTTTTTGCTTTTGATGAAATAATATCACAATCTTTCTTTCACTTTTTCCCTCCCATACCACATGCTTAAGACAACTGGTGTTGTTGTTGACCACCAACAACTAGGAAGATGGTAGCTTTGTCGGTTGCTCTAGATATGAACATAAGCTCTTTGTTACAACGAAATGGTTTTCAAGCGTTTAACGATATATTGCTAGTTTTTTCTCTCTTGACCCTCTAATATCACGCTTGCTGCACGTGGTGGTCATCGTCTTTCCGTTTCTTTGGCTACATCAATGTTTAAGGTTAGGATGGGAGAATAGTCCATGCCTAACTAAGGTTAAGCTGCCCAACACCTACCTTGGTTATGACCCTGACGTTTAATTATAAATACTAAAGTTAAAGAGCCAAAGGAGTAAACTGTCAAAATGGTTCCTAAGGTTTGGTCACTTTTACCACTTTAGTAAAAAATTCAAACCTTTTGAATCTGGGTTCTTGTGGTTTCAATTTTGTTGTCATTTTCATCCAAAAGCAAAATATGGTCATATTTTTCGGTTAACATCCAGTTTTTTTTAATCTTTTTCCTCCCTTTTAATGAAGGGCAAAATGCTCAGATTTTTTTAATTTGTTATAATAAAACGTTAAAAAGACCATTTTAACCTTTATTAAAATGGAGGAAAAAGACAAAAAAGTTGGATATTAACTGAAAAATCTGACCAAATTTTGATTTTGGATGAAAATGGCGACAAAATTGAAACACAAGGACCCAGATTCAAAAGGTTTGAGTTTTGGACTAAAGTGGCAAAAGTGAACAAACCCCAGAGACCATTTTGGCAGTTTACTTAAAGTTAAATGAGACTCTATTATATGACAAATATCTATGGCACGTTAATGCAGAGTCTCCTCGCTCTTTGCTTAAATTAACTGGCTCGCAACACCCATAGGGGTATTGAAAGCTCGAGATTTTCTATAAAGAGGGTTCTCTTTCGAGCTAGACTCATAACCTCAAATGACCAATTAAATGTCCTATTTATAAGTTGTTCTGCAGTCTGTAACATACTGTTATGGAATCGGTAGTGGTCCGCTACCACCTGTCAGGGATGATGAGTCATGCTACACGTGTCAGCTACTTATTTCATGTAATATGAACTCCTGTAACTCATTTCCTAGATCGAGATATGCTCATTTGATGTTTGGGTTGCACCGCAAAGATATGTAATTGCGTGTTTTAGGAAATCGGGTTGTTACATTATCCAAATGCGTATTTTAGGTAATCGGGTTGTTACATTATCCAAATATTTGTAGTTTTTAATAATTAACAACCGTTTATATATTAAGGTTTTATTAAATTACAAATGTCACAAGATTTTATTTTTTATTTTAATTAGAAATAAGATCTGCGCGCGTTGCGGCGCAAGAACATCGCAAACATCGAATGGATTAGTCCAAACGTTGTGTTGATGCGTTAACTGTATGAAAACGTACGTTTTGATGTATCAGATTGAACTCAAAATAACCTATATAAGAATTGCGATTTGATCAAAACGTGAAGTAAATCGAATTAATATGTAATCCGACTCATACATAGAAAAAAAACTACAATTTGATTCCACACGGTTCGAAACAAAATTTACGAAACATACATAAAATACGCACGAAAACATATTATATTTGTCCTGACTCATCTCCCAAATCGAAACGTAGACCAACTCAAATTTATTGTACAAAAAAATATGCACGTAAAAAATGGTTTTTTAATGAATTTGAATTATATTTGATCTGACTCGTTTCTAGAAAAAAGTTTACGTCGAAACATAGAGCAAATCATATTTATACCGACACGTAAATTAAAATATGCACGTAAAAAAATAGTTTTTTTAAGTATAGGAAGTATATGGGTAAACTCGAAACAAATTATTAGTAAAAAACTTAATAGCTTAAAAACGTTCGTAAATACGTGCCAAGTAGCACCAATGCCACATCACTCTTAGCTGTGAGTGCATAATGTCTATCATTTCCGCCAATCACGTATCGTAGCTTAATCAGATGATACAAGATTGTTATTGAACAGAGAAAAAGACAAAGGTGTTGTATACTGAAGTGCATCCGGATGGATGAACATATAGTCCATTCGGACGGATGAGCAATCTAGTCATCCGGAAACTGGTAATGTTAATCCATCCGTCCGGATGGAGGTCATCCGCTAGGTGTTCTCATTCGGATGGTTTCTGCCTATATATATATGTGTGTAGGGTCTTGTCATTGGAGAACTTTTGTAGACTTTGAGGCGAAGCTCTGCCCGTTTGTTTTCACGGTTTTGTACCTGTCAAATCAGTAATAGAAAACAAATTATAATTACATCTTTGTGTTCTAATTCACACATGTGATTGGATTACACACAACTCACGTGTTCACACGCATTCATCGGTCAAGGAATCGATCCAGGATTCGAATCCACAAGTGGTATCAGAGCGGGTGATTGTTTGCAAGGATTGAAGACATGAAGATTGAAGCTGATTCATCATTATCAAAGCCGAATTCATCATCTTCTACTCACATCTTCTTCTACTCATCTTCAACTCATTTTTTTAACTTAAAATTCAGATCTACAAAGATTTCATGGTTAAAATTGGCTAAATTTTGAATATGTTGTGGGAAAACCAGTTTTAATCAATCCTTCAAAGTTTCAGAGCAAAATTCTAACAAAAACGACCTCAAATCTTTGAAAAACATGGTTGTTCTTGTTCAGGAGTGTTCGAATAGGTCTACATAGTCCATCCGTCCGGATAGCCATAAAGCCCATCCGCCCGGATAGACTCATTTCCCATCCGGATGACTAGACTCATCCGGACCAAAATCCATCCGGACCAAAGCCCATCCGGACCAAAGTCCATCCAAACCAAAGCCCATCCGGACTAAAACCCATCCGGACCAGTTCACCTGGATAAGTCCATCCGGACCAAAGATAGTCAAATACCCTGTATTGTCACACCCCGATATTTCCACATATTACCGGTGGGCCCGGTGGGGAGTATCGTGACGTAGTTGATATCATCGTAGACAATTAACACAATTATAGCACAACGGAAGGCTTGGTAGATTAATTACTATTACAAACCATAGTGTCCGAGTTTCAAGATAAAATAATATAGAGACTGGTTGTAATAGAGATCCACAGGCGGATCATAAAACAAATACAAGAAAACTGAAATAAACAGACTTTAGATGTGTAAAGATGTTACTCAGCCGTATGTTTCCTAAAGCCTTATGTAAATACCTTCTACCGAAGCTACTCAATCTGTATGGAAGGTTTATTAACCTATTAGGATGCTAACGGGTCTTTATTTAAGTCAAAGACTTAGACCGGTTAGTTTGAAAGATACTTTACGGTTCTAATCGCTAGATTAAGCGGAGACCGGAATGGAATGTGATTTAGACCCGACAAGTTTGAATACTTGTATAATATAGGTAAACTAAACACATTCTGGATTTTGTAGTTAAAATGAATAGGTTAAACCCATTTCGGCTAATTCATGTAAACTAGTTACATAAACCGAATCGAACGCATAATTGCATAACGGGTAACCAAATGAACCATATACAAGTCTCACATGTTATTATGCTTAAAATATGTTAATACATCAGTAGGATGTTAACATATATGCTCAAAAAGTATTTAAAACCAAATCAAGTCCCGTAAGGGCATTTTGGTCATTTTGAGGTTTATAAAAGAAGTCTAAAGTAAACTGATGTTCTGGTCTTAAAACATTCTGTAAAAATATTTATTTTATGATGTTAAAATAGTAGGATATCATTCATATGCGTGGTTTACCATTTATGGCCAAACTATGCCCTGAAAGGGCATTTTGGTCATTTTACATATGCTTTTAAGGGCATAATTGGAAGTCTGAGTTCATAACTTATACCTACTGTAAAAATACTAAAATTTATTTATAAATTCAGTAGGTAACAAGTCTTAGGTGTTAAACATGGTTTTAAACCATACTATGCACCTAATTAGTGTGGAAATCGATAATTGACGATATTTGCGATGTTTATGTGATTCTGAGATTTTGAACAGCCTTGAATGTTTAAAATATTTTATTTTTCATATCACATCAGTAGAAAAAGGTTTGGCATGTTAATCATATCTGAATCACATTTTATTAGCCAAAAGGGCATTATCGTCAATTAAGGAATTTATACAAGAACTCTAAGTTATGGTATAACAATCCTCAAGAAAAAACTGACACCCTCGAATTATATCCGACACCCTAATATATTTTAAAATATCCCAATATGTCCAAAAATACACCCCATACGTGAAAACGGGCCCCGAATACCCTAAATATTATAAAAAATAATTAAAAATCTGATTTTTAGGTTTGTCGCGGGCCGCGTGAGATCAAAAGGTGGCGCAGCCCGGTGATGACACGTGTCATCATCGTGGCAAGTCTAGTAGCTGACCAGGATCAGCTACGCGTTTGACCGAGTTTGACGCGGCCCGCGTAGCCCCTTATTAACATTTACGCGGGCCGCGTAAAAGTAAAAAATCAGCACTATAAGTAGAGGCCATTGGATCTTCAGTCGACTCGCTCACTTTCTTTTCTCAATCACGAAAATCTGATAGTAGAAGCTATAGTCAGGTATTATACCCCCCTAATTAGCGAAGTTCTGTTCGTTGTAAGTATTATAACCCCTGGATACGTATTAGATACGTTGCCCGATTGATCTAGGGTTACGTAACGGCTGTCGTGGTTCTGCCCGACGTAGTCGTTGGAATGCCGTCTCGGGGAGGGTATTACTAATGTTAAAATGGGTTATTATACTAACGCGTGTGCATTTGTGTAAATTATATATTGTCACCAGGAAACCCTTACGAAAAATCTAAAACAACAATGTGAGTTGACCCGCTTTTTGTAAACCTTTTTTTAACTGTTTTTACAAAACCTCATACAATTAAATGTATATTAAGCAGTTATTGAGTATTTGTAAGAATACAATTATCATGAGTATGTTGGGGTTTTGTATACAAAATTTGTTACCACCTGGTCAAGGAGTAACATTTCCACAAGTCGGGTCTGACAGTACCATGGATGTTAATTGTTATAACTTGGAAACAAATGTAATTGCGAGATCGCCCTCAATACTGTATACTGGGTTTTAGTTCACTACAACAAAAATGGCTTTTTAGGACCTTTTCTGTGGGACGCTTGTAAAAGATGGTCCTAAAAAACTATTTAATAGGACTAATGAACTTTTGAGGTCCTTTTATAATATACTCTACTAAACCGGTGTCCTAAAAAACTATTTAATAGGATGGATGATTTTTTGGGGTCCTATTATCATATAATTTAATAGGACACTTAAAATGTAGATCCTAATAAAGTACTTTATAAGACATTTAATTGTGAGTGTCCCATTATGTGGTACTGTATTAGGACACTTGATCATCTGGGGTCCTATTATACATAACTTAATAGGACACGTTGTAGCTAAGTCATAAATGTTCAGTGTTATAGGACCCTTTCTAGTCGAAGTCATATTAGAACTTAACTTAACAGGACACTTGACACTTGGGTCTTATAACTTTAAACTTTATAGGACGCTTAATCATTGTGGTGTTATTATAATACACCGTAATAGGACACTTGATATTTGAGTCATAAAACATTAGTTTTATAGGACGCTTATTCGCTAGAGTTTTATTATAATATAACTTAAAAAGACACTTGACACTTTGGTCTTATAAATTTAACCTTTATAGGACGCTTAATCATTGTGGTTTTATTATAATACACTGTAATAGGACACCTGATATTTGAGTCATAAAACATCAGTTTTATAGGACGCTTATTCACTAGAGTTCTATTATAACATAACTTAATAGGACACTTGACACTAGGGTCTTATAACTTTAACCTTTATAGGATGCTTAATCATTATGGCGTTATTATAATACACCGTAATATGATACTTGATATTTGAGTCGTAAAACATATGTTTTATAGGATGTTTATTCGCTAGAGTTTTATAATAACAATAGGTTATTGACCCGTGATTATACGGGATGGTAGTAAACAAAAAATAATTTTGAAACTAAAGTTTCATCATTCATCCTGCTACATTCTTTCCACCCTGGGTTGTGGTTTTCTGATCTGGTTGAAAGTGGGACACAAACTCAATCAAATTTTTTTTTAATGGCCAACTCAAACTTTCATTCATAAATTAAAACCGAGCAAGGTGTTGGGGTATACACCATCCAAACCCCACGGTTACACCATTACATTAAAGTACATAAGAATTTTTGTCTAGCCCAAACATGACAAGTCAAAACTACTCCATCTATTCCAAGTGAGTTCCAACCCCAAGTACTTTATGATAGAACATTCGAGGCAAGATCTGATCTAACCCAGCAGATGTACTAGTTGTGATACATATCTGTTCACATAGACATAACTATTAAAAAACTAGCAATAGCGATGAAAAAATAATTATTATCAGCAATGCAGAAAAAAAATCAAATACAAGTATTCAATATGCGATGAAAAAAAATCATATTATTAAATAACTAATTGAAATCATGAAGCAGCTTCAAATAGATCTTCATCTCCGTCAAAAACTAAGGTATTTTTGTCAACAACGGTCCCATTTAAACCCCTTCTAACCAATTCAATATTCATATTTTCATCAAGTTTTAGGACACTATTTAAGTTGTCTATAGACACATTATGCGACCATAAAATTGGTTTCATAATCTTATTTGGTATATTAGGACCCTTTTCTTGGTACTAAATTAGTTATAATGTTACATCGTAAGGGTCCTATCAATTAATTTCTAAGGACGCTTGTAAGTGTATCAAAAGATTAAAAGTAGACAATCACATATTAGAACATTGTAAAAGTGTCCTAATATGTTCTTTTTAGGACGCTATTTAAGTTGTCTATAGACATATTATGCAACCATAAAATTGGTTTCATAATCTTATTTGGTATATTAGGACCCTTTTCTTGGTACTAAATTAGCTATAATGTTACATCGTAAGGGTCTTATCAATTAATTTCTAAGGACGCTTGTAAGTGTATCAAAAGATTAAAAGTATGTAAGCATATGTTAGAACATCGTAAAAGTGTCCTAATATGTTTTTATTAGGACACTATTTTGGTTGTTCAAAGACATATAACGCGACCATAAAATTGGTTTCATAATCTTATTTGAGATGTTAGGACGCTTTTTTAGTTCCGAGACTTATTACGACCCCTTTACATGAAACGCTTTTACCGTTGGTCCTATTAAATGAAAGGTCCTATAAAATAGCATTTTAGGACGCTTTTGCGCGTACTAAAAACCCAGTTTTCTTGTAGTGGTTAAACTTGTTTAAACTGGGATTCACTCACCAGTATTTCCCACTGACAAATGTTTTTAAAATGCGTTTCAGGTAACAAACTATGAAAGCCAAATAGAAGCCAGCTGGACAGCACTGAAGGCTTGGAAAAGTGGCAATAAAGTTACCTAAAATAAAATAGATGTTTTTTTAAATAAAATAGGATTTATTCCTATGAAAACGTGTGTACTATGAACTTGGGTTTTATCCCATTTGTTTAATATTATGAAAATGTGGTATTTTACTCTGATCAAATATTTCCTAACTACGGTCCTGATGAAAAATTCCGCTGCCAAATTAGACAATACGCGATACCACCGAAACTGGCTCGCGGCCGCTCGTTCCTGGGGAATCAGGGATCGGGGGTTGCGACAGAAGGTGGTATCAGAGCTAAGCCACTGATTTAGCCACAGAAGTGTTCTGCTGACATCAAAATTCAATCTGTTAGGAAATAAATTACGGGAATACGTGCATAACTGTATTTATTGTTATGTGTTATTTGACTATTTGTTAGTTTAGAGTATGAGCGACCAAGGACCATCTGACGTGTACCGTCAATTGTCTGGTTCGCCTAGAAGCAAAGGTACCTCCTCTTCTCAGCCTGCCCTCTTGGGGTATTCTGCTGATATGGAAAAAGGAATCTTTGTGTTTAAGGCTCAGTCAGAAGAGCCATTTCCTCAGAAAAAGAGGGGATGGTTCAGTAGAGGGGCACACGAGCGTAGAAAACATATGAAAAAGTTACAAGACCAGAGAGCACTAGCAGCAGCCAAGAGAGAGACAGATGCCTATGCCCAGGACATGATCAATAGGGGTATAGCCAACATCCACATCTTAGCAACCACTGCAGCTGACCCTAATCTGGAGCGAATAATAGCACCCCAACCACAACCACCAATCCCTGACCAACCCATGGAGATAGAAAACCCTGAAAACCAAGCAGAGATGCATGACTTCAATCCAGAAGAAATCCCTAGGGTACCAGCACCAAACCCCCTAGACCCAAATTACGACCCCTGGTGGGATGACGTTAGGGACTATGTGCAACGTTACCCGATACATGAAGACACACCCATGCAGAACATATGAGCCTACCCAGGTTTGGATCCTTTAGATCCCTATTACCACGATGAATACATTAGGGAAATTTTAGAAGATCCTTACCGATTCCAGGCACCTACACCACCATATCAAGAACCCGCACCCCAGATTCCGAACCCAGTCCTAGAACCTGCACCCCCAATGAGTGCAGAAAACGTACAAGAACTTAGGACATTTGGTGAGGAAATTTTAGAGAGTAGTGAACGAATGAGACAGGTGGGAGAGCGACTCGTCTGGAAGTATGACGAGCGCAATATGGATTTCTGGATGAATCCATATCCGTAGATGAGATGGTGGAAACAGTAGTGTTGGTGCACTTGTGTCTGTACTTTGTCTGTATTTCGTCTTGATACAAAACGATGTCTTTGATGTAAGTTTGACCAAGTCAACCATCCTCCGGTTTGACTTGGCCAAACAATTCGAACAATGGTTGTAATATGGCTGGGTCGAAAGATGGGTCATCGAAGGATAGTTCAGATCCTTCGATGAGCTCGAAAGATATCCCACGAAGGATACTGATGGACTTCGAAGGATATGCCATCCTTCGAAGTATATGTGGATCCTTCGATGGATGCATGATCGAAAGATGATGTTTCGATCAGTAATTCTGATCCTTCGACCAGATGATCTGTGCTGGGTATATAATCCCATGCAGTGTGTTCATTTCAGCAGACAGGAGAGATAGAGAGTTCGAAAGTTAGACAGAGAGAACACACACACTGAGAGAGTTTGCAAAACTGATTTGCAAACATTGCTTTGTAATCGAACCTTTCATACGTATTAATACAAGTGGTGTTAATCGGTGAACCTTGTGTGTTGTGTTTATGCTTGTTCTTTCTCGGTTTGCATGCTAGCTTGGATTCCGCACTTGCTAGTGTGTTAGACATAACAAGGAATAGGTTAAACCTCAACCTCCGAGGGACCTACAAGTGGTATCAGAGCCGTGGCTCTTTTCCTTGTTAAAAACCGGGTTTTTACAAGATTTTGGAGTGTTTTGGACAAAAACTCTCTTGGTTTTGAACCCGTTTTTTTTTCTGTTTTTATCGCTTTTCTTGTCGTTAAAACGTGTTCTAAACTAATCGGGTGTGTTGCATGACGGGTTGGGTAACTTAAAAACTTGTTTTTGAGGTGTTTGGCAATTTCCGGCCAAAATTCCGGCTTCTCCGGTGACCGGATTCTGGATAAAGTTTGTCATTTTTGGGTTATATTTTATTTGTTCAAATCTGTTTTTGCAGAAAATCATGGTCTGACCATACTTTCTGCCGAAAGATTTACCAACCCATCACCTTTTTCACCAACCTGTCACTCTTTGTCAACTGTGTCAGAACCGATCGAAGGATATCCTTCGAAGTCGAAAGATCATCTTTCGATCAGTGGAGGTTCGATAGATCATCATCATTCGAACCAAGGAATCATTTCGAAAGATCATCTTTCGATCAGTGGAGGTTCGATAGATCCTCATCCTTCGAACCAAGGAATCTATTCGAAGGATATATATTCGAAAGATAAGGATCTTTCAAATTGTGAATCTTTCGAATTTGTGAATCTTTCGAAATCATTGTTCGAAACTCAACAGTGATCTTTCGAACACTGTTGATCCTTCGAACAAGGGTTGATCTGTCGAACTTAGTCTGTTTATGTTTAACAAGTTTGTGTGTTTCAGGTCTTTCGATCAAGGATCCTTCGGCTGGTGGTTATCATTCGAGATACTATCATAGTTTGTGAAAATTAAAGTTTTAAAAGGGAAAACTTGTTTTTCAATTTTCAAATCAATTTTCACTTAATATATTAATTTTTATAAAATGGGAACAAACGGTCAGTGGGATCCAACCGCGTGGACTCAAATAACTTCGACTCCACAATCATCAGCTACGCAATCTGCGTCAGATTTCAACAAAACTGCATGGATGCAGGCTATTGCCACACCTCAAGCTGCCATGATAACTGCAAATCAATGGGCGTTGGTCACAAATCAAAGCAGCAGCATTCAAGCTATGATGCAGAACGACAGTGAAACTGGCACAAGCACAAAACCGCCAAAGCTAAATCACATCAATGATTGGGGATGGTGGAAAGAAAGGCTGAGAACTTATGTTCAGGGGCAAGGGCAAGGTCAAGATCTATGGATGTGCTTCTTCACCGCATTTGACCATGATTTGGAAGTTGCAGGATCTAATCCAGAAACTTACAGCACTATGTCTGAAGATGATAAGAAGAAATTTGAGTTAGAAAAGAAAGCATTTATGATTCTCACACAAGCTCTTCACAGAGACATTTACCACCAGTTTGTTTACTGCACGACTACTAAAAGCTTGTGGGATATGCTCACGTTACGATGTGAAGGAAATGCTCAATCTAGAAAGATCCAACAAGAATTACTGAAGAAAGAGTTTGAAGGATTCACGTGTTTGGAGAATGAGACTTTAGCAGACTTATCTACAAGGTTCCATCACTTCTTGAGCGAGATGTTTGCTTTTAAAGTCACTGCCACTCCACAAGAAATGGTGAAGAGATTCGCTGATAGCTTACCAGCAAAGTGGAGCAGTTATCTTGAAATTCTCAAAGAAAATGGTGTTCTAGACACAATCACCGTTTATGAGTTAATTCAAAAATTGGAGAACAAGGATGTAGAAGAAAAGCTTAAGGCAAAAAGAACACTAACTCCTCAAAACCCAGAGATGTACTATGGGATTGCAGGAGGTATCAGTGGAGAAAAACCAGCCTCTCAACATGCGAAGCTTCAAACAGCCTTCATCTCAAACACCGGACCTTCCACAACAAATCAGTTTGATCCTTCAGCATACACGATGATGTATTCAAGACCAGATTCTTCTTCTCTACAACAGAATGTGCAACCGACAGCTCAGCAATTCACACCACCACTTTTCTTAGACCCAAGCAGAGCTCAGCAGCAACAACCGCAACAGCAAGGGTTTTATGGAAGCTCTTCAAACATTCAAGCCACTTCCAATCCGAACACAGTCAGATTAGACACTTCTAACTTTTCCAAAGTCAATGTTGAAATAGCCAAGGAGCATATGGAGATGTTGAACACCTTGGTTAGTGCTTATTGTGGATTGATCGCAGGTAAGATTGGGAATATCAATCTAACCAATGAAGATTATCAGCAAGTGGATAAAGAAGAGTTTGAAATGATGGATATCAAATGGGCTCTTGCTAGTGCAATTCGAAGAGCAAAGGAGTTTATGGAAAAGACGGGGAGAACCAACTTGGAAAGCAAGAAAGACACCAAGTATGGGTTCGACAAGCAAGCGGTAACGTGCTTTAACTGTGGTGAACGGGGTCATTTCAAAAGGGAATGCACAAGACCAGCTCAGCATGGAAACCAAAATCCTTTCAGAAATCAAGGCAACCAGCAGAACCAGAACAGGAACAATGTTCGTACGTTGATACCTGTCAACAACCAAAGCCAAGCAGGGCCATCAAATGCCAACCAGGCACTTGTGGTTCAAATAGATGAAGGTTGCGATTGGTCGCTTCAGTTTGGAAATGATGCTCCAGATGGAACAGCATGTTTTGCTGAAGTCGTAAAGGATTTAAAGCACGCCAGTGGTGGAGAATCTTCCACCAATGGTGATGAATTTTATGAAGATGAAAACAGTTCTGGTTATAGTGGAAGCTCAGATGAAGAATCCTCCACCTCAGGCAATGATCATGTGGATGAGACCTCAAGTGCGTCAGTCGATGCAGATATTGATGAGCTTTTGGAAGAAGCTGCAGCAGGAACTGAAAGAAGATCTATTTTGGTGGATCAAGCTGCTTACTCTTCGTCTTCTCTGCATTCAGTCTTTATGGCTAATGTCGACAGTTCATCAAGTCAGGTATGTGTCGATGAACCCACTGTTGTTAGTTGTGATAACTGTGATAGTTTGCATGTAAAAAATGCTGATTTAGAGGCAAACATGTCTGAGTTGCAAGGCAAACATGATACTTTACTAGCTAGTTTGTTTGACTTGCAAGACAAACATGTTTCGATGAATGATGAGTGTTGTGAATTACGAAGCAAACACGAGGCCTTGCAAGAGAAATTGGAAATCACACACAAACACAATCTAGAATTGATTGTAGATCTTTCTAAAGCAACCGAAGCTAACGTGTTCTTAACCAGAAATGAAAAGGAATTTAAAGCAACAATTGCGTCATTAAGACATGATGTTTCAGAATTACAAAAGGCTGTTTTGCGAAAACAACATGCTAACAATAATCTTATTGACACAATTGAAAAGCAAATGGTAGAGTTGGCAACGGCTCGATGTGAATGTGAGACAATTAAGCAGAAACTGGAAAGTTATTCCAATTCCCGCTATGTATTGGATCACATCATTGACGTTCAAAAGAAAAAGGGGGATAAAGTATGTATTGGATTCAAATCATGTCCTCCCCCAATGAATCACAATTACTCCAAATTGCCTGATGACGAGGATATGCCCCGTTTTGAACCTACTGTGCCACTCGGTCTAGATGACTTTGCAGCAGGCCTCGGGTTCACAACTGGTACATCATCCTCGGGTCAATCTGAATCTGAATATGAGAATGTGACAGATTCATCGTGTGTTAAGGAACAGAGTCCTCCCATTGTTGAGGATGCTGATTCTTCGGATGATGAATCTAAAGAAATTGTGAAACAACAGTCTAACTCGGTTACAACAGATATTCCAATCGAGAATCACATCCTGTGTGATCCACCAGTGAAACCGAGTAAGACTGAAATGTCAAAATCAATGGAGTCCCTTGTATCTAGCAGTGAAGAGAATAACTTGTTGTACACGCTCAAAGGAGATAACAAAATCTACTCTAACAAAGATTTTCCAATTAAAAATGTAAATCAAGATTTAATTGAGCAAATTTTTGAAGGATGTACTGACAAGTTTTTGGGGAACAAAAGTGGCAAAGTTACCGTCACTCAATGTGATCCAATTCCGTGTGAACAAATTAGAAAACAATTCGGAAACCAAAAACTACCAATTGAGCGAAAACAACAAGTCAACTCAGGAAAGGGTAAGGTACAGGGAAAGAAGCCTCAGAACAAGAATGTTCAAGCACCTAAAGTTCAGCAGCCTAAGACTGAGCAACCAAAGGTTCAACAACCTAAAGTTGAACAGTCTAAGGCTACTCAACCTAAGGCTGCACAACCTAAGGTTCAACAACAAAAGGTGCAAAACAAAAGAGCTCCTGTTAAGAAACGAGAACCGAAAATGAACTTTCTTGGATCCACGGGTTCAGATAAACTTGAAACATTTCAGGAAAAATCTAACGTTGATTTTGTAAAACAAGTTAGAATTTTAAAACGAAATGATCAGAATAATTACACCCAACACACCAACGGATGTGATTTAGGTCCAAGCACGTCTAGATCACAAAGTTCATGGTCTGGTTCTCCGTCTGGTCATCAACGTGTTTCTCCGAAGTTTGTGGAGCGGAGAACATGTTTTGAATGTGGGACAGTTGGGCATATTGTAAGATATTGCCCACACGTGCAAAAGCTGAAGTAAAAAATGAGTGCTCCCCAAGAAATCGATTACCGAAAACGATCAGTTTCCCCGAAACAAGACCCACGTGTCTTGAAAGAAAGGGAAAAGAAGTTAAAGCAAAATAATCAAAAGGTAATTGAAAAGGCCTTAAAATCAGAGGTCAAAGAAGAAAAACCTGCACAAACAAAATCCAAAACTGTAAAACCAGTAAATGCTAAAATAATGAATTCAAATACTGGTAAAGGACAAACAGCTTGGAAGCAAAAGCAGGTTATTCAATCAGGGGGAGCACCACAGGTTCTTTTTCCTAATCATCAAGTGATTGAAATCACTTTCCTTGATGATCAAGGACGACCCAAGTCCACAAAGGCTTGGGTCCCCCTCTCCAACTAATCTCTGAGTGAGTGTGTAGGATTTTCCAGGAGGAACTCTCGATAGTCGTAAGATTGTTGATAGTGGAGCGTCCATGCACAAGATAGGCCACAGAAGAAATTGTTGCCTTTGTTGGAGAGAAATGAGAAAAGAAAAGAAAAAGATAAGAAGACAAACATTCCGATGATGGAATGATGGTGAAAGAATGTTGTTGTATGAAGTTGCAAAATTCGGCCAGATGATTTATGTGCAAAATATTTGGTTGTTATGGTTTTTGATCGGGTCCTAAGGATAGATTCAAATGAAAAGTACGCGTCTGCAGCACGTCTGAAGTTCAACCTCAACAAGATGAACGTGCAGTGTACATTTCTTTGCGGTGTGATTGATGAAAATGTGTTCGTTGAACAAATCAACCGGGTGTGCGGATGCCTTGGCTTGGATTGAACAACCGCACACTACTTCTCAAAGAGAAAGACAAAGACCTTCGCTGGTGCAATGTGGAAGACCAGCCGGACCCGAAGGTTTCTGATCTTGTTGCTATAAAGAGATTTCTCAGAAAATTGAAGTGGCTGCAAAATCGACCTTGAAATTCACACCGGGTGGATATCCAGTTTGGGAGAGCACTCAGATTCCTTGCAATGCACGAAGCAGTTGAAGGATACGGTTTTAAATTTCTAATCTCTCCTATACCTGTCGATATTTAAGCTGCTTTTTGAATTATTATCTCGTACAGCACTCTTTGGCCAGACAATGCTGTCATGGTCCGCACCGCAAACCATCATGCCATCCGATTTTTCCAAAATTCGATCAATCTTTTCAGATTAAAATTAATTTTGGTAAACAGCATTGAGGTAAAACATGAGTAACCGACATCGGAAAATCGTTTTTGTATATATCTACGTGTCTTTTACATTTTATCTTAGTTTGTTGATTTTAGGGGGAGTAAATCCAAAATTTGAAAATCCAAAAACATCGAAAAATTTAAAAACACAAAAACAATAGAAAAAACAAAAATGAGTTTCCTGGCGAGCAAAAGAGAATATGATAGTACATCAGTGGTCTGTCTAAACCTCTTTAAACCTAAACTGAAAAACGATAAGCAGCTCTATATAAGATGTATCGGTAGGCTCACAATCATTTTAAAGTGTGCAGGGTGATATAAACTTAAATCGAACTGAAGACTAGGTGGGAACCATTCATTGGCATATGGTCTTGGTACCGAAATTTCGTTTGATAGATTGCCGAGGTTCTGAGATATTCGGTCTTTATGCTGCTTATCATCTGGGTATCATGGTTGTATCTTTTACCGAAAAATAACGGGGACGCAAGTCTAGATCTTCCATGATACTATACATACGTGTACATACTGCATACGACCTCAATAAGTGATCAACAATCACATGTCCAAACAAATAAGTGATTATATATCACATATTCTTTCCGGGAGTCAAGTTTGTCTCTCTGCTGTACGAAAGTACTGACCTGTTCACGGACTTGCTCCTGTGCCCTCATGCATCGAAAATCAAGTTCCTCATCAATAAGTGATTCTATCACATAGGGCTCGTTTTCAAATCAAAATAAGTGAGAATCTCACATCATATACGGTCAAACAGATGATAATCGGTATACTCACCGGTAAGATGAATCCTCGTGCATACCTTGATACGGGAATGTGTCGTGATGTGGATGAACACCGGTCGGTAAGTATAAATCATACCTTAACGTATCCCCTCGCCATGATTACATCTGATAAGTTGAGCTTATGTGGACAACAATACCGATAATTGTTATAGGATGCTTATCTTAATGTTAACTAATTGAACAACAAGAGCGTTTTGGCATGACCGTACACTGATATGATTCTCTTACCCTCGAAACTCGCAAAAAGATTGTCTGTAAATATTTATTTAATGCTTTCAGTTTCTGCATCTTTGTATATATTTATTTACTGCTTTCAGTCTTTACACTTGAAATATTCAAAAATACCAAAAATATTTTAGGTGTGTTTTAATATAAAATTTATAAAATCCAAAAAGATTTTATTTCTATCTTAGTTTCGATCGTACGATGTTGGATCTCGAGTCTTCGTTACCTGAAACCTGATTGAAAACCGAAACGACTGAATCTTCATAAACGGTCGAAATTTGCAAGTGTTGAAAGTTAAACTTTGAAATTGATAAAATTTGTTAAAACTTTCAAACTGTCGGACGGTGTTTGTTTAAACAATGGTCACACGTGTGTCATTTGTTTATGTTTACTATATTCCAAGCAGTTGTTCTCATTACGCGTTTAGATTTCTTGCATGTGCAGATTCTAAAGGCAAGGAGAACATGGTCGATGACAAGCTTTGGAATGAAGACACGACGTGAAGGAACTCAAATGATGAAGATGATCGAGTTGCCGCTGACCATCATCAACACCACAAGGATCTCAATTCATAAAGATCAAGACTTTCACGAGCATAACTCAAGGGGGAGCTTATGTTAAGGGGGAGTTTGTCAACACACTTCCTATATAAAACGGGGAGTTTGTTGATACACTTTCTGCTTTCAAGACGTGAAGACTTTAAAGATCCTCCGACATTGAAGACTTGAAAAGACGTCAAAGACTTGAAGTCACAAAGATCGAGACAAAGCTACAGCCAGACAAAGCTACAGCCAAGGGGGAGTTTGTTGGTGCACTTGTGTCTGTACTTTGTCTGTATTTCGTCTTGATACAAAACGATGTCTTTGATGTAAGTTTGACCAAGTCAACCATCCTCTGGTTTGACTTGGCCAAACAGTTCGAACAATGGTTGTAATATGGCTGGGTCGAAAGATGGGTCATCGAAGGATAGTTCAGATCCTTCGATGAGCTCGAAAGATATCCCACGAAGGATACTGATGGACTTCGAAGGATATGCCATCCTTCGAAGTATATGTGGATCCTTCGATGGATGCATGATCGAAAGATGATGTTTCGATCAGTAATTCTGATCCTTCGACCAGATGATCTGTGCTGGGTATATAATCCCATGCAGTGTGTTCATTTCAGCAGACAGGAGAGATAGAGAGTTCGAAAGTTAGACAGAGAGAACACACACACTGAGAGAGTTTGCAAAACTGATTTGCAAACATTGCTTTGTAATCGAACCTTTCATACGTATTAATACAAGTGGTGTTAATCGGTGAACCTTGTGTGTTGTGTTTATGCTTGTTCTTTCTCGGTTTGCATGCTAGCTTGGATTCCGCACTTGCTAGTGTGTTAGACATAACAAGGAATAGGTTAAACCTCAACCTCCGAGGGACCTACAAGTAGAAATAATAATAAAATAATAAAATAAAATATGTGTGTACGGATGCCTACTATTATTAGATTTTATTTCAGTCGGTATTGTAATTTTTATTTCAGTACTTGTGTGTAATAGATGCATAGTATATGAAAATAGAGTAAAGTCGCAATGATCGACGCTTTTGGCTAAATTGCGTGTCATGTGATTGACTATATTAAATATTATTTTGAGATATTAATACGGGGTAACTGTTTAAAATTCAGATGGCCGATGAAGGAAATCAAGGAAATCTGAATAACGATAACCAGAGTAATATTAACTTAGTTAATGAGAATCCGAGCATCAATAACAATGGAAACCAAGTGGATAATAGTGCCATCCAACACATAGTGGCACAAGGGATTATAAATGCAATGTCATTTATTCTTCAAACAATTCCGGAAGCGAATAATAAAAGTAAACACAGCAGTAAGCGACCAACTGAACCAGAGAACAGCGTGAACAATGGACCTGTACTTCAAGTGCCCATTCCCAAAAGAAGAAGAACCATGCCTTATGGTTATTCTTATAAAGAATTCTGGTCCTGCAAACCAATAGAATTCTCGGGCAATGAAGGACCCATTGTAGCTCTACGCTGGATAGAAAAGACTGAGGCTGTTTTAAAAATAAGCAAGTGTGCGGAAGAGGATAAGATAATGTTTGCTTCTAATTTATTTAAAAACTCAGTCTTAGAATGGTGGAATACTATCCTCCAGTCTAGAGGAAGTGATAGGGTATACAATATGGAATGGGAGGAATTTAAAAACATGGTAGAAAGGAAATTCTGTCCTCCCAATGAAAAAGAACAGATAGCGAATAAGTTTCTGAACTTAAGAATGACCGGGGTAGATAGTAACACTACAAGAAAACTGGGTTTTTAGTACGCGCAAAAGCGTCCTAAAATGCTATTTTATAGGACCTTTCATTTAATAGGACCAACGGTGAAAACGTTTCATGTAAAGGGGTCGTAATAAGTCTCGGAACTAAAAAAGCGTCCTAACATCTCAAATAAGATTATGAAACCAATTTTATGGTCGCGTTATATGTCTTTGAACAACCAAAATAGTGTCCTAATAAAAACATATTAGGACACTTTTATGATGTTCTAACATATGCTTACATACTTTTAATCTTTTGATACACTTACAAGCGTCCTTAGAAATTAATTGATAGGACCCTTACGATGTAACATTATAGCTAATTTAGTACCAAGAAAAGGGTCCTAATATACCAAATAAGATTATGAAACCAATTTTATGGTTGCATAATATGTCTATAGACAACTTAAATAGCGTCCTAAAAAGAACATATTAGGACACTTTTACAATGTTCTAATATGTGATTGTCTACTTTTAATCTTTTGATACACTTACAAGCGTCCTTAGAAATTAATTGATAGGACCCTTACGATGTAACATTATAACTAATTTAGTACCAAGAAAAGGGTCCTAATATACCAAATAAGATTATGAAACCAATTTTATGGTCGCATAATGTGTCTATAGACAACTTAAATAGTGTCCTAAAAAAAACATATTAGGACACTTTTACAATGTTCTAATATGTGATTACCTACTTTTAGTCTTTTGATACACATACAAGCGTCCTTAAAAATTAATTTATAGGACCCTTCTAATGTAACGTTATAGCTACTTTAATATCAAGAAAATGGTCCTAATATCCCAAATAAGATTATAAAACCAGTTTTATAAACAGACCATCAACATATAACATCCTAATAGTTATTGTATAAAATCAACTAATGAAAGAAATAAAACTTCATAATATTTCAAAAAAAACATGTTCATAACAAAAACACTAACCATAAAGAAGTTATAACATTATCTAACATAAAGTCTTAACATTTAACAAAGAAATTAAAAACAATTACGAAATAAGAAGCATAAAATCTTGAGTCATCATGCGTCCTCAATCCTCATGGACTACCTACAAATAAACCATCCATGTATAAGCATTAAGTTCCATGATATTAAAATTATTTGTATCACAAATTTAACAAATACATACCGAGATGAATGGATAGGGCCATGCGATGGATGCACCAATACAATCTTGAATTGTAGAAAATAAACCATATGGTCTTACCAAGTTTTCATCTTTTTTTATTGGTACTTGAACGTTTACCTCACACCATTCTGGTCCAATCTCTGTACCACCAACTAGATCATTTGGGTCCAAGCTCTGGACCCTTCCTCTTGCTACAATCTCGGTAGAGTTTAGAATGCTAGAATAGTACCAACCCTTGCATCACCAGAGCCGGTATGAATCTCCCGTTACATCTGGGGATTAATTGGAGAGATTAGACATGTAGTCAAGGCAGCTAGACCCCAAACTATAGAAGAAGCTGTAGAACTAGTAAACACCTTGATAAATGAGTTAATACGTACTAGAGAAGAAGACCAGAGGAGAAACCTAGCTCAAAGGTTTACCCAAGAATTCCGTTCTGGGAATTACAATCGTAGGAATATAGGTTCTACCTCTGCACCTTTCTGCAAGGTCTGCAAGAAAAAGCATTCGGGAAAATGCTCCACTCTTTTCAATTTCTGCAAGATGCCAGGACACAAGGAAGAAGATTGCAGGAGAAAATCCAGTAATGGACTTTGCTTCAACTGTGGAGAAAAATGTCATATCAAGCCGAACTGTCCAAAACTAGCTCCAGCTGCGAACAACAAGAACACTAAAAATGCTAGAGCATTTGTTCTAACGGTAGATGAAGCCAAGATGATTCCAGATGTGATAACCGGTACGTTTTTAGTTAATGATGTTTTTGCTAAAGTATTATTTGACTCTGGTGCGAACCAAAGTTTTATTAATACTTCATTTTGCAAACTTCTAAATCAGTCATTAACTAAACTACCACAAGAATGTCTAGTAGAGACAGCTAATGGAGAAACAGTTAGAATTTCTGAAATCTTGCAGGGAGCAAGAATAGAATTTTTAAACCAAAAGTATATTGCAAATCTATACCCAATGAAACTGGCAGGATTTGATATTGTATTAGGAATGGATTGGTTAATAGCTAATAAAGCCAGTATTTTATGTGATCAAAAGTCAATTCAAGTAAATTCACCAAAGGGTGAAAAGATCATAATTAAAGGTGATAAACCATCTAGATCCACGAAATTCATCTCTGTGATGAAAACTGCAAGCTATATAAGAAAATGATCTATAGTGTATTTGATTTCTATAATCACTAACACTAAAGGAAAAGAACTAAAGGACATTCCAGTAGTGTCCCAGTTTTCAGATATATTTCCAGAAGAATTGCCAGGACTACCACCAGACAGAGAAGTCGAATTCAGAATTCATCTACTGCCAGGGACAACACCAATTGCCAAAGCACCTTACCGGTTGGCACCCGCTGAAATGCAGGAATTAAAGAAACAATTAGACGAATTGGTGGAAAAATGATTCATACAGCCGAGCTCATCGCCATAGGGAGCGCCAATTTTATTCGTTAAAAAGAAGGACGGATCAATGCATATGTGCATTGACTACCGTGAATTAAACAAGGTCATGATTAAGGACCGGTATCCATTACCGAGAATTGATGATCTGTTCGACCAACTGCAAGGAGCTCGATTTTTCTCAAAAATTGATTTAAGGTCAGGATATCATCAATTAAAGGTACAGGAAGAAGACAATCCTAAGACCGCCTTTAGAACGAGGTATGGCCATTATGAATTCACTGTCATGCCATTTGGTTTAACCAATGCCCCAGCCGCATTTATGGACATGATGAACCGAATATGTAAGCCATATTTGGATGAATTCATAATTATCTTTATAGATGATATTCTAATTTATTCTAAGAGTAAGGAGGATCATGCAAAGCATTTGCACGCACTTTTAAGTTTATTACGAAAGGAAAAGCTTTACGCCAAGTTTTCTAAGTGCGAGTTTTGGTTAGAGCAAGTACAGTTTCTTGGACACTTAGTTAACCATAAAGGAATTCATGTGGATCCAACCAAGATCGAGGCAGTTACTAAATGGAAAACCCCTGAATCACCAACCGAAGTTAGAAGTTTCTTAGGATTGGCCGGTTATTATAGAAGATTTATTCAAGATTTCTCTAGAATAGCCATTCCTTTAACTAAGTTAACCTGTAAATCCATTAAGTTTGAATGGGGACAAAAGCAAGAAGAAGCATTTAGAATTCTTAAGCAAAGATTAACCCATACACCCATACTAGCGTTACCAGAAGGAACTGAAGACTTTGTTGTCTATTGTGACGCTTCTAAATTAGGTTATGGATGTGTATTAATGCAACGTCAAAAGGTTATAGCATATGCATCTAGGCAACTTAAGAATCATGAAGAGAATTATTCAACCCATGATCTAGAACTAGGAGCAATAATTTTTGCTTTAAAAATTTGGAGACATTATCTTTATGGTAGTAAGTTTACCATATTCATAGATCATAAGAGTTTAAGGTATGTTTTCGGGCAAAAGGAGTTAAATATGAGACAAAGACGCTGGATGGAGATGCTTAGTGATTATGATTGTGATATCCAGTATCATGAAGGAAAGCCAAATGTAGTTGCTGATGCTTTAAGTCGAAAGTATCATGAAAAACCAAAAAGGGTACGTTCTCTTAAGTTAAATCTACAAGTAGATTTAAATGATCAAATTAGAAAAGCACAAGAATCAGTAATCAAGGATGATACTGAAAAATTAAAAGGAATGATAAAGGAATTAGAACAAGGAACAAATGGAATTTGGAAATTCCATAAGAAAAGAATGTGGATACCTAAATTAGGAAACCTACGTCATCGTATATTAGAAAAAGCCCATAAGTCTAAGAATACGATGCACCCAGGGAATGATAAAATGTACCAGGATTTAAGAAAGAATTTCTGGTGGATAGGAATGAAAAAAGACATAGCAACCTATGTTTCTAAATGTTTAACTTGTTCACAAGTTAAAGCTGAACACCAAAAGCCCTCAGGATTGTTACAACAACTAGAAATGCCAGTGTGGAAATGGGAATTGATAACAATTGATTTTGTTACCAAATTACCCAAAACAAAGAAAGGTAATGATACAATCCGGGTGATTGTAGATAGGTTAACCAAGTCAGCTCATTTCCTACCAATGAAAGAAATTTTCAATATGGAACAGTTAGCTAAATTGTATGTAAATGAAATCGTTTCTTTACATGGAATACCTTTATCAATTGTTTCTGATAGAGATAGCTGTTTTACCTCTCATTTTTTGTCAAGTTTCCAAAAAGCAATGGGAACCAAGTTAAATCTAAGCACAGCTTATCATCCTCAAACGGACGGACAGAGCGAAAGGACAATCCAGACAATGGAAGACATGCTTAGAGCTTGTGTAATTGATTTTGGAGGTAATTGGGATGATCATTTACCTTTAATAGAATTTTCTTACAATAATAGTTATCACACAAGTATCAATGCTGCACCATTTGAAGCACTTTATGGACGAAAGTGCCGAACCCTAGTCTGTTGGGCAGAAATTGGGGAAAAGCAACTATCTGGACACGAGATAGTACAGGAAACAACCGACAAGATTATTCAAGTCAAGGAACGACTGAAAGCAGCACGTGATCGACAAAAGAGTTATGCTGATAACCGACGCAAACCATTGGAATTTCAAGTAGGAGATAAAGTATTGTTAAAGGTCTCTCCTTGGAAAGGAGTGGTAAGATTCATCAAACGGGGAAAGCTAAGTCCTGGGTATATTGGACCTTTTGAGATTATTAGAAGAATAGGACCTGTAGCCTATTAGCTACAACTGCCAGAAGAAATGGCAGGAATACATGATGTATTTCATGTATCAAATCTCAAGAAATGCTTAGCCGATGAATCGCTGATGATACCTCTTAAGGATATAAAGGTAAATGAACAACTCAAGTTTGTAGAAAGGCCTCTACAGATTGAAGACAGGAAAGTCAAAAATCTCAAGCACAAGAGATTAGTTCTAGTCAAAGTGAAGTGGGACTCCAAAAGGGGACCTGAGTACACATGGGAGCTTGAATCTGAAATGCAAAAGAAATATCCACACTTGTTCCAGTACATCTTGAGGACGAGCTCTAAAACAAGGTGGGGAGGATATAACAATCCTCAAGAAAAAACCGACACCCTCAAATTATTTCCGACACCCTAATATATTTTAAAATATCCCAATATGTCCAAAAATACACCCCATACGTGAAAACGGGCCCCGAATACCCTAAATATTATAAAAAAATAATTAACAATCTGATTTTTAGGTTTGTCGCGGGCTGCGTAAACTTCTTAAAGGTCTTATGCGGGCCGCGTGAGATCAAAAGGTGGCGCAGCCCGGTGATGACACGTGTCATCATCATGGCGAGTCTAGTAGCTGACCCGGATCAACTACGTGTTTGACCGAGTTTGACGCGGGCCGCGTAGCCCCTTATTAACATTTACGCGGGCCGCGTAAAAGTAAAAAATCAGCACTATAAGTAGAGGCCATTGGATCTTCAGTCGACTCGCTCACTTTCTTTTCTCAATCACGAAAATCTGATAGTAGAAGCTATAGTCGGGTATTATACCCCCCTAATTAGCGAAGTTCTGCTCCGTTGTAAGTATTATAACCCCTGGATACGTATTAGATACGCTGCCCGATTGATCTAGGGTTCTGTAACGGCTGTCGTGGTTCTGCCCGACGTAGTCGTTGGAATGCCGTCTCGGGGAGGGTATTACTAATGTTAAAATGGGTTATTATACTAATGCATGTGCATTTGTGTTAATTATAGATTGTCACCAGGAAACCCTTACGGAAAATCTAAAACAACAATATGAGTTGATCCGCTTTTTGTAAACCTTTTGTTAACTGTTTTTACAAAACCTCATACAATTAAATGTATATTAAACAGTTATTGAGTATTTGTAAGAATACAATTATCATGAGTATGTTGTGGTTTTGTATACAAAATTTGTTACCACCTGGTCAAGGAGTAACATTTCCACAAGTCGGGTCTGACAGTACCATGGATGTTAATTGTTATAACTTGGAAACAAATGTAATTGCGAGATCGCCCTCAATACTGTACACTGGGTTTTAGTTAAACTTGTTTAAACTGGGATTCACTCACCAGTATTTCCCACTGACAAATGTTTTTAAAACGCGTTTCAGGTAACAAACTGTGAAAGACAAATAGAAGCCAGCTGGACAGCACTGAAGACTTGGAAAAGTGGCAATAAAGTTACCTAAAATAAAATAGATGTTTTTATTAAATAAAATATGATTTATTCCTATGAAAACGTGTGTACTATGAACTTGGGTTTTATCCCATTTGTTTAATATTATGAAAATGTGGTATTTTACTCTGATCAAATATTTCCTAACTACGGTCCTGATGAAAAATTCCGCTGCCAAATTAGACAATACGCGATACCACCAAAATTGGCTCGCGGCCGCCCGTTCCTAGGGAATCAAGGATCGGGGGTTGCGGCATATGGTCAGTATCTAATCTGACCCAACATTCCAAAAATTCCAAAAAATGATATCATAACAGTAGGTAATGAGTTTTTGGGTCAAAATCTATGTTTAATCAAGGGTTATGCATAAAAGCGTAATTTAATATTTATAAAAGCTACATTTGCGATATCTTGCATAACATCAGTTTGAGACCAGAAAACGATGTCAAATTAATTTAGACATGTTTATATATCAGTACTTAACCTATTTGTGTACTCACATATTCAAAAATCTCATTTTTTAGATCAAGAGGGCATAATGGTCAATTATAAGCATAATAACGGAAACTAGCATATAATTCTGAATATTAATGACCAGGTAATATAACCTCAGAGGGTTATACTACAACATAATATGGTCCTAATGGAAGCTTAAAACATAGAAGGATTAAGCTCAATCGGGCCAGAACTGAAAGTCAAAGCAAAAGTCAAGCTTTTACGACTTTTGGTTGCGAACCGACCTAAACTCAGAATTGTCGGGTTGAACATGCATAGACATGTTCTAATAATATTTACCAAGTTATTAAAGTGATAAAATATGGTTTATACCTTCTACATTATCAGATTATGTTTTTATTTAAAAATTGGACTAGTTTGACTTTTTAATTAACTAATTTGACCCGACAATTAACTAAGTAAACGAGGTAATTAGGATGTGCCCTTTTTAGGGATTAACACACACCTAATTACGATCACGTGGCCATATTCACCTCGAACAATGGCTGGACCGTTTAGGTCTAAACCGAAGGTCAAAGCCGTTTTGCGGAAACTTTGACTTTTCGGTTTTCAATTAACAAAACTGAACTAAAGAGGGGCTAAGGACACTTACAAAGGGTCCTAGCTTAATCTTTTCAACTAGAATGAGCTTCCTTATGGTCAGGAATCCCAGCAATAGAGAGGAGAAGAGATGAAATTGAAGTGAGCAAGTAAAATGGTGCAACATAAGAGCCTATTTATAGTTGAAGATCATGATCCAAGATTATCACAGGTGTTATGGAGTGTTCTAGGATCATCACAGGTGTCCTAGTGGTAAATTAAAACCATCAACAAGCTCCTGGTATCGAATTTGGAGTGTTTAAGTCGGTTAAACGCAGAAACTTGCAGCTGGCAGTATTTTTCTGCGCTGGGGGTTCTCTCGCGGGCCGTGAAGAACAAAGAGAAGGTTTACGTGCCCTGCGACTCACCTCTGTTCATGTTAAAAATGTTTCTGATTTGACAGTTTCAATCCCTGGTCCTTTATAACCTATTTAACCTTCGTTTTAGGCACTTTTAACCCTTGTAGTTAGTTTGCAGATGATATTGAGAGTATAATCAAACGTCGTTAGGTCCGGTAGCGTTAAACGATCACCGAAAACACTAGTTTCATCTCGTTAATGCTTTTAACCCTTATACTTGAAAGTTTGTGTAATTAATACATAGCGATATAGAAACCTTGTGAATTTGTTATCACATATTCTTGGGAGTATAATCGAACATTACGAAGTCCCAGGTTCGTTAAAAGGTCACTCGGAGGTAAGAATTAACATGTTGACACGTTTAACCCCTTTTTCTTGTAAACTTTCGTTTACTTTTACAAACAGCTTCTTACGTTCGAATTTTTACTCGTTTAAGAATATATTCACCGTGTGTGGTCAATTAGAGGCGCAAGTTTGGCATGTTGACACTTTTAGTCCCTTCGCATACATATTTTCATCATTTGACAACTTTAGTCCTTGTAATTCAATCTTTCACATGTTTAGGGTTTAGGACACGTGTCTTTACATAATTGGACATGTTTTTACGAGGTGTTACATGTATTGTTTCTCTTTCAAATTTGATCAAGTGTTTGATTGTGTGTTTGCAGGTAATCATGGCTGAAGAATTCTACAATACGTTTTACAACGCATTTATGTCCGAATCTAAAACTGAAACAACACCTGTGACAAAGACGGTCTCAAATGTTATTTCTGAGAGTTTAAACCATGATAATGTTTACGGAAACCATCAAAAGCCACTGAAACTAATTAATATCGAAGATTATCACTGGTGGAGTACAAGATTTGAAAATTGGGTGAAAGCTTATTCTTACGATTGTTGGATTATGTTAACTTTTGGATATGAGAAACCAGTGAACGATCAAAACGTGTTATTTACAATTAAACAATTTTCAAAAACTGATAAAAAGGACCACTCTAACGAACTAAAAAATGGTAACATTATTGCAACAATTAGTTAGAGAGGATATCCTGTTTTTACTTCAACATGGTGAAATATCCAAGTCAATGTGGGAAGCATTGAAGATGAAAGCCGAAGGTGGAAAAGACATCAAGAAGAACAAAATATCTCTGCTGAAAAAGGAATTTGATTTGTTTGGATGCATGAAAGGCAAAACTGTTAGACAAATGATAGAAAGGTTTTGTCATTTAAAAATTGAGCTAGAGAGGTTTGGAATCAACAAAGACAAAGAAGAGATTGTTGACAAACTGATCGAGGAATTACCGCAGATTAATGATTGGAAAATATTCGTGATAGTATTGAAGAATGATTCTAAGTTGGATGAAATTACATTGGATGGTGTGCTTGAAAAACTTGAAGGACATGATTTAGAATTACAAAAACAAAACAAAATGTCCAGTTCGAGTTATCAGCAGAATGTTGATCTATACTACCGGAAGAATATGCTGCTGAACAATCAGTCACCAAAGGTTGGTACAACCTTTAGTACTGACAATGCTGGTGATTCATCAAAGAACAAATCTCTAAGTTATGATTCGGAATATCATTCATCTTCTGCTTCATCTAAGTCTAATCCAAGTCAGAACTGGAAAGATTCTCCAAATCTGAATACTGATTTTGCTAGACAACACATGAGTTTCTTAGCTTATGTTCTGGAATCTTATGAAGGTCTGATCGCAGGCATGATAGGTAATCCAAACATGACAAAGGAGGATTACGATCAAGTAGACCCAGAAGAGATGGAGCTCATGGATATTCGCTGGTGTATGGCGAGCGTAATCAGGAGGGCTCAAAGTTTTATGGAGACCACAAAAAGAAAGTGTCTGGAAGGCCCTGACATGAAGATTGGTTTTTATAAAGCTAAAGTTACTTGTTTCAAGTGCAAAAAAAAGGGGCACTTTAAAAGAGAATGTTCAAATAATAAACCAGATGATAATGTGAATCCTTTTCACGATGACTACTATAAAAAGGCCATCTATCATCGCAACAATGAGCAACCATCAAGAACAAATCAAAAGCAGATTGAGGAAGGATTGTCATCAAAAGAGAGAAAACAGGCTTGTGTGACAGGATGACGAGGGATTTAATTGGAGTAAATATATTCCAAAGGAAGAGAAAAGAGCGTTAATTGCTGAGATTAAACAAAGGCGAGAGGAACCTCATGCACGAATGTATTTGAGTGATGTGTATAAGGCTTTCACAGAAGCAAGGTGGGTGAATAGATGGGATGCTAAAAGAGAATGTTTTATTGACCCCAAAGGAAACCCAACAGTTGATCCTGATATGGTAGATTTTGAAGCACTCATTGCTGTTATTCCAACTGTGGGAGTTTGGTGTAAAGGGCTCGAAGAAATTCCTAGATACAAAGAAAAGGTATAGGAAGGCATAAAGAAGGTGATCTATGCCAGTCTAGAGAAAAAGAAGAAGACGATAGAGGAAATCATTGATGAAAGCAAGAAGATGGTGGAGGAGGTGAAGAAAGCCGATGTGAAGGCAGAGGAAGTTGTTGCTGAGAAACAGCATGTGTCTGAAGAAGATCATAATCAAACGGCAAAGGAAGCCACGATGCCAAAAACTGAGGTAATAACTCAAACTAATTCTTCTGTATCATCAATTAAAATTGATAATAAAACTGAACAACAATGCAAGAAATGCATGGAAACATGCAGTACTTGTACCGAAAAGGATAGAAATCTGAGATCCAGAGACATTGAGTATACTAAAATAGAAAAAAAATTCAAAGAAAAATGTAACGAAATGCTTGAAAATGAGAGACTTTTGAAAGAAAAAGAAAAAGAGCTAACACGGAAATGTGAAAAACTTTAAAAAGAAAACAAAATTTTGAAACAACAGTGTTCAGCTGATTGCAACGAATGTGTTCAAAAAGATAAAATTATTCCAGAGTTGCAAAAAGAGCATGATGGAATGAACTTATCTTATCATACTGTAAAAGAAGCTTATGAAACTTTGAAGAGTAGAGTTAAAAGTCTGGATGATAGATTGTCCGCATGCCAAAAAGCAACCAAATTTCTTGAAGCCAGATATGAAGGAAAGCAAATAGTTTTAAATCAGTATATTGATGATGTTGCTAAACTTAAACAAGAACTTGCTGAAAAAGAAAAATTGGTTAATAAACTTTAAAGTTATCATGCTTCTTCATATATTTTGGAACACATTTTCACCATCACACCAGATGGTAAAGAGTCTGAAAAGAACAAAAAGGAATTGGATAATAATACCATCAGGTTCCACCACAGTTGAAGAATAATTATACATTCTATGATGGTGAAAAGGTGGAAAAAGCGATAAACATGGTTGACTAATTACCTGACAACATCAATGTGATTTACACCAAATCTGATGACCTTGGTGATTCAGAGGTGGTAGGTAAGGTTGTTGAAAGTGTTCTATGAGAGGAGTATACCAAAACAGATAAGTCTGAATCACAATGAAAATGAGGAAAGTTTTTACAAAAGTTAATTGAAAAATTCAAAAACTGAGAAAGTTGTGAATGATGATTTAAAAGGATTGGCTTATACCATGATTGGATCAGACAAATTATTCTCGGATGCTAAATTTCCAATTCAAAAATGTGATTTCAGATAAAATCAACAAAGTTTTCAAATTGGTAGAAGTTGAAAAGTCTGAGATTACAAAATCTGCTGGTAAGAGCTAGAAAACTTTTGATAACAAACCTAGTTACAAAAAGAAGAACATGAAGGCTAGGTTGGGTTATAAAAGTTATCAAAACAAAAACATACGATTTGAAAAGCCAAATTATCAGAAAAAGATGAACTTTGTTTATGGAACAAGTTCTGAAGAAGAGAAAGAACCCCAATTTAGACGACAGTCTAATGAAGAGTTCTATGCTCTAAAGAAACAACAACAACATGTTAAAGATGTTTCAAAAAGAAAATGCTTTAAATGTTATCAAATTGGACATGTTGGTCGCAAGTGTCCAAATCTTAAACCTGTTAGTGTTGAGAAAAAGAAGTCCGATGTTGTGAATCAAAAGTCAACCGAGTTTGAATCAAAACAAACTTGGAAACTAGTGACACCTAGTTTTAGAACCACACAAAGTTGGAAAACAACGGTTGATGCAACAAAACCACACCAATTTTGGAAATCTAAAATTGATTTGACAAAACAAAACAGTCAAAATGATTAATGATTGTATCAAAGGAATGGTTCAATTGGTCAAATCTGGGTGGCAAAGACAAAGACTTCTGTGAGTGAGAAAAGTAAAGAAAGCATTTTTGAGAAAAATGACAGAAATTATCCAGTTTTACCTGGGAAAATACATATTAAGTTACCTGAGTCAAAGCAGGCTTGGGTTTCTTTGTTCAAGTAATTGAATTGTTTGTATGTGCAGGTGCTCCAGAAGACAGACGAATGTCAAACTGAGGAGAGGAGCAACCTGACACAGGAGGTTACAAGTCCCTGCAACTGAGAAACAGGGAGTTTGTTTGTTTCTATACATCAATAAATAAAAAAATCCTAAAAATAGAAAAATAAAAAATTACAAATATGTTGATTAAATATGCCAAAACCCTCATGGCTGAACAAACATGATTATTTCACAAATGATTAAATGATTATAACATTGTTAAAAATCAATGTGTTGTAAATCATGGGGGTACTTTATGCAAAACAGAGCATGTGAAGCAGAAATAGATGGTGAGATGAAGCTATCTACATCGGTTTGTCAAATTTTTTTAAAAATGTTTTGAATTTTAGGGGGAGTAAATATTTCAGAAAATACAAAAACATTTAAAATTTTGAAAAAGTAAAAAACATGAGAAAATTAAAAATGAATTTTTGTTTAAAAAGAGGAAATGATAGTACATTAGTAGACAGTCACAACACGCCAAAGAAATGGAATGTCAAAATGTGATAAACGGTGTCACTGATGATATGCCAATAGGTTTTACACATTTAGTAGATGGATTTCGAGATATAAACCTAAATATCAATAACTTTCTTATTTCATGGGGAACATCTCTCAGATATATGGATAACCTCTGAAATCTCGTTTGAGAGGTTGCCTGATTCTGAGATACTAGGTCTTTATATTGTTTGATATCTGGGGTATTATACCTGGTCTCTCGGATATAGTGAGAGGTTGCCTGATTCGAGCCTTCATCTCTTTGACTGAACGGTAGTTCATACCTGAGCTCTCAAGGTCTCGCACTAACCCAGAGTACAGATGTTAATATAGTATATTCACCTATAAGACTGAATCTAGGGAATCTTGATACGGGGGTATATTCTGAGGTGGGACACGCGAATAAGTTAAGTTCTTAAAACACTAAAACTCATACCTCGGAACAATTGAACTTTGTGTGAAAATTTAAATGGATCAGTATACTAACAATCTAAGTGAATCATTTAGAACTAAAAGTGTTTATAGCTCAACAATACTAGTGATTTGTCATAAACTGATATGATCCTCCAACATGAACCCAAACAAAAATATTGTATGTAAATATTGCTTTATTTTACAGATAAATTTCAAAAAGATTTTCTAAGTGTTTTAGCATAAACTTTGAAAAAATACAAAAAGATTTTATTTCTACTTTATTTTCGACAACAGATGTCTGAAAGCTGAGTTTCAAAATCTAAAGTATGTTGAACATGATTTTGAAAATAAACAAGTTCATTAATTTCAAACTTGAAGTTTTTAATCGAAAAATCCAAAAACAGCCTGTGAAATCTCCAAGGTCATTAATTTGGACTTGGATGATTATTTGATAAAAGTTTTGGATGCTTTAACTCTCATATTTTTTATGCTTAGAGTCAGTTTATGATCTTGAAGTTAAACTATCAAATATATAGTTGTTTGATAGGGGGAGAGAGCCTAGTTATTTTTGGGAAATTACATATTGTTAAATCTGAGACATTTTTTTTAATCTTAGAATATTTTGAGCTAGGTCATCAATTCTGGAAATCCAAAAATCTTTCACTGTTAGATGTAAAATCCAGATTTCTGTGAACAAATGATGTCATGTGCAGTCATATATTTGAAATGTTCCAACTTATTCATGATAAATTGTCAAATATCTTATAAATAGTTTGAGATATGCAGATATTGAACCAGATTACAGTCCCGATAGTTAAGGCTAAGGGGGAGTCTGAAGTCAAGCTTAAAGCAATGGGGAGCTTGTAATCTAAGAACCAGGTGTCGATCCTAAACAGCACAGAAGCTTAACGAAAGGGGGAGCCTGGAGAAAGAGTCAACTGAAAGGGGGAGCTGATTCAAAACACAGAATCAAGAGGAGCTTGAAGAGGGAGTCTGTGGTTGCTGAAGATGTCAAAACCTTTGTTAAGACTTAGAAAGAGAGAGAAGATAGAAAGCTACGAGATTGACTGTAGTAATATCCAAGGGGGAGTCTGTGAGTGCATAATGTCTTTCACTTCCGTCAATCACGTATCGTAGCTTAATCAAATGATACAAGACTGATATTGAACAGAGAAAAAGACAAAGGTGTTGTATACTGAAGTCCATCCGAACGGATGAACATATAGTCCATTCGGACTGGTGAGAAATCTAGTCATCCAAAAACTGTTAGTGTTAATCCATTTGTTCGGATGGAGGTCATCTGCTAGGTGTTCTCATCCGGATGGAGTCTGCCTATATATAATTATATATGTGTAGGGTCTTGTCATTGGAGAACTTTTGTAGACTTTGAGGCGAAGCTCTGCCCGTTTGTTTTCACGGTTTTGTACCTGTCAAATCAGTAATAGAAAACAAATTATAATTGACACACATGATTGGATTCCGCACAACTCACATGTTCATATGCATTCATCGGTCAAGGAATCGATCTAGGATTCGAATCCACATCAGTGATCCCAACATTGGAAAAGTTCGTAAAAATAAAATAAATAAAAAAGGAAAAAATTACACCAAACGAAAAGCAGATGCAAAATCGTTGAACCACGCTCACTCGTTGTGATGCGTTAATGCGAAGAATCAGACCAAAATGTAATACGAAGAAAAGAATTACTAAGTTGAACGGGAAAAATAAACGTGTTGCGACGGCCTGTCAGATGGGAAATACCAAAAAACGATGAATGCCACACGCACGTTGCGGCGTGTCTTGCAACTTTTTAGTACGAAACATAAAATGAATAACTTGCAAAAGATGAAAATTATGAGGGACCAAAGATGAAACTAAAAAAGTGTTAGGGTTAAATTGGAAAAGATGAAAAACAATGGGTTAGAAATGAAAAATCATTTTTTTTAAAAACTCCCCACACATGGGGTACAACTCTATAAAACAACTTTTTTATTGCTGATTTATAGTTTTTAATTATGATATTAGTATTATGTGAAATGCTTAAATTATATTGCATATTAGAAATTATAGAACATCTATATATTAGAATAAAAATGAAAATATACATTACCATATGATTATTTTTACCATTGTCAAGTAGAGGTGCAAAAAAAAAAGGGAGTTGAACTCGAAACCGAGTGTTTTTACAGGCGGGTATTTAGGAACTGGCCCAGAATAGTTTTCAGTACCAAAAACCATACCTAGAATCGGACCCAATGTGTACCCGATAATCGGTTCCAGTTCCAAACTCGAAACCACCTTTTTCCAATGCCCGTAACTATACTTACATGTGTTTAAACTAGATTAGAAACTAGTGTATTAAATGAACTAAATAAAAAAATTAAATAGTTAGTATTGAAGATTTAATACTAAAAAGGTATAACATGTTTAATACTAAAACGGTATAACATGTTAATGTTATACCGTTTTAGTATTAAATCTTCAATACAAACTATTTAATCTTTTTAAAGCAATTATAAAATAATATTTTAAGATAAGATATTATTGAAATTAGAAGATTATGAAAGCTTTATGCTTTAATACTATTTCTTTTATCTAATTATCTTTTTTAAGTTAGAGTTAATTTTCCGGATGGTTTCTGTGGTTTGTCATTGTTTACGTTTAGTCCCCAACTTTCTAAAATAACATGTATACTCCCTGTGGTTTGCTCACTTGGTACTCGGATAGTTCCCTAAGTGGATGTCTGTTAATTTGCTCAGTTAACTTGGTGTAAAATTACTATATTACCCTTACTTCTAATAATAACTAGTAGTAAGACCCGTGTGAACACACGGGTAGGTTTAATAACGATCGAAATCAAATACTAAAAAACAGATGGACGTGTTGTTGTTAGTATTATAAGTATAATGATAAAAGTTTAGACATAAGGGAAGCATAACGAACCCACAAAAGTTTTTATAGATGATAAAAGTTTGTCTACGTTTAGGTATCTAGATAGTAGATTGTTAAAGTCACATATGTCATTAGATTCAATATAACTATCTGGTCACACGGGTTCAATATAAGCAACTTGTTTTAGAATTAGGCATACTCTTTTAAGTAATGGCATGACTTAAGCTACTCAAATAAAAACATATATTTATGTATGTAGATGGCTTTCATTCGTTTTAAAAAACAAACATGTATTCATGTTATAAGTAATTCATTGTGAACCTGGTGATTAAGAAGATCTACATGAAAGCCGATGTATGCGGACAAAAGCAAACTGCTGTATTATTACCTATTTGGTAACCGTTGGTATTGTTAATCGTACTGATTTTAACTATATAGTATCCGTGCGAGTGCTCAAAAAAATTAAAAAAGCAAAGTGGTATTAAAATAGGTACCATACCAAAATACCGGTACCCAAAGCATACAATACACTATAAAACACCAAATCGCATACTTTGTAAGCACAATTTTAACCCATCTGCCCACTTTTTATGCAAATAAAAGGCGTGAAGGGATTGAACTAAAATCAAACCATATAAGTTGTGTAACTTCCTATGGGTTTACTGTATCATTCGAAAACTCTCTAAACGTCGACAAATCTCTATTAGTATATTTGATGTGACGATACGCAATGTGCATATATCTTTAAGTTGCATATTCTTCTGAAACAGATGATGATAACTTATCGGTTACCATAGCAATATCCTGTTCATGTACAACTTCATCTTCCATTTTTGGTTGTTTGTAGTCTTTTGGAAGTGGGTTACAGTTGATTGTATACCAAACTGGTCTTTCTTCTTGGAACAACCTGAAAAGACGATAATACCCTTTACATGTTACAACGAGAAAAAGTGTAAAAAAAGAAATAACTGAATGAGATGGACACTTACGGGTGCTTGCAAAGTGTTGGGCATTGGATTGTGAGAGCGTATTTGCATGTTGATAATTCAGTTATAGAACTAATCATCGCTCTAGGTTCCGAACAAACAAATCTTACCTGCAAATCACATAAACAAAACTTTTTATTAAGGTCAAGTGAAATTTATATGAGAAATGAGTGAAAAAGTTGGATCCCATCAAACCTCGGTTTCTCGAGGCCCGTTTGTAAGATCACAAGTAGTTCCATTTGTGTATTGATGCGCATGATACCTACATTGATCATATATTTTTTTAAAAAGAATTATGTTTCTGTATATAAATATATTAGAAGCAGCCATTCGACACATTTATAACGATATTACATGGCTCAATTTGACAGCAGTTACCTTTGTGATGCATCTTTAGAGCGGGGATCTTTCAAAGTTGATATGTCAGAAAGGTTACGGTTATAAGCAGTTGTAGCTTCAACATCATATTCACCCAACGGTAAAGTTTCTGTTGACAGTTAGTTAGAAAATGGGGGTATTTTCGTCTTTTAACATCTAAATAAAATGAAACTACTCTATGGCTAGTTTTTGATCCACTATTCTTATTTCAAATCCATTAAAATAGCAACATATGAATAAAAGGAAACTACTCTATGGCTAGTTTTATGTATCAACATCTGAATGACATAAATTTACTTCTTTACTACTGATATCCTAACACAAGTATAAGTAATTGCATATGCATTTTGGCATTTTCACAAGAACGGTGGTTAATTTGCAACAAAAATCCAATATGATGATTCAAAAAGTTCATAAATCCAACCAAAAAAATAAAAAGTCAAGGGTTTGACCTATTAGCTAGAAACGTTAGCAGCGAAACCATTGATAAGATGCTTGTAACTGTAGAGTTTCGTGTAAGTTCCTTCATCGAACAACATGTTATGAAGAGTATCGTGTTGAGTTCGAGGTGGTCGGCATATGATGTAACTGAATCACTGAGTGAATATCGAAGATAAAAAAATCATAATCTTAATATTATATGATTTTCTAACATAAAACTTTAGCATCATAAAAAACGGTTCAAAGAACACAAACCTTGTGACATCAAGCGTCTCATCGGATTCAACAGCAGTGGCTACAAGCATCTCTCTGGAGGTATAACGGGCCCATTTTCCCATCATTTTCCTCAAGATATGCAAACTGACTCCTAATTTGGCCAATGCCACTACACGTTACAAAAGAAACTTGTTAGAATCAACAAAGAGTCCAATAGGAGAAGAAAATGTAAATTACTAAATATTAAGTTATTAAAAACAACCTAGGATAAACAAAACCAGAGGGATCATTGCCCGCCAGGTAATCTTTGAGCAACTGATCACGAACATAAATCTTATCTCTTATCATTTAACTCCGTTACCAGGGAGATTTATCAAAATTATTTTATATAGATTTATCAAGATAAGATATTATTGAAATTAGAAGATTATGAAAGCTTTATGCTTTAATACTATTTCTTTTATCTAATTATCTTTTTTAAGTTAGAGTTAATTATCCGGATGGTTCCTGTGGTTTGTCATTTGGTACTCGGATAGTTCCCTAAGTGGATGTCTGTTAATTTGCTCAGTTAAGTTGGTGTAAAATTACTATATTACCCTTACTTCTAATAATAATAATAAATAAAACATATAAAAACCTACCCCACTACCCCACCCGCACCATACCCTCTATCTTCTTCTTTAAAGAACACATAACAGTTGACCACTACTACCACCACCGTAAACATGTCCAACATCGTCGTTCACCATCCTTCATCCCTACTGTAACCACCATCCAACACCATCGTTCACCCCACCATTCAACACCACCATTCACCCCAACACTCACCTTCGTCCAAACCTAAAACCACCGCCACCCCATCATCATCATCAAACCACCGACATCGTCCAAACCCATAACCACCGCGACCCCGTCATCATCCACAAACTTATCACCTCGTCCAAACCTATAACCACCGCCACCCCGTCATCATCCAACCCCATCACTCCATCCAAAACCATACCACCTCCGTCCAAACCCATAACCCGATACAATTTCTCCGTGTGGTACGATTTCAACATATGGTACGATTCCACACAAACAAAACATCACCGTCCAGTACGGTTTCGTAGATCAATCGACCACTGGTGGCTCAATCTGTCTCCAAATGAAGCTCCGCCGTAGGGTGGTGGTGTAACAGTTTTCATCGGGAGGATGGGATGGGGGATTGGTTTAATTTGATGAGATATGATTTATGTGAAGAATTTTTGGTAGCGTGATGGTAACAAAAACTGGTGATCTATGTCAACCACGAAGAACACGATTGGAGACTCTCCAAAACGTAAATGCATTCAACCAAAGAAAAAAACCAAATCTGAGAATTACAAGGAATTGTTTTTAAACCCAACCAAAAGATAAAAAGGAAACCAGATAACTTAAAATTTGAAAACAAATATAAATATAAAAATAAAAGATAGAAGGCGCCGGCTCAATAGGAGAGATCTTGGACCGACCCTCGAACTCGCGGGAACCCGTCTAGCCACTTTCGGTTGGAATCGGTTTACAAACCCCGAAACCCGATGCCACCTGCTCGTTCCCCTCGCCATCATCCTCCCCGGGTTGAAAAGAACTCGTCCCCGAGTCATCATCATCATCTAAACCCCCCTCATACGGAGACAAGTCAGCGACGTTAAAAGTTGCAGATACCTTGTAGTGGCCCGGCAAGTCAATCTTATATGCGTTGTCATTAATACGCTCGAGAACTCGAAACGGTCCGTCTGCCCGAGGATGTAACTTCCCAAATCGTCCCTGTGGAAAACGATCGCGTCGCAAATGGACCCAAACTAAATCTCCCGGGTGGAAGATTATTGCACGGCAATGTTTGTTAGCGGCCTCCTGATATTGCAAATTATGCTTAGCAATCTAAGCACGAACCTGTTGGTGAATGTCTTGAATTTGCACCGCTCTAATTTCACCATCGGTACTAAGATGAGACATATTGGTAGGTGGCGCCAAATCAAGAAGAGTAAACGGATTGCGGCCGTAAACAATAAAAAATGGGCTTTTCCCGGTAGACTTATGACATGAACGATTATATGCAAACTCCGCCTGAGGCAAGGCCAAGTCCCACTGTTTCGGCTTATTACCAACTAAAGTACGAAGTAAATTACCCAAACTTCGATTCATTACCTCCGTTTGGCCGTCCGTCTGTGGGTGATGAGAACTAGAAAATTGCAACTTTGAGCCCAACCTTTTCCACAACGTACGCCAAAAATGTCCAACAAACTTAACGTCACGATCCGAGGTGATCGTCTTGGGGACCCCATGTAAACGAACTATTTCAGCAAAATATAAATGAGCCACCTGTGATGCGTCGAACGTTTTGGCACAAGCCACAAAATGTGCCATTTTGGATAAACGATCGACAACGACTATAATTGAATCTTTATGTCGTTGCGTGCGTGGCAATCCAATGACAAAGTCTAAACTGACGTCCTCCCAAGGTGCACGAGGAACCGGTAAGGGGGTATAGAGTGTGTCGTCTTCGCGATGTGGCACACATGGCATCGGCGAAGTAAACGAGCCACATCGTCTTTTAGTCGTGGCCAAAAAAATCGTTCTCGAACATGCGCAATAGTCTTGTCACGTCCAAAGTGTCCGGCGAGACCCCCCTTATGACACTCCAAAATGATATGTTCCCAGAACGACGATTGCGGAACACACAAGCGGCCACCCCGAAAAAGAAAACTGTCGTGTCTAGAAAAAAAAACCCCATGCGGAACTCGTTGTGCGCATCCAAGCCTCCCCGAAGTCCGGGTCATCCTCGTAAAGCCACTGCCAAATAATAAACCCGGGAACCGAGAGAGCGAACGTAGTAAGCAAGGACGGGCGGCGACTTAAAGCATCCGCGACAGTATTAGAAGACCCCTCTTTGTGTCGAATAGTGAAAGAGTACTCTTGCAAAATTTCGACCCACTTTGCATGACGTGGATTTAATTTAACTTGCCCTTGGATATATTTTAACGCTTGATGATCCGAAAAAAGAATGCAGTCATTGGGGAGCAAATAGTGACGCCAATAGTCGAGACTACGAATGATGGCGTAAAACTCTTTGTCATACGTGCTGTAGCGGCGACGAACGCCATTCAATTTCTCACTAAAAAATGCAACCGGGCGGCCACTTTGACTCAAAACGCCGCCAATACCAACGCCCGAGGCATCACATTCAACCTGAAAAACACCAAATCTGAGAATTACAAGGAATTGTTTTTAAACCCAACCAAAAGATAAAAAGGAAATCAGATAACTTAAAATTTGAAAACAAATATAAATATAAAAATAAAAGATAGAAGGCGCTGGCTCAATAGGAGAGATCTTGGACCGACCATCGTCACGGGAACCCGTCTCGCCACTTTCGGTTGGAATCGGTTTACGAACCCCGAAATCCGATGTCACCTGCTCGTTCCTCTCGCCATCAATTTTTAGTGTGAAGTGTTTTTTAGGAATGATTTTGAGTTGCAGGTGGATAGATGTAGATTGTAGTCGATTGTTATGTGAAGAGAGAGATGAGGATAGAGGGTGGGGTGGGTAGATTTTTTATATTTAGTTATAATGGTGGGCCCATTTAAAGTTTGAACTATTAATCTGAACGTTTTTATTTTATTCTTATAAAGAAGCAAGTTCAATATGCATACATGTGTTGTAATATGTGCTTAGGGAGTTTTTCAAAAAAAAAAAAAAAACTAGAATTTTCCTTTTTAACCTTCAACTTTTAATCTCTAACAATTTAAGTTTTAAGTTTAATCTTTGTTTACTTTTTAACCCTAAACTTTTAATCTTTGATAATTTAAGTTTAAAGTTTTAATCTTTGGTAATTTAACCCTTTTGATTAATTTGATTTTTCCCTTCTAATTCAAAAGTTTCTATCTTATACGATTTAACCCCTTTGATTAATTTGATTTTTCACTTTTAATTCAGAAGTTTTCATCTTTTGCAATTTAAACACTTTGATTTTTTTTACTTATGTGTGGTAATCTTGGCTTTGAGGGGTTTTTCAAACAAAAAATGGTTATGTATATGGTTGTTAAAACATTGGCTTTTGGGGGTTTTTTAAAAAAATTGATTTTTTTTACTTTTCACCCAAAAGTATTTCATAAATTACTTTTAACCCAAAACTATTTGTTTTTTTTTTACTTTTAACACAAAACTTTTTATCTTTTGCAATATATCCTCACAACTTTTTTTACTTTCAGCTTTGGTCCTTTATAGCTTTTGTTTTCCGCAAATTTTTCGCTTTATGCTTCGTTCTAAATTTTGTGACTTAACACATCGCAACGTGCGTCTTTGGTTTAACGTTTTACGTTTCGTCTATTTTTTCCCGTTTGACAGGTTCAACATAACGTGCGCGTCATAAATCAACTTAGTTATAACTAAAGAATCCTCGCCGCATTGCGGCGGGTCGTAATTCTAGTTGTTATTATTATTAAGTAAGGGTAATATAGTAATTTTACACCAACTTAACTGAACAGACTAACAGACATCCACTCAGGGGACTATCCGAGTAACAAATGAGCAAACCACAAGGAGTATACATGCTATTTTAGAAAGTTGGGGACTAAACGTGAAAAAATGGCAAACCACAAGGACCATCAGGGCAATTAACTCTTTAAGTTATGAATTTTTATGCTTTATTTTTTTTTTTCTAATTATCCATTTTAAGTTAAGGGTGGAAGGGGTGCTCCCCAAATGAGGAATGGTAAAAAAAAATTTTAAAAAATAAAAAACTAAATGTGTGATTGGTTGGAAGAGAGTGGACCCCACCATTAACCTCATCTCTCTTCTCTTCCCACATCGATGACTACTCATCGTGCTCACCATTCACCACTCACCGAAAATATGGTAAGGGCGCCTCCCCGATCTGCAAACAAACTCAATGAAGGGGTCACCGAATGGTGCCCCTTCCACCCTAAGAGATATAATAGGAAGGGGTGAAATACTACTTATTTTATTTTTATTTTTTAGTAGGTATAGATAAGAAATACTTAACCACGAAAGATTTATTTTTTTTAATTAGGTATAGATAAGTAATAGTTAACCCCGAAAGAATTTTTTTTTGAGGATTTAACTGGTGATAAAAGTTGTTGTGGGGTTAAATTAACATTTACCCCTCGGTTTACTTTTACGTAACATGATGCAACATTAAGGCTGGGGTGTGGTATAAAGTTTCTAGGGGCTTTATCACGTCATATTAGCGTCATGTCACATAGGGACTTTAAAGCTTATTCTTTTAATTTGCATGAAATGGTTTAAAGCCCTCTATTAAATAAAATACTAAAAAATAAAGAGAAAATGACCGGATAGTCCCTGTGGTTTGCCCATGTTTCACCTTTAGTACCTAACTTTCTAAAATTACAGCTATAGTCCCCAACTTTTGCAATTTCGTTCCCGGATAGTCCCTGACACGGATGGGGGTTAGTTTTTGGTGTTAAGTGGATGTGAAATGACCAAAATACCTCTACTATTAAAAAATTATATCAGTCAAAGTCAACATCCTCATCTCCATCTCTTAAATCCCTACAACCACCATAACTATACCTCTACCATCACTGCCGCCATCAGTCAAAGCCAGCTCCATCAGCACCATCAACAGCAACCCCACCACCAGCTACCATCATCGCCGCCATTACTATGAACCACCGACCACCTGCAACCCCAACAACCACCAACCACCAACCTCCATCGCAACAGCAAACCCTAACCACCCCCACCTCTGTCGCCTGCAACCACTTTCCACCAACCGAACCACCCCTTTGCAACAAAAATCTAACCCCATTCTAGACGCAAGGTCGGTGGTTGAACCCATCTCAATCGACGACGATAACGCCCCTGTTTATTAGGTCGAAAGCCTCTGTATGCGCTGCCATGAAAACGTACTCTCACTACATCTATACAGTTCGATTTCAGCTTGATGATTTTATAGCTTTAAATTGCTCTGCACTTCTAAGATCTTGAATAATAAAGATATGCCATAGGTGTATTGGTTTACTAATACAACAGTTTCAATCGTCACTCTATATCATTTTATTGTTAACTGGCAACGTGCCAATTTGGAAAAAGTTTTTTTTTTTTTTTTTTTTTTTTTTTAACATGAGAGGTTCTTACATTTTGCGTAACCCAACGTTCATGAAATGAACGAACACGAACGTTCATGAACTTGTTCGGCGGGAAGTTCGTTTATGTTTGTTTATTTAATAAACAAACGAACACGAACAAATTTTTTTTTTCGTTTAATTAAATGAACGAACATGAACACACCTTGTGTTCGTTCATTTATGTTCGTGAACTTTTGTTTATCTTCATTCATTTATGTTCGTGAACTTTTGTTTATCTTCGTTCATTTATGTTCATGAACGTTCGTTCATATAGGTTTGTTTAAATTTTAGTAAATACATAAATAGTTATATTTATATAAATATTAGGTTTTCTAACTACTTATATAAGTATATCTAATTAGTAATTGAATTTTCTAGTAATAAAAAATGAAATTTTAAATTTTTTATTAGATTTTAAGTAATCACTTACTTAATATTTATATAAAAAACCGCTACTTAATTTTAGTATCTGTGAACCCTAATTTAGATGTGTTTTCGGATGAATTGCAATATAGTTCATTTGTGTTCGTTATTTATGTTTGTTTATGTTTATTCAAATATGTCCGGTTATTTTTTTTGTTTATGTTCGTTTGTGTTCGTGAACTATTCGTTTAGGGTTTAAACAAACGAACATAAACGAACACGAACATGCTTGATTTCTTAATGAACGAACACGAACAAAAAAATGTGTTCGATTGTATGTTCGTGTTCGTGTTCGGTTAAAGTTAAATGAACGAACACGAACATGTCTATGTTTGTGTTCGTTCGGTTCGTTTACAGGCCTAAATGTATATATGCGAGTCAATGTAACGTTGGAATCACGTGACTTGCATGACATGTATGTGTATATCTTAAGAACAATAACCTTTTTTACATAATTACATGACATGTATGTGTATATCTTAAGAACAATAATCTTTTTTAAAGAAATCGGTAAAAATTATCTCACACAAATCAAAACGTCACACACTTATTTTTATAATGATTGTTACAAGTACACACCACACCAATTGACAAAGTAATAACTATAGATAACCATATGACACTTCCAAGGGAAGTTAAGCAACTTAATATGAAGCATATATTGTTGTTATGAAGATCAACACAGAAGTGGCATAAAATGGTAGGGTTTTCGATATCGTGGTTGCACTAGATGCACCCGCACTTGTTCCCGGTGTTGTCTTTGATCCGCTTTCTGAAACATACATGACTCGAAACCGTAAAAATAAGAACTAGATACTATTTTTTTTTTGCTAAAAAGAATAACAAATGATATGGCTTTTTAAATCATTCACCTGAAGGCGAATCTGATGGCGTAGAGCCCGCGGGTCCATTAGCACCATCTGGTACAAATATTTCAAATTACGTGATGAAAATTGAAAACGGTAATGTTACAAGGTATTATAATAATAAAAGTTACTATATAAGGTCTTGACATACCGGTACATCGGCTAACCGGGGGAGTTTGGATAGTGCAAGCACCAGGTAGCGCGAGTGCCAAAGTTTGGTTAATGTTCAAACCCGGTGGTGCACCTGAGCCATCGCCAGTGAATACACAAAGGCACCGTGGTTGCGACTGAACCACGTAGGCTAGTTGTGAGCAGCAAGAAGTTGACGGGGTTGATGAGTTTCCAGAGACATACCCAAGACACGGGCTCAAGCTCACAAGTGCGGTGGTGCACCCCGATTGAGCCATGGTAACACCACATAGACATAGCATGACCATGGCTACACTAAATACCTCAAACTGGTTTGAACCCATTGTTTTTGAGGTATTTAGCATATGAGTTTGATGCATGCAAAAAGTTTAGGAAGTGGATTTATATATGATGAGTTGGGAATATGGAAAATGTAAAAAACTATTTTTTGAGCAATCTTGGTGGCCTACTTTTGTTTATTTACATTAATATTTGAAATTTAAAAGTCTTTATTTGTTTTAAACATAATAAATCAAATTAAATACCTATAGTTAATAAGCAAAAGTAGGCTAACTGCAAATAGATAATATTTTTTATAACAATAAACCGACGCCGTTTTTGGTCACCTTGGATTATTAAATTCTAATATGCTGTTTTTTATTAGGGTTTCTAAGATATTGCTTAATCATTCATAACTAGTTCTATACCCGTCCGGTGGACGGGCATATTAATAGTATAATGAAATAAGTCAATAAGTCATTTTTCTTTGCATGCATACAGATATACAAGCGATGTTATAGCCCAAATATGTTGGAATTACTCTAGACAAACAGTTCACAATAATAGATCTCGATTACAGTAGGTTTCTTCTATAAGATGTTAAAATCCAAATTGATATTCAACAAAAACTTGTAGTAAATATAAATGAGAAATGGCTGACAAGTACTCCAGATTCGTTGAAGCCTATTCAAAAGGTATGGTGCCTTTGAGGTAATCACGAGTCATATCTCTGCAAGAAATATTTAGTTTAATAATACTGCTTTGAATCATAGTATCTTAATTTATTTTGATGTTTTGGTTGTGATATAAGCATTAGTCCTCTTACATGGTTTTGATGTAAGCTAACTTTGCTAGGGATGGTGGAAGAACACCATTTGATCCTGCCCTTTCAGGTATATCAAATTATAAGTTTTTAGATATATGAGATTCTATATTTTCCATAGGATAACAGAGTTTTGCGTATCTACCATCCATGTAAATGTCATAACCAAAAACTTGTTGAGCCTCAATTCCATCCACACAACCTACAACTCCTCAAAAGCACACCAACAATCATTTATATATCGTTCAAACTAAAGATTGCAGAAGTTATTATAAGGTTTAGGCAAATCAAGAGGAGACTTACCCCACAAGACCCAACTCAATTAGTTACAGAGAGTCTCTTGAGCCTCCTGCAGAAGTTCATGGACAATTTAAAAATACGACCGACTTACTAAAAAACAAAAAAAAAAGCAATGAAAATCAGTAACTAAGAACTACTGAAACGTGAGAGCAAGTCATACTGCTTAAATATCAAAAATGTTAATCAAAATTCATGTACCCGGTTTATAGGTTACAAGTGTATCAAACACTTCCAACGGTAAAAACCTTAAACTTCAGTAGACTTACCTCTCCAAGTCATGGTCATACAACACCAAGTTGCCACCACTTGTACATCCAAGTCTACTTCCAATGAGGGGGTGCCAAGGAATTCTCTTTGCGAACACCATGCAACCTACGGCATCATAAGCATATAGACTCTGTTTTTGTTTGTAATAGCTCTTCCTGTAATCAAATCAGGTTGACCGGTGTTTACTACTGATTAGAAAATAAACCGAAAAGTAATTGTCATTATATGTAGAAGAGAAGAATACCTTCGGTTCATGAATTTGATCACTGAGATCATTAACATCACCCTCTGAGTTCTGAGTGTGCTAATAGTACCGGATTATTGTACAGAAGTTTTGCCTGATGCCCGAATATGAGTGCTGATAGTTTCAGCAGAACACCTATTTATTTCCAGAAAAAAAAAGATTCAAGTTGCATATCATTCAATCTTAATAGTCAACTAAAGGGTCAATTTAAATAACATCAGTTTCAGATATGTTTTGCTGATCAAAATTAGATCCCCTGAGTACCCATCAACTCAAAAAGTTAATCCTACAAAAAGCAAAGGGTTATCAACTACAATAAGATTAAAAGAAAGAAACCTACAAAATCGTGCACAGACATGCCTGTTGTAGCAATAACAAAACAAAACTAAAAAGTGTGTGCAAACAGAGACATTGAAGTGGGAAACGTGAAATTAATTTTCTAAATGGTAAAGAAGATGACCGATTGTGGTAGGTGGGATATATACCTTGTTCGCCAGATTTGCTTCATTAAACGATTTCAGCGCAAACACGATTTCAGTAACGTAGGGGAAAAATCAATCTTTATTGATAATATGTGACGACCTGCAATTTAAATTGAAACCCGATTGCAGTTTTTGGAACTTGCCGCTCCGATTTTGGAATTCACCCTCGATTTCAGTTCTGATTATTGAATATGGAAGGTTTAAAAAAACTGGCGGATAGAAGTGGGGAGGGGAGGGGGAACAACCATTCCTTGAATAACGGGGGAGTGTGATTGAATTGGAAGAAACCATTCCCTAAGGTTATTAGTCTTATTGTCGTGGGGGGTTTATAATGGGGAAGAAACCATCAAGGAGGGAACAGTTATTCGAAGAGAGAGTTGCGTGAGTTTATGCAGGTATTTCGGTAACTGCATTAGAAAAAGAGAGAGAATGCTTAACTTCCTTGAACTGCCTCCTAAAAAGCAGTTCCTTTTTTTAGTTTAGACGGTCAAGATCAAAAATTGATGAGTTTAAATGGTTGAGATTGTTTTAAAAGTTAGTTTTAATGTACGCTGTCTATAATATATATAATTATAAATTTTAGGAACCACAAAAACAATCCTATGTTAAAATTAAGGTTACCACTCATGTATTGAAAATCTTCCACTTTTCTAGGACAATCACAAGATCCAAACGAAGAGTTCTATAAATACCAAGTTAAACCATCCCGTTAAATCACATCTTATCACGAAAACACAACAATTAAAAATCTATCGCGTTGTGTGATGGCATCCACAAAAGTTGTAGCGTTGCTACTTGCGTTCATGCTCGTTTTGGTTGTAGCGCGTGCCACTGACAACGAAGATCAAGATCACCGACCAGAGCCTGAAGACTATGCTGATTGCGAAAAGAATTGTATTGATGATGGCAATGCCAGTTCTTTTTGCACGCTGAAGTGCGAGAAAGAATTTAACATGAAAGGACACATTGGTTCGTAAATCATTTATAGTTTGAGAAAATCATTAATCTAGACAATTGTAAAAACAATTTATTCTTTAAAAAGATGAAAATATATTTCCATACCTATAAAAACTAGGGGCGACAATTCTTGACACGACCCGTCAACCCGACACGAAAAAAAAGGTTTGGGTCGACTAACATGACTCGTTTAAAAAACGGGTCGGGTTCGGGTTGACATGTATAAAAAGGGTTGACCCATTAACACGTTTAACTATTAGAAAAAAAAAACTTTTTTATTTTTGTTTTTTCCGTTTTTATTTTACATGGTTTGATATAATAACGTTAGTTTTGACACATTTATGTGTCACACTCATAGTTATCATTAAATATGTTATCAATAAACCGTTTAAAACCCAACAACTCACTTATAAATCGTCAACTTGTATGACTCATTTAAAAATACGGGTTAAACGGGTCAGGTTCAAGTTGGCCCGAATTTATATGGGTTGCGTTAGGGTTGAAATCTTTGACCCGAATAAAAATTTGCATTTATGTTGTTTATGTTTGCAGCCAGACGTTTTGGTAGATAAACATCGTCAAGATACGTGTACGTGTGCATATATGTTAATCTACAGTGAAGGAAGCTTTTATTAATCATTCTTTTTTTTTTTAATTATTTTCTTGTAATAATATATACTCACAACATTGTATTCTTCACACGTCTTCTATTTAAAAACTATGAACTAGCTTGTAGTATATCGACATGTAATTATACGTTGTAAAGCTTCTTTATTTCTTTCATCTCCGTTGAATATTTTTATTTTTATTTTTATCAAGGTTTTTTCATTTAAATGGCTAATAAAATGATCCCCAAAAAATCATTTTTTTAAATGATAAAAATGTTGAGAATACGAAAAAGCCAAAATACTGATACCCCACAACACACACATCAAGTCATCTACACATTTTGTTGCATACATACAAAAGTTTTATATCTCATTTTCTTGCCGTACAGCCACGTGATCACCCTCTTCTTGTCACGTGGCCACCCTTGAAAACCTTTGAACAAAATGTTATTTGTGTACTTATCCAGCTCCAACTAAGGGTGTGAATTTCTGTCATAACTCGAAAACATGACACGAACCTAACATAAAATTCATGGGCTTAGGTATAGTCTAAACGTGTTCGGATCAGTTTCAAGTTGAACCTGCGAATCCGTTTAGGTTAACAGGTTGGATTCGGGTCAACCCGGTTGGGTGGACGGGTTAACCCGCTTAACACATTTATATTATATTATATGTTTTTATAATATGTTTTATTTCATAAATTAGATGGGGTGTGTATTTTATGTCATAATTATAAGTTAGAAAGAGAAATTAACATATTTATAATTTAAATATAATTGTATTATATGTATTTGTGTTTTTTAAGTAAATTTTAATTTTAATATATGAATTTCAGAAAAAAAAAAAATCGGGTTGAATGGGTCGTGTTCGGATCAACCGACAAAAATTCAGAACGTGTTCGGGTTCATATGTATGATACGATTTTCGGATTTGGGTTGAGTTCGTGTAAAATTTTCTGGTTCGGGCCAGGTTAAACCCGCCAAACCGCAAACACGACGCATTTAGCACCTCTAGCTCCAACCCATCTCTCTTCATGTTCCTGTAAACAGGATTAATGCGAGGTTTTTTTTTTTTTTATCGTTATTATTTTTGGTTAAAGGAAAGTGGGCCAATCTAATATTCTAATGGACCAACCTGGATGGGTTGGAGCTTAATGGTCCATGCCTAAAAGTCTCAAACGTTAGCCAGGACTCAGATAGGGTTCAATTTCTTTTTACTAAAGGAAAAGTGGGCCAATCTAATGGAGTAATGGACCAACCTAGATTGGTTGCAACTTAATGGACCAACATGGGTATATGTCATTTACAAATTCATATTTGCTCTAGTTAGTTACGCAAGAGTCTAGACTCACATCATTCATTATCTTTAGTTGTTGCCTCTATCTATTCATTATCTTTAGTTATTGATACATCATACATCAACCAGTTTCGGATGACGATCGTCACATATGGTCAATGTAAGTTGGAATGTAAACCGGAATAACAAAATAGACATTGACTTTTACATTTGTTCAAGACAATCCAAAACAACCAATCAAAATAGGTAAAATAAGCAGAGACGGCTCCTCCACACTCCGATAATCCGCCTTTTTCACAGCCCACACTCCGTTAATCTAGCCTTAGCCCACACTCGAAAATCTGGCACCTTCATAGCCAACTTGAAACTAATGTAAAAAGTCAATGACAATCTGACTCCTCCATAGCGCACGCTACAATAATCTGGCTCCTTTGTAGCCCACACTCCAATAATCTAGCTCCTCCATTGCTCACGTTCCGATAATCTGGTGTCTCCAAAGCCCACACGCTGAGGATCGACTTTTCCATAGCCGACACACATAGAAGTCAAAGCCTATTTGACCAAATGGAAAAGTCAATAGCTTTTTTGTTAATTTTTGGGACCCACCGGCCTATTTTGGTGTTTTCCCTTAAAAAAAGATTATTGGATTTTAATAAGCCTAAGTTTCACCCGTTGGCTGATAATAATCCCAACTTAAAAAATTCGGGGAATTGGCATGTAATAATCTCAACTAAACGTCATTGACCATTGTCAGTCCCACCTTTGAATATTCCTCATGCTAGTCCCACCTTTCACTTATTTTTCCTCCACCGATCCTCAGTTAAAAAAACTTAACGGAGTTAAGTTTTTTTATGAATTACAAGCTGATGTTTTAGGGCTTTTGATCAGAACGAGGATACGAGTCGAATGATGTAAAACTTACATTGAAATTGTGCTCCAAACGATGAAAACGGTGTTTCAATTCGGGTGTTTAAACTTCCAATTAACAAAAATCAAGTCGTTTGGAACACCGTTTCGACGTAAGTTTTACATCAATAGACTCGCATCCTCGTTCTAATCAAAAGCCCTAATAGGTCAGTTTGTAATTCGGAAAAAAAACTTAACTCTGTTAAGTTTTTTTAACTGAGGACCGGTGGAGGAAAAATAGGTGAAAGGTGGGACTGGCATAGGGAATATTCAAAGGTGAGACTAACAATATCCAATGAGGTCTAGTTGGGATTATTACAGGCTAATTCCCCAAAAAATTCCCTCCAATGATCCCAACTTGTAAGAATTTGGCCCCCAGATCCTTTTCTAACATAGGTGCACTTAAATCAATTAAGAAATCTACAGGTGCACTTAAATTTATTGAGGAAGCCAAATTCTTATATGTTAGAAAATGATCAATGGGGGCCAATCTTTTACAAGTTGGGATCGCTGGAGGAAATTTTTAAAGTTAGAATTATGATCGCCAATAGGTGAAACTTAGGATTATTAAAATCCAATAACCCTTAAAAAAACACTCGCTTTTATGGGATAATTTTTTTATTTGGTTATTACTCATTCTCAAGGTATTTAATTGTGAAGCTTTTTGATTTGTTTATTACTCATTCTCAAGGTATTTAATTGTGAAGCAATATTTTTGAGCTGTGCAAAGGGTCGGACCTGACCCCTTTGGACGGGGAACCTCTAGAACCTTTACCCTTTTACACCGTAAAATGAGAACCATGAACCGATCCTTTTATGTTTATACAGTTCTGGGTCCAAAGGGGTCTGATGGGTTGAATAAAGGGTCTAATGGGCGAGAACCTTAATCTAATTTGGACATGTAAACTGGGTTGCATTAAACTAAAAAATGTTCCATAATAGTAGTAACATCAATCGAAAAGCAAAAACATAAAACCTTTCTATAAAAAAAACTCTAAAGCATACACAAGATTCAACCTTAAAAACGGAATTGCAAAAGGTTTGACGGTCTGATCTCCAAAGGTTTCAATGGCTAAAGTCCGAACTTTTTGTTGGTCGATAGTTTGATCTTGGAAGGATTACTTATACGCAAGAAAGTTGAATGGTTTTAAATTTTTAATGACTTTTAGTTTTTAGGAGACATACAAGGAACTAGGAATAGATGGGAGTTTGATGGTAGTTTTTTCAAGGTTCTGGTGGTTCTAAATCAATACCCATGGGTCGGAACCGGAACCGACCCGGAACCTTTTATTGATGAATTATTAAACCCATGAACCGACCCTTTCTAAGGCAAAAGGTTCCAGTTCGGGTCGGGTTCAAAGTTTAGAAGTTCTAGTACCATAACTTGCTCACCCCTCATTTTTTGTTTTCACTTAATATGGTATTGAGTTTTTGAAAGTTGCATTATGTATGCCTAACAAGGAAAGAAACAAGAAATTCTAATCTTCCAAAATACCCTTTTAGTATATATCATAATCATTATATTTCTTTTACATATATTGCAACTTGGTAATAAGTTAGTTGTTACAATGCATTCTGATAGAGATCCGTAGAGTGGATCAAACTCCAAGATAGATAACCTTTAGAGGGGGGTCAAGCTCCAAGAACAAAGATAAAGAACAAGACTAATTTTGTAACAATTTTCTCTTCCTTTTTTCTATTATGCAGTAAGGAATGGGATCAAATACAAACACTTAAGTTTGTAAGAACCGTAAGAACTAACACATAATTGACAGGTGTCCATCAATAAAAAATTAGTTTAGGGGTAATTTAGACCTTTTGACCATATTTATTTATAACTAATTAAAAATAATTACAAAAAATATAATCAGCGCAACACTATATAATTAGCATAACATCCTTAATTGTTCTTCATTATCAGCACATCGTCCTCAATCGTTCTCCATTATCAACATAAACGACATTAGCACAACATCATCAATCGTTCTCCATTATCAGCACACCAGATGTGCTGATTATATCTACTTTTGATGTTTGTTTGTATTATCTTGTAATTAACACATAATCAGCACATTATCAGCACAATTATAAAACACCTTTTGTTAACTTTTTTAAAAATCACTTTTATAAATACAAAAAAGGTATAGCAATATGGTACTCATATTAAAGATAAAAAAATACTTGATTTTATGGTATATTTTTTAAAAAAAATAACGAAGTATATAAAAGTTATTTTAGCTTAAAAAACCTTGGTGAAATTTGTATTTAATGGAAAATGGTCAAATGACTAGCAATTTTACAAAATTACCCCTAATTTGTTAGTAGTAATTTTTAATTATAAGGGTTTTATTTATAATCAATATCAACCCTTGATTTAAATTATCAATGGTTCAGATCTGTTCTTATGGTTCTTATAATTAGCACTGTTTGTACAGGATCTCAACCCTATGCAGTAAATCGAAATAAATATGCAAAACTATCCTAACTTACTACTCCACTACTCCCTCTTTCAAGGGACATGCATGCAATATTAACCTCAACATACAAATTGCAATAACAGAAAATGCTTTGGTATTTAACTACTCCTAATATTATGCAGTACTAGAAAACAAATGCATAAATGGCCTAAACATGGGTGACATGGCATCTTTGTGTGGATTAAGCACGTATCACATTCTTTCAACCTTTTTATCAGCAACTAAAGATAGGTTACTTCTTGATTCCATATTTCTTAGATTTACTTCATTGTTTTTTTTCCTTCAAGTTTTAATTGTTTGTTAGATTATATCATGCGGATCAACTTATCGACCTTAAGACAAGAGTATACACATCAAATATTTCTTAAACGACACAATACTATCGTACGAATGCACAAAGCAAGTGTCACACAGCTTGATATGTATATTTCTATATATCATTCAAATGGCAAAGTAATAAATTACAAACAAGTGGCGGGTAAACGGGCAACAAGCTGCGCCGCAACCCCCTTTTGAATTGCAAAACCAATCCTACTAAATACGAAACGGCCCTTAAAGGTTGAGAGATTACTATTCACAACTCGTTGGACCCTGTTTAGGAATTCCACGGCCTCTGGGGCTAGGGAACCAAATGTATCAAAAGCGAATGGGATAAACATGTCACACCCCCAAAATCCACCTGCGGAGTACCACCGCTTGGAGGCGTGACTGACCAGGATCCAGCCACCAATCATATTGAACGAGCATATAAGTAGTTATAAAAATCCAACCAATACAATTGGTGTTCAAACAAAACATAGTTAAGTTGCAAGCGGAAGCATAAGTCTTAATTCATAACATAAGTTTAATTGTTTCAAAGTTTAACATGGCACACAGCCGTCCATGTCCCACAACGATCCTCCTCCGTGCAAGCTCCAGTTAGAAACCTAAGGACCTGCAAAGCATGTAGTAACGAGTCAACAACAAGTTGAGTGAGTTCACGGTTGGGTGTTCGTTTTAAGTTGTTTCGAAAACAGTTTCCTTTAGCTGGCATCCTGCCGTGGGGGTTACCCCATAGTTAAAAACGTGTCTTATTTATTCCCGGTTACTCTGGCTATCCAGCCGTGGGGGCTACCCCGTGTTAGTTATCTGGCATTTCGGCCGTGGGGGCTACCCCATGTATCTACTAGACTCGTTACCATATCGACTGCTGACTGTAGTCATGTTTATGTGCCCTGAAACAGTCAATGTCTATCATCATTGACGTGCCCCAGATCCATTAGTTCACGCCCGTCCTCTGCGGCACGGTGTGAGGTTTGTCAGACCTAAATAGCGCTATCTAACTAATGACCCGCTCGCCATTGGCCCGGCGATTAAGTCGATATAAAAAGGAGGGACTTCGTGATAGAGTTTTGGTCTAGTACGAGTTATCTGTCCGTGAGGACGAGGAATTACATTCCTGAACCTTTGCTGTCCTACCCAAGGAGGACGAGGAACCCATGTTCCTTAACCCCAATTCCCGACCCCTGGGAATCCCATGCTTTGTAGAGGGTGTGAACTCACCTTGGTTTGCTCGGTAGATACACAGAAAAGTCAATCAAGCAATATTGTGGCTACTCACGTCCTATCATAGTTGTATCATACCAATCAGGTTCGTATTCAAGTAGTGCACGTATGGCATACACGTATAATAGCAAGTAGCATGCAGGTATAATTTATGGCATACACTCATAACCATACGGTTCACAAGGACACTTATGAGTTCAGTATACAAGCGAACAAGGCCCAATAGTCTGGCCCAAACACTTCGGCCCGTAACAGTGAGAGCCCAAATAGTGTGTACATGCACATGGGCTCGAGTCGCAACCGGACTCGCAACCACGGTTTCGGTTCGTGCTGTTTTGGTTACGAGTCGCAACTGGACTCGCAACCGAGGTTTCGAGTCAAACGGTTTATGTGCTGATCACTTGTGGTTTCGAGTCGCAACCAGGTGTTTGCGGCTCGCAACCGATGTCGCAACCGGGAGATTTTGACTCATCATGCATGGTTTCGAGTCGCAACTAGGGGTTTCGGTTGGACAGGAGCTGATTCGGAACAGTGTACTATCCAATGAGATTTTGATTTCAGAAAATGGTTTGTACTATCCACTTAAACATGTTTGTTTGTCTAGTAATTTACTAATTTGGATCAAACATATCAGATTTCAAATATGCAAGATATGTTCATATGATATTCAACAAGTTCTTCAAATATTCATCTAGTTCATCTTTAGGGTTTTCATCTTTTGAACAAACAAGCTCATTAAACCGATTTATGTCAACATAATCTACTTAGTTTAATGCACCAATGATCCTTATTATTCACATATTCAACCGAGAGCATAATAGCATCATATTCAAACATATCTCTACTTATTCATGTGTCAAACTAGCATGATTCTTAACAAACCAAATCTATTTTTGCTAACTATGACTTTATCTAGAAATCAAGCATATACATTATAGATGAACAACAACAATCTTAGCATCGGTTATTCAAGGAGAATCTATATTTATCATGTATGAACCTTAACAAGCAAACATGTTATCAAATCATCATCATCAACCGAAAATCATACATCATTATCAACTCAAAATACAATACATAGCATGAATCACTAACCGGTTGATGATTTTCAAAGGCGAGTATGAAACTTCCGAGTGTGTGTGTGTGTGTGAGAGCCGATCCGCTAGTCCTAGTGTCACCGGTTTGGATCCGAGATGAGGGGAAACAATGTTGTAGCTTAGGGTTTAATGGTTTCTAGAGAGAGTGGAGTGTGTGTGTGTGTGTTGTCCAAGAAAGTGGCAAGGATGGCTAACAATCGGGTTATATACTAGCTTCAAGTGCACCCTAATGGGCTTCGACATAGGCTAAGTGTGTATGTGTGTGCGGCCCAACCGGCCCGTATGTTATACTAGTTCACTCGAGACCACATGGTCTCGAGTCGGGTTCGTGTTATCTCGGTTCCTATATACATACATCGCATACATACAAGCACACACAAATAACACATAATCACATAAAGGTTCATTTGTCATTAATCACACAAGATAACTAGTCACACTTTCATGTTACATCGGGATACAAGGAAGGTTCTAAATTTCGAGTTGTCACAAAACACATGCTGATTCTCTAAACAAGCCTTCTCGTGTTTAGCGCCCTTGCTTGATTCCGCCTTCAACGCAGCCTGACCAGCAACAAACCCATTATCCCTGAGCCCAACAAGCGGGGACACTCCTGTAAGGTCCACACAAGCGTGTTTTCCCCTGGCCCACCCAAACACAAGAATATCAGCTGGTCGAAGAGTAGACCTCCCTTCGAGCGGATCCGTTAGGAAGTTCACCGGAGCCTCTTTTTTGGCCGAAATCCCTGCCCGCTTTAGAACATCAAACAAAATATCCCTTACCAAATCATGTCTATATTTAAAACCAGGCAACTCCTTACAGTGAACCGCATGCTCGCCAAAAGTATCTAAACAAACCTTGCGGCAAACTGGGCAGGGCTCATCAACCGGAAACAGAGGGATCATTAGCCGGTACTTAAGAATTGCCCGGTATTCCACTGCCGACATGTGTTGGCCAAGTCCTTCAATGGGGATAACTGTCAGGAAATCCTGAGCATGAGGAGCCCGGAGACAATCGAACACGGCTTTCTGACGAGGGGATAGACTAAACTTCTCTCCCAAACTCTGGGCAGTTCTACTAAATAGGGCACTCGCCAAAGCATTCTGGGCTTTAGGGGGGCGGTGTCCTTATTAGAGAAACCGCCAAGATCGAAATCCGGAAGGGACATGTGCATGCAATCCAACGCACACACATAATCAGAATCTAACCCGACAATACCACAGTCCCGAAGAATGTGGTCCTGCAAACCCCAAGATTGCGCCCTCGAGGCCACGAAAGCATACGTAGATACATCCGCAGCCGAACATAAACCCAAACCCCCAAAACGGGTCGGAAGGGATGCAAGCCTCCATTGAAGATCCCCAAAAAACGGACCCCTGCAAACCACAATATCCTCGATAGCTCTCCGAAGGCCTTTGTCAAAAACCGAAACAGCCTCCCCAATAAACGTGGGTTGGCACGTTCTGAGGCCGAACAACAACTTAGAAACACCCATGCAAGAGCGCAACAAGAGGAGCTCGCATTGAGGGTCCCGCAGATGTGGAAGATAGGTCATCAGATCCACTGCACAAGATGCCCTTTTCACGGCCAACCTACTGATAAAACCTGCATCCCGACTAACGGCCCCCCCGAGGAGTTTGACACCCGACACCGGCCTTCCAATCCCACTAGGAAACAAACCCTTTTGCGACTTAATTCCATTGCACGATGGCCAAACAACTTCTGTTTTCTTGACGTTAAGTTGAAGCCCCAAACAAGGCCCCTTAGTCCTGATGATTTCTAAAGCTTTAGCCACCTCTTTAGCATCTCCTATAATCGTACCATCATCCAAGTACCAAGCATGAAAGAGTAACTTGCATCTATCTCGTATCTGATGAATAAGGGGATGCAAAACTAAGGCAAAGAGAAGAGGCCCCAAGGGGTCTCCCTGCTGAACCCCGGTGGTGGACCAAATATGATCATCTCCGACATATAATCTAGCCGGTTGTCCATATAGAAAATCCACCCATAAGGAAATGGATGGGCATCGAGTCCGAACTTCTGACAAAAGAGTGGTTCTATCCACCAGGTTAAAAGCATTAGAGAAATCAACAGTAATCATGGCCAACGACCCATCCGAGTGGAACACGTTTAAAAACCTGTTCGCACTATGGAGCACAGCCTCAGCCCCGCTAGGAATACCCACCCCAAATTGAAAATCACCAAGATATTTAGCCATCTCCTTCCCGACCCCCCTCATAGCCGCCTTGGAGACTAACCTCCTCCAAATTGCGCCCACGGCAATAGGCCTAATCCCGTTGTCCGGTTTAAGTAAGGGCGTGAGGGGTACAAAAGCAACAAATTCCGCCAAGACCCTAGGGCACCTCCCACCCAAGCACAAGTTGACCACCTCAGAAATAGCCCTAAGCAGCCCGCAAGCGATCACCGACCCTTCTCCACAAAGAGCATCCAAAATGTGTTGTGCCCTCAACCCATCCCTCCCACAAGAGGTCCCTTTGGGGAAAGATTTAATGCACCCAAGGATGTTATCAACATCCACAATAAGAGGTGGCTCCGATAGTAAGGACCCAGGCATAACCGGAGGAGGTAGGATAGGATGTTTAGCCACCAACGCTTTCATAGTATCCTCACCAAGAGGTGCAACCCCCGAAGAATATAAAACTTTAACCGCCGCAGTGAAATGGCCATCTGCCACTTTCCGTAAACATTGCTTAACGTTGGTGCCCACCCTAGAATTATTAGACCCATGTGGAGGCTCATTAGGGCGCGTAACCACTTTTGACGGTTTGGCAAAAAGTGATAGGATGAGTTCCGCAAAACCATCCCCATTGCCCCACGCCGCCAGGGCCCGCTGAATACTAAGACATTGAAATGACTTCCTATTCCCCGACCTGCGCTCCTGACGGTTAGAAGGCCTGAAAACCCGCAACGTGCAACGTGGCAACAACAAAAGTCTCACCCACGCCTCAACAGAATCTGGCGTTGCCACCACCTTGCACAAAGATGCCGTTAAAGCCTGGGAAAAAGGCCATTCGACAACTATGAGGGATGCTCTTAACTGTTTTGATAGGAAGAGAGAAGACACGATCAAGCAGACCCACGTCCACCACCATACCTCCCAAAGAAACAATTTCCTTTCCAACATGTGGCGTAGGGATCCCCACCATAAACTCCTCCGCATTTCCCGTAACAAACTTGAACCGTGCCACCCCATCTGCATGGTGGCACCCCCGAGTAAGAGCATGTAAACACATACACTCCCCACATAACCATTGGCCAGAGACCTTAAGAGCCTCACCAACTGAAACAAACAAATCCCTATCCGCAGATAAGGCATCCTGCATGGCCCACTTCTTGTCATCTGAAGACAAATGAAGCCGCTTGATATGGGCCACCAACCTCGGGAACCCCTTAGCCCCTGCTTGCCCATCAGGGCAACAATGGAAGCTTTTAAAAGGGCACAACCAAACACCCTTTGAGGAACCAACACCCCCCTCATCGGATGGAGCCCCACAAACAGTCAAAGCTCCAGACAAAACCCCCACTCCAGCCCCGGGCATCAACAATTCAAAATACAAATGAAGATTAAGGAAAATTCACACTGAGCTTGGGAAATAAAAGAGGAAAAGTAATGGGTTAGCGGGGGCAACGACAAGTTGCCCCACTTCCCTTAAAGGCACACCACACTCAATCCATTGCGGGCTTTCGAAACAGAAACAAAATAAGTACCATTTGAAACAGCTGATTATTCAATCAGTTATAGTAAATAACTGACATTCAGCCTTAAAACAAATGGTTTTTCTTCTCGACATTTCGTTGAACACCTGGCGTGCAAGATTAATAGATTGGGTTTGTGTAGAGTATGGGCAGAAGAGAAATTAGAGGGGTTGGGCTTTAAGAGGAAACAAGAATGATTTGCAAGATTTGCAACTTGTACATACATATAAATTAGTTTCTCAGTTACATAAAGTGTCATATAAGCGACTATGTTTTCGCCCTTGTAGTACAGGAGCGTTAACCTAGTCTTTTATTAAACAAGAATTAAGAAAGAATCATATCAACATTTATAAAATTATTATCAAATCAATCTGATGCCTCCAGGTAAAGATGGCCTCTTTCTGCAAAAAAAAAAAAAAAAAAAACACTCATCAGCAACTTATTTAAACTTTTTTTTTATTTTCGGGTCATAATTAATGCTTGCGGGTTTGATTCATTTGATGGTTAAATCCAAGCATAATTACCCGATTTGCAAGGGATTCTTGTCTATTGCCAAAGAATTGCCCAGTGATAAGTGAAAGTCAAAAGCTCTGCATAATCAAGAAACTTAAAGCATCAAATCAAGAGTTTAAACAAATTAGCGAGCGTTTGGGTTAGCGTGTGAAAACTACTTATTTACTTGTCGCGTTTTCACACAATAAGAAGTTGTTTTGAGGATGTTTGGGATGCTTATTTAAACTGTTTATCTAATTATTAGATAAGCCGAGTTCCCTTATTAGCGCAATAAGCAGTTTTAATAAGCAATCCCAAATACCCTTGAAAAAAAAACGTGACAACGATAAAGTCAAAGGGTTGACCTTTTCGTGGGATGTTGGAAGAATTTGCACGCGATGGGCACGCTCACCGAGTGAAGTACCAGGGACGTGTGGTCGATTGTTAGTAGAAACTAAGACCTTTATATCTACAAGAAAATGGTAACAGTTCTTCCACCTCAATCCTAGATGAATAACTAATGTTTTTCTTGAATTGCGTACTGTTTATAGATTCGACTTCTGCTAAAAATATGCTGTATACGGGTCTATGATCTGAAAATCTAGACTCCCCTCGAACATAAGACATTTGACGAAGCCCGTTACCATACCACAAGATTCGATCGCACCTTCAAAAGAAAGAAAATGTATCAAGAATTCGAAAACATGAAAATGAATGAATCAATTCAGGTTAAACAAATAAAAAAACTTTTGAGAAAAGTAAAACATGTAAAATGGGTTGAAATTCACTTTAGTTGTATTCAGACACACACAAAAAAAAAAAAAAAAAAAAAAAAAAAACCTCTTCAATTTTTTTTATTGAAATTATATAATTTGAGTAATCATATTTTAAACACAACCTGTTTATAAAAAAGTGAAATATAGAGAAAAAAACTATTCGGGTCAACTTGAACCGAGATAATATTACCCGGGCTGACCCATATTCAGCCCAACCCGCCCATTTTGCCACCTTGTTTGCTAAGTTTACCATGCAGGAGTTCTTCGTTTTTCTTTAGGATGCGTATCATATCCTGCGTATCGATCTGAATTATTCGAATATTTATAAGTTGGAGGGAAGTATATGCACCCTTCATTCCATCCTTGGAATATGCGTCCCCTCCTACGCTGTATCCGAAGCTGTAAACATAGAAAAGATAAAACATTTCATGAACATAGAAACTTAAAGATTATAAAGTATAAGACTTTAATGACATTTATAAAATCCTGAACTTGCCTGGTCCTTTTCCAACAAAGCCCTCCAGTTTCGCATCTCGACCAAGGCCTTGGCTGACCGATATGAAAGGGCAATTCGGTAATTTAAGTCACCAAGCCATATAATTCGACTAGAGTCATCCAAAAGGAACAGTGTTAAGAATTCAAGTTTGAAAACATTATGAAATAAAATGGTAATATTAATAACTAGAGGTGGCAGTTTCCGACCCATTTATTTTTGTAGTGACAAAAAAGTGTTTCTGAGTTGACCCGTTTCAATATATACTAAAAAACTACTCATTTTGACCCAAACTTGTTTAAACGTGTTACTTGACCCGCCCATTCGCAACATCTAGTAATAAGATGAGGAGGTCTTACTCGTGGTCTAGAATCGTTTGAGGAGAGTTCTCGTCTCCTGTTTCATGATCACGTGGAAACCGAGTTTTTCTCATGATCTCTATCACATCACAGTTTCTTCTGAGTTCATCTCCATCCTTTTGTCCAGATGTTAAGTGACTACATATGAAGCAAAAGCTTGTTTGGTGCAATGACATGCTAATTGATATTGAACCCTGAAATAATTCAATAATACAAAAATTATGTCAAATTAATATGTTTTCGAAACCACACCGGACATTGAACCAGTCGTCTTGCCGGTCCACATGTCGTTTAAAAACCGGATGATTTCGTATATAATCCAAATACCAAAAATCACAAATATATACACACATATTAAAAATATATATACAAGATAAAATATACCAGTATTATACATGAATTAAATAGGAAAAAAATAATCAGTTTTATGGTATAATTTTATTAAAAATAGCAAAATATATAAGAGTTATTTGAGTTTTAAAAGGTTGAAAGATTTATTTTATTTTTTTGAAAATTAAAAAGGTTAAATAAAACATGTAGCAAAACCATCGTTCCGACTCATAACTGGTTGGTTCAAATAGAAGCGGTTCAAAAGTACTTCACAAGACAGATCATGTAGTCGATTCCCAGTCCAACCAACCAAACCAGACCAGACCAAACCGCGACAATGTTTTTATACAATCATCAAATAAAAAAACAATTTTTTACCTTGTTTCCAAGATAACCCATCAAGCCTCTACCAACACAAGACACCTTCATATTTCTCACATGGTCTCTTAAATCACTCTTCACCCATATAGTCAAATATATCCCCACCATTTGCTTACTAGCAACCAAACAATACTTATTATTATTATTATTATTCTCCACCACCTTATCTCTTTCCTCCGTCAAAAAACTCCCACAATACCCAACTGGGTCATAACTCAACCCACTATCCGAATCACCCGACCCGTTATCCTCATCTGACGACCCGATACCCGGGTCATACCCACTGGGTCGGGTCCCAAACACGACCCGATCACTCACACTATATCTACTCTCAAATCTTGAATAGGGGATTGCCATGTCACTCCCGGTGAACCTCATGCTTTGACATTGTGATTGGAATGATAATCGACGGTTGAGGAGAGATGATGGGTCTTCGAGATCCGAATCGGATTCGACAAGCGGGTCGGGTGTGGGTGATGGGTTGTGGAATATTTGGGTTGTTTGGGGTAGAGTGTTGAGTGTTTTTTGGATGAGTGCTAGCCATTTTTTGGCTGGACCGTTGTCTTCGGTTCCTAGTACGTTTCCCGCGTTTAATGGGACTATTTCTTGAAACCTACGAGTCATAAAATGTGTCAGATTCTCATGTTACAATCAAATTCATATCATTTTATTTTTCTTTTACATTTGTAATTGAGGTAAAATATAAAGGAAGGATAAAGTAGTAAATATACAGACAAAAGTTCAAATACAAATAATTTTAACGTGCAAAACGTATGAACTCAAGGTTTTGCTGATAAAACCCGATGACATTTTCGTAATTATTAGTAATTATCAAAATTACTCTACGAATGATCATGTAGTAAATTTTGATTTTGTAGAGTAATTTTGTAAAATGTTCTTGTAGAGTAATTTTGATCTTGTAGTAATTATTAAAATTACTCTACAAGTGTATCTTGTAGAGTAATTTTTATCTTGTATGGTAATTATCAAAATTACTATACAAGTGTATCAAAATTACTCTTCATCAAAATTACTACAAGTGTATCAAAATTACTCTGCAAGTTTATCAAACAACATACAATTCAAAATCACTCTTCAAAATCATTTGTAGAGTAATTATGATACCCTATAAAATCACCTTACAAGATCAAAATTACCATACAAGATCATTTGTAGAGTAATTATGATACTCTACAAAATTACCTTACAATAACATTTTACAAAATTACTCTACAGGATCGTTTGTATAGTAATTTTGATAATTACTCTACGAGAAAATAATTACGAAAATGCCACCGTGTTTTTTTTGGTTTTTTCATGCCTTTTGTACGTTTTGTACAATAATACTTTGTACGTGAACTTAACTCTAAAATATATAAAGTAAATAAGATTTTACCAGAAATAATGAATTGGTGTTTTGAAAGGAAATATATCTTTGAATATTTTTTTAAGATTACTAAACATATTTAATTGTGACAATTATAGTTATAAAAATTAATAGTGCGTAATATATCTTTAAATGTTATTTTGTAAGATTACTACTATAACTCACCCAAGAACATAAATGTGAGCAGAAGGTGAAGTGTGTAACCAATCTTCAAGATTTAAGCCATTTGTAGGAGATTTTCCAGCCACATTCCAAGTAGCTACAAAGATCCTATTTCAATTTTGAAACCAATAATAAATAAATAAATTGAACCATAAACTATAAATAATCTTGATTTATATAGAAAAAAGGTTGAACAAACCAACCTATAGTTATCAACATCCCTAACTTCTGCAAGATTCGGATCGATCTTGTTTGTCTGAAGATAATTCGCGCTTCGTTTACTTGATCTTTCTGTTCATTTCTCAACAGAGGTAAGTATACAATTTTATCATACACTCTTATTGTTCTAAAATAATTCAAAAAAATGAACATGTATATAATTGTGTATATTTCCTACATTACTCCAATTTTTTTTTATTTTTTTTAAATAATTATTTGTTTCATTCCAATCACAAGGGCAAAATACATAAGAATAGCAGGTAGACGAGCAACAAACTCCAAATTAAATTGAGTTACTAGTAACTTGCTAGTCCAATCATTATAATGGTTTATATAGCTCATCAATAAAAGAAGAAAACTCACATTTTAATAAATAAAAAAGGTGTAACAAGAATGTTTTTTTATTAACCCGTGCGTATTATCTGGCAGACAATTATTTTAAGACGAAAAGAGTACAAAAACTGCTTTCGTAAATATGGTAAAATATGTGGGTGTGACAAGTCAGGTAACATCTAAAAAAAGATAATATTTATGTGTTAAAAGTTACTGGCCTGAAATACATGTTCCAAAACTTTAAAAAAAATTCTTAAATGATTTGGATGTTAATATGTTACAAATTTACAATATTATATATTATAATTTTTTTTTAGGTTTTGTCAATTACCTTGTTGTACATTGGCAGCCCTTGTAAGGGTTCGAGCCCTGTCAGGAGTTTTATCAAACTAGGCATTCGGGCTGTGGGTTTCCTCTGTAATGGTGGTGGGCAGGTCACTAGTGACATTTGTGTTCGCGGACGTGGGTGACCTTTTATCATTGGGTTTACCCGGATGATCGGACTTTTGTTAGTCGTTCAAAAAAAGGTTTTGTCAATTACAAAGACACATGACTGATTTTAACCTGTTTCACTCAAACGTCGTCTAGTTTTAATTAATATTTTCGATTTTACGAGATTAACCTACTAGAAATATAAATAACTTGAATAGCATATCCAAAATATTTTTTTAAAGTAAATAAGTCGAAAAATAACACCATGTATATGAAACACATTCTGTATTTCTTATCCCTAAATTATGTAACATGTATTTTTTTTTTCTTTTGCATGCATCCACTTTGGATCAATATCCCTATCTATGATCAATAAATCATGTAAAATTTAATATAATAAAAAATTAATATAACTTGATAAGTGGTCCAAAAGTAATAAATGTTTAAAAATAGTCTGAACTGTACCTGTTCTTGTGTTTCTGCTTTTCTTGATAGAACACACCTCTTTTTCAGAAAAATTGTTCCTCCATACTTCATCTCCACCTGAAAAAGGAAACCCAATAATTTAATATTAAAAAAAATACACATGGTGAATTGACACATTTGCAGATCAAATGACAGATCTTAAGACCTGAAAATAAGAAAGAAAACAAAGAACAGATTTTGAGGAGCAAATATGAACAGTTGTTTTATGTCATTGAGATTCAAATTCCCACATGCCACTTTTGCAGATTTTAACATACTGTTATTGAATATTGATGTTGAAATAAAGCAAGCACAATAACAAGTCAACTGATGTTTCCATGTGTTATGACTTATGATAATATAACAGAAAAATGCAAAATAAATTCAAAACATTAAAAAAAATGAGGAAATTCACATTTCACAATGATGAAATGATTACCTCCATAACTGAAATCATCTGCATGAAAATTTTCAGATTTGTTCTTCACATTGAACCATTTCTTGAATGTTTTAGGCCATGAAACCTTCATTATGATCAACATAAAGTCAAACTCTTCAAATTTAAAAAAAAAAAAAAGTCAACAATAATACAATATAAACACAATCTTGATTGAAAAAGAACCTTGCTTTTCTTGCAGATTTCATCTCTCATTGCTTCAAAACCTCATAAAGATGAACACCCACTAACTTAAATGCAAAATAAACAATGGGTGTGAGAGTAAAACAAATATTTGATCAAAAAAGATCCATAAAAATTGAATCTTTTTTGTTTGTTTGACTAATTGTGGGCTGAATGTGTCTCAAATGAGACAAAGAAAGATGAAAGAGAAGAAAAGATTGGATTTTTATGAATGCCCAGAAAGTGTGTTGGATGTTAAGTTATAAATAGGGAAGAAAGTTGCAGTTTTTCTGCATTTTGGTTTCATAAAATGGAAACAGAGAGTCAAATCAAAGAGAGAACCCAATTGAGTTTTCTTGAGGGTTGGTACCTATATGTATATGTGTTTGTGTGTTGCACCTAGCAGTTGTGTTTGCAGGGAACAGAGGGAAAATGATGCAAATAACTATAGGCCAAAGTTCAACTGAATGTCATATATTCAGCTATATTATGGCATTGGTATTTATTTTTTTTTTAACTTTGTAGCATTGTTAATAAATACTTGACAAAGATAGAAGCGTTTAAACCGTAGTAGAGCGGTGTGATATGTCGGTTTGAATTTATTCGGTTTAGTCTACAGTTTGAAAAATCGGGTTTAACGGTTTGATTGATGGTTTGGAACTTCATGTTAAGCAAAACAGTCGTTTAACCTTTGCTATTTATAATTTTTTAAATGATTCCGTATTTAATTACACAACTAGGGTCATAATAAACCGGCGGGCACCGATTTTTTTGCAATGCGACAACAAACCGTTCTTTATCGTGTCAGTTCATTATGCGTAGGAAATTCGATCATTATTTTTTGGTTTGATACGTTATCGTTATAGAATGAAAGGTAAATAAAAGGTTAAAAAGTCGGTTTCAGAAAAAAAAAATTATATCAAGACGTAGATAAAAATAGACACGTCTCGAGGACATGCTCGGAATTTATAAAAGAACGTATATTAAAAATTAAAATAGAAATAAAATAATTATATAAAAAAATAATAGATTGAAATTTAGAAGAAAAAAAAATTAAAAAAAAGCCAAGCAACACCAATTTTGATAATGAACTATAAAAGAAATATTAAAAAAAATAGTAACTGTTGAACTTCTTATCTTTTATATTATATATTAGAGTAAACTGTCATTTTGGTCCCTGTGGTTTAGCCAGTTTTGCCACTTTAGTCCAAATCTCAAACTTTTTATATCTGGGTCCCTGTGGTTTCACTTTTGTTGCCATTTTAGTTCAAAACTCAAATCAGGTCAGATTCCCCTAATTAAACCCTGATTTTTTGTCTTTATCCTCAGGGGTATTTTGGTCATTACAAGTTTTATTATAACAAATTTCTAATTAAAATAATAAAACAAAATTCATAAATGACCCTATAAACTCAGATCATCTTCCTCCCCCAGATTAACCCTAATCCACCACACACAACCACCTGCCTCTCCAACTACCACCATCTCTACCACCACAGCCATCACCACCACCCGACCACCACTTTCAGTTGATTCAATTTGTATATCATAGTGTTGATTATCAGCTGATTTCATCTTCATCATTCATATGATTTATATTCATATGATTTTATAACCACTGCAGTGGCCGTGGTAAAGTCACCGGAGACATGTCATCGTTATCGCCGCCTCACCGATCTCCGTCTACTCCTACATCTCATCATCATATTCATCCTCATCCACCTCATCTGCAGCAATCGTCGCCGTACGTTTCACAGCGGGTTAATATCTACACAAGCAATCGCTGTAGAGGTTGTGTTTGTGTTTGACTTTTGGATTTCATATGGGCCTTCATCTTGAATTTGGGAGATTCCGAGTCGGAATCTGGGCCCTCATCTTGAATTTTGACTTTTGATTTGAAGTGTAATGGCATGAGATCTTGAAGAACGAAGAACACTCGTGTGGGGTTGCAGAGGTTGTGTTTGTGTTTGACTTTTGGGTTTCATATGGGTTGGGTTTTATGTTTTGTGTTAATTGATTTTGGGTTTCATATGGGTTGAAGAACGTCCACAGTGCCCTAAGTGGATGTCATGATGATGTATAAGAAGAGCTATAAAGGTGAGTACCGGTGCCCTAAGTGGATGTCGCCGGAGCTTGCTGAGCTACCGGCGTGGAAACCCACAGCAACAAACCCTAGTTCGACTTCAGTGGCGGTTAATTTTGAGCAAACCCCAGATCAATTGCAGTGTTAGAGAGAGACACAGAGGGGTGTTTAGAGAGAGAGAGAGAGAGTAATGGATAATTGCAGTGGTGGTGGTGGCTGCTGTGGTGAGGAGGTAGTGGTGGCGGCTGTGGGGTGTTTAGAGGTTGCAGAGAATGGGGTTTGGATGAAGATCTTGGGAAGATGAAGATTTGGGTGTTTTAGATGATGGTTGCAGGTCAAACTTTTTTATTTAGTTTTATTATTTTTAATTAATAATCAGTTATAATAAAATGAAAATGACAAAATTACCCCTGTGGAAAAGGACAAAAGTTGATGGTTTAATTAGGGGAATCTGACCTGATTTGAGTTTTGGACTAAAATGGCAACAAAAGTGAAACCACAGGGACCCAGATGTAAAAAGTTTGAGATTTGGACTAAAGTGACAAAACTGACAAAACCACAGGGACCAAAATGACAGTTTACTCTATATATTATTGTAACAAGAGAAAAGTTTGTAGCGATGTTGTATAGTAACATATAATTATTTATATTTTATTTCATTTTTTATACCACATAATTATAATCTTTTATACTTCCTCGTCTTGCTTTTTTTTTTTCCCTTTGAAGTAGCATAACTAATTTGGTAAAATAGAAAGAAAACCATCATTCTAAAAAAGTTTTCAAGAAAATACATTTTTAATAAAGAAATTCTATATATCACATTCTACTTTATAAAACTTAAAAATTATTGAAAATAAAAGATTAAATGATTAAATAGATTCACAATTTCAGGCTTTTGTTTTGAGATGGATGTATTTGGACTTGGAATGGTTGTGCAACATTAAGTGAATATTATTGGGTTGTGAGCATTGCATGCCTTTCTTAAAGGCTTTAATTTATAGAAACTTGGTTTTTATATCAAGTCCATGCATGAAGAATGAGTGTTGGTTAAACACTCAAACATAGTTTTGGGATTTTGGGGAGATTTCATAGGTGCAATTTCCTTAAATCTATCACTTTCTAATTAAAGAATGCAACAATTTATGCATGTTGCTTACCACTCTCCATTTCTTCAAGAACTTTGTCTTTAAAGAACCAAAACCAATGCATGGTCCCAACCAACATCATAACTTTTGTTCAAGTCCATGCTTCTTTCCAAGAGTTATAACTTATAAGCTAACATTATATATAATAAATAACATCTAAATATACAAGTCGATAAAGATTTATTACCTTGGATTTGAACTAAAGAGCTCTTGAAAGATAAGAAGCTTTCAGACCAGCTTAAAGACTTGTGATTATATTTGGATATAAGATTTGGTTATATCACTAACCTTGACAAAGTTGACCCACAGCCACAAAACACCAAGATCTCTGACAGCAGGGGCGGAACCAGAGGGGGTCAAGAGGGTCCGTTGACCCTCCGGACACCGGAACTTTTTGAATTTTTATTTATAAATTTTGAGTTATTGAAGAACAAACTTCGAGATGGACCCCCTAATTTGAACCAGTATATAATATAAGCTTATGATGACCCCCTAACTAAATTGTTTTGGTTCCGCCACTGTGAGTGACAGGGTCGTGTTATCGATCTCTTATACGTTCAAGAGATACAATAGTTGAAGTAATATGATATATAATATATAACACCTAAAATACAAGTCGGTATATACCCATTACCTACGATATTTAAACGTTTTTAGCTCTTGAAAGATAAGAAACTTTCAAGTTAGTTTAAAGACATGTGATTACATGTTTATATAAGATCTTGTCGTAACATGTTACAACATGTAGGGTTCCTAATCTATGACATAAATCAACTTGTAATCACCAAGATCTCTTACTGGGTTCATGTTATGATCAATGTTTGTGTTGGAGTTTCCTTTTGTTTCATCTATACTAGCTAGGTAAGACCAAAGCAAAATTTTGGATTAAGCTCATGGATGGTTTCTAAAAAACAAATCATGGTGCATGTGGCGAATGTGTTTTGTCTCCTAAACATATCTTATAGTATATTTTAAACACATAAATTGATTGGTAAATAAATGAGAATCCTCCAACAAACCCTCTCATGTAGCCCACTACTCCTCTACTTCCCAAGTGAAGGTTCCACTAGCATTACAAGAAAAGCTATTTGGTCTTGTATTATGTGTTGTTTAAGGCATGTTCTATTTTATCTTAGTTGTCCTAAAATAAAATTTAGACATTTTAAATTTGCCATTTGTCATTTTCTTTCTTCAACTTTATGGGTTTATATTTATTATTTTCCCAATGACAAATGTCATAACTATAGCATAGATCCCTTCTTGCATAACAGCTATTACTTGTAAAATAAAATGGAATAATTATTTAAAAATTGGTAATTGCATCTATATTTGGGCCACTTTGGTATTTTGTCCCTTCAAGTTCAATTCTATACTTCTATCAGTCTATGAGTTATCAGTTTTTTTAAGTTATGTTAAAAAAAAACAACTATTAAATGTGTTATACAACAGTTTTTTAATACTAGAAAATAATATATTAATAATTATGTAATTAACCATATAAGAGAATTACGGTTATTATACTCTATATTAAGAGGGTGTTTGGGATTACGTTTTGAGGTGATTATTTGATTATTGCGTTTGTAAAACATAAATAATCTAAAAAAGTGTTTGTATGAAAAAGTGATTATCTGCCTCCAAAACGCAGTTTTGGAGAAGCATGTACCTACATGCTTTTTCAAAACGCAGTTTTGACAACGCAAAATCTATTTTGAAAACACATAATCTATTTTGAAAACGCAACATCAAACACCCCCTAATTGGAGGAACTTTTAATAGTATTCTTATGTTGAGTGTGAGTGTTATGGTATCACGCTCTGTCTACGTGGCTTTTTTCGAGCGTGATGGGGTGGGATGTTGTAGCTTTCACGACATAAAGGAAGAAGAGAGTGTGTCGGGTCATAGTTTCAACATTGTTTTAATGGGTAGTAGATAGTGAAACTATTACACAATTTAGTGGGAAAAACAAAAGTGAGAGGCCTTTGGTGATGTGGCAACAATGTAACAACCACTTTTTAATGTGACAATGAAAACTAGCGAAAACATATCACATAACCTAAGATACGCCAGGGTATGATGTGTGCCCTTCAAGCTCGGCCACGTGTGTACTTTATACAACCTTCTCCGTATAAAAGAGAGAGAGAGAGAGAGAGAGAGAGAGAGAAAGGGTTCCCTTGTTGTGTCTCTTTCTTCTCCCGAGTCCCTCTCGGGATCTCTCTCTTCTCCCGATTCCTTCGCTGGTTTCTACCTACGTGGTTCATCTTATTTGGCTTTTCATCTTATCCGTCGCAAGACTCCTCCCCAGCCCCTTCTTCCACATTTCCTTACACTAAATTATGAAACTTAACATAATTTTCCATTTGTGAATAAACATTAAAGTGTCACAAAAGGACATAACAATTGTTGTCAATGTTTAGATGAATAAAATTTTCGTTGTCTGATTCGCATATAGTTTGAAATTGACAACAGGTATAGAGATAAAATAAGGTTTTTAATTACTGAGTTGATATTTTGGATACACAAACATATGCCCAATTTATAGAAAACGAAAACAAGAATAAAAGAAGCAAGACAATAAATGGCTGAGCTGTAGTCTTGGCTGTAAAACAGCTGTGATTGGGCTGGAAATCCTCATAACAAATCTTCAATCATTCTCTTCTTTCCGACACTCCCCCTCAAGTTGAGTAGTGGGGTCACCAATACTTAACTTGCTCAAGTAGCTACTAAAAGCGTTTCCGTTGACGGCCTTTGTAAGAATATCTGCGAGTTGATCTTTTGTCGATACATGTGGGAGTTCTATGATTCTTTTTTCCAGTTTCTCTTTGATGAAATGTCGGTCTACCTCCACGTGTTTTGTTCGATCATGTTGTACTGGGTTTTCTGAGATTTGTATTGCAGCCGTATTGTCACACATAACTTTACTGGGTTCCTTTTGAGAAAAACCAATGTCTTCTAGAAGCTTCCTGATCCAAAGAACTTCGCTTAACCCTCGAGCTATACCTCTAAATTCCGCTTCTGCACTCGACAGAGCAACCACCTTTTGTTTCTTACTTCTCCAAGTAACAAGGTTTCCACCGACCAAGGAGAAGTACCCTGATGTTGACCTTCGATTTCCCTTATCTCCTGCCCAGTCTGCATCAGTGTAGAGCTCAACATTCAGATGTCCGTTTGTTTTGAACAACACTCCATGACCTACGGTTCCCTTGAGATATCTTAAAATTCTCTGAGCAGCTTCCATGTGGGCAACTTGTGGTTGGTGCATGAACTGACTTACTATTCCAACCGCATACGCTATATCAGGACGGGTGTGAGAGAGATAAATCAGCTTGCCCACGAGCCGTTGATACATTTCTTTGTCCGCAAGCTCCCCATTAAGTTCCATGTGAAGGTTGTGGGTTACCGCCATTGGAGTATCTGCGGGTTTACAATCAATCAACCCGGTTTCGGCCAGAAGATCAAGGACATACTTTCTTTGGCAAATGAAGATCCCCCGTTTAGACCTGAGAACTTCAATCCCGAGAAAATACTTGAGATTCCCTAGATCTTTCATTTCAAATTTTGAAAACAGATTCTCTTTTAGTTGTGCTATTTCTTCTACATCATTCCCGGTAATAATCATGTCGTCTACATATATGATCAAGCAGGTTACAAGACCGTTTCTTCTCTTGAGGAACAGAGTGTGATCAGCATTACTTTGGTGATACCCGTATTCTTTCATGGCCAAAGTGAACTTTCCAAACCATGCCCGAGGAGATTGTTTTAGCCCGTATAATGACTTTTTCAACCGACATACTTCCCTTTCTTTAAAACCCCTTGAGAAACCTGGAAGTGCTTCCATGTAGACCTCTTCTGTTAGGTCTCCATGGAGAAATGCATTTGTAACATCAAACTGGTGGAGAGGCCACTCCTTATTGGCTGCCACGGAGAAGAGGACTCTGATGGTGTCCATTTTTGCAACCGGAGAGAATGTCTCAGAGTAATCAATCCCATACGTCTGAGTGTAACCCTTGGCTACGAGCCGAGCTTTGTATCTTCCAATGGAACCATCTGGTTTATATTTGATTGAATACACCCACCGACATCCAACAGTTTTCTTTCCTTTAGGAAGAACGCACTTCTCCCACGTGTTGTTTTTCATAAGAGCACGCATCTCCGTTTCCATTGCTTCCTTCCAGTTCTTCTCACCCTGGGCTTCCTTTACGGAACTCGGTATTTGTTCGGAGTATAGTGAGGTAACAAATGCTTTCGCACTATTAGATAAGTTCCCGTTAACCATATTGGCTGTAGGATACCTTGAATTTCTGGTTTCCCTTTCTGGGGAGTACCGTTTTGGAGGAACCCCTCTATTGGCTCTAGGAGGTAAAACGTATGTTCCCGGTGTTGTTCCAGAACTCCCATCATGTTGTTCATTAGATTCGACTTCTCCTTGGACTGCGTTGTTTTGCTCAGCAATCTCCACCTGTTCCATTTTCTCGGGACTTTCCTGATTGTTAGTGGTATCTAGATCATATTCAGACACATTTTCAAGGTTTGGAGAGTCACTTACCTCGAACACCAGTCTGGATGATTCTTGGGTGAAACTTTCGACAGGCTTAGTATGTGTGGATGTATGAGATGACTCATTTTCGCTTGCAGATGGAATCCACTTCAACCAGCTCAGCGAGTCTTCATGTTCTATATCCCCCTGACCACTGAGATGGGACTGATAATAATATTCTGTTTCAAGAAAATCACAGTGGACAGTCGTAATCACACGACGTCGTGATGGGTTATAACATCGGTATCCTTTCTGATTCACCCCATAACCAACAAAGACACATTTTTCGGCACATGGATCAAGTTTGGATCGTTCGGTTTTTGGTATATGGGGAAAAACGGTACACCCAAAGACACGAGGTGGTAATGTAAGAGGTGGGGGTAGTTTGGTGAATGTGGATAAGGTATCTAGGGGAGTTTTTAGGTCAAGGGCTTTGGTTGGTAAACGATTAAGAAGATACACAGCTGTGTTTATAGCTTCGGGCCAAAAAGATTTAGGGACTTTGGATTCAAGCATAAGGGCTCGGGCCATTTCTACCAAAATGCCATTTTTTCGCTCAACTACACCATTCTGTTCTGGGTGTTTTTGGCAGGTGGTTTGGTGAATCATTCCCTTCTCTTGAATAAATTGTTTCATGGAGGTATTAACGTACTCCCCTCCATTATCAGATCGTAAGATCTGAATGTTGGTTTTGAATTGAGTTTGGACCATGGTATAAAACAGTCTAAATTTGTCAAAGACTTCAGATTTGTGTTTTAAAAAATATACCCATGTCATCCAGGTACAGTCATCAACAAATAACAGGAAGAAACGAAGATTTTGACCTCCATTCGTTTCAGCTGGACCCCAAACATCGGAATGTATTAGTGAAAAGGGTTCACTGACCCTAGTGTTACTTGGTTTGAAAGGTTTTTTATGGCTTTTGGCTAAGGCACATGTTTCACAGTCTAAAGTACTGTTTGACGGAAAGAGTTTAGGGAGTAAAAGATGTAGATACCCGGCGGAAGGATGCCCTAATCTCCTATGCCAAAGCCATGCTTCTCTACTCTTTGTTCCGTGAGCAAGCATCGCAGTCCCTGACTGAGTCACCTCATTCACATAGTATAAGCCCTGTCGTTCAGTGCCACGCCCAATTATCTTTCCAGTTCTGATGTCCTGTAAGATACAAAAATGAGGATGCATTAGAACTGTGCAATTGAGTTCCTTTGTAACATGACTTATTGATAACAATTTGTGTGTTAACGAAGGAACATATAAACAATTTGACAATCTCAGATTGGGAGATATTTCGACAGTTCCTCCTCCCTTTACTAAAGCACTTTCGCCATTTGCAGTCTTGATATGAGTTCTGTTTGGTTTCTTTGTAGACACGAAGTCTGATGACTCGTACGTCATCGTATCAGTGGCTCCACAATCAAAAATCCAAGAACTGACTTGATCACCGCTTTTCTGTGTTGTTAAATAGGCTTCTCCACTTGTTGACGGATATTCCTTCAACAACTCATACTTCCTGTTGCTAATCATTTGCAAAATCCCTTTTTTTTAAATATTGTCTTAAACAAAAAAAAGATTCCAAAGAAAAAATGACAATCCCAATCCCCCTTTTCTTGACTTCACGTGCTCTCACCCACCACACCTTTTAAATTCCTTTCTTGTTCACATAAAAAAGAAACACATAACCAACAAAAACTAGCCCCCAGACTTTCTCCTCTACATAAAATCAGAGAGAGACGAGAGAAGAGAGAGAGAAGCCGTCGGGATCTAACGTGTGCGATTCCGGCTACAATAACAATGACAACCACAACTGTTCAGATTCCGATCATCGGAACGGATCGTGCAACACCGCCGTTGACTGTGTTAACGCTGTCGTCACCGGAAACAGTGGTTGTTTGGGCAGTGGATGCAGTGGTTTTCAGTTTTGGGTAGCAGCGGAAGGCTTTTCCAGTGGCGGCAGCTGGATCTTGAGCCTATGTTGTCGCGGGTTGATGGTGGTTTGTGGTGTTTGGTGACCGGTGGTGATGGCAGGAAGAAGCTGAAGACTGAGTTTTCTGAAGCTTTTGAACAGGTAGGTTTTTGATTTTTGGAGTTTGATTTTGATTTTGAGTTTTGGGAGAGAGGATATCTGAGTTGGTTCTGTTTTGTGGTTTGAAGGAGATGGGTTTTCACTTTTCACTGAATGGCTTTGTTTTTATGGTTTGGGCGGATTGATCTCAAGATCGTATGCACTGCTCTGATACCATGACAACAGGTATAGAGATAAAATAAGGTTTTTAATTACTGAGTTGATATTTTGGATACACAAACATATGCCCAATTTATAGAAAACGAAAACAAGAATAAAAGGCAAGACAATAAATGGCTGAGCTGTAGTCTTGGCTGTAAAACAACTGTGATTGGGCTAGAAATCCTCATAACAAATCTTCAATCATTCTCTTCTTTCCGACAGAAATGTTAAGCAACATAAAAGTTATCTTTATTATTAAATGTATTCAAAATAAATGAAAAAAAATGTCCAGAGTGTTAAATACATTTCATCAACATGTATTAACAAAACTTTAGTTGTATACTAGTATAAGACCATCCCAAATCCAAATGCATTGCATTTACAATACATTTGGAGTATCGAAGGTGAGGTGGAGTATGGGTTTTAAAAAGGTGTTTGAGGCCCGCCTAGGCGTGGCCTGTAGGCCTCAGCGTCTCATGTCACCTGAGGCGAGCCTTTTCCACAGCGTAAATTTTAGGTTATTTGGGGTCTGAGGTGGGTGCCTTGTGTACTTTGGGTGTTTTTATGCATCAAAGGGTTGTGCTATAGATTTTTTGGGTTGTACATGTAGGTAAAATTATATATAAACCTTATTTAAAGCTATATTTTGGAAAGGGGTGCTAAAACCTATGGATATAATATAAAAAATTATATAATCTATTTGTGCCTCGGTTACGAAAAGCCTACTCCTTTTGCACTTTGCGCTTTACGCCTCGGTTTTAGACGTCGTTGCTTTTGTGCGCCTCTCATTTTTTAAAACCAAGGGTGGAGTGTAACATGGAAGAGATAGATGATGTAAAATCCTTGGCTAAATGGCGTAAATGCACATAATTAAGGAGAGAGAAAGAAATTGTGAGTAATGGGAAGTTAAATAAAGAAAGAAAAAGAGAGAAGAGAGTTAGTAGGGTGATGTGGCAAGGATTTTTACAAAATTTTTGATCTTGCACTCGGGATGGACGAATGGTCTTAGAGCGGTGGGGGTGGTACGTTATCCCACCATGATAGAGGAAAACAACGCGTGATAGCCACCGCCACCTACAAAGTCCACGCGTGATATCCTCCAACAATTCAAATTCCGTTATTTTCTTCACGGCGTGATGGTTTTATTTTGTGAGGGTAATTGTTGGTTGGGGGGGGGGAATTGTTGGGTGTGGTGGTGAGTGATGACCATTGCCACTAAAAAAGGATGTGAGTGGTAGAATAATGGCTGATGACATGGCGGAACTTGATTGGATGTTTGTGAGTAATGAAATTCTATCACTAGTGATTGTGGTGGCCACTAGTGATAGAATTCTATCACTCACAATATCCAATCAACTCATGCCATGTCATCAGCCACTATTCTATCACTAGTGATAGAATTGTAGCGGCGGTGGTCATCACTAGTGATAGAATTCCATCACTCACAAATTTTTTAAATTTTTTATTTTAAATTAGAAATTAACAATAAAACACTAAAATTGTAAATTTCATTAAAATTAAAACATACTAGTTCAATTTAACATACTAGAAATATTTTAGACTACAATTTAAAAAAAAAAAAACCTACTCCTCGTCCGACTCATGAAACTCCAAACCTAGAGAACCTACTAGTTCGATTAAATCGTATCTCAACCGAAAGTGAGTTTCTTCATTACGTAATTCTTGTTGGATATTTTGTGGAACTTGAACTTGTGTAGGAGGATCCGACACCCAATCCGGGGATATTGCACGTCCGTCTTCTTTGATTATCATATTGTGCAATATGATACATGCATACACTATGCTATGTATTGCTTTCTTGTTCATCGCACGAACCGGTCGGTGTAGTATACCACATCTACCCTTTAAAACACCAAATGCCCTCTCAACATCTTTTCTTGCCGATTCTTGCAATTTTTTGAACACGATTTCTTTAGCCTCAACAGGAAATGAGGAGCTTTCACAAAAAACAGACCATGACGGGTAGATACCATCCACAAGAAAAAAGCCCCGTTTGTAATGTCGTCCGTTAACATAGAAAGGAGAGGAAGGTGCGGTACCATCCGTTACGGTTTGAAACAACGGCGACGTGTGCAACACATTGATGTCGTTGTTTGAACCTGGAACACCGAAATACGCATGCCAAATCCATAAATCATTCGACGCCACCGCTTCTAGTATGATGGTTGGTCTTTTGATGTCACCCCTAACATACGCCCCTCGCAACTCTCTTGGACAATTTTTCCACTCGATATGTGTACAATCGATGCTACCGAGCATCCCGGGAAAATGCCATCTATCCTCATGTGCGGCGTAAATACGTGAGATGTCGTGGCTCGTCGGTTTACGTAAAAACTCTTTACCATACAACTTAATGACCGCGTTGCAAAAAAATTGCAAATATTCACGTGAAGTTCTGGCCGCCATAGCTAGGTATTCATCATATTGATCGGGAGGGTTACCTGTCGCTAGTTGGCGAATGGCGGACGTGCATTTTTGTATCTGCGTGAAACTTGGTTTGCCCCTCGCATCGTAACGTTCTTGAAACCATTCCTCGCTTGCTTCGATGTCTCCAACAATCTTTAAAAATAATTCTTTGGGTAAACGAAACCGATCTCTAAAAGTTTCGGCATTGTAGAGCGGATTTTCCATAAAATAATCGTTCATTAACACTTCGTTGGCACGTATACGATCACGGTCTACCATCTTCTTCTTTGGGCGGGACAAACTAGTATCAAGTTCGTTATACACCGACACAAAATATTTTAGCGTCTCATTGTCGGAAGACGACTCAGTATCGCTATCGCTAGACATCAGAAACGTCGAATCCGTAGGGAACTCCATTTGAGAAATATGTAGATTGTGTGAAATGTTTATGTTTTGGTGTGGGTGAAATGGTTAAAAATAGAGATATATATTGTAAGGCCCTATTTCGTAACTGACTAAAGTCGCAGCGGAAAATCGTACCATAAAAATTTCTTTCTAAAAAATTAACTTTAATTGTAACAACCGCTTTTCCGACTTTATAAAATAACTTACAAAGGTAATTTAAAGACTTCAAAATGACAACTTTAATACATAATTTTACAAAATTTGGGCATGACCCGTTCGTAAAACGAGTATACCCCTGTTTTAATCCACAATCAAGACAATACCATTCTACAAGATACTACTTAAAACCAAAACATCAAATACTAAAAGGTGTGTTTACCAACAAATTGTACAAAAAGTATTTTGACCCAAAACATTAACATAAGCTAGCGGAAGCGCTTGGTAAGACATATTTTGATCACGTGCTCGCTCCAATTCGCCGAGTCGCCTAAATTGAGGATTTACCTACATTTAACAACAACTTTAAAAAGTTAGTCATAATACTTATTTCACTTATTACACCAACCTTTTATTTTTAATTATTTGCATTCCTTTATATACATTCATTACTCTTACGCATTCGGTCACCCAATTAACTGGGTATGGCATATACTCGATCTTGCGTGCCTTCCGTTTATATACATTCATTACTCTCGTATTGAGATTCAAGCATACCTCTTACGACCCGGTATCATCGGGTTAATAGCTTACAACATAAACATTTCGTTCCATCCGTATAATGGATCGAACTTCATACATCCCTTATTGCATTCGTGACCACCCGTTCTAAACGGATGGTACCATATTCTTACTCGACCTAGTTCGACTCGAACCGGTCAACTTGCATAACTTAATGTAACCTTCATTAGCATAACCAAATCCGCAAGGGATTTGTTATCTTCTTACTAATCACTATAATCATTGTAACAAGGGTTGTTTTTCATAATATAAACAAATTTAAATAAGGTTTTGTATGCAACGGAACATACCTCGATCTTGCGTGCCTTCCGTTTTCCTAGTGCTTGTACCTTCTTCCTTCACGCCTACATTACAACATTCATTCATTCATTTAGTCCATCAAATTCATTCAGCCATTTTTCCATATCGCACATACATTTATCTCTTAAGCATTTCATCAAACACTTGGTAGGCATCATAATTAAGGTATACGGTACAAGACTATAAAGCACATTTCTACTAGTTCATCATCATACAACATTCACATTTATTCGAATTTATATAACTACTTCATCCTACATCAATTTTATTCATCATTCATGTATCATATCAAGCTCATAATCAAAATTCTAGTTACATGATCTCATTCCATCATCCTACACTTACTAGCTTCTTAGCAAACGGGTTTTTTTTGCTACAATCACAACAATCCATCCATAATCAAACATAAATTCTGCCATAATTCTTATCCTATTCCTTAATCCTAACTAAATTTCACGAATTCTATGTCATGCACTCATGCTTGGGTTAAGACCCACTTCTTACAATTCAACAATTCACAAAATTGAACTTACCACTTCGAAGAACAGGTGTAGGAGCTTAGAATTTGCTGATTATACTTTCGATTTCCTTAAGATTTATATTGATTCTTGTGGATTTTGTAAAGCAAGGGTTTCACCCCCTTGCTCCTCTCCTGGCGATCGATCAGAACCCCACACACGAATTGTGTGTGGGTTTTTACCATTTAACATTTTATTAAACTAGATTTTGGGCATTTACATCTTTAGTCCCTCCATTTCAATCACTTATTTAATATAAATACTACCATTTTATTATTACATTTTAACTTATGTCTAATAACATTTTTGGGGTGTTACATTAATATAGCTCGTTCTCATAAATCTGTCATACTCTTAGTTACTAATTAAAAACATATCTTATGTTTACTACTTTTAGCACATCAACGTTCCCGTACAATCTCTCTTGTGACTCGATCCTCGATCTCCAATCCTTGGATATCCTCATGACTGGTACTACCTGGGTTCACCACATAAAATTTACAACATTAGTACGCATTATAAACCTACAAGGTTCTCACATCTACTTCTCGTTTCGTTAACTCTTTACATCCCAGCTTTTCCATCCTGTCATACCATCCGTGGTGAGACTTCTTGTTATTCCTGCATTTCATTTATAACTCCAGGTACACGAATAAACAACGTGAACACTTAATTATACCGTAAGGCTTACATACATGCCTAAACTTCATACATATTTATCTCCATATATACATACATACACACATGCATACATACCTACTTGCATACATACTCCCACACATACATGCCAATCTACATGCATACTTACATATACACACATCTACATCATTAAATACGTATCTACATGTACACATACCAACATCATTACGTACACTCATGACATTATACATATTTACATACATACAACCTTACGTGCATTATACCAAACTCATACATGCCTACTCTCATACATACCATCGTATATCTGCTTATTCTTGCTCACATACCTACAAACATACCCACGTATATACATACTTGCTTTCATACATTCTACATACGTGTATAGAGATATACAAACATACCTACATACCTATCTACATGTGTGTTTACCCTAATAGTCATAAAACATAAGTTAAATTAGTCATACGCAACTTAAAACGCGTTTAAACGAGTTCCCATGCCAAAACGAGACACGAAAATAATTTTCGGACAAACTTAGCCCGTCGCGTCGAGCGACCCCCGTCGCGTGGCGCGACGCCCTCGAATCGACAGAATGTTGTTGCTGCTGATCTGCAGATTTCCAGCACATTCAGGTTTTACAGAAACGACCATAACTTCTTCATTATTGGTCCGTTTTACCCGATTCTTTTTCCTACGCGTCCGTAATTTAATTCTCCATCTTATGGAGTTAAGATCCGACATCCGGATCAACAAAATTTCAGACTTTTAACTCTTCGGCTTATTACCCTCTTACCAAATTTTTACCCGTTCATGCATACATCAACATAGCTTGTTTGTTTTACCATAACCTCTTATAAACATAATAATATCAGTGACGTCTATCATAAATTACTAAATTCTTGGATGTCTTGCATCCTCTTAACACCTTATCGTTCATATGCTTATTTTGACCCGTTAAGGGTATTCGCGCATTAATTGGTCTACGACTAACCAAACCATAATCCCCACTTCCATACTTGTCTAAAACATTATGTTAATCGAATAACTTGTTTCTAAACTACTTTTAAGATCGTCTGCCCCGAAATACCCATCAAGGGCATTTTGGTCAACTTTAATCCCATCATTTACGACGGAAGACTTCAACACATATTTGACCTCAAACATCATGTTTAATTAATTAAAACACTTTATTACTTAATCGAACTAAGAAGTGATTACGGAAATCACTTACCTTATGCGTCCGTGCTCGTATCCGATTCCTCGCCTTTTCTTGACCCGTTAGCCTTTCATGCTTGAGTCCGTCTTGACATGATTCCTATACTCTATTTTCATCAAAATCACGCTCTTATTAGCATATGCATTCGTACATGATAACAATCATATCAATCTCATATTTCACACTTAACTTTCATTAATCATTTCTAACAAACATAATTCATATAATCATATCCGTATACGTTTAAACTCATGTAACTCATCATGTCATTACATTTAACACGGATTGCCATAACATGTACCATACAACTTCCCATCAACCTATGTTTACGACAACGAGTCAAATCATGTTTCTTATACTTAGTTGACTTTCAAAAGTCAACTATTAACCATACTTAACTATCGACTTATCATCATATACTCGCAACATCACAATCGACTATACGGACGACACTATATACATTTCATCACATATTTGGTATGTGTACCATCTTCTAAACATAACGTACAACTATTTCATGCATAATCTTCTAAACTCATTCATAACTCATCAAATCCTTCTCCTAATCAACACCTATCACTCACACATAAGCATCAAACATGTCAACACCACATTTCATTCAATTCCTCTAACCACAACTCATCATACTCACAAAATACATCAATCTTTCAACAAGAATTGGACATAGGTGATGAGTCAAGTCATCTTCATCACCATAACTAATGGGTTTATCATCTAAACATCAAATTAGCACAAGCCATTCATAATCCATGTTCTATATGATGATTATAACACATACTCATGCTCAATTCCACTTAAACTCATGGATTAGAACATAACCCACTTTACACATGATCACCAATCTTAGATTTAAGACATACCTTATGATCCCCTCGTAAAGGTGATCATTAATCCGTGTTCCTTCTTGAATTTGAGCCTCGATTCACCCTTCAATTTGGTGATTTAGTTGAGTTAGGGTTTGGAGCTCTTGGAGCTCCTGAACATTCGTGAACACACACGAAGTGTGTGTTTGTGTGTGTTGATCTTTCATTTTAATAACTCAACTTCCATCATGTTCCACTTTAACCCCTCGGGTTTGCCTTTAAAACATAACCGACTCTACTTTCATCATTTAATACTTTTAACCATACCCTTGACTATGTTAAATAGCCTAGTTATTAATTTCATGACGTGTCATATAGGAACACACTACAATTATTAACATTCAGATTTTGGGGCGTTACATATATAGATAAAAGGTTTAAAGGTTTTTTTTTAAATAAGTTTACCGTTGAAAAAGATATCAAACAACGGTCAAAATGGCATCAACCAACGTTCGAATTCCCAAGTTTAACGCGTGATTCCTTCCACGCGTTGATATGATCACGCGTGATAATAGAGGTGGCGGCGGTGTGCGTTTTGTTTTCCACGCGTGGTGGGTGGCCATCACGGACCACCCCCACTCCCCTTAGTAATAACACCTTTAACGTAATTATAAGATAAATAAACCAATAATGACTCCAATATGTCATATTTAATGAAAACTAGTTAAATTTCCGCCCGCGCGTTGCGGTGGGGACCCAATGACTGCAAAAAGTGTGTCAGTAACGGCAAGCAGATACCGAATATCAAAACATATATAAAAATGTCGTGAAAAGGATAGTCAATCCGTAAAAAAAACGATTTTAAATAACCTAATATATAATAATAATAATAATAATAATAATAATAATAGGACCCACACGTCCTACACGTTGGAAATTCGGTTGTTTTCAGTTCATTTATTACGGTGCAAACACGTTAAAATATGGATGAGCTCGGTACCGGTAACGGCATTGAAAGTACCGATCCGGAAAATCATCGAAATTAGGTACCGGCACCGAAAATGCTCGGTAAAATACGATATGGTATTTGAAGGTAAAAATCAATAAATATAGGTATGGTGCTAGACCGGTGTCGAACCGAAAGTAACGATTCTGAAAACGCCAAAAGGTGGGTACCAAATTGGCACCGAAAATGATTTTGTATAGTAAATTTGGTACCGATACGATACCGGCTTGATTACAGGATTTGATACGATTTGCTCATCAATAATCTAAATATCCAAGTTTATTTTACATGCTACAATTCATTCATTACGTAAAAAGACAAAAAATAAAACAAAATAAGTTGTTGTGTATATAAAACCTCATTCAAACGAAACACAGTTTACTTGCTGTGTGTATGAAAAGTAATCTAAACTGTGCAATTACTTGCATTGCTACGTTGCTACAGGATTTGATGAGCTCGGTACCAACCGGTACCGAAAATACCGTTACCGAAATCCCCAAAAGTGGGTACCGGTACCGAATATACCTGGTACAGTACGGTTTGATACGGTCGGTACTGGTACGACCCCGGTATTTGAGGGTAAAACCCGATGAATACTGGTGCCGAACGGATACTGAAAATACACACAATTTGATAAATTTAATACCGGTACCAATAAACAATACTATTAATTCATTTATATTTTTATTACTGTTAATTAATTCTTTTTTTAATATTTATTATTTATTACTGTTCATTTCGTTGATTTTTTAATATAAGGATAATTTCAAGGTTTTTTTTTTTCACAAAATAATACATAAATAGGGTTTTTTTTTTTTTTTTTTTTTTTTTTGTACTATAACTTTCATTCAAAAAAACCGGAACAGTCCTCAAACCGACAATATAACATAAATAGGTTTTTTTTTCATTTGTGTTAAACCAATATAACATCAGCAAGTTTAACAAAATAATACATTAACGGCTTTTTTTTTCAAACGACAATAACTTATATTAAACCAATATAGCATCAGCAAGGAGCTGGGAAAATAGTACAACAAAACAGGAAAATTACAATATCGTTGTAATATCGAAATCTAACCACTATTAACGGGTACTTCAATTAAAGTTACGTATGCATAAATGTTTATGTTGGTATATGTTCTGAAAATCGACTAGATATTTTGATAATGTTTGAAACGTAGAAAACAAATTACACCTTTCATGTTTATAGTGCTTTTTAGATTAACAAGAACATATAACTAGTAAGTAATAATAATCAATTTAAAATATAAACATAGAATTATAAATACTTGTTTTATATCTTAAGCTTTGTAAGCTACTTTTGTGAATGGCTAAGCTCCTTGTTTAAATAGGTCTTTTGATGATTGAGGCATTTCAATTTGAATCATGTAGCGTGTATCTTTAGTTTATAACTTAATCGAATATCGAATTTTCGAATTATTTGAATTGAATTATTCGAATAATTTTTATTTTCCCTTGAATTCGAATTCGATTAAAACATACCGAATTCTATTCGAATTCGTATTCGAATAAAAAACCCAATTCGTATTCGATTAAATATTCGAATTCGAATAAATTCGATTTGGTTCAGATTCTTTTAAAACATGTAAAAAAAACTATTAAGATGAAACATAAATTTTAAAGCAACCATAAAGCATGATATCGCATTAAAAAGTTCCAAATAAAGTACCATAAGAATTAAATTCAAACCAAGAAGTCGGGACTAACCACTCCTCAATTACAAGTTTATATTTTAGGGTTAAAAATTTATTGATAGATTAGTTACCTAGATTTTAATTATGGTCACGTAGTGGGTTTGGTAATGGGTAATTTTAATATTTGGAATAAATTTTGAAAATAATTTATAGTATAGCCCAATAAAAGTTATATGTATTATATATAAAAATAATAAATAAAAATGTATAATTTTTATTCGAATTTCGAATCGAATCGAATTTGAAATTATAAATTCGTATTTGATTTACTTGACTCGAATTGAATTGAATTCGAATTCGAATTATTGATAATCGAATCGAATTTCGAATTTTTTGAATTCGAAACGAATTCTGAACACCACTAATCATATATCATGGTATAACATTTTCCATTGATATCAATGTATCACTAGTCTTTGCTATTTTTAGCACATTACACAATTTCTCACTTCAACTTTTGATGGATTTACTACTATATCAAAATGGATATAGTATTTGGACGTATTTAAGTTAATTTTGAATGGCACAACTTAAAATTCGTACACTGGAATTCAGTCTTTTTTACCACTTTCAATCACTTGCATTTAGGAGACGTTCATCAAACCTCATAACTCCTAATTCTTTCTCGTTAACAACTTAACATGTAGTGTAATATCCAACCTATCATACAAGCCAATAAATATTCGATTTGGCCATCATTAGTTCACAGCCTTGTTTTTGGTTACATGTATGGGGATTTCCAGAAAGCTACCATCTTGAAATTCCTCCACCAAGCTCGCTTAGTTGTGGAGTTCTCCTCTCATCTATAAACAAGACGCCAAAAACACATTGATGATAATACCTCATGTAGATGAACACATGGATTTGCCTAAGATGTCACATGTAGTCTGCAAGGTTGATATGCATTAATGTATATATTTTGTTCTTTAGTATCATGTTTGAGATGATTGAAAAGTCCTGTAGTTTTTTATTCAGAACTTGAAAATGCGTCGAGCGTAAATTTGGTAGAGTCAACACACGAAGTCAGCTAAAGGTCTTAATAACATCTTGATTGCCCGAGTATAATTCGCCTAAGCTAAGCAACATATCACTAGTTTAGATACTCTACAATTGACTAAGGTAGCGTTTGGTATGCAATAACGAGATGCGAAATGGAGATGAATGAAGAAAAGGGTGTTTGGTTGGTCAATGGAATGAAATCTCTAATTACATAAGTCATTTCATTCCCTCAAAATCATTCCATCCGACCCCATGTTTTTTTCATTCAATTCCTTCTTTCACCCTTCATTAACAACACCACAACCCACTACCATCACCACCACCCACCACAGTCGCCACTGGCGTCATTGCTACCACCAATGTTGTAGAATGCGCTAGTCGGGCGGTGAGGTACCGCCTAGGGATTAATCGGAATGAGATTTTTATATGTATTTTTTCAAAACTATATATATACCCAATAATATAAAAATAATACTTCAAAATTCACATAAATACTTCAAGTTTCAGATAGTATGGTTCGATTTTGACCGATTTTGACCAATTTTGACCGCCTAGGACCGATTTTGACCGATTAATATAGTCCGATTAATCTGATTTTTGACCGCCTAGGACCGCCTAGGTACCGCCTAGGACCGACTTTGACTATGGCCGATTAATTGACCGCCTAGCTCGAAATTAGTCAGTAGGTGACCGCCTAGCGCCTAGGCGCAGATTAATCGGCCGCCTAGGCCGATTTCTGCAACCATGGCCACCACCCACCACCACCCACCATTGTCGCCACCCGAATTAACCAAAATCGGTTATCGATTTTATTTTGTACCCTCGTTTAACCAAAATTAACTAAACTAAACTTAACCATTCATATTTCATATAATATATAGGAAAAGTGTAAAATTCATTACGGCTTAACGTACATCATGTACGACAACGTGCGTGATTATGTGTATAACGTGTCGTGATTAATGTTTTCATCATGCGTGATTAATGTTTTCCAACATGCGTGATTTGGGTTTTTTAGTTTATAACGTGCGTGATTTTCAAATGAATATGCGTAATTATCTGCCGTACGTGATGTACGTTAAGCCGTATTGTGCGTTAACTGGCCTATATATATATAGCTTTTTTACCTTCGGTTCATGTAACTCATATTTTATACCTCCATTTTGTGTATTTTTACTTCCAGTTCAAGCATTTATACGTCTATTCATTGTTGTATACCTTAGTGTAACGACTCGCATTTTTGTACTTTCCATATAGAAAGCTGTATTCGCATTTATATTTTTAGAAACTTGTATTTGTATTTTATTTCCAATCTTATAATCTGAGACATCGACAATAACAGAAATTCATATTTATATCAATCATACTTGGGTTTATGTCATCAATCGTTAAATACGTGTTTATGTGCAAAAACGAGACTTAGTATACATTCAAATTATCAATCATACGTACACTTCCTATACTCGAAAACCCCCAAAATATAAACTTTTAGCATAGAATAACAAACATATACAAGTTCAGGGACTAAAAATGGCAAAAACCAAACTTTGGCTGAAAAAAGGACACGCCACGTCGCGCGGCGGGCGAAGACTTGGAGCCCTCGCGGTGCGTGGAGGCTTAATCCGCAGCGAGTTGTTTCTTGGCTACGGGTTGGTCACCTTTTCCACTTCTCTTATTCCCCAATCACCTTATTTCTCCATTAAAACACTAACCCTAAACCTCTATTATAAATACATGCCTCCCTAACACATTTTTCTTTTCCACGAACTCTAAACACTCTCAAAACTCTCAAGAAATCTCTACATTTCCCACTACTTGGACTCCACCTAACTCATGAGAAATTAGCTTATCTTCATACCACTAAATCTCAAAACAACTTTCAAACAAAGGGACAAGGCTACATCACGTCCTCAAACACTCTCCATGTTTGGGATGCACGTATCTAACTAGCTAACTTGGTTGTTTTAGATTTAGTAGTTTTATATTCTTATTTCCACATTAATGACCAACTGAAATCATCAACAAAGTTGATGATTTTGTGCTTTGGTGAATCATATAATGAGATTTAATGGATGTTGATCATCCTACCTCCTTGCATGACCATTTTCATTGTGTCTTACTTTACATTTGACTATAACATATAAATTATCCTCTAAATTCAGAATCTAACCCAATAATTGAATCCGCAACTCACACACCTTCGTTTCCCCTCTTAAGGTAACTTCGGTGTTCCAAACTCAAGACTTGTCAAACTTACTTTCGTGGAATTTCTACGCAAATTGTGAGTATACTTGAATCCTCTTTTACGCTTTAATCACTTTTGGGGTGTAACATGTATAACTTAATCAAATACACTTATGCACACAATCAAACTTATGCAATCACTCAATCCATCAAACGTACTATTTGTTATGCTTAGGTTATTCATGCTAGATACTCAAACACTCATACATGCAAACAATTTATCATTAACTTTGCGCAAGCCTACCTTAACATGTATAGCGCTATAGGAGTAGCACACCACCCTTAGGAAGGGTCATTATTAACTATTCAATCGTATAACGGTCTTGTTCGTTGCGACGACAAGATTACGCCCGTGGAAACTATGCTTTGACAATTAGGTTGTGCATGCTAGTATGTGATTTAACTAGGTATACAAAATGCCATGTTGGACTTGAGACAAACTTTTATACGTATGCTATGTAATCAAACTTGTGTAGTTGCCAAATTTTGTTGATTGTATTTTATTTCATGTTTTGCATTTCCTTGTTGTTGATTCTGTTATGAACAAGATGGTCGAGCAATCTCGTTTTCGTCTCACTCCGATGTTTTCACCATCGGTTGGGGTGTGACACTCAGTTTCAACTATCTCTAAGTAAAAGTTTTAGTCCAAGTTCAATTTTGGCTATTAATCGAAATTAAACGAATCAAACCAAAAATCGTCAGTCTAACTAAATAAACTGAACTGATTAACCGAAAACCGATTGATTAATCATATAGACTAAACAATGACTTCGGTTTCTGGTGATGATAATAACAGAACCAATCGAACAACGCACACTCTAGCAGTGTCTACGTTTCCATCGTGGGCACCATTCTAGTAATTCATAATGGGTAAATTATGTATAATGAAAGGGTTATTGATGTATTTTCTTTTTAGATTCAAAATCTAACAAACTATTATTGGGCACGTGGAAATTTAATTAAAGGTAAATTACACTTTTCGTCCTTTATGTTTGTATTGAATTGCAGTGGATGTCCTTTAATTTCAGTAATTACAGCCACAACCCTTTATTTGTAACATTCATTACACCCTAGGTCCATTACCCCTAACTCGGTTAAAAATTTCAGTAGAGTATGGCATGTGCCTTGCACATGAGGGTAGATCGGTAATTTTACCTATTTATTAAAAACATAATAAACAAAACACCAAGCAATATGTTAAAACACAAGCCCTACATTCAAATCGCCTTGTCTCCACCACAACTCTGGCACGACCACCACCATAGCCGCCACACCACCACAACCATAATCTACAAGTTTGATTTAGATCTGTATAAGTTTGTTGAATTAATATGTTAATATGGTGATGCAAGTTCGAGTTCACACCATTTCCGGCAGACTAGAGAAACATAGCTTCGGTCACGGTAGTTATGGATGTACGACACCACGCAGTTGAACACCGTGTTAGTGAATTCGGTTGAACTTGGTTTTAATTGAGTTGATTTGAGGTCTTCTTCCATGGTTTTGAATTTGGGACATGCATGAAATTAGGGTTTGTTGGATAAGAAAATGTGGGAATTTGATTGTGGGATGAGGGTTGGAAGATGGGAGGTAGATGTAACAACACTCAAAAACACATTACAAGAAACCCTAGTTGAGAACCCAAAACGTGTACGACACGAACCAAAACGAAAAATTAGGATTTAGGGTTTGGGGGGTCGGGGGTAGCCCTAAACCTTCCGCGACACGCGAAAGGTACTAAAACGTGTCAAAACCAGATGTCGTCGACACCACAGAGCTAGAAACACAGCAAGGTAGGCCAAGGCAAAATAGGTCTCTTAGGCGACACGCGGAAGGTGACCACGTTTCTGTCGCGACACGCGGGAGCGAACAATTTTGGGTATATAAAGCCTGGCCTGGGACTTGATCTCCTGCACCATTTCGATCGAAATTCGAAATTTCTGTTTCTCTGAATCTCTGTTTCTTTCAATATAGTGCACCCCTAATTCACGAAACTCTGCCTCGTTTTAAGTATTATAACCCCTGGTTACGTATTAGTTACTCTGCCCGATTGATCTAGAGCTCCGTAACGCATGTCAAGGCTCTGCCTGACTCAGTCGTTGGAGTTCTGTCTCGGGGGTATGGCTAATGTAAATTGGGTTATCTTACTAACATGTGTGCATTGTTTAATTTTAATAGATTATAACCAGGAAGTCACCAGAAAGCAGTAGTGTTATCTAAAACAGCAAACTGAGTACATCTTATTTTTGTAAACTGTTTTTACAAAACCTCAATTGTTTTAAAATATATTTAGCAGTGATTGAGTCTATGTATTCTACAATTACTGTCGGTATGTTGGGGTTTTAAATACATTACTTGTTACTACACTGTGAGTAATAGCATGACCACAAGTCAGGATTAACAGTACCGTGGGTGGTAATAGGGTAGATAAAAACATTGTAATCGCTCTCAATACTATAAAGTGATAAAAATTGTTTTGATTAAACTGGGATGCACTCGCCAATATTTCTTGCTGATAAAACTTTTTAAAACGCGTTTCACGTAACAAAATGTGAAAGCCATATAGAAGCCAGCTGGAGAGCACTAAAGGCTTGGAAAAGTGGTTATAAAAGTTACCTAAACCAGAAAGAAGTTTTATTTCAATAAATTATGGTTTATCCCTATAAACATATTTGTAATGGAAACTTGGCTTTTTCCCGTGTATTTATTATTTATAAAAGTGTGGTGTTTTACTCTGATAAACTATTTCCTAACTACGGTCCTGATGTATTTTCTGCTGCCAATTTAATAAACACCGATACCACTGATACTGTCCTCGCGGCCGCCCGCTCCCGGGATAGGGGTCGGGGGTTGCGACAGAGAGTGGTATCAGAGCTACAGCCACTGATTTAAGCCACGGAAGTGTTCTGCTGACACCAAGATTTTATCAGTTGTGTTAGGAAATAATCTACGCAATTACGTGTATACATGTATATTATTGTTTTGTGTTATTTGACAATCTATTAGTTTACAGTATGAGTGAACAAGGTACGTCTGACGCCTACTCGTCACCTAGCTAGTTTTCCCAAAAGTGAAGGAACTTCATCACAGCCTACTCCTTCGGGGTATTCTGCTGACACTGAAGAGGGAATCTTCATTTTTAAGGCGCAATCCGAGGAACCATTCCCTTCGAAAAAGAGAGGATGGTTCAGTCGGGGAACACATGAGAGGAGAAAGCGAATGAGAAAGTTACAACAACAAAGGGCATTAGCAGCAGCCAATAGAGAAATGAACGCCCAGACTCAAGAAGTAGTGAATAGACGATTAGCAAACTTTCATTTACTAGCCACCACTGCAGCAGATCCAAACCTAGATCAGATAATTGCACCACAACCACTGCCACTATTCCCAACCCAACCAATGGAGATAGAACTTACCCTAGGAAACCAATTACCCATACAAGCATTTGATCCTAACGAAATACCTAGAATCCCAGCACCCAATCCTTTAGCATATGATCCATGGGAAGATGACCATAGGGGATATCAGGAACTTTATCCACAAGGAGAATCGATGCCAGATCCCATAGCACATTATACCAACCTTAATCCCGCAGGTCCATTTTGGAATAACGACCCGTATTTTCAGAGTGTGTTAGGCGACCCATACCCATATGGAGAACCTATACCTCAGTACCCTGACCCGGTACCCGCACCATTACCGTCCATGAGTGAAGAGAATGTGCAGGAACTCTGCACTCATGTGGAAATACGTCGAGCAAGAAATGCATTTCTGGAACAACCCCCAGTAATATATATATATATATATAGGGTCAGGACTTAGAGAAAACGGTGAAAAGTGTGAGAACGGTGAGAACGCTTATGGATCGTCCGATCAAAACAATCCATGGACTAGATTGCGCGGTGGCGTTTTCGTAAATAACATCAATTTTATTATGTGGGACGCACTTCATTAAGGGTAAAAGGGTCTTTTACCGCTCATATTCAAAACGCCATCAAATGATAAAACGCCATACAAAAAAATAAAACGCCATTAAAAACAAAACGACAAAAATTAGTAATAAAACGCGTTGAATATTACAGGAAGATGAAACAACACAACAATTGAATTTCAGTTATTAACATTTATTAGAAGAAATTCCCTCATAAATTACGCGCCAAAAATATCATTATATAAACAAAGGTAAAACATAGCTTCCATAATCACTTCAATCTATCTATTTTCTGCAAAATACATCGTTAACCAAAAACGCCAACTTAACCAAAACGCCAAAAATGGCAACAATCGTTTCGTGGAGATACACTCTGGGAATTAGGCGATACGTCCTCCATTTTGACAACAAAAGGAGGGTGTATGTTAAGACGGTCAGGGCAATTCTGAAGATGGAAGAAGAGATACAGAGGCGAATCTTATCCATTGGCATCGCACTAGACAACGAATGCCATGAAACGCATATGCTTATGAAAGCATTAACCATCAAATTTAGACCAATCAAAGGATATGTGAAGCCAGACCCTGTCATGACATCATGGCTTTTTTGATGATGAAACAAACATGGTGACGGTTATATACGACAGCGGAAAGCAGGAAGTCTACTGGCTAGAGAACATCATGACAAAGCAGCGTCTGGGTTTCATGGTAGAATTGCATAACGCCACTTGTACCAACACATAAATAGACTCAAAATTGGAGTTAATGCAAGACATGTTCAGGTGGAGGCTTCAGAATCTTCAGGAACAAGAAGCTGATGAAGGTGAATGTGATGACATGGATGAAGATCCAGATGAAGACTCCGAGGAGGAAGAAGATAACCAAGTGATGGATACTATTCGGATAAAGTACCTTCTGACGAAGGATTTTAATTTTTTTCCTCTTTTTTTTCTTCTATTTAATCTTCTTTTTTTAAGCTAATTAAATGATATATTTCTATCTTTATTAACAAAACGCCAAAAAAAATACTAAAAATAGTTAACCCTAACAAAACGCCAAAAACAACAAAAAATATTTTTCCTGCTTAATATTTTATTTACTCCGTTATTGTATTTTGTCATGTTGGTCTGCATAACGTCATTTAAAAAAACGCCAAACTTAGAAGATAGGACGTCTATAACCTATAAAACTGATAAAATCTGATCAACAGAATAAATACAAAAACAGTAACTGAAAAGACAGTTACTTTATTACTATCATTTATTACAATAAAAAGTCCCGCCTAAACTACGCGCCAAAAAACTCATATAACAGAGTGGTCTATACACAATGAAATTAATCACACCCAGAAAACACAAAAACGTCATATCCTCTAGAAACCACTCCCTTCAAAACGCCACAGATGGCAAAGCTTTCACTGAAATGGATCCTTTTTCTGAGGGGGTTAAATTAATAATATTTTGCTGAATGAGATGGACAAATATTCAAGAAAAAGAGACCGATGACAGTGATATGCCATCATGTGAGCTTTGTTCTTGATGATTAAATGCATGGAATAAAAGGGATCAACACAAGTGTAAAATGCTATTTTGGACTCCATTATTATAAATAGCATCAAGCAAGAGTTGATCTTTAATGACATGCCACCAAACAAGAATATCACACCAAAAAACAGGATGCCACTAAGCAGCTTATTCTGAAAAGGACGGGGTTTATGAAGGAAAGTTGGCATCTAGCTAAATTATTCAAAAAAGGTTCAAAACGCCAAAAACAAATTCAAGAAAGAAGAGGCTGATGACATTGAAGATAGGAAAGAAAAATTATATTACCATTTTTTTATTATTTTTGTTTTCATTTTATATTGTATTGATATCAAGTTATATGTGGTTTTGTTATCTAATTCTCTATAAATAAAGTATATTATTATATAAAACGCCAAAAACTACAAACACCAAAACGCTAGTAGAATGAAAACTGGGAAAACAGCTGCTGGCAAAGCACCTTGTAAAGGGTATTAAAACGCCAAAAGAAAAATTGGTCTTATTTTAATCTTATGCAAATATTAATGACTCTTAAAGAATTATTATACAAAACGCCACAAACGCCAAAAAAATTAACCAGAAAACGGTATAACGCCAAAAAATTATATATGTGACACAAAAACAATTAATTCAACTCCAAAAAGTTTAATAAATACAATTAACGCCAAAAAAAATTTAGACGCCAGAAAATATTATACTGCGTTGTGAAAATAAAAGAAGAATGAAAAGACAAAAAAGCCCCTCCGCCCTTCTCTATGCCGCGGGACACGTGTTGGGCCAGGATGCGTTCTCACAGTTCTCACACTTTTGAGCGTTTTCTCCCGAACCCGTTTCTATATATATATATATATATGTATGTATATATATATATATATATATACGTATGTATATATATATATATATATATATATATATATGTATATATATAAATGTGTGTAGTTTGAAAAAAAAAATCAACTAGAATAGATAACCTAATACTTATTGATGCATAACTAGTAGTGTGTTTCAATTCCAGTTGTAGATTGTAATATATATATATATATATATATATATATATATATATATATATATATATATATATGAAAAGAGTAAATGTCGCAATGCTCGACGATTTTGATCAATTTGTTTGCGTGATTGTTTACATTAAATCTTATTCCGTGATATTAATACCTGATAAATGTTATAATCCAGATGGACAACGAAGTAAATCAGGAAAATCTGAATAATGAGAATAATGGAAACCAAATAGATAACAGTGCCATCCAACATATAGTAGCACGAGGAATTATAGATGCTATGCCACATATCATTAAGACTGTTAAAGAAGCAGAAAATAATAAAACTGATAATGGAAGTAAACGACCACCTACTGAACCCAGTCACAGCGTGAATAATGGACCGCTACTTCAATTGCCTATTCCAAAAAGAAGAAGAACCATGTCATATGGTTGTTCTTACAAAGAATTCTGGTCTTGCAAACCAATAGAATTCTCTGGCAATGAAGGATCCATTGCAGCTCTACGTTGGATAGAAAAGACAAAAGCAGTCTTAAAAATAAGCAAATGTGCCGAGGAAGATAAGACTATGTTTGCTTCTAATCTATTTAAAAATGCAGCCTTAGAATGGTGGAATACTATTCTCCAGTTTAGGGGAAGTGACAGAGTTTATAATATGGAGTGGATCAACTTTAAGGAAATGGTTGAAAGGAAATTTTGTCCTCCCAATGAAAAGGAACAAATTACTAATAAATTTTTAAACCTTAGAAAGACTGGAGTAGACTGCAAGGGTTACACCACCATATTCTTCGAATATGCTAGAATAGTGCCAACCCTAGCCTCACCAGAACCAGTGTTAATCTCCCGTTACATTTGGGGATTAATTAGTGAGATCAGACATGTAGTCAAGGCAGCTAGACCCCAAACTATAGAAGAAGCAGTAAAATTAGCAAATACCTTGACTGATTAATTAGTACGTACGCAAGAAGAAAACCAAAGAAAGAACCTAGCTGTAACACCCGTCTAATATAATTAAAATTTTATATTAAAATACGCGTATTTATAAGTGAAAATATACGACCATTCAAAAGCTTTGAAGAGTTAACGTTGAAACAAACTAAGTTATCTAAGTTACATAACCACACTAGTTTAAAACATCTAAGAGTTTACATGTTTTTAGAACAAACAACTAAAAGACATCATTCGCGGAAGCTTCAAAAGTATCGTATTCGGTTCATAACTTATGCTTGATCGCCATCCGGAATGCCACCTACATCACCTAATATCAAAACAAACAATAAGGTTAGCTGTGATGAACAATTAATCGTTTTAAACAAGTCCGAATTGCAAATACGAACAAAATAAACAAAAATCCCAACTCTGCAGTCTGTCGCGGGGCGCGACAGACTTGGTCTAGGCTCTCGCGGGCCGCAACAAACCGTGGCGGGGTGCGACAGATTTAAAGAATTCCGTCGCGGGGCACGACAACCCCTTTTTCACAGAAGGTTTCCAACTTTTTGAGCTGAAATCGCCTAGCTCCAGTTTTAATAAAAAATCTAACTTAAAATTGCCATAACTTTTGTTTCGCAAGTCCGTTTTACGTGATTCTTTTTCCTACGCGTTCGTAATTTAAATACCAACGCGTCTATCATATTTATAGTGTTAAAAGTTCGGTTTATGGACTGAAAACCTATAAGTCCCCCCTTTTTATTTATTCGACCCGTTTAGTTTTGTATCATACTTTTTACTACTTATAATTTATGACCTCTAGACATATTTACCCATTCCCTGGGCTTGTGATCTTTGACGTATCATTACCATTTCATGGTTTTACGCTCTCATGATCCTCAATCACCAAGTGACGTCAAATCACTTCTATACTACCTACTTAACCTTTGTTTGACCCATTTGGTTGTCTAATGGTATCCACCATTTCAATGACAATCAAACACACCTTAACTAGTCTTTTGACCCATTTTAACTATTTAGTGAACTACGTCACTTCTACAAAATGCTACATTTTCTCATAACACAAATTCAAGCAACTAAATTCTAATCAAATTCAATGTAACGAGACAAAGGTTACATACCTTCAACGTGCTCCATTCAAACGTGTATCGCCACCGGCTTGTCCGCTTGACGTTCCGGTTTCCTTGCCTATAGAGTTCAACCATAAACATTTAGAACTCTTTTTATAATTCATTATGCAATATTTTCCGAATTAATCAAACATGCGTTTTTGTCCAAATTTTACTATTTTAGCTTTTTCTTAGGCGTTTCTACAAACACCTTATGAGCATCATTTTTACACAATCCTTTATCAAGTTCATGACCTAACTATTTAGCCAAAATCAAACAATTTTTTTGCCAAGTTCATCTCATCTAACTTACACAATAATATCAGATTCACTTCATGCAAACCATTAGCACCGATCTTATGATCACATTCCTAGTGTTCTTTATCTTTCTACATAAACCCATTTAACACTTAGATAGGTGACCATGAATTTCATCATTTGAGAATCAATTCAACAAGTTATAGACAATGGTTTGCTCCTAAACATGATTTCATCCCTAATTTCATCCAAACATCATCTAATCAAGTTCAGATTTCAATTTCACAAATCATCAAGAAGTTGAGATGAAACCAAATTGTAAATTTTGACATACCTTATGATCACTTCACTGAGATGATCACTAATTTATGCCTGGTTATCGATTTAGGACTGATTTGAGCTTCCAATTTAATCAATTTGAAAGAACTAGGGTTTGAAGGGAGGAGTTTGGTCACCCCCTGTGTTTCTTCGATCCAGACACACACACAAGTGTGTGTTTAGGAATTTTAATTATTGTTTTATAAAACTAGTTTCAATTTTAACACCTTTGGCCCTTCAACTATTGTCAAGTTTATTTTAGGTGTTTTTAATCAACTCTCATATTACTACAAGACTTGTAACTAACTAGGTTATTTTTATTCCTAGTTAGTTTATTTTTTTTATTACCAACATTAAATTTATAATAAAAGATTTATATTTTCAGGGGTGTTACAAGTCCACCCCCTTAAAAAGGGTTTCGTCCTCGAAACCGGGATACGTACTGAATAATGTTGGGTAGAGACCTCACATCTCCTCTTCGGATTCCCATGTAGTATCCGAACCCTTTCTATGCCCCCACTTGACCTTCACTTGATCAGTTTTCTTGTTCCGTAAAACTTTAACCTTCCGATCTAGAATCTCAATCGGTTTCACCGCATAATTAAGGCTATTGTCTACTTCGATGTCATCGTAGTGGATATAAGCCGCTTCCTCAGCTAGACACTTTCGGAGTTGTGACACATGAAACGTGCTGTGGATTCCGCTCAATTCTTCCGGTAGTTCAAGGCAATATGCTACCTTGCCAACCCGTTCAATGATTTTAAACGACCCAATAAACCTCGGACTTAACTTCCCTCTTTTTCTGAACCGGATAACACCCTTCCACGGGGATACTTTAAGCATAACTTTGTCACCCACCTGAAATTCAATCGGTCTTCGTCTTCTGTCAGCATAAGACTTTTTTCTGTCTTGAGCTGCTTTCAAATAAGCTCGAACCATATCAATTTTCTCGATAGTGGCTCGAACTATATCTTTATGGGAGAGTTCACGCGGACCCACCTCACCCCAACACACTGGGGTTCTACACTTTCTACCACAAAGCATCTCGTACGGAGCCATGCCGATACTGGCATGGTAACTATTGTTATAAGAGAATTCTGCTAATGGTAAGTAAACATCCCAACTATCCCCGAAATCGATGATACACGCCCGCAGCATGTGTTCCAATGTTTGTATCGTTATTTCGCTCTGTCCATCCGTTTGAGGATGGTACGCAGTGCTAATGAACAGTTTCGTCCCCATCTGCTCTTGGAAATGTCGCCAAAAGTTTGAAGTAAACCGGGTATCCCTATCGGATACAATGGATACCGTTACTCCGTGGCGTGCCACTATTTCATTGGTATACACTTCTGACATCTTTTTTGACGTATAAGTTTCACGTATCGGAATAAAGTGAGCACTCTTAGTCAGTCTATCCACAACTACCCATATAACATTAAACCCTCGGTTTGTCTTCGGTAGTTTGGTCAATAGGTCCATGGTGATATGTTCCTATTTCCAAACTGGGATTTCCAATGGTTGAAGCTTACCGTAAGGCCTTTGGTGTTCTGCCTTGACTTGTAGACATGTCAAGCATTTCTCCACATACTTAACTACATCTCTTTTCATTCCAGGCCACCAGTAATTTTGTTTCAAGTCGTTGTACATCTTGGTCGCTCCCGGATGAATGGAATAACGGGATTTATGAGCTTCGTCGAGTAGAAGCGTCTTAACCCCACATGAATTTGGAACCCATATTCTTCCAAATCGAGTCTTCAATCCGTTGCTACCATCCATTAAATCTTTCAGTTGACCAACTATCCTTTCTTTCTTCCAATTCTCTTCTTTTATTACTTAGATTTGTGCTTCTCGGATTCGTTCGAGTAAACCCGAGGTCACAACAAGCTGCATCGATCGTACCCGTATTGGGGCATAGTCTGTCTTCCTGCTCAAAGCATCCGCAAATACATTGGCTTTCCCGGGATGGTAATGTATTTCACAGTCATAATCTTTCACTGTTTCCAACCATCGCCTCTGTCTCATATTCAATTCCTTCTGATCGAAGAAGTACTTTAAACTATTGTGGTCGGTGAATATAGTGCACTTCACTCCGTATAAATAGTGCCTCTATATTTTTAGAGCAAATACCATTGTTGCTAGTTCGAGATAGTGCGTAGGATATTTCTTTTCGTGTGTCTTCAACTGCCTCGAAGCATAAGCTATAACCTTGCCTCTTTGCATTAAAAAGCATCCGAGCCCCGCATGTGACGCGTCCGAGTAAACCACCATATCATCAACTCCGTCCGGTAATGTTAACACCGGAGCGTGAGTTAACTTCTCCTTAAGCGTTTGGAACGCTCTCTCCTGTTCAACACCCCTTATGACCTTCTCCTCGTTGCGAATTAACTTGGTCAATGGCATAGAAATCTTGGAGAAATCTTGTATGAATTTCCTATAGTATCCCGCAAGCCCTAAGAAACTTCTGATTTCTGAGGGATTCTTCGGAGGGTTCCATTTTGCCACGGCTTCTATTTTTTACGGATCTACTAACACTCCGTCCGCACTAATGATGTGCTTGAGAAATTGCACCTCTCGTAACCAGAAGGCGCATTTCAAGAACTTCGCATAGAGCTTTTCTCGTCTAAGCGTTTCTAATACTTCGCGTAGATGATACGCGTGATTAGCTTCATTCTTCGAATAAACCAAGATGTCGTCGATGAACACTATCACCGACTTATCTAGCATAGGTTTGCAAACACGGTTCATGAGATCCATGAAAGCCGCGGGTGCATTCGTCAACCCAAAGGACATCACGAGGAACTCGTAGTGTTCGTACCGTGTATGAAAGGTCGTCTTCGATACATCTTCTTCTTTGACCTTTAACTGATGATACCCTGATCTAAGGTCAATTTTAGAGAACCAACTAGCACCTTGTAGTTGGTCAAATAAATCATCAATTCTGGGGAGCGGGTATCGATTTTTCACCGTCAGTTTGTTTAACTCCCGGTAATCGATACACATCCGCATACTCCCGTCTTTCTTCTTCACGAACAATACCGGTGCATCCCATGGAGACACACTCGGCCTAATAAACCCCTTGTCAAGCAGATCTTGAATCTGAGACATCAACTCTTGTAGTTCCGATGGCGCGAGCCAATATGGCGCCTTAGCTACGGGTTTTGCACCCGGAACCAATTCGATCCGGAATTCTACTTCCCATTCAGGCGGTATTCCCGGTAAGTCTTTCGGAAACACATCTTCATACTCGCGTACCACCGGTACGTCTCCAACCTTCCGCGATTCCTTCTCCGGTTCATTTGCGTATATCATAAATGCTCTACCTCCGCGTCTCATAAGCTTGTGAGCTTTTAACATTGAACATATTACGGGATTAACCCCTTTTTCCCCATAAATGGTAGTGTGTTTTCCGCTTGGAGACGTCAGTTTTATCTCTTTACGGTAGCACACGACCTTCGCGTGATGTCGGGATAACCAATCCATCCCAACCACTACTTGAAATTCTCCCATTGACATCGGGATCAAATCTATCTAGTATTCTTCGTCATCTATACTCAATTTACAGTTTCGGCTTACATCACACACTATAAAGCTTTTGTTGTCACCTATTTCTACTTCTAAAGGCATAGGTAGTTTGGATAATAAAAATGAAGGATGTCGAATAAATCCAGGTGAAATAAAAGATTTATTCGCACCCGTATCAAATAACACACGTGCGGGAATTGAGTTTACAGCAAATATACCTGAGACCACATCGGGTTCTGTCTTTGCTTCAGCGGCAGTTAAATGGAAGGATCTGGCCCTTGCCTTTTGGGTCTCTATTTTCACATCTTTCTCATTCTTTTTCCCGACCAACTCCGGGCATTCAGACTTCTTGTGACCCTGCTGATAGCACTTGTAACAAACCGAAACTTTCCCCGGGCATAGCGAGGTCGTATGCCCTGTCTTTCCGCATATGGGACATGGTTTATCTTTAAAGCGACATTCGCCCTTGTGCCCCTTTCCACATACTTTGCAACTCGGCGATCTGCCCTTCACATCTGTCTTCTTTACTGATTCGGTTGTTCGTGCCTTCTTTGTAGGGCTCGGGTTAACATCTACCGCCCTTCATTCGCCCCGTTCAATCTGCTTTTGAGTTCAATCTCTCGTTCCCGAGCAGTATTTATGATCTCAGTGAGAGTCTCATACTTTGAGGGAGTCATGAACTCCCGATATTCGGCACTTAACATATTATAATAATAATATATTTCTGCTCTTCGTTTTCGTCACAAGCTCGTCACAGAACCTTAATTTATCGAGAAAGATGCCCGTGATCTTGTCTATCGATTCACCCTTTTGCCTCATTTGGATAAATTCTTCTTTAATCTTGTTAATAACCGCCTTGGGACTGTGATGTTTAAGGAACAGCGCCTTAAACTCCTCCCACGTCATGGCCTTAGCTGCTTCACTTCCAATCTCCTTCTTCTTGTTATCCCACCAGTCTTTTGCTTGACCTCTCAGTTGACCCGTGCCATAAGCCACGAAATCATTCACATCGCAATGGGTCCTTTCAAATACCCCTTACATGTCACTTAACCATCTTTGACATATTATCGGATCAACCTCTCCGTTATAGATTGGCGGTTGCATGCCATAAACTTGTTGTATGAACAAGCTTTTCTTTCTCCCGACTTTTCCTTCACTTGGTTGGCATTATCTTCAAACCTTTTGATCCTTTCTTCAACTACCGTAAGCACCGTACTTTGGATCTTATCTATAAACCCGGATAAACTGTTTTCGATTGCCTTTCCAACCTTTTCGGCAATCACTTCCCTTATATGTTCGGTGACTATCGGCACCGCTTCGTCGTTACCTCCATCGACCATCTTGAAATTAAAATGTTTATACTAATTGTTAAACATTTCGTTCTATAACATATATTTCATCCACTTTGGTTTTTTTATCAAGTTTACAACTTGCTTAAACCGTTCTCATTTGATGCATTTTCCGGGTTTGAGTGTATTACGCACCCTTCCCACGCTTATCAACTTGAATTCCTTTTTCTAATAATCTAATAAAATCTACTAAATGACTAATTCTTACCGGATGTTTGATCAAGCTTCGAATCGAACACACTTTGTTAACAACCTTGAGCTCTGATTACCAACTTGTAACACCCGTCTCATATAATTAAAATTTTATATTAAAATATGCGTATTTATAAGTGAAAATATACGACCATTCAAAAGCTTTGAAGAGTTAACGTTGAAACAAACTAAGTTATCTAAGTTACATAACCATACTAGTTTAAAACATCTAAGAGTTTACATGTTTTTAGAACAAACAACTAAAAGACATCATTCGCGGAAGCTTCAAAAAGTATCGTGTTCGATTCATAACTTATGCTTGATCACCATCCGGAATGCCACCTACATCACCTAATATCAAAACCAACAATAAGGTTAGTTTTGAAGAATAATTAATCGTTTTAAACAAGTCCGAATTGCAAATACGAACAAAATAAACAAAAATCCCAACTCTGCAGTCTGTCGCGGGACGCAACAGACTTGGTCTAGGCTCTCGCGGGCTGCCACAGACCGTGGCGGGGCGCGACAGATTTAAAGAATTCCGTCGCGGGGCGCGACAACCCCTTTTTCATAGAAGGTTTCCAGCTTTTTGAGCTGAAATTGCCCAACTCCAATTTTAATAAAAAATCTAACTTAAAACTGCCATAACTTTTATTACGCAAGTCCGTTTTACGTGATTCTTTTTCCTACACGTTCGTAATTTAAATACCAACGCGTCTTTCATATTTATAGTGTTAAAAGTTCAATTTATGGACTAAAAACCTATAAGTCCCCCCTTTTTATTTATTCGGCCCGTTTAGTTTTGTGTCATACTTTTTACTACTTATAATTTATGACCTCTAGACATATTTACCCATTCCCTGGGCTTGTGATCTTTGGCGTATCATTACCATTTCATGTTTTTACGCTCTCATGATCCTCAATCACCAAGTGACATTAAGTCACTTCTATACTACCTACTTAACCTTTGTTTGACCCATTTGGTTGTCTAATGGTATCCACCATTTCAATGACAATCAAACACACCTTAACTAGTCTTTTGACCCGTTTTAATTATTTAGTGAACTACGTCACTTCTACTGTAACACCCTGCGTCCCTAAACTTTAGACTTTTGGCAAGTTTAGTCCCTGGACTTTGCCTATTGTCAATTTTGACCCCTAATCTATGAAGTCATTAAAACTTTGATACTTGGAATTCTATGTCATATTATATACTTGAAATGTCTAAGTCTATATGTTTGGAATGCCTAATTCTATATACTTGGAATGCCTAATTCTACTTGCTTGAAATGTCTAAAACTATATACTTTGGTGCTTGACTCTTGAGGCTCGTGAAACTTGAGACTTGGTTGAACGAGGGACTGGAGTCTTGTCACTGGCGGAAACTATGAAACTTTGAAAACTTCGGTTGTATTGCCTAAATTATACTATTTATGCTATTACCCAATAAATACGCAACGCAACGCTTGATCTAACGCGCGAAAACGGAAACACGGAAAGGATGGATTGGCCGAGTGGCAGTCCGATCGGATGACCACCCGATCGGATGACCACCTGATCGGAAGACCACCCGATCGGGTGGCCACTCGATCGAGTTGCCACCCGATCCGTGCACACTGTCCCTCCTCACCCACTTCACACTATAAATAGGAGCTGTCACATCAGTCCTTCACTGATGTGACAGCCCTGCTCGACTCAGACGCACGAACACCATATTCCTTTGATTTCTCGGCTATTTCAGTACGTTTAACACTAGATCCTTGTACTTTCTTGATCTACACAACGTTCTCTACGAGATCCTTCTTTGAAATCACACTTTTCACCATAGAATCTCTCGGATCTAAGCTCTTGAGGATGACGTCATCATGGTGGGGTGTTTAAACTGCCATATGATGTCATTCCTGACAAGATCTAGCTCAGATCTAAGGAATTTCAGGTGTTTTGCACCAAATATAAGCTAGATCTAGGATTTTATAATAAAACTTAAGTTTTTCTTCGTCTTTCTTCCATCTTTCACGTTAAACGGTGGAATCCGGGTATAAACGGACTGTAGACTTGATAGGTAGTCTAGAGTGGTTTGGAAACGGATTGTTGCCGGAGAAGACGACCCTGGAACGGATTCCGACATAAACTGCTATGAACAGACGACTGACCGGACAGGGGTGATTCCCATCCGATCAGAACGAATGAAGGACGATGAGTTTACCGTTGTCTCAATACGTCACGTGCCGTCATCGTTAATCTAGAAACCTAGAAATTTCACAAAATTACAAACGGGACAAGGATCACTCGATCGAGTGACAATCCGATCGGATGACCATCCGATCGAACAGCCACTCGATCGGGTGGCAGTTGTCTAGCACTCAGGACTTAGAACCTTTTTCAGAAACTTTGAACTTTGGAAATCTCAATCGAGTGGCAACTCGATCGGATAACCATCCGATCGAGCTGCCACCTGATCGAGGTGACCAACACACTAAACTTGATACTTGGATCGAGTGACCACCCGATCGGACAGCCATCCGATTGGGCAGTCATCTGTTCCCTCTCACATTAGCCACTCGATCGACTGGCAATCCGATCGGATAGCCATCCGATCGGACATCCATCCGATCCAGTGACTGTTTCGACAATTTGCGTAATCTCGTTATTCTGCCCGACTCTTATCTGTTGTAATCTATCAGGCTAATTCTAAAAGAGCTCCCTTTAATCTAATAACAGTGTAACTGTTAAGCAATCACTGTGAGCATACTCGATCCCTTTTTGTTTTAAACTTTGGGATGTAACATGTATTCTATAAACTATGAAACTTGATACTTCTACAAACTATACTCTATCCTACGTGTATGTGAAACTTGTGCATTCTAGTATTCTATCGGGATACTTGGGCTATCACTGCGTGGACTGCGACACTAGCACAGCTGAAACTATTTTTATTCTTACACTGTGGATATGAGTTGTTTTAATCTAGTATGCTATTGCTGGAACTTGTATACTCGCCGGTACATTTTTGTACTGACTCTATTTTAATACATGTTGCAGGCTGATAGGATGCTGAAAACATGGAATCGAGCTAGGATGAAGCTTAGAAACTCACCTAGTTAACTTAGTCTATGAACAATGTTTGATACTCGATGTTTGTCGGAACTTGTGGTTATTTTGATATGGTTGTATTGTTAGACAATTTTGCATAAAATCTATTAATCTATATTGAAACTTTAGTGTTATGGTAATTTCATGAGCAATCTGAACGCTTAGTGCTCGCACCCCGATGTTTCCGCCATCAGTTGGGGTGTGACATCTACAAAATGCTACATTTTCTCATAACACAAATTTAAGCAACTAAATTCGAATCAAATTCAATGTAACGAGACCAAGGTTACATACCTTCAAAGTGCTCCTTTCAAATGTATATCGCCACCGGCTTTTCCGCTTGACATTCTGGTTTCCTTGCCTATAGAGTTCAACCATAAACGTTTAGAACTCTTTTTATAATTCATTACGCAATAATTGCCGAATGAATCAAACATGCATTTTTGTCCAAATTTTACTATTTTAGCTTTTTCTTAGGCGTTTCTACAAACACCTTATGAGCATCATTTTTACAAAATCCTTTATCAAGTTCATGACCTAATCATTTAGCCAAAATTAAACAATTTTTTTTGCCAAGTTCATCTCATCTAACATACACAATAATATCGGATTCACTTCATGCAAACCATTAGCACCGATCTTATGATCACATTCCCAGTGTTCTTTATCTTTCTACATAAACCCATTTAACACCTAGATAGGTGACCATGAACTTTATCATTTGAGTATCAATTCAACAAGTTATAGACTAGGGTTTGCTCCTAAACATGATTTCATCCCTAATTTCATCCAAACATCATCTAATCAAGTTCATATTTCAATTTCACAAATCATCAAGAAGTTAAGATGAAACCAAATTGTAAATTTTGACATACCTTATGATCACTTCACTGAGATGATCACTAATTTATGCTTGGTTATCGATTTAGGACTTATTTGAGCTTCCAATTTGATCAATTTGCAAGAACTAGGGTTTGAAGGGAGGAGTTTGGTCGCCCCCTGTGTTTCTTCGATCCAGACACACACACACACAAGTGTGTGTTTAGAATTTTTAATTATTGTTTTATAAAACTAGTTTCAATTTTAACACCTTTGGCCCTTCAACTATTGTCAAGTTTATTTTAGGTGTTTTTAATCAACTCTTATATTACTACAAGACTTGTAACTAACTAGGTTATTTTTATTCCTAGTTGGTTTATTTTGTTTATTACCAACATTAAATTTATATTAAAATATTTATATTTTCGGGGTGTTACACTAGCTCAAAAACTTACCCAGGAATTTCGCTACGGTAATTCCAACCATGGGAAAGGTACAGGTTCTACGTCTACACCATACTGTAAGTACTGTAAGAAGAAGCATTCAGGAAGATGTTCCATATACTGCAACTTCTGCAAAATATCTGGACACAAGGAAGAAGACTGCAGGAAGAAACCCAGCAATAAGCTATGCTTCAACTGTGGAGAGACGGGGCATATCGAACCGAAATGTCCGAAACTAGCTCCAGCAACAAACAACAAAACTACCAAGAATGCCAGATCATTTGTTCTAACAGCTGAAGAAGCCAAAATGATTCCGGATGTGATTGCCGGTACGTTTTTAGTTAACGATATTTTTGCTAAAGTATTATTTGACTCTGGTGCGAACCAAAGTTTTGTTAATACTTCATTCTGCAAACTTCTCAATCAACCATTAACTAAACTCCAACAAGAATGTCTGGTAGAAACAGCAAATGGAGAATCCATTAAGATCACTGAAATCTTGTAGGGAGCTAGAATAAAAAATTTTATCCACAATTTTATTGCTAACCTTTATCCAATGAATCTGACTTGATTTGATATCGTATTAGGATGGATTGGTTAGTAGCCAATAAAGCCAGTATTCTCTGTGATCAAAAGTCAATACAAGTAAATTCACCAAAGGGTGAAAAGATCACAATTAAAGGAGATAAGCCAACTAGGTCCACAAAATTCATCTCTGTGATGAAAACAACAAGCTATGCAAGGAAGGGATCACTAGTGTATATGATTTCCATAATTATTAACACTAAAGGAAAAGAATTGAAAGATATTCCCGTAGTATCTCAATTCTCAGATGTTTTTTTTTCAGAAGAGTTACCTGGATTACCACCAGATAGAAAAGTTGAATTCAAAATTCATCTACTACCAGGAACAGCACCGATTGCCATGGCACCTTACCGTTAGCACCAGCAGAGATGCAAGAACTAAAGAAACAGTTGGACGAACCTCTGGAAAAAGGTTTCATACAACCAAGTTCATCACCATGGGGAGCACCAATCTTGTTTGTCAAGAAAAAGGACGGATCAATGCGCATGTGCATTGATTACCGAGAACTGAACAAGGTCACGATTAAAAATTGGTACCCACTACCGAGAATCGATGATCTGTTTGATCAACTTCAAGGAGATCGATTCTTTTCTAAGATCGATTTACGCTCAGGATATCATTAACTGAAAGTACAGGAAGAGGATATTCCTAAAACTGTTTTCAGAACAAGGTACGGTCATTATGAATTTACAGTCATGCAATTTGGTTTAACCAATGCCCCAGCCGCATTTATGGACATGATGAATAGAATATGTAAACCACATATGGATAAATTCATAATTGTCTTTATAGATGATATTCTTATTTACTCTAAAAGTAAAGAAGATCATGCAGAGCATTTGTTTATACTTTTAAATTTGCCGAGAAAAGAAAAGCTTTATGCTAAATTATCAAAATGTGAATTTTTGTTACAAGAAGTGCAATTTCTTGGAGATCTATTAATCATGAAGGAATTCATGTGGATCCCACAAAAATCGAGGCGATTACTAAATGGAAAGTTGTAGGATCGTGAAACGACCTAATGAGTCGATCAGAAGAGTGCTCAGACAGAATCAGAGGCGAAATTCATTGATTCGGTCTTCGTTTAGCTTGTATAACGCTAGAATCACTATTAACTGTCTAGTTTATTGATCTTGAAATGATTTACAGCACGGAGGCACTTCGACAGCACCTCGGCGTCGGAATCAAGAATGTTACAAATGATTTCGCATGGATGGTATATATAGGAGCTCTAATTTCGTTTGAATGTGGCAAGGTGTCCTTCAAACGAAATTAAGCATATTAATTTCGTTTGAAAGTGCCATTAACCAGTTCAAACGAAATTAGTTAAAATCCTCATAAATCCTACCCTATTTCTCGTACAACGCGCCCTGATCTAACAATTGTAATGTAAGACTCGATACAAGACGAAGTCGACAGACGGATGCACTAACAGACTCCCCCTCGGATGTTGACGAGTCTGAAGTATCGAGTCTTCTCATTCTTCAGTCTTTACCGGTCTTCGGGCTCTTTCACAATCTGAGACTCGAACGAAGATGAAGTCGACAGACAACTGCACCAACAGAAGTCGCTGAATCACCAACGGAGGTGAGAAGTTTTCTTGGACTGACAGGCTATTATAGACGGTTTATCCGAGATTTTTCTAGAATAGCTATTCCATTAACCAAACTGACCTGCAAATCAGTTAAGTTTGAATGGGGACCAAAACAGGAAGAAGCTTTTAGAATTCTTAAGCAAAGATTAACCAACGCACCCATACTCGCGTTACCAGAAGGAACTGGAGACTTTATTGTCTATTGTGACGCCTCTAAGTTAGGTTATGGATGTGTATTGATGCAATGTCAAAAGGTTATAGCCTATGCCTCTAGACAACTTAAGAATTATGAAGAGAATTATGCAACCCATGATCTAGAGTTAGGAGCCATAATTTTTGCCCTTAAAATTTGGAGACACTACCTGTATGGTAGCAAGTTTACTATTTTCACCGATCATGAGAGTCTAAGATATGTTTTCGGGCAAAAAAGAGTTAAATGTGAGACAGAGACGATGGATGGAAATTCTTAGTGATTATGATTGTAATATCCAGTATCATACAGGAAAGGCTAATGTAGTAGCTGATGCTTTAAGTCAAAAATATCATGAAAAGCCAAGACGAGTACGTTCTCTCAAATTAAATCTGCAGATAGATTTAAACGAGCAAATTAGAGAAATACAGGAATCAGTAATAAAAAAACAATACTGAAAAATTAATAGGAATGATTAAGGAATTAGAACAAGGAACAAATGGAATTTGGAGATTCCATAAGAAAAGAATCTGGATACCCAAACAAGGAAACCTACGCCACCGAATTTTAGAAGAAGCCCATAAGTCTAAGTATACGATACATCCTGGCAGTGATAAAATGTATCAAGACTTAAGAAAGAACTTCTGATTGATAGGAATGAAAAAGGATATAGCAACCTATGTTGCCAAGTGTCTAACCTGTTCACAGGTTAAAGCTGAACATCAGAAACCCTCAGGTTTATTGCAGCAACTAGAAATGCCGATATGGAAATGGGAATTGATAACAATGGACTTTGTTACCAAATTACCCAAGACGCGAAAAGGTAATGATACAATCTGGGTGATTGCAGACAAATTAACCAAATCTGCTCATTTCTTACCAATGAAGGAAACTTTCAGTGTGGAATAGTTAGCCAAGTTATATGCAAATGAAATAGTTTCATTACATGGAATTCCTTTATCTATTGTTTCTGATAGAGATAATCGTTTAACTTCTCATTTTTGGACTGGTTTCCAAAAAGCAATGGGAACCAAGTTAAATCTAAGCACTGCTTATCATCCTTAAACGGACGGACAAAGTGAAAGGACAATTTAGATAATGGAAGATATGCTTAGAGCTTGTGTAATTGATTTTGGAGGAAATTGGGACGATCATTTACCATTAATAGAATTTTCCTACAATAACAGCTATCATACCAGTGTCAATGCTGCACCATTTGAAGCACTTTATGGACGAAAGTGCCAAACTCCAGTCTGTTGGGCAGAAATTGAAGAAAAACAACTGTCTGGACCAGAGATAGTACAAGAAACAACGGACAAGATTATTCAAGTCAAGGAAAGACTAAAGCAGCACGCGATCGTCAAAAGAGTTATGTTGATAACAGACGAAAACCATTGGAATTTCAAGTAGGAGATAAGGTATTATTAAAAGTTTCTCCATGGAAAGGAGTGGTCAGATTCATAAAAAGGGGAAAACTAAGCCCCAGGTATGTTGGACCTTTTGAGATTATTAGAAGAATAGGACCAGTAGCTTACCTGCTACAACTGCCAAAGGAAATGGTAGGAATACATGATGTATTTCATGTGTGTAATCTCAAGAAATGTTTAGCAGAAGAATCGTTAATGGTACCTCTTAAGGACATAGAGGTAAATGAGAAACTTAAGTTTGTAGGAAAACCACTGTAGATTGAAGACAGAAAGATCAAGAACCTCAAACACAAGAGATTAGTTTTATTCAAAGTAAAATGAGATTCTAAGAGAGGACCAGAGTACACTTGGGAGCTCGAGTCAGAAATGCAAAAGAAGTATCCACACCTATTCCAGTGAATCTCGAGGACGAGATTTAAAACAAGGTAGGGAGGATGTAACAACACTCAAACACACATTACAAGAAACCCTATTTGAGACCCCAAAACATGTACGACGCGAACCAAAACGAAAAATCGGGATTTAGGGTTTGGGGGGGTCATGGGGGGGTACCCCTAAACCTTTCGTGACACGCGAAAGGAACTAAAACGTGTCAAAACCAGATGTCGTCGACACCACAGAGCTAGAAACACAGCAAGGCGGGCCTAGGCAAAATAGGTCTCTCAGGCGACACGCGGAAGGTGACCACGTTTCTGTCGCGACACGCGGGAGCGAACAATTATGGGTATATAAAGCCTCGCCTGGGACTTGATCTCCCGCACCATTTCGATCGAAATTCGAAATTTCCGTTTCTCTGAATCTCCGTTTCTTTCAATATAGTGCACCCCTAATTCACGAAACTCTGCCTCGTTGTAAGTATTATAACCCCCGGTTACGTATTAGTTACTCTGCCCGATTGATCTAGAGCTCCGTAACGAATGTCAAGGCTCTGCCAAACTCAGTCGTTGGAGTTCTGTCTCGGGGGTATGGCTAATGTAAATTGGGTTATCTTACTAACACGTGTGCATTGTTTAATTTTAATAGATTATAACCAGGAAGTCACCAGAAAGCAGTAGTATTATCTAAAACAGCAAAGTGAGTACATCTTATTTTTGAAAACTGTTTTTACAAAACCTCAATTGTTTTAAAATATATTTAGCAGTGATTGAGTCTATGTATTCTACAATTACTGTCGGTATGTTGGGGTTTTGTATACATTACTTGTTACTACACTGTGAGTAATAGCATGACCACAAGTCAGGATTGACAGTACCGTGGGTGGTAATTGGGTAGATAAAAACATTGTAATCGCTCTCAATACTGTAAAGTGATAAAAAATGTTTTGATTAAACTGGGATGCACTCGCCAATATTTCTTGCTGATAAAACTTTTTAAAACGCGTTTCAGGTAACAAAATGTGAAAGCCAAAGAAGCAGCTGGAGAGCACTGAAGGCTTGGAAAAGTGGCTATAAAAGTTACCTAAACAAGAAAGAAGCTTTATTTCAATAAATTATGGTTTATCCCTATAAACATATTTGTAATGGAAACTTGGGTTTTTCCCATGTATTTATTATTTATAAAAGTGTGGTGTTTTACTCTGATAAATTATTTCCTAACTACGGTCCTGATGTATTTTCTGCTGCCAAATTAATAAACATTGATACAACTGATACTGTCCTCGCGGCCACACACTCCCGGGATAGGGGTCGGGGGTTGCGACAGTAGAATTAGGGGTTTTTCAAATTGTGCAGTAATTATTTTTTTTATATATAGTTCCAAACTTTGAAAATTGGTTTTCTTGTTCATTGTTGTTGAACTTATGGCATGGATTTTAAGGAGCTGGGTCAACTCAGCGTTACCTATCTGCTTTGTACCATGGTTTATTATATAGAATGTGTTGTTATTATTAGAAAACATAATAATGAATCTGATATTTGTTTGGAATCTGATATTTGGGTGTTAAAAGAGACCCATTACATGAGCAGTATCTTATGTTTAGTGGTTGGGAAGTATTTCTAGTGGAGTTTATGCAACGTTCATGTGCCTTAGGGGTTTATTTTGCTGGCAGTCACAGGTGGTGCTCCCCATCATCACCGTATTTAGGGCTTCATCTCATTTCACTTCAGATCCAAACAAATCAAAACCCCCTATCAAAATCTACAACCTTTTGTTTTATTTCTGGTTGTTTCATGAAATCACTTGATTCAGATCAGAACATTGGACCTGGGTTTCTTGATTCTTGAAGGCTTTGACATGTCAGCACCATTTGAGTCCATTAGGCTATGTTTCCGAGTTTCATTAAATGAGAGAAAAGAAAAGATTTGGAAGGAAATAATTTTTAGTTGTGTTCCAGAGTTTCATTAAAGGAGAGAAAAGAAGAGAAAATGAAAATTTTTTTGTCTAAAAATAATCTTTACAATTTGGAAAGAATCGGAGAGAAAAGAAAAGAAAATGAAAGATTCCTTTCTTTTCTCTCTTTAACTTAACTCGGGAACACAGTGGGAGGCTGTGACCTGATTCGGTGATGTCGGATTCCGGAAGTTAGAGAGAGAAAGGGTGATTATGTTTTTTTATAATTGTTTTAAATCCTTTTATCTTATTTATTAAAATATATGTAAAATAATGAGTAAAATTACCAATCTACCCTCATGTGCAAGACACATGATGAGACTTACCACAAAATTTTAACCTGGTTAGTGATAAAAGACGTAGAGTGCAATGAGTTTTACGAATAAATGATTGTTACTGTAATTATTGAAGTTAAAGGACATCTATTGCAATTCGATACAATGTAATTTATCCTTTAATTAATAAGATAAGCATGACACTTTAACTACTGTTTTACTAATATTAGAGATCAAAGATGCAAGAAAATCGTAATAAGGCTGGGGTGTGGTTTAAAGCCCTTTAGGGGCTTTATAGTGGCACGTCAGATCTATATTAGCGCCATGTCACATAAGGAGTTTTAAAGCCCCTCCCTTTAACTTGCATGCAATGGTTTAAAACCCCCTATTAAACAAAATACAAAAAAAAAATTGACTGGTTGAAAAGAATGGGCCCCACCTGCACACCCCCTTTAGCGCTTGTTATTGGGCTGGCGGAGCTTCGACGGCGCCCCCCTTTTTGGCGCAGGGGATGAGGTGGAGGCGCTATAGGGTGTTAACGGAGCTAATGTGGTCAGAGACAGTATACCACACCCCTGGCCTGCCCTAATTGTAATTATAAGGTCAGTAAGAGATAGGTACGTACAATTAGAGTTGGTTGGTGATTTGTCCCTTTTTAACCTAGTCCAATATTATAAGGGTGAACGGGGCGCCCTCGGGGAGGGGGCGGTGAGTGTGAACCCCGCTCGGGAACACCGCCGCCATCCCCTCGGTGACCCAAATCGGGGTGTGGTGTGCGGGTTGTGTTCACCGATGGAGTTTTAAAACAAATAATAATAAAAAAAACAAGTCCCCCAAGAGAGGAGTGCCGCCATCAAATTGTGGGTGTGGGGGGAGTTAATTGGGTAGTTGACGTGGCGCGTGCTAATTGGCTGTGGGTAAGTGAGGTCACTCCCCACTTAGAGGAGTGCCCCTTAGACCACCTGTAGTGGGGCATTATAGGGCATTATTTTTGAAAAAAAACGTCCCCTCCCCCATTACATAGGGCATTATAGGGCATTATTTTTGAAAAAAAAAAATGGTTAGGCGTGTTTATAAAAACGCCTAAATTGGATTGTGGAAGGTTTGACTGGGTTTGACTGGCCAATGAGAAAATAGTTTGCTTTTTCTTTTTTTTAAAGATTGGAAGGTGCATTATCAGGCATTATTCCCACTACGCCACTTTTGCAATAACGCCCCATACTGACTGGACTGACACGTGTCGAATAATGCCCCATGATAGGGGCATTATTTTGTTTAACCACTACACATGGTCTTACACCCTAAAACATGGGGGACATAAAGATGCCTTGATGTTAGTTTACTATGATAAATTATCATTATAGATAACATTGTTTAAAACTTGTAAGTTAAATGTTAATTATTTATTATGTTAAGTATATTTGACGATGCAAGATTCATTTTATTTATTTATTTATTTGTTTTTATTAACTGCTGGAATGGATTTTATGTATAATATAAAGGTTTTAGTTGGGATATCATTCTGAACCAGAATGCTAATTTTTTTTATGTAAAGTTTGTATGATTATATCAACTTGATTCTTCGCCACTGTATTTTAATATGTAACTAGTGGGGTTCTCCTGTGCTACGTGCAACAACTCTCATCAAAAGTCCTATTTATTATATTATTTTATCCAAAAGGAAACCCTAATAAAGACCCTAAGTGATTCTGTATAAACCCTAAAATTTTCAGAATAATCAGAACCAGGATCAGGGCCCCTAAAACTCAGGGGGGTATTCCCTATTTACGATTATCCATATAACTAGCTGGCGAAATCGAATTTTAAAAATCTACTGACTCAGCAAGGCTACAAACACACGAGGCTACCCTATGGTAGGGTGTGACCCCTCGCGTCACGCGAGGGGGTCAAATTTCAAGTATAAATAGAGGGCAGTGGGACTTGCAATTTCGTTCGACGTTAAAATTCAAAACGTACACTGAGATATAGTAGAAACAGTCCAAAACACACACAATTCATGAAGTGCTGCCGCAAAACAAGGTAATAACTCGATCGCTGCTACGATTCAATGTCCGATCGATTAAACTATCCAATGGATGTTTAAGTGCTGCCCACATAAGGGTTTATGCTTTGTCATTCGTCGTTAATTTGATGGATGTTTAAGTATCGCACTTTGTCATTCGTTGTGAAGGTTTAATCTCGTGAGTTATCGTAAATGCTGTATTAGTTACTAACCTAGTTTGTGTGCATTGTTATTTAAACTAGGTTATCAAGGCTAATCAGTAGGCTAAGCTCTGTTCATATTAAATCTGCAATGTGAGTCATTCTCTTTTTATCAAAGTACTTTATAAATTCTTAAATATTTTTCAAAGTTATAATTACAGGGATTAAGTCTTTGTAATTTCCATATTACAGCCGGTATGTGGGGTTTTGTATACATTACTTGATAATCGTCACCATTGGACAACGGGTTAGCCAATGGGTGATATGACCATAGTCACAGAAGCGAGTCGAGTGACAAATACCGTTGGGTAGTTGGTTGTTATATAAACATTGTAATCGCTCTTAATACTGTAAATTATAACAACGTGTCATTTTAGTAAAAAGAATGATTCACCAGTATTTCCCGCTGACAAAACCTTTTTCAAACATGTTTCAGGTGATCTGTTGTGATCCAGGAAAAGTGCCGAGAAGCACTACAAGCTTAAGGAAGTGGCTCAATATAAAATAAAGAAACATGTTTTGTAAAATAAAGATTTCTCAGTGAAATCATATGATTGTAAACTACCGGGGTTTATCCCGAATTGTGAAATAAATAATCAGGAAATTACGGTTTTAAAAAGATCTTGAAAAACCTTCCGCTGTTAAATAAATACCACGGGATTTTCTGTCCCGCGGCTCCTGAAACGGGTCAAACTGGGTCAGGGGCCGTGACAGAAAAAGGTGATATCAGAGCCACTGATTTAAGCCAATTAAGTATTTAGAAAATACTTAATTTTTTACTGATTGCCATTTTGTGAGTATGTGTTTTATTATTTGAATATTTGTGTACAGTATGGGCAAACAAAAGCTTTCAAACATCTATCTTAAATTAGATAGGTCATCAAACGAAAAGGGAAGTTCATCCCAAACAAATTCCTCAAAACATTATGCAAATCATGAAGAAGGAATATTTGTCCGAAAGGCACAATATGAGGAACCACTTTCTCCTAATAAAAGAAGTTTGATTATTATGAAAAGTCAGGAGAAATTAAAGAAATTACAACCAAAAGAAAAGAGAGTTAATCCGAAAACCCAAGAACTAGGCAATAACCCATCATGGGAAGACAAGTTAGATGAAAAATGGGCAGATCTCTATATGCTAGCCACTGTAGCAGTAAATGCAAATTTTTAAATTACACTTGACTCAAGTTTTAGCATCCTTATCACCTACAAGCCAGAAACCTTATCCAGTAAAATAAATAAGTTTACAGTAAAACCTGATGTGTTTTAATTTTTAGTTGTCTTTGTGTTAAATTAGTCACATGGTATGAAATAATATTTAAAGATTATTTATGAAATTTTGTTATAAAATTTTAACTTAGCAATTTTTGTGTATTTTGCATATATGCTAAACAGCATGAACGACTTGTCTGAAGCCCTTCAGAATTTAAATCTCTATCCGGTGAAAATAGAGGTTTCGAGAGATTTTAATAGGTACATACCCGATATAGAAGAACCTATGGAATTCAACGCTCCACCTCCAGAGAAAACTAAACCTAAGAAAAGGAGAAGATTCGTGGGAAGGAGGCATGTACGCAGAAGGAAACCCGCCACTAGGAAGATTCCCAAAATAGAAAATCCCTTAGACAAAGGGAAGGGGATTGAAGTTAGGGAAGATTCTAGCCAGATGGAAATGCAGTTTGGGGAATATTCTAGGCAGATGGAAATGGAGTTTGGGGAAGGTTCTAGACAAACCAAGATGGAAATTGGGGAAAGCTCTAGACAAATTGAGGAGTTGCCATTACAAGAAGAGTTAGATCAGATATTGGCAAGCTGTGATGTCGTCAGGCCTATTAATAATAACCTCTACCCTTATCCTGCTGAAAATCAACTTCCAATAAACTTGGAACCATCAATTCCCGAACCTATAATCCACACCCAACCTCTAGGAATGGATGAATGGTGGACCAATGATTGGCAGTTCCAAAACCTTCTCAACAGTCCTTATTCCTTTCTCCCTCAGTTCGACGCAGAACCTATACCAAACCCACCAATGAGCAATGAAAATTTAGCTGAACTTCGCCACTTTGGTGAGGAGCTGGTGGATGTAGGAAATAGGATCAGGGAAGTAGGAGAACAGATCTCCTGGAAATACGACGAGAGGGAACGTCGTTACTAAAATACAACTGACGAAGGATAGTGGGTTGTGAAACTGTGGTTGTATAATAAATACTAAAATATAATCTTGTGAAATAACCTAAAATAAAACTTTGTAAGATAATGGTGTGTATTGATGCATACTATAAAATATAAAAATAGGAATCGAGAAATCGATAGTTTTGGCTATATGTATGATTATTTTATGAATGATTGTTTTGTGTATAATGGTTATTTATTCAATACTAATAAATTATATATATTAATTATCAGATGGAAAACGCTAATAATGAACCAGTAAACGAGGTTAATCAATCTGAGCAACATCCGGAAGATCAATTTATGACTAGGCAGGATATAGAAAATATCTTTGCTCAAGGAATAGCCAATGCTATTCCAGCAATACTTGCTGCTGCCCAAAAACCTGTTGAACCTCAACAAATCATTCCTAGCAAACGTATTTCTGAAGATAACTTCAGTAATAGTGTAAACGGAGGAGGTAATAATCACGATGATGATTCACGACAGGCTCCGCTCCTTAAGAAAATGAAAGCTACAATGCCTGGTTGCACTTACAAAGAATTTCTTGCTTGTAAACCCGCTGAATTTGCAGGCAATGAAGGAGCGACTGCGGAACTGCGTTGGTTAGAGAAAACCGAGGCAGTGATTTTAATAAGTAAATGTGCCAAGGACGATAAGGTCATGTATGCGTCTAATCTTTTCAAAGAAGGGGCGCTAGAATGGTGGAATACGGTACTTCAAGCCAAAGGAAGAAATGTGGCATATGCCATGACTTGGGAAGAATTTAAGCAGCTAATAGAAAGGAAGTTCTGTCCCGAATATGAAAAAGATCAAATGGCGAATAAGTTTCTAAACCATCGAATGATGGATGTAGATTATCGAGGATATACTTCGACATTCTTTGAATATGCTAGAGTGGTACCAACACTGGCTTCGCCAGAACCGGTACTCATTTCTCGCTATATTTGGGGATTAATTAGCGAAATCCGTAATATCGTTAAAGCTGCGAGACCTCGTACGATTGACGATGCGGTAGAATTAGCTAATACCCTAACTGACGAGCTGGTACGCACAAGAGAGGAAAATAGGAAAAAGGAACTGGCTCAGAAAATTACCCAAGGATTTCGTGTGGGTAATAATAGCAATTTCAAAAGAAGAGGAACGGGACAATCCTCAACTCCGCCGTTCTGCAGGAATTGCAGAAAGAAACATTTTGGAAGATGTAATGTAACCTGCAACTTTTGCAAAGCTGTAGGACATCGTGAAGAAGACTGCAGAAAGAAAACAACGATCTGCTATAACTGTGGAGAAAAGGGACATTTTAAACCAGAATGTCCTAAATTGGTCAAACCAGCAGACAACAAAGCCAAGACGGCCGACAGAGCTACCAAGAAGAATGTTTGAGCCTTCCAGTTAACTACTCAGGAAGCCGAGCTAATTTCTGACGTGATAGCTGGTACGTTCTTAGTTCACAACATTTACGCAAAAGTATTATTTGACTCTGGTGCAAACCAAAGTTTTATCAATACTTCATTCTGCCAAGCTCTTAATTTACCTTTAACCAACCTTAGGAAAATTTTCACAGTCGAAACAGCAGATGGGAATTCTGTTAATATAGATAAGGTTTTGCAAAAAGAAAATATAGAACTTTCAGGTCATAAATTTCATGCAAATCTATTGCCAATGAATTTAGCTGGGTTCGATGTTGTGTTAGGAATGGATTGGTTAGTAGCCAACCATGCTCGAATCCTTTGTGATAAGAATTCCATAGAAATTCGTGCACCTACCGGAGAAGTAATCATGATTACAGGGGACAGGCCACGAAAACCCATGAAGTTCATTTCAGTAATGAAAGTTGCTAGTTATGAACGAAAGCAGGGACTAGTGTATATGATTTCTGTAATCATTAGCACTAAGGGTAAAGAACTTAAGGAGATTCCTGTAGTCTCAGAATACCCGGATGTATTTCCGGAAGAACTCCCGGGATTACCACCAGATAGGGAAGTAGAATTTAGAATTCATCTAATTCCAGGAACTACACGATAGCCAAGGCACCTTATCGGTTAGCACCCACAGAAATGTTAGAACTGAAAAAGCAATTAGATGAATTACTAAGTAAAGGTTTCATACAACCTAGTTCATCCCCGTGGGGAGCACCAGTGTTGTTTGTAAAGAAGAAGGATGGTTCGATGAGAATGTGTATTGATTATAGAGAATTGAATAAGGTTACAATTAAGAATCGATACCCATTACCTAGGATTGATGATCTATTCGATCAACTTCAAGGAGCTAGATACTTTTCTAAGATAGATTTACGCTCCGGATATCATCAATTGAAGGTACAAGAAGAAGACATACCTAAAACTGCTTTCAGAACTAGGTATGGTCATTACGAGTTTACAGTCATGCCCTTTGGATTAACGAATGCACCTGCAGCATTCATGGACATGATGAATAGGATCTGTAAACCGTACTTGGATAAATTTGTAATTGTCTTCATAGACGATATACTTATTTATTCCAAAAGTCAGGATGAACACTGTCAGCACTTGCATGCACTCTTAACTTTGTTAAGAAAAGAAAAGCTATACGCCAAATTCTCGAAGTGTGAATTTTGGCTACAAGAAGTGCAATTTCTAGGTCACATGGTGAATCACGAAGGCATTCATGTAGATCCTGCTAAGATAGAGGCAATTACCAAATGGAAGGTTCCGCAATCCGCAATAGAAATTAGAAGTTTTATAGGTTTAGCTGGATATTATAGACGGTTTATTAAGGATTTTTCCAAGATAGTTGTACCATTAACTAAGCTAACCTGTAAAGCAATTAAGTTTGAATGGGGACCTAAACAAGAAGAAGCTTTTAGGATTTTAAAGCAAAAGTTAACAAATGCCCCAATCCTAGCCTTGCTAGAAGGAACAGAAGATTTTGAAGTTTACTGTAATGCTTCAAAGCTAGGATTAGGATGTGTGCTTATGCAACGCAAGAAGGTAATTGCGTATGCTTCAAGGCAATTGAAAAAGCACGAGGAAAATTATACGACTCATGATTTAGAATTAGGAGCCGTAATTTTTGCCCTTAAGATCTGGAGACATTATCTATACGGAAGTAAATTTACTGTCTATACGGATCACAAAAGTTTAAAGTACATATTTGGGCAAAAAGAATTGAACATGAGGCAAAGGAGATGGATGGAAATCCTAAGTGACTACGACTGTGATATTCAGTATCACGAAGGAAAAGCAAATGTAGTTGCAGATGCCTTAAGTCGTAAGCATCCTGAAAAGCAAAAGCGAGTTCGTGCTCTCAGATTAAATCTACAATTAGATTTAATGGAACAATTGAAGAATGTTCAAGCTACAGCAATCGAGGATGATGCTGAAGGAATGAAAGGACGAATAAAAGAATTAGAACAAGGAGCTGATGGAATTTGGAGATTCCACCAACGCAGAATTTGGGTACCTAAGCAAGGAGATTTAAGGCATAAGATCCTAGAAGAAGCTCATAAATCTAGGTATACCATACATCCAGGAAACAATAAAATGTACCAAGATTTAAGAAATAACTTTTGGTGGATAGGAATGAAAAAAGGATATAGCTCGATATGTTTCTAAGTGTCTTACTTGTTCACAAGTTAAGGCAGAACATCAGAAACCTTCAGGTCTACTACAACAACTAGAGATGCCTGTATGGAAATGGGAACTCATAACAATGGATTTTGTTACTAAGTTACCCAAAACCAGAAAAGGTAATGATGCGATTTGGGTAATTGTAGATCGATTAACCAAATCAGCTCACTTTCTACCAATGAAAGAAACCTTTAGTATGGAAAGGTTGGCAAAATTGTATGTAGATGAAGTAGTATCCTTACATGGAGTTCCACTCTCCATTGTTTCGGATAGGGATAGTCGTTTCACTTCCCATTTCTGGACAAGTTTCCAAGAAGCAATGGGAACTCGATTAAATTTAAGCACTGCATATCATCCTCAAACAGACGGACAAAGTGAACGAACAATCCAAACTCTTGAAGACATACTTAGGTCATGTGTGATAGATTTTGGTGGAAATTGGGACGATCACTTACCTTTGATCGAATTCTCCTATAACAATAGTTATCATTCAAGCATCGAAACTGCCCCATTCGAAGCACTGTACGGACGAAAGTGCAGAACTCCAGTTTGTTGGGCAGAAATAGGAGAAAGTCGATTATCAGGTCCTGAAATAGTGCAAGAGACGACCGACAAAATTTCTCAAATCAAGGAAAGACTGAAGACGGCTCGAGATCGTCAGAAGAGTTATGCAGATAATAGACGGAAGCCGTTGGAATTCCAAGTAGGAGACAAAGTACTATTAAAAGTTTCTCATTGGAAAGGGGTAGTTCGATTCGGTAAGAAAGGAAAGCTGAGTCCAAGGTACGTAGGACCATTTCCAGTAATCCAACGTATAGGACCAGTTGCTTATCGTTTACAACTACCAGAAGAACTAGCTGGAGTACATGATGTATTTCATGTATCCAATCTTAAGAAATGTCTATCTGACGAGTCCCTGGTAGTACCTCTTCAAGACATAGAGGTAAATGAAAAGTTAAAGTTTGTTGAGAAGCCATTGCAAATAGAAGATAGAGAGATCAAGTTTCTCAAACACAAACGGCTAGTACTGGTCAAAGTCAAGTGGGATTCAAAGAGAGGATCCGAATACACTTGGGAGCTGGAATCAGAGATGAAGCGAAAGTATCCTCAATTATTCCAATAAATCTCGAGGACGAGATTTTTATTAAGGTGGGGAGGATGTAACAACTCTCATCAAAAGTCCTATTTATTATATTATTTTATCCAAAAGGAAACCCTAATAAAGACCCCAAGTGATTCTGTATAAACCCTAAAATTTTTAGAACAATCAGAATCAGGATCAGGGCCCCTAAAACTCAGGGGGGTATTCCCTATTTACGATTATCCATATAACTAGCTGGCGAAATCGAATTTTAAAAATCTACTGACTCAGCAAGGCTACAAACACACGAGGCTACCCTATGGTAGGGTGTGACCCCTCGCGCCACGCGACGCCCAAGGGGGTACCCCTCGCGTCACGCGAGGGGGTCAAATTTCAAGTATAAATAGAGGGCAGTGGGACTTGCAATTTCGCGTTCGTTCGACGTTAAAATTCAAAACGTACACTGAGATATAGTAGAAACAGTCCAAAACACACACAATTCACGAAGTGCTGCCGCAAAACAGGGTAATAACTCGATCGCTGCTACGATTCAATGTCCGATCGATTAAACTATCCAATGGATGTTTAAGTGCTGCCCACATAAGGGTTTATGCTTTGTCATTCGTCGTTAATTCGATGGATGTTTAAGTATCGCACTTTGTCATTCGTTGTGAAGGTTTAATCTCGTGAGTTATCGTAAATGCTGTATTAGTTACTAACCTAGTTTGTGTGCATTGTTATTTAAACTAGGTTATCAAGGCTAATCAGTAGGCTAAGCTCTGTTCATATTAAATCTGCAATGTGAGTCATTCTCTTTTTATCAAAGTACTTTATAAATTCTTAAATATTTTTCAAAGATATAATTACAGGGATTAAGTCTTTGTAATCTCCATATTACAGCCGGTATGTGGGGTTTTTTATACATTACTTGATAATCGTCACCATTGGACAACGGGTTAGCCAATGGGTGATATGACCATAGTCACAGAAGCGAGTCGAGTGACAAATACCGTTGGGTAGTTGGTTGATATATAAACATTGTAATTGCTCTTAATACTGTAAATTATAACGTGTCATTTTAGTAAAAAGAATGATTCACCAGTATTTCCCGCTGACAAAACCTTTTTCAAACATGTTTCAGGTGATCTGTTGTGATCCAGGAAAAGTGCCGAGAAGCACTACAAGCTTAAGGAAGTGGCTCAATATAAAATAAAGAAACATGTTTTGTAAAATAAAGATTTCTTAGTGAAATCATATGATTGTAAACTACCGGGGTTTATCCCGAATTGTGAAATAAATAATCGGGAAATTATGGTTTTAAAAAGATCCTGAAGAAACCTTCCGCTGTTAAATAAATACCACGGGATTTTCTGTCCCGCGGCTCCTGAAACGGGTCAAACCGGGTCAGGGGCCGTGACACTACGCGTCAGGATTTGACCGGTATCAGTTCAGGTCATTGTGGTATCGACACTCGCTATAGCAATTGATATGGAAAACCCAAAAAATAAATTCATGAGATTCTGAGAACCATATCCATATATGCTTTACATCAATCAAAAACTTTAATAATGAATACAGTTCCAGTTACAATATCGAAACTGATACCGATGTTGTTCGGTGGAAATCGGTTCAGTTCATCACAGTACCGACACTCGTATGGCTACGATAACAAAAAGACTCCCTTGTGAATACAAATATCAATTGGATTGTTGAGGGGGAAAAATAAATACACCTACGTATTCATCTATATCAAAAAGTTAACGGATGCAAGTTATAAGAGAAAAATTAAATGGGTTAAAGGCATATATAGAATATCTTACTGGTTCCAATATTACAGTTACAATACTGATGTTCAGTCAAAATCGGTTCCAATAATCCTGATTCTGGTACCTAAGTCGTTCTGTCGAAATCGGTTTGGTTCATCACAATATCGACACTCATATTGCTTAAAATATTAAAAATACCATACCTTAAGTAAAACGATGTTTTCAGTAAAACTTATACCAGAATCTGTTTGTTTGTTTTTTATATTCAAGAAGTAATTTTAACAATGTGAAAATCAAATAAACGACACATCTGAAAGTCTTACGTAAATATATTTTACCTATCTCCTTTAAATAAGATATTTTTAAGTTTAATAAATATATTGTTGGATGGAATTTTTTCACCATGTAAATTTTGAGTGAATACTATTGTTTTGTTTTTAATTACATCTTGAGTGAACATTGTTCATCAAGAGTTCAAATTAATATGTATAATAATAATAACAGCTCGTTAACTAACAAGATATGACAAAATTATATTTTTTTAATTATAACCAGGAGATATTTGGGTAGCATTTGGTATGATGGAATTAAAATGTGGAATGGAATGGCTCATGTGATGGAATGAAAAAACCATGTTTGTTGTCATTGGTAATTGAATGGAGCATTCTAAAAGGAATGCAACTCTTTCCAAATATAAGGTAGTGTTTGGTATGCAGGAATGAGAGGTGGAATGGAATGAGTGATTACGAGGGAATGAAGAAAAGAGTGTTTGGTTGGTCAATGGAATGGAATCACCCATTCCAAAAGGCATTCCATTCCCTCAAAATCATTCCTTCCACCCCCCATGTTTTTTTTCCATTCCATCCCCCTTTTGGACCATTCATCAACAACACCACAACCCACGACCTTCACCACAACCCACCACCACCACCCACCACCGACGCCATCGCCACCACCCGCCACCACCTCACCCCGACAACCGCCGCCGCCACCCACTCGCCACTGTTGTCACCCACAGCTGCGACCAACCGCCAACGCCACTCGCCGCCGCCGCCCACCACCATCCTCGACGCCACTACCACCGCCACCACCAACCGCCGCCGCCACCAACCGCCACCTTTGCTGCCACCCACCAACCTTGTCGCCACCACCACTCGTCGTCACCGCCGCTGCCGCATCGCCACTCGCCGCCACCACCACCACCACCCATCGCCGCCGCCGACACTCACCACCGCTACCTATAACCACCCACAATCACTACCACCGACCACCACCACCACTCACCGCTAATTTTATCTGTTTTTCTTGCCTACTGAACAATACACAATAATAATTCATTCCATTCACATGGTAGCCAAACAAGACATGGAATGGTAATGATCCATTGCATTCCCTCGTCCATTCCTTCGTCCATTCCATTACCCCATACCAAACAGACCCTAAGAGTTTTCATTTCTTGGTAAGGTTAAGGTGGTGTTTTTTTTTCATTCATTCAAGGAATGGAAATAAACATATTATTATTATCATTATTATTATTATTATTATTATTATTATTATTATTATTATTATTATTGAGGCCATTATATTTCTGTCGCTTTTAATAAATTGTGTTTCGTTACTTCTTTTTTTGTGTATCAAACTGTACAAAGTAATGATTCATTACATTGTCTATTCTATTCTCTCGTTCATTTCATTACCTCATACTAAACAAACCCTTGGTCCAATGACATTGGTAAATTCCCTTCAATCAAGTGGTGATAGTTCAAACCACATTTTAGGTATTTAAATGGATTTTTGATGGTGTGTATAGAGAGTATGTGTCCGCGTTATTGCCTAGTGAAGATGAATATGATTGGGTGGTTCCGTTGATGACACGATGCTACTCTAGTGGTCCGTTAGTGATCTAAATTTCTCGTTAAAAAATAAGTTTTTTTTTTAACTGCTGAATATATTTCACACCCAAAAATAGAGAGTATGTGTCCGCCTTATTGCCTAGTGAAGATGAATATAATTGGGTGATTCCGTTGATAATACGATAATACTTCAGTGATCCGTTAGTGATGTAAATTTGTCCTTAAAATAAAGAAGTTGGTATCACATGTTCACATTGGGCCCGGTCGTCGCTATGAAAGTCATTTGTACCATGAAGATATTATGATTTGTTGAATGTGATATTGACCAAAATGTAAATGCCACATTATGGTTGCTTTCAGGTGGCTCAAATTATATTGACACTCATCATCATCCACTACTATTTCATCTTTTAGTTATTTTCATTTATAATTCTAACTACCATCATCCTCACACACATCAATTCAATCTTCTTTTTTTTATGATTTAGACAACCAGTATAAGAACTTATTGTAATTCATCATGCAATACTTAAATACTTGTGATTTGAAATATACATTAATAATCAATGGAACAAGGGGATCAATAAAATTAGATCTCTCTATATTGACAAGCTTTGTCTAGGTATAATTATAATATGCACCCACATATTGGAAAACATATGTACACCTAAGAAGATAAACCTTTGTTATATTGGAATATTGATTGACCTTTCTTCTATTAGGCAAGAGAGGTTCAATGCATCTTTATGACATTTTTTTTCTATGACAAGTCATCTTTAAAGAATTATCGTCGGTATTAACCACGAGTTTTGCTATGACAAGTCATCATATATGCAAATCGAGCCTCGAAGTTCTTGGATCTCTTTATGTGGAGTCTTAATTTTCTTTTCAAAACTCTTAACTCATAACTTATAATTTGTTGCAAATATGTTTCAATCAATCACATATCTACTATTATGATAGCCTAGTCTAGGTGGAAACAATAAATATAGAACTTGTGCAGGTGAGAAGGGGGTTGGGGTGGGGTTGGATGGTCCATATTGGAGGACCATTGGCAAAATTGACTTGAGTTAAGGAGCCATAACACATCAACTGACATGGTGGACTCATGCCTTCTTAATACACAATCTACCAATGGTAAAAGGAAATACAACAAAACTATACATCATGTTTTACATAGGTTGTTACATGTTTTTTTATAAACTACAATACTAGGTTATTAACAATTTTCATCATGATATGATTTCTTGATCTGTCTTTGAGATTCATTTCCAAAAGTTTTTTTCTTTTTTGCCTCTTTTTTTTTCTTTTTCCCTGATTTGATCCATTTTCCTTTAATTTTATATTTTTCATGACCGAGAAGTGCTATAGAAGAAGTCTTAAGACTCGTATGCGAAACATGAGTAATGTCTTTTTTGATTGTTTTTAGAACCCAAATATTTCAAACATTTATGTGATTTTAGTTATAATCTTTAAGATACAACTAATTAGGCCACCCGTAGTAGGGCTTGATATTACGCCAAAAACTAGCATCGCGCCCCCATAGCGCCGCCAACACCATTACGGCGGACGCTATGGGGAGGTTTTTCTTCTCCGGCGCTATCTCCTTCGCGGCGTGATATTCTTCAACACAAATCCCCCCACTCACACACATATATATACATACATATGTATGTATAATTGAATGGCTTTATATAACCCCCTTACCACTACACCCTATTTTGATATAACGCCCATAAAGCCCCTCTCTTACGCATTTCGCCACGTGTCGTATAACGCCCCCAAATAGGCGTTATGACTACACATGGTCTTAGACTGTGGGGTATGGGGCTTGGGTTGGCGCGTGGGTTGGCTGAAAACGCCCAAGCCACCACTCCGGGTGTGCTTGGGTTGGGGCGTGGCCCAAAGGCCGGGAGTTTGAAGCCGAGCGTGGGGCGGATCTAGCAAGGTGACATGGCGGGCTCTCAATGGCCAAACCAAACTAGCCGTTGGGGGCATTATTTAAAAAAAATCCTTTATAAATACCTTACCATATTTAACATTTTTCTCACACAATATCAAACACATAAAACACAATCTTGCCATGAGTTCTTCAAGTTCAAGTGAACCGTCATCATCATCTGACGATGGTGCGGAAATATTTCTACAAACGATCGCGGCGGTGGTGAAAGCTATCGTGGAAGACGAAGACGATGAGGAAGAGACTCCGCAACCTAAACGGAGGAGAAGGTACATCGCTCGTGAACGGCACACCGCTAACGATTTGTTGGTAAGCGATTACTTCTCAGCGGAACCTAAGTATGATGAAAAAATGTTTAGGCGTCGTTTTCGTATGAGTAGAAACTTATTTTTAAGGATATCTAGAGATCTTGAGGAGAAGTATGTTTATTTCCAACAAAAGCCGGATGTAACCGGGCAATTAGGATTTAGTACGTGGCAAAAGGTCACGGCCGCACTTAGGCAGTTAGCGTACGACAATAGTTCGGACATTATGGATGACTATTTAAAAATGTCTGCACGTGTAGCTAGAGAAAGTCTTCACAACTTTTGTTCGTGTATTTTAGAACTTTATAGGAAAAGATATTTGAGAAAGCCCTCGTTCAGCGACATGCAACAAATATTGGAGCATCACGCAGATTATCATAGGCTACCCGGGATGCTAGGTAGTTTAGATTGTATGAAATGGCCTTGGGAACTTTGTCCTACCGCATGGCAAGGCGCTCACACGAGTGGATTTCACGGGATGCCAGCCATTATGCTTGAAGCGGTTGCGTCCCAAGATCTTTGGATATGGCATGCGTTCTTCGGTATGTCAGGTTCACATAATGATATTACCATCATAAACCACTCGCCCCTTTTCAATGATCGGGTAAATGGTATAGGACCCAAAGGAACTTTCTTTGTAAACGGGGTTGAGTACGTGTATGGGTACTACCTAGTTTATGGGATTTACCCAGAGTGGGGGGTTTTCGTAAAATCGTTCACAAGACACGGTACCATAGATCCAAATAGATTAAAGTTTAACAGGGTCCAAATGGCTACACGTAAAGACGTCGAGCGAGCATTCGGTGTTTTGAAGAAAAGGTGACGAATATTGGCAATGCCTTGTCGACTATGGGACAAGGATCAGATTGGAAACGTGATGTACGCATGTATCATTCTTCACAACATGATTTTGGAGGATGAAGGTAGAGCAGTCGTTACCTACTATGATGACGATGACCCCCAACCAGGTAACTTTACAAACGAAGATAAAGCGTCAAATGAATATTTGATCAAGTTAAGGGATATACATCACAACCTTCGATCTGATTTGGTGGATCATGTTTCAACGATTCCTGGGTTCGAAACCGACGAAGACGACGAAGACAACGAAGAATGATAGTTTTTTATTTTGATAATTATTTTGTATGTTTATGTAGTTTTTAATGGTTATAAATATATATATATATATAGGGTAGGGATATGGTAAAAAGTATCTAAAATGTGAGAAGGGTAAGAAGTGTTTTAAACCATTGGATATTTGATCTAATGGTTGAGATCAATAGGGTATAAAAATGTAAATTGTGTTTTAATTAGAAGGACCTTATGTAAAATTGAAGGGCAATAGTGACTTTTCCAACGTTTCATATATGGTAACCGTTTCAAAACCCCCATCAAATCTCCTATAAATCAGCGAATTTATGGTAACTGTTTCAAATCCCCCATCAATCTCCTAAAAAATCAGCGAATTTCTCGTACTGAATAAATTATTCGATTTCCTTCACAACAACTTTTATAACACTATAAGAACAGTATATTACATGATAAAACACTATAGGAAGATATAACACTATCTGTTTACTGTAAGACACTATACATAAATAAAACACTGTTGATGGGGATAAAAACACTATGAAAAGGAATAGTATATTACATGATAAAACACTATAGGAAGATATAACACTATCTGTTTACTGTAAGACACTATATAGAATAAAACACTATTGATGGGGATAAAACACTATGAAAGGAACAGTATATTATATGATAAAACACTATAGAAAGATATAACACTATCTGTTTACTGTAAGACACTATATAGAATAAAACACTATTGCTGGGGATAAAACACTATGAAAAGGAGATTAAAGATGCCTGTACATAATATAACACTATTGACTGGGGAATATAACACTACAACAAGAACTTACCGTAAACAATTAAATGTATAGAACAATTCGAATTCGAATTCGAATCAAATCCCTGATATATCGCGTGATATATCTCATCGCCAGTTTTTGGCAGTTATATTTGGAAAATCAATTAATTGATAATAATGGAAAATTACTAATACACCCTTTTGAATTAATTAAGATAAAGGACACTTGTCATTCCCAAATTATTTCTTACACTTCTCACAAAAGTCTCACTTTGTACAGGATCCTCTACCTATATATATATATATATATATATATATAATGTAAGTATCTATAGAAAACCCACTTTAATTTAGAAAACCCGGGAAACTCTAACCTCCCGATGTTTTTAAAAAAAATATATATATATATACACATGTTATATACATGTTTTTAAGGTATTTGGGCAAAAAAAAATCAAAAAAGCGCCGAGTAGATATTTTTAAAAAAAATAAACAAGTTTTGGTGTAACACGTGTTACAAATATGTCAGATGAATGTAACACGTGTTACACCAAAACTTGTTTATTTTTTTTTTAAATATCTACTCGGCGCTTTTTTGATTTTTTTGGCCCAAATACCTTAAAAACATGTATATAACATGTGTATATTTTTTTTTAAAACATCGGGAGGTTAGAGTTTCCCGGGTTTTCTAAATTAAAGTGGGTTTTCTATACATCCTTCCCATATATATATATATATTAAAAAAAACCTGATGTGGCTTGGCCACGCCAGCCAAGCCACGCCCACCATACCCCATACAAAATGGGTTTGTGAATTGAGTTTTCAAAGTTACATGTGTTAACCCATGCCCTAAACACCCCCCCCCCCCCCCCAACCATACCCTACGGTCTTAGATGTAAACAAAAATAGCATTGCTTTATATATGGTAACCCAAAACAAATTATAAGAAATACAATAAATAAATAAGAACGAATGCCAAAAAATATAATATAAAATACAAAAAGTGTGATTTTAGAAAATATATAAGTTGGGATAAAATGGATAATACTTTGAGGCTAGTATGTTTTAAGTTATTAGCTAACATGTCTTTTTCAAAAATTAAAGTTAAAAAATACAGTTTATTCATAACTAGTATTGATTTAGAAATGAGAGTTAGAAATTTTGATGGCTTTTCTGTGTCGGTTTTTTTTTTTTTGTAAGGGTAAGTTCGGAAAATAGAATTACTTCAAGGGCTAATTCCAGAAAATTTCGAAGGTTGTCTTTTATATATACAAAAGGAAGATGGGTAACTTCTAAATCCGTACCTTCTAAATTTACCTCTTCACTATTCCACATCTTCCTTTTGTATATAAAACTAGGTGTTGCCCCGTCCGTGTTGTGAGACGATAGCCGAATAATTATTAACCAATTAAAAAAACAGTATCATAGTTTTGCTAGAAAGAAAAAGTAAAAAGAGTGTTAGGCAGCTCCTTGACACGATTTTTAGTTGGGGGCAAAGTCATATTTTTATTTTTACTTGGGGGGAAAATCCCGAGGGTAAAATTCTAATTTTTAGCTAGGGGAAAACCAAATTTTTATTTTGCACTGTGGGCAAAAAAACGTAATTTTGAATTGAGGGTGATATCGTAATTTTAAACCGATGGGAAAATCGTAAATTTTAGCTGAGGGCAAAAGCATAATTTTATTTTGAACTGGGGGCAAAGATGTAATTTTAAACTGGGGGAAAAACCGTAATTTTAAAGTGGGTAGAAAATAATAAACTGGTGTAAAATCGTAATTTTGAGCCGGAGGAAAAACAAATTTTATTTTGAACTGGGGCGAAAACGTAATTTTGGCTGAGGGTAAAAGTGTAATTTTTTTACCGAGTGCGAAATCGTATTTTCGGTTTAGCTAGGTGTAAAGTCATATTTTTATTTTGAACTGGGGGAAAATCATAATTTTGAACTGAGGGTAAAATCGTAATTTTGAGGTAGGGGAAAACCATAATTTTATTTTTAGCTGAGGGCAAAAAAGTAATTTTAAACTGAGGGTGAAATCGTAATTTTGAACCGAGGGAAAAATCGTAATTTAGAGCTGGGGGCAAAAGCATAATTTTATTTTGAACTGAGGGCGAAAACGTAATTTTAAACTGGGGGCAAAACCGTAATTTTAAAGCGGGTATAAAATAAAAAGCTGAGGGTAAAATCGCAATTTTTGAACCGATGGCAAAATCGTAATTTTGAGCTGCTGACAAAAGGGTTATTATATTTTTTTAGTTGGGAGAAAAGCATAATTTTAAACTGAGGGCAAAACCGTAATTTTAAAGTGGTTATAAAATAATAAAATGGTTGTTCCAATAGAGGAGGGACGGCCGCCCATTTCGACCAATGGTAGGGAAACACTATTCCCTGCCATGGTCTTTGTATATGTTGAATAATTACCTCTTCACAACCTTCGTAATATATACCTGACACTGTTCCCCCATTAGTCCTGACAAATTACAGTTTTGCTTCGAGCTCAAAATTACGGTCTTGCCATCGTTTTAGTTTTTTTTTTCTTGCAAAACTATGGTAGCGTCTTTTAATTGTTTGAGAAATATTCGGCCTACCGCCCTGCAACGCAGGCGGGGCATCAACTAGTGTGATTATCAAAAATAAACTTGCAAGATCTGCCTAATATACAAGATTAACTTTGCTTTATAAGTTACAACATTGCCAATTTGTTAATGATGAATTTAGCAATGAATTTATCTATTCTGACAACAACAAAATACCGTACATCAACAATATAACATTATGTGGTGTGGTCATAATCCAAATAACTACCATCACCCTCTACGTCAACGTCATGTCACCTCACTCTCATCCACCACGCTATATGGTGTGAACCATGACCCCCACTATCATTCCCTCCAATCAAAATCCCATAATTAATTGAAGAGTGAATTGCAAGTTTTGTCCTTTATCTTTAGTCCATTTTGCAAGTTTTGTCCTTTATGTTTAAAGTTGATGAGTTTTGTCCTTTATGTTTGAAAATCAAGCACGTTTTACCCTTTGGGCCTTAAAAATCAAGCACGTTTTGTCCTTTATGTTTAAAAATCAAGCACGTTTTGTCCTTTATGTTTAAAAAATCAAGCACGTTTTGTCCTTAAAAATCAAGCACGTTTTGCCCCAAAGGGTAAAACGTGCTTGATTTTCAAACATAAAGGACAAAACTCGTCAACTTTAAACATAAAGGACAAAACTTGCAAAATGGACTAAAGATAAAGGACAAAACTTGCAATTCACTCTTAATTGAAAGTGGTTCATGATTGTCATAAATTAAACCATGCGAACCGCTATTGTTTGAGAAGGGGGCGATGTACCACAAGAATCATGTCCCGCATGACAATCCATGATCCAATTCACCACCCCCATACCCCATAGGCTAATAAGTCTATTACTCATCGTTAATATTTTATAAGACCCTACGCGAATTTCATATTAAACGCTAAACATAAGAGATACAAATTCATAAGAAATGTCCCACCATAAATGTTATTAATGTGTTTAGGTGCACTGGATGGCAACATAACTTCTCTTTTAAGCACGTTTGACTAAGAGGAACTGTTTGGCAACTTCTGAATGGTTAAGTGCTTAACCAGTAAGAGATTTGAACCACTAAGTGCCAAACCATTAAGAGGTCTGAACCATTAAGGTCAGTATAATGCTTAACCGTTTAAAGGCAAATGTCTGACCAATTCAGACTAGAGGTCTTAATCAGGGCTGGCACTGGGGGTGGGCGGGGAGGACCACCGGCCAGGGCCCGGTATTTCGGAGGGCACATTATTTTAGAAAAAAACCCGATATGTATATGTAAAAATTTCCTTTTTAATAGGGTATACCTATACAAACACCAACATAGGATCACTTACAAAACTATTCTTATATTTTAGATTAGTTATTAGCTCATTAGCATTAGGTTTAGACCTATATTGAGCCCAATACCCAATTTCGTTAAGGACTAAAGGCACGTTTTTTAGAGCTCGAACAGGGTACACGAATTCTTAGGGCCAGCCCTGGTCTTAATCATTCAAACTCTGTATAATGCTTAGCCATCCAGATGCAAATGTCTGAACCATTCAGACATCTGCTTGTGAAACAAACAGTCTGAATCATTAAGTACTGCACCAGTAAGAGGTCTGAACCATTAAAATCCTCGTTAAGAGCCAAACAAACAGCCCCTAACTCTAGTATTGATGACATCCCAAAAAGTTTTCGCTACGAGTGTTAAACTTATTTTGACAAAACAGACAATACTGATTGGTTTGAGGAGTCAGATATCACACATCGATACCATAAACTCCTTAGAATTAACTCTTTTGAGTGTTTCCGTAAATTATTTTATAGGATTTATTCAAGTACCCAAACTATCAATAAAATAAAAATAAAAGTTATCTAAACAAAACCTTGAAGAAGAACATGAGGGTGGGGCAACCAATAGGACCTCACGAAAACATAGTTTAGCCCTACAACTGAGATTGATGCTTCAAAATGCATGTGACCAACAAAACATCGGTATGGGAGTGGAAATGATGTATAATGAAACATCTGTATGATAAGATTGTGAAAGTGCAATGGTACTTTTAGTACATGTAGAGCCACAATAATAGCATACATGTTTATTATTTTGATGTAAAATACTATACGTGTAGAAAGTAACGAATAATTGATGTTCAAGTTAAACGAATGAAGAAAGTAACGACATATCGATGTAAGGTTCGATAGTAGATCAATTGTGTTAGATTTGAGAAAACCTAATAACCATTGCGCCCAACAATACGTTGGTAATACATGTAGGAGGACATTCTTTATTGCCTTGTATCTCTTCTGTCAACGACTGATATAGGATTTTTCTAGGGTGCTTGGCAAAAGTTTTTCTTCTCTTACAACATACTAAAACTTCCGAAAGCAGGGTTTAACAATTGGTAACTACACTTTATATCATATCAAATAACCCAAACATATAGAGGGTTAATCCAAAATGTTTGTTTGATTTCGGTATGAAGACTTCTACCCGCTTTAGTCATCCATACTAATCCACCATTTTGAAATTTGTTTTGGGAAGTATCCGGTAAATAAAGACACACCCCGATAACATGCAAGTAATCACCACCATATTTACTTACATAAAATTATCTAATCAAATATATAATCTAGAATTAAGTTTTTGGATAAATTTAATAATAAAATGGAATTGTTAACGATAGAAAAATTACATAAAAGTGACAGGTAAACGGACAACAAGTTGCGCCACAACCCCCTTTTGAATAGCAAATCCAATTCTACCGTAAACAAAACTCTGGTTCATTCATGTCGAGAAATTGCTATGCATGACCCTCTTCACTCTGTCCAGAAAACTAGCACCTTCAAGAGCAAGGGAATCAAATGTATCAAAGGTAAATGGAATGAACACATATTGATTCTCAGCACAAGCCTTTTCATACTTAGCAATTTTCCCTTATTCTGCCTTCAACATGACCTGATGTGTTTGTAAATGATTTATTTCTACCCAAACCGGTCTTGACCAAACTTATTTGGGTTATAACCCGAATCGGTTTTGCAAAAAAAAAAAAAAAAAAAAAAAAAACCAGAATGTACACTTAGTGGTGCACAAATCGGATTTTTTTAAAAACCGGTTTCGGGTATGGAACTGGGTTCAGGTAGGATCGGGTTTTTTAAAAACCGGGTCGGGTCCGGGTTTTCTACCAAAAATGTATACCCTATATACCCGGGTTCGGGTAAGGTTCGGGTCGGGTTTTATAAAACCCGGGTATTATAATACCCTATTTCCGGGTTCGGGTCCGGTTTGGGTATTCATCGGGTAGGGTTCGGGTATGCATCGGGTTGGGAAAAAACCCGTACCGGGTATTAAAAAAACCCGACCGGGTATTAATGCTTCCTTATATGTTTTAGTGGATGGTGTCTATTGAAATTTTAATGACATTTCTAAATTTAAATTCGATAGTGCTAGATTGAAGGAATAGTCCTGATTTGAATCCTTTTGGATTACATAAACAACAATATATTTTATCTGCTATGTTATGTTTTAACCAAGTTCCATCATTTTTTTATTTTTTTTGTATTAGACAAACGCCAATGATCTTTCCAGCAAATAGAGGGGAATAATGACCAAATACTTCAAATGTCACATCAAGTGCAGACCCCTTAGCTATATAACCGGGTATAAAAAAACCAAGTTCCGGGTATTTATAAAACCCGGTTCCGGGTATTTATAAAAACCGGTTCCAGGTATTTATAAAAACCGGGTTTCGGGTATAAAGCATGTATAAAAAAACCCGGTTCCGGGTTTAGGTTTTAGATCAAATATGAATACCCGGTCCCTACCCTATGGGTAGGGTCGGGTTCGGGTATAGAAAACCCGGTTTTTATAATACCCGGTTCCTGGTTTTTTTCCGGGTTCGGGTTTTTTGTGCACCACTATGTCACCTACATCTAGGGCTGTTCAAAAAGCTCGCGGCTCGGAGCTCGCTCGAAGCTCGCTCGGATTTAGCTCGGAAAAAGCTCGCTCGATTTGGCTCGGTTTAAAAGTGAGCCGAGCCGGCTCGGCTCGGTTAGAAAGTGAGCCTAGCTCGGCTCGGCTCGTAACGAGCCGAGCTGGCTCGGTTCGGCTCGCTTTGTAGCTCGGCTCGTTTTAGCTCGAATTATTTTACTTATAATAAGTTTTAATTTTATATACATTATAATATATTACAAAAAACTGATTATTATTTACTTGTATATAGGTTTGTAATTTGATATTTATGCCATATTTGAAGATTGATTACCATGCTAATGAACTAATATTGTATTTTATTGAAATTAAAACTTATTTTGCGTTGTTAAACTTGATTTTGGTTTGAATTGTATTTGGTTGAACTTATTTTGAATATATTCTTTTAAATTATGGAATAATATTTTAGGCTATTAAATTTTAAGAGGTATATATTAGTTTTTTTATAAAATCGAGCCAAACCAAGCCGAGCCGAGCTAGCTCGGTTTAAAACCAAGCCGAGCCCGAGCTTAGATTTTCAGCTCGGTTTCAAATCCGAGCCGAGCCGAGCCAGCTCGGTTTATAATCGAGCCGAGCCCGAGCTTAGCCTGGCTCGGCTCGGCTCGGCTCATGAACAGCCCTACCTACATCATGAATTGGGTTGTTACTTAATGGGCTGAGTGATAAGTGGGTGTTTCTTATGTGGCTTATTGGGCTGAATTAACAAAAGTAGTGGATGATACATATTTGAGTTAAGTTCTTTTTGAGTCCCTGTGATTTGTGCAGTTTAACTGTTTGAGTCCAAAAACCAAACTTGTCTTGATTTGAGTCCCTGTGGTTTGTATTTTTAACCATTTGAATCCAAAATGCAAAAACTTTTCTTGATTTGAGTCCCTGTGGTTTGTATTTTTAACCATTTGAATCCAAAATGCAAAAACTTTTCTTGATTTGAGTCCCTGTGGTTTGTATTTTTAACCATTTGAATCCAAATGGTTTTTGGATGAGGTTTGCATTTTGGATTCAAATGGTTAAAAATACAAAACCACAGGGACTCAAATCAAGACAAGTTTGATTTTTGGACTCAAACAGTTAAACTACACAAACCACAGGGACTCAAAAAGAACTTAACTCTACATATTTACATATTCATTGCTTTTTTAATAAATAAAATAAATAAATAACGTCGATTGCAATCGGACCGGTGATTATTCTCTGATATTCCGGTCGTCTTTCCTCAAGGTCTCTCTCTCTCTCTCTCTCTCTCTCTCTCTCTCTCTCTATATATATATATATATATAGGGGAAGGTTAAAATGAGAACCACCTCGAGTTGTAAGAACCAGTGAGAACCACCCCCGCGGGGGGCCGTTGACCACGAAATTTTTTTTACACCTAGATCCGTATATTTTAACACGGGGGGTAAATTTTGGGTTCAAACGGCGCGCCCGAGGGGGTAGTTTTTTACGCCCAAAGTTTGGGTTTTTTTAATTTTTTTAATTTTTCTTTTTTTTTTTACCAAACTTTGGGCGTAAAAAAATACCCCCTCGGGCGCGCCGTTTGAACCCAAAATTTACCCCCCGTGTTAAAATATACGGATCTAGGTGTAAAAAAAATTTCGTGGTCAACGGCGCCCCGCGGGGGTGGTTCTCACTGGTTCTTACAACTCGAGGTGGTTCTCATTTTAACCTTTCCCTATATATATATATATCGTATGTATGTATATTTATTTATCTTCTTGTAGTTTACTGAATTTAGGAATTAGGTTTGGGAATTTATTATTTTGGAAACCCTAATTTACTAACAGTTGAAATCAATCAACCAAATCGCTATATCTTCATGTTCAGTTGCTCAAAATTTGTTGTTGAGTTCATCTTATAGAGAAATTAAACCTAATTTTCACTACTTTCTCTGTTAATTTCAGTTGTGAGTATTCACAGTTTTGTGTTGTGTTGTATGATAAGTTTCCAGTGGTTTAGATAATAGGTATCCAGTGACTGTGAATCTTTGAATAATTAGAATTTTATTTAGGGGTTTAATCACATGTAAATCTTTTGAATAATTAGGATTTCAAACACTAATCATCTGATAATTTCATAAAGCTTATTTCAGTTTAGATAAAAGTGCATTTGTATGATGAAATATGCTACCTTATATTAAACGTTGGTTTTTTATTCAATGTGTATAATTTTCATGTTTTTGATACTTTTGGGCTTCGTCAAGAACGAATAATTTGTCCTTCATATGTGGATTTTAGTTTGAAGGACAAATTATTCGTTCTTGACGAAGCCCAAAAGTTCAAAAAACATGAATTTAATTTGTCCTTCATATGTGGATTTTAGTTTTTATGCCCCGCTTGCGGTGTGCACATGTATATCTGTGTGGGCGCTCGGGGGGCAAAAGTGAAATGGTACTAACTTTAACGTTATTTTACTAATCTCGTGAAAATAACGTTAAAAGCGGCGGATGGTTAATCATGCATCATGTGGTGACGTTGATAGCTGAAAGACACGGGGGTACATGCACCAATCAGTCTCTGTCCCAATTGTTTGAGTGTTATGTGTCTTAGGTCCAAGGCTTGATACAAAACTACAATCGAGCCGGGGTCTCACTGGAAGCAGCCTCTCTCTATTCCTACGGGGTAGAGGTAAGGTTGTCGACATCTACCCTCCTCAGACCCTACCTTAGCTTTGCTATTGGTGGGATTTACTGAGTATGATGAATATGATGATGATGATGATGATGATGATGATGATGATGATGATGATGATGATGATGATGTGGATTTTAGTTTTTGCATAAAATGCTGTCGTTTTTTTTATATGATTTTCACTCTTATCTTCATATGAGTACCATATGTTTTTTTTACAGCACTGCTTGAACTGAGGCATCATGAAAAAAAATATGCCATGGAATGATGATGATTCGTCGTCTAATGAGTCTTCAAGTTCTGATTCAGATGCATCTGATAATGGTCAAATTCCAAAAAGGAGCAAAATGGTTTCTGGTGGTTCATCCAAATCTAAAGGTATATTTGGCACAAAACTTTTACTGTTACGAGCTTTTGACGGCTGCAGCTTATATGTTTTTCTTTTATCAAAAAATAAGCTTTCATGAAAAAAAAAAAAAAAACTTTGTTTACATGATACGGATTATGTTTTTCTTTCATCAAAAAATAAGCTTTCATGAAAAAAACCTCTGTTTTGACTCTTTTGACTTTACACATGTATGCACGATGCAGTCAAGCCCACGAACCGCAAAGGCATTGACTTTGAAGCATTAAGTCAACACGGGTACAAAGGCGGGTTATCAGTTTTAAAAGTCCCAGCACCAAAAGAAGATGATAAGAACCGTGATTGGTCATGGTCAACAGGTAAGGATAAGCGTGATGCAAACGAGACTGAAGAAAGTTACCAAGAAAGACAAAAAACACGAGCTGCTTTACGCGAAGGAGAAGAGCTGGCACACGCCCGAACCCAAAAAGAACGAAACTTGTCGTTTTCACAGAAGGAAAAAAGGAAAAGGGATATTGGACAGGCTAGTAGAGGAAAGAGCTATGTTGAAGAAGAGAAGAGATTGTTGAGGGAAAATGGTGTTTATTCTGGCTTTGATTCTTGACTATTTTAGAAATTATTTGTGTTTTTGTAATGTCGTCGATCGTGTTGGGTTGGAGGGTTGAAGTTCAATCTGAACACGAACACGAGTTTAAGTTGACAATGGCATTCCCCTTGTACTTTATAAACTTGTTTTAGAAAGTTGTTATGATGCTTCTGTATCTAATTCTAGTTTATAGAGAATTAACCATAAATTTTATATAAATATTGAATGTATGTGATAACTATCTAATAATGACAAGTGAAATAACTTGTTTTTGTATTTTTTGAGATTGCTAAACATCAAAGTTTACTCACCTCTTTTTTTATTCAAGAAATCTGATTTATCGGTATCTACTTGTAACCATAAAACGAGAATTCATTGCAACAAAACCCAGCTTAAACCATTTTATAATTGAGTTTGCGGAAATTAACTTTTGGCATAAAGAAAGTTCAAAATTATTTTAACATACACTCACCCAACAAAATACATATGAAAATTCACTACTTTTTATAAGATACCGAACCTAAACCGATCAAAACTGTGCTGTTAAGCCGGTTTCAGTTTGACGGTTTTCTAGACGGCCATAGCAGCAGTCGAAAGTAACTCGTAGGCTTATCTATATTTGGTTATCAAGCCAAGTAAGAAGACCTGCTGGGAAGAGTTCTGCAAATGGCTTTAATTGTGTTTGGAGTAGTTCTGCAACAACCACCTACAAGCGAAGCTCCTATTTCGCACCACTTGTTCACGTACGAAACAAAATCTTCATCCGGCACTCCAGTATTTTTCTGTCACAGACAAAGCCGTTAAAAAATAATACATAATTCTTGACCCCTTGACTTATGTTATGAATAGGTCTTTTTAACGCATAAAATGGAACATGTCACACACATAGAAAGTTGCCAGTCCAAGCGTATTTTTCAACGTATAAAACTTCCTAAATCAAAGATCATATTATTACGGAAATAATATAATGTTTGTAATCGTATTTTACGAAATAAACTTCTATAAGAAAATTTAAGTTTTAGGACGAACCGTTTTTGGATAAACCCAACCTGAAATATTTATACAAAAACTTTTTGGATATATATATTTATAGTCGTTAGAAAATCTCAATCCCAACACAAGTTTATAGGACAAGTTAAAGAAAAGGCGAAAAGTACTCACCACCCACTGCTTTAATTCAGCATCATAAGTTTCACCACTATTTGGATATATAAGTATCGGTTTAGTTGTCACCTGAAAGATTTATAAAATATAAAGTATTTGGTACATGAAAGAAGAACCAGAAAAAAACATGAAGCAGTACCTTTTTGATAGATTGAATCAGACCACTGATAAATCTAGGTGGTGTACAGTTGATTCCTACAGCAACAACTTTCGGGCACGAGTCAGCAATTTTCGCACATTCAATCAATGAGTCACCACTGACCACATTTACACCGTCTTTCGAGTTAAACGAGAACCATGCAGGGATCTTTATTCCTTCTTCAAGTAGCTCTGCATACGCCTGTTCAAAAATTCAAATAAATATCACAACCAAACTTTTTATTGATATTTTCCACAATATGAGAAACGATATAAAGCATTTTTTTATTACTACACCTGTGCTTCAATCTTGTTTGGCACTGTTTCAAATGCAATTAAATCAGCACCGGATTCAGCTAAAACTTGAACTCTTCTCCTGTGAAAACTCTTCAAGAATTCAAGATCCATCGCATCACCATAATCCCCGCTGTAAAAATGAACGATGAATTTGCGCATAAACGCAAAAAAAAAACACATGGTGATTTACTTGATAGTATCCGAAAGAAGTTTGGCGTCTTTTAAGTAAAAATTGATGGTAAAATTGAAGTTACCTATATTCAGAACCATCAGCCAAATATGCCCCATAACTCCCAACAGATGCAGCAACTAGAATAGGCCGATTCTTGAGAATTTTACCGTCACTAGTAAAATTACTAGCAGAATTACGGCATCTCTCATAATATATCTTCCGTGCCTCACAAGCAATATCTACACTTTTTTTAAGCATGGCTTCACTTTCTTCCTTAGAGAAGCCTTTGGCTCCGAACCCTTGAATCGTTGCCTGTCAAAATACCATTAAATTGAATGTGTGAGTGTGAGTGTGTGTGTGTGTGTGTGAGAGAGAGGGAGAGAGAGAGAGAGAGAGAGAGAGATTGATGCTAGTGAAGACCACTGAATTACCTGATAAGAAGCTGTGATTATTATATCAGCACCAGCTTCAAGATAATCAAGGTGTACCTGCAATAAGTGAATGCATTATAAACTTTTATCTTCGCTATAAGTTTCTAAGAATGCAAAGGGGGTCTACATAAATTGTAATTACAATAACAACAAATTTGCATGGTAGTTGATATTAGTGATGAATAAAAAATAGAAAACGTTTGGCTTGATTCAAGCTGCATATGACACTCTTTATGCAAACAGGACCACTGACATATAAATGTTCTAATTATGATAGTAAAATCAAAAAATGGTCCTTGGCGTGGTTGTACATGGGCCCTAAGCTTACAAAGCTGACGATGCATCATATCTTCTCATTCTATAGCAGTAAACCATATATTAACTACGTGTTCATTCATGCGATTTACGACTCTATATACAATCTCCCTTAAAAAGCATTATGCTAACCAAACAACACTCATAACCAGGCTTTGTTAAGAGTTTATGACAACTTATCAACCAAATCCGATTTCTAAAAGCTATAACAAACAAATCAGCTCGAAATTAAACGCGAAAAACAGATAAACTATTGTCTAACTATCCAAAGGTATCAAATTAACCAATACAGAGATCCATACCTCCTTCCAATTGTAACCAATCCTTAAATTAAAAAAAAAAAAAAAAAAAAAAAAACACACACACACACACACATCTGATTCCATTACAAAACAGTATTCTAACATTTTAATCTCATCTTGATGTACTAATTTCAATATAATACTTAATAAATTCCATTCCTTCACATTTCTAACCAACTTTTCACACAATTAAACCTAACACAACTACCAACAGATTTCAAATTGAATCATCATCAATCACCATTTCAATTGCAATTTAATGACATAAACAACCACAACAACACATAAAACTAAACAAATACAAACAGATTCTAAACCTAAACCTAATCATCAATCAATCATCATTTCAGTTGCAATATCTTGACAAAAACAACAATAACAACAGAGATGCGTGAGTATACCTGACGAACAAGGTCTGTAGAAGTGAGAAGACACTTAGCGCTCCATAACGGATCGTTGAGGTCAGCACCGTGTCGTTCAAGCTCCGTCGCGAAGCCGCCGTCGATGACGGCGACGCCGCCGGAATTACGGAGGAAATCGGACATCAACGTCTGTACGGTGCCGTTGTTCACTCCCATTTTTTCCGGCAAAAACTGTTTGTTTAGGTTTATTGAAATGACGTATCTCCGGTGAGTTGATGACGTCAGAAGTGAAAGCAGTTCCAGTGAATCTGAAGATTGAAGAAGAATGAGGGTGTATTTATAGAAAGGGGCTTAAGGTGATCAGTTTTGAAACTGAATTGATGAATAATGCCCTTAAGTTTTAAATTGTTCAGAAATAGTCCCTATATTTTGGTTTGTATACGGATTAGGTCCATAATTAATTTAAGCATCTTGTGACGGAGTTATCTTTCAAGGGCCAGCCAATACATCCCGCTTATGATCAGGAGCACTGGTTTTGTTCTGTCTTGGACACATCTAGAACGTACACTTTGAAAGCCAGAGATTGTTTCGGATGAGAGCTCGAGCTAGCCTGTAGTAACTGGGTTGTTCGCGAGCCAAGCCGAATCTATCGGCTCGTTTACAAACCAAGTCCAAATCGAACCAACATTTTTCGAGAGTTAGATATTTGAGTGAGCAGCGAGCGGTTTGGACAACCTTACTGTCTAGTGTGTCATTCGGTTTAAAATTTGCAGAGAGAGACGGTAACAATGTTGAATATCAAGTTTTTATGTCTTAAAAAATAGCCACATTTCATATCATGATATTCTTCATGACAATGTTGTGGCCGATGATGAGGCTGACGTTATGGCCGATGAGTAGAATGTAGAGAAAGATGACGATGAGAGTGGGAGACGATCGACTTACGGCGAGAACAAGAGACAATGAAGTGATGAATAGACTGTCCGGGTCAAAGAATGTCGCTTAGCGTCTTAGTATTTTAAATTTAGATTAAGATTTAGTTTAAAAAAATGATTGGGCTGATATGGGTAAAATATGTATAAATATAATTGTATATTTGTATATAAATATTTTATATTTGTGTGTGTACTCGCACATAATTATATATATGTATATATATATATATATATATATATATATATATATATATATATATATAGTGTGAAGTTCATTGGAGAACACTAAAAAAGTGGGGAACAGTGGGGAACAGTGGGGAACCGACTCAAACGAACTCCGATTGGACTCATTCCAGCGGCGTTGGAACCGGCTCTTCGAACCCTAACTAGGATCTCTTAACCCTAAACCCTAAATCATAACCCCTAAACCCTAAATATATTAGGGTTTGGCTTTTAGGGTTTAGCCTTAGGGTTTAGCATTAGGGTTTAGCCTTAGGGTTTAGCCTTAGGGTTTAGCCTTAGGGTTTAGCCTTAGGGTTTAGGGTTTAGCTTTAGTGTTTAGGGTTTAAATTTAGGGTTTAGCTTTAGGTTTAGCCTTTAGGGTTTAGCTTTTAGGGTTTATCGTTTAGATTTTACGGTTTAGCTTAGGTTTTAGCCTTATTTTTTAGCTTTAGAGTTTAGGAGTTAGGATTTAGGGTTTATGGTTAAGAGATCCTGTTCGACTAGCTGGTTCCAACGCCGCTGGAATGAGTCCAATCGGAGTTCGTTTGAGTCGGTTCCCCGCTGTTCCCCACTTTTTTAGTGTTCCCCAATGAACATTCCCCTATATATATATATATATATATATATATATATATATAGGTAAAGAGTAAAATACAAATGCGCTTATCGTACGATACGTACGCGATTATCCCAGCCGTTCGATCAGGTGCAGATCTGGTGCGAATTCAATACATATCGCATATGAAAAAATGGTTAGCATGGGGTAGTGTGAAAAATGGCATGGGGTGTGTAGATGGACAAAATCGCATGTGGAAGATTTGAATATCGCATGTGAAAAAATGGCATGGGGTAATGTGAAAAATGGCATTGGGTGTGTAGAATCGCATGTGGAAGATTGAATATCGCATGTGAAAAAATGGCTAGCATGGGGTAATGTGAAAAATGGCATGGGGTGTGTAGAATCGCATGTGGAAAATTGAATATCGCATGTGAAAAATCTGTGTGTGTGTTACTGTTCATCTTCTTCCATTGTTGGTCGATCATTGTCAGTCTTCTTCCGTTTGACCCTTACAACTCCCAAATTAGTAGTTCTTACTATCGATATCGCACTAAAAGGAACGAAGGGAGGTTGGGGAAGAAGATTTTCAGGTTTTTGAATTTGATTTAGGGTTTGATTTTGAACCATCATCGGTCAATTACAGAGATTTATGACCTCGCAATGACGTTCTTAACCTTCCTGGTATGATTTAGATATATTAAAATGATTAATTTAATCATTTAAATTAGTTTCGCCCGCGTTTGATCGATTGAAGATCGTACGGCTGAGGGCATCGCGTACATAATGTATGATAAGAGGTATTGTACGTTAACCGGCCTCTATATATATATATATATATATATATATATATATATATATATATATATATATGTAAAGAGTAAAATACAAATGCGCTTATCGTACGATACGTACGCGATCATCCCAGCCGTTCGATCAGGTGCAGATCTGGTGCGAATTCAATACATATCGCATATGAAAAAATGGTTAGCATGGGGTAGTGTGAAAAATGGCATGGGGTGTGTAGATGGACAAAATCGTATGTGGAATATTTTGAATATCGCATGTGAAAAAATGGCATGGGGTAATGTGAAAAATGGCATGGGGTGTGTAGAATCGCATGTGGAAGATTGAATATCGCATGTGAAAAAATGGCTAGCATGGGGTAATGTGAAAAATAGCATGAGGTGTGTAGAATCGCATGTGGAAAATTGAATATCGCATGTGAAAAAATGGCATGGGGTAATGTGAAAAATGGCATGGGGTGTGTAGAATCGCATGTGGAAAATTGAATATCGCATGTGAAAAAATGGCATGGGGTAATGTGAAAAATGGCATGGGGTGTGTAGAATCGCATGTGGAAAATTAAATATCGCATGTGAAAAAATGGCTAGCATGGGGTAATGTGAAAAATGGCATGGGGTGTGTAGAATCGCATGTGGAAAATTGAATATCGCATGTGAAAAATCTGTGTGTGTGTTACTGTTCATCTTCTTCCATTGTTGGTCGATCATTGTCAGTCTTCTTCTGTTTGACCCTTACAACTCCCAAATTAGTAGTTCTTATTATCGATATCGCACTAAAAGGAACGACGGGAGGTTGGGGAAGAAGATTTTCAGGTTTTTGAATTTGATTTAGGGTTTGATTTTGAACTATCATCGGTCAATTACAGAGATTTATGACCTCTCAATGACGTTCTTAACCTTCCTGGTATGATTTAGATATATTAAAATGATTAATTTAATCATTTAAATTAGTTTCGCCCGCGTTTGATCGATTGAAGATCGTACGGCTGAGGGCATCGCGTACATAATGTATGATAAGAGGTATTGTACGTTAACCGGCCTCTATATATATATATATATATATAGGGGAAGGTTCATTTGAGAACAAATTTAATGTGAGAAGAAAAAGAAGAAAATGGCATATTAGTAAAATGTTATTTCTTTTATAACTCATATCATTAATTTTTCTCTATTTAATTAATTAGTCAACTAATCATTAATTATCCTACATATAATCTACTAAACCTACACATATCAAAATTTTCCTACATATACCCTACACATTATAGAATTTTATCCTACACAGTCGAAATTTATCCTACACACCTCGAAATATATCCTACACAACTGGTAATTTATCCTACACAACTAGTAATTTATTCTACACTTTAAATTAAGTTGTTGTTTTTTTTAATTTGGAAAAAATATATATTTTGAAATGGAGTTACAAATTTAATTTAGCTAGTTATTAAAGTAGAAGAATACAAATTAATGATTTATGTAAGTTTACCAATATACCCTTATATTAAAATTAACTACAAATATTAAATGAACTAAAATGAAACATTCTTATTAGTTGAAACTTATTCTTTTTTCTTCTTACAAAAAAATTATTCTCATTTGAACCCTCCACTATATATATATATATATATATATATATATATATATATAGGGAAAGGTTAAAATGAGAACCACCTCGAGTTGTAAGAACCACGAGAACCACCCCCGCGGGGGGCCGTCGGCGACGAAATTTTTTTTACACCTAGATCCGTATATTTTATCGGGGGGTTTAAATTTTCGGTTCAAACGGCGCGCCCGAGGGGGTAGTTTTTTACGCCCAAAGTTTGGTAAAAAAAAAAAAGAAAAATTAAAAAAATTAAAAAAACCCAAACTTTGGGCGTAAAAAACTACCCCCTCGGGCGCGCCGTTTGAACCCAAAATTTACCCCCCGTGTTAAAATATACGGATCTAGGTGTAAAAAAAATTTCGTGGTCAACGGCCCCCCGCGGGGGTGGTTCTCACTGGTTCTTACAACTCGAGGTGGTTCTCATTTTAACCTTCCCCTATATATATATATATATATATATATATATATATATATATATATATATATATATATATATATAGGGGAATGTTCATTGGGGAACACTAAAAAAGTGGGGAACAGCGGGGAACCGACTCAAACGAACTCCGATTGGACTCATTCCAGAGGCGTTGGAACCTGCTCGTCGAACCCTAACTAGGATCTCTTAACACTAAACCCTAAATCCTAACTCCTAAACTCTAAACCCTAAAGCTAAAAAATAAGATTAAAACCTAAGCTAAACCGTAAAATCTAAACTATAAACCCTAAAAGCTAAACCCTAAAGGCTAAACCTAAGGCTAAACCCTAAAGCAAAACCCTAAACCCTAAAGCTAAACCCTAAAAGCCAAATCCTAATATATTTAGGGTTTAGGGGTTATAATTTAGGGTTTAGGGTTAAGAGATCGTAGTTAGGGTTCGACGAGCCGGTTCCAATGTCGCTGGAATGAGTCCAATCAAAGTTCGTTTGAGTCGGTTCCCCACTGTTCCCCACTTTTTTAGTGTTCCCCAATGAACCTCACACACACACACTATATATATATATATATATATATATATATATATATATATATATATATAAATTAAATGGTACTTTAAGCCAAACAGACATTTGTTCGTGCTTGACTTGTTTTACAAATCAAACCAAGTTAGTCGGCTTGTTTACAACCGAGCTGAAAATAAACGGCCATTTTCAGAGCATTTTCCAAGCGAGCTTGAGCGAGCTACAAGTGGTTTCTATAGACCTACTTGTAAAACTAGACGTTCACGCATAAACTAGATAAATAAGATCTTAGGTACGTTATAGTCTAGTCTGCTCTATTGACACTTTGTGACTATCTGGATTTTAAATGCACAAGTTTATTAATGAGATCCTGTAATTAAAAATATATTTACATTGATCATGTGTGTGATATTGTAATATTATTGCATCTTCAACATCTCCTTAACTTTTATACAATCATATAGATATAGTCCCAACTTTTTAATCAAATAAACTTAACATAACGACGTTTAAAAGTTTTAAAAGATTAGCATTATAACGTTAAGGCCTTGGGGTAAACTTTAACTCTATCCAACTCAAATTAAGTGTCAGATCACTTACTTTCTCCATTTCACTCTACACCATTCTAAGGTAATGATTTAATCTTGTTAACTCCATATAACCCTATTTTTTAGTGGTTTTTGCTTTAAAAGACAAAAGAAAATTAATTCAATCTCTTAACATCGCGTCAACATGTTATGAAAGTAACCCCATTAACCATGGGCGGAACTATAGTATTAGTAGTCATAGCACGGGCTACGGTTCAACCCCGTATTCGTAGTGTTATTTTTTATTAATATTTTTGGTTTTATACAAAGGATAACCTTAAAAAAATACGAGGATACCCTAACCAAAAATATGATACTTGATTTTAGTAAAATCCAATTTTTCTTATAAACCCAAACATTTTACAACACGAAAACTTGTAGAATAATTAAGCCCGAATGATAAAATAAGCCCAAATTAACAATAATAAAATTGAAAGGAGGCCCAAAATATAATTAATAAAGTTAGCCCAAGACCAAAAAGAAAAATCGGGGCTACCCCTAAATTAATGGGCTAGCTCCGCCACTGTCATTAACGCCTCTTAAGCTAAACACAATGACGGGGAGCCATGCAAAGCTAGTTAACATGCCATGTCAGTTTTAACACCTTAAATGTTAGGATACACCCTAAAACCTAATTACTTAATAGCTGAAATACAAGTTTTATAATAATAAATTATATTTTTTTTTTTGAAAGGCGAAGATCAAGAACACGCGTATGTCGGGAGATGTAGATTATGTTGTCTTAACCGGGCCCACTCTACAGAGCCCCCACGCCGACCAATCGACAAGAGAAAACCCCTCGATGAGAAACCCTATCACCCAGGTAAAACCCGGAGGGAAAACTCACCCAGCAAGACTCGTTTGGATTTGATCATGGAGGGGTGCCGTGTTTTAAATAACTAGAAATACCAATAATAGAATTCTATATAATGGGTATTGACTATTGATTATCGAAACGTTATGATATGCCATCCTGATCTTTTATTACTGTATACATATTTGGGAGCTGTTTGGCAACTTTTGAATGGTTAAGTGCTGAATCAGTAAAAAGTTTGAATCATTAAGTTTTGAACCAGTAAGAGGTCTGGACCATTAAGAACCAATATAATGCTTAACCCTTCAGAGGCAAATGTCTGACTAATTCAGATTAGAAGTCTTAACCATTCAGACTCTATATAATACTTAACCATTCAGAGACAAATATTTAAACCATTCAGACATCTATGCGCTCGAAACAAACAGTCTGAATCATTAAGTGCTGAACCAGTAAGAGGTCTAAACCATAAAATTCTAAAAAATCAAAAAAATTCTAAAAAATAATAAAATGTTCAAAAAATTCTAAAAAATCTAAAAAAAATCTAAAAAATAAATAAATAAATAAATAAAAAATCCTAAAAATTCAAAAAATTCAAAAAAAATCTAAAAACTAATAAAAAATCCAAAAAATTCTAAAAAAATTCTAAAAAATAATAAAAAGTTCAGAAATATATAAAAATCAAAAGAATTTCTAAAAAATCAAAAAAAATCTAAAAAATAATAAAAAAATCCAAAAAATTATAAAAATCGAAAAAATAAAAAAAAAATTTGATTTTTTTTTTGATTTTTTGATTATTTAGAATTTTTTTGGATTTTTTCTTATTTTTTTGATTTTTTTTATTTTTTATATTTGTTTTTGGTTTTTTAGAATTTTTTTTGGATTTTTTATTAATTTTTTGATTTTTTAGAATTTTTTGGATTTTTTATTTTTTATTTTTTGATTTTTTAAAATTTTTAGGATTTTTTAGAATTTTTTGGATTTTTTTATTTTTTGGATTTTTTAGATTTTTTTTGATTTTTTAGTATTTTTTTTATTTTTTAATACTTTTTTGCTTTTTTAGAATATTTTGGATTTTTTATTATTTTTTTTGATTTTTTATAATTTTTATATTTTTTAGAATATTTTGGATTTTTTATTATTTTTATTATTTTTTATAATTTTTATATTTTTTAGAATTTTTTGGATTTTTTATTTTTTTATTTTTTAGTATTTTTTAGTTTTTTAGAATTTTTTGAATTTTTTATTATTTTTTTGATTTTTTAGATTTTTTTTATTTTTTAAGTTTTTTTTTTGGTTTTTTAGAATTTTTTTGGGTTTTTTTAGATTTTTTATTATTTTTTTGATTATTTAGATTTTTTTGGATTTTTATTATTATTTTTTTATTTTTAGATTTTTTTGATTTTTCAGAATTATTTAGATTTTTTATTATTTTTTTGATTTTTTAGAGTTTTTTTTATTTTTTAGAATTTTTTGGATTTTTTTTTATTATTTTTTGGATTTTTTAGAATATCTTGGATTTTTTATTGTTTTTTTAGAATTTTTTGGATTTTTTATTTTTTTTTTAGAATTTTTTGGATTTTTTTATTTTTTGATTTTTTTTTTGAATTTTTTAGAATTATTTTGATTTTTTTATTATTTTTTGGTTTTTAGACCAAAATGAAAGAGGCAAGGGGTTATTTCCGTAACTTTGGAAACATTCCCGTGGTTTTTTAAACTTTCCTTTAAAATTTAGAAAGAATCTGAATTCCATTAAATAAGGGATTTTGTTGGAATTGAAATCCAATTCCTTTCAACTAATTTGTCCAACCAAACACACAAATGAATGAAATTCAAATTTCAATTCCCTTGAAATCCTATGGATTACTTTCAACCAAACAGGCCCTAAGGGTACATTCTTCCTTTTTAGTTCTCATTATAACTCGTTTGACATTGGGGAAATTGTCTTCAATTCATTCTAAATTTTCATTGTTCGGCTTATCTATTCATCGGTCCATATGCCTGGTGGATTTGTTGCCTCCGTGACACGTCACAATAGTATATGGAGATGTTTATTTAGCGGAGCTTCACATTTATAAATTTCTTCACCTTTTATGGTTGACCGGCATCTCGTTTAAAGAAAAATGAAAGTAAATGAAAGTATTGTTGTAACGTATCCAAACCTTATCGATCTGAAAGGGATGTATGTTACCCAAAACAAGTTTCCTACCCTCTTTTGGAATTCTTAGCAACAAGTATTCTTTATTTATCTATTTTCTTCTCTATATCTATGATACCAAGGTTACTACGTCTGCCCCCATAGTTATTTTATCATGCCTCTCAATCGTTCTCTGATCTTCGTATGACTTATCATGACCCCTTTTCTTATTTCTTAGCGATCTATACTAGTTTAGACTCCAGACACTTGCTTGTTCCTCTCGCGTGACTTGTATGTTTGTGATACCTATCAAGAGCACACATGTATATTAACTATCGTCTCTGATCCTCTTCTATATCGCATCCTTTATGGGATATACTACACGTTTACTAGTTGAGTTAAGTTCACGTACAAACAGCCTTATCGTACAAAACGTACGGAAGGTATGAAAAAACAAAAAAACACGGTGGCATTTTCGTAATTATTTGCTCGTAGGGTAATTATCAAAATTACTCTACAAATGATCTTGTAGGGTAATTTTGTAAAATGTTCTTGTATGGTAATTTTGAAACTTGCAGAGTAATTTTGATACACTTGTAGAGTAATTATGATACTCTACAAAATTATTCTATAAGATCAAAATTACCCTACAAGAACATTTTACAAAATTACTCTACAAGATCAAAATTACCCTAGAAGAACGTTTTACAAAATTACCATACAAGATCAAAATTACCATACAAGATCAAAATTACCCTACAAGATCATTTGTAGGGTAATTTTGATAATTACTCTATGAGTAAATAATTACGAAAATGCCACCGCGTTTTTTACCCTTTCACCATATTCGTATGTTTTGTATGATAAGGGTATTTGTATTTGATCTTTGATGTTTGTTACTTTGTTTGTTTGTATGCATGATCCTTAAGAAGCACGTTTTAATGCTTTAAATTCTTTGCTACATGCATGTTACTCTATATGAGGGTCTTGACATTGTACCATCTTCCATTAATCGTTTGGTTTCTTACACCAATACAAGCTGGTTGTCCAGCACACATCTCGGCCTACCTTAAGATATTGAGTCTTTCTCGATGATAAAAATTTTTTTGGTCTTCCAAATGTCAACATAGTTGATGTCGTTGTGCAATCAACAGTGGCGAAGCTTGACAATGAAGACAGGGGGGTCGAAAACATATATACCAAAAAAATTCTATAGAAACGGGGGGGTCGAAAACGTATATACCCAAAAATTTATATACGAAAACTACATATATAACACTACTGAGCGAAAAGTTCGGGGGTCGGGCGCCCCTCCCTGCCCCTCTTAAGTTGCGCCTCTGGCAATCAACATGACTTAACAATCTTTTATTCTCTATCTAAATCAACAGTTGTCTTTTATGATAGAGTAAATTGTCATTTTAGTCCTTGAGTTTTGTCCAAATTGCCATTTTAGTTCAAATAGTTTTTTTTTCTCCTCTGGGTCCCTGACTTTTCCTTTTTCTTACCATTTTAATCACATTGCCTAACTTAGTCTAAAAACCAGGTTATAATCAGGGGTATTTTTGGCATTAAATTATTATGAGGTTTATAAATTATGTTGTAAACTACCCCTGGTTATCACTACACAACAGTTATGCCAAAAATACCCCTGGTTATAACCAGATTTTTAGACTGAGTTAGGCAATGTGATCAAAATGGTAAGAAATGGAAAATTCAAGGACCCAGAGAAGAAAAAAAACTATTTGGACTAAAATGGCAAGTTAGACCAAATCTCAGGGACTAAAATGGTAATTTACTCTTTATGATAATGTTAGAACAGATTACTTGTTAAAATAACCTCCTAAAGGTAAGGGTACCAAATAAGTTAAGATTAGGAGTAAATTGCCATTTTAGTCCGTGATGTTTGTCTCAAATTGCCATTTTATTCTAAATAGTCTTTTTTTCTCCTCTGGGTCCCTGAGTTTTCTATTTTTTTTTTGCTATTTTGTTCACATTGCCTAACTCAGTTTAAAAACCTGGTTATAACCAAAGATATTTTTGACATTAACAGAAAAAAGTTTCTAAATTGCCATTTTCATCCAACACTATTTTTATATTTTTTTTCTTTTAATCATTTATACACAATTACACACACTCTCTCTCTTCCCTTCAACCCATCTCTCTCTCCACCTCTACAATCTCTACATCCCCCACCATCAATACAAGATGTAGAGGTGGAGAAAGAGAGATGGGTTGAAGGGAAGACAGAGAGAGTGTGTAATTGTGTATAAATGATTAAAAGAAAAAAAATTATAAGAGTAAATTACGATTTTTGGTCCTATGGTTATATCACTTTTACCCTTTTATTAACTCAAGAAGGAATCTTTTAACATCTGAGCTCGCAATCTCTTTTTTTCTAATCCTTTTGACCCTCAACGTCTTTTTTTCTAACCCTTTTGGCCCTAAAAGTAAATGGATGGGGTTAGTGTTAGGGGCCAAAATGGTTAAAAAAGACGTTAGGGTGTTAAAAGATTTATTTTTGAGCTAAAAGGGTAAAAGTGATATAACCACAGGGGCCAAAATCATAATTTACTCAAATTATAAAATGGTTTTTGATGCAAATGGCAATTTAGAAACCTTTTTCTGTTAATGTCAAAAATACTCTTGGTTATAACCAGGTTTTTAGACTGAGTTAGACAATATGATCAAAATAGCAAAAAAATAAAAAACTCAGAAACCCAGAGGAGAAAAAAAACTATTTATACTAAAATGACAATTTGGGACAAACCTTAGCTACTAAAATGACAATTTACTCATTTTACATTTACGTTTTAGTTTGCTAACAGTATAAAAATGAAATTACAAATAAAAAAATGTTTTTTTAAAATTATTGAGTTAAAAAAGTCTCACTCTATGTACGGAAATCTGATTAATTTTTTTTTTTTGAAAAGCAAATTTCATTCAATAAAACGCCACAAGACGGACCTCAAAGCAAGGACCCCAGGGAAAAACGATTACATCAAAGCCAAAGGATATTTACACCAAACAAGCCAATCTAAACCTTTTAATCTAGATCTATTTCGAATCCAAAAATACGACGTAACTTTAATACTTTCCACCACTTCAATAGCTCTCCAACGTTTACCTTTGAAGATTCTTTCATTTCGTTCAATCCACAACGTCCACATGGTAGTGAAGATAATACCTCTTAGAATGTATTTCGTCTGCTTCGTCTTAGCTTGAACATTTACCGTCTTCAGGAGATCCACCACATCAAAAACAAAGATTGGAGACAATTTGCACCAAAATTCGATTCTCGACCAAACCTCCGCTGCAAATAAACAACCTGTGAACATATGGAGTGTCGTCTCCTGATCTAAATTACAAAAAATACAAGAATCATTCGACAACACTACCCATTGTTGATGCATTTATAGTGTCTGTAACTAGTCTTGTACTTAATGATGTATTTTCTACGGTCTTTAACGTTTATCGAGTATGTATTTGATGTCTACCAAGTCGGATATCCTCCTATCTGCTTGTGTACGACTTGTTTGTCTCCATTTCATATGTAATGTTTAATGAACAATGCATGTTGCATGACAAGGGTATAATGGTCATTATGTTGTTTATATGTTCTATCTGTTTGCTGTCTGACAACAGCAAACAGAACAGCTGATGCAGCCCTCGACGAAACAGGTCTGTTTCGTCGAACACATCATGACGAAACAGACCAACATTCATTAAGTCTGTTTCGCCGACAGTCATGACGAATCACACTTGATTCGTCGTGTAATGGGCTGCTTCAAGCCCAATGTGTGGCCCATATGCTGTTTCGCCGTATCACCTTGTGTTTCGCCGAGACTTGGGCCCAGGGACTATATAAACAAGTCTGGTTTCACTTAGAAACTAGATGAGAGCATACACATAAAGAAACTCTGTCAAAATTCTGTTAAACTGTGTTTGTATCAGTTTGTAATCGGTTTCTCATCCCGTTTAATCAATCGAGTGTGTATCATTGATTATACTGTGTCGTTATTGTTTTACATGTTTGATTTGGCATAGTTACGTGGATTCCGCACGCGTAACCGTGTTTGCTATAAACAAGTGTTTAGGTTTTCCTATCGATCCTCGGATTTTGGGACCTACACCCCTCTTCGAATCAGTTATACCCTCGATGGAAGACGATTCAGAAGTGCTCTACAAACCATTAATTTACATTTCAAGGGGACCCATCCTTTCCACTTCATCTGCGTTTGTTGGTTCGATTGCGTATCTTTACAAATCAATTGTTTAGCTTTGCTCACTGAAAAAACCCATGTGCATCGCCCTTCCACAACCACTTATCGATTCCCCCATTCCATGAGTACTCGCCTATGTCCGAAAGGAGCTGAAACAGCTCAGTAACTTCTTCGAATGATGCTGGAGCCGAGCGCCATTGCCATGATAGAGTTTTGATGCCATTCACCACTTTTAATCTGGATGCGACAGTAGCCCATTCTGTGTTTCAAGTCTGAATAGATGAGGATAAGTAAGTCGAAGCGGTTCGTCTCGAAGCCACGAGCCAGCCCAAAAATTGATTGTCGACCCATCCCCCAAAATACCAATGAAATAACTATTATGAGTGTTACCATTCCAAAGCTTTTTTTCTCGTAACTTGACAATTTGTTTCCAACATCCGCTTGCCGAAGAAGTGCATGGTAACATAGACCATGCCCTACTCGACCCATGGCAACCCATAACAACTTTCTTCCAAAGAATACTACCTTTTTTTTAAAACACCAAGCCCATTTGAGAAGGAGTGCTTCATTAACATGTTGCAATTTATTCACCCCTAATCCACCCTCCTTCTTTGGAGTAGTTATGACATCCCACGCCACCCAATTTGTCTTTCTTTCATCACTAGGACCCGCCCATAAAAACCGTCTCATAATTGCCTCAATGCTATCGATAGGGGTGAGCAAAAGGAAAAACCCGACCCTACCCGACTATTACCCGACCCTACCCGACTATTACCCGACCCGACCCGAGAACTGATCAAACATAAAATACAGAACCGATTCACTACCCTAAATATAGGGTCGGTTCCGGTCCATAGGTCCAAGTCGGGTTTCACCATGAAAAGAACCGAGAACCGACCCGACCCGACCCTATTTTATATGAAAAATTGGAACCGATCTAAATACCTGGGTACTTAGGTTCGGGTCGGGTTGGGTATATTTCGGTTTGGTTCTCAATTATTTTCGGTCCGGACCTAAACTTGCTCACCCCTAGCTATCGATGACCGCCCTTGGAGCTTTATAGAGAGAAAAATAATAAATAGGTAAATTTTCAATAACCGATTTAATTAGAATTAATCGACCCCGTAGATAAGGTCTTTCTTAAATTTTCTTAAAAGTTATTTCCACTTGTATATATTCATGAAATTTGAAATTTTAAAATGTTACTTAAATAAATTCATGTATCTGTTTAGAAACATAATATAAATTCTTAGTGAGATGCAAATAAAGAGTTTTTTTGAACAAAGATTTCTTTTAGTCTAATCTTAACTATTCAAATTTTACGGACCGTGTACACCAAAATGATTATAACCAAATAGAAAGACCTATCATGTATAAAATGTACTATAAATAAAATTTTGAACACGACTTTTACTAAAAAGTTGTTTCTTGTATAAAATTTCAAAATACTACAATGTTAAATTGTTAATGAAAAGACGTATTGGGTGAGGATTAAATAAAAAGTTTATTTTGGCTAGGAAGTATAGGAAACAATAAGATTATGACATGTGGCAAAATTTAAAATAAAGAGAAAGGGTATTTTAGTCAATCCCATCCTTTCATCTTCCTTTTCAAAACCCAGTAACTTCAATGTAACACCCTTGCTATTATTTTAGGGTTTTCATATTATTTACGTAAGTAAACATGTAATTATAATTACATATACATCGAAAAATACGGTTAAATTAAAACATTTTCAGATTTAAAACAATACAATACAATATGTACAAAATCGTCGTTTTTAAATAACGACGAAACCATGTGCGGAAGCTTGTATCTTGATCGTGTTCGGTTCTTCAATGAGCTTGATCTTCATCCGGGGCATCTTGGCATTCACCTATGATCAAAACCAACATAAAAGTTAGTTTTGATAACTTAAATATAAGTCTAAACAAGTTCTAAGCAACGAATAATCAAACAAAATAATTATTTCCAACTTTGATGTCTCCCGCGTGTCGCGGGAGACCCATCTCAATGTGTCGCGTGTCGCGCCCCAAGCTGAGTCCTTCGTCGCGTGTCGCGGGGGAACCCAATTTCCAACGAGTTCATTACTGTAACCTGCATTTTCTGCCCAGCTATAATTTTCAACAAAAATCAAACTTAAGATTGTCTTAACTTTTTATCTACAAGTCCGTTTTACGCGATTCCTTGTCCTACGCGTTCGTAATTTAATTCTCCATCTTATGGAGTTAAAATTCAACATACAAACTAATAAAATTCCAAATTTTTAAGCAATCGGCTTATTAATCAAAATCAACATTTTGACCCGTTGTATTTAAAACCACCAACTTGATTCTTAAACAACCAAAATACATACGCTAGTGTATTTTAACCTAAAATCTTTATCTCGGGTTCGTAATAATAATAATTTTTTTTAAATTGCGCGACTAGTTCGTAGGCTATGTGCATAAACTGTTTTTGACCCGTTTAGGGAATTTAAGCAATTTAGTCTAAAACTTTCCCTTTTCTAATGTTTTTGACCAACATTGTCCTTTTAACTACAAATCTATATATACGCGTACATGGCTCGAGTCAATACATAGACCCGTTTTATACCTTGCTTTAACTAACTGATATTCTATAGCATCGCAATCTAACAAATTGCTAATTGTTCCTGTTAACATATGACTTGACAACAATCATTAGCCGATATTGTCAAATGGTGTTTTCACCACCATTTGACCCGTTTGGACTGTATGACCAACATTTGCATAGGTTAATAAAACATGGTTTTCAATTTCTCACTTTCACATCCGACCCATTTCGGATTTTAACTCAAGATCCTTTTTAAACTAAATTTACATTAGTCGACGCTTGACTATATTTCCATTTTTTACCCTCTTTCTCATAAACCATGGTTTCTATCATTTATATTTGTTCCGACCCGTATCATTACGCGTCAGAACCCGTATTTCGAATATTAATCTTCTCGTATTCATAACTTATAGAATTTATACGTATTCTACCAAGAAGTGTAAGTTTCACTTACCTTGCATCCGGTTATGTCCTTTTTCCGCGTACTCGATCCGTTTGACCCACTTCTTTTCCCAAGTCTTCATCTAGCTTGTCTAGAGTGAAACTATCATCATCACAATTCGTAAGACGGTTAGATTAGTCATAATCGTTTACGACTATTCCATCCTACGGGTTTTATGTCGAATTTATCATTCGACCATATCAAAATTATCATTCGATCTAATCATTGGTCGGTTTGACTTTTTAAAAGTCAATTGACTTATCAACATATTCAAATGCACATTTGGTTCATTGAACTCACTTAGGCATATCTCATCCGAACTCTTAATGAAATCAAATTTTACACACAACCAATTAGACTGCGATTTCATTTAGGCATTTCATATCACTGAAAATGGGTTGTTTTTGGTGATTTGTTTAACCTGTTTACAAGCCTTCAAAAATTATGATTTTTTTGTGTGGCGTACCTCTCGGAGGGTTAGACCTTGTGTTAAAATTTCAAGATCTAACTCTTTACCAAAAATTCGTAAAAATTCATTTACTAAGCTGCAATCAGATTCGTCACTTCTGACTGCAACTTACGGAAAAATTCATTTAAAATTCTTCGTTTATCCGATCGACGAAATTCCAATTGGCGATTCTTTTAATCACTTAAAACTATCTACAGTAAGAATTTGAGATCATAACTCAATTCCTAAATTGAGTTATGACATTTGTAATGGGCTGCAAATTCTGCCAGAAAACACAGCTTGAACCTTTAATACGGAAAAATTCATAAAACGCTCAATTTTTGTCGAAAAAATGCGATTCCAGTGGGGTTTTAAAGATATTTCCTGGAATTACGTTTTAGACTCAAGAAACACATGTTTTTGTCACGTTTTGTTCAGGTTACAGCCAATACAAGTCGACTGTAAATTCTGATCAGGAGCTGTTTGAATTCAGCTTTCAATTTAAGCATGTTCTTGACATCATAACACTATTTTTTTGCAATCAAAACCCTAAAAACATCTCATACACGAATTTAGTCAAAACCCACTTATCACCTTCAATGGTGATCATGAAATTCTCAAGCATTGAGCACAATTTCAACAATCTAATAACTAGGGTTTGTTCCTAGACATTATTTCACTCTAATTTCATCCAAACAACAATCATTCAAGCTTAAATTTCGAACTTCATAAATTCATCAAGAATCCCAACTTCATGAATATCAAAAATTTGACACACCTTACGATCCTTGCGACCAGGTGATAGTTTCTATGTATTCATGCATCGGTTTTGGCCTTGAATCAAGCTTCAATTTGATGATTTTGTAGAGTTTAGGGTTTGAGCCCTTTTCTCCTGCTCTGGTCGATCGACCCACACACACACCAAGTGTGTGTTTTGTTTTTTTAATAAAACTAGTTTGCCCTCTTGGCAATAATGGTCCCTTATGTTTAAAAAAGTATATATACTTTTTTCCAGTACTATAGATATAAAAAAACGTGTCTTATCGTCTGTTGCTACAGATTGGGGGAGCTGTTGTTTATAATCTTTTATCTCAATGTGGGGTATGGCTTAAAAAAATCCTATTGGTTATCGTAGATAATCGCGCCTGTAACCAGCTGATGTTTCATGAATGCAATGATTGAGACCTCTCATAGTTGGTTTGCTTGAGATATGATATAGGGATTATAAATATTGGGTATATTAAGTTATGAATAAGAAGCTTAAGTATATGAATAAGGGGTATATTAAGTTATGAAGCATATGAATAAGAAGCTTAAGTATATGAATAAGGGGTATATTAAGTTATGAAGCATATGAATAAGAAGCTTAAGTATATGAATAAGAAGCTTAAGTATATAAATAAGGGGTATATTAAGTTATGAAGCATATGAATAAGAAGCTTAAGTATATGAATAAGGGGTATATTAAGTTATGAAGTATATTTTGATCAATTTAAGCTATAATTCACTATTTATAACTTAATCACATATTACTAACTAGGTTAATTATTCCTAGTTAATTTAATGGGTTCGGGAAGTCAGAACCCGTTTTATTTTAAGTCTCGTTAACTCGGGCCTTCTATATACTTTGTTTTCTCAAAGTATTTATCCTCCTTTTATTTATTATTAAGCTTATTTATTTAAATCCTAATAATTTCCGGTTTAATCTTTTCTGCTAACGGTATTATACCCGCTGTTTAGTATTAACGGGGTCTAACTACTAAACCCGTTTTCGGGGTGTTACATTCAAAACCCACCATCTTCAACCATTTCTTCACTTTCTATCTCAATAATCACTACATTATAGTGCGATTTTCGTCACCAATCAATGATTCAAACACCCGAGCAACGTGTTTTTCAGCTTTTTTGAAGAAAACCCAGTTTAATTTCATACAAAATCTCGTTTTTTTTTCCAGTGATTTTGAAGATAATCACTCGATCTGTTCGATTCGAGCGCTGATAAGTGTTTCAATCATTCAAAATTCGTCAATTGTTGAAGAAATCACTTTGATCCATGTAAGAAATTCTTTAATTTCATTTTTACGATCTGGGTTTTTGATTTAGCCATTGCGTTTTATGATCTTGGCGGGGGTCTAGGGCAGCATCCCTGGTAGCGGGGTCCCAGGGGCCCGATACCAGGGGCGGCAGCCCCTGGCGGGGTCCAAGAGGCAGAGCCCCTGGCTGGGGAAATTTTTTTTTGCGATTAAATTGCTTTAATAAAAATGCATCAGAAAATTTAATTTTCTGTAAATTGCCTCTGGAAAACTGCATTCGTAAACTGCATTGGTTCAGACAATTCACAGCTCAGACAATTCACAGCACAGACAATTCACAGCACAGACAATTCATAGCACAGACAAAACTATTGTCATGATTCAATGCGTTTTAGAGAGAACACTTTCTTTGGTGTTTTTAGGCAATTGCGTTTTAGAACTAAAACATTTTTATGTGTTTTCTGGCCATTGCGTTTTAGAAAAACACATTCTTGAAGTGTTTTTAGTCATTGTGTTTTAGGTAAAACACATTTTTAGGTGTTTTCAGTCCATTGCGTTTTACAGAGAACACTTTCTTTTGTTTTTTTAGGCAATTGCGTTTTAGAATGAGACATTTTTAAGTGTTTTCTGGCCATTGCGTTTTACAAATAAGACACTTCTTTGTGTTTTTGGTGCATTGCGTTTTAGGTAAAACACTTTTTTATGTGTTTTCAGTCTATTGCGTTTTAGAAAACAGACATTTTAAGTGTTTTCTGGCCATTGCGTTTTAGAAATAAGACATTTGTTTGTGTTTTTGGTGCATTGTGTTTTAGGTAAAACACATTTTTGTGTTTTTAGTCCATTGCGTTTTAGAAAGTACATTTTATTTTGAGTTTTTAGGCTATTGTGTTTTAGAAATAAGACATTTCTTTGTGTTTTTGGTGCATTGCGTTTTAGAAAAATGTCATTTTTTAGATTTTTTTTCCATTGCGTTTTACGCAACTGGGTTTTAGAAAAAAAATTTCGAAAATATAGCAATACTATACTCGTTTTAAAGATAAAAAAACGCTCGTTTTTTTGTGAAATTTTTATAAAAAAATAATGTCGTATGAAAGAGTTATTAACGTTTAAAAAATGGGGGGGGGGGGGAATTGGTGGAGAGAGAAAATATTGCCTTGAATTGACTAGAATACCCCTAAACAAACTCACGCGCATCTTTTCTTCCATTCAATTTCCCTAATTTAATCTTAGCCTTTGATTAACTAAATGGATGGTCAAGATCACTTTCTAACCTTCTTAGCCAAATAAACTTCCTATCATATATCCAACCAAGACGTATTTCCTCCATTGTTAGAAAGCGCATAAGTGTGATAGAGGTGACCACTTATGATCTTAGTAATTCCACAAGCAATTGCAAGAAAAAGCAAATGACAATTTTCTTATCCTACGTAGTAGTGCAAATCTTTACCCTTTTAGAGTGATATGTATTTGCTATAAATGTTATAAGATATATATGTATTGGGGAAGGTTCATTGTGGAATACTAAAAAAGTGGAGAATCGGGAAAAAAATTTAAAAATTCAACTTAACATGTTAAAAATCAACTTTTTCTAAAAAAATTTCGACGCTTTTCCTTATAAATACATGTAAAAGCGTTTTTAATAAAAAAAAATAAAAACTAAAAATATAAAAAAATGTTTAAAAAACAGTTAAAAATACATCTTATAAAATTAACTTAATATGTTAAAAATCAATTTTTAAAATTTTTTTCAACGCTTTTCCTTATAAAAATGGGTAGAAACTATTCAATAAAAAAATCATTTCTGTAAAAAAATTTAAGCATTTTTTTAATTGTTTTTTTATATTTTTAGTTTTTGATTTTTTTTATTAAAAATGCTTCTACAAGGATTTATAAGGAAAAGCACCGAAATTCTTTTTTTTTTTAAATTGATTTTTAACATGTTAAGTTATATTTTTAAGTGTGTTCCCCGATTTCCCACTTTTTTAGTGTTCTCAATGAACCTATCATTATATAATTTGATTATAAAATTTGGGGTAGAATCAAATAAAAAGTTTATTTTGCTTAAGTAGGATGAGAAGAAATTTTAACCTTTAATTTTTCAAATCAATGGTTAAGATGGTTAATATGAAATTGTGAAAAAAAGAGAAGGGTAACGGTATCTTTGTAAAATCTTATTTATTAATTTTCTTTCTCCACATGTAAGAAACATGCATATTTCATCTACATTTTTTAAACGTTCATAACTTCTGTCTACGACATTAATTTTTCATAAAAATTTCACCATAAAATCGAGCGTGTTTTTATTTTTAATTTGAGTATCATATTGCTATATAAAATATGACAACTAAAAAAATAAAAAAATGTGTTGTATTTCTATATTGTACATTTTTTGCTGAATTTTTTGTACTACATTTTTGTGCTGATTTTTTTTGTCTTAATTTTTTTTTCTGAATTCTTGTGTTGGATTTTTATATTTTTTGTACTTGATTTTTTTGTGCTATATTTTTTTTGGTGTTGGGTTTTTTTTGTTATATTTTTTAGAAACAAAAGGAGTGCCACATGTCATCTTCACACTCTACTTATATGGACCAAAATGTTTTACGTTTTAGTACCAAAATGTCTTTCCTTTCTACTTATAAGGAGTGCCACATGTCATCATCACAATCTTTCATAATCTACTTAAGTAAACCCAATTTTTAGTGGACCATTTCCCTAAAAAAATTATACAAAAAAGCACCTTATAGTTTTAGATAGTTCACTCAAATAATACGACCAAAATTACCTGAAACTATTTATATTTAAGAGAAAATAAAGGTTGTTGTCCCATAAAATATTGGTTTCGGTTCATAAACTTTGTTTCTTCTTCTATGAACAAATGTAGTTTCCGCTTTAATCATGTAGAATGAAGAGGGTATGATCTTAAATCCTTCGCAAGGCATTAAAAGACATGCGCGCAGAAGACCATACACAGATTTAACAACACAACACTCAGTTATCAAAAGAGCTAATGCGCAAACCCTGTTTGCGCACGCAACACAGTGACAACTAGTGAAAGGACGAATACTACATGTGGCAGGAGCTGCAGCCAATCAGCATACGCCGGGCCCTGCCCAGACAACACCCATGATGATCAATTGTGCAGAAGACAAGAAGTACAAAAGGACAGTGACGTGTAATCAAGTTGCACCGTTCACTGCTCCATGATCTCCAGTCACAGTTTGTGACATACTCGACAACAAGGACATCCGTTAGGCCATGTAGCTCCAATCACCGTGCGCCAACATCCCATTCCTCTACAAACACTAATGGTTGTGTCAGAGGAGACAAACATGATATTCCTTGATGATGACGTCTGGCTCAAGGCCCATCAGCCCATCTCCTTCTCCACACTCTTCGACTATAAATATCAGTCTTCAACCATAGGTTTAAGGATCGGCTCTCTAACACATATTCGTTTATTGTTCTTAAATGATACTTATTCTCAAACCAGAAGGTGGTTACAAGGAGAACCCTCTACTTCTCCTCCTTGTAAAGAGTCTCACGGTGTATTGTTTTGCAAATTGCACCCCTAGCCATTGATCGAGGAAAGATTAAGGATTAACCTTCTTGACAAAACCATTCCCTCAAGGATAAACTCGACGGTTTAGACTTGGTGTTTCTTCATAGACTAACATTGTTTGTTTTTATTATTAAATAAAATCACGTGCATTGCATGTGAGGAAAGTTTTAGTCTTTTCTTCTTTCTTGTGTTAAAAACAAAATGATGGTTTAGTTTCTCGATCATTTTTGTAACATTTGGCATGTCGTATCATCCATTTTGTCTGCTTTACTCACTAAGAAACTTACAGATTCGTTATCGGTTGCCTAAGTAAAGACTTCCCAAGGGGTGAACCGTCAAGCCTCGTTTTCACTTAGCACACTTACTTTAATTAGAAAAATAGTTCATGGTCATTATTAAAATAAAGTAAATGGCTGGTTCAATTTACATAATCGACTCCAAGTTTTAAAATATAGTATATAAACTATAATCCATAAACTGAATTATATTATATAAACCTTAAAAGTGACAGAACTAATTGATTTAGCTCTCACACTTAAACGGTTTAGTCAGTTATAAGGGGTGTGTAAATTGAGGTTTCGTTCAGTTTTTCCCATTCACAATAATCAATTAGGATTTCCTTAACCATAACGATAATCATAACCGTAATCGAACTTTTGTTAATGGTTAATTGATTATAAGGGAAAAGATCAAATAGGAAGTTTATTTTGGCTAGGAAGGATAGGAAGCAATATGATTATGACATGTGACAACATTTAAAATAAAGAGCAAGGGTATTTTAGTCAATCGTATCCTTTCTTCTTCCTTCTTCTCCCCAGTAACTTCAAAACCCACAATTTTCAAAACCCACCATCTTCAACCTTTTCTTCACTTTCTATCTCAATAATCACTACATTATAGTGCGATTTTCGTCAACAATCAATGATTCAAACACCCGATCAACGTGTTCTACAACTTTTTTGAAGAAAACCCAGTTTAATTTCATACAAAATCTCGTTTTTTCCTCATGATTTTGAAGATAATCACTCGATCCGTTCGATTCGATCGCTGATAAGTGTTTCTATCATTCAAATTTCGTCAATCGTTGAAGAAATCGGCTTCGATCCATGTAAGAAATTCTTTAATTTCAGTTTTATGATCTGGGTTTTTGATTCAGTCGTTGCGTTTTACGATCTTGGCGGGGGTCCGGGGGCAGCGCCCCTGGTAGCAGCGTCCAAGGGGCAGAGCGGAATTTTTTTTCCCGATTAAAGTGCTTTAATAAAAATGCATTAGAAAATTTAATTTTCTGTAAATTGCCTCCGGAAAACTGCATTCGTAGACAGTTTTTTATCTCCTGCTTTCTGGTTCAGACAATTCACATACAAAACTGAATTCGTAGACAGTGTTTCTGGTTCTGTGAACAACAGGTTCTGGTCATTGCGTTTTAGACAAATTCTGGTTCTGTGAACAACAGTTTCTGGTCATTGCGTTTTAGACTGTTTCTGGTCATTGCGTTTTAGAAATAAAACATTTTTGAAGTGTTTTTACTCATTGCGTTGTAGGTAAACACATTTTTATGTGTATTCACTTCATTGCGTTTTAGAGAGAACAGTTTCTTTTGTGTTTTTAGGCCACTGCGTTTTAGAAATAAAACATTTTTATGTGTTTTCTAGGCATTGCGTTTTAGAAATAAGACATTGTTAAGTGTTTTCTGGCCATTGCGTTTTAGAAATAAGACATTTTTAAGTGTATTCTGGCCATTGCGTTTTAGAAATAAGACATTTTTAAGTGTTTTCTGGCCATTGCGTTTTAGAAATAAGACATTTTTAAGTGTTTTGGGTGCATTGCGTTTTAGGTAAAACACATTCAGTCCATTGCGTTTTAGAAAGTACACTTTCTTTTGTGTTTTTAGGCTATTGCGTTTTAGAAATAAGACATTTCTTTGTGTTTTTGGTGCGTTGCGTTTTAGAAAAAAGTCATTTTTTTACGTTTTTTTTTCATTGCGTTTTAGGCAACTGGGTTTTCTCCATTGCGTTTTACGCAACTGGGTTTTCAAATTTTTTTTCGAAAATATAGCAATAGTATACTCGTTTTAAAGATAAAAAAACGCTCGTTTTTTTGGTGCAATTTTTATAAAAAAAATAATGTCGTATGAAAGAGTTATTAACGTTTAAAAAATGGGGGGGGGGGGATTGGAGGAGAGAGAAACTATTGGCTTGGATTGACTAGAATGCCCCTAAACAAACTCACGCGCCTCTTTTCTTCCCTTCAATTTCCATCATTTAATTTTAGCCCTTGATTAACTAAATGGATGGTCAAGATCACTTCCTAGCCTTCCTAGCCAAATAAACTTCCTATTGTATCTTCACCCTATAATCATAAACCTTGGTTATTGTTAAGTTCAATTAATTAACCAAGTCATTTTTGCACTAAAATTTGAACTAAATGAACATGTAAAAAGAACCGGTGACACTGACATCAAACAGGATTTGCATGTTATGATTAAAACACATTCCGAAGATCCCAACACGTTTAGTGGGAATCATTTTGATGACGCGTCAGCAATGATCCATCCACTGACACATTGAAGATCAAATTAATAGTAGCTCGTTTCATGGAATCCGTTCTAGCGCAACGCGTTTCACGGAACACTTTAACACTGAAACAAACTTTTCACGCTATAGGCTACTTGATCCAAACGTATTCGCAATTCTCAAGGTTTTTCGTTACAACACGGACACATAGACCCAATCCACATCATATATACATATATATCTTGACCTATGCATGTCTTAATATTTTTCGGTTCAGTTCGATTAACATATGGTTATAGGACACCCTTAATCATAATCGAATAATCGTTTAAGCAAATAATCTTAACCATAATCGTCGGGTAATCTCCACTATCGGTTAATTCGGTTTGATGGCAATCTGGTTATTGTTTAATTTTAGTTAAGCTAGTGGACTAAAATAGCAACTGTGAAACATTTTTGGACCCACAGGCAAAAAATAAATCTTTGGACTAAACTGACAAAATAACCCAAATCACAGGGACTAAAATGACATTTAACTCTTCGGACGGATATGTTTTTTTCATTGCTATCTGTACTAGGTTGTTTTCTTTAATATATACATATTCATGTGATAGCACGAGAGAGTACAAATGAATATGTTTTATATATAATACTAGGTTAGAACCCCGTGTATTACACGGGTTGCATAAATTTAATTTGGGTTATTGGATTTTAATAATCCTAAGTTTCAACTATTGGCCGATAATAATCGCAACTTTAAAAATTCCCTCAAATAATCCCAACTTGTAAAAGTTTGGCCGTCATTGATCCTTTTCAAACATATAAGAATTTTTTTAAAATTATTATTATTATTATTATTATTATTATTATTATTTAATATGATTATAATAAAAATAAACGTTTATCCTTATTTAAATATTTATTCTTATCTAATATTTTGTTTAAAATTATTAGTATTTAATATGAGAGATAAATAGAAAAAAAAGTGAGAAAGCACCAGAAAGTGACACATGCCCAAAAATGATTTTCGTTTATTAATATAGGAAGATTGATAAGAACACATACCACCATTTAACCTAAATGTAAAACTTGTTCGATGCATGTTAGGTCAATTATTGTTTTTTTTTCCACAACACGATGACGGTAATTAACACGAGGTCGGTAATGTTTGCTTCGAATGAGTTTGACACATTTGGTCCAACGGTAGCCTCATGCCTTTCCTTACATGAGGTCGTGGATTGGAGTATCGTATGGAGCAATTTGCTCTGAGTTGAGCAGGGGTTTCCTCAATTGTGAGTTTCCTTTTAGACGGGTATGTAAGTCAGGTCATCACGTTATGTTCTTCGGATGGAAGGGTGATCTTGGACGTCCAGGATCTTTGCTGCTAAAAAATGAAACCTCAATCTATATATATGTGTGTGATCCGGAAGAAAAAACTATCTTTTAACTAATAAATTCATGAAAACCCTATTGATGTTTGTATTATTGTAACTATTTATATTATACATGTTGACTTACAATGAAACAACCTATTGACGTTTTTATTATTGAAACTATTTATATTGTACAGACAGTGATGGTGGGTAGTGGACGTGGATAGTGGGTGATGGGTGGTGGACGTGGACAATGGGTGATAGTGATGGACGGTGTAATGTTTAACCCTTTACATGACCAAGTTAATCATGAATTACAAGAGATGTTATTGATATCACCAAAGATGAAAGTATGTAAAACATCTTGTCGTTCTTCAATATTTTATTAATTTCACCAACTATATTTAAAAGTAAAACAAAACAAAATTTCATAGTGGCATCCAACCCTTTTGGTCACTCCATAGTCCATCCATGATGTATTATTCTTATCTTGTCATTATTGATGATACGTGTTACACGCATTCATAATGATAATGATACATGTAAAGAGGGGCGGATGCACCCCAGTATAAGGTGGGCGGACGTACACCTAGAAAAGAAAAATTAAGGCTATTTTCCGTCGAAAATCCCGTCTGCACCCATTGAAATTTTTCGTCCGCACCCTTTCGATTTTTTCGTCTGCACCACTTGGAATTTTTCGTCCGCATACCTTAGGTAAAAAATGTTATCGATTTATATTTTAATTTTTTTAGTAAACTCTGATGTTTTTTTTTAAACTACCTAAATTATATAAACTTATACTACCCAACTTAACCCAAATACCCAATACCTTAACCCACTATTTCATTAAACATAACTAGCCCACTAATTCTTAACTCATTAACCAAACCCAACCTAAGTTCAAACTACAATAATTAAAATAAGCCCAATAGTCACTTAAAATTCCCCCTCCCCTCCCTTTCTTGCGTCGTTTCCTGTCAACGATTAGCGAACACAGCAGCAGCCACAACAGTACGTCATCAGCAACCGCGAACCACCGCCGTCCGACACCAAACCAGCCGGAATCCGATAAAGGGTAAGTTTTTATGTTTTTTTGATGATTTTAATTGATATTATAGGAGAAAAAGAGTAATAAAATTCTTAAATACCTTTGAAATTTCGTGTGTTTTGACGTTGTTTATGGTTGTTTAGATGCTTTTTAGGGTGATTATGTTGTTTAGATGATTTTTAGAGTGATTACACACGATTTCTAGGGCTTAAATAGTTGAAAATTAAAATTGAAACATTATGTTATGGAGCGATGAACTTATGAATCAATTTGTTTTAGGTAATGTTTTGGATATATTTCAAAAAAATGAAAACCTGTAGGGCGACGTTTTAATTATGTTTGTAACAAGGTTTGACGTGTTTTTTATGTTCTTTTGTTTTACATGACCCAACCCGAACCGACCCAATACGAGACAATTTTTTTACTTATATACCTAGGGGCCTAAAATTTTCTGTATCCCCATAAAAAAATTACTATGTCCGCCTCTACATGTAAAGGATAAAACTTGAAATTAATTTAGTTATTTTGTCATTCTAAGGTTTTATTCAACTACCATTGAATAGTGATTCACTCTGTATGAAGTCCAACCACGAAAAAAAAAAAGAAAAGAGTATCATAGAACACATTTGTGTATCTTTCGTTAGCAAGACTACTAAACAAGTTCGAGTTATACAGTCAATTCATATCACAAACGTATAGAAATCAAACGTTAAACGTTTAACAACGTACAACCTACAAATTACACATCAAACGATATAATATTTTCAAAATGCTTTCGAGTCTTGCCTAAGAAAGCAAAATTGAATCTAAGCATGCACTTAAGAAAGTTGTATACGTCAATATTATTCTTGTACATTTAAAACGAATCGAGACATAAAAAATATAATGAACTTTGATACTTAAAAAGTCTCGTTTAGTTTACATCGAGAATAAAACTGTTATAGCCAAGAGAATAATAAGAAAGTTTACACCTGTGTCAAGGTCAGGATTATTTATGAACACCAAAAAAAAATTAATAATTTTGAATATATATAGATAATATTTGTTAATAAGATTCAAATAAAAATATATTATTTTAATCCATAAATTTTATCATTTACTATTTTGTTTTTCATTTATGTTTATCATGTCTTTGCTTTATAAAAAGGGATTAATAGCATAAATAACTTATGGCTTTACTACGTTTTAGACTTTTAATGTAAAAATATAAATGAAAATACAAGTAATAATAAATACATAAATAACAACCTATAACCAAATAGTTTATGTTAATACTCTAACAATCAATTATATATAATCTTTTATAATAAACGTTTGAGTTCATTTCAGAACTTTAAATAATTGCAAAACTTTCAAAACTCTTAGGAAATAGTCAGTTTATTTATATATTTCGTCTCTTTCTCATGTTAAATATTTGACGTCACATTTCAACTTCTAATAAACTATAGATTTTAAGAACTATATATGACATGTTATTTAAAATAAAAAGAAAAATATTCAACCTATGTAATACACATATTCCTAATCTCTAGTAAATAAATAAAAGAGTTCTCAAGGTTATTAAATTGAACCCAACTCATGTGTGACAATGAATTTGACAAAACGGAGTAGAGTGCAATTACATCGAAAGTACAAGGGAGTAAACTGACATTCTGCAAATCTATTGTTTTCAAATTTTTATCGTCCCCAAAACATTGACAAGGAATAAAAACACACCTAACACGTACCCAGTTAAGAAATTGACACGTAATAGAAATTCAAACATGTAATAATTCAAAACGGAAAATGTTAAGAAATTGAAAATTTGCTTATTCAAGAAAAAAATGTTATATTCTCCATTGAAATTTTGCTTGTTCAAGACAAAAAATGTTATATTCTCCATCTTTCGAATATGGAAAGCTTTCATTTTCGATTATTAAGACATATACCATAATTTAAGCCGTTCAAAAAAAAAAAAAAGGACGTACACGATAATCTTTTTACCAATAACCCGTCAATTTATACTTATACATATACAACGGCTAAGACTATACGCCGTGAGAGGGCATGAATTGCCACGTGGCAGCTACGTCTGCACGCGTCAGAAGGGTGACATGGTGCCAAAAAGTGCGGGGTGAGATGGGATGTGGAAGGGTGGTGTTTTGTGACACATATTATACATTTTTTATATTAAAAAAGAAAATTAAATATAAAACCCACCACCCAATCAAAACAACACACCTCATCACCATCATCTCCACAACGCCGGTCGAATCTTTGCCACCCCCTTCCCATGCCATCAACAACGCCAGACTATGAGTGATGTAGCGGGGTGGTTGAGGCCCCCACGCGTCTTCTAGGCCACCACACCGCATGTTCTAAGGTTATGTGTAGTGGTAACACCACATAACCTCTTTTATGGGGGGTTATGTGACAAATGACAGAAAAGTAAAATATGGAGGTTATAAGGGGGTTATATAACATGTGTATGTAGTGGGAGATTATGTAGATATGGAGTTATATATGTATGTATATATATTTGTGTGAAAAAGGCAAATGTTTTCACTCCGTTATAATTTTCGCGAGGCAACCTAGTTCAGGTGATATAACGCCCCTCGGGGCGGTGTGAGGAGACGCCATAGGGGGCTATAGAGAGGATTGACGCCATATAACCTTCCACTACGGAAGTTTTAACAATTATCACAATTATACTTACAAACTCACCACACACCAAATCTTAAGATAATGGAGTCGAAAATGGTCAATTTCGAGAAAAGTATTTTTCAACTGATGTACAAAGATGCTAATATTTTATCGAAAAGCAAACTTTATTCACAAACCAACACGTCTATCAAAGATAAGTGGCAGCAACAAAGACCATTAAACAATTACAACATATTTACCAACAATCAAATTTACACCACTTAGCTCACGAAATGAACTTATAACTTTAATCTATTTTTAAGCCAAAAAAAACCTAACGATTTAATACTATCAATAACGTCTTCGATCTTCATCACTTTGTCGGAGAAGTCTTATCGTTCCTACTTTCTAGCTTTCTAAATACACCAACACGCAATGTTGATATGACGTTGAGTTTATAGGTAACTTAGGTGCTCTTTGTTTTTTCCCAAAAGAGATTTCTGGCCTCTTATGTCTGCGTCGCGCAGACCTTTGGGTCTGAAGACTGTTTGTTTTCTCGAATAACTTTCATTAAAAAAAGGTCTGCGCGTCCTCTTTTTAGTGCAGATGTGGGTCAAGCTTTTCTTACTTCTTCTCCATCTTTTTTTTTGCTAGATATCACAAACACACAAAAAGCCTAGAGCTCCTTCTTCATCTCCTCCACCCCAGCCGCCGCCTCCCTCCTCCTTCGTCACCGTCGCCTCCTCCTCCCTCCACGCCGCCGCCACCTCCTCCCTCCCCAACGCCGCCAACTCCTCCTCCACGCCGCCGCCTCCTCCTCCTCACCGTCGCCACCAACTCGCAAAGTCGGTCTCGATTCAGTCGATCGTGATGTCATTCGTGTTTTGCTTCAGCTTTAGAATGACGCCGACCTGGATCCTGTAATCATTATTCACTAGGGATGGGCATTTGGTACCGGGTATCGGTACCGAACCGGTTCCCATTTTCTTCGTTTTTCAGTACTGGTACCGGTATTTACGCGTAAAACACCAGTAAGTACTGGTACCACATCGGTTCCGGTACCGAATCGGTGTATTCGGTACCGGTACCACTTTTCCCCGTTTATCGGTACCAGTATTTTCGATACCGAATGGGTACTGTGCTCATCCCTATTATTCACAACTTTTTATTTTTATTTTTCAGAACGGTTATTGTTATAGTTTCATCTCACTGTTGAAATCGTTAGAATTCACTCTGTGTGTTGATTGTAATCCAATTTACAACTACTACAATTTCAAGATGCTTTCGTCAGCCGGCAATAGTGCCGTCATTCAATTTGACAAAAAGGGCGGCAGCCATAATAGTGCCAGACAGCTGCTTGGCACTCCCCTATTGGCCCAACAAATTTACGATTTTATCACCCTTTGAAATTACGATTTTGCATCAGTTAAAATTTATGTTTTCGCCCCTGCTTAAAAATAAATTTACGCTTTTGCTCCCAGCTAAATATTTCAATTTTGCCCCCGGTTAAAAATGACGATTTTGCCCCGTTTCAATTTACAGTTTTGCCATTAGTTTTTTTCCCTAAAAAATACGATTTTCCCATCACTTCAAAGTTATGTTTCTACCCACGCTTAAAAATAAATTTACGCTTTTGCTTCCGGCTAAAAATTCTAATTTTCCCATCGGCTAAAAATTACGATTTTGCCCCGTATAAATTGATACTTTCGCCATTAGTTTTTTTTCTCACAGCCAGGTTACGATTAATTTTCCCATCGGCTAAAAATTACGATTTTGCCCCGTATAAATTGATACTTTCGCCATTAGTTTTTTTTTTCTCACAGCCAGGTTACAATTTTGCCCTCAACTTAAATTAACATTTTGCCTTCCTGGTGACATTACAAGTTTGCCCCCAGTGCAAAATCACAGTCGTGCCGGCAACTTCCTAGCACTCGCCCGTTGGTTCATTTAGTTTACGATTTATTCCTGAATTAAAATTATGATTTGGCCCTCAGTTAAAAATTACGTTTTTCCCATCGTTTTAGTTTTTTTTACCAAAACTATAAAGGTTTTTTTTTTAATTGGTTTACTCGATTTTATTTTTTTCCGTGTCAAGGTGTTGCCTAACACTGGCTCATTAGTCCTGAAAAATTACAGTTTTCTCCTGAGCTCAAAATTACGGTCTTATCATCGTTTTTGTTTTTTTCCCTAGCAAAATTATAGTGGCCTTTTTTAATTGGTTGAAAATTATTCGGCTATCGCCCCGCAACGCGGGCGGGGCATCCACTAGTTATATATATATATATATATATTGTTCCCATTAAGTCTAACCATCTTCCAAATCGATATCCACCGTTAGATCTTGTTGAGATGAAATCTGAGCCGTTTAAACTCACAAAAATAACCGCTCTTGTGGCCAGGGGCGGACTTACATGTAGCCCAAGGTGGGCGGGCGCACCCCCGGGAAAAAAAAATTAGTGCTATTTTCCGTTGAAAATCCCGTCTGCACCCCTTGGATTTTTTCGTCTGCACCCCTTGAATTTTTTCATCCGCACCCCTTGGAATTTTTCGTCCACACACCTTAGGTAAAAATGTTTTCGATTTATATTTTAAATTTTTTTAGTAAACTCTAATTAAAAAAACTACCTAAATTATATAAACTTATACTACCCAACTTAACCCAAATACCCAATACCTTAACCCACTATTTCATTAAACATAATTAGCCCACTAATTACTAGCCCATTAACCAAACTCAACCTAAGTTCAAACTATAATAATTAAAATAAGCCCAATAGTCCCTTAGAATTCCTCCCGCCCTCCCTCTCTTGGGTCGTCTCCTACCAGCGATCATCGAACACAACAGCAATCACAACAGCACGTCATCAGCAGCCGCGAACCACCGCCGTCCGACATCAAAGGGTAACAAAATTCTTAAATATGTTTGAAATTTCATGTGTTTTGACGTTGTTTATGGTTGTTTTTAGGGTGATTACACACGATTTCTAGGGTTGAAAATTAAAATTGAAACATTATGTTGTAACACCCCGAAAACGGGTTTGGTAATCAAACCACGTTAATACTACAGGACGGGTAAAATACAGTTAGTGGTAAAACTTACCCGGTAAATTTTAGGATTTAAATAAATAAATCTAATATTTATTAAAAGGATGAGAAATACTTTGAGAAAACAAAGTATATAAAATGCCCGAGATTTAACGGGACTTAAAATAAAACGGGTTGTGAACAAGATAAAGTAACTAGGAAATAAATAACATAGTACAAGTCTTGTAATTAAATGAAAGAAAAAAATATCAAGTTATAAACCAAACTAAAGTTGAGGGCTTATGTTGTTAAATTTGAAACTAAACAAAAAAAATTAAAAACACACCAAACACCCATTTTGGGGTGTCTGGTCGATCAAGAACACAGGGGGAGACCAAGACTCCCCTCACAACCCTAGCTCTTGCATTTTCACCAAATTGAAGGCTCAAATCTGTTCCAAATCGAAATCCAATCATAGATTAGTGTTCACCTCGGCGAAGAGATCATAAGGTATACAAATTTCACCATATAGCTTCATCTTGAATTTTAGATGAATTCATGAGAATCGAAATCTGAGCTTGCAGGATCAAGTTTGGATGAAATTAGGGAATGAAATTATGTCTAGGAGTGAACCCTAGTCATTTACTTGTTGAATTGATGTTCAACCTTTGTGAATTTGTAATCACCCATTCATATGTCAAGTGGGTTTTGTAGAATTATGTTAAACACTAGGATTATCTTTGTTAACTTAGTGTATTTGAGCTCTATGAAGCAAATCCAGATTTGTTGATATGAAGATTTGTCATGAACATGTGAAATGATGTTTAAATCTTGGTTAAATAGTTAGTCAAGAACTTGATTTATGAAAGTATGAAAATCATGCCCACAAGGTGTTTGCTAAAATGTCTAAACGGACACTAATATGTTGAAATTTTGAAAGAAACGTGTAATTGAATAATATGACAAATTGTGCGAAGTATGAAACGATAAGGGTTCAAAGCATAAAGTTAATCTAGACTTAATTGTGTAAATCATGTGATCAAAAGTAGTTAACTTTTGATAAGTTGAATTAATAAACAATAAGGTCGAACGGTAGTTTCGACATAGAAAATACGTAAGGTGGAAAAGTTGTGATTATTAATGACTAATCTAACCACCTTTGAATGATGATGATAGTTTGACACTTAACGAGCAAGGTGGAGGCTTGGGAAGAAACGGGTCAAACGAATCAAGAAGGAAAAGAAAAGCGTAGCTCGGATACGAGGTAAGTTAAGCTTACGCCTTTTATTCTTACTACCAATTACTTATAATGCACGTCGGAATAAGTGGGAATGTCAAGAAACCATAAGTTATGGTAAAAAGGGCAAAAACGATAGAATGGTAATCCGGACATGAGTTAACGAATAAATAAAAAAAGGATTTGAAAGGACATCATTTGACATAAGTCAAAATGGGTCAAACAAAGCAAGAAACGACTTTTAAGCAAGATGAATTCAAAGAGTAAATCGGAATAGGTTAAAGGGATGAAATGGTAATTAAATACCATCTCATAATTATAATTAGTCACTTCGACTAAACGGGTCAAATGGTGTTGTTAATACCATTTATCAATAATATTTGATGATCGCTTGTTGAGTTTGTGATCACAGGAATTAACACATGGCTCGCATGGCTATTAACTAGAAATTAATAGCGAAAGGTATTCAAACGGGTCAATCTTATGACCCGAGCCAGGTACACATGCTTAGAATTATAGTTAAAAGCGACATTTTGGTCAAATAATAGTAGAAGTCGTTCGTCGCATGAATGAAGGGCTAAAATTTACCAAAAGCCCTTGAGGGGTAAATAGGGCAAACAACTTTCAAAAAGTTGTTTTGAAATAAGCGTCTTGTTTAAATTGAGTCTTTGGAATTCGTAAAAAAAAATGGGGATAGGATGTAACCCAATAAAAGCATGATTTAAGTCTAAAGATGTACTTAAATACCCTTAACGGGTCAAAATAAGCATACGAGCAAAAACGGGTTAAAATATATAAGAAACCCGCAATTAGAACCTAACATGGTAGAAAATATTTAATTGAAGTGGTTCATGTGAAATAATGATCAAACAAATATGTTTGTTTGATAAATGCGTAAACGGGTCAAAATTTTGTAAAAAGGTAATAAGCCGAAGGCATAAAAGTCTCAGAATTTATTAAGCCGGATGTCGGATTTTAACTCCATATGATGGAGAATCAAATTACAAACACGTAGGAAGAAATGGTAGGTCAAACGGACAAGCGGATTGAAAGATACGAAAGTTTTCGTGTCAAAAACAGCAAAAAGGAAAGGACTGATACAGGAGCCACCGTAACTTACGGTGCCCACCGTAAGTTACGGTGGAGCTGAAATTGTTACGGTAGTTGCCTACTGAGTTACGGTGGGGGAATTTTTATACAGGAGCCACCGTAACTTACGGTGTCCACCGTAAGTTACGGTGGAGGCCAGTTTGTAAACCTTGTTTTTGGATCAAGAAATTAACGTTTGGATTTCCTTCCTTTATCAATATATTGTCTTGTACCGTTATTTAAACTATCAATACTAACATTTAAGCTGGATTTGATCGTAGGAGAATGTTGGGAGTCCCGGATGAAGATCAAGCGTCGAGCAAGAACCGAACACACGTTAAATAAAGCTTCCGCAAGTTGTTTCGTCGTTATTCTAAAACGATGAATTAAATTACACTTTGTTGTTTTGCTTCAAGTTAGAAAAGTTTTAATAAACCCGTATTTTAGCATGAAAGTTTAAATATAAATACTCAGTAATTTGTGATTATTTACGGAAATCGCTAAATAAATTTTATGGTTGTTACAAGTTGGTATCAGAGCCTTGGTTTAAGAGATCCAAGTATGGTGGGAAAACTATGCTTGGACTTAAACCTTATGCTCTTGATAAAGATCGGTGTTCGGTTCAAGGCTTGATCGCAAATCTGGTAAGGACAAGTATGTCAATGAATTAGAATGATTAAAGTGTTGAGATCAACTTACAGGGATATCGCGTAATACACGTTACCCCAGTCAAATCGATAAATGATAGATACAGTTAATGAATTACGTGCGTTGACACGTACAGTAAAAAGCCTTGTATTACAATACGGGCGTTTATTAATGTCGAAATTACTAACTTTTGTAAATGTTTAGTTGAAGGACAACCGCATCTGAAGATGACGCGAGTTGAACGAATTAGGGATATGACTGTGGAACGGTCTGAGGTATGACAAGCAGAGCATACTTATTAAGGAACTAAATCACGTGACGATCGCGAACAAAGTTAGCGGCAAGAGAAGCCCGTTAGGACAAGCATTAGCAGGTGCACGCTTTTAAATTAATCGCACAAGTAGTAATATGCAACTAACACGTAGGGGATAACGGTTGCATATGTCTGATAAAACCTGAATAGGATATCTATTCAGGATGATGTTTCTAAGAAAAGTTTAATAGAAACATGTGTTATTCACGATGATGAATAACAAGGAAATAATAAGATTAGTTCATATGGAAACTTGGACGGGGGGTAATTATCCAAGTGGGAAACTCTCAATATAACGCTATTGAGAAAGGTAGCGATCACATTAACGAATGTGATTATATAATAGTTCGATAGAAAAGAAAAACATTTTATATGTTCGAATGTAAAACTAATGATTGTTGTTTTGCAATTAAATAAAGTTTTACTAAATGAAATTAGAAGTATGAAATAAATAGAGGCATTACTTACATAGGGGGGTGATGTGAAAGCTATAAAAAGGTCATGTGTGTCATGTGCTGATCGCTTACTCTGGCCAAGTAAGTAGTGACATATGATACCATGAACTTCTTGTAGCAGACACATTTACGTCCGATGTAGTAAGGGCGGGATGAATGAGACTAACTAAAAAGGTACCCAAATAAACCAAATAAACCAAATAAGCAAGACGTTTGATAATAGATGTAGACGCAAGTCAGATGACAGAAGCGTATTACGTTAGAGTAAAGAGCCCGAGAGAAGGGACAAGGATCAAAGTAAGAGGAAATACAGACCAACTAATGAGAATGTTAAGGCATAAAGATAAAATTTGACAGTCATAAGTGATGAAAATTCACACAGAAAATTCAAAGGGGTAGAATAAAGGAATAAAAGACTTGACTAAATAAAAGCAATGGATTTCGCTGAGATGATCAAATAAATTAAGATGATGTCTAAAACCATATAAGAATGGTTACTTGATGATGACTTTGGTAAAGATACCCGATAAATGGGTAGGATTTCGAAAGCATGCGTAAACCAAGAGACGGGTACGCGAAATAGAAAGTCAAAGGACTCGGATTAAGAGTCATGACTAAAAGACGATGAGAATTTGCAAACAGAAATTTTGATAACTATGTTCAACTATTTTAAAGTTGAACGGGTCGAATAAATAATGAAGTGTGACGTTCGTGAGTAATGAAATCTCACACGAATAAATCAAACGAGATAAATAAAATATAAAAAGCTCGGTAGTGCAAGTAAGCGCAAATCGAATAATGGAAGCACGAAATAATAAAGAACCCGGGTAACGGGTCGTAGAGAAGTATAATTATGAACCGGGGAAACGGTGAGCGTAAACAAACCGACGTGTAAATGACGTAAAGAGTCATAAATTCGGAAGATTAATCCAAGAGTAAACGAACGAAGCTTTAGACTACGGTCAAGGCCAACTAAAGTTCAAAAACGAAAATAAAAAAAAATTCCAAACATAATAAAAGATGCTTTGAAGCTATATATGTATATATACATTTGAATATAGACAAGGATAAAAGACGATCTACGGGATCATCCTAACCTACGGGATCATAAATAGTGTTAAGGTCTACGGGACCAAAAAGACCTTCGGGTCACAAATAGAAAGAAACGAATTGTAAAGGTCTCACCTTAGAAAGGATAAAAAGGTGAAAATCTAAATAAATAGCCTACGAGGCTAAGGGAAAGAACCTACGGGTCATAGGGGTTAAGCTTGGGAAATTGTTATAATTCCCCGCATTAAATAATAACGGAAAGGACTAGATTCTCGGAAGTAACATTCCTAGAAACGGGAGAAAGATGTACGACAAAGAGGAAACGTAAACTAAGAATTTAGCTTTTAGTCAAAAAGTAACGTTTTAACAAAACATAAGTGGTACGGGGTGACTTAGAGAATTTTAAACACACATAAGGTCAGAGATGGCAAATAGCATACCCGGGTAACGGGGTATGAAGTAACCGGTGACTAACAAGTCTAACCGCCAAAATGAATAAACAATAAAGATAATGGATACAAGCTGAAAAGTAACGGCCTGCGAGGCCTTACACACGAAAGACTTACACGTCAATATAAATGGAAATGTTAGATCGAAAGGAATGAATGAATGCCTTGAAAAAAAAACGAAACTAAGTTCGTTTAATCCAAATTAAAGGAACTATGTAAACAAGGTTTCGAGTACGAAACCTCTTTAAGGGGGGTAGACTTGTAACACCCCGAAAACGGGTTAGGTAATCAAACCACGTTAATACTACACGACGGGTAAAATACAGTTAGTGGTAAAACTTACCCGGTAAATTTTAGGATTTAAATAAATAAATCTAATATTTATTAAAAGGATGAGAAATACTTTGAGAAAACAAAGTATATAAAAGGCCCGAGATTTAACGGGACTTAAAATAAAACGGGTTGTGAACAAGATAAAGTAACTAGGAAATAAATAACATAGTACAAGTCTTGTAATTAAATGAAAGAACAAAATATCAAGTTATAAACCAAACTAAAGTTGAGGGGCTTATGTTGTTAAATTTGAAACTTAATAACATTAAACAAAAAATTAAAAACACACCAAACACCCATTTTGGGGTGTCTGGTCGATCAAGAACACATGGGGCGACCAAGACTCCCCTCACAACCCTAGCTCTTGCATTTTCACCAAATTGAAGGCTCAAATCTGTTCCAAATCGAAATCCAATCATAGATTAGTGATCACCTCGGCGAAGAGATCATAAGGTATACAAATTTCACCATATAGCTTCATCTTGAATTTTAGATGAATTCATGAGAATCGAAATCTGAGCTTGCATGATCAAGTTTGGATGAAATTAGGGAATGAAATTATGTCTAGGAGTGAACCCTAGTCATTTACTTGTTGAATTGATGTTCAACCTTTGTGAATTTGTAATCACCCATTCATATGTCAAGTGGGTTTTGTAGAATTATGTTAAACACTATGATTATCTTTGTTAACTTAGTGTATTTGAGCTCTATGAAGCAAATCCAGATTTGTTGATATGAAGATTTGTCATGAACATGTGAAATGATGTTTAAATCTTGGTTAAATAGTTAGTCAAGAACTTGATTTATGAAAGTATGAAAATCATGCCCACAAGGTGTTTGCTAAAATGTCTAAACGGACACTAATATGTTGAAATTTTGAAAGAAACGTGTAATTGAATAATATGACAAATTGTGCGAAGTATGAACCGATAAGGGTTCAAAGCATAAAGTTAATCTAGAATTAATTGTGTAAATCATGTGATCAAAAGTAGTTAACTTTTGATAAGTTGAATTAATAAACAATAAGGTCGAACGGTAGTTTCGACATAGAAAATACGTAAGGTGGAAAAGTTGTGATTATTAATGACTAATCTAACCACCTTTGAATGATGACGATAGTTTGACACTTAACGAGCAAGGTGGAGGCTTGAGAAGAAACGGGTCAAACGAATCAAGAAGGAAAAGAAAAGCGTAGCTCGGATACGAGGTAAGTTAAGCTTACGCCTTTTATTCTTACTAGCAATTACTTATAATGCACGTCGGAATAAGTGGGAATGTCAAGAAACCATAAGTTATGGTAAAAAGCGCAAAAACGATAGAATGGTAATCCGGACATGAGTTAACGAATAAATAAAAAAAGGATTTGAAAGGACATCATTTGACATAAGTCAAAATGGGTCAAACAAAGCAAGAAACGACTTTTAAGCAAGATGAATTCAAAGAGTAAATCGGAATAGGTTAAAGGGATGAAATGGTAATTAAATACCATCTCATAATTATAATTAGTCACTTCGACTAAACGGGTCAAATGGTGTTGTTAATACCATTTATCAATAATATTTGATGATCGCTTGTTGATTTTGTGATCACAGGAATTAACACATGGCTCGCATGGCTATTAACTAGAAATTAATAGCGAAAGGTATTCAAACGGGTCAATCTTATGACCCGAGCCAGGTACGCATGCTTAGAATTATAGTTAAAAGCGACATTTTGGTCAAATAATAGTAGAAGTCGTTCGTCGCATGAATGAAGGGCTAAAATTTACCAAAAAGCCCTTGAGGGGTAAATAGGGCAAACAACTTTCAAAAAGTTGTTTTGAAATAAGCGTCTTGTTTAAATTGAGTCTTTGGAATTCGTAAAAAAAAATGGGGATATGATGTAACCCAATAGAAGCATGATTTAAGTCTAAAGATGTACTTAAATACCCTTAACGGGTCAAAATAAGCATACGAGCAAAAACGGGTTAAAATATATAAGAAACCCGCAATTAGAACCTAACATGGTAGAAAATATTGAATTGAAGTGGCTCATGTGAAATAATGATCAAACAAATATGTTTGTTTGATAAATGCGTAAACGAGTCAAAATTTTGTTAAAAGGTAATAAGCCGAAGGCATAAAAGTCTCAGAATTTATTAAGCCGGATGTTGGATTTTAACTCCATATGATGGAGAATCAAATTACAAACACGTAGGAAGAAATGGTATGTCAAACGGACAAGCGGATTGAAAGATACGAAAGTTTTCGTGTCAAAAACAGCAAAAAGGAAAGGACTGATACAAGAGCCACCGTAACTTACGGTGCCCACCGTAAGTTACGGTGGAGCTGAAATTGTTACGGTAGTTGCCTACTGAGTTACGGTGGGGGAATTTTCATACAGGAGGGTGGAGGCCAGTTTGTAAACCTTGTTTTTGGATCAAGAAATTAACGTTTGGATTTCCTTCCTTTATCAATATATTGTCTTGTACCGTTATTTTAACTATCAATACTAACATTTAAGCTGGTATTGATCGTAGGAGAATGTTGGGAGTCCCGGATGAAGATCAAGCGTCGAGCAAGAACCGAACACACGTTAAATAAAGCTTCCGCAAGTTGTTTCGTCGTTATTCTAAAACGATGAATTAAATTACACTATGTTGTTTTGCTTCAAGTTAGAAAAGTTTTAATAAACCCGTATTTTAGCATGAATGTTTAAATATAAATACTCAGTAATTTGTGATTATTTACGGAAATCGCTAAATAAATTTTATGGTTGTTACATATGTTATGGAGCGATGAACTTATGCATCAATTTGTTTGTGATAGGAACCATGAGTAGGGACGTTATGGCGCAATTTCTTTTGTTTTACATGACCCGACCCGACCCGAACCGACCCGATACGAACCGATTTTTTTTACATATATACCTAGGAGCCTAAAATTTTTAAAAATGTTTCGCACCCCCATGGAAAAATTCCTGGGTCCGCCACTGCTTGTGGCGGTTCCAAGAGGTTATGGTTGGTTTTTGTAGATGGTGGTTACCTCCACCTTTTTCTGTCCACTATCTCTACAACTCAACCACCTAATGTCAACTGATTGGGAGGTGGTTATATGTAGTATTATGTATTCTAATGTTTCCATTAATGTCAACTGACTTTTAGGTTGATCTTGTCCATTTAAACTCCTCAACTTCTAATCCTAGCCCTTTAAATTTCATTTTTTCTTCTTGAAGCGACAGTTGGCAGTTTCTCTGGTGGTTTACACACTCTCTCACCCCCTTGCAGTTCTCGTCCCACTCTCCTGCTCCTATTTCCTTGCACTCAACTGCTCATCCAGACTTTCATCTTCGAGTTTTTTGTTTAAATTAATGGTGATTTTTTTTTTTACTTTTGATATGGTATCTTTTGTTGCGATTAATGCAGATTGTGTAAGATATCTTTTGTCCCAATATATTATATATGTTTGAACCCAGAGTATGATTGCTAATTGCTAAATCTTGAAGAATCATAATAAGGTACTTAGGTAATTTTCCACTTATCTCAATAGGTGTTTTTCTATATTATCTTGAAACAAATTCTTACTTCACCACTTATATGTATTTTGTTTGGTGATAATCTACATCACCTGTATACTGCAATCACATGCACACTCTGTTCTTGATGCTGAGAGTTGCTTTGTTTCACATTTATTACCATAATGGAGTAGCAGCTGCAACAAGTCATATGGATCATTAAAACGTTGGTGAGTAGTGGCATTAATCTTGCCGTCTTCATGCTCCTTTGGAAGGGTACATTTAAGCCACTCAAAGTGCCTTGATCAAGACTGAAAGGTTTTGTATGGTTAATCATTATATAGAAGTTCATCAAGAAAATGAGATTCTTTTTGCTTTTTTTATGCAATTCTTTTCCCTCTTAGATACTTGCTAGAGATTTTGGGCAAGTACAAGAATCAATGCATTCAGTTATATCAACGAACAAAAAAAGAGATACTCGATACTACACTAAATGAATTCTCAGAGGTGAGAAAGTGCATTTTGTTTCTTTTCTTAATGTTCGTGTAAGTTGCTGGTTATAATAGTGTTGACAATATGGATGTGGTGATGTAGGGTTATTTTAGTTTTTCTAAAGAAAACTGCCACAAATTTCTACTCATTTGTGCTTGAGAGTGTGATCTTAATTGGACTAAAGTTCGGGGTTTGATGAAGCAGTATGTTGGTCTTGAGATCCCTAATAGTAAGTCTTCTTTTGTTACACCTATGCATTTCCGTTTATATTGTTTGGATGTAAAATGATTAACTATCAGGTGATGAAACGGATGAGCATGGGCATGACTTTGATGGTCATCTTTTTGCTTTTTGTAGAATTGAAAAGAAATTGAAAGGGTCATTATACATCCTGGCGGTTTGAAGTTTTTGGTCTCTATTTGTGCTTTATTATCGTGTAAGTTTTTAGCCTCTGACCTTTGTTGTTATTTTATCTATTAAGGATCGACTTATGGCGATTTGTTTATTTATTTATCATTCATCAACGCAGAAACTAAGTTTGACTATGTGATTTCCTTAGGTTCACTGTAACACAAGGAAACTTGGTACAGATGGAATGGTGTACACAATGCAGACCCTACACAACCTCAACGAAGGTTATCTTTAGACTCTTAATAATCCTGTGGCTCATTTATCTGACCCATTTTAGATAAAAACATAAAAGATATATTTGTTTAAAGAGAAATTGTGTAGACCCTGCACAACCTCAACCAAGGTTCTCTTTAGACTCTTTTAAATAAAAACTGGATTGACTGTCTCATATATTTAATGTGATGAAACATAAAATATTTTCTTCGTTACGCAGAGGTTTTAATATGCATGGTCTTTTCAAGAAACACAAATTATAGGGCAGAGAAGAAGTTGAAGAAACTGAAAATATGCATTGCCTTTTCAAGAAATTAATACAGGTTAAGTGAGACCCTACATAAAATGGTGAACTTCTATATGGCTGATGGAAGGGGATCTTTGTACACGCATAATATACTATGGTTTTTTCTTCGTTTTTCTCATTTGAGTTATTAGACTTTTTTTTTGGTACATAAGAGTCATTAAGAGATAAAATTATATATATTAACATTTTATACATAAATTTAATATTTGTTACATAAAACTAACCTTTTTGTAACAACTCTCACCAAAACTATTATTTATTATTATATTTAGTCCAAAAGGAAACCCTAATTGAGACACCCAAGTGATTCTACACAAACCCTAAAAATTTTCAGAATTTTCAGAATCAGGATCAGGGCCCCTAAAACTCAGGGGGGGGGGGGGTAAACCCTAGTTACGATTATCTACTTAAAATGCTGTCAAAATCGAATTTCACGAAACTGTCAACTCAGCAGGCCTACTCCCACACGTGGCTACCCTATGAAACATAGGTGTCCCTCGCGTCACGCGAGGGGGTCAAAACTTTGTGTATAAATAGTGGACATTGGCAATTGATTTTAGGCACTGAAACGACGTAAAAATTCTAAATATACGTCGAGTTATAGTCTGTTTAGTATTACAACACACACGGATCACTAATCGACGCCGCAATCAGGGTAATAACTCGATCGCTGATACGATTCAATGTCCGTTTGATTAAAATATCCAATGGATGTTTAAGTGCTGCCCACATTAGGGTTATGCTTTGTCATTCGTCGTTAATTCGATGGATGTTTAAGTATCGCACTTTGTCATTCGTTGTGAGAGTTTGATCTCGTGAATTATCGTAAAATGCTGTATTGATTACTAACCCAGAATTGTGTGCCTGTTATTCAATTTAGGTTAAAAAGGCTAATCAGTAGGCTAGACTCTGCTCAAATTAAATCTGCAATGTGAGTCATTCTCTTTTTATCAACTATTTTACAATACCTCAAATTATTTTCAAAAGTTATAATTACAGGGACTAAGTCGTGGATATCTTGAATCACTGGCTAGTGGGGTATTGTGCACATTACTAAATTTTCTCCCAGCTAGGTTCATTGACCTACTAGGGATAATCATCACTATTTAGGTTCATTGACCTAATAGTGGTATGACCATCGTCACCATTGTGACATGTCACCATTGTGACATGTCACCATTGTGACACAACGCCAGATAAAAATAAGATAGAAGCCATTGTAATCGCTCTTATGCTGTAATTAATAACTATGCATCATTTTATGTAAATAGAATGATTCACTCAGTATTTCCCGCTGACAAAACCTTTTTCAAACATGTTTCAGGTGATCTTTTATGATCCAGGAAAAGTGTCGTAAAGCACTACAAGCTTAAGGAAGTGGCTCATGATAAAAATAAAGAAACATGTTTTGTAAAATAAAAGATTTCTTCGTGAAATCAAATGAATGTAAATTACCGGGGTTTTATCCCGAGTTGTGAAATAAAATAATCGGGAAATATTTCAGTTTTAAAAGATCCTGATGAAAACTTCCGCTGTTAATTAAATACCACGGGATTTCTGTCCCGCGGCTCCTGAAACGGGTCAAACCGGGTCGGGGGCCGTGACACTTTTTTACATTCATTTTTTGCTAAAGCTGGTAATTTTTATCCATTCTCTTATAAGTCTTATCACTAATGGGCGCCTAAAAAACAAAACGGGTCAAATGGGTTGAACGGGTCGAACTTGGTATAATCTTATTAAATCGTTATCTTTTGCAAATCAATAGTTTTTACTTATTACTTAGGCTGTGGTTTGGCACCCCTCAACATTTGGAAGGTTCTCATTGGCCCATAAGTATGACATTGGTCAAACTATACATGGGTTATGTAGATGGGAGTTGACCTTTTTCCCTTTAACCTCTATCACAGGCTATGAAGGTGGATAACATGTTGAAAATCAAGGAATGCAATTACAAACGTTGTGTAAAAGGCTTGAGGCACATATTCACAAACTGATTGCAAAAATGAAAGACATGATAAATCATTTGAGGATGAAGTTGAAAGGATAACAATATAAGCACAAGAGTGTATATCTAATGCTGAAATCAATTGTACAGACTACAGAAGCTTCAGAGGTTAGCTTGGAGATTTGTGTTTGCGATTTAGCTTTTTTTACTACAATAAATTCTAGTATGCCTCTAAAATTCCAAATAGTTGTTATAAATAAGGTAGTAAATTTCCAATGTTATAAATAGGATATACTAGACTAAACGAGTTGTATTTGTATCTTAAACAAATATTGTCTTCATTTAGAACGCAAATAAAAATAATTTTGCTATTATGACATTAAATTACTTGGCCACTGGCCATGTATAACATTTCAATTTTTCATTTAAGGGATTTGTCTTTCCTTCTATTGTTACATTTTAAAATGCAAACTAATATATAAGACGAATTTACATCGAGATAGTTGGTAAACGGGCAACAAGCTGCGTCGCTACACTTATTGGCTAGAGAATATGGGATTTGGATGATAGCCATAACTGAGATACAGGGCCTAGCAAAACTATACCTTAGTATAGACTATAGAGGTGCACAAAAAGGTTTTTTTTTCAAGAACCGGGAACCGGGTCCGGGTTTGGTCAACAAAGTCAAGAACCGGGTCGGGTAGGAACTGGTTTCGGGTACATTGGGGTTTTGACCGGTTTGTCTGGGTTTTTTTCTCGGGTTTTGGCCCGTTCGGGTCTGGGTAGAGGTGGAACCGGTTTCGGCTCCACCAAGTCAGGTCTGGTTCGGTTCTTTTTCCAACCTCGGGTCTGGAATTGGTATGAACCCGCAGGTCGGGTATGTAGGAACCGTTTTTTTAGCACCTCTAGCTTGCTTAGTGCAATATGCCAATAGGGGTTAGTCGTTTATAAAATATGCGTGTTTTTGCTTTATTACAATTGGCTGCTTTTTAAGCAGTTTGAAGAGCGATTTTTGTTTTGATACTGACTTAACGGTGAGACTCTGTTTCATGTTGTCCACTATCAATGATATTATATGGAACCCTTTAATTCATTGACATTTTTGGAACAAGTAGCCCCCGGTTGATTCTTCGTGTGCATGCAAATCTTTCTGCAAACCATTTTGGAAAATATTGAAGTTCAAAATTTGAAAAAAATATGTATGGGCTCCCTTGGGTTAGTAGGTGCACTTTGGTCCACTACCAAACCCGTGAATTTTGCCAAATCAAGACTGCTCATATAAGTTTGTCTAATTTGACTCTATTTTTTTGTTTATAGGTTCATTTATGTTGTTAGTATATAATACATCAACATAACCCATCCACCGGACGAGTATTAAACTAGTTCTTCTGATTGTAAACACTTAATTACTTGCTTGAACGTGCTAATAGACTGTTTACTGTTTGTATATATTCTTCTGGAAGATTATCACTATTGATTTATGTTCAGATGATTGTAACACAAATTGTTAGTTCTGTGTGTTTTTTATAGTTCATACTAGTTAGAATGTGAACATTGTATTAAACTAGTTTTGTAATTGATTATAATTATCATAGTCTAGTTTAATGTAAGTTCATAAGTTAATTATTGTTGTTTATATTCTGATTTTTGCTTATTATTATGTTAACTTTTTTGTGTTTGTTATAGAATATAGATGTTCATCTTGATAAATTGTTTGCAGAAGTTACAAAACAAACAATCTTCTTCTTACAGACTGCAGAGGTTTGGTCCACCTCTTCCGCTATAGATGTCTGCTGATGTGCTAAAGGTGGTCAAATAAATATAAACTAAATTAACCTAATCTAGACACTCTAAACTATAAATTTATAAATTTTGGCTCGATGTAAACCTAAACCACACAACCGGCAAGTGTACCTATCAATGCAGTATAGCTAAAGTAAGTCCGAGTATCGAACCCACGAGACTCTCTAATTACGTTAACTAAATTATCTAGACCTAGACTAACACGGACTCTAACTGTTTTTATATATTGAGGGGGGTCTAAATATCCTAAAAATTGCAAATTAAATTAAATTAATTAACTAAGATACCAAATCACAAAATAACTTGGATTTTACTCAATTGATGGAAACGACTGCCTAGACTGGATTCCAGGTCTATTATAGTAATGACTTTATTATGCTTATTAATTATTATGGAACCGAGATCTTTATATAATAAACCTACCGAGATATCGAACAAGACCCTCGACCCTTCTCAAGGAGACACTTATGGAACTCTAAATAGGCTCTCATGTCTACCGGTTGCTAGACTCCTTCACAGGTTATCTAGGTTTCTAAAGTACCCTGATTCGTTTCACTCCCTCACGGGTTATAAATCTAGGATAAGTTTAGAATTTCAGTTTAACTTGTTAGACAACTATCACTAAGGAAACTAGTTCAGACTCCTCACAGATATCCTACCTAGCAATTTAATGACGAAGACCTAACAATAGTTCCGCACCTCACAGCAATTCAAAATAGTAGGACACTTTAATTTATTTAATTACCAATTATTACTTCTAAAGTGTATCGCGCGATTAACACTAAAGATTATAAATTTATTCTGTGATATAGACACTCACCAAACCTTATAACCTAGTATGAATTTATTCAGTGATATAGACGCTCACCAAAATTCATAAGAAGCAACAAAAGATAATAAAACAATTCAAAGCATGCAGATACATTAAACCAAAATAACAAACCGACTACTTTTATAAACAATCCATAAATAACTAATTAAACATAATAAAAATCAAAACTTATAAATCCATCATCCAAGTCTAGGCAGTAACAAGAAATTAGCCAAGCAAAGTCATGAAAACAATAAACACAAGAGTAATTTTGACAACTAGAAACATCGTTAAAGAATTAAGAAAAAAGAACGAAGAACCCAAATAGTGCAAAAACGATCTGGACGACTTCCTCGGCCCCCAATCTTCAATCCACAGCTTCCAGCCTTCAAAACCGCTCCAAAAGTATGTAACTTGCAGCTGATTTCGTCCCTAATTGATCTTAATTCGTGAATAGGGTTTTAGGGATGATAATGATGTATATATATGAGGTTTAGACAAAGAATCCTGGACCAAATCAACATGTCCGCGTATTATACCCCTTAACAGCACACAAAGGGGTCTTGGCCCTTCTTTCGCGTCACGCCAAGCACAAGAGGTCAATCGAGTCAACTGTAAGCCATCGCGCATGTAGAGATCACTTCCAAACCTGTCACAACGCGCGACAGGTATCAAACTCACATTTTAATTCAGCTCATCCCTCTAGCTCCCGTTTACATTCTGGCACTTGGTATTAGCCTGATTTCACTCGTTTTCCTCTCTTTTCAGCTGATTTCATCAACCAAGGCCTGTAAACACAAATGAAACGAAAGTAACTAATTCTAGATAAAAACTAACGAATACAAAACGAAAATAATACAAACTCTACATGATAAATAGATGTATTTTGCAATACATCAAATATCCCCACACTTAATCTTTTTTCGTCCCCGAAAAAGACTTATGCAAACGGAATCATAGTCAATCAAAAATCTGAATTCAAAAATTAGATTACTTTCTAAACATTAAAACTCATATTAACCGCGATTGCAGATATACATATCCACTTAAAACCAAACCTCGGTTCCAAGCCCTTATCATACAATTTATGTTTAAGTTCGGTCAATCCACCTAGGGTCTCACACTAGAATACACAATTTCACCTAATCCCGCCTCAAGTTCATGAAACAAAAGGAATGAATCACTGGATTTTTTTCCTAACTGTTTTATACCAAAATTAAGAGAATTTAAAATCAAACTTTTTCTTATTATTTTTTCTTCTTTCTGAGCGCTAGACTTTGCATCACCTAACCTAGAGGCTGTCTCAACCAGAGTCACCATCCCCGAGAGAGACAACGTGAGCATCGGTAATTTTTGCATTTTTTCTCTTAACTTAACCTAGAGGAGTCAGAGTCACCATCCCCAACGAAGATTACATAGGCCTCGTCTTTTATATCAATCTAGCTCATTTATTCTATTTTTTCATTTGATTAAAAATTCTAACAATTTAGCTTATAACGGCATTTCTTACACTATTTTCAGCGGTTTCGGCTATTTACTTTTCCTAGATGAGAACCCACTAGTAGACTAACAATTAAGGTTATTTTTAATATCAAAGGAACCTAGAAACCGGGTCGAGCCTATTCACATATCCCAAGCTAGACACGAGTTTAACTTTATTCTCTTATTATTATTATTATTATTATTATTATTATTATTATTATTATTATTATTATTATTATTATTATTATTTAAACCCCAATATGCTTGACTTTACTATCATTTTCCGTTTATATTTGCAAAACTTCTTCAACAAGGACATTTTCTATTTTTCAATTTTTTTGGATTTTCGATTTTTTTTTTATATTTTTCAAAAATTTTTATGACTCAAGACACTACTAAGTAGACCTAAACGATAGTTTCCCATCCCCACACTTAAACTCTACATTGCCCTCAATGTAGGATGAAAACCGACTCAAAAGACTAAAATAACAAAGAAATAAAAAGACGAAGGGCAAAAATGGAAAGGACTTAGCTAGTTAATTAACGCGTAAGCTCCAGAACTCTCGTCTGATCCAGCTCGATCGTATAGCATTTCAGTCGCGATCGGCTACTGACTCTGACTGGTACACTTGGTAAATTTCTTGAAATTTGATAAGCAGCTCTAAACTCACCCGAATGGAGATTGCGTACGGGTGGTACAATTCAAACCTTCATAAACAAAAACAAGCAAAAACCAAAGCAGTACCGACTCGATAGAAAAGACGACTCAAAAACTACTAACTTAGACTCATAGTATAAAATAAACGACTCAAAGTACAAGTAAACACATACCGGACAGGAACCATATGCTAGAAATTGTCAAACCGAACACGGAAAAAAACTCAGCTAGAAAATACACCCGTCGCGCTACGCGATGGGTTCCATCTACCTCCTCTGCGTGCCGCGATGCGCATAAAAATCATTTTTAATTCTTTTATCTTCGCGCTACGCGAACCAAGCACCCTGTACCCTTCGCGTGACGCGAAGGGCCTATTTTTACAGAAAGTTTTTTTACTTTTGTTACCTCGATGCCTTAGAAAATTTTCCAAATTCTTTCCAACTCGTCCAAAACACTTTCTAAGCCAATTTTTTACTAGAAACCATCTTAAAACTCCGTTTCTTCGCATTCCGAACTCCTCCACAGACATGATCACCTGCAAAACAACTCAAAACACAAAAACACAAACACAAATCTACCTAAACTACGATAACTACTCGAACTCTACAGACTCTACAACGGGATATCATCCTAATTCCTCAACTTCTCTAACACTCACGGAGGATCATGTAGACCCAGCTCACCTCCGTACCCTAACTTTCAATATCTCCATATCCCTCAACCTCTCAACTCATCAATGGCGGTTTGAACCTAGACGATTTCAAGATATATCCATCCCCACACTGAGCTTTACTCAGTGTTTCTATCTTAGATTCTAACTGTTCCATCCTCTTTTCTAATTTCTCTACTCTCCTATCTGATGGATCCCCACACTTGGGTCCTATCACCTCCTCTAAACTAGGGTCTCTCATCCCCTCTTTCTCATCCCTATCACTCTCACTAACTGACGCTACTGCCTCCACCCGAGCACCCAAACTTCTCGCAGTATTGACCTTAAAAACTACCATTTCCTTGCCCACTCTAAGTGTAATAGTACCTAAGAAAACATATATAAGGTCTTTAGCGGTACACAAAAATGGATGTCCTAAAATTAAAGGCACATTCTCGTCCGCTTCCATATCTAACACTACAAAATCCACTGGAAAAACAAATTTATCGACTTTTATGAGCATATTTTTTACTATCCCCCGAGGATACTTAACAGTTTTATCAGCTAAACCTAAGGTCATGCATGTATGTTTGAGATCACCAAGGCCTAGTTTTTCGTAAAATGAATAGGGCATCAGATTAATACTAGCACCTAGGTCGGCTAACTCATGGTTTTGAACATCACCACCAAACAAACACGGGATCGTGAAGATACCCGGATCAGTGAGTTTTTCCGGTAGCTTGTTTGTCACAACAACAAAGCATTCGGCATTCAAAGAGACATTAGATATCCCGTCTAACTTATCTTTCCCTTTCAGGAGATCCTTTAATAACTTAGCATATTTCGGCATATGCTTGGCTTCGATTAACAGAAGATTGATCTTTAGTTGCTTAAACTTGTCTAGGAAGTACCCGTATTCCTTAGTGTATTTTTGGTTCTTTAAACGTGCAGGATAAGGAAGACGAGCATGATCAGTCTCAGGATTTGGTCTAACTGGCTCAGCTGGTTTCCTAACAACCTTATCTAACGGAGGGGCCTCTATTTATATCTCCTCATCCACCAGTTACTCTTCCTCTACTTGAACCGGTGGCCTTTCAACTTCCCCGAACTCTCGACCCGACCTAGTGGTTATGGCTTTAACGTGATGGTTTGCCGGGTTAATTTGAGTGTTGCCTGAGAACTGATCTGGTGGTCATTCTTTCAACTGATGAGAGATTTCACTTATTTTCCTTTGAAGGTCTAGGAATCTGGATTGTTGGTTCTTAAGCATGATGGAATGTTCTTCTAGACCCCTACCCAAGTCTTTTAGGGTTTTCTGTGTGGTTTGGTCTTTAACTAGCAATTGGGATAACATAGACTTAATCTCATCTAGACCACTACCCAAGTCTTGGTTGTTTGAACCCTGAGTACTCGAACCCCCACTAGCAAATGAACCCTGCAACCGGTATTGATTTTGATTCGATTGGAAACCAGGGGGATTACCGGAAGAACGCCAATTATTATTATTATTATTATTACCACGCCAGTTCGAATTATAATTGGAATTATTATTATTATTATATGTATTAGTGGAACCGGGGTTTTGACCAGTGATAAACTCGACTTGCTCTTGGGTAAGCATTGGGCACTCTACTGTATAATGACCTCCCCAACAAATCTCACATCTATCTACCTTCTAAATCTCATTTGTCACACCCCAACCGATGGCAAAAACATCAGGGTGAGGCACTTAGTGAAACAGATTGTCCAGGAGAATCCATAATAACTATAATTACCAAATATTTAAGTCATGTCCCATACCATAACATATAAAGTAAAACAGTTATTACAGACATAGTTTCTCAAAGACAATAACATTGTTCCGACAACTCATAAATTTATTTAGTTCGTTTCTAGAATCCCCTAACTTGATTCCACAAAAGCAAGGCATAGCATAGCATCCTAAACACATGTCACATACGTTAAAATAGGTCAATACACATAGTGTAAAGGTGAGCATACAAGTTTAATGGTATAATAGTAGCGAAAGCGGTTTACGCATAACTAGCATGTAACACGTAGAAATGTGAAGCATGTAAGCTATCGACAATGAAATATGCACAGACATGACTGTGAGTTGTAGAATGCGCAACACATATTACCACTGTGACACGTGAAGAAATACCCTTAACAACCTCTGTCTATGACAGGTGCTGAGTCCAAACTATACTACTATCGTTGCTAAGGTGTCAGGCAACAATCATTGTGTAAACATAACATACAAGCATTCATCGAATAACACGTATAACATGCAGAGCGGTTATCGTATAAAAGTAGTTGCGTGGTATGTCGAAGTGATTTGATATCAGTAACATATGTAACACCCAAAAGTGCGTTAAGCAAAAAGGGATTGAGTATACTCACAGTTCGTGTTTAATAAATAAACACAAGCTTGGATTGAAGGGAGAGCTTTAGAGATTAGCCTGATTAGATAACGATAGTATAAGTGTTGAACAGTGCGTAAAACAGTGTCGAGTGAGATGAGGGACAGATGGTGGTTCGATCGGATGACCGTCCGGATGGATGGTCATCCGGACGGATGACCATTCGGTCGGAGGGTCGTTCGATGGTGTGAGTGTGTTTGAGAAAAGCTTTGAACTTTGAAATTTTTGTTGTAGCATTTTGAAAAGTGAGAAATATCATAATATGTCCAGCCATCCGTTCGGATGGTCATCCGGACGGATGGCCGTTCGATCGGATGGTGATTCGTTTGGAAACTGATATTCTTTGAAATTTCCAAAACTTCAAATGTTGTACTTGTAAAGGGGTAGTCACCTGGTGGAATAGTCGTTCGATCGGATGGTCATCTGATCGGGCGGCTATCTGATTGAGTAACCAGTTTGTTTAAAAACTTTGTAAAATTTGTTTAGTTGAAAGTTTTACGGTTTAACCGAGACGGCATGGCGACGTGTTAAACAACGGAAACCTCATCAAGTTCAACTCATCCGAACGGACGGGAATCACCCCGTTCGATCAGCCTCAGTTGTTCTTGACGAATATTCATGTTCAACCCGTGAATCGGTCGTCTCCTCCGATAGGAATCCATTCTCTGTCCAGCACTTCACTAGAGAATGAGTAGAAGGCCTGAACGAGTCCAGATTCTAACGGTTTTGAGTGAAAAGTAAAAGATGTTGAAAAAAAGTTTGAAACTAGGTGGAAAATGTTTAGATTTAGGTGAAATCAATGTTTAAACATGTAGAAATCCTTTAGATCCGAACTGTTCTTGTTGAGATGAGGTCACACTTCAGTGTTCATAAGTACACCATGATGACGCCACCTTAGAACAGCCCAAATCTAGTGATTTCATGGTGGAAAAGTAAGATTTGATGGTGAAGATGATGAGAAAGTGTGTGCTGATTTTGAAAGTACAAGGTTTGAGATGAAAACATACAAGATTCGCGAGGAATCGCGAGAGAAGAGCTTGGGAGTGCACTGGTCGGAGGGAGCTGTCACATCAATGAATAGTGATGTGACAGGTGGGGTATTTATAGTGTGAGAGTGAGAAAGGCGGTGCAGAGTAGATGGGTCGGACGACCTTTCGATTGGATGGTCATCCACCATTCGATCGAACGGTCGTTCGATCGGAAGGCACGTGTGAGTTAGTTTCCGACTTCCATTTCGTGCGTTGAGCGTTGCGTTCAATCGAGTAGCAAGTAAGCGATGCGGTAGTTTTACACATTAGTTACACAAATAACATAACTCCTAAAAGACATAAAAAGTAAACTTGCGTTTCCAGTTCGCGATGAGATTGCGTTGCGATAGTGTTGCGTTTGTGTTTGCGAATAACACCTTTAACATACATAAACATGCACAAATAACACATAGTAATACACACACATATAGAACACTCAAGTAACTGCGATTCGAGTTGCGATGCGGTAGCGATGAGATAGAGTTAAGTAGATTAGTGTTTAATTGCATTTATCGCATTGTTACTTAATCAATCACAAATCGTAAAACGAAAATAGCGTTAACTAAAGTATCGATTATCGAGTCAAAGAGTACAAGCAATAATTAAGTCAGAAATGACAGATCTGATTAGCAATCTTTTCTTCCTTTGACTTTGACTTGTACATTGACTTTAAAAAGTCGGGTTGTTACAGCCTCCCCTACTTTAGGGAATTTTGTCCCGAAATTAAGGCGCAGGCGTAACGAATAGCTGTGGATACTTAGCCTTCATATTACTTTCGAGGTCCCAGGTGAACTCGGCGCCGCGTTTGCCTTCCCAGCGAACCTTCACTATGGGAATGCGTGAGCGTCGGAGCTTCTTGGTCTCTCGGTCCATGATCTCGACTGGCTTTTCCACGAAGTGTAATGTTTCGTCCACTTGTAGATCCTCAAGTGGAATATGTAAATTCTGCTTGGCTAGACACTTTTTGAGGTTCGAGACATGGAAAGTCGGATGGAAATTGCTGAGTTCCTCGGGTAGTTCGAGTCTGTAGGCCACTTTGCAAATCCTTTCCAGAATCTTAAAGGGCCCAACATATCGAGGCGCGAGCTTTCCTTTCTTGCCGAATTGGATCACCCCCTTCCAAGGTGAAACCTTTAGGAGTACGTGATCGCCAACGTCAAATTAAAGGGGCTTGCGACGTTTATCGGCTTAACTCTTTTGACGACTCTGAGCTTTCAGGAGATTGTCTTATATCTGGAGGATCTTCTCAGTCGTTTCTTGCAATAACTCAGGACCAGTAATTTGCGCATCTCCGATCTCGTGCCATACAATAGTCGATCGACATTTTCTTCCATATAATGCCTCAAATGGTGCCATTTGAATGCTAGAATGATAACTGTTGTTGTACGAGAATTCGACTAAAGGTAAATGTGAATCCCAATTACCACCAAAATCTATCACACATGAGCGAAGCATGTCTTCAAGGGTGCGAATCGTGCGTTCAGTCTGACCGTCGGTTTGGGATGGAAAGCGGTACTTAGATTAAGAGTAGTACCGAGAGCAGATTGAAACGTTTCCCAAAAACGCGAGGTAAACCGACCATCGCGGTCAGAGATGATGTCACGAGGTATCCCATGTCGACAAATGACTTCATCGGTATAGACTCATGCTAATTGTTCTACCTTAAAGTCTTCTCGTATCGGCAGAAAATGTGCAGATTTAGTACGACGATCAACGATAATCCAGATGCTATCGTGACCTGATGGCGTGCGCGGGAGTTTCGTTATGAAGTCCATAGCTATACTATCCTATTTCCACATAGGGATCTCGGGTTGCACGAGTAAGCCAGAGGGTCTTTGCTGTTCAGACTTGACTTTCGAACAAGTTAGACACTTCGAAACGTAGATAGCGATATCCTTCTTCATTCCAGGCCACCAATACCGAAGACGGAGGTCATGGTACATCTTGTCTGCACCGGGATGAATGGAATACCGAGACTTGTGAGCTTCAGTCAGCAATATCTCCCGAAGGTTATTGTGAATTGGAATCCAGATGCGATCGAGATAGTAATAGATACCGTTCGATTTGGTGACAAGTTGGGTTTCAGCACCACACTTCTTTATTTCCTCTCTCAAGGTGTTCTCAATGAAGCAGGCGTGCTGAGCGTCACGAATTAGAGCTTCGAGGTTGTGCTGGGCATAAGTATTACGAACGCTATGTAAATAGCTTCATCGGCTTAGAGCATCGGCAACGACATTTGCTTTGCCTGGGTGGTAACGAATCTCACAGTCGTAATCATTGAGAAGTTCAACCCATCGGCGTTGGCGCATATTCAGTTCCTTCTGGTTCAAGATGTGTTGCAGGCTCTTATGGTCGGTGAAGACCGTACACTTGGTACCATAAAGGTAGTTTCACCAAATCTTTAATGCAAAAACAACTGCACCAAACCCGAGATCATGGGTTGTATAGTTCTTCTCGTGAATCTTGAGCTAACGAGAGGCGTACGCGATAACCTTTTCCCGTTGCATAAGAACACAACCAAGGCCGAGGTTAGAGGCATTGCAATAGACTACGAAGTCATCGTTTCCATCGGGTAACGCGAGGATAGGAGCATTGCAGAGCATATGCTTGAGAGTTCGAAAGGCTTCCTCTTGTTCAGTTCCCTAAACAAAAGGCTTGTCCTTATGCGTAAGAGAGGTAAGCGGAAAAGCGATTTTAGAGAAGTCAGCGATGAATCGACGGTAATAGCCCACCAATCCGAGGAACGAACGAACTTCGGACGGTGATTTTGGTGTAACCCAACTCTTAACTGCTTCAATATTCACGGGATCGACGTGTATACCTTGACTATTGACGATGTGACCGAGGAATTGAACCTCCTCTAGCCAAAATTCACACTTGGAGAACTTGGCATAGAGTCGATTCCCTTGGAATAATTCGAGAACCAAACGTAGATGTTGCGCGTGTTCGGCTTTCGAATAGATAAGGATATCATCGATGAACACGATTACGAAACGGTCGAGAAAGGGTTTACACACACGATTCTTCAAATCCATGAAAATCGCGGGTGCGTTCGTTAAACCAAAGGGCATAATGTAAGGACTCTTAAAAATGTTCCAAATACTACTCGTAATGAAAACCCTGACCCCTGAAACCTTACTGTACATGAAAAACCAAGAAAACAGAATTAGTGGGTTTCAGGCGGGCCGCGTAAACCTTAAGGAAAGCTTACGCGGGCCGCGTCAAACATGGGTTGACCGGATAAGTGTTCCGGATCCACGTGTTGACCAGCTGGCATACCTACTCGTGACCAATCAAACCTACGCGTAGAATAGGTGGTTAGGCGGGCCGCGTAAAGATCAAGCCAAGGTTTACGCGGGCCGCGTAAACCCTATTTTTTACCTATAAATAGCTTAGCTCAGGGGCTTTCATTCTGTGTCGACGAAAACTTTCAAAAAATGAAATATTATTGCTCTGAAGTTGAAATTACAAATCTCAATTGGTGGAGTGCTGCTACGATACAGGGTATTAACTCGATCGCTGCTACGATTCAATGTCCGATTGATTAAAACTATCCAATGGATGTTTAAGTGCTGCCCACATTAGGGTTATGCTTTGTCATTCGTCGTGAATTCGATGGAAGTTTAAGTATCGCACTTTGTCATTCGTTGTGAGGGTTTAATCTCATGAGTTATCGTAAATGCTGTATTAGTTACTGACCTAGTTCGTGTGCATGTTATTTAATTTAGGTTAAAAGGCTAATCAGTAGGCTAAAACTCTGCCCGCGTAAATCTGCAATGTGAGTCATTCTCTTTTTATCAAATATTTTACAATACTCCATTTTCAAATGTTATAATTACAGGGAGTAAGTCGTGGTTATCTTAATCACTGGCTAGTGGGGTATTGTGCACATTACTAATTTCTCACGGGTTAGGCTAATAAGCCCTAACACAGGTTAGGCTAATAAGCCCTAACAGTGATAATCATCACTACTTGGGGTGGGACCCATTAGTGGTATGACCATCCTCACGCAATGTGACACGGCGCCAGATAAAAATAAGATAGAAGCCATTGTAATCGCTCTTATGCTGTAATTGATAACTATGTGTCATTTTATTAAATTGAGTGACTCGCCAACATTTCCCCGTTGATAAAATATTTTTAAAACATGTTTCAGGCGACCTGCTGTAAATCAAGGAAACGTGCTACGGAGCACTAACCAGCTTGAAGAGGTGGCTCAGTTAAAATGAATAAACATGTTTTAATAAATCAGGGAATTTCCTAGTTAAATTCCTCTATTGTAAATTACGGGGTTTTATCCTAAATAATGGAATAAAATAATTGGGCATTATGAGTTTTAAAAGATCCTGTTAAAATTCTTCCGCTGTCGCATCATCGATACCATGGGTTCCTGTCCCACGGCTCCTGACTGGGTCAAACCAGGGCTGGGGCCGTGATAGGAAAAGGTGGTATCAGAGCTACTGATCGAGCCACTGATTCAAAGCCTATTAAGTATTTCAAAATACTTAATTTTTTCCTAATTGCCATTCTATGATTATGTGATTATATTTTGATTATCTGTTAATTTACAGAATGGGTAAGCAAAGAATTTTGGATATCTATCTTAAACTAGATAATTCCTCAAAAGATAAGGGAAGTACATCCCAATCAAATTCCTCAAGACACTCAGTAGATACTGAGGAAGAAATATTTGTTCTAAAGGCACAATATGAGGAACCACATTCTCCTAATAAAAGAAGTTTGATTATTAGGAAAAGTCAGGAGAAAATAAAGAAATCACAACCAAAAGAAAGGAGAGTTAATCAGGAAACCCAGGAACTAGGCAATAACCCACCATGGGAAGATAAATTAGATGAAAAATGGGCGGATCTTTATATGTTAGTCACTGTAGCAGTAAATACAAATCTTTAAATACCCTGACTCAGTTTCAGCACCCTTATCATCTACAAACCCGAAACTTTACCCAGTAAATAAATAAATTACAATAAACCCTAGTATGTTTTAATTATCAGTTGTCCTTTGTATTAAATTAGTCACACGGTATGCAATAATACTTGAAGGTTATCTGTGAAATTTTGTTATAAAATTTTAACTTAGTATTTTTTTTATATATGCTAAAACAGCATGAATGAGTTATCTGGAGCCCTAGAGAATCTCAACCTCTACCCTGTGAACATAGAAGTTTCCAAAGATTTTACTGGTTACTTTGCTGATGTGGAAAAACCTATAGAATTTCAAGCTCCACCTCTGGAGAAAGCAAAACCTAAGAAAAGAAGATTTGTAGGCTGGAGACGTGTACGCAGAAGGAAACCAGCAACTAGGAGAATTCCTAAGATAGAGAATCCCATGGATAAAGGAAAAGGGATAGAAATTGAGGAAGATTCAAGGCAAGCAGGGATTAAAATTGGAGAAAGTTCTAAGCAAGAGATTGGAGAAAGCTCCAAGCAAATTAAAGAAATGACATTGCAAGAAGAGCTAGATTTCATACTAGCAAGCTGTGATACCATTAGGCCTATCAATAACAACCTTTACCCTTATCCTGCTGAAACTCAAATCCCAATCAACCTAGAACCAGCCATTCCAGACCCTCTGATCCATACCCAACCTCTAGGACAAATGGATGAGTGGTGGACTAACGACTGGCAGTTTCAAAACCTCCTCAACAGCCCCTATACCTTTTACCCTCAGTTCGACCTAGAACCTATACCAAACCCACCAATGAGTAATGAAAACTTAGCTGAACTCCGCCATTTCGGCGAGGAGTTGATGGATGCAAGGAATAGGATCCGGGAGATAGGAGGATAAATGTGACAACTCGGAATTTAGAACCTTTCTTTGCATCTCGATGTAACATGCTTGATCGTTATGTGACTAGTTAACATGTTGGTTTAATGAATGTTAAGTGAATGTTATTCGACTATGTGCTGTGCTTATATGTATGCGTGTGATTAGGTGACCCGAGACCATGAACCTAACTCGAGACCACTCGGTCTCGAGTGAACAGTGCAACTATTGGGCCGGTTGGGCCATGCTCCTCTTCACCCCACTCGAAAACCCACTAGGGTGAACTAACTTAGGGATAGTATATAACTCATGCTCCTAGTCATTTTTTCCATTTCTTTGGCAACTCACACTCACTCTCACACACACACTCCTACATTCTCTCTCACTAAAACCCTAAGTCTCAACATCCTTCTTCCCTCATTCTCGGATTCAAACCGGCAACACTAGGACTCTCGGATCGAGCTTGGGATCATCATTCGAAAGTTCACTCATCGACTCTTCATACCCTCACACTTAGAGAACCTAACCGGTTAGTGTTTTAATATGTACTAAGTGTTATGTGTGCTTGATGAATGAATGCTTGTCTCCTTGTATGAGTTAGTGAGTAAATGATGTGGATGCTTGATTTCTAAACAATGATTCATAGTGTACAAAATAGAGTGCGTTATTGATTATCATGCTAGCTCAATGTATGAATAAGTGGAAGAATGTATGAATACGGCTTTATCATGTTCTCGGATGTGTTTGAATGATGAGGATTGATAGTACATTAAACTAGATATATTATGCTAGCATAAATCGGTTTAGAGGAACATGTGTGTTATGATGATGTACAAAGATTATTTTCGAATTTAGTATGAATGAACGCATGATTATTGGTACACAAAGTTATATGATAAAAACCTTGATGATGAATGATCATGATGAATAACTTGAATACATGAAGAACAACATGAATATGATATGAATGTGCCTTGAATATTTGAAAAACTGGTTGTTTGATCCATTTTAATTGATTGTTAGACAAATAAACATGTTTGTGAACCCTCATTGGATAGTACACCAAATCATGAAATCGAAATTCCATTGGTTAGTACATGCGCTGACAATTAGCAGGGGTGCCAGTCGAGACCCTCGGTCTCGACTCGAGACCATGTAGGTGACAGCTCGAAGACCCCGGTTGCGACACAAGTTGCGAGTCGAGAACCTCTAGTCTCGACTCGAGACTACACATTACCAGCACACAAGCAGCATAACTCGAGACCACGGTTGCGGGTCCGGTTGCGACTCGAGACCGTCTAGTCTCGACTAGTGCATGTATAACTCGAGACCACACTGTCTCGACTCGAGATCTCTAGTCCCGACTCGAGACCACCTGATTGTATAATCTGATTGGACTTGCACGGTTACAGGCCTACGTAATTGGGCCGAATATATGGACTTTACGTGTATTGTTAATTGTGTATGTTGTGCATTGTTGATTGGACTGCCATGAATAATACTTGTATGCAACGTGCTAGTACGTGTAGAAAACATACGTGCATTCCTTGGTTTGAACCTGGCATGTATGATAAACATGTTAGGACGTGATTGACCACTAGCATCTAGACTTGACTTTTCTGTGTATCTGCCGAGCAAACCAAGGTGAGTTCACACTTTCCACAAAGCATGGGATTCCCAGGGGTTGGGAATTGGGGTTAAGGAACGTGGGTTCCTCGTCCTTTCTTGGGTAGGACAGTATTGGTTCAGGAATGTAATTCCTCGTCCTCATGGATAGATAACTCGTACTAGACGAAAACTCTATCACGAAGTCCCTCCTTTTTATATCGACTTAATCGCCGGGCCAATGGCGAGCGGGTCATTAGTTAGATAGCGCTATTTAGGTCTGACAAGCCTCACACCGTGCCGCAGAGGACGGGCGTGAACTAATGGATCTGGGCACGTCAATGATGATAGACATTGACAGTTCAGGGCACATAAACATGACTACAGTCAGCAGTCGATATGGTAACGAGTCTAGTGTATACATGGGGTAGCCCCCACGGCTGAAATGCCAGATAACTAACAAGGGGTAGCCCCCACGGCTGGATTGCCAGAGTAACCGGGAATAAACAAGTCACGTTTTTCAACTATGGGGTAACCCCCACGGCAGGATGCCAGTTAAAGGAAACTGTTTTTGAAACAACTTAAAACGAACTCCCAACAGTGAACTCACTCAACTTGTTGTTGACTCGTTACTACATGCTTTGCAGGTCAATAGGTACTTAGCTGGAGCTTGCATGGGGGAGAGTCGTTGTGGGACATGGACAGCGGTGTGCCATGTTAAACTTTGAAACGTTTAAACTTATGTTTTGGCTTTGAACATTATGCTTCCGCTTTGCAACTTAAACTATGTTTTGTTTGGACACCAATGGTATTGGTTAAACCTTTATAATTATTAACTTGCGTGTTGAATATGATTGGTGGCTGGATCCTGGTCAGTCACGCCTCCAAGTGGTGGTATTCCGCAGGTGGATTTTGGGGGTGTGACAGATTGGTATCAGAGCCATTGGTTATAGTGAACTTGGTTTTAATAAGGGGAAAAAGTTTTATTAAAATCAGACTATAACCTGTACAGTGCTCTACGATCCACAACGACGCTTCGCTTCACATGCAAGGCTCGACATTCTAGGTAATATGATCTATTTATATATATTGCCTACTTGTTAGTTACATCATACATTGCTCATGGTATGCTCGGTTAGTATAACTACTGTTGCTTGAACACGTGTGTGCTTACTCTCGTCTGTCATCGCATTTTTCGCGAACCCCTCTCACTCATGTTTCCCTTGATATGAAGATCATGTCTGGACGCGTTAACATGACACAAGCCCAGTTGACGGCTCTGATTAACGAACAAGTTGCTGCGGCACTTGCAGCTGCACACGCAGGAGGTATATCCTGCAGTCCAAACTCATTCCAGGATCTTTAGATCCTACTCTTGTGAACCAACCTTTGTGTTAAACTCTGTCTTTTCTTTCACCCACAATAGGTCAACATGCTCAGCCACCTATGTGCACCTTTAAAACTTTTATGGACTGCCGACCAACTACTTTTAGCGGCACTGAAGGAGCCGTAGGTCTCCTCCATTGGTTTGATAAGCTCGAGTCAGTTTTCGAAATGTGTGAATGCCCTGAGGCGCGCAGGGTGAAGTATGCTACCGGTACTCTCGAGGGTTTAGCCCTCACATGGTGGAACGCTCAGGTTCAAATGCTGGGGTTGGTTGCTGCTAACGCCACCCCATGGAACAACTTTAAGGAAATGATCAAGGAGGAATACTACAGCCGGGATGACATCCATAAGCTGGAAGTCGAGTTCTTCAACCTCAAGATGACGGGGTCAGAAATTGAGGCGTATACTAAGAGATCGAATGAACTTGCATTATTGTGTCCTACTATGGTGGACCCTCCAATTAAGCGAATTGAACTCTTTTTCAAGGGCTTAGTGCCAGAAATCCAAGGTCATGTGACTTCAGCTAACCTCGCCACCATCCAACAAGTTGTTCAATTGGCTCACCGTCTCACGGATCAGGCGGTGGAGTAGAACAGGTTACCAAAGCGCATAGGTGCTGCAACTACTTCAGGCGCTCTTAGTGACAACAAACGGAAATGGGATGGAGCTCCAAGTAAGGGTTCGACTTCTGTTCAGTCTCAGTCTCAGCAGAGAAAGACTGAAGACTACAACAGCCCTAGTCAGCAATCATCTGGTAGTCAAAGTCATGGTGGGTACAAAGGGAATCACCCCAAATGCAATCGATGCAGCCTACACCACAGCGGGCCATGCACCAGGGGTAACTGTCATCGGTGCAACAAGCCAGGCCACGCTGCAAAGGATTGCAGTAGCTTATACCCCGCCAATCAGAATCGTCAGCAAGCTCAACAGAACCAACGCCAGCAGCAGTAGCAAGGTGACAACAAAGGGTGCTTTCAGTGTGGAGCTGAAGGCCATTTCAAGAGGGATTGCCCCCAACTGAACAGGAACCAGAACAACAACAACAACAACAACAATAACAACAATCAGGGGAATGGTAACAATGGGAACAACAACAACAATGGTGCCAGGGGACGGGCGTTCGTGATTGGTCAAGGTGAAGCAAGGAATGACCCCAATGTTGTGGCGGGTAAGTTCCTTCTCGACGACTTTTATGTTACAGTTTTATTTGATTCGGGTGCCGATACTAGCTACATGTCACTAGAGGTTAGTCGAATGCTTAAGCGTAGTCCAACACCTTTGAACAACAAGCACACTGTAGAGCTAGCAAATGGTAAGAGTTTAGAGGCCACCCACGTAGTCCAGGGTTGTAAACTTGTTCTTGCTAACCAGACCTTCTCTATCGACCTCATTCCTATCGTCTTGGGTAGTTTCGGCGTTGTCATTGGGATGGATTGGTTATCCCAACACCGAGCAGAGATCCTTTGCAACGAGAAGATTGTTCGTATTCCTGGTTCCGGTAGTGAACCTCTCATGATTCGTGGCGACAAGAGGAGTGCTGTTGAGAACATCATCTCTCTTCTTAAGGCCCAGAAGTGCTTGCGAAAGGGCCACACTGCTATTTTGGCTCTTGTTACCGACACCTCGGAGAAAGAGAAGAAGATAGAAGATTTTCCAATTGTACGCGACTATCCTGAGGTATTTCCTGAGGAATTACCCGGCCTTCCGCCTCATCGCCAGGTCGAGTTTCAGATTGAACTAGCTCCGGGAGCTGCGCCTATAGCTCGTGCACCTTATCGTTTAGCTCCATCAGAGTTGGAAGAACTCTCTGCGCAACTACAAGAACTCTTGGATAAGGGTTTTATTCGTCCTAGCTCATCGCCCTGGGGAGCTCCAGTTCTGTTTGTGAAGAAGAAAGACGGTACCTTCAGAATGTGCATCGACTACCGTGAACTCAACAAGGTGACGGTGAAGAATCGTTATCCTCTTCCACATATTGACGACTTGTTCGACCAGCTGCAAGGGTCGAGCTACTATTCAAAGATTGATTTGAGATCGGGATATCACCAGCTGAGAGTCCGAGAGGAGGATGTCTCCAAAACAGCTTTTAGAACTCGTTATGGACACTATGAGTTTTTAGTCATGCCTTTTGGGCTGACAAACGCACTTGCGATTTTCATGGACTTGATGAATCGAGTGTGCAAGCCTTACCTGGACAAGTTCGTTATAGTATTCATCGACGACATCCTGATCTATTCTAAGAGTCAAGAGGAACACGAGCAGCATCTACGACTTATTTTGGAACTCCTTCGAACAGAACAGCTTTATGCAAAGTTCTCGAAATGCGACTTCTGGCTTCGCGAAGTCCATTTCCTAGGCCACGTGGTGAACAAGGATGGGATTCACGTTGATCCATCCAAGGTAGATTCGATTAAGAACTGGCCTGCGCCTCGCACACCAACGGAAATTCGCCAATTCTTGGGCTTGGCAGGTTACTACAGGAGGTTCATTAAGGATTTTTCCAAGATTGCACAGCCTCTCACCTCACTAACGCAGAAGGGCGTTGTTTATCGATGGGGAAATGCGCAGGATTTAGCATTTCAGCATTTAAAGGATAGACTTTGCAGCGCACCTATCCTTTCATTTCCAGAGGGCACAGACGATTTTGTGGTTTACTGTGACGCGTCAATTCAAGGTCTTGGTTGTGTACTGATGCAACGAGATAAGGTCATAGCCTACGCCTCACGCCAACTTAAAGTTCATGAGAAGAACTACACTACACACGATTTAGAGCTGGGAGCTGTTGTTTTTGCACTGAAGATATGGAGACATTACCTGTACGGCACCAAGTGCACCATTTACACCGATCACAGGAGTCTCGAGCACATCTTCAAACAGAAGGAGCTAAACATGCGTCAACGACGATGGGTTGAGTTATTAAACGATTACGAATGTGCAATCAAGTACCATCCTGGCAAAGCCAATGTTGTGGCTGATGCCCTTAGCCGAAAGGACACTGCGCCTAAGCGCGTGCGAGCTTTGCAGCTCACTATACATTCTAGTCTTCCCTCTCAAATACGAGACGCTCAGATAGAGGCATTGAAACCAGAAAACGTCGGGGCTGAAGCCCTACGCGGCTCAAGGCAACGATTAGAACAAAAGGAAGACGGTGCATACTACGTAACGGGATGCATTTGGGTCCCACTCTATGGCAACTTACGAGAGCTTGTGATGGATGAAGCACACAAGTCTCGCTACTCGGTACACCCTGGCTCGGATAAGATGTACCACGATATCAAAACTACGTATTGGTGGCCTAGCATGAAGGCCCACATAGCAACTTACGTCAGCAAGTGTTTGACTTGTGCGAGAGTCAAGACGGAATACCAGAAACCCTCAGGCCTACTCCAACAGCCAGAAATACCACAATGGAAATGGGAGCAGATTTCCATGGATTTCGTTACCGGCCTGCCTAGATCTCAGCGCAGAAATGACACTATCTGGGTGATCGTGGATCGACTCACAAAGTCTGCACACTTCTTAGCTATCAAGGAAACAGATAAGTTCTCCACTCTAGCAGACGTATACCTTAAAGAAGTTGTTTCGAGGCACGGGGTGCCCACCTCTATTATCTCGGATCGAGATGCACGATTTACTTCAGAGCTGTGGCAAGCAATGCACAAATCTTTTGGCTCACGGTTAGACATGAGCACAGCGTATCACCCTCAGACGGACGGGCAGTCTGAGCGCACTATTCAAACCTTAGAAGACATGCTTCGTGCATGTGTAATCGACTTTGGCAACAGCTGGGAAAAGCATCTGCCACTCGTGGAATTCTCATACAATAACAGCTACCACACCAGCATTAAAGCTGCTCCGTTTGAGGCATTGTACGGGCGTAAATGCCAGTCACCTCTTTGTTGGGCAGAGGTGGGGGATAGTCAGATCACTGGTCCAGAACTTGTGGTAGACACAACCGAACGAATTGCTCAAATACGACAACGCATGGCGGCAGCTCGTGACCGTCAGAAAAGCTATGCCGACAAGGACAGGAAACCACTTGAGCTCCAGGTTGGGGAGCGGGTACTACTCAAAGTTTCACCCTGGAAGGGTGTGGTTCGTTTTGGCAAACGAGGCGAACTTAACCCACGATACGTCGGACCTTTTGAAATCATCGAGAAAATAGGCAAGGTGGCCTACAGACTGAACTTACCAGCAGAACTCAGTGCAGTTCACAACGTTTTCCATGTGTCGAATCTGAAGAAGTGTCTGTCAGATGAGACCCTCGTAGTTCCTTTGAAGGAGCTCACCATCGACGAGCAGTTACGATTCGTCGAGGAACCATTCGAAATCATAGACCGGGATGTTAAGGTCCTCAAGAACACTAGAATACCTCTCGTTCGAGTTCGTTGGAACTCACGTCGCGGCCCAGAGTTCACCTGGGAACGCGAAGATCAGATGAAACAAAAGTATCCCCAACTATTTGCAAACGGTACAACCACTACTGAGGCTGAAGCTACGGAATTTCGGGACGAAATTCCAGATCAACGGGGGGAGGATGTGACACCCCAGGAAAACCATACAACTTAACTAGCTTCCTCAGTGAGTACTTACCAAATTTCGGGACGAAATTTCTTTCAACTTGGGGATAATGTGACAACTCGGAATTTAGAACCTTTCTTTGCATCTCGATGTAACATGCTTGATCGTTATGTGACTAGTTAACATGTTGGTTTAATGAATGTTAAGTGAATGTTATGCGACTATGTGCTGTGCTTATATGTATGCGTGTGATTAGGTGACCCGAGACCATGAACCTAACTCGAGACCACTCGGTCTCGAGTGAACAGTGCAACTATTGGGCCGGTTGGGCCATGCTCCTCTTCACCCCACTCGAAAACCCACTAGGGTGAACTAACTTAGGGATAGTATATAACTCATGCTCCTAGTCATTTTTGCCATTTCTTTGGCAACTCACACTCACTCTCACACACACACTCCTACATTCTCTCTCACTAAAACCCTAAGTCTCAACATCCTTCTTCCCTCATTCTCGGATTCAAACCGGCAACACTAGGACTCTCGGATCGAGCTTGGGATCATCATTCGGAAGTTCACTCATCGACTCTTCATACCCTCACACTTAGAGAACCTAACCGGTTAGTGTTTTAATATGTACTAAGTGTTATGTGTGCTTGATGAATGAATGCTTGTCTCCTTGTATGAGTTAGTGAGTAAATGATGTGGATGCTTGATTTCTAAACAATGATTCATAGTGTACAAAATAGAGTGAGTTATTGATTATCATGCTAGCTCAATGTATGAATAAGTGGAAGAATGTATGAATACGACTTTATCATGTTCTCGGATGTGTTTGAATGATGAGGATTGATAGTACATTAAACTAGATATATTATGCTAGCATAAATCGGTTTAGAGGAACATGTGTGTTATGATGATGTACAAAGATTATTTTCGAATTTAGTATGAATGAACGCATGATTATTGGTACACAAAGTTATATGATAAAAACCTTGATGATGAATGATCATGATGAATAACTTGAATACATGAAGAACAACATGAATATGATATGAATGTGCCTTGAATATTTGAAAAACTGGTTGTTTGATCCATTTTAATTGATTGTTAGACAAATAAACATGTTTGTGAACCCTCATTGGATAGTACACCAAATCATGAAATCGAAATTCCATTGGTTAGTACATGCGCTGACAATTAGCAGGGGTGCCAGTCGAGACCCTCGGTCTCGACTCGAGACCATGTAGGTGACAGCTCGAAGACCCCGGTTGCGACACAAGTTGCGAGTCGAGAACCTCTAGTCTCGACTCGAGACTACACATTACCAGCACACAAGCAGCATAACTCGAGACCACGGTTGCGGGTCCGGTTGCGACTCGAGACCGTCTAGTCTCGACTAGTGCATGTATAACTCGAGACCACCTGATTGTATAATCTGATTGGACTTGCACGGTTACAGGCCTACGTAATTGGGCCGAATATATGGACTTTACGTGTATTGTTAATTGTGTATGTTGTGCACTGTTGATTGGACTGCCATGAATAATACTTGTATGCAACGTGCTAGTACATGTAGAAAACATACGTGCATTCCTTGGTTTGAACCTGACATGTATGATAACCATGTTAGGACGTGATTGACCACTAGCATCTAGACTTGACTTTTCTGTGTATCTGCCGAGCAAACCAAGGTGAGTTCACACTTTCCACAAAGCATGGGATTCCCAGGGGTTGGGAATTGGGGTTAAGGAACGTGGGTTCCTCGTCCTTTCTTGGGTAGGACATTATTGGTTCAGGAATGTAATTCCTCGTCCTCATGGACAGATAACTCGTACTAGACCAAAACTCTATCACGAAGTCCCTCCTTTTTAAATCGACTTAATCGCCGGGCCAATGGCGAGCGGGTCATTAGTTAGATAGCGCTATTTAGGTCTGACAAGCCTCACACCGTGCCGCAGAGGACGGGCGTGAACTAATGGATCTGGGCACGTCAATGATGATAGACATTGACAGTTCAGGGCACATAAACATGACTACAGTCAGCAGTCGATATGGTAACGAGTCTAGTGTATACATGGGGTAGCCCCCACGGCCGAAATGCCAGATAACTAACAAGGGGTAGCCCCCACGGCTGGATTGCCAGAGTAACCGGGAATAAACAAGTCACGTTTTTCAACTATGGGGTAACCCCCACGGCAGGATGCCAGTTAAAGGAAACTGTTTTTGAAACAACTTAAAACGAACACCCAACAGTGAACTCACTCAACTTGTTGTTGACTCGTTACTACATGCTTTGCAGGTCAATAGGTACTTAGCTGGAGCTTGCATGGGGGAGAGTCGTTGTAGGACATGGACAGCGGTGTGCCATGTTAAACTTTGAAACGTTTAAACTTATGTTTTGGCTTTGAACATTATGCTTCCGCTTTGCAACTTAAACTATGTTTTGTTTGGACACCAATGGTATTGGTTAAACCTTTATAATTATTAACTTGCGTGTTCAATATGATTGGTGGCTGGATCCTGGTCAGTCACGCCTCCAAGCGGTGGTATTCCGCAGGTGGATTTTGGGGGTGTGACAACAAATCTCCTGGAAATATGATGAGAGGGAACATCGCCTTTAAATATGCTAGATGACAAGGGAAAAAAGGGATTATGAAACTGTGTTTGTATAATAATAATAATAATAATAAAAACCAGTATGTGTAAAATAAACAATAAAACGGTTGTAAAATAACAGTATGTACGGAAGCATATTATAATATATAAACATAGAAGTTGAGAAATTGACAATTTTGGATGTATATTTGTTTATATGATTATGTGCGATTAAATTGTTATATTTGGATTGTTTCTTATTTATACTAATTATTTATATAAAAATTTATTACCAGATGGCAAACGCTGGTAATGAACAAGTTAACGAGGGTAATCAATCCGAGCACAACAATGAGGATCAATTTCTAAATAGGCAAGATATCGAAAATATCGTTGCTCAGGGAATAGCCAATGCTATTCCAGCAATCCTTGCTGCTGCTCGAAATCCAATGGAACCTCAACAAATTGTTCCTAGTAAACGAACTCAGGAAGATAATTTCAGTAATAGTTTAAATGGAGGCGGCAATCATATTAATAACAACAACAATGGGATGCAAGCTCCGCTCCTTAAGAAAATGAAAGCTGCAACACCTGGTTGCACTTACAAGGAATTTCTTGCCTGTAAACCGGCTGAATTTGCAGGCAACGAAGGAGCAACTGCTGCACTGCGTTGGTTAGAGAAAACCGAAGCAGTAATTACAATAAGTAAATGTGCCGAGGACGACAAAGTCATGTACGCATCACATCTTTTCAAAGAAGGGGCGCTAGAATGGTGGAATACAGTACTTCAAGCCAAAGGAAGAAATGTGGCCTATGCCATGAATTGGGAAGAATTTAAAAATCTAATGGAAATAAAATTTTGTCCCGAATATGAGAAAGAGCAAATGGCGAATAAATTCCTAAACCACCGGATGGTGGATGTAGACTGTAGAGGGTATACTTCGACATTCTTCGAATATGCGATAGTAGTACCAACTCTGGCTTCGCCAGAACCAATACTTATTTCCCGCTCTATTTGGGGATTGACTGGCGATATCCGTAACATCGTCAAAGCTACTAAACCCCGCACAATTGATGATGCTGTGGATTTAGCTAATACATTAACTGACGAACTGGTACGGACGCGAGAAGAAAATAGGAAGAAGGAAGTGGCCCAAAAGATTACCCAAGGATTCCATATGGGTAACCGTAACAATTTCAAAAGAAGGGGGACTGGGCAATCTTCCACTGGTCCATTTTGCAATTCTTGCAAAAGGAAGCATTCTGGAAGATGCAAGGGATATTGCAATTTTTGCAAAATTCTGGGGCATCAAGAGGAAGACTGCAGGAAGAAGAAATTCACAGTTTGCTACAATTGTGGAGAAGCTGGACATATTAGGCCAGACTGCCCTAAATTAGCTAAACCAGCTGATAATAAGGCCAAACCTGCAGAAGGAACTACCAAGAAGAACGTAAGAGCCTTTCAACTGACGACTTAGGAAGCCGAATTGATTCCTGATGTGATAGCTGGTACGTTCCTAGTTCACAACGTTTATGCAAAAGTATTATTTGACTCTGGTGCAAACCAAAGTTTTATAAATACTTCATTCTGCCAAGCACTTAATTTACCCTTAACCCAACTTAGGCAGATTTTTACAGTCGAAACTGCAGACGGAAATTCTGTTAAAATAAATAAGGTTTTGCAAGAAGGAAAGATAGAACTTTTAGGCCATAAATTTTCTGCAAACTTGTTACCTATGAATTTAGCCGGATTCGATGTGGTGTTAGGAATGGATTGGTTAGTAGCCAACCATGCTCGAATTATTTGTGATAAGAATTCCATAGAAATTCATACACCCACCGGAGAATTAGTAGTGATTACAGGAGATAAGCCACGAAAGGCAATGAAGTTCATTTCAGAAATAAAAGTGGCTAGTTATTCCAGAAAACAAGAAATGGTGTATATGATTTCAGTAATCATTAACACTAAGAGTAAGGAACTTAATGAAATTCCAGTAGTATCAGAATACTCGGAAGTATTCCCAGAAGAACTACCTGGATTACCACCTGATAGGGAGGTAGAATTTAGAATTCATCTAATTCCTGGAACTACACCGATAGCTAAAGCACCAAATCGGTTAGCAACCACCGAGATGTTAGAACTGAAAAAGCAATTAGATGAATTACTAAGCAAAGGATTCATATAACCTAGCTCATCCCCTTGGGGAGCGCCAGTGTTGTTTGTAAAGAAGAAGGATGGTTCGATGCGAATGTGTATCGATTATAGGGAATTGAATAAGGTTACAATTAAGAATCGATACCCATTACCTAGAATTGATGATCTTTTTGATCAACTTCAAGGAGCTAGATATTTTTCTAAGATAGATTTACGCTCCGGAGATCATCAATTAAAGGTACAAGAAGAAGACATACCTAAAACGGCTTTCAGAACTAGGTATGGTCATTACGAGTTTACAGTCATGCCCTTTGGGTTAACAAATGCACCTGCAACATTTATGGACATGATGAATAGAATCTGTAAACCGTACTTGGATAAATTTGTAATTGTCTTCATCAACGATATACTTATTTATTCCAAAAGTCAGGTGGAACATTGTGAGCACTTACATGTACTCTTAACTTTGTTAAGAAAAGAAAAGCTCTATGCCAAATTCTCGAAGTGTGAATTTTGGCTACAAGAAGTGCAATTCTTAGGACATATGGTAAATCACGAAGGCATTCACGTAGATCCTGCTAAGATAGAAGCGATTACCAAATGGAAGGTTCCGCAATCAGCAATGGAGATTAGAAGTTTTATAGGTTTAGCTGGATATTATAGACGGTTTATTAAGGATTTTTCCAAAATAGTTGTACCATTAACTAAGCTAACCTGTAAAGCAACAAAGTTTGAGTGGGGACCTAGACAAGAAGAAGCTTTTAGGATTTTAAAGCAAAAGTTAACCAATGCTCCAATTCTAGCTTTACCAGAAGGAACAGAAGATTTTGAAGTATATTCTGATGCTTCAAAGCTAGGATTAGGATGTGTGTTAATGCAACGCAAGAAGGTAATTGCATATGCATCAAGGCAATTGAAGAAGCACGAAGAAAATTATACGACTCATGATTTAGAGTTAGGAGCCATAATTTTTGCCCTTAAGATTTGGAGACATTATCTGTATGGAAGTAAGTTTACAGTTTATACAGATCATAAAAGTTTAAGATATATCTTTGGGCAAAAAGAATTAAACATGAGGCAAAGAAGATGGATGGAAATCTTAAGTGACTACGACTGTGATATTCAATATCACGAAGGAAAGGCAAATGTAGTTGCGGATGCCCTAAGTCGTAAGTATCATGAGAAACAACGACGGGTTCGTGCTCTTAGATTAAATCTACAGTTAGATTTAATGGAACAATTAAAGAATGTTCAAGAAACAGCAATCAAGGATGATGCTGAAGGAATGAAAGGACGAATAAAAGACTTAGAACAAGGTAGTGATAGAATCTGGAGATTCCATAAGAAACGAATCTGGGTGCCTAAGCAAGGAGAATTAAGGAATCGAATTCTAGAGAAAGCCCATAAATCTAGGTATAGCATGCATCCTGGTAACAATAAGATGTACCAAGATTTAAGAAATAATTTCTGGTGGATAGGTATGAAAAAGGATATAGCTAGATATGTTTCTAATGTCTTACTTGTTCACAAGTTAAGGCAGAACACCAGAAACCATCAGGTCTACTTCAACAATTAGAAATGCCTGTATGGAAATGGGAACTCATAACAATGGATTTTGTTACTAAGTTACCCAAAACCAGAAAAGGTAATGATGCAATTTGGGTAATTGTGGATCGATTAACCAAATCAGCTCACTTTCTACCTATGAAAGAAACCTTTAGCATGGAAAGGTTGGCAAAACTGTATGTGGATGAAATAGTATCCTTACATGGAGTTCCACTCTCCATTGTATCGGATAGAGATAGTCGTTTCACTTCCCATTTCTGGAAAAGTTTCCAGGAAGCAATGGGAACCCAACTAAAATTAAGCACTGCATATCATCCTCAAACAGATGGACAAAGTGAAAGAACAATCCAAACTCTGGAGGACATGCTTAGGGCATGTGTGATAGATTTTGGTGGAAATTGGGACAACCATTTACCTTTAATTGAATTCTCCTATAACAAAAGTTATCATTCAAGTATTGAAGCTGCTCCATTCGAAGCACTGTATGGACGAAAGTGCAGAACTCCAGTTTGCTGGGCAGAAATAGGAGAAAGTCAATTATCAGGACCAGAGATTGTGCAAGAAACTACCGACAAGATCACTCAAGTCAAGGAAAGACTAAAGACGGCTCGAGATCGCCAGAAAAGTTATGCAGATAATCGGCGCAAGCCACTCGAGTTTCAAGTTGGAGACAAAGTACTATTAAAAGTATCTCCTTGGAAAGGAGTAGTTCGATTCGGTAAGAAAGGAAAGCTAAGTCCAAGATACGTAGGACCATTCCCAATGATCCAACATATAGGACCAGTTGCTTATCGTTTACAACTACCAGAAGAGTTAGCAGGAGTACATGATGTATTCCATGTATCCAATCTCAAGAAATGTTTATCAGACGAATCACTGGTAGTACCTCTCTAAGACATAGAGATAAATGAGAAATTGAAGTTCGTTGAAAAACCACTTCAAATCGAAGATCGAAAAATCAAGTTTCTTAAACACAAAAGATTGGTCCTAGTCAAGGTCAAGTGGGATTCCAGAAGAGGACCCGAATACACTTGGGAGCTAGAATCGGAAATGAAGCAAAAGTATCCTTACTTATTTCAATAAATCTCGAGGACGAGATTTTAAATAAGGTGGGGAGGATGTAAGGACTCTTAAAAATGTCCCAAATACTACTCGTAAGTGAAAACCCTGACCCCTGAAACCTTACTGTACATGAAAAACCAAGAAAACAGAATTAGTGGGTTTCAGGCGGGCCGCGTAAACCTTAAGGAAAGCTTACGCAGGCCGCATCAAACATGGGTTGACCGGATAAGTGTTCCGGATCCACGTGTTGACCAGCTGGCATACCTACTCGTGACCAATCAAACCTACGCATAGAATAGGTGGTTAGGCAGGCCGCGTAAAGATCAAGCCAAGGTTTACGCGGGCCGCATAAACCCTATTTTTTACCTATAAATAGCTTAGCTCAGGGGCTTTCATTCTGTGTCGACGAAAACTTTCAAAAACGAAATATTATTGCTCTGAAGTTGAAATTACAAATCTCAATTGGTGGAGTGCTGCTACGATACAGGGTATTAACTCGATCGCTGCTACGATTCAATGTCCGATCGATTAAAACTATCCAATGGATGTTTAAGTGCTGCCCACATTAGGGTTATGCTTTGTCATTCGTCGTGAATTCGATGGATGTTTAAGTATCGCACTTTGTCATTCGTTGTGAGGGTTTAATCTCGTGAGTTATCGTAAATGCTGTATTAGTTACTGACCTAGTTCGTGTGCATGTTATTTAATTTAGGTTAAAAGGCTAATCAGTAGGCTAAAACTCTGCCCGCGTAAATCTGCAATGTGAGTCATTCTCTTTTTATCAAATATTTTACAATACTCCATTTTCAAATGTTATAATTACAGGGAGTAAGTCGTGGTTATCTTAATCACTGGCTAGTGGGGTATTGTGCACATTACTAATTTCTCACGGGTTAGGCTAATAAGCCCTAACAGTGATAATCATCACTACTTGGGGTGGGACCCAATAGTGGTATGACCATCGTCACGCAATGTGACACGGCGCCAGATAAAAATAAGATAGAAGCCATTGTAATCGCTCTTATGCTGTAATTGATAACTATGCGTCATTTTATTAAATTGAGTGACTTGCCAGCATTTCCCCGCTGATAAAATATTTTTAAAACATGTTTCAGGCGACCTGCTGTAAATCAAGGAAACGTGCTACGGAGCACTAACCAGCTTGAAGAGGTGGCTCAGTTAAAATGAATAAACATGTTTTAATAAATCAGGGAATTTCCTAGTTAAATTCCTCTATTGTAAATTACGGGGTTTTATCCTAAATAATGGAATAAAATGATTGGGCATTATGAGTTTTAAAAGATCCTGTTAAAATTCTTCCGCTGTCGCATCATCGATACCACGGGTTCCTGTCCCGCGGCTCCTGACCGGGTCAAACCAGGGCTGGGGCCGTGACACATAACGACGAATTTATAATGGTCGTATCGGGTTCGGAAAGCGGTTTTAGGTATATCTTCCTCCTGGATTCATAACTGGTGATAACCTGAGCGTAAGTCGATCTTCGAGAAACACGTAGCACCTTGCAATTGATCAAACAAATCGTCGATTCGGGGTAAGGGATAGCGATTCTTGATAGTAAGCTTATTCAGTTCCTTGTAATTGATGCACATCCGGAACGATTCGTGCTTCTTTTTTACGAAAAGGACAGGTGCGCCCCAAGGAGAGGTGGTAGGGCGAATGAAGCCTTTATCAAGCAATTCCTGGAGTTGACTCGAAAGTTCGCGCATTTCAGATGGAGCGAGGTGATAGGGAGCTTTAGCAACAGGGTTAGCTCTAGGAATGAGGTCGATACGGAAATCAATATCACGACTCGGGGGAAGACCATGTAAATCGTCAGGAAAGACAGCAGGAAAATCACGAACCACAGGCACCTTATCCATTGCCTTCTTTTCCTTTTCCTCTGCTACTACGATGTGTGCCAAGAAAGCTTTGTATTCCTTGCGGAGATACTTGCTCGCTTGGATACATGACATGAGTTTCAGATCCTTTGATGAGACTTCGCCAGACACACAGAGTTGATCACCATTCGAAAGATAGAAATGAATCATCTTATCGAAACAAATGACTTCAGCACGATTTTCACGAAGAAAATCCATGCCTACTATGATATCAAAACTACCAAGCTGCATCAGAATAAGGTCGATCGGGAAGACATGATTGTTGAGCTCAAGAATACAATCACATAGAACAGAACTAACAGTGACGGTTCTTCCAGTGGCAATTTCTATGTCAAACGTCGTCGGGAGGTTATCGCGTTTACGTTTTAGGAGCTTTCCGAATTCTAACGATACAAAATAGTTATCGGCTCCAGTATCAAATAAACACGAAGCATATATACCGTTGATAAGAAACGTACCATTGACAACATTGTTGTCAGCTAGAGCCTGGCGGACGTTGATGTTGAAAGTTCGGCCGCGGGCTGCTTGTTGTTGTTTCTGCTACTGCTGCTGAGGCTGCTGCTATTGATGTTGTTGCTGCACTGGTTGCTGTTACGGCTCTTGCTTTACCACTTTGTTTGGGCAGACATTTGCAAAGTGATTAGGATCACCACATGCATAGCAGGCTCTTGCATGAGCAGCGGGAGCAGGAGCTGCTTGTTGACCCTGAGGAGCGGGAAGATGAGCTAGCAGTGCTTGAGGAGCTTGAACTTGAGCTTGACGGGGACCAGTACGGCAGTTTGTAATAAAGTGTTCGTAGATGTTACAATGGACACAAAAGCGGCAAGCGATCCCAACTGGATGATGGTGAGTATAAGTAGGGCACTGATGTGTGCAAAATGAAACATATAAATTACATCAAATGTGGCATAAAACTAACCCTTTTTTAGTACTAATGTTGGAAAAAGTGTGTTTTTGTCTTCCTTTTGTATTTTCAGGGTTAAATGAGCTTAAAGGAACAAAAGAAGCAAAAATGCAGCCAAAACTAACAATAATACAAGAAAAGGAATAAACGTGGCATGCCCGACCCCTCGACAGCATCTTCCCAAGCAAAAACAAGACATCAGAAGGCTGAACATGGCCCGTGCTCAATGAACACGGGGGCGTGCCCAAGTGTCTGCAGAAAAGACAAAGCTGTAGATGCTTCTATTTCCCAACACGGGGGCATGGCCAGCGGACACGGGGCCGTGGTCAATGCTAAGATTCGCAGAATCTAGGAAAATCTTGATAGTACAGATACGCTTCTGCACACGGGGTCGTGCCCAGCGGACACGGGGGCGTGGTCAACTAATGCAGACAAACTGCAATTAATGAAGAAAGAGAAGATGGGTGGACACGGGGCCGTGTCCGGGCTTCTGTGTTCAGGCTATAAATCGGGGTGCTTGGCTCACTTGCAAACCAACCCTTGGCAAACCACCTCTCTCACACTTCACCCACCCACCACCACCATCACAACCCACATCCACCACCATCATCCATCATCCATCATAGAGTGTGTGAGTAGTCTCGGGATCCAAGATTGATCGTAAGAGTTCTTGACAATCAAAGGCCATGTTTGCCTAAGTCTCTTACATCACTTGGTGAAGACAAGCATTTAGTGTAATACTTTTTATTTTTAATCTTTTCGCACTTTTTATTTGGTTATGTATTAATGACTTTAATAACTAGTTTCTTATGTTAAAGGTGAAACTTCCTTATCATTTGTCCGTGGTGTCTTGGCATTATTTTACTGTCTATATAAAATAAAAGATTTTCACCATTCATATTGTAACACCCCGTGTTTCGAAAGTCAAAGTAAAAGTCAAGATTGAAGTCAAAGGAAGAAAAGATTGCTAATTGCGATCTGTCTCTCCTTGCTCAATTCCTGTTTTGACTTCTTTGACTTGTAGATAGTCTATTTTATGTTTCGCGTTAGTTGTATTATGTGGAGTACTTATTAATAATCGAGGTTTATTCGACATTTATCGCATGTTTAATCGCTTTATCGCTATCGCAATCGCGCTCACAACTCGAATTACGCATTTTGGTTATTGTTATACGTGTGTGTGTGCCTTATGTGTTACTTGTGCAAGTTTATTTATGTTACGTGTGGTAATCAATCGAAACGCAATCGAAACTCAATCGCAATCGAATCGCAAACGCTAAACGAATACGAAATAAGGATGCTTGTATGTTGATATAGTAGTTGGGATTAAAAGTAATTTGACTAGGAAATTCTATCGCATCACAACGCTCGCAATCGCAATCGAAACAACAAAACTCGTCGCACCAAACACTCGAACTAAGCGACTGATCGATCAGGCGACCAGCCGATCGATCGAGCTGCTGCTCGATCGGACAGCTGTTCGACCGGGCTGCCATCCGATCGACCAGCCCCTTTCCACTTTGGGTAACCCTATAAATACCCCATGTCACCATCAAACTTTCCACTTTTGCTCTCTGACGTCCGACCAGCGCTCTAACCTTGTTTTTTCTCCGATTTCTCGCAATTCCGGTAAGATCTCAACCTAAATCTTGTACATCTTTGATCTACACACGATTCTTCACCTTTCTATCTTTTAAATCTGAACTTTTAACCGTGAAATCATCAAGATTCAGGGTGTTCTAGGATGACGTCATCATGTGTTCTTGAGAACTTCATGTTTTGGCCTCAATCCACCAAGAACAACTTAGATCTAACCGATTTCCACATAAACAAACAAAGATCTTTAATAGATCTAAACATATTCTTAATAAAAAGGATTGAAAGATGGTTTTCAAACTTTCTTTCAACTCTTTTACACTCAATGTCTTCAAAACCGATAGAATCGGAGCTTGTACCGACTTACTACTCATTCTTGTGGTTGTGTTGGTTCAAGATCTGAATTCTATCCACGACACTACCGATTTCGGGTTAAACATGGAACACCGTCTCGAACAGTTAACTGGTTGGATTTGGGTGATTCCAGTCCGATCAGGAGTACCAAGTATTGAAGAGGTTTCTGTTGCTTAACACGTTATCAATACATCTCGATAAAACGACAAACTATCAAAACAACCAAGTGTAAGACGAACGGAACGACCAGGACGGAATGCCGTCCGATCGGACTACCGTCCGATCGGACTGTCGTCCGAACGGACTACCGTCCGATCGGACTGTCGTCCGAACGAGTCGCCACCCGTTTGATCTACACCTTGGTCCCACACTTAACTTTTGTTTTCAAAACCTTGAAGGATGAACATTGAACGAAGGGTTGACCGATCGGGTTACCATTCGATCGGACTACCACTCTACCATGTGATGTTCTGACTCTAACACTTAAACAATTTTCAACATGTTTAATACACGAGGGATGCCACCCGATCGAACAACCGTCCGATAGAGTGACAACCTGCTGTGAACTTGTTCTCGCTGAAGTGCCCAACCTATCCGACTGTCACCCGATCGAATGGTCGTTCAATCGATCGACCTGAAAGATAGAAGGACTTCAATGTTTTCAAAATGCTACAACGAAAACTTCAAAAGTCAAGCCATCATACACAAACACATCCTTCCCAAAGGAAGTAACAATCCACTCGAACGGTCATCCGACTGGACGGCCGTCCGAACGGACTGTCACTCGAACGATCAGCCGTCCGATCGGACTACCATCCGATCGAACTACTGTCCTACCCACTTGCACTTCGTTTTACGCGCCGCTTATCATTATGCCATCAATCTGTTTAGGCTAACCCTACTCTCTAGCGCTCCCTTCAATCCATCAATCGCTGTGAGTATACTCGATCCCCTTTTTGCTTATGCACTTTTGGGTGTTACATACGTTACTTATACTAAATCACATCAAACACGCTACACAATACTTAAACGCTAACCGTTACCGCATGTTATACGTGACTTAATGAATGCTTGTTTGTTATGTTTACACATGGAATGTTGTCTACCCGCCTTAGCAACGATAGTACTATTAGTTTGGACTCAGCACCTGTTCACTCAGGGGTTGTTAAGGACAATTACCTACATGGCTCACAGTGGTGAGCGTGTATCGCGAACTGCCTTGGGCAGTCAACCCGCAGTCATTGGTATCGATAGGTTCATGTCGATAACTAACATGCCTCATTTTACACTGTGTACGTGTTGGTTATGCGTAATGCTTTCGAACTCTATATGCTACTATGAAACTTGTATGCTCACCTTTACACTACATGTATTGACTTTTACTTTAACGTATGTGACAGGTGCTTAGGATGCTTATTTGCTTTCTTTGCTGTGAAATCGAGGCTAGGAAAGACCTAGGTCAACAATAAACAATTGTCTGTAATGAAAACCTGAGTTGTCGGAACAGAACAATTTGACTAGATCTTTTCTGTAATAATTGTATTTTCATTTATGACATGGTATGGGACGTGTTGCTTTAAATATTTGGTAAATATAGTTGTTATGGAAACTTCTGGACAATCTGTTTCGCTCAGTGCCATGCCCCGATGATTCCGCCATCGGTTGGGGTGTGACAGATTGGTATCAGAGCCATAACTATAGGGAATTAGGCAAGACACGACCTAGTACGGGTCGATGTCTTAGAGACCTAGTCTATAGTTAAGAACCAATAGACCGACTCGTGCATGCCCAGTAGGGACTGTGTATGAGCTTACTGCCATTTCTCGCTATTCTCGCCTACGCTACACTATCACTGCACTCGATTTTTCAAATTATGATTGAGCGATTAAGTCGAGATTAGGTGTGAAAACCGCAAACTCTCGACTAAATTGCTTGTTCAACCCACATTTTATCTATAAACACGAGAAGTTGCGTTGAAATAGGAGTGAAATCCATACTTTGACACATAGTTCTCTTTTATTTTATCAAAACAGGAACGAAGTTGTTAAGCCAGGGGTGAAACCCTAACCTTGACGACTTGTTCCGACCTTTACTTGGTTTTTACAAAGCTCTCACCAAAGTCTCGACGGACTCCAACAACTTGAAGTCACGATATGACTGAAAGGGATGCGTGCCGAGCCTAAAATTCGAGGCAAAAGCACAGTCTTGAAAGTCAAAGTGTGTACAACAGGTCCCTGTGAATAGTCGAATCACTTTGGGTAGTCAATGTCTAATAGCCGCAGACGATCTATTCCTCGATTTTTGTATGTTCCGATTCTGAGCCCGCAACTGCTAACTCTGATGATTCGTCGACTTTATGTGTTTGTATGTGTACTTACCTGCCTATGTGTTTTAATTTTTGGAGACTTATTCGATTTTCTCTTTCACTTTGATCGACACGCACGACCCGCATTGCATATCTATCTCAAAACGTTAACAAATCGCTACTACTATGAGGAACGACCTTACGGGCTTATGTTTGCTAAGTTAATCGATTATACTATACTACTCGCTATGCTATGCGCGAACGCCCTTATCGAACGCTCGCGAACTTTGAATGATAGGTTTCTCTATTCTGACCGCCTCTGTGTGCATCTAGACAAGTTACGTGCTTATATACTTCTGTGTTTTGTGCCCTACGTGCTTATGTGCTTCTATGCTTATGTGAATCTGTGATTATGTGCCTATGTGCTTACCCGATTGTACGTGTACCCGAGTTTTATTAGTATTACGCGTGTGAGGTGAGGTTCGATTATATTGTGTTGAGTCCTGTGGCGATGTCTGTTGCAGAAAATGTCGTCATCTGGATCTCGCGCTACCCGTGACGCTCGCCGAAAGCAAGCAGACAAACGCCTCGCTGCCATGATTACTAAGCAAATGGCGAAGGTTGTACCCCAAGTCGTCAGTGAACAGTACGAAAACATGAGCAAATCGTCTGAGGAATCCAGGACCGAGATTCCCAAAGCTACTTTCAGCTTCAAACAGTTCAAGGCATGTGGACCGAAAGAGTTCACCGGTGAAGAAGGCCCTACGACTTTGTTTCAATGGTTTGATTCAATCGAAGTCACCCTGCGACAGAGCGGATATCCTGATAATCTCCGCACACTGAACGCGACCGGCGTCTTCCAGTCCCGCGCTCTAGATTGGTGGACGGCTGAAAGAAACAAGCGCTGAAATGATGCAGCTTACGGTCTATCATGGGAGGAGTTGAAGAACGTTATGCTTGAAGAGTTCTGCCCTCCCCATGAGCGCCAGAAGCTGGAGGATGAGTTCTGGCACATTAAGCAGAACGAAGGTGACAACGCTGCCCTGACTGCTCGCTTTAAGCAGCTCAGCATCATCTGTCCCGATCAAGTGAAGACGCCCGACATGACGATCAAGAAGTACATTCGAGCTCTACCCAACTGTGTTGCAGATTTTGTGCATGCTGCAAAGCTAGCAACGATCGAAGAAACATACTTGCTTGCCGCCGAAATCAACGACAAGCGAGTAAAAGCTGGTTTTTGGGATAAGACTTCAAAGAACCTGCATCAAGTCACCGCCGCACCAACTGCCGAAACCGCCGCCGCTCAATCGTCAAAATCCTCACGCCGCAAGAAGAAGAATAACAACAGCAACTCCAGCAACAAGAACTGTGCTGTCACTACCACTGCTGCTCCACTTCAAGCCGTACCGGCTCAGCAGCAGTCTCACCACCGTCCAGCACCAGTTACCTATGCACCGCCTGCAAAGCGTGCATACACAGGCCCCCATCCTGCTTGCCCAACATGTTCTTATCATCACCCGGTGGGTCTCGCCTGTCGTTTCTGCGCACACTGCAATATGTACGGCCACTTCACTGCCAACTGCCGTACTGGTCCCCGTCAAGCCCCAGCTCAAGCCACTGCTCATCAAGCTCTGCTCCCAGCCCCACAAGGCCAACAAGCGGCTCAGGCACCCACGGCCAACGCCCGAGTCTGCTTCGCATGTGGTGATCCCAACCACTTTGCGAACATGTGCCCGAACAGGGTTGTGAAACAAGAGCCCCAACAGCAGCAACAGCCTCAGCAGCAACAGCAAGCCGCCCGCGCCAGAACTTTCAACATTAATGTGCGCCAAGCTCAGGCTGACAACAACGTGGTCAATGGTACGTTCCTTGTGAATGGTATTTATGCATCGTGTTTGTTTGATACTGGAGCCGATAATTGCTTTGTGTCGTTTGAATTCGAGAAGCTTCTTAGTCGTAAGCGCTCCCATCTCTCCTCGACGTTCGATGTTAAAGTCGCCACCGGAAGAACTGTCGCCGTTAATTCTGTTTTTCGTGATTGTACTCTTGAGCTCAACAATCACATCTTCCCAATCGACCTTATCCCGATGCAACTCGGAAGTTTTGACGTCATAGTAGGCATGGACTTTCTTCGCGAAAACCATGCTGAAGTTGTGTGCTTCGATAAGATGATTCGATTCTCGCTCGTGAATGGTGATTTACTGTGTGTTTATGGCAAAACTGCTTCGAAAGGTCTCAAGCTCATGTCGTGTGTCCAAGCTAGCAAGTATCTCTGCAAGGAATACAGAGCTTTCTTGGCTAACATTGTAGTAGCGGAGAAGGAAAAGAAAGGAAAAACAGAAGTGAACGATGTCCCAAGGGTTCGAGAATTTCCTAATGTTTTTCCTGAGGATCTTCCTGGACTACCGCCAAGTCGTGATATCGACTTTCGTATCGACCTCATTCCTGGAGCCAACCCTGTGGCCATAGCTCCTTTCCGACTCGCACCGTCCGAAATGCGTGAACTCTCGAGTCAGCTTCAGGAATTACTTGAGAAAGGTTTTATTCACCCGAGCACCTCTCCTTGGGGCGCGCCAGTCCTTTTCGTTAAAAAGAAGGATGGGTCGTTCCGGGTGTGCATCGACTATCGGGAACTGAATAAGTTGACTATCAAGAATCGCTATCCCCTGCCTCGCATTGATGATTTGTTTGATCAGTTACAAGGTGCTACGTGCTTCTCGAAGATCGATCTACGTTTAGGCTATCACCAGCTACGCATTCAGGAGGAAGATATACCCAAAACCGCTTTTCGCACACATTACGGCCACTATGAGTTCGTTGTTATGCCTTTTGGTTTAACCAACGCACCCGCGGTTTTCATGGATCTGATGAATCGAGTGTGTAAGCCTTATCTCGACCGTTTCGTCATCGTATTCATCGATGATGTCTTGATCTATTCCAAGTCAAAAGCCGAACACGCACAACATCTACGTTTGGTTCTCGAGCTACTCCAAGGGAATCGACTCTATGCCAAGTTCTCCAAGTGCGAATTCTGGCTGGAGGAGGTTCAATTCCTCGGTCACATTGTAAATAGTCAAGGTATTCACGTTGATCCCGCGAAGATTGAAGCCGTTAAGAGTTGGATTACACCCAAGAACCCATCCGAAGTCCGTTCTTTTCTCGGACTAGCGGGCTATTATCGACGATTTATCGAAGGATTCTCAAAGATCGCTGTGCCGCTTACCGCTCTCACGCATAAAGACAAGCCTTTTATTTGGGGAACTGAACAAGAGTCTGCTTTCCAAACCCTCAAGCGCATGCTTTGCAATGCTCCTGTTCTCTCATTGCCCGACGGAAACGACGAATTCATTGTCTATTGTGATGCTTTCAACCTTGGTCTTGGTTGTGTTCTCATGCAACGGGACAAGGTTATAGCTTACGCATCTCGTCAGCTCAAAATCCACGAAAAGAACTATACAACCCATGATCTCGAGCTAGGCGCAGTTGTTTTTGCGTTAAAGATTTGGCGACACTACCTGTACGGTACAAAGTGTACGATCTTCACCGATCATAGGAGCCTACAACATATCTTTGACCAGAAGGAACTTAATATGCATCAACGCCGATGGGTAGAACTTCTCAACGATTATGACTGTGAGATTCATTATCACCCTGGCAAAGCAAATGTCGTTGCCGACGCTCTCAGCAGACGGAGTTATTTACTTAGCATTCGTGATACCTGAGCCCAATTCGATCTCGAAACCCTCATCCACGAAGCCCAGCATGCCTTCTTTAACGAGCGCACTTTGGATAAGGAAAGAATCTACCACGACAGAGCCCAGCTTGTGAATAAGTCAAATGGGATATTCCACTATCTGGTGTTGGTGCATACGTCTGTCGACTTCGTCTTGTATCGAGTCTTGTAATAAAATAGTTAGATCGAGTCACGTAGTTCAGGAAAATAGAGTTTTAGAGATCATTTCCCACGAAATGTCTATTCCCCACGAAATAGACATGGCACTTTCAAGGGGAATTAGAAAGAGACACTTTCAAGGGGAATTAGATAGTGGCACTTTCAAGGGGAATTAGAAACACTACAAATAGAGAGTTTAGTCATTTCATTTGGAACTTCTCCCATTCCAGCAGCGAAGCTCTGCTGAAGTGTCTACAGGTCTGTAAACGTGTCATATCAATAAACAAGATGGTTAAACTACTTTCTAGTGCAAATCAAGCTGAACCGACACCGAAACGTCTGTTTCCGCCTCTCGTTTTGGTCTAGAACTCTTCTGAAAGACTTGTTTTGGTTGTTACTCGATCCTACAAGTGGTATCAGAGCTCAGGAGGAAGATTTCTTACCGATTCAGCTTGATTTCATCCAAAAATCTGATTTCTACTCATTCTTTCTCTTTTTTTTTTTCTGATTTTTACAAAATCGAACGGGTTTTTACGGTCCAAATCGGCTGATTTTTTGATATGTTGTGCGAAAACACCTGATCTACAACCCTTCAAAGTTTCAGATCCTAATTCAAAGCCGTTTGGGAGAAATCTGAATTTTTCGGTCCGATTTCGCTTGAAAAATTTTAATTCCGCTTGAACATTGCTGTTAATTTCATTTGAAAACGATATTCCGCTTGAATATTGCTGTTGATTCCGCTTCAGATTGTAATTCCGCTTGAACATTGCTGTTAATTTCGCTTGAAAACGATATTCCGCTTGAACATTGTTGTTGATTCCGCTTCTGATTGCTATTCCGCTTGAAAGGGTCTGTTAAAAGTTAATCGGCCCAATCAAAGAGTCTTGAAAGTTGGTGAGAGTTTACATGTGAATGTGATATTAATTGAGTTGTCGATCTAGTATAATAATCGGCCCAATAGATATTCATGCAAAAACATAGAGGTCCAATGATATTTGAGCTGTGAAATTGGTTGTCGGCCATTGTTTGTATAAAAGAGAAAGCCTTAAATGTAATTTGTATATCGGTACATGTAAACAATAAAAGGCAGTGTGCATGTGAACATTTCACGAGAACCAATTGAGTTTATCAGCTTAATTAATCAAGAGTCAAAAGTGTCAACCACATTAAAGTGAAAGGTCTTTCATAAAGTTGTGCATGTGCTTCAACCTTCATCATTCAAGTTTTAAGTCACTGCATGTGATTTTGATTTCAACGGTCCAATGGGAATTTAATGTTCTTAATGTTGTCGGCAAAATGTTCTTGTTTCAATAGAGTTTGCATGCGAACAGATTGCACATGGCTCAATTGATGTGAGATTATATTAGAGGTCCAATAGTATTAATTGTGTTACATTGAAAATCTCACATCTGAGTATTAGCATAAATGTTGTCAGCACAATATTTTATCAGCCCATGTGATATATTCTCGGCCCAAGTTCAAAGTTTTTTAATCAAGATCAAAGCATAATAGTTCACAAGAGGTGGTTCAGTCCGTTTGAATTCAAACTCGTTCCAGGTCGTGTGGTTTAGCCAGGTCATTGGAAAAGGTCGTTTGAATTTGATCCGGGTCATAGCAGTCCGCACAGTGTGTCAACCTTCTGTCTGCACAGAATATTCACCAGTTCGAGTATCAATTTGTTTCAGTTAATTGATAAGTGTTTAAACTGAATGTGTTTGTTTGTTTGGTATCTACAGGTGATACAGGTGTTTTACGAGGTGAACCAGTTCGTTTGAAAGCTTGTTTGAGAAATTCTTCGATACCGATACATGGATTCTGAGTTCTATAACGCGTTTGCAACATCACCAACTACTCCGGCTACCATTGCTCAAAACATGAACTTGGAAAACGAGACTGGAACTACTCAAAAACCCCCGAAGCTAATGAGCATTGAGGAGTATTACGGTTGGAAAGATCGATTTGAAAACTGGGTACAAGCCAATCACTTGAGATCTTGGGAGTGTATTTTGAAGAAATATGTACTACCGCGTACTGATCTGCAAGTTGAAAAAGAAATCTCTGAATTCACTGACAAAGAACGAGACATGTACAGAGCTGAAAAATGATGATCAGTCTATTTCAGCAAGCTATTAAAGAAGACATCTTTGTATTGCTTCAACATGACAAAACTTCAAAATCAATATGGGATGCACTTAAAATCAAATTTGAGGGAAGTGAAAATATGATCAAAAGTAAAAAGTCATTGCTTAAGAAAGAATTCGATCTATTCACAAGTTTGCCAGGGGAAGATACAAAGAAACTGATTGAACGATACTGCCACTTAGTGCGTTCTATGTCGTTGCTAAGTATAACCAAAGACCGAGAGGAATGGGTCGACAAACTAGCTGATGCGTTACCTCAAAAAGAATGGGGTACATTTTTTATGATCTTGAAGAACACTGGAGTTTATGATGGTTTGACGATTTCTCAGTTCATCGAGAAGATTGAAGGTCAAGATCTTGAACAACAAAAGATTGCGAGGATGAGTAATCCGAGTGGTCAACAAGATGTGAAAATGTACTACAAAGGCAATGTTCAAGAAGCTGAAAAGAGTCCGAAAATACAAACTGCGTTTAGTGCTGGAAATTCATCTGAAAATGTTGAACAAAGTCCTAATAGCAGCAGTGGTTTCTCTTCATACCCGAGTGTAAATCCCAAGAGTTCATCATCAAGCTTCCATTCTCAAAGCACAAAAGGTGGTGGTTGTGTGATACAGTGCAATATTGCATTGAATCTTCCAGAGGGTCAAAGTTTTTCTGAAGAAATTGCAAAAGATCACATGTCTTTACTTGCAACTGTGCTACAATCATATGAAGGGTTGGTTGCAGGGAGAATTGGGAATCCTATGCTAACAAAAGAGGATTACGATCAGATAGACGCTGAAGAAATGGAGCTCATGGACATCAAATGGTGTCTAGCTAGTGTCTTGAGGAGAGCAGAAAAGTTTAAAATGATCACAGGGAGAAATGATTTTCTGGATGCACATGTGTCTACTTTGGGTTTTGATAAATCTAAAGTTACTTGTTTTTTTATGCAGGGAGAAAGGTCATATCAAAATAGAATGCAAAAATCAAGAGGCTAGTGGAGCAAAGAATCCATTTGGAAAAGATGACTACTATCGGAAAGCCATATATCAACAAGTTGCTCATCAACCATATCAACAAAAAGAAACACAAACTGCTCATGGGAAGATGATTGAAGATGCAAATAGGAAAGCTTATTCTGGCATTATTAATCAAGATGATGAGAAAATGGCTCCAGGTTTCAATTGGAACAAATACATATCAGCTGATAGTAAAGCATGTTTAATAAACCAAGATGATGAAAAGTTACCTGAAGGGTTCAGCTGGGATATGTTTGCGGATGAGAATGTGAATTTTAAAGCTTTTATTGCGAAGATAGTTCAAGAACCGGATTTGTTTACAGAGTGGATGAAAGCAATTGGTGTTCATGAGAAGAAACAAGAAGAAGAATCTGTTTCATCCGATGAAAGTTCAGAAGAAGCAACTGTTGTTGATCAAACATCAACTGATTCTGGTTCTTCAGATGAAAGTTCCGAAAGAGCATTAGATTTTGATCAAACACCATCTGATTCTGGTTCTTCAGATGATAGTTCTGAAAAAGCGATAGAGTTTGATCAATCACCAACTGATGATAGTGGTGATGATGAGGAAGAAAGACATATTAATATCGCTAAAACTCATCTATCTCCTGAAAGTTTTCAATTCTATTTTGCAGATTGCTTGGAGAAGCTGAAGGAGAGACGTACTGCAAAAGAACAAAAGAAAATGAAGAGTGAAAGTGTTGATCAAGAAGAAGAGACTGTTCAAAAAGAAGAAGTTAAAGTTGAAAAGGTGATTGAAACTGAACCGGTGATTAAGGTTGAGAAAGTCATCGAAGATGAAAAGATTGTGGAAGTCATCAAACCTTGCTTAAAGTGTTCAGAATCGTGCAAGAAATGTGCAGAAAAAGATGAGAAACTGAGCGAGCATGAAAAGATGAAAGAACAACTATTGTTCAATCTCAACTACGTGAAAGAATCTTACGATGTATTGAATAGAACGGTCACTGGTCTACAAAAGACTAACTCTGAAAGAGAAGATGCATTGACTATGATGAATTCTGTGATGATGACAAAGCAGAAGGCAATTAATCATTACATCGAAGAATGTGCAAAGTTGCAGCGGGAGTTGGAAAATGAAAAGATTGAGAATGAGAGGATCAGACGTTTATTACAGAGTTATTCTAGTTCTGATTATCTTATTGATAGAATTTATCCAACTGTTGCAGGTTTTGAAGCATTTAAAGATGAGGAGAAGCCAAAGAAGAAGGATACTGGTAAGAAACAGAGTGTTAGTTATAACAAGTGTCCACCTCCGATTTGGGAAGGGTATTCGCCTAGAAAACCAAATGAGGAGCAAGTCGAAAAGGCAGTCAATATAAAGTTAAAGTCCGACATAACTGATGAATTACCAGAAAACATTGACGTCGTTTTTACATCGTCTGACACTGATCATGAGTCCGGGTTAATAAAAAAGGTGGTCGATCAGGTGTTGGATACAGATGAGGAATCAGAGTTAAAGTCTGAGTCAAAGTCCGAGTCTGGTTGTTCAAGTTCGTCCGTCAAAAGTTCGAGTTCGTCGGTCAACAGTTCAAAATCGTCGGTTAAACGGGTGTACAATAAAGAATTCCTGTTATCAAAATCTAATTTGAATGACGAAGCAATCAAAGTGGCATATACATTGATTGATTCAGACAAATTATATTCTGATGAGGAATTTCCAATAAGAGGTGTTAATTTTGAAAAGATCAAAAAGGTTTTCAAACTTACAGAAATCAATATTTCTGAAATAAAAGATGTAAATCTTACTGAAAAACCTAAAAAGTACACTTCAAGAGTTCAACAAAGATTAAACAAGAAAAAAGGTTCTGTTCTGGTTTTCAAAAGAAACCAAACCATAACGGTAATTTCAAAAAGAAAGGTCTTGGATTTATTCCACCAGAAAATTATAAAAATGAAAAATATGTTCGAGATTTTAAATCAAAAATGAAATTTGTTTCAGGTGGAAGCGCTGAAGAAGAACAGAAGAAACCTTTCTGGAGACAGTCAAACCAGGAGTTTCTTGCTGAGAAGAAGAGAATGGGGACTGGAGTTTTTCATAGAAAAGAGACAAGAACCTGTAACAAGTGCAATGAAGTTGGTCACATTGCATGGAACTGTTCTCAAGCAACAAAGACAAAACAGGAAGTCTCTCAAAAACTCAAAGAAAAGGTTGTTGAGAAAAATGAGTCACCAACTGAAAAAATCAAAATTTTTGAAAATTCAACCTATGAAGTTGGTGAGTGTTCAAAGAAATTTTTTTACAAAAAGAGAGCTAAACATGACATCCAAGTGTGGGTTGTTAAGAAGTTTTATGAGAAAAATGGCGATGAATCTGATTCTACAAAGTCAGAAGAGCCACAGTTTGAGGTTAAAGAGGAAAACTCAGTACCTCCAGTGGATGATGTTAATTTTCCACCATTGAGGGCTGAGAATTTTAAATCAAAAGTTGGAAAAGTTGAAATCTCAAGTCAATTTTATTCTGAAAAGAGTGAATTTGATATTGAAAAGGCTTTTAATGAAAATGTTAAAAAGATTTTTGGAAAAATGGTTGAGGGAAAGGCAAAAGGGATAAAAGACTTTTATGAAACAAAGAAGGCATCTTTTTACCCAAGAGAAGTTGAGGAGGAAACATCCAAGTTTGGTGAAGCTTGGATGTCTGTTTTTCATAAGTGATAAGTATGACTTGCCGGAGCTCCCAGGTTGGTAAGAGTGGAGCAGGAATCGGCATCATTCTTGATATGTTTGATTGATATTGTTATATTTCGTCTTACAAGTGGTAAATCAGGGACATTAAGTTGTATATGATTTTCTACAAATGATTGAGAAACAATGTGATGAACCATTACTTTACAAGTGGTAACCCCAACAAAACTTATTTTCCGGAAAAATCATTTTGGTTAAAACAAACTTAAGTGTTTTGAAATCATAATGAGAAAATAGTTTTGTGAAAGGGGAAGTTCTGATTGTTTATGCCAAGTGGATGGCGATTTGAAGCGATTTAATATCGGTTGTCAATTTTCATGTATAGTTTGTTTTCAAATTTCCTTAAATGTGTTTGCATTTTAGGGGGAGTAAAATTTTCAGAAAATCTAAAAACATTTGAAAATTTGAAAAAGACAAAAACATGATAAAATTCAAAAATGAGTTTTTGTGTCAAAGAAGAGGAAATGATAGTACATCAGTAGACAGTTACAGTATGCTAAAGAAATGTAATGTTTAAATAGCGTTAAACAGTCTCACTGATGATATGCCGATAGGTTTTTACACATTTAGTAAAAATTTTCGGGATATAAACTTAAATTCAAACTTGCTTATTTCGTGGGGAACACTACTTGGATATATAGGTAACCCTTGAAATCTCGTTTGTAAGGTCTCTCTTTCTAAGATACTAGGTCTTTATGCTCAGTGATATCTGGGGTATTATCCCGGGACTTCTGATAATGCGGAAGCAATGGCCTAGTCCCCGGAGAATACTTTACTGCTTGCTTGAAATATAGCGCCGCCCTCAGCATAAAATGATGAGACAATAAAATTGCTAATCAATGTTGTTGTAAAAAAGATCCTCTAAAGGGGACCCACTAAAAGTCGAGTCGTCATCTCTCTGCTGAATGGAAGTTCTGACCTGAGCTCTCACGGTTTCGCAATCTAACCCCTTACAGATATCATCAGTGGTATACTCACCTGTAAGACTGAATATTGGGATCTGGATACGGGAGTATATTCAAGAAGTGGGACACATGAATGAGTTTAAGTTCTTAAAACACCTAACTCATATCCTGAATCAGTTGATATTTGTGTGAGAATTTAAGTGGATCAGTATATCGGCAATCTAAGTGAATTGTTTAATTCTTAATGTGTAACTAAGCTCAACGGTACTTGTGACTTGTCAAAAACTGATATGATCCTCTTACACAAACTCACAAAAATAGTGTCTGTAAATATTTCTTTACTGCATTTCACTTCATTTAAAAATCCAAAAAGATTTTCTGTGTGTTTTAGCATAAATTTTGAAAAATTCAAAAAGATTTTCGACAACTGATGTTGGAGAGCTGATTTTCAAAATTCCAAGTGCTAAACTTGATGAGCATGTGGTGAGGGGGAGTGTGTGTTTAAATGAGAAAAGATTTTGAATATTTGTCTACATGTGGTTCATCAGTTATTAACATTGTTAAATCTTTCTGGTTAAATTTGAGGGGGAGTCTGGTTATATAAATTTGTCAAATGTTAAATTTGTGAAATTTATTGTGAGGTAGAGGATGTACAGGGTAGCTTGGATTCTGAAGTCTGAGTATAGAGCCAGGACACAATCCTGATCCTGTGAAAGTCAGATTGCAATCAACATCTGAGGGTAAATGAGATTGTTCGAGGGGAGTATGTTGATGCTGAAGAGGAGGAGAAAGAGATAAAGTTTGAGGATGCCTACATTGTCAGATTCTTCAGAGAGCGATCATGTTGGTGCACTTCATCTGTCGACTTCGTCTTGTATCGAGTCTAAGTCTCGTTGCGGATCTGAAAGGGGATGATGTCATTATCTTGGATGATGACATCATAATAGTGATGTCATTATCACATCTCCTAACAAGAGACAAAAGTATTAATGATGTTAAAGTTGGAGTTCGGTCAACATGTGTGTTTCTGATTCCGCTCGTATGTCAAAGCATGATTTCGCTTTTGTGTCAAATATGTAATTTCGCTCTTTAGTCAATAGTTGATTTCGCTTATGTGTCAGATGATGATTTCGCTTTTATGGCAATGTATGTATGAGCGAAATCATGTCAACTATATATAGGTCCTTTGAGCGGAATCACATCAATAGTTCTAGGTATTGTCTTCCGGTGAGCCACGAAGTGCTGCCGAAGTGTTGACAGGTTGTAAACGTTATCCAGATTAATAATATCGACAGTTTATAGTGAATACTTGCTGAATTGTACTCAGTTTGTCTGTTTCCGCCGTTCAAACTGAGATAAACTCTTCTAAGCGACTCGTTTAGGTCCGAAACCGATCCTTCAAGTGGTATCAGAGCTCCAGGAGGAGGAGTTCTACAGAGATTTGCTGGATTTCGTCATATTTTCTTACTTCTACACTTTCTATCTTCATCAGAACGAGATTTAACGGTCGGAATTGATTCAAAATTTCACAGACTATAGGAAATTGATAATAAACAAATCCCTGAAAGTTTGAGCTTCAAATTCAAAGTAAAAATGGACTAAAATGCTTTCCGAGTTGATTTCGCTCATAAGGACATCTCTTGATTTCGCTTTTGTGACCACCATTAGCAAGTGATTTCGCTTTTGTGTCAACCCTAAGCAAGTGATTTCGCTTTTGTGTCAACCCTAAGCAAGTGATTTTGCTTTTGTGTCAACCCTAAGCAAGTGATTTCGCTTTTGTGTCAACCCTAAGCAAGTGATTTCACTTTTGTGGCACATACAAGATTCTGATTCCACTCATACGTCACTTTGTGATTCCACTTATACGTCACTTAGTGATTCCACTTATACGAACATCAGTGATTCCACTCATTCGTACATAGTGATTTCACTCATTCGTACATTGTCATCTAACAGAATCTGATTTCGCTTATAAGTACCTGTGTTTGAACAAAGAGAATTGAAAAATGGATACTGAGTTCTACAACGCTTTTGCTACAACTCCAACTAATCCATCTGACATTGCTAAGAACATGAACATGGAGAATGAAACCGGAACAATGCAAAAACCTCCGAAACTTATGGGAATTGAGGATTATCACGGGTGGAAGAAACGGTTTGAGAATTGGGTTCAGGCGAATCATCTAAAAGCTTGGGAGAGCATCGAAACTAAATATGAGAGGCCAAAGAATACATTGGGAGCTAATAAAATCATTTCTGAATTTACTGAACAAGAGAGGGAAAGTTATAAAGGAGAGAAAATGATGGTCAATTTGTTACAACAAGCGATTAAAGAAGATATATTTGTATTGCTTCAACATGATGACAATGCTTACTCTATCTGGGAAGCTCTTGGAAAGAAATTTGAGGGAAGTACTGAAATGCTACAAAGTAAAGCAGCTTTGTTGAAAAAGGAATTTGAACTGTTTACGTGCATGCCTGGTGAAACAACAAAGAGTCTTATTGAAAGATATTGTCATCTTGTACGCACTATGTCACAGTTGAAGATTACAAAAACTCCAGCAGAATGGGTTGAAAAGCTTGCTGATGCGTTACCGCAACAGGAATGGGGTACATATCTGATGATATTGAAAATTTCCGGACAGTTTAAAAAGTTATCAATTGCACAGTTTATCGAGAAGTTGGAGGCACAGGATCTGGAGCAGCAGAAAATTGCTAGAATGAACAGTTCTACTCATCAACAAGATATTAAATTGTACTATAAAGGAAATGTTCAAACTGCTGAAGCAAGTCCAAAGATACAAACTGCATTTAGTGCTGGAAATCAATCTACACCTAGCAGTCAAGGATCAGTCAACACTAGTGGGTTTTCAACGGTGAATCCTCCAAGTGTTCAAAGTGCATCTGCTGGAAATGGGCATTCGATTCAGTGCAATGTAGCTCTACATCTTCAAAATGGTCAAAATTATTCTGAAGAAGTTGTAAAGCATCATATGGGATTATTGGTCACTGCATTAGAATCTTATGAAGGGTTGATTGCCGGAAAAATTGGCAATCTGATGCTCACAAAGGAAGATTATGACCAAATTGATGCAGATGAGCTGGAACTGATGGATATTAAATGGGCATTGGCGAGTGTTTTGAGGAGAGCAGAAAAGTTTAGATTAGTTACAGGAAGAAATGATTTCTTGGATGCAAATCTTTCTAATCTAGGATTTGATAAATCTAAAGTTGTCTGTTTTCGTTGCAGGGAGAAAGGCCATTTTAAAAGGGAGTGCAAGAATCAGGAACCGAGAGGAGCAAAGGAGTCTGCTGGGAAAGATGATTATTATCGAAAGACCATTTATCAGCAAATTACTCACCAACCGCATCAACAAAAGGAACCTCAAACGGCACATGGAAGAATGATCGAAGATGCAAACAAGAAGGCTTACTATGGCATCATGGATCAAGATGACGAGAAAGTAGCTGATGGTTTTAGCTGGGACAAATATATTCCAGCTGATCCCAATGTTAAAGCTTTTATTGCTCAGATTGTGCAAAAGCTAGAGTTGCTGAAGGAGTGGATGGATGTGATGTCGGATAATGAGGAGAGTCAAGATGGAAAATCTGTTTCTTCTGAAAGCAGTGATTGTTTTGGTCAAAAATTACCGAAGTAATTAAGTGATCAAATTAGTTAAGTGAGGTAGTGTGCTAAAAGTAAGTGTCAAAAATGTGTTAGTTGAATTACTTGCAAAAACAGTTTCAGGATACGGCTCGGGATATTGAGCTGTATCGACGATCAAACAATGAGCAAATAATGAGCGAAAAGTAAAGGAAGTGACACGAGATGTACGAGGAAAGCCCTTGATCAATCTAGATCGCCGGCATAAAACCTCGGGAGCTGACAATCGCAGCTGCCTTGTTCTTCAATTGCTTCAAAAATCAGGATACAGTGTAGGATGTGGTACGGATCGACTAAGTGTTACAGCGGAAATGAAATACAAGTGTAGTGTTTGCAACTAGCTAGAATGTGATTGTGTTCGAGAGTGTAAGTGTGAAATGATGTGTGTTCTAAGTTGATCCGACCTCATCTATTTATAGTAAAGATAAAACAACTAACTACCCTAAACTCGCGGGATTCACCGAATATTCCCTCTTGGAACGTTGCAGACCTGGTCTTTCGGGCTCAACGTCTCTTTCTCAACAAATTCGTCCGAGTCTTGAGGAGAAGAAGTCCTTGTGACCGTTAGCAAGCCTCTGCCCTTAATCTGCACGTGATTAATTCAATAAGCTTCAGGATATCGCCCAAGATGTCAGCAATATCCTCTTCCAGCATCCTGATTACAAATAACCAAACGAAGGCAGGATATTGGTCAGGATACATATGTCAAGAAAATGACCCCTAACAATTGTCCCCAAATATATCAGTTGGGATACCAATCCAACAGATATATTTCAAAACTTTACTTCATAATTTAAGGCAATTAATATGAATAGACTCTTGAAATGACAGCAGTGCTATTTCCAAGACATTATTTACTTTTTACCCCCTTATACTCATCCTATATTAACCAAGGGACTCCTTGTCTCGGTCATCCTTATCTTCAAGCAAGCTTCAGGTAACTTCTCTTCTAATTTTCTCTCTTTAATTTTTCATGATTTGCTCAATGGCACCACGAACGAAATCCCGCTCAGTCCGGTCTGCCTCAACCCTGATAAGTCAAAACCTTATCACTGATCCAGCGAAGGAGATTTGCTGTTTCAATAACGCTGACATTGCTGCTCTCCAAGATTCCGGTGCCTTTCCCGCTGGAACGGTCTTTCGCCCGTTTGACAAGGAAGCCCGATCGGATGCATCATCCGATGAGTGGGTTTGTTTTTTCGCTTATCCTTTCTCCCTTGGACTCCGGTATCCATTTTCACCTTTTATCTCCAGTTTTTTCGACCTCACCGGCCTTAGTTATGCCCAAGTTATGCCAATGGTCTGGCGAATCTTGATAGTGTTGGATCAAATCAAATCTCGTCATTACCCTAACCTTCTTGTTGAGGACCTTCCCGTAGCATACCGATTAAGATCCCACGGCAACCACCGTTATCTTCTATTCTCCATCAAGAGTCCTTTGGTCCTTAAAGCCACCAAGAACGAGGATCGATGGCGACGAAAATTCTTTTTCGTCAAAAGAGACTCCATTGATAAGGGTTTCGATCTACCAGTTAAATGGTTAACCAAGGGTAGGATTTAGGGTTTTAGGAATATCCCCAATCATATTCTCAAACTATATCCCGGACTGATATTCTGATGTTTTTATGCAGCGAATTTCAGAGATTTAGTGCCTCCTAGCGCGGAATCCGAATCCAAGATCAAGGAAATTTACCGTCTTCCTGCCAGCGAAAGAAGTTTTTCCCTGTCTCTCACAGATCCTCATCAAAAATCAAACTCAGAAATGTCTGGTAAGCATATTTTTATATGTTAATTATTTTCAAAAATATGATGAGTTTTAAGAGTATCTTCCCTTATGTAGCACCAATCGTCAACCTTGATGCTTTCGAACTCGATGAACTGGATTGTTATTCCAGTCTTGAACCCGCCAAATAAGAATCCAAGCCAAAGTCGTCTGCTACACCAAAGCCTACCTCCTCGAAAACTGTTTCTGCTCCCAAAGGCCCTCCGTCATCCAGGACCAGGGCATCCAGCTCTCGGAAGAGAAAGGAGACTGACTCCCCAGCTGTTTCTGAAACATTCTCTCTTGAGAATCATGGGTTCAATGACGCCACCTCATTTCTCAAACAGGTAGAATTTTCTTTCCAATATCCTGTATAAGTATGTTAGTTTTTATCCTGCTTATATTAATACCTGTGTCTTCATCTATAGGGTCTGGATCGCCTCATGCATTTATACGAAGATGCTACCGGTCTTAACAAGATGTTGCAGATTCAGCTGGAGAAAGCTCAAGCCACCATAGCTGATCAAGGGACCATCGCAGCTGCCAAATCCCAGCACTATGAGGACAAATACAAGGCAATGACTCAGGAACATCAAGCCGCCCTTCACAAAGCTAATGAGGATGCTCAAGCCAAGCTGGACGCCGCTCTTCTCCAATATCAGCAGAACATGAGCTCATACCGGGATAGCCTAAAAACTTCAGTGGTCATCTCTCTTCTCCAAGCCAGGATAAGGATGGCTTACGAAGCCATGGATCTGGGTTTTGAATGCCCTTCCTGGAATGTAAAGGCTTGGGAGGAGAAACTACAGGGCCTCGGAGGTCATCCCGTTGCTCATCCTGCAAAACATACTGGTGAAGAGCCTTCTAAGGCAGCAGAGGAGGTGGCCAATGCTGAAGATGGTGCTGAGAAGAATCCTGAGGATGATGCTGGAGCAGATGCTGGCAAGGAGCTTGCTGTTCAAGAAGGTGCTGCCCCTTAGGCAGCAGAGTGGGCGATGATGGATATACGTGCCAAGGCCGGAGCCCACTTTTTAATTTCATGGTTGTGGTTGCATAAACAATTTACTTTTCCTGCACTAGAACAATATGATGACCAAAGGTGGATGGATCCTAGGTTTTAGGATGAAGCCCTTGGTCATCAATTAGCATAATTTGTTTTGAACATAGTAACGGTTGTAGGTGAATGGGTCCTGTTTTGAGACAGATCCTGCAACCGTTACAAAACTATGGTAACAACTAATCGTGCTTTTGGCGGATGGTCCTTACCAAAAGCACAACTTTTGACTTGTTAATAATATAACTATCTTTTGACTTATTTTCTGTTACTTTGCATTATTTAGTGTAAGTCTTAGCTTTGTAAAAATTTTATACTGTTATTTTACAAAATATTCTGACCAGTATGCTTAGAAACATACTGCAGAAGCCTTTTATTAAATAGATCTTTCAGATGTTCTTTCAATTTTGTAAAAATTTCTTTAGAAAGTAAAAAAAAATAGTTTAGCTCTTCAAAACCAGGTTTTGATGATGATCAAAGTTTCAAGCCAATACTAGTTTTAAGCATCCTAATCAAATATCCTTAAAAGGACTTTGAGGATATACGTCAAGATACTTAACATGATGTTACTAAAAATTTAAATGAGGCTCACAAAGGAAAAATCATACCAGACATAGGATATAAACCTATTACCGAATTCCAATCCCTATGCAACTCTTCCAATGAAGATGTCCCCAGTGCAAGATACTTAATGCATTAGTCGCAAACTTCATTAGTTTTATAGCACCATCTTGTCAGGGATGTCCCCTATGTACAATGTCTTCAAGTATCTTAGAAATTTATTTAATGTCAGTTTGCATTGCATAAGCAATATTTTACGTCTCAAGGGTAGAACCCAAGGATGTACTGGAGATAAATCCTTTGTAACCTGGGGAAAATCCCAATTTTTCATGCGCTACAGGCGGGAGTGTATAAACTCCTAGACTTAGAAAGGTGAAAACCTTTAAACCTTAGAGAGTATGAAAATACCCTTTCGTGAGAGAGGGTGATCAATCCTCATATACCGTTAGAATTCAGGATATAGCCAATGGTAACGAAATTGTCAGCCACTTTTACATGGACTGGTCCCGCCACCTTGAACTATCCCTGAATAACTTGCGCTCCAGGCGGGGTGTTTAAACCCAATTCGGAAGAAAGGTGAATACCTTTAAACCTGTGAAGGGATCAGTATCCCTTAAACGTGAGAGAGGGGGCCAATCCTCTAATCTTCTGAGTTATTCCGAGTGCATATTCTGGAGCTATATCCTGGAACCTATCTTGCAAAACAAATGTAAACTAAGGTGGGTGTTAGCTTGGCTAACACCCCTCCGATGCTTAAGTCAGTATTGGGTTCAAAAGAATTAATAATATAAAAATACATCAAAAAGAAGTAAGAATTCATACCATCTCGAGTTAGAAATTAAATTCTAGACTCACTTGAAATAGAGCTTGAGGTGTATAGCATTCCAAGATCTCGGTAGCATATCTCCCTTCATATTCTTGAGTCTATACGCTCCTTTCCCTGCTTCTGATTCAACTTCATATGGTCCTTCCCATTTTGGAGCTAACTTGCCATCGGCAGGATTAGTAGTATTTTGGAAGGCCTTTCTTAATACCCAATCTCCAACCTTAAATCTTCTGGTTCTAATATTCTTGTTGTATGCCCTGGATATTCTCTGTTGATATGCTGCCATCCTTAGCCTCGCTGCATCTCTCTTTTCATCTATAGTGTCTAAATCCTGACTCAAGGCTTCAGGATTCTTCTCAGGATCACTTAAGATAGATCTTGCAGTAGGTATTGTCATCTCCGTTGGAATCACTGCTTCTGCTCCAAACACCAACGAAAATGGGGTTTGACCTGTTGCATTCTTTATCGTTGTCCTGTCAGCCCATAAAACAAAGGGTAATTCTTCTGCCCATCTTCCTTTTTTGGCTCCAAGCCTTTTCTTTAAGTTGTTGACAATTATCTTGTTAGAGGATTCTGCTTGTCCATTTGCTTGAGGATGTACCGGAGTAGATGTGATCATTTTGATCCCCCAACTCTTGCAAAAGTCAGTAGTCCTCTTACTTATGAACTGAGAACCATTGTCACAGATTATCTCAGCTGGTACTCCGAATCTGGTCAGGATATTTCTCTTGATGAAGGATACTACTTCTTGGTCTCTTACTTGAACAAATGCTTCAGCTTCAACCCCCTTAGAGAAGTAATCCGTCATTGCTAGCATAAAGACTTTTCCTCCCGGAGCTTTCGGTAACTTTCCTACTATATCCATCCCCCACTTCATGAATGGCCAAGGGGAAATTACAGGATATAGTGGTTCAGCTGGTTGATGTAGTATGTTACTATGCCTTTGACATGCATCACATCTTCGAACATATTCTGCAGCATCTTTCCTCATTGTTGGCCAAAAGTATCCTGTCCTCAATACTTTCGAGAATAATGATCTGCCCCCAGTATGATTACCACAGTCCCCTTCATGTATATCTTGAAGTACTTCTTTAGCTTCATGATCCTCCAAGCATCTTAAATATGGTCCTGCAAGAGATTTCTTGTATAAAATATTATCTATAATAGTGAATCGGGATACCTTCATCCTAAATGCCTTAGGATTTTCATTTCCAGGAATGTGTCCTTCTTTGAGATATTTCATGATTGGAGCCGTCCAGGTTCTAGGATCCTCTTCAGGATATTCCGCCCCAGGATCCTGAATACCAGCTACTTCTTTATCCCGAGGATTCGTTGCAGGATATAAGACATGTACTATTGGTATTTGTGTCCCTTCAGGTATCCTGACCGACGATCCCAGATTTGCTAAGGCGTCTGCTTCAGCATTATCTTCCCTTGGTACCTGTTTAAGTATAAAAACATCGAAATATCCTGCTAATTTTTTGAGAATATCGAGATATTCGATTAATTTCTCTCCCTTAACTGCATATGATCCATTAAAATGGTTAGTAATTAACAGAGAGTCAACATATACTTGCAAATTTTTGATACTCATGCTCTTAGCCAATTCTAACCCTGCAATTAAAGCTTCATATTCTGCCTCATTATTGGTAGCAGGAAATTCACACCTAATAGCCTGGGGTAATATGTCCCCCTGTGGCGATTTTAGTAGTATTCCTAATCCTACTCCTCTTACATTAGATGCACCATCAGTATATAATGTCCAGGATCCTGAGGATTCCCCTAGCTGTTGAACTTCTAGATCTACCTCATCCTGAATGTCACTACTAAAGTCAGCCACAAAGTCAGCTAAAGCCTGAGACTTTATGGCATTCCTAGGTTCATATACTAAATCATAAGCACTCAACTTTACTGACCACTTGGCCATCCTGCCTGACATCTCTGGTTTCCTAAGCACATTTTTAATAGGATAGTTTGTTTTAACATGAATCCTATGTGTCTCGAAATAATGCCTAAGTTTCGTTGATGCCATAATTAATGCTAGTATCAATTTTTCTAAATGAGAATACCTAGTTTCAGCATCTAACAAACTTTTACTAACATAATAAACAGGATACTGCTGACCTTCATGGTCTTTTACAAGAACGGCACTTACAGCATTCCCTGATACAGCAAGGTACAGGGATAGTGGTTCACCATTTTCCGGCTTCATCAATAGAGGTGCGGTTGTGAGATACCGTTTCAAATCTTGTAGGGCTGCTTCATGCTTTTCCCCCCATTCGAATCTTTTGTTCTTCTTTAGGATATCATAGAAGTCTTTGCATTTCTCCGAGGATCTTGAGATAAATCTGTTTAGAGCTGCTACCCGGCCTGTTAATCTTTGTACATCCTTCATATTCGAGGGTGATTTTATATCCAGGATAGCTTTAATCTGCTCCGGGCTTGCCTCTATCCCCCTTTTCGTCACCATATACCCAAGAAACTTTCCTGCCCCCACTCCGAAATGGCACTTAGCAGGATTCAGCTTCATATTATACTGATCCAGGATATCAAATGCTCCTTTAATATCCTGGAGGTGATCCTGAGCTTTCTTTGACTTTACTACCATATCGTCAATGTATACTTCCATGGTGTCCCCCAGTTTGTCTTTGAACATCATGTTTACCAATCTTTGGTATGTTGCACCTGCGTTTTTCAAACCAAAAGGCGTAGCTGTATAACAATAAATACCTGTTGGCGTCATGAAGGCGGTATCCTCCTGGTCAGAAGGCTCCATTTGTATCTGTTGAAATCCTGAGGATGCGTCCATGAAGGTCAGCATTTCATGCCCAGCAGTGGCATCTACCATTGCATCAATATGGGGAAGAGGAAATGGGTCTTTAGGACAAGCTTTGTTCAAGTCTGTGTAGTCTACACAAACTCTCCATTTCCCATTCTTCTTCTGTACTACAACCACGTTTGCTAGCCACCTTGGGAACTTAACCTCTCTAATCATTCTTGACTTTAATAGTCTTTCAACCTCCTCTTGGATAATCGTGTTCCGCTCAGGAGCAAACTTCCTTCTTTTTTGTTGCACAGGCTTGAATGATTTATCAATTCCAAGCTTGTGAGTGATGATATCTTTGGATATGCCTGTCATATCCTCGTGTTTCCATGCAAACGTAGACATCCTGCATTTCAAAAAGTTAATCAATTGTTCTTCAATATCCTGAGGGATATTGGTCCCTACGAGCACCGAGATATCAGGGTTATCCTGGTCCAGGATAACTTTCTTCACATCCTGCTCCGGATCCTCCACGATATCCTGGGCCCGCGTCTTTAATTGCTATGCTGCACTAGTCTTGGCTGAGGATTTCATCGAGGATGAGTAGCATTCTTTCGCCTCCTGCTGATCGCTATCAACTTTAACAACTCCCCACGGGGTAGGTATCTTAATGCATTGGTGATATGTTGATGGCACTGCCTTCATATCGTGAATCCACGGTCTTCCCAGTATAATGTTATAGCAGGACAGAGAGTCCATCACACAGAAACGTTGTATCGAATTGACTCCTTCAACGTACACCGGCAACTTTATCTCTCCCACTGTGTTTCTGGCCTCTCCGCTGAACCCAACAAGCACGGTGGACTTCGAAGTGATATCCATTGGAGATACATTCATTCTTTTAAGTGTCTCTAGTTGGATTATGTTGACGGAGCTGCCATTATCAACCAATATCCTGCGTACAAAATGGTTAGCCACATATAACGTTATTACCAGAGCATCATGTTGAGGATCCTGGACAGTATCCCTGTCATCAGCATCAAATGTGATCACTTTGTCGGTTGTGAGCGTAGTCATCCTGACAGGTTTATCTCCCCTTTCAGCTTTGGCTTCCTTTGCATGCCTCTTTGCTGCCGAATACGAAGTTCCACAAATGTCGGATCCCCCCGAAATGAAGTTGATTATCTTGGCATCCGCAGGAGGTGATGCTGCTCGTTCAGGATCCTTCTCAGTATCCTGACCCTTATTCTTCTTCTTTCCTAAGAGATCTTTCAGATATCCCTTGCTTAGAAGATAGCTTATTTCTTTCCTCAAAGCAATGCAATCCTCAGTCATATGTCCGAAATCTTCATGGAAAGCACACCATTTCGACTTATCTTTCCAGTCAGCCTTTTGTTGATTCTTTCGAGGCCATCTAGCCTTGTCTCCTAGACCCTGCATAGCATACATCAATTCAGGGATATTAACAGAAAAGCAATATTCAGACAACTCAGGATACTCTTCAGGATCCTCATCTTCGACATCATTCACTCTCTTGTTTTCATTTCTACCATATGGCTTAGGCCTATATGACTTAAATGAGGACTCTGACTTCCTATTAGTCGATTCATAAGTGTTGGATGAGTTCATCCTTTCTTGCATCTTCTTGTCATCTTCCAGACGGATATATCTCAAAGCCCTGTTACGAGCTTCATCGAGATTCCTGCAGGGATTCATTACAAGATCCTGATAAAACTGAGAATCCTTTTGTAATCCCATCTTAAAAGCTTGTACAGCTGTTGCAACATCAAGATGTGGGATATCCAAGGATTCTCGACTAAATTTGTTCACATAATCCCTCAAGGATTCCTGAGGCCCTTGAGTTATCCTGTAAAGATCACTGGTTAGTTTCTCAAAACTCCGACTACAAGAAAATTGACTGTTAAATAAATTAACCAAATGAGCAAATGAAGTGATTGAGTGAGGAGGAACGTTTAACAGCCATTTTAAGGCTGATCCTGTTAGAGTAGAACCAAATCCCTTGCACAAGTACGCTTCCTTGAGCTCCGGAGGGATAGGGTTAATCTCCATTCTTTCCCTATACTGGGCAATATGCTCCTCAGGATCCGTAGTCCCATCATAAAGCTTCATGTTGGGAGTTTGGAATCTCTTTGGGATCTCTGCATCACATATAGGGTACGCAAAACGAGATATCTTGTGGCTATCTTGAGATACTTCCGGGATCGGCTGGACCACCCCCGGTACACTAGATATCATGTCTTTCAACTTCTGAAGTTCCCTGGTAAGTGCTGATGTTACACCTGTATCCTGCAAAGATCCACCACTGTTAGTAGTATGAGTATTATTATTATTAGACACGTTACCTGTTGGAGGATTTTGCCCATATCCTGAAGCATATCCTGAGCTCCTCATGGTTGACATCCTAATCGAGGAGGGTATTTCAGGAGTATGATTCTGAGGAAGACTGGGCACGATATTCCCCCTGTTATCCTCGGTATAAACAGCTGAGCTAAAGTTCAACGCTCTGGGGTGTAACGGAGTGACATTGTCCTCCGCAGATCTGCTCGAGCCAGCCTTCAGGAGTTGTATCTCCCTCAAAAGCATTTGGTTCGTTTCCTGTTGCTGCCTCATTTGTTCCTGCACACTTCCAAATAAGGTTAAAATTTCATCATTAGAAGCTAAAACGGGAGCAGATCCCTGGACACTCCGAGTTGGGATAACATCTTGAGATTGTGTAGAGGCTGGCATCCTTGGAGGAGGTGGTGGAAGCACCGAACCGGTAGTAGCAGAAGTCATAGCAGACACAGTAGAGGAACTCATGTTTGATCGTGAGGCCATTGTGGACAATGTAGCAAAAAGTTTTGAAAATAAAAGACCGATTAGCGATTTAACAAAAAATTTTAGTAAAGAGAGCACCACTTGCCCCACGGTGGGCGCCAAATTGTTTTGGTCAAAAATTACCGAAGTAATTAAGTGATCAAATTAGTTAAGTGAGGTAGTGTGCTAAAAGTAAGTGTCAAAAATGTGTTAGTTGAATTACTTGCAAAAACAGTTTCAGGATACGGCTCGGGATATTGAGCTGTATCGACGATCAAACAATGAGCAAATAATGAGCGAAAAGTAAAGGAAGTGACACGAGATGTACGAGGAAAGCCCTTGATCAATCTAGATCGCCGGCATAAAACCTCGGGAGCTGACAATCGCAGCTGCCTTGTTCTTCAATTGCTTCAAAAATCAGGATACAGTGTAGGATGTGGTACGGATCGACTAAGTGTTACAGCGGAAATGAAATACAAGTGTAGTGTTTGCAACTAGCTAGAATGTGATTGTGTTCGAGAGTGTAAGTGTGAAATGATGTGTGTTCTAAGTTGATCCGACCTCATCTATTTATAGTAAAGATAAAACAACTAACTACCCTAAACTCGCGGGATTCACCGAATATTCCCTCTTGGAACGTTGCAGACCTGGTCTTTCGGGCTCAACGTCTCTTTCTCAACAAATTCGTCCGAGTCTTGAGGAGAAGAAGTCCTTGTGACCGTTAGCAAGCCTCTGCCCTTAATCTGCACGTGATTAATTCAATAAGCTTCAGGATATCGCCCAAGATGTCAGCAATATCCTCTTCCAGCATCCTGATTACAAATAACCAAACGAAGGCAGGATATTGGTCAGGATACATATGTCAAGAAAATGACCCCTAACAGTGATGATGATGAAGAAGTTGAACAGATAAACATTGGAAAATCTCATTTATCTTCTGACAGTTTTGAATTTTATTTTGCAGAGAAATTGAAGAAACTAAAAGAAAGGAAAGCTGCAAAAGAATTGAAAGAAGTCAAAGTGATTGAGAAGATTGTGGAAGTTCAAAAGATAGTTGAGGTCGAGAAGATCGTTGAAATCACAAAACCTTGTCTTACATGTTTAGAGTCTTGTAAACAATGTATAGAGAAAGATGAGAGGTTTAGTGAGTTAGAAAAGTTGAAAGAAAAGTTGTTGTTTGATGTAAAAAATTTGAAACAGTCATATGATGTATTGAACAGAACTGTGAATAGTCTGGAAAAGACTAACTCTGAAAGAGAGAAAGCTTTGAAGATGTTGAATGCTACTATGATGACAAAGCAGAAAGAGATTAACATGTACATAGAAGAATGTGCAAAGAGGAAGAAAGAGTTGGAGAATGAAGCAGCTGAGAATGAAAGAATCAGAAGATTGCTGCAAAGTTACAAAGGTTGTGACTATGTAATGGATAGAATTTATCCAACAGTTGAAGGTTTCGAGGCATTTAAAGATGAAGATAAAACCAAAAAGCCAAAGGAAAAGGATACTGGTAAGAAACAGGGTGTATGTTATAATAAGTGTCCGCCTCCAATTTGGGAAGGGTACTCATCTAGAAAACCTAACGAGGAAGAACTAAAACAGGCAGTCAATATTAAGTTAGAATCCGAGATAACCGATGTTTTACCGGACAATATTGATGTCACGTTCACAGCGTCCGATACAGATCATGAGTCAGAATTGATAAAAAGAGTGGTTGATCAGGTGTTGGATAAGGATGAGGAGTCAGAGTCAAAGTCCGAGTCTGAAAGTTCGTGTCAGTCTGTCGGAAGTTCGAGTTCGTCTGTCAAGAGTTCAAAGTCGTCAGGAAAACAGGTGTATAGTAAAGAATTTTTGTTGTCAAAATCTAATTTGAATGACGAAACATTTGAAGTTGCATATACTTTGAATGGTTCTGACAAATTATATTTTGATAAAGAATTTCCAATAAGAGGTGTCAAAACTGATTTGATAAAAAAAGTTTTCAAACTTACAGAAATTAAAATTTCTGAAATAAAAGATTTAAATCTTAATGGTAAACCTAAACCTTACACCTCAAGAGTACAACAACGTTTGAACAAGAAAAAGGGTTACAATTCTGGTTCTGGTTTTCAAAAGAAACCAAACCACAATCGTAGCTACAAAAAGAAAGGAGTTGGTTTTATTCCACCTGAAAACTATAAAAATGAAAAATATGTTCGAGATTTTAAATCAAAAATGACATATGTTGCAGGAACTAGCCATGAAGAAGAAGCAAAAAGTCCATTCTGGAAACAATCAAATCAAGAATTTCTTGCTGAGAAAAAGAAGAATGAAGTTCGGAGAACAGAAACCAGAACCTGTTTCCGATGCAATGAAACTGGTCACATTGCATGGAACTGTCCGAAAGCGACAAACACAAAACAGGGAGTTTCTGGAAAACTAAAAGAAATTATTGTTGATAAAACCGAACCATCAACTGAAAAATTTAAAGTTTTTAAAAATTCAACATTTGAAGTTGGTGAGTGTTCGAAGAGATTTTATAGGCGAAGTGTTAATCTTGACAACCAAAAATGGGTTGTTAAGAAATCTGAAGTAAAATCTGGTGATGAATCTGATTCCACAAAATCAGAGGAGCCACAGTTTGATAAGAGTGATGAAAATTCAGTTCTTTCAATGGATGATGAGAACTTTCCACCATTGAGGACTGAAAATTTTAAAAGGAAAACTGGAAAGTCTGAAATCTCAAATCAGGGTTATTCTGAGAAGGATAATTTTGATGTTGAGAAAGCGTTTAATGGAAAAATTAAGAAGATTTTCGGAAAGATGGTCGATGGGAAGGTTAAAGGGGTTAAGGAGTTTTATGCTAAAAAGAAAGCAACTTACACTCCAACTGCTTCTGAATTGAAAACACCCAAGGCTGGTCAGGCTTGGGTGGACATTTTCTTTGCTTGAAAAACCTGACTTGCCGGAGATCCCAAGTTTATATCGTGGATCAGGAATCGGCATCATTTATATTTTAAAGTGTTTGTATGAAAGTTGTTAAAATTGTTAAAATTTTTACAGGATAAGTGTGAATTGCCGGAGCTTCCAGGTTGGTAAGTGTGAAGCAGGAATCGGCATCTTGAATGGTAAAATGGTTTGTGTAGATGTTTTATTCCTACATGTGGTTATATGATTTGGATATTTTTACAAGTGGTAAGAAGTTGGATCTTACAAAGTGATTCGTCAAGGTCATTAGTTTGAACTTGATGTATTCCTCATATATGTGATTGAATGAACAAGATGATGAACCCGACCCTACAAGTGGTAAAATCAACAAAACTTATTTTCCGGAAAAATCATTTTGGTTAAAACAAACTTAAGTGTTTTGAAATCATAATGAGAAAATATTTTTGTGTAAGGGGGAGTTCTGATTGTTTATGCCAAGTGGATGGCGAATTGAGGTGATTTGATATCAGTTGTCACTTTCTTGTATAGTTTGTTTTCAAATTTCCTAAAATGTGTTTGCATTTTAGGGGGAGTAGAAATTTTCAGAAAATCCAAAAACATTTGAAAATTTGAAAAAAAGACAAAAACATGATAAAATCAAAAATGAGTTTTGTTGTATAAAAGAGGAAATGATAGTACATCAGTGGATTGTCACAACATGCTAAAGAAATGTAAAGTTAAAATGTGATAAACAATCTCACTGCGGATATGCCAGTAGGTTTTTGCACATTTAGTAGATTGTGACGAGATATAAACCTAAATTTCAAACTTGCTTATATCGTGGGGATACATCTCTCGGATATATGGGTAACCCCCGAAATCTCGTTTGAAAGGTCTCGTATTCTGATATACTAGGTCTTTATACTCAATGATGTCTGGGGTATTATTCCGGGACTTCTGCTGAACGGTGGTTCTGACCTAGTCCTCGAATAATACTTTTCGCAAATGCTTGAAACATAGCATCACCCTCAGCATATATGATAAGACAATAAAATTGCTTAGCAATGCTGTTGTAAAAAAGATCCTCTAAAGGGGACACACCCAAAAGTTGAGTCATGATCTCTCTGCTGAACGGTAGTTCTGACCTGAGCTCTCATGATTCTTCATAATTTATTAACCCCTTACAGATATCATTGGTGTCATAATTACCTGTAAGACTGAATATTGGGATCTGGATACGGGAGTATATTCTGAGGTGGGACACGCGATTGAGTTTAAGTGCTTAAAACATTAATATCGTATCTCGGATCATTTGAACTCTGTGTGAGAATTTAAGTGGATCAGTATACTGACAATCTAGGTGAATTGTAATAAAGCTCAACGGTACTCGTGATTTGTCATAAACTGATATGATCCTCTTACACAAACTCACAAAAATATTGTTTGTAAATATTTCTTTACTGCTTTTCATTCTATTCAAAAATCCCAAAAAGATTTTCAGTGTGTTTTAGCATAATTTTTGAAAATTTCAAAAAGATTTTCGACAACTGATGTTGGAGAGCTAATTTTCAAAATTCCGAGTGCTAGACATGATGAACAGATGGTTTGGGAGAGTGTGTTGTTTTGAAAATGAAAATGATATTTCTGCAAGTGGTTCATCAGAGACTATAAATGTTGAATCATTTTAATATTTGCTCTACAAGTGGTCATCAGAAAATTGATTTTTGGGTAGAGAATGTGCAGGTTATTTGAATGACAGAGAGTTAGGTTCCGATACCTGAGGATTGTGTTATTTCAACAAGCCAGACTGCGATCCCAGCATATCGAAAGGGGGAGTCTGAAGACATCTGAGTAGAGATTGATCGTGAGGAGTCTGTTGATGTTGAAGAAGAGAAGAGAGGAGATTTGAGGATACTTACAGCGTCAGATACTTCAAAGAGTTCGAAAAGACTGATCAAGACTGAAGAAGTGAAGACATAGCATTGTCGTGACTCGATAGTCGACTCGTCAACATCTGAGGGGGAGTCTGTTGGTGCACTTCATCTGTCGACTTCGTCTTGTATCGAGTCTCAGTCTCGTTGCGGATCTGAAAGGGGATGATGTCATTATCTTGGATGATGACATCATAATAGTGATGTCATTATCACATCTCCTAACAAGAGACAAAAGTATTAATGATGTTAAAGTTGGAGTTCGGTCAACATGTGTGTTTCTGATTCCGCTCGTATGTCAAAGCATGATTTCGCTTTTGTGTCAAATATGTAATTTCGCTCTTTAGTCAATAGTTGATTTCGCTTATGTGTCAGATGATGATTTCGCTTTATGGCAATGTATGTATGAGCGAAATCATGTCAACTATATATAGGTCCTTTGAGCGGAATCACATCAATAGTTCTAGGTATTGTCTTCCGGTGAGCCACGAAGTGCTGCCGAAGTGTTGACAGGTTGTAAACGTTATCCAGATTAATAATATCGACAGTTTATAGTGAATACTTGCTGAATTGTACTCAGTTTGTCTGTTTCCGCCGTTCAAACTGAGATAAACTCTTCTAAGCGACTCATTTAGGTCCGAAACCGATCCTTCAGATCAGACTGATAAAGACTGAAGACGTTGAAGACTCGACACTTAAGACTCGTCAACATCCGAGGGGGAGTCTGTTGGTGCATACGTCTGTCGACTTCGTCTTGTATCGAGTCTTGTAATAAAATAGTTAGATCGAGTCACGTAGTTCAGGAAAATAGAGTTTTAGAGATCATTTCCCACGAAATGTCTATTCCCCACGAAATAGACATGGCACTTTCAAGGGGAATTAGAAAGTGGCAATTTCAAGGGGAATTAGATAGTGGCACTTTCAAGGGGAATTAGAAACACTATAAATAGAGAGTTTAGTCATTTCATTTGGAACTTCTCCCATTCCAGCAGCGAAGCTCTGCTGAAGTGTCTACAGGTCTGTAAATGTGTCATATCAATAAACAAGATGGTTAAACTACTTTCTAGTGCAAATCAAGCTGAACCGACACCGAAACGTCTGTTTCCGCCTCTCGTTTTGGTCTAGAACTCTTCTGAAAGACTCGTTTTGGTCGTTACTCGATCCTACATCTGGACCGGATTTGGATCCCTAAGCGGACCGATTTGTGACAGATATTGATGGACGAAGCCCACAAATCCCGATATTCCATTCATCACGGTGCCGATAAGATGTACCAGGACCTTCGCTACAAGTACTGGTGGCCGGGCATGAAAAGGGATATTGCTCTCTACGTTGGAAAGTGCCTGACTTGCTCGAAGGTTAAGGCTGAACATCAAAGACCCTCTGGCTTACTCGAACAACCACCGATCCACATATGGAAGTGGGAGAGCATAGCTATGGACTTCATAACAAAACTCCCGTGCGCGCCATCAGGTCACGACAGCATCTGGGTTGTTGTTGACCGTTTGACCAAATCAGCCCACTTTTTGCCAATACGGGAAGACTACAAGGTAGAACGATTAGCCCGAATCTACACCAATGAGATCATTTGTCGACACGGGATGCCTCGCAACATCATCTCTGACCGTGATGCTCGGTTTACCTCTCGACTGTGGGAAACGTTTCAAGCTGCTCTCGGTACAACGCTTAATCTAAGTACCCCTTTCCACCCTCAAACCGACGGTCGGACTGAGAGAACGATCCGTACTCTTGAAGACATGCTCCGTTCGTGTGTCATAGATTTCGGTGGTAATTGGATGCATACCTGCCGTTAGTCGAATTCTCGTACAACAACAGTTATCATTCCAGCATTCAGATGGCACCATTCGAGGCTTTATACGAAAGAAAATGTCGATCGCCTATTGTGTGGCACGAGATCGGTCACTCGCAACTAACCGGTCCCGAGCTATTGCAAGAAACGACTGACAAAGTCCTCCAAATTCGAGACAACTTGTTGAAAGCTTGAAGTCGACAAAAAAGTTACGCCGATAGACGACGCAAGCCCCTTGAATTTGATGTTGGCGACTACGTACTCCTAAAGGTATCACCTTGGAAGGGTGTGGTCAGATTAGGCAAGAAAGGGAAACTAGCACCTCGATATGTTGGACCTTTTAGGATTCTGGAAAGGATCGGAAAAGTCGCCTACAGACTCGAACTACAGGAGGAACTTAGTAATGTCCACCCGACTTTCCATGTGTCAAACCTCCGAAAGTGCCTGGCTGAGCATGATTTAATTGTACCCCTCGATGACCTCCAAGTAAACGAAACACTACACTTCGTGGAGAAGCCTGTCGAAATCATGGATCGCCAAACCAAGCAGCTCAGACGCTCGCGCATTCCTATCGTGAAAGTCCGATGGGAAGGCAAACGAGGCGCAGAGTTCACTTGGGAACTCGAAAGCGACATGAAGGCGAAGTACCCGCAGTTGTTTGTTGCGGTTTCTGTAGGATCGTTTTCAGACCCGAACGAGTCGATCAGAAGATTTTATCTTAATACGAGTGGCGGAAACAAACGTATCGAGGTCAATTCAGCTAGATTCACACATTAAACTGTCCGTATATTGATTTTAGATCAATTACAAGTCTGTGGACACTTCGGCAGCACTTCGTTACACTGACCGGAACCGTTACAAATGAAATGGCACAAGGGGTATATATAGGAGGAGTGATTTCGTTTGAAAGTGACATGGTGTCCTTCAAACGAAATTAAGATGCTTAATTTCGTTTGAAAGTGTCATCTGACATGTTCAAACGAAATTAGCTCAAACATATGTAAACTCTCCTATTTTCCTCGTATAACGTGCCCTAATCTATCATTCTACATACAAGACTCGATATAAGACGAAGTCGACAGACGCATGCACCAACAGACTCCCCCTCGAATGTTGACGAGTCTTCAGTGTCGAGTCTTCGGTTGTCAAACCTTCAGTCTTTATCAGTCTGCTCACTCTCTCCAAAAATTCTCCATTGTAAGCATCCACAATCAATCTCTTTCTCTTTCTTGTAATCTTCAGAATCTGAATCTGGCTCTACAATCTTCAGACTCCCTCTCGATATCCTCAGACTCCCCCTTTTACTAAACTGGGATCGCAGTCTGGAATTTACTTTCCACAGGTTCTCAGATCGAAACCTGGCATTCATCTAACTCAGGTATCAGAACCTGTCTAACCTGCATAACTCTACCCAAAAATAAGTTTCACAAATTTAAAATTTTGCAAATTTAGAAACCACTTGCAGGTATTATTCAAAAATGATTTAATCTTTGATAAACACTTGAAAACACAAATTCTTCATACATTCTTTCCCAAACCTGTTTATCAAGCTTAGCGCTTGGAATTTTGAAAATCAGCTCTCCAACATCAGCTGTCGAAAATCTTTTTGTATTTTTCAAAATTTATACTAAAACACACTAAAATCTTTTTGGATTTTTGAAATGAAATGCAGTAAAGAAATATTTACATACAATATTTTTGTGAGTTTGTGTAAGAAGATCATATCAGTGTATGTGACCAATCACTAACACCGTTAAGCTTTAAACATTTTCAGTTCTAAACAATTCACATAGATTGACGATATTGTTGTCCACTTAAACTCAATCTAAAAACTTTCGAAATGCTTATCGATGCATTAAAATATATTAATTTTGCACTAAGTTCTTATGGACCCCACGATCTCAGCATATCCCCTCATCATGCAATACACTGACTCAAGTAATGCCTTTAAACTTTCATCAACTGTGATTTGTGCAAAAACAAAGCAGAATGTTTAAACATTAACAATCAGGTCGATACTTCCGTATACGCAGAGAAAGTCCAATGTTTAAACAAAATAAGAAAATAAAAATAAGTTGAAGTTGTTTAGGCTTTAACCACCGGGCCGATACTTCCGTATACGCAGAGGAGGTCTAAAGCTTAAACGAAACACCAAAGAAAATAAAGCAGAACGTTTAGGCATTAACAACCAGGTCGATACTCACGTATACGCAGAGGATGTCCAATGCTTAAACAAAATAAAGAAATAAAACAAGTTTAAATCTTTGCAAAATAAAATGCACAAACACAGCGAGTTTTTAACAAAGTTGTGAAAGTTCACAATCTTAACCAGTTTTATGTCTTTCGACAATCAGCGATTACTGAGTAGGCACACAATCAAGAAGGACAAAACTAAGTACTATGCTTTTGACCATGTTTCCCACTAGAACTAGGCCTTTTCATTTAAGTTTGTATCATTATCGCAAATCTACTAGTCTAGCTGAGCCTATCGTCACATCTTTAGTGAGATCATTTATCACATTTTAACTTTCATTTCTTTAGTGTGTCATAACAGTCCACTGATGTACTATCATTTCCTCTTTTTCACAACAAAACTCATTTTTGATTTTATCATATTTTTGGATTTTTCAAATTTTCAAATGTTTTTGGAGTTTCTGAAATTCTTACTCCCCCTAAAATTCAAACACATGTAACGGAAATTTGAAAACAAACTGTACAGGTAAAGTGACAACTGATATCGAATCACTTCAATTCGCTATCCACTTGGCATAAACAATCAGAACTCCCCCTCTCAACAAACTATTTTCCCATTGATTTCAAAACACTTAAGTTTGTTTTAATCTAATGGTTTTTCCGGAAAATTAGTTTTGTTGATTGATTTTACCATTTGTAGGTTAGGGGTTTGGTTCATCACATTGTTTTCCAACCAAATACCACATGTAGGTTGAATTCTCAAGATGCCGATTCCTACTCCTCACTTACCAACCTGGGAGTTCCGGCAAGTCATACTAGTGACCAATTTTCAATTTTTCAAACAATATAAGAAAGATGCCGATTCATGCTCCACGATTACCAACTTGGGAGCTTCGGCAAGTCAGATTTTTATTCTTTGAAAAATATAGACACCCAGGCCTGACCATCCTTGGGTGTAACCACTTCTTTTTCATTCTCACTTTCAATAGACTTTTGAACATTCATTTTTGAAGCATAGAATTCTTTCACTCATTTGGCCTTACCATCGACCATTTTTCCTAAAATGTGTTTCTCATTTAAATTGAAAGTTTTTTCAACATCAAATTTATTCTTCTCAGAATAAAATTGATTTGAAATTTCAACTTTGCCGATTTTAGATTTCAAATTCTCAGTCCGCAATGGTGGAAAATTCTCATCATCCAATGGCGGAACTGTTTTCTCCTTTTTCATAACAACCTGTGGCTCCTCTGATTTTGTGGAATCAGATTCATTACCAGAATTATCACTTGAATTCTTAACAACCCATTTTTGGTTATTAAGTTTCTCTTTTCTCTTGAAAACACTTTCCGAACATTCACCAACGTCATAAATTGAATTTTCAAAAACTTTGAATCTGTTTGTTGGTGGTTCGGTTTTCTCAATAACCTTTTCTTTCAGTTTACCAAAGACTCCCTGTTTTGTTTGCATTGCCTTTGGACAATTCCTGGCAATGTGACCAACTGTTTTACATTGAAAACAGGTTCTCGTCTCTATCTTCTTCTGAGCAACACTTTTCTTTATTTCTTCTTGCTTTTTGGCAAGGAATTCTTTGCTCGTCTCCTTCCAGAATGAACTCTTTTGTTCTTTTTCAGCACTTGTTCCTGAAACAAAAATAGTTTTTGGTTTATAAATTTTCTCATTTTTATAATTTTTCGGTGGTATAAAACCTAGTCCATTCTTTTTGAAATTACCGTTATGGTTTGGTTTCTTTTGAAAACCCGAACCAGAACTGTAACCTTTTTTCTTGTTTAAACGTTGTTGAACTCTTGAGGTGTAAGGACTTGGTTTTTCAGAAAGATTTACATCTTTTATTTCAGAAATATTAATTTCTGTTAGTTTGAAAACTTTTTTAATCATTTCTGTTTTAACACCTCCTATTGGAAAAGCCTTATCAGAATATAATTTGTCAGAATCTTTCATAGTATATGCTACTTTGATCGGTTCGTCATCCAAATTAGATTTTGATAACAAAAACTCTTTATTAAACACCCGTTTTCCCTGTTTGTCTTTTTGACTTGACGTGTCGGACTTTGACTTTGACTCTGATTTTGACTCCGACATTGACTCCTCTGTTTCATCCTTATCCAACACCTGATCGACCACCTTTTTTATTAATTCGGACTCATGATCAATATCGGATGACGTGAAAGTGACATCTATACTTTCTGGCAAGTTATCCGACGACTCAGACTCCCACTGTAAATTTGTTGCGTTTTCGACTCTTTCAGAATTAGGATTTCGAGGAGAATATCCATTTTCGACCGGGGGTGGACATTTGTTATAGACAACACTTGGTTTCTTACCAGAAATCTTCACTTAATCATCTTCTTTTGTTTCGGACTTCTTCTCTTCCGAAGTCTTTTCTTCTTCAAACGTCTTCATTCCTTCCACAATGGGGTAAATTCTGTCAACAATAAAAGTAGAACATGAGTAACTTTTCAACAATTCATTTACTCTATTTGTTTCAATTTTCTGAGTTTCCAATTTCTTCTCAAGTTCAGCACATTTTTCTGTGTAGTAAATGACATTGTCAAGCTGCCTCATGTATGCTCCTTTGAGTGTATTCATTGCTACAGCCTGTTTACTGTTCGACTCATGGTACTTATTCATCTCTCTCTTCAAAACATCGTAGGATTCTTTCAGCCTTTTGATGTTGTGTAGCAGTTCATTGTTTTGATTTATCAGAGATTCACAATTCATACACTTCTCTGGAACTTTGACTGCATCAGCATCTGTTTTGATTTCAAATTCTGGAACTTCTTTTACTATTCTCACTTGAACTTCTTCAGATCTTTTCTTTTTCTCAGCTTCAGCTTGTCTCTTTTCTTCTTCTTCTTCTTCTTCTGCATATCTCTTCCATTTCTCTTCTTCAGCTTCCTTAATTTTTCTGTATTTTTCTGCCCAATATTCATCAGAAGCATTAGCAACACAACATTTATGATTTGTAGATTTGTTCGGATTATAATCATCCCAGTTGAAATTTTCCCAGCTAAAGCCTTCAGGTAACTTTTCATCATCTTGATTAATTAGACATGCTTTGTTGTCGGCTGAAATATATTTGTCCCAGTTGAAATTTTCTTGATTCCCCAAACATGCTCTCTTCGAATCTTCAATTTCTTTTCTTCCATGAGCTGTTTGTGCCTGTTGTTGTTGATGTGGCTGTTGAGCAACTTGATGATATATCGCTTTTCGATAGTAGTCATTGTTTCCAAAGGGATTTTGAGCTCCACTTGCTTCACGATTGGTGCACTCCCTTTTGAAATGCCCTTTTTCCCTGCAACGAAAACAAGTAACTTTAGACTTATCAAATCCTAAAGTTGAAACATGTGCATCGCAAAAATCATCTCTACCTATAATTTGTTTAAACTTTTCAGCTCGTCTCAACACGCTAGCCATACACCATTTTATATCCATCAATTCCATCTCCTCAGCATCAATTTGATCGTAATCCTCTTTCGTTAGCATTGGATTCCTGATCCTCCCTGCAACTAAACCTCCATAGGATTCAAGCACAGTTACCAACAAAGACATGTGGCTTTTAGCAACTTCCTCGGTATAATTCTGATCATTTTTAAGGTTCAATGCAATGTTGCATTGGAGAACTTTGCCACTTTTTGTTGTAGAAAAATGTGGATCAAATGTTGGAAATGAAGTGAATCCAGTTTTGCTGCTTGATCCTTGAGATGAACTTTCTGAAGAATCTATTACATTGAAAGCAGTTCCAACTTTTGGAGAAAGATTTGTCTTTTCACTAACACCACCTTTGAAATACAATCCGATGTCTTGTTCTCCATCATAATTCTTCATTCTAGCAATCTTTCTTTGCTCCATCTCTTGAGCTTCAAGATGTTTGATGAACCCACCCAGTGTTAGCTCACTGTATTCTTTTCTATTATTCCTCAACATCATCAGAAATGTTCCCCAAACATCATGTGGCAACGCATCAGCTAGCTTCTCAATCAACTCATCTTTATGTTTGTTAATGCCCAATCTAGTCATGTTTTTCACCAAGTTACAATATCTTTCAATAATCTTCTTGGTGCTTTCCGTTCTCAAACCACGGAATAGATCAAATTCTTTCTTCATAAGTGACATCTTGTTCCTGAGCATATCTTCACTACCAAGGGACTTTGCTTCTAATTCTTTCCAAATTGAATATGCACTTCCATTGTGTTGAAGTAAGATCAAGATATCTTCTTTAATCGCTTGTTGTAACAAACTAATCATCAATTTCTCATCTTTGTATTTCTTTTTCTCTGCATCACTTAATTCTCTAATCGGTATTTTTACTTGATTGTTCCCAACTGGTCTTTCATATTGAACCTCAGTATGTTCCCAAGCATCCAAATGATATGCTTCAACCCAGTTACCAAAACGTTCGGACCAACCATTAAAATCATCAATATCCATAAGCTTTGGTGGTTTCTGCATAGTTCCCGTTTCATTTTCAAGCATCGTATTCTGAGCTACAGTCATCGGACTAGCAAAAGCGTTATAAAACTCGTTTTCCATGTTTCAGTTTTCAAAGATTCACAAACAGACTGTTTCAAACGGAATACCAGGTTCAAACTAAATCCCCTCTCAAACGGAATTACCACCTACAAACGAGATACCCTTTCAAACAAGATGACTTTCCTCAAACGAAATCACTAACTCAAACTGAAATGCTCTTCAAACGAAATAGCCGAATATGTATAACCTTTCAAACGAAATAACCCAATTTCAAACTTAATGTCTATCTTCAAACGAAATTACTCAACTTTCTCAAACGAAATACATGTTTCAAACGGTATTAACATGTAGTTTCAAACGAAATTAGTATCAATGTGCTATCTCAAACGAAATTAGCAAGTAACTTCAAACGAAATCAGGAACAATGTTCAATTTCAAACGAAATCAGCCATCAAATTTCAAATGAAATCAGAATGATGTCATCATTTCGGTCCAAAAATTGTCCAATTGATCAAGTAAATGGTCGAATTTAGGTCTGAAACTCTCTAGGGTTTGTTAAAACAACATTACGCACATGATATGTGAAAATCTACCGTTTTTAACCGTGAAAACTTGATTAATTTTGAAAGAAGGTGTAGAAAAACAGAATTTGCAACTGAATTGGTATGAACTCTTCCTCCTGAGCTCTGATACCACTTGTAGGATCGTTTTCGGACCCGAACGAGTCGATCAGAAGAGTTTATCTCAATACGAGTGGCGGAAACAAACGTATCGAGGTCAATTCAGCTAGATTCACACATTAAACTGTCCGTATATTGATTTTAGATCAATTACAAGTCTGTGGACACTTCGGCAGCACTTCGTTACACTGACCAGAACCGTTACAAATGAAATGGCACAAGGGGTATATATAGGAGGAGTGATTTCGTTTGAAAGTGACATGGTGTCTTTCAAACGAAATTAGCTCAAACATATGTAAACTCTCCTATTTTCCTCGTATAACGTGCCCTAATCTATCATTCTACATACAAGACTCGATACAAGACGAAGTCGACAGACGCATGCACCAACAGCTTCGGCCTAATTTCGGGACGAAATTCCCTCAACTAGGGGAGGCTGTAACACCCCGTGTTTCGAAATTCAAAGTCAAAGTCAAGATTGAAGTCAAAGGAAGAAAAGATTGCTAATTGCAATCTGTCTCTCCTTGCTGAATTCCTGTTTTGACTTCTTTGACTTGTAGATAGTCTATTTTATGTTTCGCGTTAGTTGTATTATGTGGAGTACTTATTAATAATCGAGGTTTATTCGACATTTATCGCATGTTTAATCGCTTTATCGCTATCGCAATCGTGCTCGCAACTCGAATTACGCATTTTTTTATTGTTATACGTGTGTGTGCCTTATGTGTTACTTGTGCATGTTTATTTATGTTATGTGTGGTAATCAATTGAAACGCAATCAAAACTCAATCGCAATCGAATCGCAAACGCTAAACGAATACGAAATAAGGATTCTTGTATGTTGATATAGTAATTGGGATTAAAAGTAATTTGACTAGGAAATTCTATCGCATCGCAACGCTCGCAATCGCAATCGAAACAACAAAACTCGTCGCACCAAACACTCGAACCAAGCGACTGATCGATCAGGCGACCAGCTGATCGATCGAGCGAGCTGCTGCTCGATCGGACAGTTGTTCGACCGGGCTGCCATCCAATCGACCAGCCCCTTTCCACTTTGGATAACCCTATAAATACCCCATGTCACCATCAAACTTTCCACTTTTGCTCTCTGACGTCCGACCAGCGCTCTAACCTTGCTTTTTCTCCGATTTCTCGCAGTTCCGGTAAGATCTCAACCTAAATCTTGTACATCTTTGATCTACACACTTTTCTACACCTTTCTATCTTTTGAATCTTAACTTTTAACCGTGAAATCATCAAGATTCAGGGTGTTCTAGGATGACGTCATCATGTGTTCTTGAGAACTTCATGTTTTGCCCTCAATCCACCAAGAACAACTTAGATCTAACCGATTTCCACAAAAACAAACAAAGATCTTTCATAGATCTAAACATATTCTTAATAAAAAGGATTGAAAGATGGTTTTCAAACTTTCTTTCAACTCTTTTACACTCAATGTCTTCAAAACCGATAGAATCAGAGCTTGTGCCGACTTACTACTCATTCTTGTGGTTGTGTTGGTTCAAGATCTGAATTTTATCCATGAGACTACCGATTTCGGGTTAAACATAGAACACCGTCTCGAACAGTTAACTGGTTGGATTTGGGTGATTCCAGTCCGATCAGGAGTACCAAGTATTGACGAGGTTTCTGTTGCTTATCACGTTATCAAAACATCTCGATAAATCGACAAACTATCAAAACAACCAAGTGTAAGACGAACGGAACGACCAGGACGGAATGCCATCCGATCGGACTACCGTCCGATCGGACTGTCGTCCGAACGAGTCGCCACCTGTTCGATCTACACCTTGGTCCCACACTTAACTTTGTTTTTCAAAACCATGAAGAATGAACATTGAACGAAAGGCTGACCGATCGGGTAACCATTCGATCGGACTACCACTCGACCATGTGATGTTCTGACTCCAACACTTAAACAATTTTCAACATGTTCAATACACGAGGGATGCCACTCGATCGAACAACCGTCCGATCGAGTGACAACCTGCTGTGAACTTGTTCTCAATGAAGACAAACAGGGAAAACGGGTGAGTGTTAAGGACAATTACCTACATGGCTCACCGTGGTGAGTGTGTATCGCGAACTGCCTTGGGAAGTCAACCCGCAGTCGTTGGTATCGATAGGTTCATGTCGATAACTAACATGCCCCATTTTACATTGTGTACGTGCTGGTTATGCGTAATGCTTTCGAACTCTATATGCTATTATGAAACTTGTATGCTCACCTTTACACTATGTGTATTGACTTTTACTTTAACGTATGTGACAGGTGCTTAGGATGCTTATTTGCTTTCTTTGCTGTGAAATCGAGGCTAGGAAAGACCTAGGTCAACAATAAACAATTGTCTGTAATGAAAACCTGAGTTGTCGGAACAGAACAATTTGACTAGATCTTTTCTGTAATAATTATATTTTCATTTAGGACATGGTATGGGACGTGTTTCTTTAAGTATTTGGTAAATATAGTTGTTATGGAAACTTCTGGACAATCTGTTTCGCTCAGTGCCATGCCCCGATGATTCCGCCATCGGTTGGGGTGTGACACATATCTCCACGGTCTATATGGAGATATGTTGGCTACCTGGTCGAGGGTTAAGGGAATGGTTTGGTAAGCGTCTTGCCTTGTTCAGTGTATAGATCCTGCAAGGAGATGGGTCAAGTTTAGTAGGACCTCCTTCAATACCCACTGGTATTGGATGGCGGGGGTCCGAACTCCTTGACCCCCTCATATGTAAACTACTATTAAAACATTAACCCGGCTACTTAGGATTGTATCCCTGCTTACTCAAACTACTTAGCCGAGGGTAACGTCACCTTCAAAAGAGGGGCCTACCACATTACGCATTAATAACTTAATTAATTATCTTTCAATAATCCAACCCTTTAGGATTGTATCCTTGCTGACTCAAACTACTGGGTTGAGGGTAACGTCACCTTCAAAAGAAGGGCCTACTACTATAACTAAGATAATCTCTTAAAAACTGCAAAAGTGCGGAAATAATCATAGATTACACTAAAGGCGAGTCGGATCCAAGTGATTCATCTTGTCTATCTGTTTTTATTTTTATTTTTATTTTTATTTTCACCATTTTTTAGTTAGTTTTATTTTCTTGTTTTAAAAAAAACTTTTTCTTAAAATTTTGGTTTGATTAGACGTTGAGGATAAACCGGTACTAAAAGCTCTTGTGTCCTTGGACGACCTCGGTATCTTACCAACACTATACTACGCTCACGATGGGTGCACTTGCCCATATGTGTGTTTAGTGTTAGTAAATATCGTGTTTTATAAATTTAAAACTTGACTAAAGTGTTAAAAAGGGCGAAAAATATACTTAAATATATATACACACCGACACACATCAAGTTTTTGGCGCTGTTGCCGGGGACACAAGGATTTCAAGAAAGTTAGGAATCAACGGCCTAATCGTTTTTCTCTTTTTTCTGTTTTTTTAAGATTTTTCTTAAATTTTCAGTTTCTGCAGAGCTCAGCACGGGCCGTGCCTGGTCGGACACGGGTCGTGCCCAGCATTGTTACTGGCAGTTTTTATTTTCCGAGTTACAGAGACCTGAGCACGGGGCCGTGTCAGTGTAGTACGGGGCCGTGTCAAGCTCCCCAGTAACAGGGATAATAAAACAACTACTGTATCTCCGACCACGGGCCGTGTTCACCTGAGCACGGGGCCGTGGTGAACCTTCTGACCAACGTTCTGTTCTGTTTTTATTGCATGACTTGGAACCCAGGTGCCACATCTGAACTTTCTACGCAGTGTATGAGCTCCAGTTCTAGTAGAGACATAAAAGAACCTCTAGACGAACCCGAACGCTTTCTAAGAAAAAGACTTAAAGCTAAAAACCAAGAGAAAGTTGCGGGGGACCCACTTCCAATGGCGGATCAACGTACCCTCATGGATTACCTACGACCCACCGTGGGTAATCTTGGCGCCGCTATCAATGCACCGAATGTCGAGGCCAACAACTCCGAACTTCGGCCGCATTTGATACAAATGCTCCAAAACTCCGCAACCTTCCATGGGCTTGCGGACGAGGATCCCCATCTACATATCACTAACTTCTTAGAAATATGTGATACTTTTCGGATCAATGGAGCTTCAAATGATGCCATCCGCCTTCCAAAGTTTCCATTTTCACTAAAAGACCGAGCTAAGGCTTGGCTTAATACCCTCCTAGTTGGCTCGGTAAACACATGGGATGAACTAGCCCAAAACTTTTTATATAAGTATTTCCCTCCAGCTAAAACGGCTAAATTAATGACTGAAATTAACACATATTCACAAGAGGACGGGGAATCCTTATATGAAACTTGGGAAAGGTTCAAGGAGCTACTAAGAAAGTGTCCTCATCATGGTCTTGCTGTATGGCAACAAGTATCCACTTTCTATAATGGATTACTGCCACACACATGACAAACACTTGACTCTAGCTCTGGGGGACTTTTAGGTAATCGTCGCCCAAATGAAATTTATAATCAAATTGAGGAAATTGCTCAAATCAATTTTCAGTGGCATACTCCATGAGGCAGCAAATCTATTACCCTGGGCGCCCATAAGGTTGATGAGAGCCCTTTCTTCAAAAATAAAAAAAGTTAGAAATGGCAAAAATGGTCTCGGTTATGGCTGGTGTGGTGGGCCACATGAAAATTGGAGTTGTATGAAAGAAATGGATAACCAAACAGAATCGGTAAACTACATTGATAATAGACCTAGGCCGTCAGGTCCTCCAACGGGTACATACAACCAAGGATGGCGTAACCACCCTAATCTTGGTTGGAGAGAACCCGGCAATAGTAGTAACCAACAAAATTTAAACCAACGAACAAACTTTCAACAACACAAGGGGGACGAGAGAGGCTTGAAGATACCGTATATCGCCTCATCTCCGACACCGAAAAGAAAAACTCGGATCGATTCCAACAACTGGAATCGAATTTTCGAAATCAACAAGCTAGTATTCAAAATATTGAAAAACAAGTAAATCAACTAGCTCAAAATTTCTCCGAGAGACCACAAGGCGCGTTACCAAGCGATACCGAAACCAACCCAAAGGCGCAAATGCATCTCATCACATTGAGAAACCGTACCATGGGCCCCGAGGAGGCTCCGTTACCTCCAACTAAAAAGAGCCGATCTAGCCAATCCCCAACTCCACCAGCACCCCAACAAGAGACGACTCCTCCACCAAATCAAGGGCCCACCAAGAATCCTTCGGTACCATACCCCGGTCGGTTAATTCGCCAAAAGAGCGATGAGCAATTCTCAAAATTCATAAATTTATTAAAACAATTGCATGTTAATATTCCATTTGTTGACGTCCTGACCCAAATGCCTAAATATTCAAAATTTAGGAGGGACTTCCTCACTCACAAAAGGAAAATTGAATCATTGCAATTAGTTAATTTAAGTGAAGAATGCTCCGCCTTGCTACTCAACAAACTCCCGCAAAAGAAGATCGATCCCGGAAGCTTCACCATTCCTTGTTCAATCGGGGAATCGCCCATTCGTAACGCGCTAGCCGACCTCGGGGCTAGTATTAACCTCATGCCCGCATCAATGTTCGACCGACTCGGCCTTGGAAAAACGAGCCCTACAAAAATGAGCATACAACTCGTCGATAGGTCAGTTAAATACCCGCAAGGTGTCACTGAAAATCTACTAGTCAAAGTCGGAGAATTTGTCTTCCCAGCCGACTTTGTCATACTAGATACGGAGGAAGATACCGAAGTGCCACTCATCTTGGGGAGGCCATTCTTAGCTACGGCCCACGCAGTGGTGGACATGAATGGCGGGACACTAACATTGAGGGTTGGGGACAAGGAAATGAAGTTCGAAGTTGGTAAGAGAGTAGAAGACGATGACCCGGTCAATTACATGCAAGTCATAGACTCAAGTTTGGATGATGCTCTCCGACGGTGCAACATGGGATGCAAAACTTCCCACTTGGGTAACATATGACTGGCTTTGGGTCTAGCCAAGGACCCTTATAAACGTGGCGCACCACGGAGGCATTCCGCGGAACTATCCTTAGCTTAGTTTAGATTAATTTTTTTATGCTTTCTAGTTTAGTTTTAATTTTCAGGAATAAAACACACTCGGGATGGTGAAGGATACTAAGGGAAACTTGAACCAACACCCCATGCACAAAAACAGAGCCTCCCGACAATTTTTCTTCGTTACAGCAAGTTCGGCACGGGCCGTGCTCAGCCAACACGGCCCCGTGCTAAAAGGTCTGCAGAAAGATGCCCAGTTCAGGTAACTTGACACGGGGCGTGTTCGCTGAACACGCCCCCGTGTCCAGGCTTCTGTTACTTTCTGATAGTTTCTGTTACTGGCAACCTGAACACGGGACCGTGCCCGGACACCACGGGCCCGTGTCCAGTTGCCCAGTAACATAAAAATTTGTTTTTAACACACCTTTTACACATTCAATCAACCTAAAAATTTATTTTTGGGATACATTAAGGACAATGTGTAATTTAAGTGTGGGGGGGATGCTAAAACCTTGAATTTTGCAAGTCCTAATTACAAGCCTTACACAAAACTCTACTGGAACCGCTAAACACCCCTTTTTTTTTCAAAAATTGTTCATTTTTTTTAATTGTCTTGGTTTGATTTGGGAATAACAAGTTCTAAAAAGGTTATATTTTTACAAATTTACAACTGATAGCGTCGTGATAAAAAGAACCAACATAAGAAAATTATGAAACGACATGACAAATCTAATTAAAATTTGATTATATATACTTGATCATATAAAAACCCATTCCCACAAAAAGTGAGTTTTGAGCCTTTATTGAGCAAACAAATACACATCTTTAAATTAAATGCTCATTTTCGTTTCTTGTGTGAATAGCCGCTTGGTTTCTTACGACTCTAGAACTTGCCATGACGATACATTCCCGGTCCGTACCAACTTAAACCCAAGTAAGTAAATGATGGAGGCATTAGGACTAACCCTTTTTCTTTCAACACCATTATTTTTTTACCACCTACCCAAAATCCCCCTAGTTAACCCCTTTGAGCCTAAACCTTTTCATTTCTTAACCCAAAACAAACACCCTTTTAACCACCAAAACCCTTTTTCATTTTAAACCCTTTATTTTAGTAACAAAGCTCGGTTTTCTTGTGACTTCCTTATCAAAAAAAAATTATAGAGAAGAAAAGAAAAATGAAGTTAGCAATAAATAAACAAAGCTCATCAAAAGAAGGCTTGTTTGAATAATGCTTCATTGGAATAAAAAGTCACAAAAACAAAATGTTTTACGAAAACTGACGCTTTTTACGCCTTTTCGCCCTTTTCTACTAACCACTAATCCAACCACCAACCTTTAACCCAAGCCTAACCCTTCTCCAAAGTCCTCTTGATATTTACAAAGGTGTATAGTTAAAAAGGAGGAGGATTGATTGCTTGGCAAGCATATGGTAGAAGTAAGTTCCATGCCGCTCTCGAGTGTTTCACAAAAATACATCTTCGGCCGAGTGTTGAGTGATCCCCCGTGAGGTATGTGAACTTGTATATAAATGGAATTTTAAAGAGGCATGTTATGCCCAAATAAATAATTTCTCTTATGTAATGTTTTAAATAAATCATAACGAATAGGATTGTAAATAAAATAAAAATAAAACCTAATAAAGAATCTTGGAATCCCGACACTCTATGACAAGCCCAAAAACCTTCTCTTCTACCCATTCCATTTGGGTGTGTAAGCCACAAAATAAAGAGTTTTGCTTGAGGACAAGCAAAGATTCAAGTGTGGGGGTATTTGATGTGTGCAAAATGCAACATATAAATTACATCAAATGTGGCATAAAACTAACCCTTTTTTAGTACTAATGTTGGAAAAAGTGTGTTTTTGTCTTCCTTTTGTATTTTCAGGGTTAAATGAACTTAAAGGAACAAAAGAAGCAAAAATGCAGCCAAAACTAACAATAATACAAGAAAAGGAATAAACGTGGCATGCTCGACCCCTCGACATCATCTTCCCAAGCAAAAACAAGACATCAGAAGGCTGAACACGCCCTGTGCTCAATGAACACGGGGGCGTGCCCAAGTGTCTGCAGAAAAGACAAAGCTGTAGAAGCTTCTATTTCACAACACGGGGGCGTGGCCAGCGGACACGGGGCCGTGGTCAACGCTAAGATTCGCAGAATCTAGGCAAATCTTGATAGTACAGATACGCTTCTGCACACGGGGTCGTGCCCAGCAGACACGGGGGCGTGGTCAACTAATGCAGACAAACTGCAATTAATAAAGAAAGAGAAGATGGGTGGACACGGGGCCGTGTTCGAGCTTCTGTGCAGGCTATAAATAGGGGTGCTTGGCTCACTTGCAAACCATCCCTTGGCAAACCACATCTCTCACACTTCACCCACCCACCACCACCATCACAACCCACATCCACCACCATCATCCATCATCCATCATAGAGTGTGTGAGTAGTCTTGGGATCCAATATTGATCGTAAGAGTTCTTGACAATCAAAGGCCATGTTTGCCTAAGTCTCTTACATCACTTGGTGAAGACAAGCATTTAATGTAATACTTTTTATTTTTAATCTTTTCGCACTTTTTATTTGGTTATGTATTAATGACTTTAATAACTAGTTTCTTATGTTGAAGGTGAAACTTCCTTATCATTTGTCCGTGGTGTCTTGGCATTATTTTACTGTCTATATAAAATAAAAGATTTTCACCATTCATATCTCCACGGTCTATATGGAGATATGTTGGCTACCTGGTCGGGGGTTAAGGGAATGGTTTGGTAAGCGTCTTGCCTTGTTCAGTGTATAGATCCTGCAAGGACCTGGGTCAAGTTTAGTAGGACCTCCTTCAATACCCACCGGTATTGGAAGGCGGGGGTCCGAACTCCTTGACCCCCTCATATGTAAACTACTATTGAAACATTAACCCGGCTACTTAGGATTGTATCCTTGCTGACTCAAACTACTTAGCCGAGGGTAACGTCACCTTCAAAAGAAGGGCCTACCACATTACGTATTAATAACTTAATTAATTACATTTCAATAATCCAACCCTTTAGGATTGTATCCTTGCTGACTCAAACTACTGGGTTGAGGGTAACATCACCTTCAAAAGAGGGGCCTACTACTATAACTAGGATAATCTCTTAAAAAGTGCAAAAGTGCGGAAATAAGCAAAGGTTACACTAAAGGCGAGTCGGATCCAAGTGATTCATCTTGCCTATCTGTTTTTATTTTTATTTTTATTTTCAGCATTTTTAGTTAGTTTTATTTTCTTGTTTTAAAAAAAAAACCTTTTTCCTAAAATTTTGGTTTGATTAGACATTGAGGATAAACCGGTACTAAAAGCTCTTGTGTCCTTGGACGACCTCGGTATCTTACCAACACTATACTACGCTCACGATTGGTGCACTTGCCCATATGTGTGTTTAGTGTTAGTAAATATCGTGTTTTATAAATTTAAAACTTGACTAAAGTGTTAAAAATGGCAAAAAATACACTTAAATATATATACACACCGACACACATCAGCACTGTGGGTGAGGACCGGTATATGCACGCTTAACCGGCGGTGCATTAGTCACTGGTGCTGCTACTTGGCGGTTCTGGTTCTGAGGTTAGGTAGGAACAGCATTGAGTGGAGCGGCGGTGACTGCACAGTTCTTGTTGTTGTTGTTGTTGTTGTTCTTGCGCTTGCGGCGTGAAGATTTGGAAGCTTGAGGTGCGGCGGTTTCAGAGGCGGGAGAAGCAGTGACTTGGTGGAGACTTTTGGTGGTGTTCTTGAAGTAACCAGCCCTAACTCGCTTGTCATTGATTTCTGCAGCGAGTAGATAAGTCTCTTCGATGGTAGTCGTCTTGGCGGCTTGCACGAAATCAGCAACACAATCAGGTAAAGCGCGGATATATTTCTTGATTTTGATGTCAGGAGTTGAGACTTGGCCGGGACAGATGATGCTTAGCTGCTTAAAGCAAGCAGTTAGACCGGCATTGTCGCCACCTTCTTGCTTGATGTTCCAAAACTCGTCCTCCAGCTTCTGAAGCTCATGTGGGGGACATAATTCTTTCATCATGATTTCCTTCAATTCCTTCCAAGTAAGCCCATAGGCTGCATCGTTCCTTTGCATGTTCCTTTCGGCGGTCCACCAATCCAGAGCCCTAGACTGGAAAACTCCAGTTGCATTGACAGTGCAGAGGTTATCGGGACAACCGCTTTGGCACAGAGTGACTTCAATCGAGTCGAACCATTGAAACATGGCACTAGGCCCGTCTTCACCAGTGAAGTCTTTGGGGCCGCATGCCTTAAACTGCTTGAAGCTAAAAGTAGCTCGTGGAGAGTCGGTCCTAGATTCCTCAGAGGACTTGCTACCGATTTCATTGATTTCGCTGACGATTTGCGGAATGATCTTGGCTATTTCGTTGGCGACTAGCGATGCGATGCGTTTGTCAGCGTGGTTGCGACGGGTAGCTCGAGAAGTATGTGATCCAAATGACGACATTGTCTGCAACAGACGTCATAGGATTCAGACACGATATAATCGAATCTGACCTCACAACCATACTTATTATTACTAGATAAAGCTCAGTAACACGTCGAACACACATAGGCACATAATCAAACAGGCACATAATCCACATAGGCACGTAACACATAAGCATGTAGAGCACAGAAGCATACATTAAACTATATTTTGCACATATTCACCTACCTATATTGCACGTCTTCACCTATCATTCAAGTCTGCGAAGTGCGTTTGAGAGTAGCGAGTGCGTGGAGCGAGTAACATAAGTGAGAACATAGCGTGTAGTGTAGCGACTACAATTTGTTAGCGTATTGAGATAAATGTGTAGTGCGAGTTTATCAAAGCGAACAGTGGAAAAGCGTATAAATCTCCAAATTCGAAACACATTAACATGTAAAACCACATAAAACACATAAAATCACACATAAAATCGAAGAACCAGCGGTTGCGAGCTCAAAATCGAAACATATAAACGCATATAATCAGCGATTGCGGGCTTATAATCGAAAATAGATTGTCTCGGGTATTTAGACATCGACTACACAAAGTGATTCGACTATTCTCAAGGACTTCGAGTACACGCTTCGGCCTAACAGACTGTGCTCTCTCACCGCATTACGGTGAGCGGCACGCATCCTTTCGGCTTTTGCGTGAATCGAGTCGTTGGAATTCGTCGAGACCTTGGTGAGAGTTTGCAAAACCAAAATAGGGAGCGGAACATGTCATTAAGATGCGGGTTTCACCCATAACTTAACAACTTCATTCCTGTTTGTGTGATAGAATCACGGGATAGAGATAGGGAGTTCTGCGTCGAGATATGGATTTCACTCCTGACTCAACGCAAATTCTCGTGTTTATAGTAAAATGTGTGTCGAACGAGCGGTCTAATCGAGAGTTTGCGGTTTTCACACCTAAGCTCGATCCAATCACTCGTTTGTTTTTGAAAATCGTGTGTGTTGTTAGCCTTAGGAAAGGCTAAGTGATAGTGTTCCAGCCTTAGGAAAAGCTGGCTTTGCACGAAGCTGTAGTATGCGATGTTCGCGCAAAAATGAATTCGAGAAAGCGTAACAGAAATAGGCTCGTGCAGAACCTCTACCGAGTTTGCACAAGGCGGTCTGTTGGTACTTAGACTCTAGACTAGGTCGTTTCTAAGACATCAACCCGGACTAGGTCGAGTCTTGCCTAATTCCCTATAGTTATGGCTCTGATACCAATCTGTCACACCCCAACCGATGGCGAAAACATCGGGGTGAGGCACTGAGCGAAACAGATTGTCCAGGAGAATCCATAACAACTATAATTACCAAATATTTAAGTCATGTCCCATACCATAACATATAAAGTAAAACAGTTATTATAGACATAGTTTCTCAAAGACAATAACATTGTTCCGACAACTCATAAATTTATTTAGTTCGTTTCTAGACTCCCCTAGCTTGATTCCACAAAAGTAAGGCATAGCATAGCATCCTAAACACCTGTCACATACGTTAAAATAGGTCAATACACATAGTGTAAAGGTGAGCATACAAGTTTAATGGTATAATAGTAGCGAAAGTGGTTTACGCATAACCAGCATGTAACACGTAGAAATGTGAAGCATGTAAGCAATCGACAATGAAATATGCACATACATGACTGCGAGTTGTAGAATGTGCAACACATATCACCACTGTGACACGTGAAGAAATACCCTTAACAACCCCTGTCCACGACAGGTTCTGAGTCCAAACTATAGTACTATCGTTGCTAAGGTGTCAAGCAACAATCTCTGTGTAAACATAACATACAAGTATTCATCGAATAACACGTATAACATGCAGAGCGGTTAGCGTATAAAAGTAGTTGCGTGGTGCATGGTTGCAAAAGTCGCTAGGCACTCCCTAGTCGGATTCGGGAGTACTCGGGAAGTACTGGGCTTAGGCGGAGATTACTCGGGGAGTAATTGGCTTGGGAGACCAGTACTCATGCCTCGACAGCCTACCTTGGAGCGAGTACTCGGAGAGTACTCGGAGCCTAGTCGGGACTTTTACAACCATGGCGTGGTGTGTCAAAGTGATTTGATATCAGTAACGTATGTAACACCCAAAAGTGCGTTAAGCAAAAAGTGATCGAGTATGCTCACAGTTCGTGTTTAATAAATAAACACAAGCTTGGATTGAAGGGAGCGCTTGTGAGATTAGCCTAATCAGAAAACGACAGTATAAGCGTTGAACAGTGCGTAAAACAGTGTCGAGTGAGATGAGGGACTGATGGTGGTTCGGTCGGATGACCGTCTGGACGGATGGTAATCCGACCGTCTGGATAGATGGTCATCCGGACGGATGGCCATTCGTGTCACACCCCAACCGATGGCGGAAACATCGGGGCATGGCACTGAGCGAAACAGATTGTCCATGAGTATCCATAACAACTATTCATTACCAGATAATTAAACGTCATATCCCATACCACAACATATCCAAATAAAACAGTTATTACAAACAATTATCTCAAAAACAAATACTGTTTCGACGACTCAGATTTAAGCGTGACATAACTAGACCCCTAGCTTGATTCACCAAAGCACAGCAATTCCCTAGCATCTTAAGAACCTGTCACATACGTTAAAATAAAGGTCAATACACATAGTGTAAAGGTGAGCATACAAGTTTAATAGATATAATAGAGTTCGAAATCGTTTAAGCATAACCAGCATGTAACATGTATAGTGCGAAGCTAGTAAGTTATCGACAATGAAATATGCACAGACTAGACTGCGAGTTGTAGAATGCGCAACACATATCACCACTGTGACACGTGAAGAGGTAAACTTAACAACCCCCGTCCACGACAGGTGCTGAGTCCAAACAAATAGTACTATCGTTGCTAAGGCGTCAGGCAACAATCACTGTGTTAACATAACATACAAGCATTCGTCGAGTAACAAGTAACATGCAATAACGGTCAGCGTATAAATAGTGTTTGCGTTGTGTGATCGATGTGATTTGAATATAGATAACGTATGTAACACCCAAAAGTGCATAAAGCAAAAGGGGATCGAGTATACTCACAGCGATGATAATGGATTGAAGGGAGTGCTAGACTGATTAGCCTGAACAGTTAACGATAGCATAAGCGAAGAGCGGTGCGTAAAACGGTGAAAAGTGCCAAGTGTCGGATGGTAATCTAATCGGATGGTCATTCGATCGGATGTCAATCTGTTCGGATGGTCATCCGATCGGATGGCCATTCGGTCGGATTGACATTCGTTTAGTAAGGATGTGTTTGTGTATGATGGCTTTGAAGTTTTCGTTGTAGCATTTTGAAAATAGAGAAGTATCTCTACCCTTCAGGTCGGTCGGTCGAACGGTCGTTCGATCGGATAGCGGTCTGATTGGCAGGACACTTAGTGAGAACAAGTTCACAGCAGGGTTGTCACTCGATCGGATGGCAATCTGATCGGGTGGCAATCCGTTAGTTACTGATGATCTTTGAAAATTGAAAATGATTAAGTGTCGAGGTTCCAGATGTCACATGGTCGGATGGTCGTTCGATCGGATGGCTATCCGATCGGATAGTAATCCGTTCGACGTTCAGAACCTTGAAAGTTTGAATGAAAAGTTTAGGGGTGGAACCAAGTGCAAGCCGATCGGATGGCTGTTCGATCGGATGGCAATCCGATCGGACGACAATCCGTCCCAATGGCCTGATCGTTTTGGTACTGGATTATTTTTGAAAGGTTTTGCAGTTTTTGATCGAGACGGTGTGATAACGTGCTAAACAACAGAAACCCCATCTTGACCCAAGTGACCCGATCGAACAGGAACCACCCTAGTCCGATTAGCTCACTGTTCGAGACAGTTGTTCATGTTTAACCCGAAATCAGTGGTCTCTTGGATAGAATTCAGATCTTGCACTAACACATCACTAAGAAAGAGTAAAAGATCAAAACGAGCTCCGATTCTATCCGTTTTAAAGGCATTAGTGTAAAAGAGTTGAAAGAAAGTTGGAAAACCATCTTTCAATCCTTTCAACCATGAATATGTGTAGATCTATGCGAAATCATTGTTTAATCTTGTGGAAATCCTCCAAATCTAAGTTGTTCTTGGTGGAATGAAGTCAAACTTTGAAGTTCATAAGAACTCCATGATGACATCACCCTAGAACACCTCAAATCCGGTGATTTCACGGTTAAAAGTTAAGATTCAAAGGTGAAAATGATGAAGAAGTGCGTGTAGATCATAGAAGTACAAGATTTAGGTTGAAAACTTACAAGAATCGCGAGAAATCAGAAGAAAAGTGAGCTTGAGCGAGCTGGTCGAGTAGAGGAGCTGTCACATCACAAATCATGTGACAGGAGGGTATTTATAGGGTTTCCCAAAAAGGAAAGTGCTGAAGTGTTGGATTAGTCACCGATCGAATGGCAACCCGATCGGATGGCAGTCCGATCGGATGGCAACTCGATCGGACAGCAATCCGATCGGATGGCCACTCGATCGGTTGGCCACTCGATCCAGGTGTCCGGCGCGATGAGTTTTGTCGTTTCGATTCGCGTGCTGAGCGCTGCGATGCGGTTCGAGTGAGCGATGCGATAGCGTTACCCATTAGTTACACAAATAACCTAACTACTATATCTAACATACAATCTCTATGAATAACTTGCGTTTAGCGGTTGCGATTAGATTGCGATGCGATGGAATTGCGATTGCGGTTGCGATTAAACACCTCAATATAAACATAACATGCAAAAGTAACACATAATGGCAAACACACGTAAAACAATATCCAGAACACATAATTCGAGTTGCGATTGCGATAGCGATTAGCGATAAGCATGCGATTAAATAGCGATTATTAATAGATACTCCACATAATACAACTAAAGCAAATAACCGATAGAATTCGATTACAAGTCAAAGAAGTCAAACAGTAGTTGAGCAAGGAGTGACAGATCGCAACTAGAAATCTTTTCTTCCTTTGACTTCGATCTTGACTTTGACTTTCGGAAAAAGCGGGTTGTTACAATTCGGTCGGAGGGTCATTCGATGGTGTGAGTGCGTTTGTGAAAAGCTTTGAACTTTGAAGTTTTCGTTGTTGCATTTTGAAAAGTGAGAAATATCATTATATGTCCAGCCATCCGATCGGATGGTCATCTGGACGGATGGTCGTTCGATCGGATGGTGATTCGTTTGGAAACTGATATTCTTTGAAATTTCCAAAACTTCAAATGTTGAACTTGTAAAGGGGTAGTCACCTGGTCGAATAGTCGTTCGATCGGATGGTCATCCGATCGGACGGCTATCCAATTGAGTAACCAGTTTGTTTGAAAACTTTGTAAAATTTGTTTAGTTGAAAGTTTTACGGTTTAACCGAGACGGCATGACGACGTGTTAAACAACGGAAACCTCATCAAGTTCAACTCATCCGAACGTACGGGAATCACCCCGTTCGATCAGTGATGCGTGCGAAGTGTTACTTATATTAGGTGTATATTTTAAGCCCTTTTTAACACTTATTTTAGCCAAGTTTTAAATTTATAAAACACGATATTTCACTAACACTAAACACACATATGGGCAAGTGCACCCATCGTTGAGTGTAGCATAGCGTTGGTAAGATACCGAGGTCGTCCAAGGACACAAGAGCTTTTAGTACCGGTTTATCCTCAACGTCTAACCAAAATAAAAGTTTAGAAAAATGTTTTAAACTAGGAAAAATAAAACTAACTAAAATGCTGAAAATAAAAATAAAAACAGATAGACAAGATGAATCACTTGGTTCCGACTCGTATCTAGTATAACCTTTGATTATTTCCGCACTTTTGCACATAATTAAGAGATTATCTTAGTTATTGTAGTAGGCCCCTCTTTTGAAGGTGACGTTACCCTCACCCCAGTAGTTTGAGTCAGCAGGGATACAATCCTAAAGGGGTGGATTATTGGAAGATAATGAATTAAGTTATTAATGCAGTATTGTGGTAGGCCCCGCTTTTGGCGGTGACGTTACCCTCGGCTAAGTAGTCTGAGTCAGCAGGGATACAGTCCTAAATAGCCGGGTTATAGTATTAATAGTAGTTAACTTATGAGGGGATCAAAGAGTTTGGACCCCCGCCATCCAATACCGTGAAGTATTGAAGGAGGTCCTACTAAATTTGACCCAGGTCCATTGCAGGACCTCTAAACGCTGAACAATGGCAAGACCTTTACCAAACCGTTCCCTTAACCCCCTACCAGGTAGCCAACATATCTCCATATAGACCGTGGAGATAGGAATGGTGAAAATCCTTTATTTTATATAGACAGTAAAATAATGCCAAGACACCACGGACAAACGATAAGGAAAGATCACCTTCAACATAAGTAACTAGTTATTAAAGTCATTAATACAAAACCAAATAAAAAGTGCAAAAGATTAGAAATAAAAAGTATTATACTAGACACTTTGTCTTCACCAAGTGATGTAAGAGACTTAGGCAAACATGGCCTTGATTGTCAAGAACTCTTACGATCAATCTTGGATCCCGGGACGACTCACACACTCTATGATGGACAATGGATGATGGTGGTGGATGATGGTGTTGTGATGGTGGTGGGTGGTGGATGAAGTGTGAGAGAGGTGGTGTGCCAAGGGATGAGATGAAATGAATCCAAGCACTCCTATTTATAGGCTGAACAGAGAGCTGGACACGGCCCCGTGTCCGCTAGGCACGGCCCCGTGTCCGTCTGACACTCTCTCTCCTCATTAATTGTAATTCGCAATTACAATAAATGCGCCTGCTGTACTTTCGACACGCCCCCGTGTCCGCTGAGCACGGCCCCGTGTCCGCTGAGCACGGCCCCGTGTCCGCTGAGCACGGCCCCGTGATGGGCAATAGAAGCTTCTATGGATTTGTCTTTTCTGCTGCTTCTTGGGCACGGCCCCGTGCTGGCTGAGCACGGGGCGTGTTCAGCCTTCTGTTTTCTCTATTTTGCTTTGGAAGGTGCCGTTGAGGGTTCGGGCAGTCCACTAATGTTCCTTTTCTTGTATTTATGTTGGATTTAGCTGTCTTTTTGCTTCTTTTGCGTTTTTGAGCTCATTTAATCCTGAAAATACAAAAGGAAGACAAAAACACTCTTTTTCCAATATTAGTACTAAAAAAAGGGTTAGTTTTATGCCTCATTTGATGTAATTTATATGTTGCATTTTACATACATCAAATACCCCCACACTTGAACTTTTGCTTGTCCTCAAGCAAAACTCTTTAATATGTGGCTTACACTCCCAAATGGAATAGGTAGAAGAGAAGGTTTTGGGCTTGTCGTAGAGTGTCGGGATTTCCAAGATCTTTTTGGGTTTTATTTTTATTTATTTACACTCCTATTCGTAATGATTTATTTAGAACTGTTCATAAAAGAAATTACTTATTTGGGCATAACATTCCTTTTTTTTTAAATTCTATTTATATACAAGTTCACATACCTCGCGGGGAAATCACTCACACTTGGCCGAAGGTGTATTTTTAGTGAATCACTCGAGAGCGGCACGGAACTTATTCCTACCATAGGCTTGCCAAGAAATCAATCCTCCTCCTTTTTTACTTTTATACCTTTGTAGATATCAAGAGGACTTTGTGGGTTAAGGGTTGGCTAGGGTTAAAGGTAGGTGGTTGGGTTAGTGGTTAGAAAAAGGGCTAAAAGCGTAACAAGTGTCGGTTTTCGTATTTTTGCAACTTTTTTTATTTTTTTTATTTTGATGAAGCTTTTATTCAAACTAAGTTATTTTTGATTAACTTGTTTGTTTATTTTTTTTTCTGCTTCATCATTATCAAAAAAAAATATATATATATATATATATATATATATATATATATATATTTTTACGAAGAACCGAACTTGTTACTAAAATAAAGGGTTAAAATTGAAAAAGGTTTTGGTGGGTGAAAGGATTTTTTTTTTTTTTTTTTGGGTGATGAAACGAAAAGGTTTTAGGCTCAAAGGGGCTAACTAGGGGGATTTTTGGGTAGGTGGTAAAAGAAAAAGAAAAATAATGGTGTTGAAATGAAAAAGGTTAGTCCTAATGCCTCTATCATTTACTTACTCGGGTTTAAGTTGATAAGGACCGGGAATGTATTGTCATGGCAAGTTCTAGAGTTGTAAGAACCAAGCGGCTATTCACACAAGAAACGAAAAATGAGCATTTAGTCAAATGATATGTAATTGTGTGCTCAATAAAGGCTCAAAACTCACTTTTGTGGGAATGGGTTTTTATGTGATCAAGTATATATAATCAAATTTTAAATAAGTTTGTCATGCCTTTTCATAATTTTCTTATGTTGGTTCTTTTTATCACTACGCTATCGGCTGTAAATTTGTAAAAATATAACCTTTTTGAGGACTTGAATTTCCCGATTTAAACCTAGACAAGTAAAAAAAAAATGAAATTTTTGAAAAAATTTGGGGTGATTAGCGGTTCCAATAGAGTTTTGTGTAAGGCTTGTATTTTGGACTTGCAAAATTCAAGGTTTTAGCATCCCCCCCACACTTAAATTACACATTGTCCTCAATGTGTCCCAAAAGTAAATTTTTAGGTTGATTAGATGTGTAAAATAGTGTTTAAAAAGCAAAAATTTGTGTTACTGGGCGCTGAACACGGCCCCGTGTTATCCGGGCACGGCCCCGTGCTCAAGTGCCAGTAACAAAATTGAAGTAAGAGAAACAGAAGTCTGGACACGGGGGCGTGTTGGGTGAACACGGCCCGTGTCCAGGTACCTGTACTGGGCGTTTTCTGCAGGTGGTTAGACACGGGGCCGTGTTGGTTGGGCACGGCCCGTGTTGAACCTTCTGAAATGGAGAAAATTGTCGAGTTGCCTCGTTCTTGTGCATGGGATCATTTTTCTCGTTCCCCTTTTCATCCTTTACCACCATGAGTGTGTTTTATTCCTTACAAACCATCCAAACCTTAAAACCATCATTTCATTTCATCATAGAGAGAACTTACATAATCCTAAATTAAACTAGACAAAATAAAGAAATAACAAACCATGGAGTCCTAGCCTTTACTTTATTTTAATTTAGCAAAATTTCCAAGAAGTAATCAATCTTGGTTAAACAAGGCCTTTTTGAACTCCTTCTTCCGAGTGCGGTTCTCCTCAAATGTCGGCGAGCCATTCTTCTACCTCCCTTGGAAGGAGAAAAGAAGGCTCATTGGCATTAGTTTGAGGTGTTTCAATTTCCACCGGGATCTCTTGTTGGTGTTCCATGGGAGGTTCCGCCGGAAAGTCTTCCCACCCGGTAGGGTTGTTGATTCCGAGTGCCAGGTTCCAATCCTGTTGAGGAAGGACTGGTTCCATTGGAGGTGCTACAAGAATATTTAACCTCTGGTGCAAGAGGTTAATTTCTTGGAAGCTGCTTTCAAGTCCCACCGTTAGATCGTTAATACGGTCGATTAGGACCTCCTCTACTGAAGTCATTTCGTCGAGAGCCTCCCTTAATGCTATCACATAGTGTACAAGTGTAGCTTCAATGGAGGGTCTTCTTCCTCTACGGCCGTTTGGAGAATGCACAGGAGACGTTTCGCTGTTTTCACTCGTCATCCTACGAAAAATAAACTAAAAATAGTTTATTTTAATGAAACAGTAACCGGACACGGCCCCGTGCTCACTGAGCACGGCCCCGTGTTCATCTTTCTGCAGAGTTTTGAAACAAGGAAACTTGGATTTTTAAGTTATTTTCTGAATGTTGTGGGGCCTTTTTGGCTACTAATAACTTAAAACACTGTTTCATAACATGTTTTTACCAGGATTCTTTGAACAAAACTCATTTATCCCTACCATAGAGTTGGAGGAATTCCAAACTTTCAATGGTAGTTCTTGGAGAAAGATGAAGAAGAAGGAAATGGCTAAAAGAGGAAAGGACAAGATGGGTTGTTGGAACCTTCTTTTAGACTTACCTAGGATAGTTTGAGAGAAGATTCCTGCAAATCTCTGCCCCAAGTTGGTCCAAATGTGCAGAATTCTTGGCTGCATTTATAGAAAACGACAGCAGCCTGGACACGGCCCGTGTTCAGTGGACACGGCCCCGTGTGCAGGTGGAGCTCTGACACAGTTTGTCCGTATTCTGACGTACTGATCAGAATGGAATCTTTCGATGGACACGGGGGCGTGTTGGCTGGGCACGGCCCCGTGTCTAGGGACTGTTTTATGAAGTTGTCTAGTTTTTTTAAGGAACTTGTTAGTGTCGGGTGGCTCCTGACTGGTCGGAACAACCCCAAAGTGCCTAATATACCTTAATTGTCCTAGACTAAGGCGAGAACGCAAGAGGTTGTCGGTGAGGGTAATTCCTATTTTCATTCTAGGTGGACAAGTCCAACCCTTTCCCGGGCTCTTGTTAAAGAAGGTATATGCCGAATCGCTCAGGTCTATGTATGCACCGAACGAAGTCGATGGAGAGTCCTTCACGGCACAATCGACACAGGGACGACTATCGTCCAAGTCTTTGCTAGGTACGAAGGTATTTTCGGGAGCAACGAGGTTGTCGGAATGCGGTTCCAACTTTTCTTCATGAGTATTGTCTTGGGGTGGATCAATAAAATCCTTCCCAAGTTCTTCTATCCATTTCAGAATTAGCTCTTCTAGTTGAAATAACTCGCTAAGGAGCATTTCCCCTAGAATATCTGGCTGGGCGCATTCGAGGGAGAAATAGTGCTTATTTTTACTTTCGCCCCTCTTAAGGTTGTGAGAAGATGGTGGGTCCATGTAGTGGGGCCTATAATTTAGGAAGTAGCATTTTACTTCTTCATGTTCGCCACCACATAATTGACACCACGTACCATAAGAGTGCCGAAAGTAAAAATAATTACTATCACTCATGTTTATGTCAGAAATTACCAACCGTCGGGATCTAACGGTTCTGTTTTCAGTAACTGAAACTTGGGCACGGGGGCGTGTTGAGTGGACACGGCCCCGTGTTCAGCTTACTGTCTGATGTAAAACAAGATTGCCAGTTCCAATGATTGAGCACGGGGGCGTGTTCAGCGGGCACGGCCCGTGCTGAGCTCTGCAGAAGCTGAAAAACTAAGAAAATCCTAAAAAAAATAAAAGATGATTAGGCCGTTGATTCCTAACTTTCTTAAAATCCTTGTGTCCCCGGCAACGGCGCCAAAAACTTGATGCGTGCGAAGTGTTACTTATATTAGGTGTATATTTTAAGCCCTTTTTAACACTTATTTTAGCCAAGTTTTAAATTTATAAAACACGATATTTCACTAACACTAAACACACATATGGGCAAGTGCACCCATCGTTGAGTGTAGCATAGCGTTGGTAAGATACCGAGGTCGTCCAAGGACACAAGAGCTTTTAGTACCGGTTTATCCTCAACGTCTAACCAAAATAAAAGTTTAGAAAAATGTTTTAAACTAGGAAAAATAAAACTAACTAAAATGCTGAAAATAAAAATAAAAATAAAAACAGATAGACAAGATGAATCACTTGGTTCCGACTCGTATCTAGTATAACCTTTGATTATTTCCGCACTTTTGCACATAATTAAGAGATTATCTTAGTTATTGTAGTAGGCCCCTCTTTTGAAGGTGACGTTACCCTCACCCCAGTAGTTTGAGTCAGCAGGGATACAATCCTAAAGGGGTGGATTATTGGAAGATAATGAATTAAGTTATTAATGCAGTATTGTGGTAGGCCCCGCTTTTGGCGGTGACGTTACCCTCGGCTAAGTAGTCTGAGTCAGCAGGGATACAGTCCTAAATAGTCGGGTTATAGTATTAATAGTAGTTAACTTATGAGGGGGTCAAAGAGTTTGGACCCCCGCCATCCAATACCGTGAAGTATTGAAGGAGGTCCTACTAAATTTGACCCAGGTCCATTGCAGGACCTCTAAACGCTGAACAATGGCAAGACCTTTACCAAACCGTTCCCTTAACCCCCTACCAGGTAGCCAACATATCTCCATATAGACCGTGGAGATAGGAATGGTGAAAATCCTTTATTTTATATAGACAGTAAAATAATGCCAAGACACCACGGACAAACGATAAGGAAAGATCACCTTCAACATAAGTAACTAGTTATTAAAGTCATTAATACAAAACCAAATAAAAAGTGCAAAAGATTAGAAATAAAAAGTATTATACTAGACACTTTGTCTTCACCAAGTGATGTAAGAGACTTAGGCAAACATGGCCTTGATTGTCAAGAACTCTTACGATCAATCTTGGATCCCGGGACGACTCACACACTCTATGATGGACAATGGATGATGGTGGTGGATGATGGTGTTGTGATGGTGGTGGGTGGTGGATGAAGTGTGAGAGAGGTGGTGTGCCAAGGGATGAGATGAAATGAATCCAAGCACTCCTATTTATAGGCTGAACAGAGAGCTGGACACGGCCCCGTGTCCGCTAGGCACGGCCCCGTGTCCGTCTGACACTCTCTCTCCTCATTAATTGTAATTCGCAATTACAATAAATGCGCCTGCTGTACTTTCGACACGCCCCCGTGTCCGCTGAGCACGGCCCCGTGTCCGCTGAGCACGGCCCCGTGATGGGCAATAGAAGCTTCTATGGATTTGTCTTTTCTGCTGCTTCTTGGGCACGGCCCCGTGCTGGCTGAGCACGGGGCGTGTTCAGCCTTCTGTTTTCTCTATTTTGCTTTGGAAGGTGCCGTTGAGGGTTCGGGCAGTCCACTAATGTTCCTTTTCTTGTATTTATGTTGGATTTAGCTGTCTTTTTGCTTCTTTTGCGTTTTTGAGCTCATTTAATCCTGAAAATACAAAAGGAAGACAAAAACACTCTTTTTCCAATATTAGTACTAAAAAAAGGGTTAGTTTTATGCCTCATTTGATGTAATTTATATGTTGCATTTTACATACATCAAATACCCCCACACTTGAACTTTTGCTTGTCCTCAAGCAAAACTCTTTAATATGTGGCTTACACTCCCAAATGGAATAGGTAGAAGAGAAGGTTTTGGGCTTGTCGTAGAGTGTCGGGATTTCCAAGATCTTTTTGGGTTTTATTTTTATTTATTTACACTCCTATTCGTAATGATTTATTTAGAACTGTTCATAAAAGAAATTACTTATTTGGGCATAACATTCCTTTTTTTTTAAATTCTATTTATATACAAGTTCACATACCTCGCGGGGAAATCACTCACACTTGGCCGAAGGTGTATTTTTAGTGAATCACTCGAGAGCGGCACGGAACTTATTCCTACCATAGGCTTGCCAAGAAATCAATCCTCCTCCTTTTTTACTTTTATACCTTTGTAGATATCAAGAGGACTTTGTGGGTTAAGGGTTGGCTAGGGTTAAAGGTAGGTGGTTGGGTTAGTGGTTAGAAAAAGGGCTAAAAGCGTAACAAGTGTCGGTTTTCGTATTTTTGCAACTTTTTTTATTTTTTTTATTTTGATGAAGCTTTTATTCAAACTAAGTTATTTTTGATTAACTTGTTTGTTTATTTTTTTTTCTGCTTCATCATTATCAAAAATATATATATATATATATATATATATATATATATATTTTTACGAAGAACCGAACTTGTTACTAAAATAAAGGGTTAAAATTGAAAAAGGTTTTGGTGGGTGAAAGGATTTTTTTTTTTTTTTTTTTGGGTGATGAAACGAAAAGGTTTTAGGCTCAAAGGGGCTAACTAGGGGGATTTTTGGGTAGGTGGTAAAAGAAAAAGAAAAATAATGGTGTTGAAATGAAAAAGGTTAGTCATAATGCCTCTATCATTTACTTACTCGGGTTTAAGTTGATAAGGACCGGGAATGTATTGTCATGGCAAGTTCTAGAGTTGTAAGAACCAAGCGGCTATTCACACAAGAAACGAAAAATGAGCATTTAGTCAAATGATATGTAATTGTGTGCTCAATAAAGGCTCAAAACTCACTTTTGTGGGAATGGGTTTTTATGTGATCAAGTATATATAATCAAATTTTAAATAAGTTTGTCATGCCTTTTCATAATTTTCTTATGTTGGTTCTTTTTATCACTACGCTATCGGCTGTAAATTTGTAAAAATATAACCTTTTTGAGGACTTGAATTTCCCGATTTAAACCTAGACAAGTAAAAAAAAAATGAAATTTTTGAAAAAATTTGGGGTGATTAGCGGTTCCAATAGAGTTTTGTGTAAGGCTTGTATTTTGGACTTGCAAAATTCAAGGTTTTAGCATCCCCCCCACACTTAAATTACACATTGTCCTCAATGTGTCCCAAAAGTAAATTTTTAGGTTGATTAGATGTGTAAAATAGTGTTTAAAAAGCAAAAATTTGTGTTACTGGGCGCTGAACACGGCCCCGTGTTATCCGGGCACGGCCCCGTGCTCAAGTGCCAGTAACAAAATTGAAGTAAGAGAAACAGAAGTCTGGACACGGGGGCGTGTTGGGTGAACACGGCCCGTGTCCAGGTACCTGTACTGGGCGTTTTCTGCAGGTGGTTAGACACGGGGCCGTGTTGGTTGGGCACGGCCCGTGTTGAACCTTCTGAAATGGAGAAAATTGTCGAGTTGCCTCGTTCTTGTGCATGGGATCATTTTTCTCGTTCCCCTTTTCATCCTTTACCACCATGAGTGTGTTTTATTCCTTACAAACCATCCAAACCTTAAAACCATCATTTCATTTCATCATAGAGAGAACTTACATAATCCTAAATTAAACTAGACAAAATAAAGAAATAACAAACCATGGAGTCCTAGCCTTTACTTTATTTTAATTTAGCAAAATTTCCAAGAAGTAATCAATCTTGGTTAAACAAGGCCTTTTTGAACTCCTTCTTCCGAGTGCGGTTCTCCTCAAATGTCGGCGAGCCATTCTTCTACCTCCCTTGGAAGGAGAAAAGAAGGCTCATTGGCATTAGTTTGAGGTGTTTCAATTTCCACCGGGATCTCTTGTTGGTGTTCCATGGGAGGTTCCGCCGGAAAGTCTTCCCACCCGGTAGGGTTGTTGATTCCGAGTGCCAGGTTCCAATCCTGTTGAGGAAGGACTGGTTCCATTGGAGGTGCTACAAGAATATTTAACCTCTGGTGCAAGAGGTTAATTTCTTGGAAGCTGCTTTCAAGTCCCACCGTTAGATCGTTAATACGGTCGATTAGGACCTCCTCTACTGAAGTCATTTCGTCGAGAGCCTCCCTTAATGCTATCACATAGTGTACAAGTGTAGCTTCAATGGAGGGTCTTCTTCCTCTACGGCCGTTTGGAGAATGCACAGGAGACGTTTCGCTGTTTTCACTCGTCATCCTACGAAAAATAAACTAAAAATAGTTTATTTTAATGAAACAGTAACCGGACACGGCCCCGTGCTCACTGAGCACGGCCCCGTGTTCATCTTTCTGCAGAGTTTTGAAACAAGGAAACTTGGATTTTTAAGTTATTTTCTGAATGTTGTGGGGCCTTTTTGGCTACTAATAACTTAAAACACTGTTTCATAACATGTTTTTACCAGGATTCTTTGAACAAAACTCATTTATCCCTACCATAGAGTTGGAGGAATTCCAAACTTTCAATGGTAGTTCTTGGAGAAAGATGAAGAAGAAGGAAATGGCTAAAAGAGGAAAGGACAAGATGGGTTGTTGGAACCTTCTTTTAGACTTACCTAGGATAGTTTGAGAGAAGATTCCTGCAAATCTCTGCCCCAAGTTGGTCCAAATGTGCAGAATTCTTGGCTGCATTTATAGAAAACGACAGCAGCCTGGACACGGCCCGTGTTCAGTGGACACGGCCCCGTGTGCAGGTGGAGCTCTGACACAGTTTGTCCGTATTCTGACGTACTGATCAGAATGGAATCTTTCGATGGACACGGGGGCGTGTTGGCTGGGCACGGCCCCGTGTCTAGGGACTGTTTTATGAAGTTGTCTAGTTTTTTTAAGGAACTTGTTAGTGTCGGGTGGCTCCTGACTGGTCGGAACAACCCCAAAGTGCCTAATATACCTTAATTGTCCTAGACTAAGGCGAGAACGCAAGAGGTTGTCGGTGAGGGTAATTCCTATTTTCATTCTAGGTGGACAAGTCCAACCCTTTCCCGGGCTCTTGTTAAAGAAGGTATATGCCGAATCGCTCAGGTCTATGTATGCACCGAACGAAGTCGATGGAGAGTCCTTCACGGCACAATCGACACAGGGACGACTATCGTCCAAGTCTTTGCTAGGTACGAAGGTATTTTCGGGAGCAACGAGGTTGTCGGAATGCGGTTCCAACTTTTCTTCATGAGTATTGTCTTGGGGTGGATCAATAAAATCCTTCCCAAGTTCTTCTATCCATTTCAGAATTAGCTCTTCTAGTTGAAATAACTCGCTAAGGAGCATTTCCCCTAGAATATCTGGCTGGGCGCATTCGAGGGAGAAATAGTGCTTATTTTTACTTTCGCCCCTCTTAAGGTTGTGAGAAGATGGTGGGTCCATGTAGTGGGGCCTATAATTTAGGAAGTAGCATTTTACTTCTTCATGTTCGCCACCACATAATTGACACCACGTACCATAAGAGTGCCGAAAGTAAAAATAATTACTATCACTCATGTTTATGTCAGAAATTACCAACCGTCGGGATCTAACGGTTCTGTTTTCAGTAACTGAAACTTGGGCACGGGGGCGTGTTGAGTGGACACGGCCCCGTGTTCAGCTTACTGTCTGATGTAAAACAAGATTGCCAGTTCCAATGATTGAGCACGGGGGCGTGTTCAGCGGGCACGGCCCGTGCTGAGCTCTGCAGAAGCTGAAAAACTAAGAAAATCCTAAAAAAAATAAAAGATGATTAGGCCGTTGATTCCTAACTTTCTTAAAATCCTTGTGTCCCCGGCAACGGCGCCAAAAACTTGATGCGTGCGAAGTGTTACTTATATTAGGTGTATATTTTAAGCCCTTTTTAACACTTATTTTAGCCAAGTTTTAAATTTATAAAACACGATATTTCACTAACACTAAACACACATATGGGCAAGTGCACCCATCGTTGAGTGTAGCATAGCGTTGGTAAGATACCGAGGTCGTCCAAGGACACAAGAGCTTTTAGTACCGGTTTATCCTCAACGTCTAACCAAAATAAAAGTTTAGAAAAATGTTTTAAACTAGGAAAAATAAAACTAACTAAAATGCTGAAAATAAAAATAAAAATAAAAACAGATAGACAAGATGAATCACTTGGTTCCGACTCGTATCTAGTATAACCTTTGATTATTTCCGCACTTTTGCACATAATTAAGAGATTATCTTAGTTATTGTAGTAGGCCCCTCTTTTGAAGGTGACGTTACCCTCACCCCAGTAGTTTGAGTCAGCAGGGATACAATCCTAAAGGGGTGGATTATTGGAAGATAATGAATTAAGTTATTAATGCAGTATTGTGGTAGGCCCCGCTTTTGGCGGTGACGTTACCCTCGGCTAAGTAGTCTGAGTCAGCAGGGATACAGTCCTAAATAGCCGGGTTATAGTATTAATAGTAGTTAACTTATGAGGGGATCAAAGAGTTTGGACCCCCGCCATCCAATACCGTGAAGTATTGAAGGAGGTCCTACTAAATTTGACCCAGGTCCATTGCAGGACCTCTAAACGCTGAACAATGGCAAGACCTTTACCAAACCGTTCCCTTAACCCCCTACCAGGTAGCCAACATATCTCCATATAGACCGTGGAGATAGGAATGGTGAAAATCCTTTATTTTATATAGACAGTAAAATAATGCCAAGACACCACGGACAAACGATAAGGAAAGATCACCTTCAACATAAGTAACTAGTTATTAAAGTCATTAATACAAAACCAAATAAAAAGTGCAAAAGATTAGAAATAAAAAGTATTATACTAGACACTTTGTCTTCACCAAGTGATGTAAGAGACTTAGGCAAACATGGCCTTGATTGTCAAGAACTCTTACGATCAATCTTGGATCCCGGGACGACTCACACACTCTATGATGGACAATGGATGATGGTGGTGGATGATGGTGTTGTGATGGTGGTGGGTGGTGGATGAAGTGTGAGAGAGGTGGTGTGCCAAGGGATGAGATGAAATGAATCCAAGCACTCCTATTTATAGGCTGAACAGAGAGCTGGACACGGCCCCGTGTCCGCTGGGCACGGCCCCGTGTCCGTCTGACGCTCTCTCTCCTCATTAATTGTAATTCGCAATTACAATAAATGCGCCTGCTGTACTTTCGACACGCCCCCGTGTCCGCTGAGCACGGCCCCGTGATGGGCAATAGAAGCTTCTATGGATTTGTCTTTTCTGCTGCTTCTTGGGCACGGCCCCGTGCTGGCTGAGCACGGGGCGTGTTCAGCCTTCTGTTTTCTCTATTTTGCTTTGGAAGGTGCCGTTGAGGGCTCGGGCAGTCCACTAATGTTCCTTTTCTTGTATTTATGTTGGATTTAGCTGTCTTTTTGCTTCTTTTGCGTTTTTGAGCTCATTTAATCCTGAAAATACAAAAGGAAGACAAAAACACTCTTTTTCCAATATTAGTACTAAAAAAAAGGGTTAGGTTTATGCCTCATTTGATGTAATTTATATGTTGCATTTTACATACATCAATCAGCCTCAGCTGTTCTTGACGGATATTCATGTTCAACCCGTGAATCGGTCGTCTCCTCCGATAGGAATCCATTCTCAGTCCGGCACTTCACTAGAGAATGAGTAGAAGGCCTGAACGAGTCCAGATTCTAACGGTTTTGAGTGAAAAGTAAAAGATGTTGAAAAAAAGTTTGAAACTAGGTGGAAAATGTTTAGATTTAGGTGAAATCAGTGTTTAAACATGTAGAAATCCTTTAGATCCGAACCGTTCTTGATGAGATGAGGTCACACTTCAGTGTTCATAAGTACACCATGATGACGTCACCTTAGAACAGCCCAAATCCAGTGATTTCATGGAGGAAAAGTAAGATTTGATGGTGAAGATGATGAGAAAGTGTGTGCTGATTGTGAAAGTACAAGATTTGAGATGAAAACTTACAAGAATCGCGAGGAATCGAGAGAAAAGAGCTTGGGAGTGCACTGGTCGGAGGGAGCTGTCACATCAATGAACAGTGATGTTACAAGTGGGGTATTTATAGTGTAAGAGTGAGAAAGGCGGTGCAGAGTAGATGGGTCGGACGGCCTTTCGATCGGACGGCGCGTGTGAGTTAGTTTCCGACTTCCGTTTTGTGCGTTGAGCGTTGCGTTGCGTGCAATCGAGTAGCGAGTAAGCGATACGGTAGTTTTACACATTAGTTACACAAATAACATAACTCCTAAAAGACATAAAAAAGTAAACTTGCGTTTCCAGTTTGGGATGAGATTGCGTTGTGATAGTGTTGCATTTGCGTTTGCGAATAACACCTTTAACATACATAAACATGCACAAATAACACATAGTAACACACACACACATATAGAACAATCAAGTAACTGCGATTCGAGTTGCGATACGGTAGCGATGAGATAACGTTAAGTAGATTAGCGTTTAATTGATTTTATCACATTGTTACTTCACCTATCACAAATCGTAAAACGAAAATAGCGTTAACTAAAGTGTCGATTATCGAGTCAAAGAGTACAAGTAATAATTAAGTCAGAAATGACAGATCTGATTAGCAATCTTTTCTTCCTTTGACTTTGACTATTACTTGTACTTTGACTTTAAAAAGTCGGGTTGTTACAATTACCGGAAGAACGCCAATTATTATTATTATTATTATTATTATTATTATTATTATTACCACGCCAGTTTGAATTATAATTGGAATTATTATTATTATATGTATTAGTGGAACCAGGGTTTTGACCAGTGATAAACTCGACTTGCTCTTGGGTAAGCATTGGGCACTCTACTGTATCATGACCTCCCCAACAAATCTCACATCTATCTACCTTCTTCCTAATCTCTTGAATTTGGTTACTTACCTCTCTCTTAAGGGACTTTAAAGCAGCGGCTACCATTGTTTTCAAGCTAACTTGGTGTACTCCTCGAAAGGCTGAGGATGTACTAGACTCAGGAGTGGATTCCTGGTGGTAGATCGATGTTTATGGTCAGAATGAGCAAAACTTTCAAACAAGTCATTGCATTCGGCCACTGTTTTCTTACCCATTAAGTGGCCTCCTGCAGAGGTGTCAAACCGAGCTCGGAACCCAGGAGTGAGACTGTTGTAGAATTTCTCTACAAGTGCCCAGTATGATAGACCATGCTAAGAGCATCGAGAAAGTAAGCTTTGGAATCTCTCCCATGCTAGGTAGTAGGTGTAACGCTCTGCTTTTTTCGTAACTTTCCTTAATTAGAAAGCGTGTCTTGTATTTCTATTTTTGGAAGCTTGTAATCTCGTGTTATCGTATTTCGTTTCGTATCATTGTAAACCGAGACTTCGATCGTAATAAAATTAATTATTTCATACGAATTATACTCCGTTTATTTTTACATGCTTAAACATTTAATCCTTATATACATTTGATACATACCCGTACCCTTGTAAACGCATGTGTAACTTACAATCAATATGTGAATCTAGATATCCTATGTGTGCAAACACTTGATTATATGTTCACCATACACAACCTATACACTATTTTGTACAAACTTATTTAATTTCATGATTTGTATAAATTAAACATTAACATATATATATTTGATTAAATTACTTAATATTAATAATATATAATATACTTTATTATAACTAAAATAGTTAGTGCCAAAATATAAAAAGGCTTGAGATGGGCTTTTGGCCTGATGTAAACCATAGCCAAAAAGAAAACATGGCTGATCAATTTTGGTCCAAATTAGTATCTATTATTATGTAGTAATATTATATATTATATCGTTATAATGTGCCTACAATATCAAATGTGAGATAAAAAAAAATAAAAGAAAAAGGGGACAGCCCCCCTCCCCCTTCGATCAAGACTGCCCAAGGGCAGAATGGTTTTCTTTCAATACATAAACCACCTACTCATTTAATATTAGAATAGTTGTTGACATAATATCATAATATATGACTTGATCCACTAATATATCTACCTAATAATTGTCAAAAAAAAAGAGTTGAAGGTATTTAAGGCTGTATTCAGCCCTGTGTTCGCAGGTCCCCAAGGCAAATTTATTATTATTTTCTTTTTATTTGTCTAAAGCTCTCACCTAACCATAGGAAATTATAATTTGTGGACTTGTGTGTTAAATACTTAAAATAACATAAATATACAAGTTATTTTGTCAAAACAAATAAATAGAAGATGTTTAAGGGCTGTTGACATTACGGCCAGCAACAATATTTTAAAAGTTATCTTTTTTTTATATTGTAAACCCCCAACTACTTATATTAATTGCCAACCAACCCAACCCTAATTCATTCCCTATATAAACCCAAGTGCCTCCAAGCCATTTTCACTTTACAAACACCCTCACAACTCTCTCAAATCACTCTCAAAAGCTGCTGAAAATCGGAATTTAGACAGAAGTGCAGCAAGTTCTTCAAACAGGCATAACTTTCTCATTTCTTGTCTGATTTACTCGATTCTTTTTCCTACATGCTTGGATTGACCTTAGCTTCGATTCCATGGGTTTTTCACAGTAAATCAATCCCTGGAACGTCGCCAAAAAGGCTCCAAAGTGGGCTGCTCATTTATGTTTTTATTTAATCTTTGTTAAACTTGTTCAAACTTGAGTCTAACTCATCTCAAACCTATGTCCTTATGCTTATAACCACTTCTATGGTTAGTTAGGCTTAAAAACAAGGTTGAGACATTCAAAATCAGAGGATTAATCCTCACAAACTTTCTGTTTTGGTCAAGGGTTTAAACCCACAAGTGATGTTCAAGGCTTAAGCTTGATGAATGTGTGATTTAGGATTAGCTTGGGCTATCCTACTTGAAAATCCACACATTGCTTGATGTTTTCTCTTAGATTAGTTGTTCTTATTCCATTATTACTTGTAAGTTCATGACCCTCCTTGAATGTTTTTACATCAAGTGTAGTGGTGAACACTTAGAGGTGCCTAAATGGAAGACTTGTTCTTCCTACCTCCTACATGATTTCTATGACATTTAGAGGTACCTAAATGAAGATTTTAATCTTCTACCTCATGCTTGAACTATTAAACTATTGGACTTGTTAATAATGTATAAATACATAACCTATATAATACATAAACATATTATCCGAATAATCGAATCTTTGATGATGAACTAGTGTTCATATGTCAAGGTACTAGATTATATCACCCTAGACTTTGATAACTTGTCACGATTCTAATGGAACCTTGTTCCATGAAAACATTTAAACTCCTTAGAGTTTCCTAGTGTCAAGAACAAGTATCATATGTACTAGGTGATTATTTTCATATGTTATTTGCACGTTGTTTTAAATTCCGAATCTCGACTCTAAACATACTTGAACTTTAACCCTTATACATTCGATCTCCTAAATCTCATTTCTCGTCAACAATTGGATAGTCGGAAAAGCATACGCAATTTTGTGAGTATACTTGACCCATTTTACCGTTTTCACACTTTTGGGTGTAACATGTTACTATATACAAAACACACATACTATACATATTCTTATGAAAATGTACAAACAAACAATCCAATACATGCTTACTATTTGTTATGCTTGATTCGTGTTTTCTGGACCATACTTATGTGATGAACTTGTCATTAGCTTCGTACGAGCCTCCATTTAACATGTATAGCGCTATAGGAGTAACGCACCGCCCGTAGACTAGTGGTCATGTTAAATTTCATTCATACTTGCGTAAGCAGAGGGTTGACTTGTAAATCGCTTGCCAGTTTAAACGTTAATCTTGATAACTAGGTTTGCCATGTGGATTGTTCCTTATTATTTTTTTATACTCATACTACGCACCAAACTTGTATGCTCGCCAATACTTTTTGTATTGAACTACACTTTTAAAACATGTTGCAGGTTTAGCGATGATGTTGGTGATGCATGGAATCTAGTAGGATGCCTAGATACACACTTTAAATATTGTATTCTTATTTTATTGTATTTCATTATTCATGTTGTATTTGTTTCAAATCCTTGTAATTATATCTTTAGAAATGAAATGAAAACTTATTATTTAAATACTTGTCACAAATAGTGTTATGAAGTCTCTTGCAATCTATTTCGTCTCACTCCGATGTTTCCGCCATCGGTTGGGGTGTGACAGTAGGGCTCGTCAGGCTCCATCCAGACAGAATGGATCTGATCACAAAGGCAAGATGCTTTGGCGGGTGGGAAGTTTTTAGCAAGAAAATCATCTCTAATGGTAGCCCAGGTGGTGAAGGAACCTGTTGACTGCGAATTAAGCCATCTGCCTGTGTGGCTAGCAAGTGAAAATTGGAAGACCTGGAGATAACGAGCGTCAATATTAGCACCTTCGATAGAGATGGTGTTGCAGATTCGGGTAAGGCGGTTGATGTGGGCAGGAGCATCCTCGTCATCACGACCATGAAACTGGCAGGATTTGTTAATAGCAGTCATGATATAGGACGGGATCTACCAGGATTTGTCATTGTTCTCTACGGGAAGGGTGATAGGCAAGTTCACACCGGTGAAACCGGTGGTGGATTGTTGGTGGACGGTTTGACGACCTACCATATTCGGCGCAACGGGTTGTGGACTAAAAGGACGGGAGGGTGGTGGGGAATTATGTGGTGATGACTTCGGTGTGAAGTCAAAGGCTCGTGGTTTAGATTGAAGGGTAGAGTCAGAAAGGGCGGAAGTGGAAGTAGAAGATTTACTAATCTTTGGTGTGAAAGAGGAGAAGGAAGAACTGCCCATTGGTGGCTTCGATGGCGGTCCTTGTGAACGTGTATGGGGTATCCACTGAAAAACCGACAAAGACAAATAAAACTACTCTAAAAATAAATGACTCAACAAAATAATAAAGACACTAGACTACTTAGACTCCTACGTCTGAAACAAAAACAACTAGCACGTAAGATGTCAATTAAGTCCAAACAAAGTAATCAACGCAATTGCCAAAGAGTCCCCGGCAACGACGCCAAAAAGTTGATGTGCTAAAGGTGGTCAAATAAATATAAACTAAATTAACCTAATCTAGACACTCTAAGCTTTAAATTTATAAACTTAGACTCGATCTAAACCTAAACCACACAACCGGCAAGTGTACCGATCAATGCAGTATAGCTAAAGTAAGTCCGAGTATCGAACCCACGAGACTCTCTATTTAGGTTAACTAATTTATCTAGACCTAGACTGACATGGACTCTTAAGTGTTATTATTTTTGAGGGGGGGGGGGGGGAGTTTCTAAATATACTAAAAATTGCAAATTAAATTAAATTAATTAACTAAGATACCGAATCACAAATTAACTTGGATTTTACTCAATTGATGGAAATGACTGCCTAGACTGGATTCCTGATTTATTATAGTAATGACTTTATTATGCTTATTAATTATTATGGAACCAAAATCTTTATATACTAAACCTACCGAGATACCGAACAAGATCCTCGACCCTTCTCAAGGAGACACTTATGGAACGCTAAATAGGCTGTTATGTCTACCGGTTGCTAGACTCCTTCACAGGTTATCTAGGTTTTACTAAAAGTACCCTAATTCGATTCACTCCCTCACGGATTATAAACCTAGGATAAGTTTGGAATTTCAGTTTAACTTGTTAGACAACTATCACTAAAGAAACTAGTTCAGACTCCTCACATATATCCTACCTAGCAATTTAATGACGAAGACCTAACAATAATTTCGCACTTCACAGCTATTGAAATTAGTAGAACACTTCAATTTATTAAATTACCAATTATTACTTCTAAGGTGCATCGCGTGATTAACCCTAAAGATTATAAATGTATTTCGTGATATAGACACTCATCAAAACTTATAACCTAGTATGAATTTATTCCATGATATAGACAGTCACCAAAATTCATACGAAGCAACAAAAGATAATAAAACAATTCAAAGCAAGCAGATACATTAAACCAAAATAACAAATCGGCTACTTTTATAAACAATCCATAAATAACTAATTAAACATAATAAAAATCAAATCTTATAAATCCATCATCCAAGTCTAGACAGTAACAAGAAATTAGCCAAGCAAAGTCCTGAAAACAATAAACACAAGAGTAATTTTGACAACTAGAAACATGGTTAAAGAATTAAGAAACAAGAACGAAAAACCCGAATAGTGCAAAAACGATCTGGACGACTTCCTCAGCTCCCAATCTTTAATCCACAGCTTCCAGCCTTCAAGACCGCTCCAAAAGTATGTAACTTGCAGCTGATTTCGTCCCTAATTGACCTTAATTCATGAATAGGGTTTTAGGGATGTTAATGATGTATTTATATGAGGTTTAGACAAATAATCCTGACCCAAATCAACATGTCCTCGTATTATACCCCTCTCCCCCATCTTCTTTCTTGTTACTTGATTCTTGCCCCACATCTTCTTAATTTCCCTACCCCTACACTCTCTCTCCTATGTAAGTTCTCTGTTTTCTCTCTCTACATTTAGAAGTTTGTTTCTGTTTTGTTGGGTTCTGATGGTACTCTGGTTCTTTTTGTGTGTTTATAGATCCATCTGGTGGTGATCACGAAGTTGTTTCTGATTCAAAGATTAATGTTTGTTTGTTGGTGCATTTAATGTCTGTTAACTTCGTCTTTATCGAGTCTTATGTCTAGATAGGATAAACGAACACACAACAGGATTAGAAATTAGGGTTTTATGTGTAAAAGTGGGTAATTCCGCTTGAAAGTGTCAGTGACCAGTTCAAACGAAATTAACCAAGTTAATTCCGCTTGAAATGGGCAGTGACAGCTTCAAGCGAAATTACTAATTCCGCTTGAAACGATCATGTCAGTTTCAAGCGGAATCACCACATCTATAAATACCTGTGTTGTTGTGTCATTTGGAACAAAATCAGGTCACGGTTTCTGAGTCGAGGTGCTGTCCGTTTGTCATTTGAAAGTGTAAAAGCTCAGAATCAATCAATAAGAAGATAATTAGAAAGGAACAAGTTGTTTTACATCAATTACATTGATTCCGCCTTTGTTTTTGATGATGAACTACTCAGATTGACTCGTTAGGGTCACACGACGATCCAACAAGTGGTATCAGAGCTCAGGACGAGGAGTTCATACCAATTCAGCTTGATTTCATCGGATTCTCTCACTTCTACTCTTTCTTTTCTGATTTGAACAAAATTTAATGGTTGAAATGGATTAAAACTGACATATATCACGTTAAACATAGTTTTAACTAATCCGTGAAAGTTTTGGACCTTAATTTGAACAAAATCTGATAAAAACTTGTAATTCCGCTTGAACAACTGATCGAAAATGCTGATGTCATCGTAATTCCGCTTGAACTTACACGTGTGATTTCAAACGAAATTAGCATTTTTGGTTAATTCCGTTTGAAACTGTTACTGAATTTCAAACGAAATTAGATTCCGTTTGAAAGTACAAACAAAATTAGCTATTCCGCTTCAAACCTGATTTCGTTTGAGTGGTATTTCGTTTGAAGGGCTTATCTCGCTTGAAAGCTAATTCCGCTTAAAATCTAATTCCGTTTGAAGCAGATTTCGTTTGAAAAGCTGATCTCGCTTGAACAGCTGATTTCGTTTGAAACTGCTTTTCAAACTTTCAAAAATTTTTCTAAGTGTTTTGTTGATTGTTTCAGGTACTTGAAAATGGATGATTTGTTTATGAATCAGTTCTGTGATGTGTTTGCATATACTAGTGGTTCGGGAGATAGCATAACTAATAACACGAATGAAAATACACCAACACCGAGTGTAAAGAAAACCCTCACTGATGCTTTGAGTGTAAAGAGTGCTTATGGGACATACAATAAACCTCCAAAGTTGATGGCTATTGAAGATTACAATAGGTGGGCTACAAGATTTAATGTGTGGCTTCAAGCTTTTGCATATCCAAGCTGGAAAAGTTTAAAGAATGGTTACGTTAAAGGAGCACGGTTTGGTGAAAGTTTGACAGATACTGATGAAATTGAAAGTTATGTTGCTGAACAAAAGTGCATCGCATTGATTCATCAGTCTGTGAGAGATGACATAATTTCATTGATAGAATATGTTAATTCGACAGATCTTTGGGAGAAACTGAGGGTAAAATGTGTAGGTAGTGCTGAGATAGTCAAAAACAAAAAGAAACTGTTAAGAAAAGAGTTTGATTTATTTGGTTGTTTAAAGAACGAGTCTGTTTCCAAGATGATTGAGAGATTCGGGCATCTGAAGTTGGAGCTGGCAAGATAAAAAATTGTATATACTCAAGAAGAGTTGGTTGACAAATTGTTCGACTCGCTGTCGAATGAACAAGATTGGTAGTACTTTGCATTAATGCTAAAGAATACAATCAAGTCTGAAGAGTTGACAGTGGATCTGCTTATCGAAAGACTGGAAAGTCACGAATTGTAGATCAAGAAATCTAGCAAAGTCAACAACTCATCTTATCAGCAGAATGTGGAGTTGTACTACAGAGGAAATCTACCAAAGACTGGTTCTCCAAGAACAGCATTTTCTGCAGAGAGTTCAAATAATGTGAATCAAGAAACTCCTCACAGTGGTTTTCATAGTGGATCTTCTTCAACAACTCCAAACCAATCTGCATCAAAGAATCTGTTCCAATGTAACATTGCTGTGGATCTGAAGAATGCTCAAAATTTCAGTGAAGAGTCAGCAAAACAACAGATGGTGTTCTTAGCGTCGGTGTTAGAATCGTATGAGAGCCTCGTGGCGGGCAAGATTGGAAACACCAACCTGACTAAGGAGGACTATGATCAAATAGATCCTGAAGAGATGGAACTGATCGATATCAGGTGGTGTATGGCCAGTGCAGTCCGGAGAGCGCAACGGTTCATGGAGATTACTGGGAGACATTCTATCGGTGGGCCGTCCACAAAACTTGGCTTTGACAAATCAAAAGTCACGTGCTTCAGGTGTAAACAAAAAGGACATTTCAAACGTGAATGTCGTAACGCTCCTGCTGATGATACTGCAAATCCATTCCACGAGGATTACTACAAAAGAGCGATCTATCATCAGAATAAATCAGAACCGCCCAGAATGAAGCAGCTTGAGGATGCCCCCAAAGAAAAATCAAGAGCTCTTGCTGTTATTCATGATGACGAAGGTTTTGATTGGAGTGAACTGCTACCCGAGGAAGATGCAGTAGGATACGCTTTCGTAGCAGAAAAGATTATTCCTTACAAAGACACCAGAAATGAAGAAGAAAAATACCTCAGTAGAAAGAGTAGAGCAGAATACAAGATGATCAGATTATCTAAGGTGTTCAGTGAAGCCAAGAGAGCAAAGAGATGGGATGCGGATAGAGAATGTTACCTTGATCCTCAAGGAAACATTGCTATTGATACGAAAACTCTTAGTCTAGAAGCTTTCATTGAGGAATTTGCTGAAGAAGAAGAAGCCTTACAGAGAGAATGGTGGGGAGGTGGAGAAGAGAAAGAAAAAGAAAAAGAGAATGAGTCGCAGTCTAAGAAGATTAATGATGGGATTATTGATACTTCACAAGAATTCACTGCTGAAAACTTGAGAAAGATGGTTGACAAAGTGCTTGCTGCAAAGGAACTTGAGGTAGACTCTAAGTCTGAAACTGAGTCTAAAAGCAAGGTCAGTCCAAACATTTCAACAAGAGAGTCAGGTAAGAAAGTCAAAGGTGATAGTGAATGCAAAAGTTGCATGAAAAACTGTAAGTTTTGTAGTACACTCACTTACCTTAGTGATACAAAGGTTGAAGAACTGACAACAAGAGTCAGAAAGGTTGAAGATCAGATTCTAGATCGTGATAAAATGCTAAAAGCTTCAAATGATCGAGCTAAAAATTTAACTGAGAAAATTGAAAATGATAAAATTGAAGTAGAAAGAATTAGGAAAGAGAATGAAAAGCTAATTCACGAAAATCGTCAACTCTCAGAAAATTTTGACAAACTAAAACGAACGGTAAAAGATTCTGATGAAAGAAACGGTAAAACCAATAAAGAAAATGAGCATTTAACTGTAGTTCTTAGATACAAAGAAGAGCAAATCAACCAACAACTGGATGAGATTGCTAAATTGAAGCTTCAGTTTGAAGAAGCTAAGATTGAGAATGAGCGTATCAATCTGAAATTAACCAGTTACAACTCCGCAAGCTTTGTTTTACAACACATTGTTCCTAAACCCATCGGGAAAAACAAAGCAGGTGAAGATGTTTACTCGGATGGAACTGGGATTGGGTATCACCAGGTTCCACCGCCAGTGTTAAACAATTTTTCAAAGAAAACATCCGGGTTGGTTAATGATGAAGATGAAACAAATGAAATAAAACTTCCAGAGTCAATTGATGTTACATTTTCTTCATCTGATGATAGTGTTCAAACTGAGATTGTGAAAGGCATGGCTGAAAGTGTTTTGAAGTCTGATAGTGATTCAGTTGAGGATGAAGAGTGTTTTCTGAACAATTACATTCCGAAATCAAAATCCAAAAACAACTTAAATGAAGAACCTACTCTTGTCATGTACAAGATGTCGGGATCGGATAAGTTGTATTCGGATTCTGAGTTTCCACTGGAGAATGTTAATGTTGCTAAATTGACAAATGTGTTCAAATTGGTTGAAATTAATGTGTCTGAAATAGAAGGTTTGAGAAATGCAAAAAGACAACTAAACTTTGAAAAAGATAAAGCTTACTACAAAAAGCCTGTTGTACCGCCACGTTTTTATAACAACAATCAAAACAGATGGTCGGGTGGTTATCAGGGTGGTAAGAAATATCAGAGAAAGAATTTTCAAAACAAGAAGTTTGCTGAGAAAAAGGTGTTTGTAAAAAGCTCGAGTTCTTATTCCGAGCAGGAGTCTGAGATTTTTTCAAAATCGAATGAAGAGTTCTTTGAGGAAAATGTCTCACAGCCTAACACTGAAGGCACAAGTCGAGTAGTTGATACTCGTACATGCTTCAAATGTAACAAAGTTGGGCACATTGCACGAAAATGCACCAACTTTAAGCCTAAGTCTGAAGTTGCTGAGAGTTCGAAAAAGAAGGTTGATGCAAAAGGCAAAGCTCCAATGGTTGTTGAGAAAATTTTGAGAAATGAGAACACAAAAGTCAAAATTGAACCTGTTAAGAAGTTGGAAACTAAAAATAACAATTTTTACAAAAGGGTTGCTTCATCTCAACAAACATGGAAGCCAAAAAGTTCTCCAAAACCAAAGGTTTCAGAGTCAAAAAAACAATCATCTTCTACCACTTCGGTAAAGATGGATGTTCCTTTGGATTATTATGAACAATTGGAGAAACAATCTTTTACTCCACCAGAGAAGAAGAATGTTCAAAAGAAAGATCAACCAACCGATCAATCTAAGAAAGATGAGTTTTTCTTATATAAAAAGGTTGAGATTGGATCTGAAGAAAGCTTGAAGATGAATGACAAGAATTTTCCGCCACTTTACATTGCAAAAACTCACTTAAATGTTAAGTTACCCGAGTCAAAAGAGGCTTGGGTGGCATCAACTTCTAACTAAATTGTTTTTTAAATGTGCAGGAGCTTCCAATATCCGTTTCACGATGGATTATGGATAGTGGAGCTTCTCGGCACATGACGGGGGGAAACAGCCCTGCTGTACGATGTTAGAAATTTCAATGGAGGTTATGTAGGTTTTGCAGGCAATCAAGGTGGTAGAATAGTTGGTGAATGAACTTTATCAAATGGGATTGTCACGTTTGAAAGAGTGAACTACATCGCCGAGCTTGAAAACAATCTTCTGAGCATATCTCAGATCTGTGATCGCATGTATACAACGCACTTTACAGACAAAGAATGTTTGATCTTGAAACCAGGATTTGTTGTTCCCGAAGAATGGATTATCATGAGGGCACCTAGAGTGAATGATCTGTACGTGTTGGACATGAGTGTAGCAACTACAACCACGGGTCAAGCTCACTGTTTTGTGTCAAGAGCAACGGAAAAAGAGTCAAAGTTATGGCATCGAAAGATGGGTCATATACATCTTAGAAAATGAATCACTTGGTGCACAATGACTTGGTTACTGGTGTTCATGTCAAAGGTTTTCATCTTGAGGGAGAATGTATTAGTTGTGTCAAAGGCAAACAGAAAAAGAAATCACATTCTCAAAAGAAAGTCAACTCAGTATCAAGACCTTTAGAGAGACTTCATATGGATCTTTTTGGTCCAGTGAACGTAAAAAGCATCACTTGTGATTACTATTGTTTGGTTGTCACGGATGATTTTTCAAGGTTTTCATGGATTTCATTTCTGAAGTCGAAAGATGAGACGTTTGATAGTTTGATGGCGTTGTTCAGAAAAATTGAAAATCTGTACCAAAGGTGTATCAAAAGAATCAGAAGTGATAATGGTACTGAGTTTAAGAACAACAAGATGGAAGAATATTTTAATGAAAGAGGTATATTGCATGAATTTAGCGCGCCTTATACTCCGCAGCAGAATGGAGTAGCTGAAAGAAAGAACAGGACGCTAATTGAAACGGCCAGGACGATGCTTGCTGATTCGAAATTACCAGTCAATTTTTGGGCAGAAGCAGTGTCAGCCGCTTGCTATACACTCAACCGGGTTCTCACTGTCAAGAAATTAAACAAGACATGCTTTGAGTTGATCAATAACCGCAAACCAAATCTGAATTATCTTGAACCGTTTGGGTTACCCTGCACAGTTCTAGAGCCTTTTGGAAAGTTTGGTGCAAAGAGCATTGAAGGAATTTTCGTGGGTTATGCTAGTCCATTAAAACGAGTCTTTGTTCCAAGCTTGAAGCAGATCATCGAAGCACAACATGTTGAGTGTCAGGGGTATACTATCCCGCCTCAGAATCCCGGTGACTCATGGCGTTTTAATTACGATACTTTATGGAATTCGTTTGACATGGAAGAAGAAAAGGAAGAAGAAGAAGATGTCTTTGACGAGTTGGATATTCTGAGAGAGTATGAGTCTTCGCAGGAAAGGTTCCCAGCTGAGTATTCAAGACGACTGCAACAAACTTCAAATGATAATGAAGCAGGTCCGAGTAATGCTGGAGAACATGATGATATTCAACAAGATGAAGTTGCTCATGATAATCAGACGGCAATGAATGATAATCAAGAATCTGATGATAAACTGATATTTGATCATGGTGATTCAGATTCTGAGGGGGAGCAAATCCAGATTTCAAGTCAAACAATTCCAGTCGATGAACAAGGTGCAAATCAGAATGTCACAAATTTGGAAGGCGAGGTAGATGTTCCAGGCGAGGTGATGCCGAGAACTCTTTCATACCATCCAGAGGATTTGATCATTGGAGAATTACAATCAGGCGTTCGCACAAGACGACAAATTGACCAAGGCCTTACATGTTTTTATTCTACAGTTGCTCCTTTACAAACTGAGTTTTCACTAAGTTGTTTTATTTCGCAGATCAAACCGCGAACATATAAAGAGGCGCTAACTGAAGATTCTTGGGTCAATGCTATGCAAGAAGAGTTGAGTCAATTCGAGAAGTTAGGAGTGTGGAAGTTAGTACACTTGCCTGATGGTCACAGGAAGATAAACACCAATTGGGTGTTCAAGTGTAAGAGAGACGATCGAGGGGTTATTATTCGTAACAAAGCTCAACTCGTAGTCCAGGTTTTCAGTCAGCAGGAGGGTATAGATTTCACCGAAGTGTATGCTCCAGTGGCTCGACTAGAAGCAATCAGAATCTTCCTGGCATTTGCATCTTGGAAAAATTTCAAAGTTTATCAGTTAGATGTAAAATCGGCGTTTCTCTATGGGAAGGTAAAAGAGGAGGTATATGTCGGATAGCCACCGGGCTTAACCGACCCAATCCACAAAGACAAGGTCTACTTGCTAGACAAAGCGCTGTATGGTTTACACCAGGCCCCGAGAGCTTGGTACGAGACATTGTCTCAACACCTGCTAGCCAACAGCTTCATTCGTGGAAAAGTGGATGCCACTCTCTTCACCAAAGAGGTCGATGGACATCTTCTGATTGTTCAGATATACGTGGACAACATCATATTTGGGTCAACAAATGAGAATCTGTGCAAAGATTTTGAACAAGTTATGAAGCAGAAATTCGAAATGTCATCGATGGGTGAGATGAAATTCTTTTTGGGTCTACAGGTTGATCAACTACCCAAAGGAATATTCATACATCAAACGAAGTACGTTCATGATATCTTGGAGAAATTCGGGATGTTAGGTTCTACTCCAGCTTCCACCCCGTTAGCGACGAATCATGGGATAAACCCTGATATCACCGGAGAGAAGGTAGATGAAACGTTATATCGTTCCATGATCGGATCGCTGATGTATTTGACAGCTTCAAGACCCGATATTATGTATCCAACCTGCCTCGCAGCAAGATTTCAATCTAACCCGAGAGCTTCGCATATGGTGTTTGTGAAAAGGATATTACGCTACCTGAAAGGAACTCCATCACTGGGGTTGTGGTATTCAAGAGAAGGCGATTTCACGCTTGAAGGGTATTCTGATTCTGATTTCGGATGCTGCAAAGTGAACGCTAAATCAACAACTGCGGGATGTCAGTTTTTCGGACCACGTTTGGTCACCTGGCAGTGTAAGAAGCAGACCTCTGTGGCTCTATCCACATGTGAAGTGGAGTATGTATCTGCTAGCAGTTGCTGCTCTCAGATCTTGTGGATCCAGCAACAGATGCACGACTACGGTTTGCAATTTCTTAATACCCCTATCTTTGTTGATAATGAGGCAGCGATAAACATTACTAAAAATCCTGTTCATCACGCTAAAACGAAACACATTGAAATTCGTCATCACTTCATTCGCGATTGTTTCGAGAAGAAGTTGATACGAATTGAGAAAATCCACACTGACGAACAGAAAGCTGATTTACATACCAAAGCATTTGATAAAACTCGTTTTCAATATTTGCTAAAACTGAACGGTATGAAGTTTTTATCGGTGTTGGAGGAGATTCTTGGCGTTGATGAAGGAGACATTGTAGATGATGTTGAAAAGCAATCTGCAATGGTTTGTCGATTTTTTACTTGTTTTGGTATTTAGGGGGAGTATAGGGTAATATTTTCAGAAAATACAAAAACAGTAAAAAATTCCAAAAATACAAAAACATGAGATATTTTCAAAATCCAAAAACATTAGAAAATTCTGAAAGAGCTTGTGTAAAAAGGTAAAATTCTGAAAGAGCTTGACAGTTACGGTATGCTAAAGATATGTAAAGTCTAAAAGTTTTAAACAGTCTCGCTGATGATGTGCCGATAGGTTTTTACACATTTAGTAGGTTTGTTCGGGATATAAACCTAAATCTTTACTTACTTATTTCGTGGGGAACACTACTTGGATATATAGGTAACCCCTGAAATCTTGTTTGAAAGATCCCTCTTTCTGAGATACTAGGTTTTTATACTCAGTGATATCTGGGGTATTATCCCGGGACTTCTGATTTTGCGGAAGCAATGGCCTAGTCCCCGGAGAATACTTTACTGCTTGCTTGAAATATAGCACCGCCCTCAGCACAAAAATGATGAAACAATAAAATTGATAATCATTGCTGTTGTAAAAAAGATCCTCTAAAGGGGACCCACCTAAAGTCGAACCGTCATCTCTCTGCTGAACGGAAGTTCTGACCTGAGCTCTCACGGTCTCGCAATTTAACCCCTTACAGATATCATCTGTGGTATACTCACCTGTAAGACTGAATATTGTGATCTGGATACGGGAGTATATTCAAGAGGTGGGACACATGAATGAGTTTAAGTCTCTAAAACACTAAATCCGTATCCTGGACAGATTGAAATGTGTGTGAGAATTTAAGTGGATCAGTATATCGACAATCTAAGTGAATTGTTTAATTCTGAGTATGTAATTAAAGCTTAACGGTACTTGTGACTTGTCGAATAGCTGATATGATTCCCTAACTCGCTCACCAAAAATATGTTTGTAAATAGTTTACATTTACTGCATTTTATTTTATTTATTTATTTATTTTTTATTTTTTTTGCTTTTTGTTATTCATTTCTAGTTTAGAAACTTTATTAAAAATCCAAAAAGATTTTACATTTCTGCTTTATTTTCTGACAAACCAAAGTGGAAAGCTGATCTTCAGATTCAAATTGAAGCAGATGCAGGAAGTTTCTGGGCTGGATGATGAGTTTGGAGCTAAATATGATTAAACTTGAAGAAGTGAAAAGTCAAAACAAGTTCATTAAGTTGAAACTTGTAAATTTTTCAGAAAACTGTTTGAAAAGTTGAACCAATGTCAGTGTGATTTATCTCAGGTCAACCAAGGTCATTAAGTTGGACTTGGTAGACAAATTGAGTAATCAGGGTCATTAATTTGGACCTGAATACTTAAGTGGATTTCTAATTCTGACAAGATCATCAAATTGAAGGTGAATGGTAAGTTTGGATTGAAACTGTTATTGTCATATATCTTATATTTAGGTAGAGATTGTGCAGGTGATAGGTTTGTATTGAGAAAACAGCATAGCAAAATCCCAGCCTACTGATAGGGGGAGTCTGAAGACTTAAAAGTTAGATGCAGTTCCTGGATCTACATTCAATGGGGAGTTTGAAGATTGTTAAAGATTCAGATTCTGTGATTCATGCTAGCTGTTGATTGAAGAAAAGAAGAATTGAAGGAAGCTTTTACATTGTTAGACAAATTGGAAAGAGACAAAGACTAAAGACTCGACGCCGAAGACTTCGTCAACATCCAAGGGGGAGTCTGTTGGTGCATTTAATGTCTGTTAACTTCGTCTTTATCGAGTCTTATGTCTAGATAGGATAAACGAACACACAACAGGATTAGAAATTAGGGTTTTATGTGTAAAAGTGGGTAATTCCGCTTGAAAGTGTCAGTGACCAGTTCAAGCGAAATTAACCAAGTTAATTCCGCTTGAAATGGGCAGTGACAGCTTCAAGCGAAATTACTAATTCCGCTTGAAACGGTCATGTCAGTTTCAAGCGGAATCACCACATCTATAAATACCTGTGTTGTTGTGTCATTTGGAACAAAATCAGGTCACGGTTTCTGAGTCGAGGTGCTGTCCGTTTGTCATTTGAAAGTGTAAAAGCTCAGAATCAATCAATAAGAAGATAATTAGAAAGGAACAAGTTGTTTTACATCAATTACATTGATTCCGCCTTTGTTTTTGATGATGAGAGACCTCTGTGTGTGTGTGTGTGTGTGTGTGTATTTAGGTGGGTGGTAGTGATGGTGGTGATTTGGAGAAGAAGAAGTGGGGGTGGGACCCACAAAGATATTTGTTTTAATTATACTATTTTCTATTTGTTGTTTTTTCTTATTAAGTAAGGGTACTTTGGTAATTTAATACAAACTTAACTGGATAACTTAACAGAGGTTAGGGATAAGGACCACACGAGTGCAAAAATTATAATTACTGTGACCAAATGTGTAATTATTGAACCACTAAAACCAAGTCTGCAATATTTACAAACCAGATAAACCAACGAGACATTTAACTCTTCAATAAAAACAAATTCGTTCTTCAAATGCTAGACAATCATATAAAGGTCAATTAATCGTTGTAGACAAGGATTAGCCAGTCATTTATGTCCACAACACAAACATGTTCAAATCATGTCCCATTTGTTTATTATAAATTAATTAATTAAAACTCCCATTTCCTACATATACAAAAACCAAATTGAGGAATAGTGCCAGACAGCTTTTCCTACATATACAAAAACCAAATGGGGGAATAGTGCCAGGCAGCTGCCTGGCACTCCCCCATTGGATCAACACGTTTATTATTTTATATTCATTTTAAAATTACGTTTTTGCCCCCAGTTCAAAATAAAATTACGCTTTTTGTCCCCATCTCAAAATTACGATCTTGCCCTCAATTCAAAATTATGACTTTGCATGGCACTCCCCCATTGGACCAACCAGTTTATTATTTTATATCCATTCTAAAATCACGTTTTTGTCCCTCTTTAAAATTACGGTTTTGCCCCTAGCTCAAAATAAAATTACGCTTTCGTTCCCTGCTCAAAATTACGATTTTTCCCTCCATTCAAAATAAAATTGTGGTTTTGCCCTCAGCTCAGAATTACCTTTTCGCCCCCAGTTCAAAATAAAATTTTGTTTTTGCCCCCACTTAAAAATTACGATTTTGCCCTCTGTTCAAAAATTTGATTTTTCCCGTTTAAAAATTGTGATTTCGCCCTCAATTCAAAATTACGTTTTTTCCCAAGTTCAAAATAAAATTATGTTTTTGCCCCCAACTCAAAATTACGATTTTGCACTCGGTTCAAAATAAAATTGTGCTTTTGCCTCAAGCTTAAAATTATGATTGTGCCCTTAGTTTAAATTTATATTACGTTGTTACCCCAACTTAAAAATTACGAATTTGCCCCTGTGAAAATTTACAATTTTGCCCCAGGTTCAAATTTACAGTACTGCCATTACTTTAGCTTTTTCCAAATTACGATTTTACCCCAGTCAAAAAATACAACTTTCCCTCAGTTAAAAATTACAATATTGCCATTGTTTTAGTTTTTTTTTATCAAAACTATAAAAGTGTTTTGTTTTAATTGGTTGACTCGATTTAATTGTTTTTCGTGTCAATGAGCTGACTAACACTCGCTCATTATTCGGCCATCGCCCCGCAACGCGGGCGGGGCATCAACTAGTTTGTTTTCTAAAATTGTCTTCTGCGTTTCTTTTTATAGTTTTTGTGATGGGTCGGTTCTCTTTTTGGACCAGTAGCAGACCAGCAGCTCAAATTCCATAATTATTTGTATAAACCCAATCAATCAAAGAATTAGTTAAGCCCAACATGTTGGATTTAGTAAAGCCCAACATGTTGGATTTAGTAAAGCCCGTATGCAAAATTAAATTGACGACCCACTTAGATAGTTAGATACTTAGATTTAACTTGAAGCCCATCTTTTAGTTCATAAAACAATTAATTAATTGCCTCTTATTAATTTTTTTAACGAATAACTTTTCCCCTTAAATACTTACATTATACGGGTGGAGATACAATAGGATGTTTATTTGGCTAAGAAGGCTAGGAAGTGATATTGACCATCCATTTAGTTAATCAAGGGCTAAGATTAAATGATGGAAATTGAAGTGAAGAAAAGAGGCGTGTGAGTTTGTTTAGGGGCATTATAGTCAATCCAAGGCAATAGTTTATCTCTCCTCCAATCCCCCCCCCCATTTTTTAAACGTTAATAACTCTTTCATACGACATTGTTTTTTTATAAAAATTGCACAAAAAACGAGCGTTTTTTATCTTTAAAACGAGTATACTATTGCTATATTTTCAAAAAAAAATTGAAAACCCAGTTGCGTAAAACGCAATGGAAAAAACCCAGTTGTGTAAAACACAATGAAAAAAAAAAACCTAAAAAATGACATTTTTCTAAAACGCAATGCACCAAAAACACAAAAGAAATGTCTTATTTGTAAAACGCAATGGCCAGAAAACACAAAGAAATGTGTTATTTCTAAAACGCAATAGCCTAAAATTTCAAAAGAAAGTGTAGTTTCTAAAACGCAATAGACTGAAAACACATAAAAATGTGTTTTACCTAAAACGCAATGCACAAAAAACACAAACAAATGTCTTATTTTTAAAACGCAATGGCCAGAAAACACTTAAAATGTTTGTTTTTCTAAAACGCAATGGACTGAAAACACATAAAAATGTGTTTTACCTAAAACGCAATGCACAAAAAACACAAAGAAATGTCTTATTTATAAAACGCAATGGCCAGAAAACACTTAAAAATGTCTCATTTCTAAAACGCAATGGCCTAAAAAAACAAAAGAAAGTGTTCTCTCTAAAACGCAATGGACTGAAAACACCTAAAATATGTTTTACCTAAAACGCAAATGACTAAAAACACTTCAAAAAATGTGTTTTACCTAAAATGCAATGACTAAAAACACTTAAAAATGTGTTTTTTTTTTTTTTTTCTAAAACGCAATAGCAAGAAAACACATAAAACTCTCTTATTTCTAAAACGCAATGGACACATAAAACTGTCTGTGAACTGTCTGTGAATTGTCTGTGAACTGTCCGAATTGTCTACGAATTACTGTCTTCGAAATAAGCAAATTTCTGGAAAATTATTTTTTCTGGTGCATTTTTATTAAAGCAATTTAATCGAAAATTAATTTTTCTGATTCATTTTTATTAAAGCATTTTTATTAAAGCAATTTAATCGAAAAATGTGTTTTTTCTAAAACGCAATAGCAAGAAAACACATAAAACTCTGCCCCTTGGACCCCGCCAGGGGCTGCCGCCCTGGGACCCTGCTACCAGGGGCGCTGCCCCCGGACCCCCGCCAAGATCGTAAAACGCAATGACTAAATCAAAAACCCAGATAATAAAAATGAAATTAAAGAATTTCTTACATGGATCGAAGTCGGTTTCTTCAACGATTGACGAAATTTGAATGATTGAAACACTTATCAGCGATCGAATCGAACGAATCGAGTGATTATCTTCAAAATCACCGGAAAAAACGAGATTTTGTATGAAATTAAACTGGGTTTTCTTCAAAAAAGCTGAAGAACACGTTGATCGGGTGTTTGAATCATTGACTGGTGACGAAAATCGCACTATAATGTAGTGATTATTGAGATAGAAAGTGAAGAAATGGTTGAAGATGGTGGGTTTTGAAAATGGTGGGTTTTGATGTTACTAGGAAGAAGAAGGAAAAAGAAAATGATAAGATTGACTAAAATACCCTTCCTCTTTATTTTAAATTTTGCCACATGTCCTAATCCTGTTGCTTCCTATACTTTCTAGCCAAAATAAACTTTCTATTTGATTCTTTCCCTACATTATACATCTTATTTTCCTTTTATCCTCTGCAATATTACAAATCTACACCGATTAATTACTTTTTTAATATTCATCCAAATGGTTTTCCATAGAATTTGCTCATTCCATCGAAACGGGTTGGCTCCTTTATAGTATTAATTCACCAGTTAAATTTTTATGTTTTTTTTTTCTCAAACTTACAAAATAGTAAAACAAACTAAAGTACTATATTTTGTTACAATATCATGCAATCTATCTATCTACTATAATAAATGAAATCAACTTTTGGACACGTGTCATTCATTGAAGATATACTCAAATCTATACTTATCTTATATTAACTAAATAAATGATAAATTAATATTAAATCGTATCATACTTTAATAAAATATTATCCTCAAATCTAAATTGTTAATTTAATATATTTTTAAAACAAATACCTCTCTTTCCTACTTATCTTATATTAAATATATAAATAATAAATTAGTATTAAATGTTGTCCTAATTTATTAAAAATATAACTTTTTATTATTTGGTATACAAAATTATATTTATTTAACTCGTGTAAAATGCAGGGTTTTTAAAAATATTTTTTTTTATTATTTACTATACAAAGTTACATTTATATAACCCGTGTAATACACGAAATTTTTAAAGATATAACTTTTTTATCATTTGCTATGTAAAATTAGATTTATTCAACACGTGTAATACACGAGGTTTTTTAAGAATATATTTTTTTTAATTATTTGGTAGATTTTTCAACCCGACTATACACGGGTTTTTTAAAGATACGACGCTTTTAGTATTCAATATACAAAATTACATTTATTTAATCTGTGTAATACACATGGTTTTTAAGATATAACTCTTTTTTAGATTTATTCAACACGTGTAATATACGGGGTTTTTAAGGATGCAATTTTTTATTATTTGGTAGATTTATTCAACCCGATTATACACGGGTTTTTTAAAGATACGACGTTTTTAGTATTTAGTATACAAAATTACATTTATTTAAAGATATAACTTTTTTAAAGATATAACTTTTTTATTATTAAATATATAAAATTACATTTATTTAACCCGTACAATATACGAGGTTCATAAAGATATAACTTTTTATTATTTAATATGTAAAATTACATTTATTCAACCCATGTAATACACGGGTTCTAACCTAGTAGTATTATAATTAATACAAAATAAGGGGTACATAAAATACACCGATCACATGTGAAAAGTCTTGGTAAAACTAAAAAGGCAGAAAGAACGCCGCATGAATTTGTTTGAATTTGGCAAAGCCCTAGAAGATTCAATTTGTACCCGACCCGTTTCTGTTATTTGAGTCTTTTGTTTTCTAAAAGTTTAACAGAAAAATTAATCATATTTAATAGAAATAAAGCATGTCAAACGTTTTAAAACCCGTTTAAGTTTTATTTTAAGTAATTATATATATTACATCATCCAAAACTCTGTTATTTGAGTCTTTTGTTTTCTAAAAGTTTAACAGAAAAATTAATCATATTTAATAGAAATAAAGCATGTCAAACGTTTTAAAACCCGTTTAAGTTTTATTTTAAGTAATTATATATATTACATCATCCAAAACCATTTTACTACAAAAAGTTATGTTATAATTTAGATAATAGTCATTATAATCACATTTTATATTAGAGTTATGAAGTTAAGAGGGTTTTTGGATTGAGTTATAATTATAAGACAAATTAATTGTATCAAAATGTAAATAATATGAAAAATATTATTTGACAAATCTTTTGTGAAAAGTTGTCGGTTTTATTTTAATTTTTTTCCCAAGAATTAAATCAGATTATACCAACATATCGAGATAATCATAAACCAATGCATATATGTATTGGTCTTCCTTTAGAAAATGTGATTCCACACACCCTCTAAATATAAATTTGACAAGAGTGTAATGATTGATCATGTATAGTTTTACAAAATCCATTGACATTAATTTCACTCCAGATCATACTTTTTGTAACAAAATAGAAGTTAGAAGTATACATTCATAGTTTGACAAAAGTGAACTAACTGAAATTTCATTGCAAATTGGGTTTAAGTTAAGACTTTTAAAAATAATTATCGATAACTATTATTAAATTTAGTTAATCGATAAATATATTAATTAAATTAGTTAAAAAAGTTTATATTTTATACTACCTTAAAAGAGAAAGTCGATGCATATGTTCTAGTCTGTTTTGTTTTTAGTAATATTCATTAAAACGCATGGCTTCATATCCAATGGCTTTGGAAGTATCCAAAGTCAGCAGTAATTCTACGTCCAAATATAATTTGTAATACATTTTCTTTTTTTCCTCTCATACTTAGAGCAAATTGCACTATTGATCCCTTGCCTTTCCAACCCAAACTTCCACCACATTACAACCAAAGCCATTGGATATGAAGCCATGCGTTTTAATGAATATTACTAAAAACAAAACAGACGTAGAACATATGCACCGACTTTCTCTTTTAAGATAGTATAAAATATAAACTTTTTTTAACTAATTTAAATAATATATTTATCGATTAACTAAATTTAATAATAGTTATCGATAATTATTTTTAAAAGTCTTAACTTAAACCCAATTTGCAATGAAATTTCAGTTAGTTGACTTTTGTCAAACTATGAATGTATACTTCTAACTTCTATTTTGTTACAAAAAGTATGATCTGGAGTGAAATCAATGTCAATGGATTTTTTAAAACTATACATGATTAATCATTACACTCTTGTCAAATTTATATTTATAGGGTGTGTGGAATCACATTTTCTAAAGGAAGACCAATACATATATGCATTGGTTTATGATTATCTCGATATGTTGGTATAATCTGATTTAATTCTTGGGAAAAAAATTAAAATAAAACCGACAACTTTTCACAAAAGATTTGTCAAATAATATTTTTCATATTATTTACATTTTGATACAATTCATTTGTCTTATAATTATAACGCAATCCAAAAACCCTCTTAACTTCATAACTTTAATATAAAATGTGATTATAATGACTATTATCTAAATTATAACATAACTTTTTGTAGTAAAATGGTTTTGGATGATGTAATATATATAATTACTTAAAATAAAACTTAAACGGGTTTTAAAACGTTTGACATGCTTTATTTCTATTAAATATGATTAATTTTTCTGTTAAACTTTTAGAAAACAAAAGACTCAAATAACAGAAACGGGTCGGGTACAAATTGAATCTTCTAAGGCTTTGCCAAATTCAAACAAATTCATGCGGCGTTCTTTCTGCCTTTTTAGTTTTACCAAGACTTTTCACATGTGATCGGTGTATTTTATGTACCTCTTATTTTGTATTAATTATAATACTACTAGGTTAGAACCCGTGTATTACATGGGTTGAATAAATGTAATTTTACATATTAAATAATAAAAAGTTATATCTTTATGAACCTCGTATATTGTACGGGTTAAATAAATGTAATTTTATATATTTAATAATAAAAAAGTTATATCTTTAAAAAAGTTATATCTTTAAATAAATGTAATTTTGTATACTAAATACTAAAAACGTCGTATCTTTAAAAAAACCCGTGTATAATCGGGTTGAATAAATATACCAAATAATAAAAAATTACATCCTTAAAACCCCCGTATATTACACGTGTTGAATAAATCTAAAAATAGTTATATCTTAAAAACCATGTGTATTACACAGATTAAATAAATGTAATTTTGTATATTGAATACTAAAAGCGTCGTATCTTTAAAAAACTCGTGTATAGTCGGGTTAAAAATCTACCAAATAATAAAAAAAAATATCCTTAAAAAACCTCATGTACTACACGTGTTGAATAAATCTAATTTTACATAGCAAATGATAAAATAGTTATATCTTTAAAAATTTCGTGTATTACACGGGTTATATAAATGTAACTTTGTATAGTAAATAATAAAAAAAATTATATTTTTAAAAACCCCGCATTTTACACGAGTTAAATAAATATAATTTTGTATACCAAATAATAAAAAGTTATATTTTTAATAAATTAGGATAACATTTAATACTAATTTATTATTTATATATTTAATATAAGATAAGTAGGAAAGAGAGGTATTTGTTTTAAAAATCTATTAAATTAACGATTTAGATTTGAGGATAATATTTTATTAAAGTATGATATGATTTAATATTAATTTATTATTTATTTAGTTAATATAAGATAAGTATAGATTTGAGAATACCTTTAATGAATGACACGTGTCCAAAATTTGGTTTCTTTTATTATAGTAGATAGATTGATTGGCTGTAACACCCGTCTTAATTTCTACTTGAAAATTTATAATAATTTACAAGATTTTAAATTAAAGATGTCTAGGTTAAAGCATAAGATCCCAAAAACAAAGTTCTAAGGTAGCAAACATTAGTCAACTACTGACTAATTTAAACATTCAAAGTTATTTAGCAAACTGATTACATCATAATATTTTCTAAACAGAATTAAACGACGCGGAAGCTTCAAAAGTTTGTGTTCGGTTCTTCAAAAGCTTGCTTGACCGTCATCCATAATCCTTGAATACCTAGAAACGGAAATGTTTACATTAAACATTAGTATTAGAGTACTTAGAAATAATACACAGTCGAAACTACGTTTAAAACGGATTCGATTTAACGAAAATATGCAAAATTTAACATAATTGTCAAAGCTCTACCGTAACTTACGGTAGTTACCGTAAGTTACGGTAGCTTCTGGGAAACTTTGGTTCCACCGTAACACAGGAGGAATCCACCGTAACTTTTTGGTCCCTACCGTAAATTACGGTATATACCGTAATTTAGGTAGACTCTGGAATGTTATGTTTTGTTTGATTTGTTTGTTTACTTGAGCCAAGTTCTCGGATTTCATTCCTACAAACCAACATGTTAAATCCTCGTATTTCTAATATGTCATTTGTCAATGATAACAAAAGACCAATCAATCATATTACGAAGCAATATCCATGCTTTAATTGATTATTCGACCCGTTTGGCTCATCTACGGAATCTTCCAATATGATGACTACCAACGAGATCTTATCCATCCTTGATCCATTATTCAATTTAGCGAACATCATCGCTTTTAAAATTTACACAACTTCTATTCTACAATACGACTATATGTAATTGAACAAAATTTCACTTAAGTAACGGTCAAGTTACATACCTTTAGTGCACGCCCTTCAACCGCAAATCACCACCGGCTTGTCCACTCGACGTTCCGGTATCCTTTCCTATAGAGTTCAATTATATCACGTTTAGAACTCTTTTTAATCACATTTCGCATAATAGCCAAAACATCACAATTTGGTGTTTTAACTTCAAATTTCCAGTTTCGAGCCTTCTTTGAGGCATTTCAACAAACACTTTAAGGGCATAATTTTACATGATTATTTAGCAAATCCCTAGCTTATCATCTAGCCCGAATTTCACATCGATCAACCCATTTTACACAATTGTTAGCTTCTAAAATTCTGAAGTCACTCCACAATCGTCAAATTACACTAAAACAACACCCAATTTCCTAGTGTTTATTAAGTTCTATATAACCCACTAATCACCTACAATGGTGTTCATGGATTTTACTAAAATTTCACATGATTTCAACTTGTATTTGTCTAGGGTTTATCCCTAGACACTATATTGTTTCTAATTCATCATAAAACAAACATGCAACCATGAATTTCAGATTTTCCCAATTTCATGAGAATTTCGAGTTGAGAGTTTTCATCAAATTTTACATACCTTGTAATCCTCTTGTGATGAGGATCAATAATCTATGCTCGATTTTTGTTTTTGATCAGATTTGGACCTTCAATTTGGTTGTTTTGTGAATGTTAGGGTTTTTGAGAGTGGGGGTGTCGCCTTCTCCTGTTCTTGATCGACCAGACATCTCAATTGAGGTGTTTGGTTTTGTTTTTAATTAAAACTAATAATACCACTTTCAATTTTAACAACATTGGCCCTTCCACTTTTGTTTAACATATAGTTTTGGTTATTTTAACCCTATTTCAAGTTATTTCTAGACTTGTAGTTAACTAGGTTAAAATTCCTAGTTAGTAAATTCTTGTGTATTTATACTTTATAATTCTAATATAAAGTTTTATATTTTTCGGGGTGTTACAAGTCCAACCCCCTTAAAAAGGGTTTCGTCCCCGAAACCAAATTACATACCAAATAAAGTAGGGTAGAGACGTCGCATCTCCTCTTCGGATTCCCATGTAGTGTCCGAACCTTTCCTATGCTCCCACTTGACCTTGACTTGATCGATTTGTTTATTTCGCAAGTGCTTAGTCTTTCGATCTAAAACTTCTATGGGCCTTACAATATAATTCAAGCAATCATCTACTTCGATATCATCGTAGTGAATATAAGTTGTCTCATCCGCTAGACACTTCCGAAGATGTGACACATGAAATGTGCTATGAATTCTGCTTAGTTCCTCCGGTAGTTCAAGGCGGTAAGCTACCTTTCCTACCCGTTCTATGATCGCGAACGGCCCTATAAACCTCGGGCTTAATTTTCCTCTTTTTCTAAACCTGATAACCCCCTTCCATGGGGATACTTTGAGCATGACCTTGTCGCCAACCTGGAATTCGATTGGCCTATTCCTTTTGTCAGCATACGCCTTTTGTCTATCTTGAGCCGCTTTCAAGTGTGCCCGAACCACATCAATCTTTTCATTAGTGGCTCGTACTATATCTTGGTGGGCGAGTTCACGTGGACCCACTTCACCCCAACATACCGGGGTTCGGCATTTCCTACCATAGAGCATTTCGTACGGTGCCATCTTAATACTAGCATGGTAGCTGTTGTTATACGGAAACTCGACCAATGGTAGGTAAACATCCCAACTTCCTCCAAAGTCGATTATACACGCCGGTAGCATGTCCTCCAATGTTTGTATTGTTCTTTTACTCTGTCCATCTGTTTGAGGATGGTACGCAGTGCTAATGAACAATTTGGTTCCCATTTGCTCTTGGAAATCTCGCCAGAAATTTGAAGTGAACCGGGTATCCCTATCAGACACAATGGATACCGGTACTCCATGACGTGCTATTATCTCATTAGTGTAAACTTCTGACATCTTTTCTGACGTATAAGTCTCACGGATCGGAATGAAGTGAGCACTTTTCGTCAATCTATCCACCACTACCCATATGGCATCGAAACCGCGGTTTGTCTTTGGTAGTTTGGTTAATAGGTCCATCGTAATATGTTCCCATTTCCAAACCGGAATTTCCAACGGTTGAAGTTTACCGTATGGTTTTTGGTGCTCCGCCTTGACTTGTAAACATGTCAAGCATTTTTCCACGTACTTCACCACATCTCTTTTCATTCCGGGCCACCAATAGTTTTGCTTTAAGTCGTTATACATTTTGGTCGCTCCCGGATGGATGGAATAACGGGACTTATGAGCTTCATCGAGTAGAAGCTTTTTAACTCCACATGTGTTAGGAACCCAAATTCTGTTGAAACGTGTTTTCAAACCGTGGTTGCTCACTTCGAGATCTTTAACTTGGCCAACAATCCTTTCCTTTCTCCAGTTTTCCGTCTTTACTGCTTCATCTTGTGCCTCTCGGATTCGTTCAAGTAAGCCCGAGGTCACAATGAGTTGCAATGATCGTACTCGTATCGGGACATAATCTGTCTTTCTGCTTAGGGCATCCGCCACCACGTTTGCCCTTCCGGGGTGATAGTGTATTTCACAGTCGAAATCTTTCACCGTTTCTAACCATCGCCTTTGTCGCATATTTAACTCCTTCTGATCAAAGAAGTATTTCAAGCTCTTGTGATCGGTGAATATGGTGCACTTTACCCCATATAAGTAGTGCCTCCATATTTTTAATGCAAATACCACCGCAGCCAACTCGAGATCGTGCGTGGGATATTTCTTCTCGTGTATTTTCAATTGCCTCGAGGCATAAGCTATTACTTTGCCCCGTTGCATCAAAACGCATCCGAGCCCCGATAGTGAAGCATCCGAATAAACCACCAAGTCTTCGACCCCGTCCGGCAAGGTTAGTACCAGAGCTTGAGTTAATTTCTCTTTTAGCGTTTGAAACGCTCTTTCTTGATCGACACCCCAAATGAACTTTTCTTCCTTCCGGGTAAGCTTTGTTAGCGGCGACGCAATCTTGGAGAAATCTTGGATGAATCTCCTATAGTATCCCGCAAGCCCCAAAAAGCTTCTAATTTCCGAAGGGTTCCTCGGGGGATTCCATTTCGACACAGCCTCGATCTTTGACGGATCTACCAATACTCCATCGGCACTTATGATGTGGCCGATAAATTGCACTTCTCGTAGCCAAAAGGCACACTTAGAGAATTTCGCATACAACCTCTCTCGTCTAAGTGTCTCTAACACCTCTTGTAAGTGGTGTGCATGTTCAGCTTCACTTTTTGAGTACACCAAAATATCATCGATAAACACGATGACTGACTTATCCAACATCGGTTTGCAAACCCGGTTCATGAGGTCCATGAAAGCCGCGGGTGCATTTGTTAGCCCAAATGACATCACGAGGAATTCGTAATGTCCGTATCGCGTGCGGAAAGCCGTCTTCGGCACATCTTCCTCCTTGACCTTTAATTGGTGATATCCCGATCTAAGGTCAATTTTCAAAAACCAGTTCGCACCTTGTAGTTGGTCGAATAGATCATCTATCCTCGGAAGCGGGTATCGGTTCTTTACCGTGAGTTTGTTTAACTCCCGGTAATCGATACACATGCGCATGCTTCCGTCTTTCTTTTTCACGAACAGTACCGGTGCGCCCCAAGGAGACACACTCGTTCTTCTGAATCCTTTGTCAAGCAGGTCTTGAATTTGGGACATCAACTCTTGTAATTCCGACGGTGCGAGTCGGTATGGTGCTTTAGCTACGGGTTTTGCACCCGGAATCAATTCGATCCCGAACTCTACTTCCCGTTCAGGCGGTATCCCTGGTAAATCCTCCGGAAACACATCTTCATAGTCTCGTACTACCGGTACATCTTCAATCTTCAGTGATTCTTTCTCGGGCTCATTTGCGTATATCATGAATGCCTTGCATCCTTGCTTCATAAGCTTGTGAGCTTTCAACATTGAGCATATTATGGGGTTGCCTCCTTTTTCGCCATAGATAGTGACGTGTTTCCCGCTCGGAGATGTTAGCTTTATCTCCTTACGAAAACACACGACCTTCGCGTGGTGTTGAGATAGCCAATCCATCCCAACGACTACTTGAAATTCCCCCATTGACATCGGGATTAGGTCTATCAAGTATTCTTCATCGTCAATGCTTAATTTGCAGCCTCGACAAACATCACAAACTATAAAACTTTTGTTGTCCCCTATTTCAACTTCTAAGGGTACAGATAATTTCGTCAATACAAATGAAGGATGTCGAATAAATCCATGCGAAATGAAGGATTTATTCGCACCCGTATCAAACAATACACGTGCAGGAATTGAGTTAATCGTGAATATACCTGAGACCACGTCGGGTTCTATCTTTGCTTCAGCCGCGGTAAGTTGGAAGGACCTAGCCTTCGCCTTTGGAGCTTCCGTTGGAGACTTTGTTGTGTCTCTCTTTCCAACCAACTCGGGGCATTCAGACTTTTTGTGGCCGGGTTGATAACATTTGTAACAAACGGAAACTTTTCCGGGACATAGCGATGCAGTGTGCCCCGTCTTCCCACATACCGGACACGGCTTATCTTTGAAGCGGCACTCACCTTTGTGCCCCTTTCCACATACTTTGCAATTTGGCGACCCGCCTTTAGTTTCCACTTTCTTCCCTGATTCAGCAGTTCTAGCTTTCTTTGTAGGGCTTGGATTCACATCCTGTGCCCTTCGCTCACCCCTTTCAACTTGTTTCTTTAACTCGATTTCCCGCTCCCGGGCGGTGTTGATGATTTCTGTGAGAGTTTCATATTTTGAGGGAGTCATAAACTCCCGGTATTCAGCACTCAGCATGTTGTAATAGTAGTATATCTTCTGCTCTTCCGTGGTGACTAACTCGTCACAGAATCTCAGCTTATCCATGAAGATACCCGTGATTTTATCAATTGATTCTCCCTTTTGTCTTAACTGGATAAATTCCTCTTTGATCCTATTGATAACTGCTTTGGGACTATGGTGTTTAAGGAACGACACCTTAAACTCATCCCAAGTCATGACCCTTGCCGCTTCGGCTCCTATTTCCTTCTTTTTATTGTCCCACCAATCTTTGGCTTGACCCCTCAATTGTCCCGTTCCGTAAGCAACAAAGTCACCTACGTCACAATGGGTCCGTTCAAACACTCCTTCGACGTCACTTATCCATCTTTGGCAGATTATCGGGTCAACTTCCTTGTTATAGATTGGCGGTTTGCACGCCATAATTCTTTATATGAGCACCCTTTACGATCTCCCGTTTTCTCCTTCATAAGGTTGACACTATCCTCCAACCTTTTAACTCGCTCTTCAACAAGCGACAACACCATGCTTTGAATTTTGTCTATAAACCCGGATAGACTACCTTCAATTGCCTTCCCTACTTCTTCGGCAATTATTTCTTTCATTTGTTCGGTGCTTGTTTGCACCGGATTATCATCGTTTCCATCAGACATCTTGAAACTGAAATGTTTACATTTAAATGCTAAACATTTCATTTATAACATTACTTCATTTGTTTCGGTTTAGCCAAGTTCCCAACTTGCTTTAACCGTTCACATTCGGTGCACTTTCCGGGTTTGAGTGTGTTAACACGCTCTTCCCATGCACATCAATTCATTTCTTATTTCTTACATAAATATAATCTGTTAAAATAATAAGTTAATTCTTACCGGACAATCGATCAAGCTTGAACCGAACACTTGTTAACAACCTTAAGCTCTGATTACCAACTTGTAACACCCGTCTTAATTTCTACTTGAAAATTTATAATAATTTACAAGATTTTAAATTAAAGATGTCTAGGTTAAAGCATAAGATCCCAAAAACAAAGTTCTAAGGTAGCAAACATTAGTCAACTACTGACTAATTTAAACATTCAAAGTTATTTAGCAAACTGATTACATCATAACATTTTCTAAACAGAATTAAACGACGCGGAAGCTTCAAAAGTTTGTGTTCGGTTCTTCAAAAGCTTGCTTGACCGTCATCCGTAATCCTTGAATACCCAGAAACTGAAATGTTTACATTAAACATTAGTATTAGAGTACTTAGAAATAATACATAGTCGAAACTACGTTTAAAACGGATTCGATTTAACGAAAATATGCAAAATTTAACATAATTGTCAAAGCTCTACCGTAACTTACGGTAGTTACCGTAAGTTACGGTAGCTTCTGGGAAACTTTGGTTCCACCGTAACACAGGAGGAATCCACCGAAACTTTTTGGTCCCTACCGTAAATTACGGTATATACCGTAATTTACGGTAGACTCTGGAATGTTATGTTTTGTTTGATTTGTTTGTTTACTTTAGCCAAGTTCTCGGATTTCATTCCTACAAACCAACATGTTAAATCCTCGTATTTCTAATATGTCATTTGTCAATGATAACAAAAGACCAATCCATCATATTACGAAGCAATATCCATGCTTTAATTGATTATTCGACCCGTTTGGCTCATCTACGGAATCTTCCAATATGATGACTACCAACGAGATCTTATCCATCCTTGATCCATTATTCAATTTAGCGAACATCATCGCTTTTAAAATTTACACAACTTCTATTCTACAATACGACTATATGTAATTGAACAAAATTTCACTTAAGTAACGGTCAAGTTACATACCTTTAGTGCACGCCCTTCAACCGCAAATCACCACCGGCTTGTCCACTCGACGTTCCGGTATCCTTTCCTATAGAGTTCAATTATATCACGTTTAGAACTCTTTTTAATCATATTTCGCATAATAGCCAAAACATCACAATTTGGTGTTTTAACATCAAATTTCCAGTTTCGAGCCTTCTTTGAGGCATTTCAACAAACACTTTAAGGGCAGAATTTTACATGATTATTTAGCAAATCCCTAGCTTATCATCTAGCCCGAATTTCACATCGATCAACCCATTTTACACAATTGTTAGCTTCTAAAATTCTGAAGTCACTCCACAATCGTCAAATTACACTAAAACAACACCCAATTTCCTAGTGTTTATCAAGTTCTATATAACCCACTAATCACCTACAATGGTGTTCATGGATTTTACTAAAATTTCACATGATTTCAACTTGTATTTGTCTAGGGTTTATCCCTAGACACTATATTGTTTCTAATTCATCATAAAACAAACATGCAACCATGAATTTCAGATTTTCCCAATTTCATGAGAATTTCGAGTTGAGAGTTTTCATCAAATTTTACATACCTTGTAATCCTCTTGTGATGAGGATCAATAATCTATGCTCGATTTTTGTTTTTGATCAGATTTGGACCTTCAATTTGGTTGTTTTGTGAATGTTAGGGTTTTTGAGAGTGGGGGCGTCGCCTTCTCCTGTTCTTGATCGACCAGACATCTCAATTGAGGTGTTTGGTTTTGTTTTTAATTAAAACTAATAATACCACTTTCAATTTTAACAACATTGGCCCTTCCACTTTTGTTTAACATATAGTTTTGGTTATTTTAACCCTATTTCAAGTTATTTCTAGACTTGTAGTTAACTAGGTTAAAATTCCTAGTTAGTAAATTCTTGTGTATTTATACTTTATAATTCTAATATAAAGTTTTATATTTTTCGGGGTGTTACAAGTCCACCCCCCTTAAAAAGGGTTTCGTCCCCGAAACCGAATTACATACCAAATAAAGTAGGGTAGAGACGTCGCATCTCCTCTTCGGATTCCCATGTAGTGTCCGAACCTTTTAATGTTTAAGGTTTAGTCGCTAAAACTTTTAATGTTTCAGCTTTATCCCTTTATCATACATAATAACGTTTTTAACCTATTGTATTCTTTAATGATTTCCGTTCGCCAATATATTTTTTTAAAGAACTAATTTGTATAAATTCGAATTAATTTACATTTTGGTTCAACCATACATTGAGTGAACTAAGTACGTCGAGACATGCACTTTCATATGGTTTGCACATTGTGTAACGTTTGAACTAATACATTCGATGTTTGCAACGTGCCCACAGCAGATCGCCTATGGGTCATATTATGAATTTGCATTTTATGTATCGGTTTGGGCTACATTTCGACGTAAACTTTTTTTGGGAAGGAAGTTAGGTCAAATATAATATTTTTTTGCTTATTTTATATACGTTTCCAATTCTACGTTTTGATCTCACCGCAACCCATTAGGGGTAAAATTTATGCCCTTGATATGAATATGTCTTTCGATTATACGTGTTAGTTTTCCCTTGATGCACGTTTTACACTTTTTGTACGTTTCCAATATATGAGTCAGGTCACATACAAATATGATATACTTTACATTTGTATCCAAAGCCAATGCTATTGAGTTAAATTGGATACGTCAAAACGTATGTTTTCATATATTTAACAAATCACATAACGCTTCGATTAATCCGTTCGATATTTGCAATGTACCGGCGCCGCAACGCTGCGGGTCTAATTACTAGTTCTATACTTATTTTATAAACATTTTTTTTCTATGTTCTACTAATATTCCATATTTTTTTTAACAAACGGAATACGCCAATAACTTGAGAGATGAAGAAGAGGGACATACTTATATTTGATTTACTATAATTAAAACCGAACTCTGGTTTCATTTCATAGCCCCGTAATTGTAAAATGTTCTTCATAGGCTTATATTAACGCCTGTAAAAAGAACATTTTACATGCATAACTAAGAACTCGACAAAACAAGCTAATCAATATACAAATTATTTATCATTAAGAATACGCCTTCGACGAAAAATGCTGTCAAATGATCAAATAACAACATCCAACTAGACATTATTGTCGTTTCGACTCTCTTTTCCTGATTCTGATCCAGAAGTTGGCTTTTCGGCATTCTTGTAAGTATGAAGCATAAAGTTGCACGCTCCAACCGCCTCTCCCACCGTTAGATATATCCATTCTTGCCCGATCACCTCTATCAACTTCGCTTTGTTCATCTTCTTTATTACCTCTCCGCCCGGATTCGCTAAAACCAACTACAAATAGTAATAAACTCAATTTCAGTCACGTGTCGCTCAGATTTTAAAACGTATGTAAAAATGTGTTAAAATACCTTTAGCCCTCTTCTTTCCATAACCTTTTTAACTTCTCCAAGCATTGTTATCCCACTTGTATCAATATTTCCAACAGCTGCAACCACCCCCAACATTATTATTATTATTATTATTATTATTATTATTATTATTATTATTATTATTATTATTATTATTATTTTGTATATATTTTTTAGTTATATAAAATTTTAATTAAACCTTTGGTCACTTACCACTCAATGCAAGAATGACATATTGCAAGTCATTCTCCTTTAAAGACTTCAACCTATCTTCCTCTTCATCAACCCATCTCACAATCCTGACAAATAAAGAAAGATAAAAATTTTAGAAGTCATAAATAAAAATGTTATGATTACAAAGACAAAAAGAATGAAGTAATATACCTTTCCCTCAAGTAGCTAGAGTTAGCAAAGTAAATAGGTGCTTCGATTTGAAGTATCAAGATTCCTGGAACGCTTTTCGCATTTTGGTATTGATCCATACTTCTATAAATTGTGGAATCGGGTATGAGACCTAGTGTCGATGTTCTTGGCCTCGAGACAAATAGGAGTACCCTAAGCAACGACAATGCGACCTGCATTTGTCCCATTTGAGCTAGATTATAATACTAAAATTTGAAAACGAAAAACCATATTTAAAAAGTATAATATAGTACTATACCGCGATAACTAATCCAATTTCAACACTCCCAAAGACAACACCAAAGTATGCACTCATGCATACAACAAAGTCGAATTTGTCTAGTGTCCAGAGGTGAATCGCTTCTTCATAATTAATAAGGCCAAGCATCGCGGATATGATAATGGAAGAAAGTACAACGAGTGGAGTGTAGTGAAACAACGGCGTTAGGAATAACAATGTTATCATCACTGCGATCGCCATTACAATGTTTGATACCGCGGTTTTGCATCCAGCATTGAAGTTTACGGCCGAACGCGAAAAGGGCCCTAAATATTAAATTAAACAATAAAACATAAATTACAAATTCAATATTGAATACTTATTGAAGAGGGTATTATAGTCATTTTACAAACCCGTGGTGAGGTAGCAAGAAGTGAATGAACCAGCAATGTTCATCATGCCAAATGCAATCATCTCTTTGTTACCATCAATGTTGTAATTCTTGAACATGGCAAAGCTTCTTCCAACAGCAATTCCTTCCTGTTTGAAATTACATTATTACCCTTATGATAGACATGCTATAACTAATTGTACTTTGTGTATGTATCCTTGTACCAAAATTTCTGTTATCACCTTTTGATGAAAGATTCAGTGTGAATTATTAAAAAACAATTGCAAGTGGAGAGCAAATAATTGAAGGTACATCAGTGACTGAAGCATTTATTTCAGGGTTAAAAATGCTAGAGTAGAGGTTTAGTCAAAACTCAAATCTTTTGAATCTGAGTCCCTATGGTTTCAATTTTGTTGTTATTTTCATCCAAAATCAAAATCTGGTCAGATTTTTCATTAAACATCCACCTTTTTATATTTTTTCTCCCTTTTAATGATAGGCAAAATGGTCTTTTAACGTTCTATTTTAATAAATTTAAAAAATTTGACCATTTTGCCTTTAATTAAAAAGGAGGAAAAAGACAAAAAAACTGGATGTTAACTGAAAAATCTGACCAGATTTCAGATGAAAATGACAACAAAATTAAAACCACAGGGACCCAGATTCAAAACGTTTGAGTTTTGGAATAAAGTGGCAAAAGTGACCAAAGCTCAATGGTCATATTGACACTTCACTCAAAATGTTATTCACATGTTTGAAATGGGAGGAGATATTTACATCATCACCCTTAGGCCCGTGGGTGTGGAGTGGCGCCCCCAACACCAATGCATACGGCTCATGGGGGGCGCTACGGTGATCTTCGCCATTGTATTAACGGGACAAAGAGAGAGAAAAATGTGGCCCTGTGCAAAGAACCAATCATAGATTTTCTTGTTTTTTAATCTTTTCTTTAATTAATAGTAACTTAACAAGTTTTCTGGTTATATTTATGAAAGTTGTACTTCACCTTAAAAAAAAAAAAATAAAAAAAAAAAATAATAAAAAAAAAAATAGTTAAAAGGGGTTTTATTCAACACCACCAGGATATTGAATGGGTGTGTTATTAACGCTAATTGCGTTTATCCCACACCAATGACTTGTACATTACATTTAAAATTATGTACTTTGTACGGAATTTTGGTTGCCCATAGATGTTGATCAAACAGTAGGTCCGTGACTGACATAGTTTCAGGAGTTTTGTGAAAATTTTATAAACAAAAATTGCAAGTGGAAGTAAATAATTGAATGTACAAGTGGTAAAGCAGAAAGTACAAGTGACTTACAGCAAGGGCTATGACACCCGTGACAATGCCAGTTTTGATTGCAGTAGATAGGTATGGTGATCCAAAAGACAAGTCCATTATTGTAATTGGATTTAACCCTTTCTTCAATTCTCCAATCTGTATTTCACATTACAAAAAAATAAATTATTCTACTTCTATTGTAATTATAAATTAATTAATTTCATTTTATATTCATGAATCATTAGAAAAGTCAAATATGTAAAACTGACTCACCTTGTATTTTACAATAAGTTCATATTATCAAAAATCTACTTGATTAAGTTAAAGTAGTTATGTGAAAATCAGGTAGATCAAGAATTAAATAATTGATGTGTAAAATAAGATATAAGTATACCAAAAAAAGATATTTATTGTTTCAAGTTTTATAAATTGTAAGGTGAGATTATTTTTAGGTTGATGAAAAGACTAACCACTTGAACGCCATGTTTCTCGGCATGAGTGAGATAAACGAGAACGCTTCCTAGAATCACTGATGTCAGTGGCGCCATTGCCGATATCCAAAATAGTTTTGGTCTTTTCGTGCTCTGTTCACATCAATATTTGCATTAGTAGATGTATCGTTCACATCTTTATTACATATTTAGAGGCGCCTTCAATATAAAATTGTTTTTAAACAGAAAGTTGCGATAATCATATAATACACATATACGTAGTACTTTGTTGATTTAAAAAGTCTCTCTATATTCTACCCAAGAAATAATAGATATTTAGATGATTATTGTAAATGGGTATATTTTGGGTATATCTTTTTAACTTTATATAATTTTCACTTTTTTGTAATATAGATTAGAAATTAAAACTAAAATAAAGTATACTTACAACATATCTAGCAACCAAGAGATAGAACAGGAAGCATATACCCAAAACTGCACTCTCCCACCTCCACTGCAATTAAATAAAATGTTTAACAATTAATATCATACTAAAAGGCAAAACATCTTATAATTCAAATTAATCATTGACTAACAAAGGAATAACAATCAATTATTATTTTCAAGAACCTTATGTGTTTGAGAAAAGACAGATCTCAAAACTGATACAAGGTCAGTGCCATGAGTGAAATGTTCCAAACCCAATATTCCTTTCATCTGTTGCAAACAAACAACCGTTGCAGCACCGCCCATGAAGCCTACGATCGTCGCGTGCGACAAGAAATCAACGATAAACCCGAGCCTGCATAGATTAATTAAACTTAACTATCAATTATTCACCAGTTAACTGTCATTTTCGTCCTTACAGTTTGTCCAATTATGCCGGTTCAGACCAAATTTCAAATTTGTACTATTTTCATCTCTGAAATTTTTGTAACATGCAAGTTCCGTCCAAAAAAGCATGAGTTAACTGTCATTTTCGTCTCTGTGGTTTGTCCAATTATTCGATTCAACCTTAGTTTTTTGGATGGAACTGGCATGTTTCAAGAATGTCAGGGACGAAAATGGTACGAATTTGAAATTTGGTCTGAACTGCCATAACTGGACAAACCACGGGGACGAAAATAGCAGTTAACTCATTATTTACCTTAATTTATTTCAGGTGGTTAAATGTTAATAATATGTGTATGAACTAGTTGTGCAATTTTTTACCTTAAGATGCCCAATGAAGCTTGTAAAACACCCGCGAAAAACGTTGCGGTGAAAGCTAACTGAAGATATAGTTTTGGCTCTTCATTGGCGTTCACCACCGCGCCTAACATGGAGCCGATTAGCAGCGACGCAACCGCGACCGTCCCCACTGCTAAATCTTTTGAACTCCCCATCATTGCATACACTAGTGGCGGAATGAAGCTTGAATCTTCATAATATACAAAAAAAAACACAAATAGCCTTTTAGTTATTTTATATCACATATTAAAACTAAAACTGCCAGCATTTTTTAACCGACAGTTTTACTAGAAGCAGTCTTTTTATCCCCGAGATAATCCTAAGTTTAAAACTGTTTGCTTTTATGAGTGTACGTTTGTTTGCCAATTAAAATTTATAACTATTTGCTTTTTATCACGAGTCTCGCTAGGAGCAGTCTCTATCCCATAAAAGTTTGCCTCATCTTACCATGCTTAAACCTTACTTATATTTAACAAGTATAATATTATTGGGTAAGGAGATGGGTTAAAATGAGAACCACTACGAGTTGTGAGAACCGTGAGAACTTTTTAATCCCGCACGAGTTGGGACAGTTTTTTTGCACAAACGTAAATGAAAGCATTATAAACACATTTGTAAAAAAAAAAGTAAAAACAATGTCGAGTCGTTAGTTTTAACTTATGCAAGTTTTTTTACGCCTGATAAAAAAATAATTATCAACTATGAAATTTTACACCAGCGCGTAAAAAACTTGAATCAGTCAAAACTAACGCCTCGACAATTTATTTTAACTTTTTTTACAAATGTGTTTATAATGTTTTCATCTACGTTTGTGTAAAAAAAATTTGACACACTCGCACGTGATCAAAAAGTTCTCACGGTTCTCACAACTCTCGTGGTAATTTTCATTTGAACCGAATCCATCGGGTAAGTTTGCGTAAATATTAAAGTAAAACTGCTCAAAGCAGTCTCAACAAGTATAATATCACTGAGTATGTTCGGTTTTAAGGTACTAAAACCTTAAAACCGAACACAAACATTTAAAAAAAACGAAAAAGTAAGAACACCAAGCTTACACAAGCCAAGAATTGGCGGGAGATTCGCAAGCTTCGCGTAGCTAATCCCTTGAGGAATAGCCAAACTTGCAATAGTAATACCAGCAATAATATCCGACTTAAAAAAACTTAAGTTATAACTCGACGCCCAGTCGAAAAACGGGAAGATATACCGGAGGGCAAGTATAAATTTCCGAGACTGTGACTGCCCTTTAAACTGCCTGAGTGGGTCATCTGGAAACAATGTTTCTTTAACAGTTAACTTCAAACTTTTTATAAACGGTTGTGGTGGCGGAATAGCGACCTTATGCGGTTGTTGTTGTTGTTGTTGTTCGAATTTGGATTTCGGGTATTCGTAGTCTCCGGTACCCATTTTAAGTGATGTGAAGTGCGTAATTTTTGGTTGTGGGTTGAGTGTATGGTGGTGGCCGGTAGCGGAAGGCGGTTGTGGTTGGAGGAGATAGGTGGTGGTGTGTGGGTTTATATAGTGGTTTTGGAGTGGGGGGTGTGGGACCTATTACTGTTGAGATTGTGACGCGTTGAGTGGAGAGGACAGGGTAGTCATGTTTTCGTCGCTAACGATGTTTTAAAAAACCAGACATTGAACAAACAAGGTCCTGTCTCGTCATTTAATTGTTGAGATACTTTTTTCTTAACGAACAACATAATCAATCTCGAGCACTTTTGTGGTATCAACTAGACCAAACGGTCACCACTAATTCCGAGGAAAATCCGGTAACCCATCCGCCCATAGACACGACGATGAAATTAACGGTAAAACCCGCTTGGCACAAGGATTGAACCCAAGTTTTTCCTAAGTCTTCTATCATTACCAATCAGTGTCTCACTCTGTAACAGGTGATTACAAAAGAAATGTAAATGTTTCACCACTTGATCTAGAGATGATTGGCAATTGTTAAGATAGTGTTGATTTAAAGTAACAAAATTGGAAGAAGATAAGTTTGATGCCAAAAGTTGAAGGTGTATTGTTGAGGTTAAAGTGGAAATGTAAGTAATAATTGACAAACATCTCACGATGGACACCGGTGGTTAATTATATTATTGCATGTATGGTTGGTTCCTCATATGTGATGTTTAGTTACTCATATGTGAATAACATGAGTTATTACTTTGTATAATTTGATTAAAAAAATATGAAATAACGAAACACAATTGTAATAAAAACGAAAAAAATATAATTGCCTCAGTAATAATAGTAATAACAATAACAATAACAACAACAACAACAACAACAACAACAACAACAACAACAACAACAACAACAACAACAACAACAACAACAACAATAATAATAATAATAATAATCTATACATATAATAATAATAATATATTAATGGTAAAAAAATTATTAATAAAAGTTTGATGTATATCAATATTAGTATTAATATAAATATAAATGTATTTCTTTCCATTCCTTGATTAATAAAAGTTTGATGTATATCAATATTAGTATTAATATAAATATAAATGTATTTCTTTCCATTCCTTGAAAAATGAAAAAAAAAACACTCCCTTACCAAGAAATGGAAATTGTTAAATTTGGAAGGATTTACATTCCTTTGGAATGCTCAATTCCATTAACATATGATAAGGTCATGTGTAGTCATAACCCCCCTTTGTGGGCGTTATGCGACACGTGGCGCGCCACGTGTGCGGGTGGGCGTTATGGGCGTTATGCATTTAAGCCCGTAGTCATAAAGCCCCCGCCTAATCATTACCTATTTAATAATTTTCAATTTTATTAATTAATATAAAAAAGATTGCTTGTTTGTGATGGGTGGAAAATTTGAATGGGGCATGCATAACCGCGCTATAGACATCGCGCCTCCCCCAAAAATCCGATTGATGGCGCCCCTCGTGGCGGTGTGCCCGGCGCTATGCTTGGGCATACCGCCCCACTACGTATAACCTAACCAAACATGTTTTTTTTTCATTCAATTTAGAATAATCCATTCCATTCCACCTTTTATTACTTTGTACCAAACGCTACCTTAGAATTTGTTGTATATGTGTTCCGACATAAACAAATCTATTCTAGATTTACTATCCTTGAGTTCAGTTTGTTTAACTATATCATCCTAAAAAATCGTTTTTATTTAAAACTAACTTTTTATCATTTTATTAATTGACCTATATGTTAAAAAGAGTATGGAATGTACAGTAATAAAATATATATTAAAAAAGAATGGAATTAACACTAATAAAAATAGAATTGAATTAATGGTATCGGGTACCTGTGCCGGTATTAAATTTACCAAACCGGGTGTATTTTCGGTACCGGTTCGGCACTGGTATTCATCGGTTTTACCCTCAAATACCGGTGTCGTACTAGTACCGACCGGTACCGTACCAGGTATATTCGGTACCGGTACCCACTTTTGGGAATTTTGGTAACGGTATTTTTGATACTGGTGGCGTACCAGTACCGACCGGTACCGTACCAGGTATATTCGGTACCGGTACCCACTTTTGGGAATTTCGATAACGGTATTTTCAATACTGGTTGGTACCGAAATAAAATATATATTAAAAAAGAATGGAATTAACACTAATAAAAATAGAATTGAATGAATGGTATCGGATACCGGTGCCGGTATTAAATTTACCAAACCGGGTGTATTTTCGGTACCGGTTCGGCACCGGTATTCATCGGTTTTTACCTTCAAATACCGATGTCGTACCAGTACCGACCGGTACCGTACCAGGTATATTCGGTACCGGTACCCACTTTTGGGAATTACGGTAACGGTATTTTCGGTAACGGTTGGTACCGAGCTCATCAAATCATATAGCAACGTAGCAATGCAACTAATTGCACCGTTTAGATTACTTTTCATACACACAGTAAGTAAACTGTATTTCGTTTGAATGAGATTTTATATACACAACAACTTATTTTGCTTTATTTTTTGTTTTTTTCTGTAATGAATGCATTGTAGCATATAAAATTAACTTGGATATTTAGATTATTGATGAGCAATCGTATCAAATCCTGTAATCAAACCGGTATCGTATCGGTACCAAATTTACTATACCAAATCATTTTCGATACCAATTTGGTACCCACCCTTTGGCGTTTTCAGAATCGTTACTTTCGGTTCGACATCGGTCTAGCACCATACCTGTATTTATTGATTTTTACCTTCAAATACTATACCGTATTGTACCGAGCATTTTTGGTGCCGTTACCTAATTTCGATGATTTTCTGGATCGGTACTTTCGTTGCCGTTATCGGTACCGAGCTCATCCATATTTGAACGTGTTAGCGCCGTAATAATTGAACTGAAAACAACCGAATTTCCAACGTGTAGGACGTGTGGGTCCTATTATTATATATATTAGGTTATTTAAAATCGTTTTTTTTTAGGACGGAGTGACTATCCTTTTCACGACATTTTTATTTATGTTTTGATATTCGGTATCTGCTTGCTGTTACTGACACACGTTTTACAGTCATTAGGTCTCCGTCGCAACACGCGGGCGGAAAATCAACTAGTTGGGTTAATATTATATAATAACATTGCATATATTAAAATTCTTACACTTATATCCACTTTTAAATCAAATACATTTTTAAGTTGATCAATATTTTTTGTTTGATTAGATATCCAAAACATTCTCAAAAAATTGATTAGATCTCCAAAACATTCCTAAAAAATCTGCTCTTAATTCAGATAAAATTATAATTAATAATTTATAATGATAATAATATTTTCGAATTAAACCTTATCAAAAAAATATTTTTATGAATCTTCCTATACTAATAAATGAAACTCTTTTATAAACACATGTCACTTTCTGATGCTTTCTCATCTCATTTTTCTTTTTATCTCTTATATTAAATAATAATAATAATAATAATTTTAGACATAAATATTTCACTATTTGAAAATACTATTTAACGGATATGTGATCACAAGTTTGAAAATAAGAAATTCAAAAAATTAATTCGTTTTACTTTTTTAGGAGTAAACTATATTTTAATGGGTTCAAGATAATAAGTAACAATCTTTATATTATATGTTGAGTTAAATGCCATTTTAGTGCTTGTGATTTGAGTTATTTTACCAGTTTAGTTCAAAGATTTCATTTATCCGTGGGTCCAAAAAGGTTTCATCGTCGCTATTTTAATCTACTGGGTTAATTACATCCATTTTTCTATTAACGAGAAGACATTTATACAACACGTATAATACACGGGATTCAAACCTGGTTTTTTATATAACGATAATAATTTTTCTGGATTACATCACCAAAAAATTGGTCCTCACTTCAAATATAATCTAATTTTAAACCTTCGATTATAAAAATTTATTTAATTTCAAACCACAGTTATTTTAACATGATTATCTATTTTAAAATTTTAAATTTTGTTGTAATTAAAAAAATTACAAATAAACTGCTTTCATTTGTAACACAGAGAACTATAACTTAGTGTTTTATATAAATTAGTTAAAAAATATTTACTTACAAATAGTAATTATTTTTTTCCATGAGTAGTTTCTTTTTATCTTATTGTTTTGACAGCAGTGGCGAAGCTTGAATAAAAAGTTCGGGGGTCGGAAGGTAAAGGACCTAAAAAAAAAAATTATCGCGTAGTTTCGAGGTGTATGTTCGGGTCGGACGTCGGTGATTCGATTTGGGTCGGGTCGGGTCAAACATTAATATCAAATAAAAAACGTTCACTCATATTCGCTTCATTAACTGGTTTGCTTGTTGAAGTTTTTTGACGTTTAATCTCATTGTTTTCCATCAACAATTCCTTCTACTTGTTCTTTATTCTTTCTTTTAAAAAAGGAAATTATGAATTTATTATTTCCCATAGCATAATCTAATAACACAAGTTAACAAAACTAATCACCCTAAATTGCAAACACTAATGGTTACAGAAAGATACAACAAGTTTAGGGCAAAAAATCGGACCAGTTTCACCCCTAATTTCAACCAAAATCACATAAATTGAAGCCCTAAATTAAATCTAAAGATAAAAAACACATACCTTGAAGATTGAAGAAGTTGAACAAGACCACAAAAGCGATTCCAGCGAACAAGACCACAAAAGTGATGGGTTTTTTTTTTTTTTTTTTATTGAGTGTTCGTTGATCTTTTCGTAACCCCACAAATCCAGCGATTTGGGTTTTTTTTTATAGAATGCTAGGTGGGCTTTTAATTTGGGCTTTATATAATAATTTGGGCTATAATAAACATAACAATCTAATTTGGGCCGAAAAGATATGATTAAATATTTTATTTGGGCTATATAAATAATTTTTTTGTAAAACCGGGGATCGAAAACGTATATACCTAAAAAAAAAATCAAAAACCGGGGGGTCGAAAACGTATATACCTAAAAAATTCTATACGAAAAGTACATGCGTAACACTACTACGCGAAAAGTTTATTTTTTTATCGTAAACTATATGAGTGCTGATAATAATATTAAAAAATGCATTTTCCTAATCATAAACTATACCAGTATCGATATGTGAAGAACTGAACCGATTTCAACCGAACATATGTACCAATATGGGTAGTATCCGAACCGGTATCTTTTTAATAGTTTTCGATTGATATAAAACACGTGTCGATATCCTTTTGGGCGCATCACGACTTTAGTTTTTTAGTTTTATCTTTCAACTGCTATATATAGCAAATTTCGGTACCGAACCGAAACAACTGAGTTCCCGCCGCGTAGAGCGAGGGGAAACCATTAGTTAATATTAATATTATAAAAAAAATCGAATGCAACGTGTAGTAAATGTTGATTTGGAAATAATTGTTTATTAAACAAAGTGGGTTAACTTTATGGAACCCAGAAAGAAGGATGCATCTTCTTGGTTGCTGATGACGTGATAAAAATTATCGGTGAAAGTGAGTGGATTTTGGCAGGTAACGGAAGGCAAAGTGGCGGTTAGAGGGTCCTAAAAGAAGATCAGCGAACATACCCATAATAACTTTTGACTAAACTTTACAAGTCATAGCAACTCCTACGTATCTTAACTTTTACATAATTATAAAATAAATTAAGGGTGTTGTTAAATACACTAAAAAAGTCAAACCTTTTTTATTTTTACCCACAAGTCAAGCCATTTTTTTTTTTGAACGGCTATTGGTGATGGCGGTGGAGCTCCGCTTACACCCCGGGCCATGCCTGTACATGTAACCCGTCCACCCAGGATTGGGGTTTACCCACAAGTCAAGCCATTTAAGTTAACTTTACAACTTTTTTCCATAAACCAATTTTAATGGAACAAGTTTCCATAAAGCAACTTTATTCCATTTTCTTTCCATTTATTTTTCCTTTTTTAATGGTTTTTCCATTTTCTTTCTATTTTAATTCTTAGTTTTGTTTTTCATTTTAAAACTGAAATCTTATATTATTATTTACTTTTTTTTATTCTTTTTATTATTTAAAGTAATTACAACTAAACAGCTATTTAAATTATTTCTTTTCTTTTATTTTATAATTTAAAACTAATGAAGCAAAGACGCTTTGAAAATATTATAGCTATATTTTTTAGATTTTTTATTTTAGTTTTCATGGCGAATAATTTAAAACAGACAAAGTTTTCATGGCATACTCTTGTGATTTGTTTTTTTTACGGTAAAGGAAAAGTTTAAGAAAATATAATTAAAGGAGGGTACCCGATGCCTACAATCACGCCTTATTGGAATTTTCGCAACATTAACATGTCTGTGGCTGGATGGGAGACTATGTATAGGTGGCGTCTAGAATTATATGCCTAGCTTTATCGTCGTGAAAGTGGTTTTGTCGATCTAAGTGATTAATTGTTTTAATGTTTGCGCGTTTACTTTTTTATTAGATAAACTTTTATTTATTTATGATGAACTTTTTCACTTTCGTGTTTATAATAAAGTGTCTTGACTATTTATTTATTAATATTGCTATTAATACTAATAATAGTATAACAAAATATAAAAAAGTAACAAAAGTATTATAAAATAAAATAAAAAACATAATTATTAGTTTTGACTTTAATAAAACATAATTATTACTTTTAACTTTATAATAAAATAATATAATAAATTAGTTAATCATTACTAAATTTGACTTTTGGGTATATTAATCTTTATCTTGGGTATATTTATCACACCCCTAAATTAAAACTCTAACCACCCAAAAATATCAAGAAACACACACACATTTCAATATCACTAGTAGCTATGTGAATGCGTTATGACGTGTCTAAACCCATAAAAGTCGGTCGGGTTAATCGGTTTGATTTATGATATCGTTTGATGGTTCACAGTTTGGAATTTGAAATCGACCGTTTAACATATGTGTTTTTTTTTTGACACTACGAATGATAAGTTATGTGTGTATATATATTTGTTTGTATTAATTATGGGGTAATATCAAATAAAAAGTTAATTTTCCCTAAGTAGGATGAGAAGAAATCTTAACTATTCATTTTTCAAATCAATGGTTAAGATGAATGGGTAGGAGAAAGGAGGAGTGCAAGGTATCTTGGGAAAATCTTATTTATGGACTTTCTCTCTGCACATGCATATTTCACCCTCATTTTTTAAACGTTCATAACTTTTTTATACGACATTATTTTTTCATAAAAATTTCACCGTAAAATCGAGCGTCTTTTTATCTTTAATTTAAGTACCATATTTCTATGTTGTATAATATTTTTTTTGTGTTGAATTTTTGTACTATATTTATGTGCTAATTTTTTTTTGCTGAATTTTTTTGCCTTAGATTTTTTTTCCTCAATTTTTTTGTGCTGGATTTTTTTGTACTACATTTTTTTTGCTGAATTTTTTCGTGCTATATTTATTTGTACTACATTTTTTGTGCCATATTTTTTGTACTAGATTTTTTATGCTAGATTTTTTTGTACTAGCTTTTTTGTGCTAGATTTTTTTGTACTAGATCTTTTTGTTGTATTTTTAAAAAACAAAAGGGGTGCCACATGTCATTTTCACTCTTATTTATAAGGACCAAAATCCCCTTCATTCCTACTTATTAGTAGTGCCACATGTCATCATCACAGTCCTTCTTAGGCTACTTAAGCAAAATCCGCTTTTTAGTGGATCCTTCCCCTGTTAATTATTAACATGAAAATTTCTTTATCATTTTAAAACTTAATACATAAATAAGCTCTTGATTTTTTTTAAAGAGTTGTTCAGCTTGTCTTTTTTCAAATAGGTAGTTAGCACTTTGGTTAAAATAATACCCTATTCGAAACTCGGTATCACACTGATTCATTTAAGTCATGCGTAATGGCCATTATGAGGACATGACAGGATTTGATAACACCTCTAGCACTGTCCCTGGTCGTTATAGGGGCATATAGTGGGATGAACAATTCTAGAATAATACCCAAAAAAGGAAAGTAATTAATGAAATGAGCATTAATTGTTATATTTTTTTTTGAAAAGGCATTATGAGGCTGATGTGACGAAAAATGCCCTTAGACATTAACTATTACGCATGTACTTATGAATTTAAGTTTTAGACAACTTATTCTTATATAAGGCTTCGACTCTATCCGACTTCGATACTTTAATTTTAGGTATTATCATGGATTCTTTTAGCATGTAGCGTCACATGGACTCGTTAGTCTACACCGGCTTTAGAATCCCAACAAGTGAGTTTTGTATTACATTTCAACCTATTACTATTACTAATACTCTTAAAAGACAAAATCGGTGGAAACCCTACCGGCTTTGCCTCCCCCTCCTCCCATACTTTCATGATGTTGCAATTTTAGCCCCTTGAATTTGCTACTTTTAAAGTTTCATAAAATGGCAAATTTAGTCTCTAAACTAGTACTCTATTTTACAAATAGTTTGCTTTTGACACCCCAACTTGTGGTAGTTTTCTTTTCAGCCCCAACTTTGTTATAGTTTCCTTCTTACACCAAAACTTTATCAAATTTTATCTTTACCCTTTTTAGCCCTTAAGTTTAGGAAATGCAATTTTAACCACTTGACTTTTTATGAACTTTGTAAATGCCACTTTGAACCCCTAGAGAGTTTTTGGCTTGACGATATAAATTCGAGTTATGTTACGTTTTAATCCAATCGCAATGCAACTATAGGATACATTGAGTTCAATCGGATATGTCAAAATGTGCGTTTTCGTATGGTTAACACGCCACATAACTCTTGGACTAATCCGTTCAATTTTTCCGAAGTACCCGCCCCGCAACGCGCGCAGGTCTTATTACTAGTTTACTAATAAAAAATAACTATAACACAAATCAACCAAACTAGTAACAAAGTTGGGGTAATCACACTCATCAGAATAAGCTCCTCTCACTGTTACCTTAGAGGAAACGTTCCGGTGATCACACTCATCAGAATAAGCTCCTCTCACTCCCCGGCAAATTTACTTACTCTCACGCCGGAGCTTGGTCACGGATCCCCCTCCCGTGACGAGGCTAACGGTTTATTCTTTTTTATCTACAAGGAACGGGATATCTGGACGTCAGCGAAGACCCCATAAACGTCGCCAGGGATTTGGGTATTCGACATTGGCGCCATCCGTGGGACATCGGTCCAGCTGGTGTTCCCACTCTGAAATTCCGACGTTGAGATAACCCGTTTTGACAAGAAACAACATGGCTACTCCACCCAGCTCACTCACCGTCCAGACAGCACAAAACGACCACGATAAGGTAACAGTGGAAGATATAACTCTTGAAGAAGAAAATGAGAATTAAGTGGAAATTCTGGAAAAAGGAAGAGACCATCACTCCGGATTTCGTTTCCATGCACAAAGAGAAACTAAAAAAGTGTCTTAAAGACCTAGAAAGACAAGAAAAACTTGACAGCCTAAGGGCTAGACTATCGTTCGATACACCCTCTAATCAAGACGGGGTAGACCCTCAAAACAAGGGCAGTGGAAGTGACCCACTGGAAACGTTCATGACAGCCCTTAGACAGATGTCCTCGGAAGAAAGGGAGGATCTCATCACGGGAAAGAAACCGAAAGGAAAAGAAAAGGAAAAGGAGAATCAAAGCAATGATGGCCTGGATCAACCCTACCTCCCACGGGAATTAGCTGAAGTCTCAAAATTCAACCGGAGGATTGTAGAAGCACCGATGCCCCCTAAGACGAAGCTGCCCCCAAACTTTGACCGGTATGATGGGACGAGAGACCCTGAAGACCATCTCCATGCCTTTAGGGGTGCGGGACAACTGGGGCGGTGGCCCATGCCAGTTTGGTGCCAAATGTTTGTACAGACCCTGACGGAGGGGGCCCAGCTCTGGTTCGACAGCCTCCCTCCTGGGGGGATTGATAGCTACGAAGAACTAAGTGAAAAGTTCCTGAGAAACTTTGGTCAATAAAGAAAGGTGGTCAAGAACCCAAACGAAATTTTGCACATAAGGCAAAGGGACAACGAGCGGATAGACCAATACATGGAGAGGTTTGTCAAGGAAAGCATGAACATAAAGGATGTCCCGGAGGTCATGAAAATCGGCAGCTTCATAAATGGATTAAAGCATGCACAGCTATGCGAGAAACTGGGGGAAGAGTTCCCACACTCATTTGACAATCTCATGGACAGGGTCAGAGCCTTTGTCAGAGGCAAAGACACAGTCAGCAAGGCTAAGGAGACAGATACCCTACCCCGAAGGGTCACCCCGGTCGCAAAACCCCTCGATAAAGGTACACCTTATTCCAGAAAACCTGCTTTTGATAGAATGTTGCATGATAAGGCAAGGCCCTCGTACTCCCCATATAGACCTCGGGGGAGAGGCCCATCCCCCTACTCTTACAACTTCACCCCTCTCACCAAGACCCCAAGTGAAATATTGGCCACTGAGAGGGTAAAGAGCTCCTTCCCAAGGCCACCACCCATAAAGCACGGGCCAATGGCACAACCAAGCGAATATTGTGACTTTCACAAAGGGTTTGGCCATAAAACTGATGATTGTATGTACCTAAAGAGGGAAATAGAAGCCACGGTAAAAACGGGAAACCTGGCCCATTTGGTTAAGGAAATTAAGGAAGGAGGGGGGATCGCAAAGGGAAAGATGCAAGGGAGCCTGGGAGGGCAGATGTAGATATGATTAGAAGGATAAATGAATTTGATACCACCAGAAGTGTAAAGGCCAGAATCCTGGGCTCCCCGGACTGCATGAAAGCTCCCATCCTAATGCCACACTTGGAGGAAAATGAGGTGTAGCGGCTCCCACTAAACATCTCAGCCATAATAGCTGGCCACAAGGTGGCCAGAATACACGTGGATGGGGGATCTGGGGTAGAAGTTATATACGAGCACTGTTTCCTCAGGTTCGACAGGGATGTAAGAGACAGGCTTGAGGAGGATTCCATCCCTCTAGTAGGGTTCAACAACAGTGTGTCACACCCCTTGGGAAAGATCAGACTCCCATTCACAGTGGGGGTGGGAGACCGTGTTCGAACTATAAACCTAACTTTCACAGTGGTCCGAGCACCCTCAAAGTACAACGCAATCCTGGGAAGACCTGGAATTGGGGATTTGCAAGCACAGGTTTCCACCCCACACGGAGCCTTAGTGTTCCAGACGCCAAAGGGCTTGGCCTGGGTAAAGTCTGCATACGAAGTAGTTTCCTCCGTGTCTGAAGGGGAAGCATCCGAGAAGCCCCAGAAGGAGGGGGTCGAGGAATGGGTCCTTTGCGACAGGTTCCCGGAACAGACAGTTAAAGTAGGAAGTCACCTGAGTGACAAGTGCAAGAGTGCTCTCAAGGAATTGCTCCTTCTCAACATAGATGTGTTTGCATTTCAACACGGGGATATGACAGGAATCCCAAGAAGCCTAACTGAATATCGGCTCAATACATACACCTGGGCAAAGCCAGTAAAGCAGAAAAAACGAAGCATGAGTCCCAGTAAGAGGAGGGCCACCTGTGAAGAAACCAGGAAGCTGCTTAGAGCCGGAATAGTAAGGGAGGTGAAGTACCCGTCTTGGGTTGGCAACCCAGCTATGGTCCAGAAGAAAGACGGAGGATGGAGGATGTGCATTGACTTTCAAGATTTGAACAAAGCATGTCCCAAGGACTGCTACCCTCTCCCAGAGATAAACGTCCAAGTGGACTCTTTATCCCAATATCCCCTGAAGTGCTTCTTGGATGCCTACAAAGGATACCATCAGATTCAAATGTTAATAGAAGATGAGGAAAAGACTGCCTTCATTACAGAAGAAGGGACGTTTTGCTATACCAAAATGCCCTTCGGACTCAAGAACGCTGGTGCCACATATCAGAGGTTCATGAACGCCCTCTTCAGGGAACAACGGGGAAGGAACTTGGAGGTATACGTCGATGACATCGTTATCAAAAGCCTAACCGAGATGGCCATGACAGATGATATAGTTGAAACCCTTCGCACCATGCAAGATGTGAATATGAAGCTAAATCCCGGGAAGTGTTGTTTTGGGGTAGAAGAAGGAAAATTCTTGGGGGTAGTGGTCACTAAGGGCGGAATCAAAGCTAACCCGGAAAAGACTCAAGCTGTGGCCGAAATGAGATCTCCCAGGTCCCTGAAAGACATCCAGCAGCTGAACGGGAGGCTAATTGCATTAAACCGTTTTTTATCAAAAGTAGCTGACAGGACCCTTCCCTTCATGAAGGTGCTGAAGGAATGCCTTCAAATGGACAAGTTTTAGTGGACCTCTGAGGCGGAAGCCGCTTTTCAAGAAATGAAGGCCTATATCTGTAAACTCCCAACACTGGCCACCCCAACACCCGGGGTGCATCTGACCTTGTATCTGTCCGCCTAAAAAACAACCATAAGTGCGGTCATGATGGTGGAACGGGAGGGAAAACAGATACCAATATATTTCATCAGTAGAACACTTAAAGTCCTGAAGAACGCTACATGCCTCTGGAGAAGTTAGCATTAGCCCTTGTTTTTGCATCCCGGAGACTCAGGAGATATTTCCAAGGGCACAAGATCACCCTGATGACAGATCATCCCCTCCAAAAGGTACTCAGGAGGCCGGAGCTGTCGGGACGGTTGGCTAAATGGGCCGTGGAACTGGGAGAACACTCCTTGGAGTTCAAACCCAGGACAGCCGTGAAAGGACAAATACTGGCCGATTTCTTAGTAGAAGTCCCTGAAGATGAAGAAAAGGAACTCCTAAAATGGGAAGCCTTGGAAAGAGAAGAAAAAGGGAAGGAAGACGAGGCTGTGTGGAAACTGTTCACAGATGGAGCCTCCAGCGAAGAAGGGAGCGGAGCAGGCATTACTTTGATAAGCCCTGAAGGAGTTGAGCTAATGTAACAACCCTCGGTAAAATCGACACCCTTATAATATTTCTGACACCCTATTATATCTTAAAATATTCTAAAGTGTCTTATAATACACCCCGTATGTGAAAACCAAGCCCGATCTATGTTATAATTATAAAATAACTCAAAAACATGAAATATAGGGCTGAGGCGGGCCGTGTAGACCCACCTTAACCACTTACACGGGCCGTATGAGAGTGTTGACCGGACTCCGCTGAATTATTAAGTTCAAGCGGGCCGCGAAGCTTAAGCTTACATTAACGCGGGCCGCGCGAACTCATGAAACACGGATACACCAGAGGCCGACACGTGTCGACATCGTGGCGGACCTACTAGCTGACCCAGCTAAGCTATTATGTTGACTGGTGTTGACGCGGGCCGCGTAAGGCTTAGCCTTACCTTACGCAGGCCGCCTGAAAGTCAGAATCAGACCATATAAATAGATAGCATCAGTTTACGTTTTCCGTCGCTCATTCACAATTCTCAATCTCGAATTCTGAAAGTTATAAGCATTATAGTCGGGTACTATACCCCTAATTAGCGAGGTTCTACTCCGTTGTAAGTATTATAACCCCAGTTTCATAATAGTTACGCTGCCCGATTGATTTAGGGTTCCGTAACAACTGTCGTGGTTCTGCCCGACGTAGTTGTTGGAATGCCGTCTCGGGGAGGGTATTATTAATAATTTCAAAGGGTTATGATACTAACCAATGTACATTTGTATAAATTATAGATTATACCCAGGAAACCCTTACGAAAAGCCTAAGACAACAATGTGAGTTTATCCTCTTTTTGTTAATGTTTTTGGTAATGTTTTACCAAACCTTAAATGTTTTACTATGAAAATTAGCAGTGATTGAGTCTTTGTAGTTCTTCAATTACTGCCGGTATGTTGGGGTTTTGTATACAAAATTTTGTACTACTTGCGAGTAGTAAGTCGGGATGACAATACGTTACCATTGGACAATGAGTTAGCCAATGGGTAATATGACCCACAAGTCAGGATTGATAGTACCAAATGGAGTAATTGTGTAGACATAAACAATGTGATCGCTCTCGATACTGTTCACTGTGACTTTAAACTTGATTAAATTGGGATTCACTCAGCAGTATTTCCCGCTGACAAATATTTTTAAAACATGTTTCAGGTAACCCAATGTGAAAGCCAATTAGTAGAAAGCCAGCTGGAGAGCACTAAAGGCTTGGGGATAATGTGGCTATAAAAGTTACCTAATAAACGATGTTTTAAATTTAATAAAATAGGGTGTGTCCCTATAAATGTATTGTAATAAGAAACTTGGGTTTTACCCATGTAATTATTAATATTAAATGAGGTGGTTTACTCTGATAAACATTTCCTAACTACGGTCCTGATGTAAATTCCGCTGCAAGATTAAATAACCCTGATACCACCAAACTCTGTGATCGCGTCCGCCCATTCCCGGGGAACAGGGATCGGGGGTTGCGACAGAAGGTGGTATCAGAGCCTAGCCACTGGTCTGAGCCAAAGAAGTGTTCTGCTGACACTTAAATTTTAATTTTTGTGTTAGGAAATAAAATAAGGAAATACATACATAACTGTAATTATGTGTTATGTGTTATTTGACTATTTGTTAGTTTTCAGTATGAGTGATCAAGGACCATCAGACGTGAATCGTCAGTTAGCTGATTCACCTAGGAGTGAAGGTACATCATCACAGCCTGCCCTTTCAGGGTATTCTGCTGATCAGGAAGACGAAATATTTGCTTTTAGAGCTAAATCTGAAGAGCCATTTCCTAATAAGAAACGAGGATGGTTCAGTAAAGAAGCTTTTGCTCGTAGGAAGAGAATGCGAAAATTGCAACAGCAAAGGGCTTTAGCAGCTATTAAGCGAGAAACAGATGCCCATACGCAAGAGATACTTAATAGGAGCCTAGCTAATTTCCATATCTTAGCTACGACTGCTGCTGACCCAAGTCTGGAACAACTAGTAGCCCCACAACCACAAAACCCAGAACAACCCATGGAAATAGAAAATCAGGAAAACCAAGAAGAGATGTACAACTTTAACCCAGAAGAAATCCCTAGAGTGCCTGCACCAAACCCTCTAGACCCGAATTACGACCCCTGGTGGGATGAAAATAGGGACTCTGTGCAACGTTACTCTATTCCGGAAGACACTCCTATAGGAGCCTATTCAGGTATGGACCCTTTAGATCCCTATTACCATGATAACTACATCAGGGAAATCTTAGAAGATCCTTACCGATTACAGGCACTTTTACCCCCATATCAGGAACCAGAACCCCAGATTCCAAACCCAGTCCTAGAACCTGCACCCCCAATGAGTGCAGAAAACGTCCAAGAACTTAGGACTTTTGGGGAGGAGATTTTAGAAAGCAGTGAAAGGATGCGTCAGGTGGGAGAGCGTCTCGTATGGAAATACGATGAGCGCAATATGGATTTTTGGATGAATCCATATCCGTGAATGTGAGAATGGAGGAGATGGTAGTAATAAAATAAAATAAAATATGTGTGTACGGATGCATATTACTATTTTATTTCTGTTGGTATTGTAATTTTATTTCTGTACTAGTGTGTAATAGACGCATAATAGTATATGAAAAGAGTAAGTAGCAATGAACTACGTTTTTGGCTAGATTGTGTGTCATGTGATTAACTATATTAAGATATTAATTGCGATATTAATATGGGATAAATGTTTAAAATTCAGATGGCCGATCAAGGAAATCTGAATAATGATAACCAGAGTAACATTAACGTGGTTAATGAAAATCCAAACATCAATAACAATGGGAACCAGATGGATAATAGTGCTATCCAACACATTGTAGCACAAGGAATTATAGATGCAATTCCATTTATTCTTCAAACTGTTAAAGATGCTGATAATAAAAGTAAGCATAGCAGTAAGCGACCAAGTGAACCAGAAAACAGCGTGAACAATGGACCTGTACTTCAAATGCCTATTCCCAAAAGAAGAAGAACCATGTCTTATGGTTGTTCTTATAAAGAATTCTGGTCTTGTAAACCAATGGAATTCTCGGGCAATGAAGGGGTCATTGCAACCTTACGCTGGATAGAGAAGACTGAGGCAGTCTTAAGGATAAGTAAGTGTGCTGAAGAAGATAAGATAATGTTTTCTTCTAATCTGTTTAAGAATGCAACACTAGAATGGTGGAACACTATCCTCCAAACAAAAGGAAGTGATAGAACCTATAATATGGAATGGGAAGAGTTTAAGGACAAGGTAGAAAGGAAATTCTGCCCACCCAATGAAAAAGAACAGATAGCAAACAAATTCCTAAATCTTAGGATGACTGGTGTAGATAGCAAGGGGTACACTAAGTTATTCTTCAAATATGCTAGAATAGTGCCAACTCTTGCCTCACCAGAACCAGTGTTAATTTCCCGTTATATTTGGGGATTAATTGGAGAGATAAGACACATAGTCAAGGAAGCTAGACCTCAAAATATAGAAGAAGCTGTAGAATTAACAAATACCTTGACTGATGAGTTAGTCCGTACTAGAGAAGAAGATCAGAGAAGGAACCTAACTCAAAGGCTTACACAGGAATTCCGTTCGGCGAATTACAATCGTAGGAATATGGGTTCTACCTCTGCACCCTACTGCAAGGTCTGTAAGAAAAAGCATTCGGGAAAATGCTCAACTCTCTGTAATTATTGCAAGATGACAGGACACAAGGAAGAAAGTTGTAGGAAGAAAACCAGTAATGGATTATGCTACAACTGTGGAGAAAAAGGCCATATCAGGCCAAACTGTCCAAAATTGACACCAGTTGCAGATAACAAGAATACTAAAAATGCTAGAGCATTTGTGCTGACTGCAGATGAAGCCAGGATGATTCCAGATGTCATAGCTGGTACGTTTTTAGTTAATGATGTCTTTGCTAAAGTATTATTTGACTCTGGTGAAAACCATAGTTTTATTAATACATCGTTTTGCAAATTACTAAATCAATCATTAACTAAACTACCACATGAATGCGTAGTAGAGACAGCTAATGGAGAAAATGTTAAAATTTCTGAAATCTTGCAAGGAGCAAGAATAGAAATTTTTAATCAGAAATTTATTGCAAATCTTTATCCTATGAATCTGGTAGGATTTGATGTTGTTTTAGGAATGAATTGGTTAATAGCCAATATTTTATGTGATCAAAAGTTAATTCAAGTAAATTCACCAAAAGGAAAAATGATCACAATTAAAGGAGATAAGCCCTCTAGGACCACAAAATTTATCTCTGTGATGAAAACTGCAAGTTGTATAAGAAAAGGTTCTATAGTGTATTTGATTTCTATAATCACTAACACTAAAGGAAAAGATTTAAAAGATATTCCAGTAGTATCTCAATTTTCAGATGTATTTCCAGAAGAATTGCCAGGGCAATCTCCAGATAGAGAAGTTGAATTCAGGATCCATTTAATACCAGGAACATCACCAGTTGCCAAAGCACCTTACCGTTTGGCACCTGCTGAAATGCAAGAATTGAAGAACCAATTAGACGAATTGTTAGAGAAAGGATTTATACAGCCAAGTTCGTCGCCATGGGGAGCGCCGATACTGTTCGTTAAAAAGAAGGACGGATCAATGCGTATGTGCATTGATTACCGTGAATTAAACAAAGTCACGATTAAGAATCGGTACCCATTACCGAGAATCGATGATTTGTTTGATCAACTGCAAGGAGCTCGATTTTTCTCTAAAATCGATTTAAGGTCAGGATATCATCAATTTAAGGTACAGGAAGAGGATATTCCTAAAACTGCTTTTAGAACAAGGTATGGACATTATGAATTTACTGTCATGCCATTTGGTTTAACCAATGCCCCAGCTGCATTTATGGACATGATGAACCGAATATGTAAGTCATATTTGGATAAATTTATAATTGTATTCATAGATGATATTCTAATATACTCTAAAAATAAAGAGGAACATGCAAAACATTTACATGCACTTTTAAGTTTGTTAAGAAAGGAAAAATTTTATGCTAAATTCAATAAGTGCGAATTTTGGTTAGAACAGGTACAATTCCTTGGACACCTAGTCAACCATGAAGGAATTCATGTAGATCCAACAAAGATTGAGGCAATTACGAAATGGAAAACCCCTGAGTCACCGACCGAGGTTAGAAGTTTCTTAGGATTGGCTGGTTATTATAGAAGATTTATTCAAGATTTTTCTAGAATAGCCATTCCCTTAACTAAGCTAACCTGTAAATCTGTTAAGTTTGAATGGGGATTAAAACAAGAAGAAGCCTTTAGAATTCTTAAGCAAAGATTAACCCATACACCTATACTAGCATTACCAGAAGGAACTGAAGACTTTGTAGTCTATTGTGATGCTTCTAGATTAGGTTATGGATGTGTGTTGATGCAACAACAAAAGGTTATAGCTTACGCATCTAGACAACTTAAGAATCATGAAGAGAATTATTCAACCCATGATTTAGAATTAGGAGCTATAATTTTTGCTCTTAAGATTTGGAGACATTACCTTTATGGTAGTAAGTTTACCATATTTACTGATCATAAGAGTTTAAGGTATGTTTTCAAGAAAAAGGAATTGAATATGAGGCAAAGACACTGGATGGAATTTCTTAGTGATTATGATTGTGATATCCAGTATCATGAAGGAAAAGCCAATATAGTGGCAGATGCTTTAAGCCGAAAGTATCATGAAAAGTAAAAAAGGGTACGATCTCTTAAATTAAATCTGCAAGTAGATTTAAATGATCAAATAAGAGAAGCACAAGAATCAGTAATCAAGGAAGATACTGAAAAGTTAAAAGGTATGTTAAAAGAATTAAAACAAGGAACAGATGGAATTTGGAGATTTCATGAAAAGAGAATGTGGATACATAAATTAGGAAACCTGCGTAAACGTATATTAGAAGAAGCCCATAAATCTAAATATACGATGCATCCAGGAAGTGATAAAATGTACCAGGATTTAAGGAAAAATTTCTGGTGGATAGGGATGAAAAAGGATATAGCAACCTATGTTTCTAAATGTTTAACTTGCTCACAAGTTAAAGCTGAACATCAGAAACCCCCAGGTTTGTTACAGCAATTAGAAATGCCAGTTTGGAAATGGAAATTTATAACCATGGATTTTGTTACTAAATTACCCAAAACTAGGAAAGGAAATGATACAATCTGGGTGATTGTAGATAGATTAACTAAGTCAGCTCATTTCTTACCAATGAAGGAAACAATTAGTATGGAACAATTATCTAAATTGTATGTAAATGAAATTGTTTCTTTACATGGCATTCCTTTATCAATTGTTTCTAATAGAGATAGTCGATTTACATCTCATTTTTGGTCAAGTTTCCAAAAGGCAATGGGAACCAAGTTTAAATTAAGCACAACTTATCATCCGCAAACGGATGGACAAAGCGAAAGGACAATTCAAACAATGGAGGACATGCTTAGAGCTTGTGTAATTGACTTTGGAGGTAATTGGGACGATCACTTACCTTTAATAGAGTTTTCTTATAATAATAGTTATCACACAAGTATCAATGCTGCACCATTTGAAGCACTTTATGGAAGAAAGTGTCGAACCCCAGTCTGTTGGGCAGAAATTGGGGAAAAGCAATTATCTGGACCTGAGTTAGTGCAAGAAACAACTGATAAAATTATTCAAGTCAAAGAACGACTGAAAGCAGCACGTGATAGACAGAAAGGTTATGCTAATAACAGACGAAAACCATTGGAATTTCAAGTAGGAGATAGAGTATTGTTGAAAGTCTCTCCTTGGAAAGGAGTGGTAAGATTCATCAAAAGAGGAAAGTTAAGTCCCAGGTATGTTGGACCTTTCAAGATTATTAGAAAAATAGGACCTGTAGCCTATCAGCTACAACTGCCAGAGGAAATGGCAGGAATACATGATGTGTTTCATGTATCTAATCTCAAAAAGTGTTTAGCTGATGAATCATTGATAGTGCCTCTCAAGGATATAGAGGTAAATGAACAACTCAAGTTTGTAGAAAAACCTCTACAAATTGAAGATAGGAAAGTCAAGAATCTCAAACATAAGAGACTAGTTCTAGTCAAAGTGAAGTGGGACTCCAAAAGAGGATCGGAATACACCTGTGTAACGACTCTCATCAAAAGTCATAATTATTAAAATTAAATTGACCAGTAGAAAACCCTAATTGAGACACCCAAGTGATTCTGTGCAAACCCTAAGATTTTCATAATTTTCAGAATCAGGATTTGGGCCCCTAAAACTCAGGAGGGGCATTCCCTAGTTGATGATTATCTAATTTTGCGTGTTCAGAAAGTTGAAATTTATGAAATCGTCGACTCAGCAGGCCTACTCCCACGCGTGGCTACCCTATAGTGATTTGCTGTCCCATACGGACCGTAACAATGATAACCTTACGGACCGTAAGCTATCATACGGACCGCAACATTGGCAGCCTTACGGTCCGTAAGCTAGGCAGATTTCGTGTATAAATAGCAGGCCTTGGCACTTGATTTCTGGTGTTCAAACGACGAAAGAATTCGTCCAATTCTTCGAGTTCTCTTCTGTTTACTTCAATTAACACACACGAATCTTCAATTAAGTATAGCGGGGTGCTGCAGAACAGGGTATTAACTTAATCGCTATTACGATTCATTGTTCGATCGATCCATATATCCAATGGATGTTTAAGTGCCGCCCACATTAGGGTTATACTTTATCGTTCGTCATTAATTTGACGGATTGTCGTTAATTCGATAGGTAAAGTATTATACTTTGTCGTTCGTTGTTAATTCAACGGATCATCGTTAATTCGATGGATGAAGTATATTGCACTTTGTCATTTGTTGTGAGAATATGATCTCGTGAGTTATCGTAAGATGCTATATTAAGTTACTTACCTAGTTCATGTGCATTAGGTTAAAAAGGTTAATCAATAGGCTAAGCTCTGCTCAAATTAAATCTGCAATATATCAAGGATTATCTGTAGACTAAGCTTTGCCCGTAGAAATCTGCAATGTGAGTTCATTTCTCTTTTCTCACAGTTTGTGAGTCCATTATATTTTCTCACAATTTTATCACCTTTTTGGTGAAACAATTATATTTACAAAGATTTTACAGAATCCTAAATGATTACCAGTTATACTTACAGTGATTAAGTTTTTATATTAACTGCTGGTATGAAAGATTTTATATATTATTTGATTCTCATTATTATTATTTGCCAGGAAGTTAGTTAATATTATCATGATTACAATAACATTGGAAATTATGTATTTTACTAAGATTATATTTTAGTCTTAGTCACGTTAAAATATTAAATAATGATATTACAATTATTTAATTAACATATTTGATAAGTATAGTAATTTGACATAAATTGAGATATGTCATTTTCTGGATTAAATGGTTTTATGCCAAAAGTAATATATTTGATAAAGAAATGTCACGGGACATCATTATGTCTGAAGACACGGGTTGAGAGAATGATCAACAGTGTTATGAATAGAAATTACTAGTTGAAAGAATGATCAACAGTAATATAATCTGAGTTACTAGTTGAAAGAATGATCAACAGTGACATGACCGAAAGCACTAGTTGAAAGAATGATCAACAGTGTTATAGAATCACTAGTTGAAAGAATGATCAACAGTGATATGACCAGAATCATTAATTGAAAGAATAATCAATATTGATATGATTATAGTCACAGGAATCGCCTAGTGACAGATAAATTGAATAATAGTCAAATACATTTATTTGATGAATACACTATCGGACTAAAGTGAAGTCAATAATTGATATGATTACTGTCACATTGGAACTGTCATTATTTGACAAATACTGAGTGAATTGGGTAAATATAAAAACCTTAATACTGTAAGGTATAACAATATATTTATAAAAATGGAATGAATTCACTCAGTGTTATCGCTGACAAAACCTTTTTCAAACATTTTTCAGGTAATCACAATAGATTGGAATAAGAGCTGGATACGACACTGAAAAGGCTTCAAGAAGTGGCTTATTTTATTTAAATCAAATTAAGAAATATTGTAAACAAAATTCACTTTATAAAATATGGGTTTATCCCATCTCTTTCAATAAAATCCGGTGTTTTCTAAACTCTGATATTTTTCCTAACTCACGGTCCTGATGAAATTTCCGCTGCAATGTTTTTAAAATAATCACCGGTACCGCTGGACTGTTCACGGCACCCGATTCCGTCCAGGGTGGGTCGGGGGTCGTGACAGAAGGTGGTATCAGAGCCAAACTCAAAGAGCCACTTGTTTAAGCTAATTAGGTGTTCTTTTTAATACCTAAACTTAAACAATAAAGTTAGGAAACTGATACAAATTAACATATGTGTTATATATGAATATATATATATATGTTAATATGCACAGATAATATCCTGGAAGTATTGTTTGTTTTCTGTGATGTTAATATGTGAAAATGTTTGCAATTCAGATGTCGAATGAAGTACCACATAATCCAGAAGTTCATGTTAATAATGAAAATCCTTTGGATAAAAATACTATAGAAAATTTAATAGCTCAAGGAATAGCTAATGCTTTACCTTCAATAATTAAAGCTGTTAAAAATACCGTAGAACCTACCAAAGTTGTGAGTAGCAAGCATACTCGTGACGATGGTTTTAGCCATAGTGTCAATGGAGGTAATGATGATATTATCAAAACCCCATTTCCCAAGAAAAAGAAGGCGATGACTCTCGGGTGTACCTACAAAGAATTTTTAGCCTGTAAACCAACTGAGTTCGCCGGCAGTGAAGGAGCCACAGCTGCTCTGCGATGGTTGGAAAAGACGGAAGCTGTTCTTACAATCAGCAAATGTGCCGAAGAAGATAAGGTGATGTATGCATCTAATCTCTTTAAAGAAGAAGCCTTAGAATGGTGGAATACAATTCTTCAGGCAAAAGGAAGTGGTATGGCTTATGCCATGAACTGGGAAAAATTCAAGGAAATGACAGAAAGGAAATTTTGTCCTCCTTATGAAAAGGAACGAATAGCTAACAAGTTCCTAAATCATAAAATGATAGATGTGAATTGTCGTGAATATACGACAACGTTCTTCGAATATGCAAGAATGGTACCAACTCTGGCTTCGCCAGAACCTGTACTAATTTCTCGTTATATTTGGGGATTAGTTAGCGAAATTCGAGACATAGTTAAGGCCACTAGACCACAGACTATTGAAGAAGCAGTCGAACTAGCTAACATGTTGACAGATGGACTAATCCGCACAAGAGAAGAAAATAAGAAGAAAGAGTTAGCCCAGAAAATTTCCCAAGAATTCTACAAGAAAACAGGAACTGAACAGTCATTGGAGCAACCTATCTGCAGAAGCTGTAACAAAAAGCACTCAGGAAAATGTCGTTTTAGGAAAACATTCTACTGTAACTTCTGCAAGATGGCCGGGCATACAGAGGAAGAGTGTAGAAGGAAAACTACTGTTTGTTTCAATTGCGGAGAAACAGGACACATTAAACCATATTGCCCTAAACTAACCAAAGCACCTGACAACAAGGCCAGAACCACAGACGGAGCTAAGAAGAACGCGCGAGAATTCGTACTTACTACGCAAGAAGCAGAAATGATTCCAGACGTAGTCGCTGATATGTAATATCTAAGATAAGTTATTATTTGACCCTAGTACAAATAAAAGTTTATAAATAAATATATTCTGTCAAGAATTTCATAACAGAATTGTTTGGTTTTCACTTTCACTGAATCATTCATTTGGTCACGATCACCTTGTGGTGACGTTTTCACAAAATTTGAAGTTTGTGCTAATCTCGTTGCATACGGGTTTAATTATTCATTTCTATTGAATCCGTTTTGTTGGTTTATTCTATAAAATCAATCTTAACACAATCATGTGCTAAGATAATGATACACAATTTCATTTCATATTTCAGTATATCTCTTAAAGAATTTTTATATCAACAATCGAGCGTTTCGTAATCCTTATTGTTTTATCATCTTTGATCGAAAAACATTACTCAAGTATTTCGATTTCAATTCTACTCGATTTATTTGAAACATTCGGATTTACTTCATTTGATTTAAAACATGGTGAAATTCGTTTCATTCACCACTACTATTTTCAATTCCTATGACACCTTGTGGTGGCATTTTCTTTAAATTTGAAGCTTGAACTAATCTTATTTTCACTCCTAATGAACAAATTTTAATTGGTTCATTATCTTAAACAGTCTTAATACAATTATGTGTTAAGATAAGTGTACACAAATTCATATCATATTCCGGTGTACCTCTTAACGTTTCTTTCATCATTTATCGAAAATTCTATACTATTCATTTGTTCTTTTCATTTGAAAATCCTATTCGAACTGAATATCCAAAATTACTTCATTAGAGCTTTCAGTTGATTACACGGTGAAATTGTTCAGTCACCGTAATTATTGAATTATTTCAATCCTTACGACACCTTGTGGAGTCGTTATAAATTTGTAGCTTGAGCTAATCATAAGCATACGAATCATTTTTCACGTATGTATTTCGTTTGACTCATCATTTGAAAGTAGTCTTGATGCAATTATGTACCAAGACAATGATACACTAAACTCTATTGTATTTCGGTGTATCCTTGCAATTTAACAGTGATTTTTCTCTTGTTATGATTCGATCATTTACAATCATTTTCATGCTTTTATTTCATTTTGAGATTGTTGATTCTGAGTCTTCTTCAGTTGCCAATCAAAGTAAGCTTTCTTTTGACAAAAGAATTTTTATTTGATTCTAAAAGTTCTTCATATTCATTTTAAAAATCTATTTGATCATATATCTTTTGACTTGAAAATAGTCACATTGGAAATTATATCCATTCATCTCTTTCGTTTGACATTGATTTCTTGAACTTATTCAGTTGAACCTTTGAAATCTTACCTATGGTATGACTCATATTCACAAAATTCGATTCTGTGTCATCTACCCTAATATTGTTTTTATTGACTAGAATATAACATAAGTCTAAAAGAAATATCATAACCCAAATACACTTGGAAGCTGGAACCTGAGATGAAGAAAAAGTATTCCTACTTATTCCAGCAAATCTCGAGGACGAGATTTTTATTAAGGTGGGGAGAATGTAACGACTCTCATCAAAAGTCATAATTATTAAAATTAAATTGACCAATAGAAAACCCTAATTGAGACACCCAAGTGATTCTGTGCAAACCCTAAGATTTTCATAATTTTCAGAATCAGGATTTGGGCCCCTAAAACTCAGGAGGGGCATTCCCTAGTTGATGATTATCTAATTTTGCGTGTTCAGAAAGTTGAAATTTATGAAATCGTCGACTCAGCAGGCCTACTCCCACGCGTGGCTACCCTATAGTGATTTGCTGTCCCATACGGACCGTAACAATGATAACCTTACGGACCGTAAGCTATCATACGGACCGCAACATTGGCAGCCTTACGGTCCGTAAGCTAGGCAGATTTCGTGTATAAATAGCAGGCCTTGGCACTTGATTTCTGGTGTTCAAACGACGAAAGAATTCGTCCAATTCTTCGAGTTCTCTTCTGTTTACTTCAATTAACACACACGAATCTTCAATTAAGTATAGCGGGGTGCTGCAGAACAGGGTATTAACTTAATCGCTATTACGATTCATTGTTCGATCGATCCATATATCCAATGGATGTTTAAGTGCCGCCCACATTAGGGTTATACTTTATCGTTCGTCATTAATTTGACGGATTGTCGTTAATTCGATAGGTAAAGTATTATACTTTGTCGTTCGTTGTTAATTCAACGGATCATCGTTAATTCGATGGATGAAGTATATTGCACTTTGTCATTTGTTGTGAGAATATGATCTCGTGAGTTATCGTAAGATGCTATATTAAGTTACTTACCTAGTTCATGTGCATTAGGTTAAAAAGGTTAATCAATAGGCTAAGCTCTGCTCAAATTAAATCTGCAATATATCAAGGATTATCTGTAGACTAAGCTTTGCCCGTAGAAATCTGCAATGTGAGTTCATTTCTCTTTTCTCACAGTTTGTGAGTCCATTATATTTTCTCACAATTTTATCACCTTTTTGGTGAAACAATTATATTTACAAAGATTTTACAGAATCCTAAATGATTACCAGTTATACTTACAGTGATTAAGTTTTTATATTAACTGCTGGTATGGAAGATTTTATATATTATTTGATTCTCATTATTATTATTTGCCAGGAAGTTAGTTAATATTATCATGATTACAATAACATTGGAAATTATGTATTTTACTAAGATTATATTTTAGTCTTAGTCACGTTAAAATATTAAATAATGATATTACAATTATTTAATTAACATATTTGATAAGTATAGTAATTTGACATAAATTGAGATATGTCATTTTCTGGATTAAATGGTTTTATGCCAAAAGTAATATATTTGATAAAGAAATGTCACGGGACATCATTATGTCTGAAGACACGGGTTGAGAGAATGATCAACAGTGTTATGAATAGAAATTACTAGTTGAAAGAATGATCAACAGTAATATAATCTGAGTTACTAGTTGAAAGAATGATCAACAGTGACATGACCGAAAGCACTAGTTGAAAGAATGATCAACAGTGTTATAGAATCACTAGTTGAAAGAATGATCAACAGTGATATGACCAGAATCATTAATTGAAAGAATAATCAATATTGATATGATTATAGTCACAGGAATCGCCTAGTGACAGATAAATTGAATAATAGTCAAATACATTTATTTGATGAATACACTATCGGACTAAAGTGAAGTCAATAATTGATATGATTACTGTCACATTGGAACTGTCATTATTTGACAAATACTGAGTGAATTGGGTAAATATAAAAACCTTAATACTGTAAGGTATAACAATATATTTATAAAAATGGAATGAATTCACTCAGTGTTATCGCTGACAAAACCTTTTTCAAACATTTTTCAGGTAATCACAATAGATTGGAATAAGAGCTGGATACGACACTGAAAAGGCTTCAAGAAGTGGCTTATTTTATTTAAATCAAATTAAGAAATATTGTAAACAAAATTCACTTTATAAAATATGGGTTTATCCCATCTCTTTCAATAAAATCCGGTGTTTTCTAAACTCTGATATTTTTCCTAACTCACGGTCCTGATGAAATTTCCGTTGCAATGTTTTTAAAATAATCACCGGTACCGCTGGACTGTTCACGGCACCCGATTCCGTCCAGGGTGGGTCGGGGGTCGTGACAACATGGGAGCTTGAGTAAGAAATGCAAAAGAAATACCCGCACTTGTTTCAGTAGATCTCGTGGACGAGCTCTAAATTAAGGTGGGGAGAATGTAACAACCCTCGGTAAAATCGACACCCTTATAATATTTCCGACACCCTATTATATCTTAAAATATTCTAAAGTGTCTTATAATACACCCCGTATGTGAAAACCAAGCCCGATCTATGTTATACTTATAAAATAAATCAAAAACATGAAATATATGGCTGAGGCGGGCCGCGTAGACCCACCTTAACCACTTACACGGGCCGTGTGAGAGTGTTGACCGGACTCCGCTGAATTATTAAGTTCAAGCGGGCAGCGTAAGCTTAAGCTTACATTAACGCGGGCCGCGCGGACTCATGAAACGCGGATACACCAGAGGCCGACACGTGTTGACATCGTGGCGGACCTACTAGCTGACCCAGCTAAGCTATTATGTTGACTGGTGTTGACGCGGGCCGTGTAAGGCTTAGCCTTACCTTACGCGGGCCGCCTGAAAGTCAGAATCAGACCATATAAATAGATAGCATCAGTTTACGTTTTCTGTCGCTCATTCACAATTCTCAATCTTGAATTCTGAAAGTTATAAGCATTATAGTCGGGTACTATACCCCTAATTAGCGAGGTTCTGCTCCGTTGTAAGTATTATAACCCCAGTTTCATAATAGTTACACTGCCCGATTGATTTAGGGTTCCATAACAACTGTCGTGGTTCTGTCCAACGTAGTTGTTGGAATGCCGTCTCAGGGAGGGTATTATTAATAATTTCAAAGGGTTATGATACTAACCAATGTACGTTTGTATAAATTATAGATTATACCCAGGAAACCCTTACGAAAAGCCTAAGACAGCAATGTGAGTTTATCCTCTTTTTGTTAATGTTTTACCAAACCTTAAATGTTTTACTATGAAAATTAGCAGTGATTGAGTCTTTGTAGTTCTTCAATTACTGCCGGTATGTTGGGGTTTTGTATACAAAATTTTGTACTACTTGCGACTTGTAAGTCGGGATGACAATACGTTACCATTGGACAATGAGTTAGCCAATGGGTAATATGACCTATAAGTCAGGATTGATAGTACCAAATGGAGTAATTGTGTAGACATAAACAATGTGATCGCTCTCGATACTATTCACTGTGACTTTAAACTTGATTAAATTGGGATTCACTCACCAGTATTTCCCGCTGACAAATATTTTTAAAACTTGTTTCAGGTAACCCAATGTGAAAGCCAATTAGTAGAAAGCCAGCTGGAGAGCACTAAAGGCTTGGGGATAATGTGGCTATAAAAGTTACCTAATAAACGATGTTTTAAATTTAATAAAATAGGGTGTGTCCCTATAAATGTATTGTAATAAGAAACTTGGGTTTTACCCATGTAATTATTAATATTAAATGAGGTGGTTTACTCTGATAAACATTTCCTAACTACGGTCCTGATGTAAATTCCGCTGCAAGATTATATAACCCTGATACCACCAAACTCTGTGATCGCGTCCGCCCGTTCCCGGGGAACAGGGATCGGGGGTTGCGACAGCTAACCTATGCCATAAGACTGGACTTCGAAAACACCAACAATACTGCAGAATATGAAGCCCTTTTAGCAGGGGGATGAGGCTGGCAGAAAAGATAAAAGCAAAGCATGTGGAAGCCAGCACTGACTCACAGCTGGTAGTCAAGCAATACCAAGAGAATACGAGGCCAAAGACAGCACCATGGCTCAGTACGTGGCAAAAGTAAAAGAGACGGCCAAGGTATTCAAAACTTTTAAGCTGGAATACATCCCCCGCGGGAGAAACAAAAAGTCTGATGCCCTCAATAAGCTAGCCTCAGTAGCATTTGATCACCTAGCAAGAGAAGTCAAAGTGGAAGTCCTAACCTCCCCTTCCCTCAGCACAGTGGGGGTAGCTGCAGTTGAAAACGCACAAGAAACATGGATGACACCAATTGTAAAATTCCTCAGAGATGGGACACTACCCGAGGGAGACTGGGCAGCTAGGAAGATAAGGGTAAAGGCCTTGCAATATGAGTTGGTTGATGGGGAACTGTACCGAAGATAGTACCTGGGCCCATCCCTGAAGTGTGTTGACATGGAGGAAGCTGAGTATGTGATTAGAGAGATACATGAGGGGATTTGTGGAATGCATTCGGGGCCAAGGACAGTAGTAGCAAAGGCAATGAATGCGGGATTCTATTGGCCTCGAATGTACGAAACAGCATCTGAAGAGATTAAGAGATGTGAGAATTGCCAGGTGCATGCACCTATGACTCATCGACACAAACACCCGATGATACTAGTCTCAACGTCCTGGCCCTTCCAAAAGTGGGCCATAGACATAATCAGGCCATTTCCGGAGGGTCCAGGAGGAGTCAAGTATGTGGTGGTTGCTATTGATTATTTTACCAAGTGGATCGAAGCAAGGCCCTTGGAAAAAATAACCGAGGAACAGATGAGGCGATTTGTATTAGACAACATCATCTACAGGTACGGGGTCCCAAAAGAGCTGGTAAGTGATAACGGTGTCCAATTTGCTGGAAGACCTTTCAAGCCATGGTGCGAACAGATGCACATACAGCAGGTGTTTACCTCCGTCACTCATGCCCAAAGCAATGGACTTGTAGAAAGAACCAACCAAAGCGTTATCAAAGGGATGAAGGGAAGACTAGGGAGGAAACAAAAAGGATGGCCGGAGGAGCTACCGTTTGTACTATGGGCGTACAAGACCACCCCCAAGGACTGCAACGGGGAAACTCCTTTCAGCTTAACTTACGGGACGGAGGCAGTCATCCCGACTGAAATAGGATCCCCGACTGCAAGGATGAAGCTCAGGGAGGCAGAGAACGAATAGAACCTCCGGATGAACCTGAACTTGCTGGAAGAAAGGAGAGAAGTGGCATCAGTTAGGGAGGCTAAGTACAAGAAGCAACTGGAAAGCTATTACAATGCCAAGATGAAAAAACTTAGCCTCGTACCAGGGGATCTGGTCCTAAGAGCAAATGAAGCCAGCCTACAGGAGAGCACCAGAAAACTTGGACCCAATTGGGAAGGGCCTTACCGGGTCATATGGGCAAACGGCAAAGGGAGTTGCAAGCTGGAAACACTCCAAGGCAAGGAGGTCCCCAGGACGTTGAACCTCATGCAGCTCAGGAAGTACCACACATGAGGGGTGAACCCCCAGGAAAAACGACCAAGGAGCCACTTTTGTAATATTTAACTATTAGTCTGGGGCTTACCCCAAGGACAGATCTTTTGTAACAACTTATGCTGGGAAATTTAATCCCCAAGAAATGAATGACAAACGGACAGCTAACCTGTCCTCTTTGACAAAATAACAGGTATTATATCTAGGCAGACGTGCCCAGAAACACTATAAACCTAACCAATAAATAAACACACGTGTATAAGGTATATCAAACATACCAAAAGCCCGACTGTGGGGCAAAATAGGGTCTAGCTAACCCAAAGAAAGCGGACAAAACAAACCAAAAACATAATCTCACATTATAAACTTGTCCATCGATTGGCCTCGAACAGACAATCCTGGTTTACCAAACAAATCATAAATGCAACGCACTTCTGTAAACAAACTACAAAAAGAAGTCTTTCTTTATTTATTTACAAAATAAATGTACAAAGAGAAGCCTTAATAACTTTGGCAAAAGCAAATAACATACAAAACAACAAACACAACAAACTTAGACCAAGGCACAGCTTCTTGAAAAACAGCCCAAAGGTCTTCAGGGAAGCGCCAACTTGATCCTTGTTAAAGGCCCCTGCAGCATAAAAAACCACAACAGGAAACAAGCAAAAGACAAGAAAGCAACATACAGTCATAAGTTATATGGTTAGATACCTAGGAGGACCCCAACACGAAGGACCTCCTTCCAAACAACCAAAAAAGTTTAAAGTATCCCAGGGTAAGCAAGTTATCCAGATTACAACCATATCGAAAGAGGTTAATGTTTAGAAATCACTGGGGATTACCCCCCAGACAAAGACGGTGGAGACAAAGGACCAGCGGAGGAAAACAGGGTTTCAATTCGTCAATTGATATCATGGGATGCTCCAGGATTTTCTTGAGAATGGCTGGGGTTTTACTCCCAAACTCCTCATCCAGCTTGGATAGTCTCTTCTTTGCTTTGGAGTTGTAAAGCGGAGTCTCTTTTCTGCCCAGGCCCTGAGCAGAGTAGATATAGCCATCCTTCAGCCCAGCCTGGTAGCCAACATCCCGGTACGCCCTATACACTTCCTCCAAGCCGCTTTTAAAATCCTCTGACTGAGAAACGGCAATAAGGAAGGCCCCGAAACCTTCAGTAATTAGCCAATGTTTCTCCTTAGCCAGTTGCTGGTTATCATCAGAGGTTATCCCATAGTCTGCATACATATTATTCAATTGCTCCTAGGAAACGGAGCCAACTTCCTTCAAATGTTTTAACTCGGCAGCCAACTCTTCCTTCTCTTTCACTAACACCGCCATCTCCCTTTCCCAAGCCTGTTCCTTTCGCTCCAGCAAGGCTCCAGCCCCCTGGGCAAGAAACATCACAAAAAAGTCCAAAAAACAGTGGAAAATATTAAAAAAAAGAGGGGGGGGGGGAAAGGCTATATACCTTCTCCTCCTGCAACTTTCTCTCAGCTTCAACCACTCGGCACCTGAGTTCAGCAGCGACAGACTGAGAAGTCTTGAGCTCTCCCTTGAGTCCTTCATTCGCCCTCCTCAAATCGTCAATCCGCTGCAGCATGCCAGCACCCCTGAAAAAGCTCTCACAAAGAGATATGCTATACTGATCCTCGAAAAGATCATCCCTCAAAGCAGAATTCACGAATTTATGGGAGGGAGGAACAACATGACTCAGGAAGTCCCTAGCAGCCTCAGGAGTCCCTATCACCGAAGAATGAGTTACTTTCCATTTGGGGACATAGGTGAAAGGGATAGCATCAGCAAACAGAGGAGCCAAAGGAGACCGATGAGCAAGACCCTCCGGTTGAGTGGGTTTACTGGTCCCCGTAGCATGAAGAGGTGAGCGTTCAAAGGCTGAGGTAAAGTGAGCCATGCCTACTTCCGGAGTTTTGTCCCGAACACGGGAAGAGGAAGGACCAGTAGGGATCTCTATGGGATCATGAGAACTCCCCTACACAAAAAAAAGAAGAACATCAAAGATAAAGCAGAGATGGGGCAAACAGGTAAGGGGAAAAAGAAACTCACCAACAAAGGTGCACTCACAAGGCTTGAAGACCTCAGGTGTTTGGACAAAGAACCCTTGACACCAACAGGGGGAAGTTCGGAGGCAGCCTTCGACGAAGGAGGGGGCTTCTGTCCGCTGGCACTCCGGAGCCTTTGCCGGATATCACGAGGAACAAGGGCAGGCTTAGGACTTACAACTTTCCTCTTACGAACTAAACGAACCTCTAGAGCTTCATCATCACTTGGATCAGAATGTTTAATAGGGCCGGGATCAGGGGAACCCTCTTCCCCATCAGAGGAAGTCTCCTCACCCCCTGCCATAGCAATGGAGCCCCCCGCCTGGGCAGACCCCCCGGTAACCTGCATCCCTACACTCCGGTTTAAACCCGGATCAACCTCATCACCAACTACAAACTTGACATCCTTAGAATCTCCCTGAAGCAGCCTCCACAAAGTCAACTCTGTGAAAGAAAGACACTAAAGATGACTACACAAATACCAAGAAACAAAAACAAACAAATGCAGATCCAAGGCAAAAAGATACCTTTTTTACCGAAAAAAGCCTTGGGACGAACAGGGTAGGAAGGGCTCAACCCTCCCATGGCCAAAATTCCCTCAGAAAAAGTAAAAGCCCTCGTAGGGTTTTCATACATGCGTTTCCACTGAACAGTCTCGTTAACCGATAGGGTGGGAACAGTATCTTCAATAGCGGCGTCGATATCCTTAGGCAATGGGGATTCTGGTATCATGGCAACGGAGACAAAGATGAACCTACTCTTCCAATCCTTCGGGTAAGTGGAGGTTGGCATAAAAGTATAACAGGGCTTCGACACGCTGTTCTGTCTCTTGGCAAAAGTAATCCAATCTCCATCAGAGATCAGTTTATAGAACATGCAAAACAAGGGGACGGAAGGTTCACCAGAAACGGCCGCACATGATAACTCAAAGTGCACCACTCTCATCAACCCTAGGGGATGCAACTAAGAAAAGTGAACCCCAAAGTGGCGAAGCAAAGCAACCTTGAAAGGAGAAAGGGGATATCGGACTCCGCAAGAGGAAAATGCCAATGTATAAAGGGGAATTTTGTCCGGTGTACATTAAGCCGGTTCGTTGGGGCCCGGCAAGGTGGGAAAAACTGCTCAGGAATGTTGTATGTCTCGACAAAAGACTTTAGGTCCTTCGCCGTCAAGACTGATCTAATAGCAAGACGACCAGAACGACTCATATTCAGAAAAAAAAAGCGGTGATCGGAGAAACGTGGGGGAGAGAAAGAAAAAACCGGAAGAAACGGGGAAGAAGTTGGGAAAGGAATGGGGGTATTTAAAAAGAGATAACTGACAAGGCGAGTAACTGTCACATCACCCGTCCCTTCGAAATTAAAAAAAAAAGGCACACGTGTGTTTAAGGGGCTAAACCCCCGCCACTAGTCTACGGTGGAATGATGGGTTTTATGAAAAGCGAAGATAATCAATGACCAGCCAGAAGTGGGCCCACACTCGTAGCCCAAGAAAACTAAACTCCCTCTTGAACGGTTATGATTCAGCCCCAGATCATGAGCCTCGGGTCTCAGAACCAGGGACTAAAGATGACTTGACGACGGGCCAATGGGATATCCCATTTTACCCGCTTTGGGCTACCTTCATGCGGGCCCAACAAGGTGCAAGCCCAAATAACAAGTTGCCTTGCCCATTAAGGTTCCATTCGTTAGAAATGAGCAGGAAACCATGATCAGAAGAAGCAGGTCTCATTTAATGCTTGATAAGAAGAGGATCTTGGCTGGCAATTGTACTTCTCTGCCAGAACATTAAATAAGGTTGTCATCTTACCGTTAGGGGTCAGACACGTGTATGAACCCCTTGAAAGCCCGCAGAATCCGTTGGATCATCTTGATAAAATATCTCACGTGTGGGATAAGGGCTGGGGATTATATAAGAGTCAAAGGGATAACCATAAGGCAGATCGGAGGTATCACATTTAATACTCTCTCATTTACTCTTCTCTCATTAATTCCGACCAACATTCTTATACATTCAACACACACATACATTTATTGGATTCTCACCTTAGAGGAAACATTCTGGTGATCACACTCATCGGAATAAGCTCTTCTCACTCCCCGGCAAATTTACTTACTCTCACGCCGGAGCTTGGTCACGGATCCCCCTCCCGGGGTCCTCCGTGACGAGGCTAACGGTTTATTCTTTTGTAGCTACAAGGAACGAGATATTTGGACGTCAGCGAAGACCCCATTAAACGTCGCCAGGGATTTGGGTATTCGACAAAACTTATCACTAAATTCGAAGATAACAACTAATATACTTAAATCTAAATTAAATATTTCTAAAATGATTATGTATTGTTATTACCAATAGAGGAAATGCATACACCAACTCTGCCAACACATAAGAAAGAAGAATAATGAGCCATAGAAGAAAGCGAGGAGACTTGATGCGGGAGAATATTACTGTAACTTAATGTATATATGATTGATATGAGTGAACATTATGGGCGATGTACTACTGTTGTATACTAGCAACTTGCTAGTAATAATATGTTGTACATATTTGGTGATGTGGAATGAATGTTATTTGCCTTAAGAAAAGCTTTTGTCCATAACCACATGTCCACATTTTCCAGTTATGGAAGCCAACATTGCTTAGGTGTTGTTTGATTTTTAAGAGCTGCAGTTTGCAGAGCACATCTGCAGACATCTATAGAAGAAGAGGTGGACCAAACTCTGTAGTCTGCAAGAAGAAGATTGTTTGTTTTTTTAACGTGTGTAGACTTCTAAAATAAACTGGTCTTGATGTATGGACGGTGGTGGTAGGTGGTGGATGTAGACGGTGGGTGTTGGTGGTGGACGATGGTGGTGGTAGACGACAGTGGTGGGTGGTGGACGATGGTGATGGTGATGGACGGTGGTGGTGGACGATGGTGATGGTGATGGACGGTGGTGGTGGTGGTGGTGATGGACGGTGGTGGTAGACGGTAGTGGTGGTGGCGGTGGCGGTGATGGACGGTGGTGCGTGGTGGACGGTGGTGGTGGTGATGGACGGTGGACGGTGGTGGTGGGTGGTGGTGTTTAACCCTTTACAGACCTTAGAAGATTTTAGAAGTGGTTGAGACAAGTCTGCACCAAGAAGAGCTTGTACAAACGTTTTTTTATTGAAATGTCTTCGGAAAACCAAGCAGTCTGCAGATAGCAATGTATGCGCGTGGTCTGGGCGACACAGACAGAAAAGCATGCGCAGATCTTTAAAAAAACAACGCCTTAAATTTTATTGATCTGAAAATAATGTGATTTTAATTAATATAAGACAAAATTCTAAAAAGTATAACTATAATAATTTAATTTTATTTTATTTATACCATACTACTGTCAGGGGAGGAACTATGTATATGGGTGGGTAGGTGGGTGGATGCATCCCTTTGAAAAAAAGTTTAGTGTATTTTTAAGTAAAAAAACCTGATTGCACCAGTTGAAAATATGGTTTAACCCTCATCTGCACCCATAGAAAATAATTGTTGTGTCCGCCACCGTATATTTTGTTTACTTAACACAATATAGACTAGTTCTAAGTAGAATAGACTTGGTGTATAAAAAAGTGTAACAAGAGTATAAATTATTAATTTGTACGCAACACATAATTAGAGATCATATAATAAATATACATACTTTATAAAAAATATGGGAGGGAGAGGGAGAGGAAAGGTCGCCGCCAGACATATCCAGATTCCGGCTGTCCCGCAAGAGCTCAGGCAAAGGAAAAAGGAAGAACTAAGGAACATTCATCAAGGATACAGGCAACAAGATAAACCTTGGTAGAAGAAGGTTTCTAAACTTGAAGCATGGAAGGAATGCAAGTTCTGGAGTAGGGAAGAAAGGCTTAGGAGGGCAACATCCTTCTTCGTGTCAAACCTTCCGGACGGTTGCACGACAGAAAACCTATGGTCTGCCTTCATGCACCTCGAGAATCTAGAAGACGCCTTCGTTCCGTTTAAAAGGGACGGTGCCGGGAACAAGTTTGGCTTCCTGAGATTTTCAGACATTGAATGCCCAGAGGAATGGGTGGAGAAGCTGTCAAAGGTCAGTATTGATGGAGCAATAGTGGGGGTGAAACCAGCCAAGTTTAATAGAGACGGGAGTAAGGCTTCCAAAGACACGAGGAAGGGGAATGCGTCAGTTTTCAACAGAATTTCTATCCCTGCGGTTGATAAACTAGGTATGAGCAGACAGGCTGCCGATGGCCCAGTAGTGCAGGCCAAGAAATTCTCTTACTGTGAAGCGGTGAGAGGTAATTGAGACTACCTGAATCGAAACAACATTGTTCTTCCGCCAACTAACACCGAAGCTAGACGAAGCTGGATATTTAAATCTCTGGTTGGGGAGGTAAAAGAGATGGAGCTTTTGGAAAGACTGGATGAGTTTGTGACCGAAATGAAGTTAGTGGAGGTGGCGCTAAAGTATTTGGGCGGGTTAAAAGTCCTGATTAACTTCCAAACTAGTGATGAAGCTGAAGTTTTCCTAACACAAAATAGAGAGCTTTGGTCTGATTGGCTCTCTTCATTGGTGATTTGGGATGGTAGTTTCAATAATGTGGAGAGGATTGCTTAGGTCCGGATCACGGGGGTCCCAGTTTGCCTCTGGGATAGGCACGTGTTCAACCGAATCGGAGAAAGGTGCGGGAGGCTTCTGGTCAAATCGGACGCTTCAATACACGATTCTGACCTTTCTTCTGGGAAGCTGGCTGTTCTGGTAAACTCAGGGGAGAAAATACATTTGAACTTCATGTGTACTTGTTGTGGCCAGGCGCTGAAAGTTTGGGTAAATGAGTACGAAAATCTTTGGGTCCCTAGTATGCCGGAAATCATATAGCCGACGGAAAAGGTCCCCTCGCCGACGTTAAGGTCTAAGGTGGTGGTACCGGAGGATGTGGAGGTGGAAGACGGTAGGACGGAAGACGAATCGGTGGGAGAATCCCAAAGGTTGGGCGACGCATGGGGAGAGGAAGATGTAAAGTCGTGCATGGGGAACCAGCATGACCTTGATTCCTGTTCCCTAGATGGATCATGTGCAGGAAGATCCTCTGATGTCAGAAATGAATGGGACCCAGAAAACGATTGGGAGATTAATTATGGTGGGCCTGATTGTTTTTTTGAGACCCCTGTGGCCCATCAGGCTGCGAGCCCACCCCCAATTGAAAATATCCCAAGGCCCAATCCCAAACTTAAGTCTGTTATCTGTCCCGTTGAGCCTGAGAACGCAAATGGTTTCCACGGGGAGGACCCGTTTAGTTTAAAAGACCTTATTATTCAAAATGCTGAAGAGGAAAGGAGACGGAAAGCTAATGAGGAAGCGGAGGAGTAGGGTGATTCCTTTCACGGCGAGGATGTTCACGGTCGTAACGTTGTTGGGGATGGGGATGAAGGGAGGGTGATTTTTGATGTGGAGGTGGAGGAGACGATGAAGTATGGTCAGTGTCTGGGTATTGCCATGGATGTGTTTGAGAACCAGGTGAGAAAATTGGTGAAAGGGGAAATGGAGCTTGACATTAGCCAATGATTTTGCTGACGCTCAACATTAGGGGGGTTATTGGTGCTGAAAAATCGGCTTGGTTTAAGAGGATTAAGAGGGATGTTAAATTTAACTTCTTGGCTCTGCAAGAGACCCATCAACAAGGGTTGCCGGAGGAGTTATGGGCCCGTTTCTGGGATAGATCTCCGATGTCGGCAGTTTCGGTGGACTCGATAGGGAGATCTGGGGGTTTGGTGTCTATCTGGGACCCTTCCCTGTTCAAGGTGGATCGGGTCTTGAAGGGTCAAAGATTCATTGCGGTGTCTGGGGTCTTGGAGGGGTTAGAAGAGAGTCTCAATGTGATTAACATTTATGCTCCTAATGACTTTTCGGAAAGAGTGCTCTTTTGGGAGGTCGTGGAGATGGTGAGAGGCATGGAGGAAGGGATGTGTATGATAGCAGGTGATTTTAATGAGGTCAGATTTCCAGATGAGAGAATAAATTCTCAGTTCGATAGGATCGCGACCGGGAGATTTAATGACTCCATTGCTAGGATGGGGATGCTGGAGTACAGTATGGCAGGTGGTAAATTCACCTACATCTCGAGCTCAGAGGAGGTCAAGCTTAGTAAGTTGGATCGAGTTCTAGTGTGTCATAAGGTCATGAGCCGTTGGCCTGGTGCGAAGTTAGAAGGGTTGAAACGTCTGCACTCAGACCATTGCCCGGTGGTTGTAACTTGTGAGAACACGGATTTTGGTCCGATTCCGTTCAAATTCTTTAACCGATGGCTTGACTATAAAGAGGTGGAAGGTATTGTGGCGGCTAGTTTGGAGGCGGCCACTGATGCTGGGAGGGCAGATCTGGCTTTCGCCAAGATTCTTAAACGAGCAAAGGGCAGCTTAAATAGATGGAGAGAAGGGTGAGATTAAGGGAGGAGAGCGATCTAATTAATCTGTCTGACAAGGCTGTTCTGCTTGAAAAGAAGGCTGAGCAGTGTGATTTGACAAAGGAGGAGAAGAAACTCAGGGTCGACATTCGTAGGCGTTTGGTCCAAATCGAAAAAGATAGATGTCGTGATTTACACCAAAAGGCGAGAATGATGCGGTTAAAGGCGGGGGATGAAAACTCTTCGTTTTTTCTTAAGTCTGTAAATTTGCACAAGGCGAGAAACAGAATCAATGGGTTGGAGATTAATGGAGTTTGGTGTAAGGAACCGGCTATTTTAAAAGAAGAAATTCGAAAGTGGTTTAGGAAACATTTTGCGGAACCTATAAGAAGAAGGCCTGACTTTGATGGGACGGGCCTCCCTAAAATCTCGGCTGATTTTGCTCGGGAGTTGGTTAAAACGTTTTTGGAAGAGGAAGTTTGACTGGCTATTCGGGATTGTAATGGGGGTAAAGCCCCAGGTCCGGACGGTTTCACTCTTCGTTTTTTCAAGAAATTTTGGTCCCTCCTAAAACCAGCCATTATGAAGGTGTTTAGTGAATTCCATGAGACCGGGTCGATCAGCTTTGGTTGCAATGCCTCTTTTGTTGCCTTAATCCCAAAAATGGCGGACTGTCAAACTCTAAACGATTTCCGACATATTTCGTTAGTCGGCTCCATGTTTAAAATCATTGCGAAAGTTCTAGCGAAAAGGTTGAAAAGCTGCCTTAATGACATTATTGCTCCGACACAGTCCGCCTTCGTCGGAGATAGAAATATCCTTGATAGTGCTCTTATAATCAGCGAGGTGGTCGCCTGGGCCAAAAGGAGCAAACGTAAAATTTTGATTTTCAAAGTTGATTTCCGAAAGGCCTATGATTCTATCAACTGGAAATGCTTGCTGAAGGTGTTACGAGGCATGAACTTCCCCTCTAAATGGGTTGATTGGATAGAAGGTTGCCTTAGATCGGGCCGGGGGTCGGTTCTAGTCAACGGGACGACGACAGGTGATTTCGCTTACAAACGAGGTCTTCGGCAAGGCGATCCGATGTCTCCGTTTTTGTTTATTATAGTTATGGAAATTGTGAATCTCTTTATGCAAAAGTCGGTGAATATTGGGCTCTTCCACGGGTTAATCCTCCCGAACGACGGTCCGTTATTAACGCATCTGAGCTACGCTGATGATGTGATATTTATTGGCGATTGGTCGAAACATAATGTTGTGAGCCTGAGTAGGTTCCTCCGGTGCCTCTACCTTGTTACAGGCCTCAAGGTGAACCTGAAAAAGTGCAGATTATTTGGAGTCGGTGTAGATAGCACGGAGGTGAATCTGATGGCAAGCCATCTCCACTGTGAACCAGGTAAATTCCCTTTCTGCTACTTGGGGATTCCAATTGGGGCTAATATGAAGTTAGCAAAAAATTGGCAAACGGTGGTGGAAAAAATCTAACGCAAACTGTCCATGTGGAAGGCCAAGTCGTTGTCGTTGGCGGGTAGAACGATTCTGGCTAAATTTGTCTTGGGCAGCATGCCCTCATACTATCTATCGCTATTCTCGGCTCCCAAGAGTATCATTAAGAAGATAGAAGGGATTTTGTGTGGGGCAAGATTGGAACCGCTAACAAGATGAGGTGGGTGAGATGGAGTCTAATGACTAAACCAAAAAAGATGGGTGGGCTCGGAATAGGTAAAATTCACGACTTCAATGTGGCTATGAGAACTAAATGGTGGTGGCGCTATAAAGATAACCCTACCCATTTGTGGGCCTCGGTAATTCACTCGATTCATCATAATAAAACCGTCAAGAAACTTATTCCAGTTAAGGCTACGGTGACGGGAGTTTGGAAAGATATTGCTGCTGTGGATGGGGTTCTGCATAAGCTTGGCCTGGATATCACTCAGAAGCTAAAAGTGGAAGTTGGGAATGGGGCTAAAGTGCGATTTTGGAAAGATGTGTGGGTTGCGGGTCAAAGCCTACAGGAGAGTTTTCCGGATTTGTACAAGTTGGCGAAAGACAAAGATGCGATGGTGATTAGTTGCTTGGATAGAGCGGGTACAAGGTTGAGGTGGAAATGGGAGTGGGCCAGAGGCCCTAGATCTGATGCAGAATGGGAGCAATTGGGCCGTCTTTCTAGTCTGTTAAACACGGCTAAAATTGATGAGAATAAGGAGGATAAGTGGGGCTGGAGAAACAATGACGGGGTCAAGTTTTCCGCGAAAGGAGTCAGATGGGATATCATTGAGGCTGAGAACGATACAACAACGGTTTCCAGTTTCAGGTGGAGCTCGTGGGCTCCAATCAAAACCAATTTCCTGCTATGGAGGGCCGTCATGGGTAAAATTGCGGTTAAAAAGAATCTGGTGGACAGAGGAGTAAACCTACAGGACGCGTACTACACTAGATGCGGGTTCGAGATTGAAGACACGGACCACGCTTTAGTTAATTGTCTGTGGGCCAGAAGTATTTGGTGGCAAGTCTCGGGCTGGTTGCGTATTCCCCCACCAGAAAAATGCTGCCTAAAAGAGGCAGTAGAAGAGATCATGGTCAATCCCGGGTCGAGAAAATGGAAGAATATAGTGTACACCATCATCTTGGCGTCTGTGTGGCGGATTTGGAACGCTAGAAACATAAAAGTGTTCGAGGGCCAGTGTATTCCAGCAAGGAGATCGGTTGATTTAATCAAAGAAGATGCTTTCTTGTGGATAACCCATCGCACGAAGTTGCCGAGTCCGGATTGGGAGAAGTGGGTGGAATTTAACGTTTCGGATTTGTTGTAATGGCTTAGGCCTGTTTTGTTTTCTTTCTAGTTTTTTTGTTTTTGTTTTTTGTTTTTTGTTTTTCAACCCCTTGCTGACTCTTTTTATATATATATAAAGCGTTTAGCCGTTAAAAAAAACGTAGTGTAGAAACTAATATAAGAAGATAGTTTTATTAACTTCTACGAACACATAATTAATATCTAGTTACATAATCGTCTGAGTTTTAATATATAAAACAATATGTATATATGGTTATTTGGTTTTTAAGGTTTTTTTTTTTTTTTTTTTCAAAACTAGTTATTTGTTAAATTACACTTTTACCTAATACAAACTTAAAAAGCTTATAACTTTTCATGTTTACGTTATTAATGAGTATGTCACAATTTCAATTCTAAGTATAAAAAGCTTGTATATTATATGTAATTAAACATTATAGTTTTCTAGCTAAATGAATATAATTTATTTAGGGCTAAAGTGGTTATTTACTACTTGAAAGGTCATCAGACTACTTACATGACCATATACTAATACAACTCAAAGATGTATTTACTTTTATTTTTTATTAAATTTAACCAAAAACATGTTAAAAGAGGTCTATAGTTGCAACCGCGCTTAATGAGTTGATGTCCTTTGCCACCTCCCCATTTTGGTTGTTGAACAAGTGATGTCCTTTATCACGTTTCTTCAGTGGTGAAGCTTAAGATTTTCGACAAGGGGTCGAAAACGTATATACCAAAAATTTCTATAAAATCAGGGGGATAAAAAACGTATATACCCAAAATTTTCTATACGAAAACTACATACCTCCACTACTGAGCGAAAAGTTCGAAGGGTCGGCCGCCCCCTCCCGCCCCCACAAAGCTACGCCCTTGCGTCTCCCAATGTGGGCAAGAGTGGTTTCACCTTTTGAACAATTACCTATAGTTTAAGGTGGTGTTTGTTTTTTGGAAGAAGAGCTTCCTGGCCTCTTCTGTCTGCACCGTGCAGACGCGGGAAGAGGTTTAGGTGCTGTAGAGTGTTTGTTTTTTTTTTTTCGAGAAGTGCTTTTTACCTCTCCCCAACCTCTTCTTGGGGAAGAGATGAGACCTTAGCTTCTCCAAGCAGAGGTTTACCTCTTCTTGGCACCACCTCCACCCCTGCTCCGCCACCACCACCCCTGCTCCGCCACCACCACCTCCACCTCTGCAAACCCTAATCGACCACCACCTCCACCTCTGCAAACCCTAATCGACCTCTGCAAACCCTAATCGACCACCACCTCCACCTCTGCAAACCCTAATCGACCTCTGCAAACCCTAATTGACCTCCACCTCCGAAACAAACCCCCCAAATCGATCAGAAACAAAACCCCCAAATCGACCTCCACCTCCGAAACCCTAAATCGATGGCGGTGATGATGATGGCGGTGGTGAAGTGGTGGTGATGATGGCGGTGGTGATGATGACGGTGGTGAAGTGGTGGTGATGATGGCAGTGGTGATGATGACGGTGGTGAAGTGGTGGCGGTGGTGAAGATGACGGTGGTGAAGTGGTGGCGGTGGTGATGATGGCGGTGGTGATGATGACGGTGGTAGAGAGAGAGTAGAGAGAGAGAGTAGAGAGAGATCTCTGTGTGTGTTTGTGTGTAAAGAGGTTTTATATATAAAAAAAATAAACCCTCTTCTCCTTGCAGACTGAAGACATTTGGTCCACCTCTTCTCCTGCAGATGCCTGCAGATGTGGCCTGCAGCAGAAGAGGTTTTCCAGCAGAAAAAACAAACAGCACCTAAAATGTCGAACCAAGTACGTGTCGAAACCGATTACGCGATTACGAGTACAAATTTACTTTTTTTTTAAAACAACTTTGTTTTCTTTAAAGTTTATATCATAACGTTTAGAATAAACAAGAGTGTTTCTTTTTTTTAGAACGACAAATTTAGATCACTAACGGACCACTGGAGTATTATCGTGTCACCAGTGGAACCACCCGATCATATCCATCTCCACTAGGCATAAAGCTTATACACCAATTCAGGAGGAAACCCAATAAGACTATGGGGTATGGGGCGTGGGTTGGAGAGACGCCTAAGTCACCACCCCGGGTGGGCTTGGCCCCTTGGGCGGGAGTTTAAGGCCGGGCGTGGGGCGGGGCTACCACATGACATGGCGTAACCTCATTGGCCAAGAGCACTAGCCCTTTGAAATTGGCTTTTTTTCCACGCCACCCAACCCACGCCCCACCATACCCCTTTGAAATTGGCTTTTTGTCTTGGGTGTCCCATAGTCCACGTGTCGCACCATGCCCCCAACCCACGCCCCACCATACCCCACGGTCTAAATATGGTAAAACCCCCATTGTGGGAATCAAACCCAGGACCTATTGGTCCCAAAACCTTATCACACACCTAAGATGCTTCTAGACTATAAAGCTATGGGCAAACAAGACTGTTTAGTTTTTGTTAATTACCGAGTAGTAAGTTATTTAAGAATAATTAAAATAATGTTTAAATTAAATAAAAATAAAAAACACCAAAATAAAAAGAGTGTGAAGTGTGCTAATTTGATTGACCAATTGAAAATGTGAAGCTCAATTACATGTGCCATCACGCCTGCATACAAAGCCACAAAAGAGAGGGCAACCCCCCTTTCACGCCACAAGGGGTCGTGTTCTGCGCATGTACCTCCTACGTGCCGCTTCTCCACACTCCATAATACCTAGCCTTAAGATATGTTACAACCGTTTAATGGATTATATTTAACGGTTTGTCGAATGATTTCAAGTTTTCTCAAATTTGGACCAGACTAAAAACCAGTAAGGATAAAAATCATAGAACGACTACAAAAAAGTTTAGCTGTGTTAAGTCTCTCTTGAGGCGGTACCCATTTAGGTTACCCGTCTATACCGATTATAGCACAAGCGTATGTTGGAAGTTGGATAATCCTAATAGAAAAAAAAAAAAAAACAAAGTAGCATATTTATCAACAAATAATCATAATAAGCCATTAATAAGTTGTCTAATTTTTTTCTTTAATGTTATAACCTTAGAAATATATTAAAAACTAGGGTAGTCTATTATGAAAAAAAAAAAAAAAAAGACTTATAATAAAACCGGTAGGATAGTTTGCATCAAATTTGAGAAACTTTCAGTTGTTGCGGGTAGATTCTTATTTTAATGCCCATGGCTTTCTAGCCTAGTGGCATCTTGGTGGTGGGATAAGGCTTTGGGACCAATAGGTTTTGAGTTCGATTCTCACAAGGGGGTTTTCTCATATTTATTGGGTTTCCTCCTGAATTGGTGTATAGGTATTATGCCTAGTGGAGATGGATATGATCGGGTGGTTCCACTGGTGGCACGATGATACTCCAGTGGTCCGTCAGTGATCCAAATTTGCCGTTCAAAAAAAAGATTCTTATTTTAATTTCTGGGGGCAAGAAGCATTGGATTGACAGGTAAATGACAAAATTGGTCATAAGGCCATGAAATAAGAAAGAAATAAAAAAGTCGATGGGTTGACAGGTAAATGACAAAATTACCCATTGGAAAATGAAATAGAAAAGAGCACTAAGAGTGGATATGAGTGTCCAAGTCGTGCCACGTGCACGAGTAAAATTGGATTTGATTCACTGCATCTCCGGTCGGTCCATCCTAACCCGTTCGGTCACGATCGCTCATCATTAAAAGTTCTTTGAAATCCCAATAATAATAATAATAATTTTTTTGAACGGCAAAAACAACGTGCCAACCATTGGTGTGATGCTGTGGTCAAGGTTGACAACTCGATTGCTGTCAACCCCTTGGCTCTCCTAGATGCGCGGAAACTCAACCTCCACCCGCCTGAAGGCACGACAGTGGAATAATCGGTAAAACCTCGTCTCCCATCCAAGACGAAACGGCGCCACCCGTATTCGCCCTTCACCTGGATGTCGCAGAAAATAACGAGAAGAGTGAGAGTCGAACCTGGGTCACACTTTGAGAGAAGGTAAATAACCAAAGGGGTGGTGGTTCATTGGCAAAGGTAAAACTTTTAAACACTTTGAAAGAAGAAGGTTTTGAGTTCAAGTCACATAACCGACAGGAATAAAAGAAATTTGTTGTTTAAAAAAATAATAATAATAATAAATTAATAATAACTATTAAAATATATGAACATTTGCTAGATTTGGTTTATCTAAAAATTGAAAAAAATTAAAACTTGGGAGTGTATGAAAATTTACAATTAAACTTGAGAGTTCACATCTCGGTTTCAATCTCCTCTCCTTGTGTAACCGAAACAATTTGTTTAGTGGGACTTCAATGAGTCAATGACAACATCAGGCTAGAGGGTATGGTGATGGTCTTCCAATAGAGGATGATCCGCCACGTAAGCGCCACGTCATAGTCCTTCCAAGGATGGTCCATCCCACAAAACTAGAGGGTATGGGAGGATGATCCTACATCACCACTATGTACAAGTACCACCAGCCTAATGTACAAATCACTAAGCCTAAGAGTTGCAACTTGATAAAAAGGGGCCCCACCATGTTGGATCGTCCTGAACGTCCATTCCTCGACGTTGAAGACGGGGACCGGGGGGGGGGGGGATGCGGTGTAGCCGGCGCCGAACCAAGACGGGGATGGGGACGGTCCCCATACCCCATAGCCTCATCAATGTTGAATGATCCGTTTTAATTACCATCTTCAACTCCAAGTCACAAGTATTATTATCGTTTCGTTATCGTTACTATTTTTTTTTTGTTACGGATCAATTTTTGATTCAGGGTATTTATTTTTGTTGTTTTCAGTTTCACCATCGTTGCTATTGTTTTTTCCGTTACTTTAGTAAATTATGCAATCACATCTTTTCGGTTTTTCTCTCTCTTTTTGTCAAATTGTGATTATTCATCAATTAATGAACTATGCTTTGTTATGATTTTTTCTAATAGTGGAACCTAATCCGGACATAATGTTACAAGAAAACTTTATAATAACCTCTAATCAATGAGGTATTGTTCCGCCAATGGGGTGATATGGGTTTTATTGTGGGTGTTCCTAGACCGTGTACTGTTTCGGCGGTTTCCACATCTGGAGAGGTATGTGTTGATGTCGCTCTACTTGACCGAGTTTTCTCTCTTCCGATTAAAACTGTTAAGAGCATCCCCTTTAGTTGCCGCATGGCGTTTGCCCATGCCTTAACCACAGCCTTGGATAAGGTGGTGGCTATGCCTGATTCGGTTGAGGCATGGATTCGACTTCTGCTATTACCTCGATGTACCTTGCGTGTGTTTACGCCGGTTAGCCGCCAGGATACGCGGTCGGGCAACAGGAAAAATGGTCAATGTCTTAGTATACAAAGGGCCTTGGCCCAATGGGGTGACCGCGAGGGGTTTGGTATTCTCATCCAGTCCTTGTTTGCTCAACCTGTGAAGGAGGGTCCTGAGGGTTCCAAGAGAATGCTTGGAAAAAAAAAGCGAGGATGAGAGTTCTAATGTCAAGCGGTGTCTCCGTAAGGTTGCCGATGGTCATTTTACCGCTGCAGTTAAGGTCCTTTGTTCCTCTGGGGTCGCACCACATGATAAGAAAACTATAAAGGCTCTCGTGGATAAACACCCGTGCATGCCCCCTCCGACCATGCCCGCTTTCCTTCCATCAGAACCTCACCTTATAGCCGAGACTGACAGTGTGCTCGGGTGTATCAAATCCTTCCCGAAAGGGACATCATGTGGGAGAGATGGTTTGCGGGCTCAACACCTTCTGGACGCTCTTTGTGGTGAGGGGTCCGTGATTGCGGTTAGCCTTCTCAGAGCGATTTCAGCGGTGGTTAACCTTTTTTTGCGAGGGGGGTGTCCGAGGAGTTTGGCGGAGTTTGTTGCATCTGCTCCTCTTACGCCCCTTCTCAAGCCCGATAATGGGATTAGACCTATTGCAGTGGGTTCGATCTGGAGGAGAGCGGTCTCCAAGGTAGCGATGAAGGGGGTGGGGAAGGAGATGGCCAAATATCTTGGCGACTTTCAGTTTGGGGTCGGGGTCCCAAACGGGTCTGAGGCGGTTCTTCATAGTGCGAACAGGCTCTTAAATGCGCACCACCGAGACGGGTCGTTGGCTATGCTTACTGTCGATTTCACGAATGCCTTTAACCTTGTGGATAGAACTGCTCTTTTAAATGTGGTAAGGAAAATGTGTCCATCCATCTCTGCTTGGGTTGATTTTTTATATGGGCAACCGGCTAGGCTCTACGTGGGGAATGAATTTATTTGGTCTTCTACGGGGGTTCAGCAAGGGGATCCTTTAGGGCCTCTTCTTTTTGCTCTTGTTTTACACCCTCTTGTTCTCCGAATCAGAGATCGTTGTAAGCTTCTTTTCCACGCCTGGTACCTGGATGATGGGACCATTATTGGAGATACTGCTCAGGTTGCCAAGGCTTTAGACATCGTTAGAGAGGAGGGCCCCTCCTTGGGCCTCCTTCTTAACATTAAAAAAACTGAAGTTTTTTGGCCTACATGCGACGGGGTGAAGACCCAGGAGGGTTTATTTCCGCGGGAGATTGGTAGGCCGGTGCATGGTGTGAAACTCTTGGGTGGTGCTGTCAGTAGAGATGGGCAGTTTATTCGCGGGTTGGCCCTCAAAAGAGCCAAATGTGCAGTTGAGCTGATGGGATGCCTCAAACGCCTCAAGGACCCTCAGAGCGAACTCCTCCTGCTCCGTTCGTGTATGGGGGTTGCTAAACTGCTGTTTGGGCTTAGAACGTGTCAGCCTTCTTATGTCGGGGAAGCCGTCTCTGTGTTTGACAAGGGGCTACGGGAGGCGATCGAGGAAATTGTTGTTTGTGGGGGTGCCTTTTTTGGGGACCTACAATGGAGGTTAGCTTCCCTCCCAACACGTTTTGGGGGACTTGGGATTTGCTCAGCTGAGGATGCCTCAACCTACGCTTTTGTGGCTTCAAGGGCCCACTCTTGGGTTCTTCAAGACCACATCCTTCGCGAATGCGGGGGAGAGTTGTTGGACTCTGATTACAAGGGTTCGTTGGACAATCTGCATAGTTCTCTCCCCGATTTTGATCTTAGCGATTTCTACATTAAGGGCACCGCCCCCCCTAAAGCCCAGAAAATTCTGGCGAATGCCTTATATGGAGAAATCGTCAAGACAGTCGAAGAGAAGTTTGCCTTTTCCCCTCGCCAGCGAGCCGTGTTTGAGTGTTTGCGAGCCCCCCATGCTCAGGATTTCCTGTCAGTTGTTCCCATCGAAGGTTTAGGGCAAAGTATGTCGGCGGTGGAATACCGGGCTATCCTCAAGTACCGTTTAATGATACCCATTTTCCCGGCTGATGACCCGTGTCCTGTGTGTCGGAAGTGTTGCTTGGATTCTTTTGGGGAGCATGCAATACATTGCAAAGAATTACCAGGGTTTAAGTATCGTCACGATTTAGTTCGAGATGTGCTGTATGATGTCCTTAGGCGAGCAGGGATCTCGGCTAAAAAGGAAGCTCCGGTGAACTTCTTGACTGATCCGTTAGAAGGGAGATCTACGTTACGGCCCGCTGACATTCTTGTTTTTGGATGGGAAGGAGGGAAACACGCGTGTGTCGATTTGACAGGTGTGTCCCCCCTCGTGGGGCTAAGGGACCACGGGTTTGTGGTGGGACAGGCGATTACCAAGGCAGAGGCGGGGAAAGTAGCTAAACACGAAAAAGCTTGTATCGAGAATCAGCACGTGTTCGTTCCGTTCGCCTTCAATACATTTGGCGCTCTCGCCCATGACGCGGTGCGGTTCCTAAAGCGGGTTCAACAGGTGCTAAGCAGTAACACCACACTTGTTAAGGGGCAAAATTTTGTGTTTAGCAGGATAGGGTTTGCCATTCAGAAAGGGGTAGCGGCGCAGCTTGTTGCCCGTCTACCTGTCATTAGTTTGTAATCGTATTGTGTTTTTATTCCTAGTGCTTAACTAATTAGCAAGAGAAAAAAAAAATATCTACTATATCATGTTATTCTATCGCGTAATGCTAAATTTAAATTCAACATATATACTATTTGTCTTTAACGAGTTAACGTTACCCGCGCGTTGCTGCGAGAAGTTGATTATGAAAATCTTTGAGATCATTATGCCTTCGACACCCATTTGTTCTTAACTAATGATATTAGAATTTTAAAAACTCTCGCTCACCGTACAAAGACTCCACCGCCATCAAAGACAAAAAATACTCTGTCAAGGAACCGTCTAGCGAGGCCCTTGCCGCGATCCTCGGTGGTCAAAAATGTGTCGTTCATGGCGTTGAAATATCCATCAAACCCATCGTCGTTGGTTTCCTTCGGACTCAAAAACCCATTAGATCTGATTATGGCTGATTCTTGGATGACCGAGTGAAACCGTATATGCGTTGATGATGTTTGCAACTTTGGATTATATTTTTCAGATTTTTTTTTTTTTTCAGATGCAAATGATGGATGTTATACAGGGTGTTGGTACCCTCAGCCGAAGCATTATGTCATTTCCCGAATCGTTGTGAACTTGTTATAATGAAGCACATGAAACATTGTGTCATTTATCGAATCGGTGTGAATGTATTTAATTAAAACACATGTTCTTCGATGGTTTTAATACTGTTTCACACAACGCCGTCTTTGAATACATGGCCCGGTAAGTCGCTTAAAGAATGCACTCGCTGATTTTTGGACTGCATATACAATTTGTATGTTTTAGAAAATAAATGCACACAATTGATCATCATGACAATTCTCCCAAAACCATACACGTGTGTGCATGAAAATAAAGCTATTAATTTAGTATTTGTATATCTTATATATATTATAGTTTGCTGTTCGAGAAAAAAAAAACTTGAATGGATGTGTAATTATGTGAAAGGGTGAAAATAAAAGGGTGCGTGAAATGGTGTGTCTTAATGCATGAAAGGGTGTGTCTTAATATATTAGTTTGAAGGGTTGTGACTTTTTGAAGAGTTGTGATCTAAATCATGGTGTCCCAAGTTACTTTTTATAAATGGTGTGTCTTGGAAGGGTGCGTAAAAGGGTGTGTCTTAATACCTTAGTTTGAAGGGTGGTGATTTTTTAAAGAGTTGTGATCTAAATCATGGTGTCCAAAGTTACTTTTTGTAGAGTTATATAATAATGTCAAAAATTGTTGGGGATATAGGCAATATACATTAATAATCAAAATATAAATAGAAGTAAAGTGCGTAATCACTATACAAGATATAAATAGAAGCATTCAAAATCTACGTTTTAGGGTTTCAAATGAAAATCAACACAAACAATTGAAGTTCCGGTCATCATTATTTTGTTTTCCGACACTTAGATTCAGATTATTTAACATTATTAAACAAATAAAACAATGAAATCTGTGAAAAAAACAAGAAATCAGTTTAAAAAAAGGTTACCGAATGCAGAGATTTCTGATAATTGTTAGTTGATAACCGTTTCTTGAGTGTAATCTTTGTCGCGTCTCAGTATGTTGAAGAAGGTACCGAATCCAGAGATTCTAGGGTTTCAGTTTGGTAGTGGTTAGTGTGTTTTGGGAGAGTTGAAGAAGCTTAGGGGGAAGCAAGTAAGGTGGTGTTTGTTTTTTGGAAGAAGAGCTTCCTAGCCTCTTCTGTCTGCACCGTGCAGACGCGGGAAGAGGTTTAGCCTCAAAAGAGTGTTTGTTTTTGTTTTTCGAGAAGTGCTTTTTACCTCTCCCCAACCTCTTCTTGGGGAAGAGATGAGAGGTAAGCTTCTCCAAGTAGAGGTTTACCTCTTCTTGGCACCACCTCCACCTCCACACCTGCTCCGCCACCATCTCCACCACCACCATCTCCACCTCCGCCACCATCTCCACCACCTCCGCTGCTCCAGCCCCAAATCGACATCATAAACAAAACCCCCAAATCTGCTCCACCTCCACTACGCCACCACCTCTGCTCCACCTCCACTCCGCCACCACCTCCGACATCATCATCAACATCACAAACAAAACCCCCAAATCGACAACCCTCATCATCATCAACATCGATCTGTGGAAAAACCCTAAATCGAAAACCCTCATCATCATCATCATCATCGACATCTGGAACGAAGAGAGAGAGAGATCGTAGAGAGAGAAGGGGCGGCGGTGGTCGTGGGTTTTGAAGGCGGAGGTGGTGAGGTGGTGGTGGTGGTGATGATGGCGGTGGTCGTGGGTTTTGAAGGCGGCGGTGGTGACGGCGGTGGTGAAGTGGTGGCGGTGGTGAAGTGGTGGCGGTGGTGAAGTGGTGGTCCAGATTGTAGAGAGAGAGTAGAGAGAGAGTAGAGAGATCAGTGTGACTTGTGTGTTGTGTAACCTAGAAGAGGTTTTATAAAAAAAAACAAACCCTCTTCTCCTTGCAGACTGAAGACATTTGGTCCACCTCTTCTCCTGCAGATGCCTGCAGATGTGGCCTGCAGCAGAAGAGGTTTTCGTGCAGAAAAAACAAACAGCACCTAAGTCTCCTGTGTGTTTTGGGAGAAAGGGGTGAGATCAGTTTCAACCCTTGGATCATCCAAACAAATAAAACCCACCCACATATACAATCAAATCCTTTTTTTTATCTTCCCCCAACAAAAAAATAATGTTCAATTTATAATAAATCATATAAAAAATTTTATTTTGCAAATTTAAATTTTTAAAAATCAATTCATATCTCATAAAGTTCATTGGTATCTAAAAAAATGAAAATTCATTGTGTGATTTAGTTTATACCTTTTAAATTGAATTTTATTTTCAATTGTTTTTTTTTTGAGGTTACATATATAATGTTGTTGGTTCGGTCTATCTGACGACCAAATTGTTTTCATACTATTTTATCTTAAATATATTTTAAAAGTATATGACATATATGAATATATTTCGCTACCCATATGTCTTCAAGATATGATCAAAGTTGATTTTTGTTACTCAAGCACATGTTACATATCTGCCTCAACACGTCTTATAGAATCATACCAAAAAAGTACTTTTATAAATATAGATTGTTTTAACACAACCCATAACCCGTGAAAGTCACGGGTATAGAACATTAAGTGTGGGAGGGTATAAATAGGAGACATTAAGAGTCACGTAGCAGTCACGTTAGCAAGACGGCATGTTAAGAAAAACACGTGCTAGAAAGAACGTTAAAGTGATGTTAGTATGAAGAGGTTATCCAATTATAAGAAATCAAATATATAAAATTATTCTGTAAATATAAATTTTTATAAAACAACCCATAACCCGTGAAATCACGGGTATATAACCTAGTGTTATCAATAAATAATTACTTTATTCAACATGAGACACAAAAGGAAAAAAAAGTGCTCTATTATTCCCAAAAAAGAAAAGAATAAAGAAAATTTTAATACACTGTTAAATTATTATAATACATATTCTCAAAAGACTAATAAACGTCTAAGTAGATAAACAAGAATCATATACTCCTCACGAAGAAAAAAGTTATTAATATATAAAGACTGATTCATCAACGGCCTTCTTACGTTTAAGTTAGGAAATTCCAATTCCAAAGTTGATAAAAATGATTACTTAAACGGGTTCTAATGTTCGGAATTATTTTGATTTTGTACATAAACATGTGTTAAAATTAAATACTCTACATATAAATTATGATATATAAAGAGTAAATTACAAAATCTATTTTTCCAATAAAGTGTAAAAAGTCACAAAACACACTCAAAATCCACAAATAACACAGTGAAGATTACTAAAACGCCATATTTGTAGGGTTTGTGTTGTGTTTTGGCTGATAAGGCTTTGACTATCGAATAACTAACATTAGTGTGTATTATGTTGATTATCATGTTGTGTTTTATATTCTTAGTTCTACGATGGTGTGTTTGAAGTTTTTATGGACTGTTATGTAACAACCCGTGTTATGAAAGTTAAAGTACAAGTCAAAATCAAAGGACGAAAAGATTGCTAATTGCGATTTGTCACCCCTTGCTTAATTACTGATTTGACTTCCTTGACTTGTAATCGAACCCTGTATTTTAATTGCTTTAGTTATATTATGTGGAGTATCTATAAATAATCGAGGTTTAATCGATGTTTATCGCTTATTCGCTTTATCGCTAATCGCACCGCAATCGCGTTTGCTACTTGACTTACAGGTTCTGTATATTGTTTTACGTGTGTGTACTATTTATGTGTTACATGTGCATGTTTACTTTATATTTATGGTGATTAATCGAAACGCAATCGCAACTCTAATCGCAAACGCTAAACGCAAGTTATTTAGGATGACTGTATGTTAGATATAGTAATTGTGTGATTATTATTAACCTATCGCATCGCATAATCGAAACTCGCTTAAACGCATCGCAACGCTCAAAACGCAAAACGAAACGCCGAAACTCAACTCGCAAAGCCACTTCCATTGAATGACCATTCGATCGAATGGTCATCCGAACGGATGACCATCCGATCGGATGGCCATCCGATCGATGTGCCATCCTATCCGACACTTGTGCCACTTTCCTCTTTTGGCAACCTATAAATACCCCTGCCACATCACCAACAGTGTTGTGACAGCTCTCTCATTCGACCAGCACGCTCAAGCCCTCTTTTCTCTCGATTTCTCGCGATTCTTGTAAGTTTTCAACTCAAATCTTGTACATCTATGATCTACACACACTCCTTCATCATTTTCTCCTTTGAATCTTAACTTTTAACCGTGAAATCAGTGGGTTTGAGGTGTTCTAGGATGATGTCGTCATGGAGTTCTTATGAACTTCAAGATTTGGCTTCATTTCACCAAAAACAACTCAGATATGGAGGATTTCCACAAGATTTAACATTGTTGTCGTATAGATCTAAACATTTTCAAAGTTAAAAGGATTGAAAGATACTTTTCTAACTTTCTTTCAACTCTTTTACACTTAATGCACTCAAACCGATAGAATCGGAGCTCGTTCAGGCCTTCTACTCATTTCTTAGTGAAGTGTCGGTCCAAGATCTGATTTCCTATCAAAGAGACAACCGATTTCGGGTTAAACATAAACAGCCATCACGAACAGTTAGCTGAACGGACTGGGGTGATTCCCACTTCGGTCAGATGACTTGGACTTGACTAGGTTCCGTTGTTTAATACGTTGTCATACCGTCTCGATCAAACCGCAAACTTTTCAAAATAATCAAGTTTCAAGACGATCAGGTCATTGGGACGGATTGCCGTCCGATCGAACAACAATCCGATCGGATTGCATTGCATTTGAGTTTCCATACTTAAAACATTTTCAAAATTCAAAACGATCTGAATGTCGAACGGATTGCCGTCCGATCGAACGACAATCCGATCGGTTGACATTTGGATCTCAAATACTTAAACATTTTCATAATTTTCAAATATCATCATTTCTAACGGATTGCCATCCGATCCGAAGACCATCCGATCGAATGACCATCCTGCTGTGAACTTGTTCTCAAACTGAAATGTCTCGCCAATCGGATCGCTATCCGATCGAACGACCATTCGATCGATTGACCTGAAGGGTACAGATACTTCTCTGTTTTCAAAATGCTACAACGAAAACTTCAAAGCCATTATACACAAACACATCCTACCCAAACGAATGTCAATCCGATCGGATTACCATTCGTCACTTGGTTCTTTTATCGTTCAACGCGCCGTTTTTCACTTATGTTATCGTTAACTGTTCAGGCTAGTCTCTCAGTGCTCCCTTCAATCCAAGAGTGTTTATTTACTTAAACACAATCTGTGAGTATACTCGAACCCTTTTTGCTTTACGCACTTTTGGGTGTTACATACGATACTTATTCAAATCACAACCGACACATAACGCAAACACTATTTATACGCTGACCGTTATTGCATGCTACGTGTTACTCGATGAATGCTTGTATGTTATGTTTACATAGTGATTGTTGCCTGACACCTTAGCAACGATAGTACTATAGTTTGGACACAGCACCTGTCGTGGACAGGGGTTGTTAAGGGCTTTACTTCACATGTCCCAGTGGGGATATGTGTTGCGCATTCTACAACTCGCAGTCACGTCTGTGCATATTTCATTGTCGATAACCTACTAGGTTTCACTTTGCTACATGTTACATGCTGGTTATGCGTAAACATTTCTAACTCTACCATACTATTAAACTTGTATGCTCACCTTTACACTATGTGTATTGACCTCTATTTTAACGTATGTGACAGGTGCTTAGGATGCTTGCTTGTTATTTGCTGGAATCAAACTAGGATGGAGTCTAGAAACAAATTAAATAAAATCTGAGTTGTCGGAACATTTGATCTGTGTTTGAGAAAACAATGTCTATAATAACTGCTTTTATTTGATATATTATGGTATGGGACATAATGATAAATATCCGGTAATATTAGTCGTTATGGATTTCTCTTGGACAATCTGTTTCGCTCAGTGCCGCGCCCCGATGTTTCCGTCATCGGTTGGGGTGTGACAGATTGGTATCGGAGCCATAACTATAGGGAATTAGGCAAGACTCGACCTACTCCGGGTCGACGTCTTAGAAACGACCTAGTCTATAGTCTAAGTACTAACAGACCGTCTTGTGCGAACCCATTAGGGGTTCCGCACGAGCTTATTGCTATTTCTCGATCGACTCGCAATCATACTATACTATCACAGTGCCTTTCCTAAGGCAGTCGCACTGCACTATTTTTGAAAGTGAACGAGTGATTAGATCGAGATTAGGTGTGAAAACCGCAAACTCTCGATTAAATCGCTTGTTCAACCCGCATTTTCACTATAAACAAGAGAATTTTCGTTGAATTAGGAGTGAAATCCGTACTTCAACGTAAATATCTCTCGATCTCATGATTCTATCACATAAACAGGAATGTGATCGCTAAGTTAGGGGTGAAACCCGAACCTTGATGACTCGTTACGCTCTCAATTTTGATTTTACAAACTCTCACCAAAGTCTCGATGGATTCCAACGACTAGAGTTGTGAAAATAACCGAAAGGATGCGTACCATTCACCGTATGTCGGTGATAGAGCACAGTGTATTAGGCCAAAACGTATACTTGTAGTCCTTGAGAATAGTCGAATCACTTTGGGTAGTCGATGTCTATCAAGCCGAGACACTCTAGTTTCGCCTTCAAGCTCGCAATCTCTGATTTTATGTGTTCCGATTCTGAGCCCGCAACTGCTGACTCTGATATTTGTCATTTTATGGGGAATTTTATGTGATTTATGTGGTTTACATGTTATTTGTTAGCGTTTTGAGATACTGATGGTTTCGATCTAACGTTTCTTGCCCCGCTTATCGCACACAACACACTACACAACGCTAACAAATCGTTCGCTATACTACTCGCTGTGTACTCGCTAATCGCAATCGCTCTCGCAAACTTTGTATGATAGGTGAATACGTGCAACATATAGTGTGGATTCTGTGGTATACGTGTTTCTGTGCCCTATATGCTTATGTGTTTCTGTGGATTATGTGCCTACGTGATTACGTGTTTAATGTGTTCCTGAGCTTTAGTAGTATTAAGTGTGTTGTGGGGTGAGATTCGATTATATAGTGTCTGAGTCCTAAGGCGATGTCTGTTGCTGATGTGTGTAAAATGCAACATATAAATTACATCAATTGAGGCATAAAACTAACCCTTTTTAAGTACTAATATTGGAAAAAAGAGTGTTTTTGTCTTCCTTTTGTATTTTCAGGATTAAATGAGCTCAAAAACGCAAAAGAAGCAAAAAGACAGCTAAATCCAACATAAATACAAGAAAAGGAACATTAGTGGACTGCCCGACCCCTCAACGGCACCTTCCAAAGCAAAATAGAGAAGACAGAAGACTGAACACGCCCCGTGCTCAGCCAGCACGGGGCCGTGCCCAAGAAGCAGCAGAAAAGACAAACCTATAGAAGCTTCTATTGCCCATCACGGGCCGTGCCCAGCGGACACAGGGGCGTGTCGAAAGTACAGCAGGCGCATTAATTGTAATTGCGAATTACAATTAATGAGGAGAGAGAGTGTCAGACAGGCACGGGGCCGTGTCCAGCGGACACGGGGCCGTGCCCAGCTCTCTGTTCAGCCTATAAATAGGAGTGCTTGGATTCATTTCAACTCATCCCTTGGCACACCACCTCTCTCACACTTCATCCACCACCCACCACCATCACAACACCATCATCCACCACCATCATCCACCACCATCATCCATTGTCCATCGTAGAGTGTGTGAGTCGTCTCGGGATCCAAGATTGATCGTAAGAGTTCTTGACAATCAAGGCCATGTTTGCCTAAGTCTCTTACATCACTTGGTGAAGACAAAGTGTCTAGTATAATACTTTTTATTTCTAATATTTTGCACTTTTTATTTGGTTTTGTATTAATGACTTTAATAACTAGTTACTTATGTTGAAGGTGATCTTTCCTTATCGTTTGTCCGTGGTGTCTTGGCATTATTTTACTGTCTATATAAAATAAAGGATTTTCACCATTTATATCTCCACGGTCTATATGGAGGTATGTTGGCTACCTGGTCGGGGGTTAAGGGAACGGTTTGGTAAAGGTCTTGCCATTGTTCAGCGTTTAGAGGTCCTGCAATGGACCTGGGTCAAATTTAGTAGGACCTCCTTCAATACTTCACGGTATTGGATGGCGGGGGTCCAAACTCTTTGATCCCCTCATAAGTTAACTACTATTAATACTATAACCCGGCTATTTAGGACTGTATCCCTGCTGACTCAGACTACTTAGCCGAGGGTAACGTCACCGCCAAAAGCGGGGCCTACCATAATACTGCATTAATAACTTAATTCATTATCTTCCAATAATCCACCCTTTTAGGATTGTATCCTTGCTGACTCAAACTACTGGGGTGAGGGTAACGTCACCTTCAAAAGAAGGGCCTACTACAATAACTAAGATAATCTCTTAATTATGTGCAAAAGTGCGGAAATAATCAAAGGTTATACTAGATACGAGTCAGAACCAAGTGATTCATCTTGTCTATCTGTTTTTATTTTATCTTTATTTTTCGGCATTTTAGTTAGTTTTTATTTTTCTTAGCTTAAAACATTTTTCTAAACTTTTATTTTTGATTAGACGTTGAGGATAAACCGGTACTAAAAGCTCTTGTGTCCTTGGACGACCTCGGTATCTTACCAACACTATAGTACGCTCAACGATGGGTGCACTTGCCCATATGTGTGTTTAGTGTTAGTGAAATATCGTGTTTTATAAATTTAAAACTTGGCTAAAATAAGTGTTAAAAAGGGCTTAAAATATACACCTAATATATACGACACTTCACACGCATCAAGTTTTTGGCGCCGTTGCCGGGGACACAAGGATTTTAAGAAAGTTAGGAATCAACGGCCTAATCATCTTTTATTTTTCTTTTTAATTTTTTTAGGATTTTCTTAGTTTTTCAGCTTCTGCAGAGCTCAGCACGGGCCGTGCCCGGTCAGACACGGGCCGTGCCCAGCATCATCACTGGCAGTTTTTATTTTCTGAGTTACAGAGAGCTGAACACGGGGCCGTATCGGTGCAACACGGGGTCGTGTCCAACTCCCAGTAACTGGGATACAGAAAACGATTACTGTACTTCTGACCATGAGCCGTGTTCACTGAGCACGGGGCCGTGGTGAACATTCTGACCAACGTTCTTTTCTGTTTTTGTTGCAGGACTCGGAACCCAGGCGCCACATTTGAACCTCCTACGTAGTGCATGAGCTCCAGTTCTAGTAGAGACATAAAAGAACCCCTAGAAGAACCCGAGCGCTTTCTCAGAAAAAGACTTAAAGCTAAAAATCAAGAGAAAGCTTCGGGGGACCCACTCCCAATGGCGGACCAACGTACCCTCATGGATTACCTACGGCCTACCGTAGGCAATCTTGGCGCCGCTATCAATGCACCGAATGTCGAGGCCAACAACTTCGAACTTCGGCCGCATTTGATACAAATGCTCCAAAACTCCGCAACCTTCCACGGGCTTGCGGACGAGGATCCCCATCTACATATTACTAACTTCTTAGAAATATGTGATACCTTCCGGATCAATGGAGCATCAAATGACGCCATCCGCCTTCGAATGTTCCCATTTTCACTAAAAGACCGAGCTAAGGCTTGGCTTAACACCCTCCCAGTGGGATCGGTAAACACTTGGGATGAACTTGCCCAAAAGTTTTTATATAAGTATTTCCCTCCTGCTAAAACGGCTAAACTAATGACTGAAATTAATACATACTCACAAGAGGATGAGGAATCCTTATATGAAACTTGGGAAAGATTCAAGGAGCTTCTAAGAAAGTGTCCTCATCACGGTCTAGCGGTGTGGCAACAAGTATCCACTTTCTACAATGGGTTGTTGCCACACACAAGACAAACACTTGACTCAAGCTCCGGGGGACTCTTAGGTAATCGTCGCCCAAATGAAATATATAACCAAATTGAGGATATTGCTCAAACCAATTTTCAATGGCACACTCCCCGAGGTAATAAATCTATTGCCCCGGGCGCCCATAAGGTTGATGAAAGCACCTCTTTACAAGCCCAAATCGAGGCCCTCTCTTCAAAAATCAAAAGGCTAGAAATGACAAAAACGGCCTCGGTTATGGTTTGTGAAGGGTGTGGTGGGTCACATGAAAATTGGAGTTGTATGAAAGAATTAGATGAACAAACTGAAATGGTAAACTACATGGATAGTAGACCTAGGCCGTCGGGTCCTCCAACGGGTACCTACAACCAAGGATGGCGTAACCACCCAAATCTTGGTTGGAGAGATCCCGGCAATAGTAGTAACCAACAAAACCAACGAACTAATTTTCAACAACCGCAAAATTTTTCTCAACAACAAGGTGGAAGAGAAAGGCTTGAAGATACTGTATCTCGCCTCATCTCTGACACCGAAAAGAAAAACTCGGATCGATTTCAACAATTGGAATCGAATTTCAGAAATCAACAAGCTAGCATTCAAAACATTGAAAAACAATTAAATCAACTAGCTCAAAATTTCTCCGAGAGACCACAAGGCGCGTTACCTAGTAATACCGAAACAAACCCGAAGGCACAAGTACATCTCATCACATTAAGAAATCGAACCGTGGGTCCAGAGGATGCTCCATTGCCGCAAAATGAAAGAAGCCATTCTAGCCAGCCTATGACTCCTCCTGCGCCAGAAAAGGCTTCTACACCAAATCAAGAGCCCACCAAGACTCCTCCAATTCCGTACCCCGGTAGGTTAAATCGTCAAAAGACCGATGAGCAATTCGCAAAGTTCGAAAGTTTACTAAAACAATTGCATGTTAATATTCCTTTTATTGAGGTCCTAACCCAAATGCCTAAATATGCAAAATTCATGAGGGATTTCCTCACTCACAAAAGGAAAATTGAATCATTGCAATTAGTTAACTTAGGCGAAGAATGCTCAGCTTTAGTACTCAACAAACTTCCACAAAAGAAAATCGACCCCGGGAGCTTCACAATCCCTTGTTCGATTGGGAAGTCTCCCGTCCGAAATGCTTTAGCCGATCTTGGGGCTAGTATCAACCTCATGCCCACATCAATGTTCAAGCGACTCGGTCTAGGAACAACAAGCCCTACAAAGATGAGCATACAGCTCGCCGACAGGTCCGTCAAATTCCCACAAGGTGTCGCCGAAAATCTGCTAGTCAAGGTGGACAAATTCGTCTTTCCAACCGACTTTGTCATCCTAGACATGGAAGAAGACACCGATGTCCCTCTCATCATCGGGAGGCCATTTCTAGCCACCACCCAAGCATTGGTGGATATGAATGACGGAACTCTAACATTGAAGTTTGGGGATGAGGAGGTGAAATTTGAATGTGGAAAGCGAGTAGAGGAAGAAGATCCGGTCAACTACATGAAGGTCATAGACTCAAGCTTGGATGACGCTCTCCGACGGTGTAACATGGGATGCAATACATCCCACTTGGGTAACATATGACCAGGCTTTGGGTCTAGCCAAGGACCCTTATAAACGTGGCGCACCATGGAGGCATTCCACGGAACTATCCTTAGTTTAATTTAGATTAATTTTATGTTTTCTAGTTATTTTAATTTTCAGGAATAAAACACACTCATGGTGGTAAGGGATGAAAAGGGGAACGAGAAAAATGACCCCATGCACAAGAACAAGGGAACCCGACAATTCTCTCCAGTTCAGAAGGTTCAACACGGGTCGTGCCCAACCAACACGGCCCCGTGCTGAGCCACCTGCAGGAAAACGCCCAGTTCAGGTACCTGGACACGGGCCGTGTTCACCCAACACGCCCCCGTGTCCAGACTTCTGTTTCTCTTGTTTTAATTTTGTTACTGGCACTTGAACACGGGGCCGTGCCCGGATAACACGGGGCCGTGTTCAGCGCCCAGTAACACAAATTTTTGCTTTTTAAACACTATTTTACACATCTAATCAACCTAAAAATTTATTTTTGGGACACATTGAGGACAATGTGTAATTTAAGTGTGTGTGTGGGGGGGGGGGGGGGGATGTTAAAACCTTGAATTTTGCAAGTCCTAAATACAAGCCTTACACAAAACTCTATTGGAACCGCTAATCACCCCAAATTTTTTCAAAAATTTCATTTTTTCTTACTTGTCTAGGTTTAACTCGGGAAATTCAAGTTCTTAAAAAGGTTATATTTTTACAAGTTTACAACCGATAGCGTAGTGATAAAAAGAACCAACATAAGAAAATTATGAAAAGGCATGACAAACTTAGTTAAAATTTGATTATATATACTTGATCACATAAAAACCCATTCCCACAAAAGTGAGTTTTGAGCCTTTATTGAGCATACAATTACATATCATTAAAACTAAATGCACATTTTTCGTTTCTTGTGTGAATAGCCGCTTGGTTCTTACGACTCTAGAACTTGCAATGACGATACATTCCCAGTCCTTATCAACTTAAACCCGAGTAAGTAAATGATGGAGGCATTAGGACTAACCCTTTTTATTTCTACACCATTATTTTTTCTTTTTCTTTTACCACCTACCCAAAAATCCCCCTAGTTAGCCCCTTTGAGCCTAAACCTTTTCATTTCATCACCCAAACCAAAAACCCTTTTACCCACCAAAAACCTTTTTATTTTTAACCCTTTGTTTTAGTAACAAGTTCGGATTTTCGTAAAAAAAAAAATATGTGTTGATGATGAAGCAAAAAGAAAATAAACAAACAAGTTTATCAAAAATAACTTCGTTTGAATAAAAGCTTAATCAAAGCAAAAATAGAAAATCTTACGAAAACCGACACTTGTTACGCTTTTTCGCCATTTTTCTACTAACCACTAACCCAACCACCTACCTTTAACCCAAGCCTAACCCTTAACCCACAAAGTCCTCTTGATATCTACAAAGGTATAAAAGTTAAAAAGGAGGAGGATTGATTGCTTGGCAAGCCTATGGTAGGAATAAGTTCCATACCGCTCTCGAGTAATTCACTAAAAATACACCTTCGGCCGAGTGTGAGTGATTTCTCCCGTGAGGTATGTGAACTTGTATATAAATGGAATTTTAAAAAGGCATGTTATGCCCAAATAAGTAATTCCTTCTATGGAACGTTCTAAATAAATCATTACGAATAGGATTGTAAATAGATAAAAATAAAACCCAAAAGGATCTTGGATATCCCGACACTCTACGACAAGCCCAAAACCTTCTCTTCTACCTATTCCATTTGGGAGTGTAAGCCACATATTAAAGAGTTTTGCTTGAGGACAAGCAAAAGTTCAAGTGTGGGGGTATTTGATGTGTGTAAAATGCAACATATAAATTACATCAATTGAGGCATAAAACTAACCCTTTTTAAGTACTAATATTGGAAAAAGAGTGTTTTTGTCTTCCTTTTGTATTTTCAGGATTAAATGAGCTCAAAAACGCAAAAGAAGCAAAAAGACAGCTAAATCCAACATAAATACAAGAAAAGGAACATTAGTGGACTGCCCGACCCCTCAACGGCACCTTCCAAAGCAAAATAGAGAAGACAGAAGACTGAACACGCACCGTGCTCAGCCAGCACGGGGGCGTGCCCAAGAAGCAGCAGAAAAGACAAACCTATAGAAGCTTCTATTGCCCATCACGGGCCGTGCCCAGCGGACACGGGGGCGTGTCGAAAGTACAGCAGGCGCATTAATTGTAATTGCGAATTACAATTAATGAGGAGAGAGAGTGTCAGACAGGCATGGGGCCGTGTCCAGCGGACACGGGGCCGTGCCCAGCTCTCTGTTCAGCCTATAAATAGGAGTGCTTGGATTCATTTCAACTCATCCCTTGGCACACCACCTCTCTCACACTTCATCCACCACCCACCACCATCATCCACCACCATCATCCATTGTCCATCGTAGAGTGTGTGAGTCGTCTCGGGATCCAAGATTGATCGTAAGAGTTCTTGACAATCAAGGCCATGTTTGCCTAAGTCTCTTACATCACTTGGTGAAGACAAAGTGTCTAGTATAATACTTTTTATTTCTAATCTTTTGCACTTTTTATTTGGTTTTGTATTAATGACTTTAATAACTAGTTACTTATGTTGAAGGTGATCTTTCCTTATCGTTTGTCCGTGGTGTCTTGGCATTATTTTACTGTCTATATAAAATAAAGGATTTTCACCATTCATATCTCCACGGTCTATATGGAGGTATGTTGGCTACCTGGTCGGGGGTTAAGGGAACGGTTTGGTAAAGGTCTTGCCATTGTTCAGCGTTTAGAGGTCCTGCAATGGACCTGGGTCAAATTTAGTAGGACCTCCTTCAATACTTCACGGTATTGGATGGCGGGGGTCCAAACTCTTTGATCCCCTCATAAGTTAACTACTATTAATACTATAACCCGGCTATTTAGGACTGTATCCCTGCTGACTCAGACTACTTAGCCGAGGGTAACGTCACCGCCAAAAGCGGGGCCTACCATAATACTGCATTAATAACTTAATTCATTATCTTCCAATAATCCACCCTTTTAGGATTGTATCCTTGCTGACTCAAACTACTGGGGTGAGGGTAACGTCACCTTCAAAAGAGGGGCCTACTACAATAACTAAGATAATCTCTTAATTATGTGCAAAAGTGCGGAAATAATCAAAGGTTATACTAGATACGAGTCAGAACCAAGTGATTCATCTTGTCTATCTGTTTTTATTTTATCTTTATTTTTCGGCATTTTAGTTAGTTTTTATTTTTCTTAGCTTAAAACATTTTTCTAAACTTTTATTTTTGATTAGACGTTGAGGATAAACCGGTACTAAAAGCTCTTGTGTCCTTGGACGACCTCGGTATCTTACCAACACTATACTACGCTCAACGATGGGTGCACTTGCCCATATGTGTGTTTAGTGTTAGTGAAATATCGTGTTTTATAAATTTAAAACTTGGCTAAAATAAGTGTTAAAAAGGGCTTAAAATATACACCTAATATATACGACACTTCACACGCATCAGTTGCGGACAATGTCGTCATTTGAATCATTTCACTCCCGCTCCGCTCGACGCAATCACGAGGATAAGCGTATCGCCGCACTGGTCGCTAAGCACATGGCGAAGGTTATACCGCAAATTGTTAGCGAATTGAATTAAAACGCTAGCAAGTCCTCTGAAGAGTCCAGGACTGATGCTCCTAAAGCTACTTTTAGCTTCAAGCAGTTCAAAGCCTGCGGAACCAAAGAATTCACCGGAGAAGATGGACCTATTGCCATGTTCCAATGGTTAGATTCTATTGAAGTCACCCTGTGCCAAAGCAACTGTCCTGATAATCTCCGCACTGTTAACGCCACCGACGTTTTCCAGTCCAGGGCTCTGGACTAGTGGACTGCCGAAAGAAACAAGCGTGGAAATGATGCAGCTTACGGGCTAACGTGGGACGAGTTGAAGGACATCATGATGAAGGAGTTATGCCCTCCCCACGAGCTTCAAAAGTTGGAGCATGAGTTCTGGCACATCAAACAAAAGGATGGCGACAACGCTGGTTTAACTGCCCGCTTTAAGCAGCTGAGCATAATCTGTCCAGTCCAAGTTACTACCCCCGAAATCACCATTAAGAAATACATCCGTGCTCTACCGGACTATGTGGCTGATTTCGTTCAAGCTGCGAAGACGACAACTATCGAGGAAATCTTTCTGCTCATTGCCGAGATCAACGACATGCGAGTTAAGGCTGGTTACTTTGATAAGGCCTCCAAGAATCTCCATCAAGTTACCGCTGAAACCGCCGTCTCTCCGCAATCTTTAAAGTCCACCCGCCGCAAGAGGAAGAACAACAACAACAATAGCAAAAATTGCGCCGTCACAGCTGCCGCTCCGCTTCAAGCTATCCCAGCTCAACTGCAGCCTCAACACCGCCAAGTAGCGGCACTGGTTACCCATGCACCGCTGGCCAAGCGTGCATACACTGGTCCTCACCCGGCTTGCCCTACTTGTACTTATCATCACCCTGTGGGGATTGGTTGCAGATACCGTGTTCACTGCAATATGTAAGGCCACTTTACCACCAACTGCCGTACTGGTCCACGTCAAGCTCCAGCTCCAGCTCAAGGTCAAGCTCCTGCTCAACAAGCTCTCCTTCCTACTCCTTAGGGCCAGCCAGCAGCTCCTGCACCTGCGATCCACACTAGAGCTTGCTTTGTGTGTGGTGATCCCAACCACTTCGCAAACATGTGCCCCAATCGGGTAGTGAAGCAAGAGCCGCAAACGCAGCAACCCCAGCAACAGTAGCAGCCAACAGCCCGCGGACGTACTTTCAATATCAACGTTTGCCAGGCCCAAGCAGATAACAATGTGTTTAATGGTACATTCCTCGTAAATGGTATATATGGTTCGTGTTTGTTTGATACTGGATCCAATAACTGTTTTGTGTCATTAGAATTCGAAAAGCTCTTTAATCGTAAGCGCCCCCATCTCCCCTCGACGTTCAATGTTGAAGTTGCCATCGGAAGAACCGTCGTTGTCAATTCTGTTCTTCGTGATTGTACACTTGAACTCAACAATCACATCTTCCCTATTGACCTTATTCCGATGCAGCTTGGTAGTTTCGATATCATAGTAGGCATGGATTTTCTTCGCAAAAATCGTGCTGAAATTGTTTGCTTCGATAAGATGATTCATTTCACGCTCGCTAATGGTGATAAACTATGTGTTTATGGTGAAATCGCTTCGAAGAAACTCCAACTCATATCGTATGCCCAGGCTAGCAAGTATCTCCGCAAAGAATACCAAGCTTTCTTGGCACGCATTGTAGTAGCGGAGAAAAAGGAAGTTAAGGCAATCGATAAGGTGTATGTGGTTCATGATTTTCCAAATGTCTTTCCTTATGATCTACCTGGTTTACCCCCGAGTCGTGATATTGATTTTCATATTGACCTCATTCCTGGAGCCAACCCTGTTGCTAAATCTCCTTATCGTCTCGCTCTGTCCGAAATGCGCGAACTCTCTAGTCAACTCCAGGAATTACTTGACAAAGGCTTCATTCACCCTAGCACCTCTCATTGGGGCGCACCAGTCCTTTTCGTCAAAAAGAAGGATGCGTCGTTCCGGATGTGCATCGACTATAGGGAGTTGAATAAGCTCACTATCAAGAATCGTTATCCCCTGTCTCGAATCGATGATTTGTTTGATCAATTGCAAGGTGCTACATGTTTCTCGAAGATCGATTTACGCTCAGGTTATCACCAGTTACGCATCCAGGAGGAAGATATACCGAAAACCGCTTTCCGAACCCTATACGACCATTATGAATTCGTCGTAATGCCCTTTGGTTTAACCAAAGCACCCGCAGTTTTCATGGATTTGATGAATCGCGTGTGTAAACCATTTCTTGACCGCTTAGTAATCGTGTTCATCGATAATATCCTTATCTATTCGAAGTCGAAAATCGAACACGCGCAACATCTACGTTTGGTTCTCGAGCTACTCCAAGGGAATCGACTCTATATCAAGTTCTCCAAGTGTGAATTTTGGTTGGAGGAGGTTCAATTCCTCGGTCACATCGTCAATAGTCAAGGTATTCACGTCGACCCCGCAAAGATCGAAGCTGTTAAGAGTTGGGTTACTCCAAAATCACCATCCAATGTTAGTTTGTTCCTCGGATTGGCGGGCTATTACCGTCGATTCATCGCTGACTTTTTGAAAATCGTTGTTCCGCTTACTTCTTTGACGCACAAAGAGAAGCCTTTTGTTTGGGGAACCGAACAAGAGTCTACCTTTCAATCTCTCAAGCATATGCTCTGCAATGCTCCTGTTCTCGCCTTACCCGACGGAAACAATGATTTCGTTGTCTATTGCGATGCCTCCAACCTTGGTCTTGGTTGTGTTCTCATGCAACAGGACAAGGTTATCGCTTACGCATCTCGTCAGCTCAAGATCCACGAGAAGAACTATAAAACCCACGACCTCGAGCTAGGCGCAGTTGTTTTTGCGTTGAAGATTTGGCGTCACTACCTTTATGGTACTAAGTGTACGGTCTTCACAGACCATAAGATCCTACAACACATCCTCAGCCAAAAAGAACTAAATATGCGCCAACGCCGATGGGTAGAACTTCTCAACGATTACGACTATGAGATTTGTTATCATCCTGGCAAAGCAAATGTCGTTGCCGACGCCCTTAGCAGACGAAGCTATTTGCATAGCGTTCTTAATGTTCACGCCCAACACCATCTCGAAACTCTCATCTGTGACGCTCAGCATGCTTGTTTTACCGAACGCACCTTGAAGAAGGAAAGGATTCACCATAATGGTGAGCAGTTAGTGAATAAATCGAATGGGATATTCCATTATCTGGACCGAATTTGGATTCCCAAACGCACTAACTTGTGACAAATTCTGTTGGACGAAGCCCACAAGTCTCGATATTCCATTCATCCTGGTGCCGACAAGATGTATCATGACCTTCGTCTACGATACTGGTGGCCTGGAATGAAGAAGGATATCGCAATCTATGTTTCGAAGTGCCTGACTTGTTCGAAAGTCAAGGCCGAACAACAAAGACCATCTGGCTTGCTTGTGCAACCCGAGATCTCGACGTGGAAATGGGAAATCATAGCTATGGAATTTATCACGAAACTCCCGCGTACAACTTCAGGTCATGATAGCATCTAGGTTATTGTTGACCGTTTGACTAAATATGCTCATTTTCTGCCGATTCGAGAAGACTTCAAGGTAAAAAAATTAGCCCGAATCTACACCGACGAGATCATCTGTCGACACGGTATGCCTCGTGACATCATCTCTGACCACGATGGTCGTTTTACCTCGCGTCTTTGGGAAACGTTTCAATCTGCTCTCAGTACTACGCTAAATCTAAGTACCGCTTTCCATCTCCAAACCGACCGTCAGACTGAAAGAACGATTCGTACTCTTGAAGACATGCTTCGCACGTGTGTCATAGATTTCGGTGGTAATTAGGACGCGCACTTACCTTTGGTCGAATTCTCGTACAATAACAGTTATCATTCTAGCATACAAATGGCACCATTTGAGGCATTATACGGAAGGAAATGTCGATCGTCGATTGTGTGGCATGAGATCGGAGATGCGCAAATAACCGGTCCTGAGCTGCTGCAAGAAACGACTGACAAGATCCTCCAAATTCTAGAGAATCTGCTAAAAGCTCGGAGTCGTCAGAAAAGTTACGCCGATAGACGCCGCAAGCCCCTTGAATTTGACGCTGGCGATCACGTACTCCTAAAGGTATCACCTTGGAATGGTGTGATCAGATTTGGCAAGAAAGGAAAGCTCGTGCCTCGATATGTTGGACCCTTTAAGATTCTGGAAAGGATCGGAAAAGTAGCCTACAGAATCGAACTGCCAGAGGAACTTAGCAACGTCTACCCGACTTTCCATGTATCGAACCTTAGAAAGTGCCTGGCCGAGCATGATTTACAAGTTCCACTAGAGGATCTACAAGTGGATGAAACATTACACTTCGTGGAGAATCCTGTCGAGATCATGGATCGAGAAACCAAGAATCTCAGAAGCTCACGCATTCCCATTATGAAGGTTCGCTGGGAACGCAAGCGAGGCGCCGAGTTCACCTGGGAACTTTAAAGTGACATGAAGGTGAAGTAACCGCTGTTGTTCGTTACGCCTAAAGCCTAATTTCGGGACGAAATTCCCTAAAGTAGGGGAGGCTGTAACAACCCGTGTTACGAAAGTCAAATTACAAGTCAAAGGACGAAAATATTGCTAATTGCGACCTGTCACCCCTTGCTTAATTACTTATTAGACTTCCTTGACTTGTAATCGAACCCTGTATTTTAATTACTTTAGTTGTATTATGTGGAGTATCTATTAATAATCGAGGTTTAATCGATGTTTATCACTTATTCGCTTTATCGCTAATCGCACCGCAATCGCGTTCGCTACTTGATTTACAGGTTCTGTATATTGTTTTACGTGTGTGTGCTATTTATGTGTTACATGTGCATGTTTACTTTATATTTATGGTGATTAATCGAAACGCAATCGCAACTCTAATCGCAAACGCTAAACACAAGTTATTTAGGATGATTGTACGTTAGATATAGTAATTGTGTGATTATTATTAACCTATCGCATCGCATAATCGACACTATCTTAAACGCAAAACGAAACGCCGAAACTCAACTCGCAAAGCCACTTCGATCGAATGGTCATCCGAACGGATGACCATTCGATCGGATGGCCATCCGATCGATGTGCCATCCTATCCTACACTTGTGCCACTTTCCTCTTTTGGCAACCTATAAATACCCCTGTCACATCACCAACAGTGATGTGACAGCTCTCTCATTCGACCAGCACGCTGAAGCCCTCTTTTCTCTCGATTTCTCGCGATTCTTGTAAGTTTTCAACTCAAATCTTGTACATCTATGATCTACACACACTCCTTCATCATTTTCTCCTTTGAATCTTAACTTTTAACCGTCAGTGGGTTTGAGGTGTTCTAGGATGATGTCATCAAGGATTTCTTATGAACTTCCAGATTTGGCTTTATTTCACCAAAAACAACTCAGATCTGGAGGATTTCCACAAGATTTAACATTGTTGTTGCATAGATCTAAACATTTTCAAAGTTAAAAGGATTGAAAGATACTTTTCTAACTTTCTTTCAACTCTTTTACACTCAATGCACTAAAACCGATAGAATCGGAGCTCCTTCAGGCCTTCTACTCATTTCTTAGTGAAGTGTCGGTCCAAGATCTGATTTCCTATCAAAGAGACAATCGATTTCGGGTTAAACATAAACATCCGTCACGAACAGTTAGCTGAACGGACTGGGTTGATTCCCACTTCGGTCGGACGACTTGGACTTTACGAGGTTCCGTTGTTTAATACGTTGTCATACCATCTCGATCAAACCGCAAACTTTTCAAAATAATCAAGTTTCAAGACGATCAGGTCGTTGGGACGGATTGCGGTCTGATCGGATTGCCATCCGATCGAACAACAATCCGATTGGATTGCACTTGAGTTTCCATACTTAAAACATTTTCAAAATTAAAAATAATCTGAATGTCGAACGGATTGCCGTCCGACGGATTGCCATCCGATCGAACGACAATCCGATCGGTTGACATTTGGATCTCCAATATTTAAACATTTTCATAATTTTCAAATATCATCATTTCTAACGGATTGCCATCCGATCGGAAGACCATCCGATCGAATGACCATCCTGCTGTGAACTTGTTCTCAAACTGAAATGTCTCGCCAATCGGATCGCTATCCGATCGAACGACCGTTCGATCGATCGACCTGAAGGGTACAGATACTTCTCTGTTTTCAAAATGCTACAACGAAAACTTCAAAGCCATCATACACAAACACATCCTACCCAAACGAATGTCAATCCGATCGGATGACCATCCGTACGGATTGACATCCGATCGAATGACCATCCGATCAGATTACCATTCGTCACTTGGTTCTTTTATCGTTCAACGCGCCGTTCTTCGCTTATGCTGTCGTTAACTGTTCAGGCTAATCTCTCAGCGTTCCCTTCAATCCAAGAGAGTGTTTATTTACTTAAACACAATCTGTGAGTATACTGGAAGCCTTTTTGCTTTACACACTTTTGGGTGTTACATACGTTACTTATTCAAATCACAACCGACACACAACGCAAACACTATTTATACGCTGACCGTTATTGCATGCTACGTGTTACTCGATGAATGCTTGTATGTTATGTTTACACAGTGATTATTGCCTGACACCTTAGCAACGATAGTACTATAGTTTGGACTCAGCACCTGTCGTGGACAGGGGTTGTTAAAAGCTTTACTTCACGTGTCCCAGTGGGGATATGTGTTTCGCATTCTACAACTCGCAGTCACGTCTGTGCATATTTCATTGTCGATAACCTACTAGCTTTCACTTTGCTACATGTTACATGCTGGTTATGGGTAAACGATTTCGAACTCTACTATACTATTAAACTTGTATGCTCACCTTTACACTATGTGTATTGACCTCTATTTTAACGTATGTGACAGGTGCTTAGGATACTTGCTTGTTATTTGCTGGAATCAAGCTAGGATGGAGTCTAGAAACAAATTAAATAAAATCTGAGTTGTCGGAACATTTGATCTGTCTTTGAGAAAACAATGTCTGTAATAACTGCTTTTATTTGATATATTATGGTATGGGACATAATGATAAATATCCGGTAATATTAGTCGTTATGGATTTCTCTTGGACAATCTGTTTCGCTCAGTGCCGCGCCCCGATGTTTCCGTCATCGGTTGGGGTGTGACATGTTAGGGTTTGGATATTGTGTTTTAGTGATCTTCACTCTGTTATTGTCGGTTTTGAGTGTGTTTTATGGCTGAAATTTTCGTGTTTTATGACTTTGTACACTTTGTAGGAAAAATGAACTTTGTAGCCGAACCTCATCCTAAAGATCAAATACAAATGAGTGTTAACAAACAAAATGACTTTAACATGAGAAGTGAAGAAAACTTTTTTTTTGAATTTTTTTCATCTTCTTAAAAAAATATTTTTTTGCAGATTGTAAAAAAAAAAACATGATTTCGCACTAGTAGAGTAATAATAATTACTCTACTCTACTAGTGTAATTACATAATTTTTGTGTAGATTCTGGGATTAAAATACATGCTTAATAAAATGAGAAAAAAAAATCACTCACTCCCTTCCCACATTAAGCTAATTTCTATGTTAAGATTCATTTATATAATAACCTTACTCTATAAAAATGTAAACAAGTTTGTAATATATATGAGGTATCGGTGTTCAATCTTGGCCCCTTGCATGTAACTGGGGGTGTGCAAAAAAACCGAATTAATCGACTCATAACCAAATTACCGAAAAAACTGAACCATGGGTCGATTAAATGTTTTTTTTGAAAACTGAAAGTAGCGATCAATTACGGTTAGTAATGTTTCCATACCCACCATAACCGAGCCAAACCAACATGTAGTAAAATCCTAGTCGGATTTTTGACTTTTCACCATTTTTTAATATTTGATGTTTTTTGTTAAACATTTGCTAGACTCTACGAGTTGTATCATATCGTTTTGTTTGAATTTATATATTATTTATATCATATCTTTTTGTTCGAATATTTGGTATTAATATTATAGATTATAGTATTTTTTTTAATACCGTGTAAGAGATTAATACTTACAAAATTGTAATAGCAATTTATTTCATGGTTAGATTTTTTTGAGTTATTTTTAGTAAGACAAAAATTCACAGTTAACCGACCCATAACTGATCGTTATAACCAGCATCAAAATAGATAATCCATAACCACCATAACCGATCGGTTATGATTATAATTATCCATTAAACGACATCATAGTTATGGTTTTTGGCCAAACCATCCCATACACAACCCTACATGTAACTGGCATGATTTGTATCCTTCAAATTAGTTGCAAGTATCCTGTGTACTCCAGAGCAGTGGTGACCCATGGTATAATCATAGATCTATGGTCTCATGAAACTTTTTTGGTGTTATTTATACCCTAAGATCTCGATTGCCCATCCCCCCTCCCCCATAAAATTTTATCTGACATTTCACAAAAATAATTTAGAACAAACAGGTGGATGTGGGCTTTGGGGGTCACGTGAAAAGGCATGACCGAAACATCATGCCTTTTAAGATATATAGTAATGTTTAAGATGAGCTGATGACAATTTTGTAATTAAATAAAAGTTTATGATGAATAGGGAAGATGAAGAAACACGGAACTAATTATGGGACTAATCAGTTTGGTTTATGTTCCTACCATAGTGGTTGATCTTCTAATGGCTTTCTGAGCTTCGTAATGATCGTCTAAGTCCTGCAAAACAGAACACCGTTACTCGTTAAGAGGGGAATATGGGGGTTTCCCTCTTAACCGGGCTCCGGCGTGAGAATAAGCGACTGCTTTGGGGAGATAATTGAGTATCAAGAGTGAGAGTAGAGGGAATGGAATGTTTAACCTGTGGACTGAGGTCTCTATTTATAGCCGGAGAGGTGTAAGAGGGTGTGGGCTGATGGGCCTTGGGCCAGAAGGCGACAACTTGGAGGATATGCTCTATGTCTCACTGGTGTCGACCGTTAGTGGCTTCTGGGATTTCGTTGGTGCTGGCGCACCGTGATTGGAGCCATGTGTCAAGGTTGTCGGCTTGGCCGCCCTTCTGCCATCAGCAGGTAAGTGGAGATCCTGGGTCAGTTGTCTCTGCCATGTGATTGGTGCCACGTAGGCGTCCTTAAGTACTTTTTGTCTCCTGCATGTTAGACGATCGTGGAGCACGATTGAGCAGGACCAGAAGGCCGCTGATTGGTTCTTTTCTTGTGCCACTTGTACCTTGTGTACTATCCAATACAGTCTTGAGCCGTAGTCACACGCGATTCTTGCTGAGCACGTAACTACCCCGCGCAGGAGTATAGGTTACTGCATGCACATTCAGAATACTAAGTGTTGAACGTGGAGCTTCCTATTGCTTAGACCTTGCGCCGCATCAAATAATGTTGACGTAGCCCGCGCAACGTTAGCGATAAGAAATTTGCTGAATAAGGAGTATGGTCCTACGCGCAACCTTGACGGAGGTTTGCGCGGCTTTTTGGGACCATACCCCTTCAAGTCCCCCCAGTCCAGTGCTGCACCATGCGCGAGGCAAGTGGTTGGAGCTCTGGACTTAGAAAAAAGAAAGTTGCAGAGAACGCTTGTTTTTTGGATGGTAGGCGCGCGCGTGCAAATGTTTGAAATTTGTTACGGCACGACTACATATCTGGCAGGTGATGATTCTTTGCTTTGTGTTGCTATGGCGCGTGTGCCTTGGGTAACTTCTTCATTAAGTTTGTAGTAATTTTGGGCGGGAAATCCCTTGAAATTTGAAATCTGAGAAGTTGGTGAGAAACGTCGTTGATGGTGACGTTTGAGTTGACCACTTACACGGCTGTCATCAAGTTGTCTCTGACAGTTTGGTTTTCCGTCAGGAGAGTGAGCTCCACGCGCGCGTGGTAACCATCACTCCGGGATTCTTGCCTTACGTGTCGTCTTCTGATTGGTCACGTGCGCGACGATCCCGGCACGTTTACCCATCGCATTAAATGCGATGGGTATATATATCCGATGAGATGGAGAGAACCCTCACGCCTTCTACTGTTCTTATCCTTTTCTCTCTACTCACCTTCTTCGAATCTTCAAGTCTTCGAGTTGCCTGTAGCAGATCTTCAAGAATTTTCTTCATATTTTCAAGTTCTTGAATATTCAAGGTTTGAATCATTAATGGCTGAAGAACATCCCGGAGAAGAAGGCCCTGTTCCCGTTCTCAGGTGGGACTTAGGCCTCTTTGAGCAGATAGTACGTGGTTTCCGGTTTCCACCGGAATGGGATGCCAAGTACCCTGGTCAGAACCAGACAGCCACCGACGCACCACCGGGGTATATCACGTTGTGTGAAGATTTCTTCTATCAAGGCAACTTCCGGTTGCCGGCGACGAATTTCATGGCACGTATCTTGCAGTTCTATGGATTTCACATCTCCCAGTTGAGTCCTCCTGGGATGGTTAGGGTTTGACACTTCGAGTTTTTATGTCGATCTCATGATGTCGAGCCGATGGTTGAGAGGTTCAGGGCATTCTACCAGCTTATCCGGAACATGGGGTTCTTCTCGTTTGCCAGTCGAGGGGCTACGAAGAAGATACTCCTTAACCCTCCTAAGAGCTTCCATGACTGGAAACCGAAGTTTTTTTATATTCGTGAGGAGGTGATCCCCATCGCCATGACCTTTCGCGTTTGGTCTGAGCCGATTGTGAAGGAGGATCTGGCGATTCCCAAGAATGAAGCTTGGTACCAGAAGCTTACTACCACCCCAAACCGAGTGTTTGGCGAGAACGTCTTGGTAGCGGTGAAGATGAGCGACCAATGGCTGCCTGACAGCGAGGAAGTTCCTATTTTGATGTTCGACGATAGAGTTTAGTAATTTCCTTAGTTTTGTTGATTTCGTGTTTCGTAACTTGTGTTTTATGTATGTAATTTAACGTGTAGAGGCACATCTGTATCAAGCTGCCTTTCCCACCTTTGGTGGTTCCATGGGCGTGCGCCCGCTCCAGGCTGGAGAAGAATATTGGTATGAACAGATTAAGGGTAATTTCATGTACCCAGTTGCTGGTGCATTCGCCTCTCCGCCTACTGCAATCGAAGGTGCGCATATACCTAACCTTCGTCCCTTGCGCTCTGTGACTTCTGCTGGGAAAAAGATTGTCTATCTTTCCAGCGAGGAGTCTGTGGGATCTTCAAATGGAGAGCTGAGTTCGTGGTCTAACATCTTTGAAGGTGTGTTGCGCGACTTGGGGATTGACCCTGAAGACAAGACGAAAAAACCCGTGAGAAAGAAGAAGGTTATCACCCTGGATCCTGAGGTGACAAGCAAAGGGTGTCACACCCCAACCGATGGCGGAATCATCGGGGCATGGCACTGAGCGAAACAGATTGTCCAGAAGTTTCCATAACAATTATCAATACTATTCAACTTAAATAATACGTCCCATGCCGTATCTCAAACAACAAAATAATTATTACAGACATAAATCCAGTCAAATATTCTGTTCCGACAACTCAGATTTAAATAGACAGCAATTGTTTATCTGCTTCTAGAGACCCCTGATTCGTTATCTACAGACAACTATTTGTTGGGCTCTAAAGCGTTATTCTAGCTTCAAATTCCTACCACATATGCATCCTAAGCACCTGTTACATACGTTAAAATAAAGTCAATACATAAGATGTAAAGGTGAGCATACAAGTTTGATAGTAGCATATAGAGTTCGAGTTCGTTTACGCATAACCAGCACGTACACATAGTGAAATGAAGCACGTTAGTTATCGACATAGATCCATCGATACCAATGACTACGGGTTGACTGCCCGGGGCAGTTCGCAATACATGATTACCACCGTAATCCATGCAAGTAAAAGATCCTTAACAACCCCCGTGTGAACGGGTGCTGAGTCCAAACTATAGTACTATCGTTGCTAAGGCAGGTAGAGAACATTCCATGTGTAAACATAACAAACAAGCATTCATAAGCCACGTATAACATGTATTAACGGTTAGCGTTCAAATAGTTTGAGTAGTGTAATAGTTGTAGTTTGAATATTCGTAACGTAGGTAACACCCAAAAGTGCTTAAGCAAAAAGGGGTCGAGTATACTCACAGCGATTTATGGATTGAAGGGAGCGCTTAGCGAGTACGGTTAGCCTGAATAGATTCGATAGCATAACGATAAGTGAAATGTGAAACGGGAAACAAGCATTGGAGGGTCGGACAGCTGGTCGATCGGACGGTAGTCCGATCGGACGTCTGACCGTTCGGTTGACAGTCTGCTCGGACGGCTGTCCGGTCGGTCGGTAGGCCGATAGGATGGCTGTTCGAGTGGATTGTTTCTTCCTTTGAAAAGGATGTGTTTGTGTATGATGGTTTGACTTTTGAAGTTTTCGTTGTAGCATTTGAAAACATTGAAGTACCTTTACCTTTCAGGTCGGTCGATCGGACGGCTGTTCGATCGGCCGGCTACCCGATCGGTTAGCTATTGCAGTGATTTGCCTCGGATAGGACAGGTGTTCGATCAGACAGGTCAACAAGTCAAAAACTTAATGAGTTGCTGACCGATCGGTTGGCAAGTCAACATTAGTCAAGGACTCTAAATGAATAGGTACAGTATGGTGCAGTGGATCGGATAGTTGATCGATCGAATAACACAACTGTTGTTCGATCGGACAACAGGGTGTCACCTGATCGGACGACTGTTCGATCGGGTGGCACTTCTTGTGCATTGAACACATTGAAAAATTCGATTAAGTATTGAAGCATAGTATCTCATGATCCGAAGAGTAATCCGATCGGACAGGTGTTCGATCGGACAGCAGTTCGTTCAATACTAGTCTTCAAAATAATTTGGTTGTGTGGAACCATGTGCTAGCCGATCGGCTGGCTAGTCGATCGGCTGACTATCCGATCGGCTGGCTGTCTGTTCGGACAGCAGTCCGATCGGTCAGCATCCTGACCTGATCAGCCCTTTCATCTGACACTTGGTTGTTCTGCTGGTTTGTCGTCTTATCGAGGTATTTTGACAGCGGGCAAAACCATAGATGTCTCGTCCTCACTTGGCTCCCCGGGTCGGACAGGAATCACCCAAATCCGGTCGGTGGTCTGTTCGGAACAAAGTTTAACGCTTAACCCGAAGTCGGTTAACCTCGTGGATATAATCCGGATCTTGAGCCATACAACCACCGAAGTGATTTGTAAACCGACTCAGGCTCCGTTTCTACCGGTTTGAAGTTATTGAGTGACGAAGAGTTGAAAGAAAGTTGGAAATCCATCTTTCAATCCTTGTCACCGCGTCTATATTTAGATCTACGAAAGATCCTTGTTTGTTTATGTGGAAATCGACTAGATCCAAGCTATTCTTGGTGGATTGAGGCCAAAACATGAAGTTCTTCAAGAACCCATGATGACATCATCCTTGAACACTTGAATCTTGATGATTTCACGGTTAAAAGTTAAGATTTGAAAGATAGAAAGGTGTAGGAGTGTGTATAGATCAAGAAAGTACAAGATTTAGGATGAAATCTTACCGTAATCGAGAGAAATCTGCGAAAAGGTGAGCTGAGCGTGCTGGTCGAACAGAGGTTTCCAAAAGTGGAAAGGATGACAATGACAGGGGTATTTATAGGATGACAAAAGGGGAAAGGGCTGGCCGATCGACCAGGCAGCTCGATCGGACAGCCTGTCCGATCGGACAACAGTCCGTTCGGCTGGCTGTTCGATTGGCTGGGAGCCTGATCGATCAGTCACACCTTTTGAGTGTTTCGCGCGACGATTTTTTGATATTTCGATTTCTATTGCGATCGATGCGATACGATAGGGTTTCCTAATCAAATTACTTTCAGTCCCAAACACTTATATCTCGCATAATCTATTTTCCACCATTTATCATAATTCGTTCACGATTCGGGTTCGGTTGCACTTCGAGTTAGATTTCGAGTTTCGATTGGGCTCGCTTGATTATCACAACACAACATAAATAAACATGCACATGTAACACGTAAGGCACACACACACGTAGAATACAAGTAAAATTCGTAGCTCGAGTTGCGATTAGAAGTCGATTTGATTAGCATAGCTTGATTATTGATTAATTAACTTTATCGTATTGCTACTTCCAATAATTCACAGTCGTAAGTTGATTGATTAACGATTAACACACCTCGATTATTGCATTAACGACACTTACTCCACATAATACGAATCAAATAAAGAAATTTCTACGAGTCAAGTTGCACAAAATCGGTCGTTGACTTAGACCTTGACTTTGACTTGTGAAAACACGGGGTGTTACAGCCTCCCCTTGTTTAGGGAATTTCGTCCCGAAATTAAGTTGAAAGCTGTACAACACCGTGAATCACGTGGGGAACTTTCTCTTTCTAGACTTTCTCTTTCTAGACTTTCTCTTTGAATAACTGCGGGTACTTAGCCTTCATGTCGCTTTCGAGTTCCCAAGTGAACTCTGCGTCTCGTTTGCCTTCCCATAGGACTTTCACAATAGGAATGCGTGAGCGCCTGAGCTGCTTGGTTTGGCGATCCATGATTTCGACAAGCTTTTCCACGAAGTGTAATGTTTCGTTCACTTGCAGATCATCGAGAGGAACATGTAAGTCGTGGTCGACTATGCACTTTAGGAGGTTTGACACGTGGAAAGTCGGGTGGAAGTTACTAAGTTCCTCCGGTAGTTCGAGTCTGTAGGCGACTTTTCCGATCCTTTCCAGAATCTTAAAAGGTCCAACGTATCGAGGCGTGAGTTTTCCCTTTTTTTCCGAATCGGACTACACTCTTCCAAGGTGATACCTTTAGGAGTACGTAGTCACCAACGCCAAATTCACGGGGCTTGCGCTTTTTTACCGGCGTAACTTTTCTGTCGATCCCTAGCCTTCACCAGATTGTCTCGAATTTGGAAAATTTTGTCTGTCGTTTCTTGTAATAGCTCAGGACCGGTTAGTTGCGAATGACTGATCTCGTGCCACACAATAGGCGATTGACATCTTCTTCCATATAATGCCTCAAATGGTGCCATTTGGATGCTAGAATGATAGCTGTTGTTATACGAGAATTCGACTAACGGCAGGTATTTATCCCAATTACCACCGAAGTCTAAGACACACGCGGAGCATGTCTTCAAGAGTACGAATCGTTCTTTCAGTCTGACCGTCGGTTTGTGGGTGGAAAGCGGTACTTAGATTAAGCGTTGTACCGAGTGCCGTTTGAAACGTTTCCCACAGTCGCGAGGTAAATCGAGCATCACGATCAGAAATGATGTCAAGAGGCGTCCCATGATTAAAATGATCTCGTCGGTGTAGATTCGGGCTAATCGTTCTACCTTGTAGTCTTCTCGTATCGGCAAAAAGTGAGCTGACTTCGTCAAATGGTCGACAACAACCCATATGCTGTCGTGACCTGATGACGTGGGCGGTAGCTTGGTTATGAAGTCCATGGCTATACTTTCCCACTTCCACATGGGAATTGGTGGTTGTTCAAGTAAGCCAGAGGGTCTTTGATGTTCGGCTTTGATCCTAGCACAAGTTAGGCATTTTCCGACGTATAGAGCGATATCCCTTTTCATACCCGGCCACCAGTACTTATAGCAAAGATCCTGGTACATTTTGTCGGCCCCTGGATGAATAGAATACCGGGATTTGTGGGCTTCGTCCATCAGAATTTGCTGCAGATTGGTTCGCTTGGGAATCCAAATTCGGTCTAAGAAGTGAAATATCCCATTCGATTTGCTCACAAGCTGGGCTCCATCGTGGTAGATTCTTTCTCTCTTCAGAGTGCGTTCGTTAAAGCATGCATGTTGGGCGTCGTGAATGAGGGTTTCGAGATTGTGTTGGGCTTGAACATTACGAGTGCTAAGCAGATAGCTCCGCCTACTAAGTGCGTCGGCAACAACATTCGCCTTTCCTGGGTGATAACGGATCTCACAGTCGTAATCGTTGAGAAGTTCTACCCATCGGCGTTGACGCATATTAAGTTCCTCCTGATTAAAGATGTGTTGTAGGCTCCTATGATCGGTGAAGATCGTACACTTGGTACCATACAGGTAGTGTCGCCAAATCTTTAAAGCAAAAACAACCGCGCCTAGCTCGAGATCATGGGTTGTATAGTTCTTCTAGTGGATTTTGAGCTGACGAGATGCGTAAGCTATAACCTTGTCCCGTTGCATGAGAACACAACCAAGACCAAGGTTGGAAGCATCACAGTAGACAATGAAATCGTTGTTCCCGTCGGGCAATGTGAGAACAGGAGCATTGCAAAGCATGTGTTTGAGGGTTTGGAAAGCAGTCTCTTGTTTAGTTCCCCAGACAAAAGACTGGTCTTTATGTGTAAGAGAGGTAAGCGACACAGCAATCTTCGAGAATCCTTCGATAAATCGTCGATAATATCCCGCTAGTCCGAGAAAAGAACGGACTTCAGACAGGTTCTTAGGCGTAACCCAGCTCTTGACAGCTTCAATCTTTGCAGGATCGACGTGAATGCCTTGACTATTAACAATGTGACCCAGAAATTGAACTTCCTCCAGCCAGAATTCACACTTGGAGAACTTGGCTTAGAGTTGGTTCCCCTGGAGTAACTCGAGAACCAAACGTAGATGTTGCGCATGTTCGGTCTTCGATTTGGAATAAATCAAGACATCGTCGATGAATACGATGACGAAACGGTCGAGATATGGTTTACACACGCGATTCATCAGATCCATGAAAACCGCTGGTGCGTTGGTTAAGCCAAAAGGCATGACAACGAATTTGTAATGACCGTATCGGGTACGAAACGCGGTTTTGGGTATATCCTCCTCTTGAATACGTAGCTGGTGATATCCTGAACGCAGGTCGATCTTTGAGAAACACGTAGCGCCTTGTAGCTGATCAAACAAATCGTCGATGCGTGGTAGGGGATAGCGGTTTTTGATAGTTAACTTATTCAATTCCCGATAGCTGATGCACATCCTGAACGACCCGTCCTTCTTTTTGACGAAAAGGACTGGCGCGCCCCAAGGAGAGGTGCTCAGGCGAATGAAGCCTTTCTCAAGTAATTCCTGGAGTTGGGTTGAGAGTTCGCGCATTTCGGACGGCGCAAGTCGGTAAGGAGCTTTGGCAATAGGATTGGCTCCGGGAATGAGGTCGATACGGAAGTCGATATCACGACTTGGGGGTAATCCGGGAAGATCCTCTGGAAAAACATTAGGAATTCTCGAACCACAGGAACGTCTTTCACTTCCTTCTTCTCTTTCTTTTCCTTCTCCGCTGCTACAACATTAGCCAAGAAAGCCCTGTATTCCTTACGGAGGTACTTGCTAGCTTGGACACATGACATAAGCTTGAGACCCTTTGAAGTACTATCACCGTAAACACACAATAAGTCACCATTTGCGAGCGAGAAACGAATCATCTTATCGAAACACACCACTTCAGCAAGGTTTTCGCGGAGAAAGTCCATGCCTACTATGACGTGGAAACTTCCGAGTTGCATCGGAATAAGGTCAATTGGGAAGATGTGATTGTTGAGATCAAGAGTACAATCACGGATAACGGAATTGACGGCGACGGTTCTTCCGGTAGCGTCTTCAACATCGAATGCCGAGGAGAGTTGAGAACGTTTGCGACTAAGGAGTTTCTCAAATTCGAGCGACACAAAGCAGTTTTCGGCTCCAGTATCAAACAAACATGAAGCATAAATACCATTCACAAGGAACGTACCATTGACCATGTTGTTGTCGGCCGGGGCTTGACGCACGTTGAGGTTGAAAGTTCTGGCATGTGCGGCCTGTTGTTGCTGCTGCTGTGGCTGCTGTTGTTGAGGCTCTTACTTCACGACCCTGTTCAGGCACATGTTGGCGAAATGGTTCTGGTCGCCACATGCGAAGCAGGCTCTGGCTTTGACTGCGGGTGCCGGAGGAGCTTGTTGACCCTGTGGGGCGGTGAGTAGAGCTTGATTGGCAGGAGCTTGACGAATACGGAAGTTGGCAGTAAAATGACCGTATACGCTGCAATGAGCACAGTAACGGCAAGCAATGGCAGTTGGGTGGTGGTAGGTGCAAGTAGGGCAGAGCGGGTGTGGTCCAGTGTATGCACGCTTTGCAGGCGGTGCATTGGCCGCAGGAGCCGCTAGTTGACGCTGTTGGGCAGGTACAACTTGAATTGGTGCAGTAGTGATCGCACAGTTCTTGTTGCTGGAGTTGTTCTTTCTCTTGTTGCTTGATGAGGTGGGTTCAGCAGTTGGTGCGGTTACGGTAGCTTGATGCAGATGCTTCGAAGTCTTATCCCAGACGCCAGCCTTAACCCGTTTGTCGTTGATTTCAGCGGCCAGCAGATAGGTTTCCATGATCGTCGTAGTCTTAGCCGCTTGCACGAAATCAGCAATGCAGTCGGGCAGGGCCCGGATGTATTTCTTGATCATCATGTCGAGAGTCTTGACTTGATCGGGACAGATAATGCTGAGCTGTTTGAAACGAGCAGTAAGACCAGCATTGTCACCATCCTTTTGCTGTATGTGCCAAAATTCATCTTCTAGCTTTTGACGTTGGTGAGGAGGGCAGAATTCCTCTAGCATAACTTCCTTGAGCTCATCCCACGACAGGCCGTAGGCTGGATCGTTCCCTCGCTTGTTCCTCTCGGCCGTCCACCAGTCTAGTGCACAGGACTGGAAAACGCCGGTAGCATTCAGAGTTCGAAGATCATCAGGGCAACCACTCTGTCGCAGAGTAACCTCAATAGAGTAAAACCAGTGAAATAGTGCAGTGGGACCTCCTTCGCCAGTGAATTCTTTTGGCCCACAAGACTTGAATTGCTTGAAACTGAAAGGCCTTGCGGCAGCTTTTGGAGCGTCGGTTCTTGATTCTTCAGATGATTTGCTGGCATTCTCGTAAACATCACTCACGGCCTTTGCCACACTTTTAGTGATAATGGAGGCAAGACGTCTGTCTCTCTTTTCTTGGCGAGAAAGTGCGTGACGGGACCCAGACGACATTGTCTGCAATAGACATCGCCACGGAACTCAACACATTGTATTCGAATCTCACCTCACACGATTACTACTAACTAAAGCTCAGTAACACGTACATTTACGTACACACATAACACATAGAACACACTTTCATATATGCACATAAGCACGTACAGCATAGAAGCAACGAACACAAACGCATTGAGTCACTAGAAGCAGTCAGAAAACAGAAACCTATTATTCAAAGCTCGCGATCGTTCGAATATAGCAATCGCGTTTAGTATATCGAATAGAGTAGTGTAGCATAGGGTTGTCCAAAACTCGGCGATTTGTTAGCGATTTGAGATAGAAATGCAGTGCGAGTCGTGCGTGTCGATCAAAGTGAAAGCAAAGTCGAGTAAATCTTCAAAAGGTTAAACACATAAGCAGGTAAAAGGACATAAAACACATAAAATTGACGAATTATCAGAGGGACATCTGCCGACTCCAAACACATAAAATTGAGAATTAGATCGTCTGCGGCTACTAGACGTTGACTACCCAAAGTGATTCGACTATTCTCAACAGACTTGTTGTCATGCTTCGACTTTCGGGATCGTGTTTCCGCCTCGATTCTTGGGCATTCAACACGTACTCCCTGGGTCATACTCATGAATTCAGGTCGTTGGGGTTCGTCGAGGCTTTGGTGAGATGAGTAAAAGTTAGGAGCAAGTTGTCAAGGTTAAGGTTTCACCCCTAGCTTAGCAACTTCTTCCTTGTTTTAGCAAAATTGAGGAGATTATTCATCAAAATATGGGTTTCACTCCTGATTTGGTATAATTCTCCTCGTTTGTTATTGAAAATGATGAGGAATTCATTGATAAATCGATAAAATCGGCACTGACCAAGCAATTTAGTCGAGAGTTGCAGTGATAGCGAGAAATAGCTGGGTACAACACATAAGTTCGGTCTGTTGGTTCCTAACTATAGTCTAGGTCTCTAAGACATCGACCCGGACTAGGTCGTGTCCAACCTAGTTCCCTATAGTTATGGCTCTGATACCAATCTGTCACACCCCAACCGATGGCGGAATCATCGGGGCATGGAACTGAGCGAAACAGATTGTCCAGAAGTCTCCATAACAATTATCAATACTATTCAACTTAAATAATACGTCCCATACCGTATCTCAAACAGCAAAATAATTATTACAGACATAAATCCAGTCAAATATTCTGTTCCGACAACTCAGATTTAAATAGACAACAATTGTTTATCTGCTTCTAGAGACCCCTGATTCGTTATCTACAGACAACTATTTGTTGGGCTCTAAAGCGTTATTCTAGCTTCAAATTCCTACCACATATGCATCCTAAGCACCTGTCACATACGTTAAAATAAAGTCAATACATAAGATGTAAAGGTGAGCATACAAGTTTGATAGTAGCTGATGTGTGTAAAATGCAACATATAAATTACATCAAATGAGGCATAAAACTAACCCTTTTTTAGTGCTAATATTGGAAAAAGAGTGTTTTTGTCTTCCTTTTGTATTTTCAGGATTAAATGAGCTCAAAAACGCAAAAGAAGCAAAAAGACAGCTAAATCCAACATAAATACAAGAAAAGGAACATTAGTGGACTGCCCGAACCCTCAACGGCACCTTCCAAAGCAAAATAGAGAAAACAGAAGACTGAACACGCCCCGTGCTCAGCCAGCACGGGGCCGTGCCCAAGAAGCAGCAGAAAAGTCAAACCTATAGAAGCTTCTATTGCCCATCACGGGGCCGTGCTCAGCGGATACGGGGGCGTGTCGAAAGTACAGCAGGCGCATTTATTGTAATTGCGAATTACAATTAATGAGGAGAGAGAGTGTCAGACGGACACGGGGCCGTGCCCAGCGGACACGGGGCCGTGTCCAGCTCTCTGTTCAGCCTATAAATAGGAGTGCTTGGATTCATTTCATCTCATCCCTTGGCACACCACCTCTCTCACACTTCATCCACCACCCACCACCATCACAACACCATCATCCACCACCATCATCCATTGTCCATCATAGAGTGTGTGAGTCGTCTCGGGATCCAAGATTGATCGTAAGAGTTCTTGACAATCAAGGCCATGTTTGCCTAAGTCTCTTACATCACTTGGTGAAGACAAAGTGTCTAGTATAATACTTTTTATTTCTAATCTTTTGCACTTTTTATTTGGTTTTGTATTAATGACTTTAATAACTAGTTACTTATGTTGAAGGTGATCTTTCCTTATCGTTTGTCCGTGGTGTCTTGGCATTATTTTACTGTCTATATAAAATAAAGGATTTTCACCATTCATATCTCCACGGTCTATATGGAGATATGTTGGCTACCTGGTAGGGGGTTAAGGGAACGATTTGGTAAAGGTCTTGCCATTGTTCAGCGTTTAGAGGTCCTGCAATGGACCTGGGTCAAATTTAGTAGGACCTCCTTCAATACTTCACGGTATTGGATGGCGGGGGTCCAAACTCTTTGATCCCCTCATAAGTTAACTACTATTAATACTATAACCCGGCTATTTAGGACTGTATCCCTGCTGACTCAGACTACTTAGCCGAGGGTAACGTCACCGCCAAAAGCGGGGCCTACCACAATACTGCATTAATAACTTAATTCATTATCTTCCAATAATCCACCCTTTTAGGATTGTATCCCTGCTGACTCAAACTACTGGGGTGAGGGTAACGTCGCCTTCAAAAGAGGGGCCTACTACAATAACTAAGATAATCTCTTAATTATGTGCAAAAGTGCGGAAATAATCAAAGGTTATACTAGATACGAGTCGGAACCAAGTGATTCATCTTGTCTATCTGTTTTTATTTTTATTTTCAGCATTTTAGTTAGTTTTATTTTCCTTAGTTTAAAACATTTTTCTAAACTTTTATTTTGGTTAGACGTTGAGGATAAAGCGGTACTAAAAGCTCTTGTGTCCTTGGACGACCTCGGTATCTTACCAACGCTATACTACACTCAACGATGGGTGCACTTGCCCATATGTGTGTTTAGTGTTAGTGAAATATCGTGTTTTATAAATTTAAAACTTGGCTAAAATAAGTGTTAAAAAGGGCTTAAAATATACACCTAATATATATAACATTTTAACGCACATCAAGTTTTTGGCGCCGCTGCCGGAGACACAAGGATTTTAAGAAAGTTAGGAATCAACGGCCTAATCATCTTTTATTTTTCTTTTTATTTTTTTTGGATTTTCTTAGTTTTTCAGCTTCTGCAGAGCTCAGCACGGGCCGTGCTCGGTCAGACACGGGCCGTGCCCAGCCTCATCACTGGCAGTTTTTATTTTCTGAGTTACAGAGAGCTGAACACGGGGCCGTGTCGGTGCAACACGGGGTCGTGTCCAACTCCCAGTAACTGGGATACAGAAAACAATTACTGTACTTCTGACCACGGGCCGTGTTCACTGAGCACGGGGCCGTGGTGAACATTCTGACCAACGTTCTTTTTTGTTTTTATTGCAGGATTTGGAACCCAGGCGCCACATTTGAACCTCCTAAGTAGTGCATGAGCTCCAGTTCTAGTAGAGACATAAAAGAACCCCTAGAAGAACTCAAGCGCTTTCTCAGAAAAAGACTTAAAGCTAAAAATCAAGAGAAAGCTTCGGGGGACCCACTTCCAATGGCGGACCAACGTACCCTCATGGATTACCTACGGCCTACCGTAGGCAATCTTGGCGCCGCTATCAATGCACCGAATGTCGAGGCCAACAACTTCGAACTTCGGCCGCATTTGATACAAATACTCCAAAACTCCGCAACCTTCCACGGGCTTGCGGACGAGGATCCCCATCTACATATTACTAACTTCTTAGAAATATGTGATACCTTTCGGATCAATGGAGCATCAAATGACGCCATCCGCCTTCGAATGTTTCCTTTTTCACTAAAAGACCGAGCTAAGGCTTGGCTTAACACCCTCCCAGTTGGATCGGTAAACACCTGGGATGAACTCGCCCAAAAGTTTTTATATAAGTATTTCCCTCCTGCTAAAACGGCCAAATTAATGACTGAAATTAATACATACTCACAAGAGGATGGGGAATCCTTATATGAAACTTGGGAAAGGTTCAAGGAGCTTTTAAGAAAGTGTCCTCACCATGGTCTAGCGGTATGGCAACAAGTATCCACTTTCTACAATGGATTGTTGCCACACACAAGACAAACACTTGATTCAAGCTCCGGGGGACTCTTAGGTAATCGTCGTCCAAATGAAATATATAATCAAATTGAGGAAATTGCTCAAACCAATTTTCAATGGCACACTCCCCGGGGTAACAAATCTATTGCCCCGGGCGCCCATAAGGTTGATGAAAGCACCTCTTTACAAGCCCAAATCGAGGCCCTCTCTTCAAAAATCAAAAGGCTAGAAATGACAAAAACGGCCTCGGTTGTGGCTTGTGAAGGGTGTGGTGGGTCACATGAAAATTGGAGTTGTATGAAAGAATTAGATGAACAAACTGAAACGGTAAACTACTTGGATAATAGACCTAGGCCGTCGGGTCCTCCAACGGGTACCTACAACCAAGGATGGCGTAACCACCCAAATCTTGGTTGGAGAGATCCCGACAATAGTAGTAACCAACAAAACCAACGAACTAATTTTCAACAACCGCAAAATTTTTCTCAACAACAAGGTGGAAGAGAAAGGCTTGAAGATACGGTATCTCGCCTCATCTCTGACACTGAAAAGAAAAACTCAGATCGATTTCAACAATTGGAATCAAATTTTAGAAATCAACAAGCTAGCATTCAGAACGTTGAAAAACAATTAAATCAACTAGCTCAAAATTTCTCCGAGAGACCACAAGGTACGTTACCTAGTAATACCGAAACGAACCCAAAGGCACAAGTACATCTCATCACATTAAGAAATCGAACCGTGGGTCCCGAGGATGCTCCATTGCCACCAAATGAAAGAAGCCATTCTAGCCAGCCTATAACTCCTCCTGCGCCAGAAAAGGCTTCTATACCAAATCAAGAGCCCACCAAGACTCCTCCAATTCCGTACCCCGGTAGGTTAAATCGTCAAAAGACCGATGAGCAATTCGCAAAGTTCGAAAGTTTACTAAAACAATTGCATGTTAATATTCCTTTTATTGAGGTCCTAACCCAAATGCCTAAATATGCAAAATTCATGAGGGATTTCCTCACTCACAAAAGGAAAATTGAATCATTGCAATTAGTTAACTTAGGCGAAGAATGTTCAGCTTTAGTACTCAACAAACTTCCACAAAAGAAAATCGACCCCGGGAGCTTCACAATCCCTTGTTCGATTGGGAAGTCCCCCGTCCGAAATGCTTTAGCCGATCTTGGGGCTAGCATCAACCTCATGCCCACATCAATGTTCAAGTGACTCGGCCTAGGAACAACAAGCCCTACAAAGATGAGCATACAACTCGCCGACAGGTCCGTCAAATTCCCACAAGGTGTCGCCGAAAATCTGCTAGTCAAGGTTGACAAATTCGTCTTTCCAACCGACTTCGTCATCCTAGACATGGAAGAAGACACCGATGTCACTCTCATCCTCGGGAGGCCATTTCTAGCCACCGCCCAAGCGTTGGTGGATATGAATGACGGAACTCTAACATTGAAGTTTGGGGATGAAGAGGTAAAATTTGAATGTGGAAAGCGAGTAGAGGAAGAAGATCCGGTCAACTACATGAAGGTCATAGACTCAAGCTTGGATGACGCTCTCCGACGGTGTAACATGGGATGCAACTCATCCCAATTGGGTAACATATGACCAGGCTTTGGGTCTAGCCAAGGACCCTTATAAACGTGGCGCACCATGGAGGCATTCCACGGGACTATCCCTAGTTTAATTTAGGTTAATTTTTATGTTTTCTAGTTAGTTTTAATTTTCAGGAATAAAACACACTCATGCTGGTAAAGGATGAAAAGGGGAACGAGAAAAATGATCCCATGCACAAGAACGAGGCAACCCGACAATTTTCTCCATTTCAGAAGGTTAAACACGGGCTGTGCCCAACCAACACGGCCCCGTGCCGAACCACCTGCAGAAAAACGCCCAGTACAGGTACCTGGACACGGGCCGTGTTCACCCAACACGCCCCCATGTCCAGCCTTCTGTTTGACTTATTTCAATTTTGTTACTGGCACTTGAACACGGGGCCGTGCCCGGATAACACGGGGCCGTGTTCAGCGCCCAGTAACACAAATTTTTTGCTTTTTAAACACTATTTTACACATCTAATCAAACTAAAAATTTATTTTTGGGACACATTGAGGACAATGTGTAATTTAAGTGTGGGGGGGATGCTAAAACCTTGAATTTTGCAAGTCCTAAATACAAGCCTTACACAAAACTCTATTGGAACCGCTAATCACCCCAAATTTTTTCAAAAATTTCATTTTTTTTACTTGTCTAGGTTTAACTCGGGAAATTCAAGTTCTCAAAAAGGTTATATTTTTACAAATTTACAACCGATAGCGTAGTGATAAAAAGAACCAACATAAGAAAATTATGAAAAGGCATAGCAAACTTATTTAAAATTTGATTATATACTTGATCACATAAAAACCCATTCCCACAAAAGTGAGTTTTGAGCCTTTATTGAGCACACAATTACATATCATTTGACTAAATGCTCATTTTTCGTTTCTTATGTGAATAGCTGTTTGGTTCTTACGACTCTAGAACTTGCCATGACAATACATTCCCGGTCCTTATCAACTTAAACCCGAGTAAGTAAATGCTGGAGGCATTAGGACAAACCCTTTTCATTTCTACACCATTATTTTTCTTTTTCCTTTACCACCTACCCAAAAATCCCCCTAGTTAGCCCCTTTGAGCCTAAACCTTTTCGTTTCATCACCCAAACAAAAACCCTTTCATCCACCAAAACCTTTTTCATTTTTAACCCTTTATTTTAGTAACAAGTTCGGTTCTTCGTAAAAAAAAAAATTGTGATAATGATGAAGCAAAAAGAAAATAAACAAACAAGTTAATCAAAAATAACTTAGTTTGAATAAAAGCTTCATCAAAATAAAAAGTTGCAAAAATACGAAAACCGACACTTGTTACGCTTTTAGCCCTTTTTCTACTAACCACTAACCCAACCACCTACCTTTAACCCTAGCCAACCCTTAACCCACAAAGTCCTCTTGATATCTACAAAGGTATAAAAGTTAAAAAGGAGGAGGATTGATTTCTTGGCAAGCCTATGGTAGGAATAAGTTCCGTGCCGCTCTCGAGTGATTCACTAAAAATACACCTTCGGCCGAGTATGAGTGATTTCCCCGCGAGGTATGTGAACTTGTATATAAATAGAATTTTAAAAAGGCATGTTATGCCCAAATAAGTAATTTCTTTTATGAACAGTTCTAAATAAATCATTACGAATAGGAGTGTAAATAAATAAAAATAAAACCCAAAAAGATCTTGGAAATCCCGACACTCTACGACAAGCCCAAAACCTTCTCTTCTACCTATTCCGTTTGGGAGTGTAAGCCACATATTAAAGAGTTTTGCTTGAGGACAAGCAAAAGTTCAAGTGTGGGGGTATTTGATGTGTGTAAAATGCAACATATAAATTACATCAAATGAGGCATAAAACTAACCCTTTTTTAGTGCTAATATTGGAAAAAGAGTGTTTTTGTCTTCCTTTTGTATTTTCAGGATTAAATGAGCTCAAAAACGGAAAAGAAGCAAAAAGACAGCTAAATCCAACATAAATACAAGAAAAAGAACATTAGTGGACTGCCCGAACCCTCAACGACACCTTCCAAAGCAAAATAGAGAAAACAGAAGACTGAACACGCCCCGTGCTCAGCCAGCACGGGGCCGTGCCCAAGAAGCAGCAGAAAAGACAAACCTATAGAAGCTTCTATTGCCCATCACGGGGCCGTGCTCAGCGGACACGGGGGCGTGTCGAAAGTACAACAGGCGCATTTATTGTAATTGCGAATTACAATTAATGAGGAGAGAGAGTGTCAGACGGACACGGGGCCGTGCCCAGCGGACACGGGGCCGTGTCCAGCTCTCTGTTCAGCCTATAAATAGGAGTGCTTGGATTCATTTCATCTCATCCCTTGGCACACCACCTCTCTCACACTTCATCCACCACCCACCACCATCACAACACCATCATCTACCACCATCATCCATTGTCCATCATAGAGTGTGTGAGTCGTCTCGGGATCCAAGATTGATCGTAAGAGTTCTTGACAATCAAGGCCATGTTTGCCTAAGTCTCTTACATCACTTGGTGAAGACAAAGTGTCTATTATAATACTTTTTATTTCTAATCTTTTGCACTTTTTATTTGGTTTTGTATTAATGACTTTAATAACTAGTTACTTATGTTGAAGGTGATCTTTCCTTATCGTTTGTCCGTGGTGTCTTGGCATTATTTTACTGTCTATATAAAATAAAGGATTTTCACCATTCATATCTCCACGGTCTATATGGAGATATGTTGGCTACCTGGTAGGGGGTTAAGGGAACGGTTTGGTAAAGGTCTTGCCATTGTTCAGCGTTTAGAGGTCCTGCAATGGACCTGGGTCAAATTTAGTAGGACCTCCTTCAATACTTCACGGTATTGGATGGCGGGGGTCCAAACTCTTTGATCCCCTCATAAGTTAACTACTATTAATACTATAACCCGGCTATTTAGGACTGTATCCCTGCTGACTCAGACTACTTAGCCGAGGGTAACGTCACCGCCAAAAGCGGGGCCTACCACAATACTGCATTAATAACTTAATTCATTATCTTCCAATAATCCACCCTTTTAGGATTGTATCCCTGCTGACTCAAACTACTGGGGTGAGGGTAACGTCGCCTTCAAAAGAGGGGCCTACTACAATAACTAAGATAATCTCTTAATTATGTGCAAAAGTGCGGAAATAATCAAAGGTTATACTAGATACGAGTCGGAACCAAGTGATTCATCTTGTCTATCTGTTTTTATTTTTATTTTCAGCATTTTAGTTAGTTTTATTTTCCTTAGTTTAAAACATTTTTCTAAACTTTTATTTTGGTTAGACGTTGAGGATAAAGCGGTACTAAAAGCTCTTGTGTCCTTGGACGACCTCGGTATCTTACCAACGCTATACTACACTCAACGATGGGTGCACTTGCCCATATGTGTGTTTAGTGTTAGTGAAATATCGTGTTTTATAAATTTAAAACTTGGCTAAAATAAGTGTTAAAAAGGGCTTAAAATATACACCTAATATATATAACACTTTAACGCACATCAAGTTTTTGGCGCCGCTGCCGGAGACACAAGGATTTTAAGAAAGTTAGGAATCAACGGCCTAATCATCTTTTATTTTTCTTTTTATTTTTTTTGGATTTTCTTAGTTTTTCAGCTTCTGCAGAGCTCAGCACGGGCCGTGCTCGGTCAGACACGGGCCGTGCCCAGCTTCATCACTGGCAGTTTTTATTTTCTGAGTTACAGAGAGCTGAACACGGGGCCATGTCGGTGCAACACGGGGTCGTGTCCAACTCCCAGTAACTGGGATACAGAAAACAATTACTGTACTTCTGACCACGGGCCGTGTTCACTGAGCACGGGGCCGTGGTGAACATTCTGACCAACGTTCTTTTTTGTTTTTATTGCAGGATTTGGAACCCAGGCGCCACATTTGAACCTCCTAAGTAGTGCATGAGCTCCAGTTCTAGTAGAGACATAAAAGAACCCCTAGAAGAACCCGAGCGCTTTCTCAGAAAAAGACTTAAAGCTAAAAATCAAGAGAAAGCTTCGGGGGACCCACTTCCAATGGCGGACCAACGTACCCTCATGGATTACCTACGGCCTACCGTAGGCAATCTTGGCGCCGCTATCAATGCACCGAATGTCGAGGCCAACAACTTCGAACTTCGGCCGCATTTGATACAAATACTCCAAAACTCCGCAACCTTCCACGGGCTTGCGGACGAGGATCCCCATCTACATATTACTAACTTCTTAGAAATATGTGATACCTTTCGGATCAATGGAGCATCAAATGACACCATCCGCCTTCGAATGTTTCCTTTTTCACTAAAAGACCGAGCTAAGGCTTGGCTTAACACCCTCCCAGTTGGATCGGTAAACACCTGGGATGAACTCGCCCAAAAGTTTTTATATAAGTATTTCCCTCCTGCTAAAACGGCCAAATTAATGACTGAAATTAATACATACTCACAAGAGGATGGGGAATCCTTATATGAAACTTGGGAAAGGTTCAAGGAGCTTTTAAGAAAGTGTCCTCACCATGGTCTAGCGGTATGGCAACAAGTATCCACTTTCTACAATGGATTGTTGCCACACACAAGACAAACACTTGATTCAAGCTCCGGGGGACTCTTAGGTAATCGTCGTCCAAATGAAATGAAGCACGTTGGTTATCGACATAGATCCATTGATACCAATGTCTGCGGGTTGACTGCCCGGGGCAGTTCGCAATACATGATTACCACCGTAATCCATGCAAGTAAAAGATCCTTAACAACCCCCGTGTGAATGGGTGCTGAGTCCAAACTATAGTACTATCGTTGCTAAGGCAGGTAGACAGCATTCCATGTGTAAACATAACAAACAAGCATTCATAAGCCACGTATAACATGCATTAACGGTTAGTGTTCAAATAGTTTGAGTAGTGTGATAGTTGTAGTCTGAATATTCGTAACGTATGTAACACCCAAAAGTGCTTAAGCAAAAAGGGGTCGAGTATACTCATAGCGATTTATGGATTGAAAGGAGCGCTTAGCGAGTACGGTTACCCTGAATAGATTCGATAGCATAACGATAAGTGAAACGTGAGACGGGAAACAAGCGTTGGAGGGTCGGACAGCTGGTCGATCGGATGGTAGTCCGATCGGATGGCTGACCATTCGGTTGACAGTCTGCTCGGACGGCTGTCCGATCGGTCGGTAGGCCGATCGGATGGCTATTCGAGTGGATTGTTTCTTCCTTTGAAAAGGATGTGTTTGTGTATGATGGTTTGACTTTTGAAGTTTTCGTTGTAGCATTTAAAAACATTGAAGTACCTTTACCTTTCAGGTTAGTCGATCGGACGGCTGTTCGATCGGCCGGCTACCCGATCGGTTAGGTATTGCAGTGATTTGCCTCGGATCGGACAGGTGTTCGATCGGACAGGTCAAGAAGTCAAAACTTAATGAGTTGCTGACCGATCGGTTGGCAAGTCAACATTAGTCAAGGACTCTAAATGAATAGGTACAGTATGGTGTAGTGGATCGGATAGTTAATCGATCGAATAACACAACTGCTGTTCGATCGGACAACAGGGTGTCACCTGATCGGACGACTGTTCGATCGGGTGGCACTTCTTGTGCATTGAACACGTTGAAAAATTCGATTAAGTATTGAAGCATAGTATCTCATGATCCAAAGGGTAATCCGATCGGACAGGTGTTCTATCGGACAGCAGTTCGTTCAATACTAGTCTTCAAAATAATTTGGTTGTGTGGAACCATGTGCTAGCCGATCGGCTGGCTAGTCAATCGGCTGACTATCCGATCGGCTGGCTGTTCGTTCGGACAACAGTCCGATCGGTCAGCATCCTGACCTGATCAGCCCTTTCATCTAACACTTGGTTGTTCTGCTGGTTTGTCATCTTATCGAGGTATTTTGACAGCGGGCAAAACCATAGATGTCTCGTCCTCACTTGGCTCCCCGGGTCGGACAGGAATCACCCAAATCCGGTCGGTGGTCTGTTCGGAACGAAGTTTAACGCTTAACCCGAAGTCGGTTAACCTCGTGGATAGAATCCGGATCTTGAGCCATACAACCACCGAAGTGATTTGTAAACCGACTCAGGCTCCGTTTCTAACGGTTTGAAGTTATTGAGTGACGAAGAGTTGAAGGAAAATTGGAAAATCCATCTTTCAATCCTTGTCACCGCGTCTATGTTTAGATCTACGAAAGATCCTTGTTTGTTTATGTGGAAATCGACTAGATCCAAGCTATTCTTGGTGGATTGAGGCCAAAACATGAAGTTCTTCAAGAACCCATGATGACATCATCCTAGAACACTTGAATCTTGATGATTTCACGGTTAAAAGTTAAGATTTGAAAGATAGAAAGGTGTAGGAGTGTGTATAGATCAAGAAAGTACAAGATTTAGGATGAAATCTTACTGGAATCGAGAGAAATCTGCGAAAAGGTGAGATGAGCGTGCTGGTCGAACAGAGGTTTCCAAAAGTGGAAAGGATGACAAAGACAGGGGTATTTATAGGATGAAAAAAGGGGAAAGGGCTGGCCGATCGGCCAGGCAGCTCGATCGGACAGCCTGTCCGATCGGACAGCAGTCCGTTCGGCTGGCTGTTCGATCGGCTGGGAGCCTGATCGATCAGTCACACCTTTCGAGTGTTTCGCGCGACGATTTTTGATATTTCGATTTCGATTACGATCGATGCGATACGATAGGGTTTCCTAATCAAATTACTTTTAGTCCGAAACACTCATATCTCGCATAATCTATTTTCCACCATTTATCATAATTCGTTCACGATTCGGGTTCGGTTGCACTTCGAGTTAGATTTCGAGTTTCGATTGGGCTCGCTTGATTATCACAACACAACATAAATAAAAATGCACAGGTAACACGTAAGGCACACATACACGTATAATACAAGTAAAATTCGTAGCTCGAGTTGCGATTAGAAGTGGATTCGATTAGCATAGCTTGATTATTGATTAATTAACTTTATCGTATTGTTACTTCCTATAATTCACAGTCGTAAGTCGATTGATTAACGATTAACACACCTCGATTATTGCATTAACGCCACTTACTCCACATAATACGAATTAAATAAAGAAATTTCTACGAGTCAAGTTGCGCGAAATCGGTCGTTGACTTAGACCTTGACTTTGACTTGTGAAAACACGGGGTGTTACAAGGAGGCTGGGAGTAGTCGCGCAACCGCTAGCGCTGCTGACAAAGGTACTCTCCGCCTTCATCTAAGTAGCTTGGAGGATTACGTAATTATCAGTGATTCATTTGAAGGTTTGTCGCGTATAGGCGAGAAGAAGTCTGGAGAAGCTGGTTAGAAGAGCTCTGGGAGTGGGGGTTTGATATTCGCTAATTTACACATATTTTAGTCCCCCGTTTTACCCCTATTTTACGCGTTTTTGGCCATAAAACCGTCATTCGGATACTTAATTATCTACACTTTTGTTTACAGGCCTAAAACAGCATACCAGACAAGATGATAGCAAAAACGAGGACTTTCCGTACAAAACGACAAAGCTGCGAACATTCTGTTAAGGAAACTGACCTGGGCGTGTGGAACGGTCGTGAGACTCAATGCACGACCGTGCATCTCTGACAAATGTTGATCAGCCCGGAAAAGAACGAGGGTGCGACTAGGAGTGCAATGCATACAAGGGCCAGCCCGGTGACGAACGGACGTTCCATCTAAAGAACGACCGTGCGGATCCGATGAACCAGCAGAACCTCGGTGATGAACGACCAGTGCAGCAGCTCGTGCAACAAGAACCCGGCGAAGAACGACTGTTCCATCTGAAGAACGGTCGTGCGATATCGAATCTGGTCAAAGATCTGATGACGTATGCAGTATGGTGCACCATACCCAATAATTGCTTAAAGTGCACGGTCGTGCCATAGGAAGAACGACCGTGCCACAACGGAAAAATATAAAAACAGAATAGAAACATTCTGTTCGAAATTCTGGAATTTTGGGAGCTTCAATGGCGATTTTACAGGCTCCGGAGGCTATGCTTTTGACCCGGATTCAAGCCACATTGTGCCGTTTAGCTCCATTACTATCCGGATCCTTAGTCTAGTGCTTGTTTATGGTTTGGTTTTCTAATCTTTCCATGATTTTGTTAATCTTTCAAGCATTTAGATTAATATTTATGTATTATTGTAGCCTTTGGGCAAAAACACAACAATCCCTTGCTTGATTGTAACCATTAGTGTGTTAATCTTTGTTTGTAATGACATTATGAAGTATTTTCTATGTTAATCTTTGATGATTAGTTTGCAACCTTGTTATTGATATTGATTTCTTGATTATAAGTAATTGTGTTGGATGATTGGTATTTGGTTAGTTAAGATAGTTGAAAAATGAAGCTTAATTAATATTGTATTAGTAAACTTTGAACTTGGTTAACTAGTTTAGCTTGGTTTAAATGTGTGCATCATGATACTAGAAATGGTTAGTGATTTAAGAAAATGTAATTATTGTTAATCAAGAGAGCTTGCCGTCACGTAAGGACCTTAACGGGTTAGATGGTGTCGTTATAAATTCTTGCCATGATTTGTTAGCTTAGTTAGTAGTTTAGGCCAAAATTGCTATCTTGATGAATTATTGTGCAAGATTTGTAAAATGAACTTGGTTGTGATTTAATCTAGTTTATGCTTTTCTCGGTGGTTGCATTGTGTTTATCGGTGTCGCTTTCCTTATTTAAGTGAGGTTAGAAAAATCCTAACGGCTGACTAACAAGAGATTTTCATAGACATTTATCAATTGCACGTTAAAGAACAATTTTAGGTGGTTAAAGTGTGTTTATCGTTTTAACTTTCCGAATGATTGTCATGTTAGGATTCCCGAAAGGGATACTAATTTTCTTAAAATGGAGAATTGACCGAGTGCTTCTAGTGCCAAAACCGACTTAGTTGACATGCTTTGGTTGTGTATTAAGCAAGGCTATTTATCTATTATCTACTATGTTTTTATATGTATTTGTTTATGCTTACTTTAGTTTAATTAAAATCACAAAACTTATGTTTTTACCGGTAGTTTAGTGACAAAGGTCTAGTATTATTTCTCCGCCCATTTCCTTGGATCGATACTTGGTTCTTACCGATACTTTACTACATATATGACGGGGTACACTTGCCTCTTTCGTGTGTGTTTTGATGTTAAAGTAATAATCACTTTTATAAATTTAAAACCGATTCGTGTGTAATTTCATTGCAAAATTATGTATGTATACGCACACGTCAAGTTTTTGGCGCCGCTACCGGGGAAATGGCGAGTTTTAGGAACGACCCGAGTCATTGTGTTATCGGCGTATATACTTGTTAATATTTGTGTATAATTTCTTGATTATTTATTTGTTAATATTTCTTGCTTTTATTTCATTTATTCATTTTCCAAGTCATTTTTGGTACATTTGTAAATTTTTGTTCCGTTTATTTGTTCGAATCCGGATTTATTTATTCATTGGGTTTTCCAAGTCAATTTTTGTACACATGTATTTTTGTTCCGGATTCATTCATTCATTTATTCTTTGGGTTTTCGGCACCTAAAAATCTTTTTTGTATTAGCCGACTTGATTATTTTTATTGTGTTAATTTTTATAAATTTTCGGGCCCATTTTTGGATTTTTATAAAATTTTCAGCCCATTTTTAATAATATTATGTTTCTATTCAGGTGAAAAAAAAGGTTACGCCTATTTCCAGGAAAACTTCATTCACGTTGGACAGGACCATACACAGTAAAAGAGGTATTTTCTTATGGGACTGTTGCAATAGAGAACGCGGACGGCGTTATTTTCAAAGTGAATGGGCACCTCTTGAAGCTTTACGTTACCGGGCCGATCGAGTCGGCGGTGGAGGTTATCGAACTCCACGCCCGCACACATCATAAGTGTGGGGACATGAGTCTTGCTATCGACTCGCCGACAAAAATTTAGCATGAGTCTACGCTACTGACTCGCCGACAAAAATGTAGCAGGAGCGTCTTTGGCGCTATAAAGGTAAAATAGTCCACTTTTTTTGTTTTTGTAGTTTTAGCGTAATTTAGGTTAGTTAGGTAGTTTCCGTTTGTTTGCTTAGTTTTCATACGTGCCGAGCGAAGGTTCTGTGTTGAAATATTGTTTAAACGGTTGGTGTGTCGAAAGAATGGCGAAAAACGGCCGAAACAGTTGCTGGAAATAGCTACTGCGGAAAATTCTGTATCTGCAGCTGTTGCACGGTCGTTCCTCGGGTCGCACGACCGTGCGTTTCCGAGGGCCGGCACGGTGGATCGCACCCCCGGTGCATTTCCGAGAACAGTTGTTAGGGTTTGGGCGAGGTCGGTGACGCACGACCGTGCAATACGGAGAACGACCATGCGTCAGGCTGAGGGCAGTTTTGTCATTTGGCACTATAAATACCCTCTTCTGCAGGCCCCATTCATAATTCGCGAAACCCTAGCCAACTGCAGCCGTTCCAGAGCGATATTTCTTCAAATCGCACGGTTTTTCGCACGATCTCACACCCTTCTTCGCACGGTACGTTCCTAGTTGTAGATTTCTTGTTTCTTTGCTTTCTAGGTTAGATTTCTTCCGATTCCTCAAGGCATTTTTGGGGTTCTCTTCATAAACAAATCGAAACCCTAACCCTTGTTTGAATCGTAGTTTCGTGAACATCTGGTGCATTTTCTGACCCTTGTTTGTGTAAAAACTTGTTGATTTATGAAAAAAAATCGGGCTAACTTAGAGCCTGGGTCAGAATCTGCAGAAAACACTGTCGCACGGACATTCCTCGTATGGAACGGTCGTGCCTCGCCATTGTTTCACGATGTTTGTTTGTTGGTCGGTGTTGCACGGTGGTGCCGTTGGTCGCACGCCGTGCAGTTCCGACGATTTGGGCATATTGGTGTTTGTTGTCGGCGACGCACGACCGTGCGTCTCATCGCACGACCGTGCCATATGCCCAGATCAGATTCACAGAAGCTTCATAATTTGCTGCTCGGCTGTTTTCAATTCAAATTTCTCCTGTTTCTGTCTTTCTAACAATGTTCCTCATAACAGATGGACCATCCCTTCCTTCAATTCGACCCCAACGACGAGCGAGAGGCTTTGTGCATCTCGAAACGAGACGCATTATGGGAAAGGCGGGGGCAGTTCGGAGTCCCCCGATGGTTGGATTGGGAAGTGATGCGGGAACTCAATCAGTATGACAGACTAGACGACATGATGAGTCGCCCGCTTGCAAATCTGGTCGGTTGCAACCGACCCGTTTACCGGGAGCTGGCAATTGAGTTCTTCGCATCTTATGCCTATGAAAAGCCGATTGCTCATCGGAAACCCAAATTCCGCCACAAGGAGCGGGTAGCCTTCCAGTTAGGTGGGCGATGGCATACATGGTCGGTTGGTCGTTTGGGAAGAAGGCTCGGGATTTATACTAGGGACGACATGGATGATACCGACGTCTTCAACGATCAGTTCACCTTCCCTTCTGATGTAGCACGGGATGCATTTTGGGCTGAAAATGCCGTTGGGGGCCCCTACAACCCGAGGATGTCGAAGGCCTCGCGACTCAGAGACCCTTTGGTGCGAGTGATGCACCACGTATTTAGCCATACGATATGTGGTCGCATGGACAGTCTTGGTAACTGTCCAACACCAGATTTGATCTTTTTATATACGTTGGTTGAGAAAGCACCTATCAACCTAGCCGCACGAACGGCTGAATACTTTGTCAAGAGCTCGGGGCGTACTCCCAACAGTGAGATACATGGCGTTCAGTATGTGACCGAAATAGCGTACAACGAGCGCTATATGACCGAGGAGGTGCTTCAGGGTCTCACTCTTATTACCGAGGGAGTTCATGTCGATATCAGGTCACTAAAGGCCATGGGGGGTGATTTTAGAGCTTGATAGGGGGGATAGGTTGAAGGGGTTGAATAACGAGGTCTGGGACCCATTGCCTCCAGCTGAGGAGGAAGATGAGGATGTTGAGATGGGAGAGCAGAATCTGGAGCACCAGCACCAGCCACCGACACCACCACACTCGCCGCAGCACCATGCATTCCATCAGCATTAGGACTGGCCTGAGTTCTACCAGCAGTTCCAGGATATGCGAGTGACTCAGGAGCAGCATGGTACCTACATCGACCAGATTAGATATAGCCAGGATGAGATTCGGGCCAGTCAGGCTCAGCTTCGGGCCACACAGGACCAGCTTCAGCATCGCCAGGATACTCTATACCAAGGGGTGAGTGCGGGATTTTCATATCTTTTCGGGGAGATGCATCACGCATACCCCGACTACTTTCAGCACCCTCCGCAGTTCCCACCGTGGAACCCCCTGGTTATGGCGATGTCGGCCCGTCCTATACGAGAGACGATGATGATGGAGACGAGTAGTTGGCGGTGGTGATAGCAGTTGGTGGTGTTTTCTATTCCAGTACTTTATTTATTATTGGGTGTTTATTTTGACTGTTATTTCAAACACCCAGGTTATGTATTTCAGACAATTTACTTTATGTTTTGTTTGGATTTTAGTATTTATATTTATGTATATTATGGTTGATTTGTGATTTTTCTGTTTCTGTTATGTTTTGGGTGCACATGTGACATACTAGCAGGTTTTAGCTATCGGATCTTGGACCGGAGCACGTACCAGATACAGCTTCGGAAGTCTCGTGGCTTCAACATCATCTTGAGGGGAGTATTTTTATCCCTTTCTCTATATTTCGGGTCTCGCATTGGGGACAATGCGAAGTTCAAGTGTGGGGAGGGGGTTAACTTTGTTTGTCCTCTTAAAAAAATCAGAAAATCAGAAAAATCATTCAAAAATACCTATATTTTGTATATATTTTAGTAAATAAACCGGTTGGTTGTGTTTTAGAAAGCTTCGGACTTGATAAAAACTCGACAAGCAAAATATTTTTGAAAAAGGAAAACGGAAAGCGTGACAAACAAACAAACAAAGACTTACATGATAGTTTTCACACTTTTACCCATTCCTTCCGTTAAGTGAGCATATTTGAGCCTTGATTATTATATATTTGTTCATTTCGGATATAGGAGTGAGCCGGATGTTATGTGTAATTTAGAACTTGTCACTAGTATGCTTGTTAAGACCATGAATGTGCGGATTTGTGTAAAAGTGATAGAGGCACTTAGATTACCCCTTTGTTGTGTACTTGTTCTTTGTGTTGTGCTTCCCGTTCACCTTGTATTACCCTTTAGGATTAACCATGTCGAGCCTTCCCGTTTACCTTTGTTTACCCACATTATCTCCCACTTAGCCAAATTTAGCCTTTTTATGTTTTAAACCTTTTTAGTGTTGAAACTCGGTCAAAATAATCGTTTAACTAGCACTTGTTATTGTTTATGTTTCATTGTATAAATTACTAAGTTTGCAAAAAAAAAAAAAAAAAAAAAAACAGAAAATAAAACACCCTAAAATAGGGTGAAGTTGATAAAAATCGAGCCATTTTGAATGCTTAAACGTTAAAATTTCGTTGATAAGCTCGATTGCGCAATAGTTGCCTTTTTAAGGCGTTTGTATGTATAGTTGTATTGTTTGTTGCTAGTTAAACGCTACTACCGAGTTTTAACCATTTTCGCCACTTTAAATGTCTACTTCCATACCCTTCGCCCAAGCCTAACGTTACAACCCGTAAAGACCTCTTGATTTACACTTGTTCGCATGTTAGTTGGTGGAGACGAGATCTTATGACAAGCTTATGTTATTGCACATTTCATTGGCGAGGCATTGAGTGTTTGCACGTACACATTTTATGTGTGTTTCATAAATAAAACCGAGTGTGTGTGAACATTGTGAGTTGTGTGTAGATTAACATGTGAGTCAATTAAATGTGATGTCACGGCTTTTTGGTTGTCGCTTTATAATTGCATATGCTTGTTGGGTTTGAGTCTTTTGATGTTGTTCTTCGACAAACCGGCTAACCGTTTATAGTAGTTTTCAATAAAATAATGTGTAAATTATCGTTCTTGTCCGTTTCTATCTTTTATTGCTTTTTAGTTTAGCTTGCTTGAGGACAAGCAAGGTTCAAGTGTGGGGAGATTTGATATTCGCTAATTTACACATATTTTAGTCCCCCGTTTTACCCCTATTTTATGCATTTTTGGCCGTAAAACCGTCATTCGGATACTTAATTATCTACACTTTTGTTTACAGGCCTAAAACAGCATACCAGACAAGATGAGAGCAAAAACGAGGACTTTCCGGACAAAACGACAAAGCTGCGAACATTCTTTTAAGGAAACTGACCTGGGCGTGTGGAACGGTCGTGCGACTCAATGCACGACCGTGCATCTCCGACAAATGTTGATCAGCCCGGAAAAGAACGAGGGTGCGACTAGGAGTGCAATGCATACAAGGGCCAGCCCGGTGACGAACGGACGTTCCATCTAAAGAACGACCGTGCGGATCCGATGAACCAGCAGAACCTCGGTGATGAACGACCAGTGCAGCAGCTCGTGCAACAAGAACCCAGCGAAGAACGACCGTTCCATCTGAAGAACGGTCGTGCGATATCGAATCTGATCAAAGATCTGATGACGTATGCAGTTTGGTGCACCACACCCAATAATTGCTTAAAGTGCACGGTCGTGCCACAGGAAGAACGACCGTGCCACAGCGGAAAAATATAAAAACAGAACAAAAACATTCTGTTCGAAATTCTGGAATTTTGGGAGCTTCACTGGCGATTTTACAGGCTCCGGAGGCTATGCTTTTGACCCGGATTCAAGCCACATTGTGCCGTTTAGCTCCATTACTATCCGGATCCTTAGTCTAGTGCTTGTTTATGGTTTGGTTTTCTAATCTTTCCATGTTTTTGTTAATCTTTCAAGCATTTAGATTAATATTTATGTATTATTGTAGCCTTTGGGCAAAAACACAACAATCCCTTGCTTGATTGTAACCATTAGTGTGTTAATCTTTGTTTGTAATGACATTATGAAGTATTTTCTATGTTAATCTTTGATGATTAGTTTGCAGCCTTGTTATTGATATTGATTTCTTGATTATAAGTAATTGTGTTGGATGATTGGTATTTGGTTAGTTAAGATAGTTGAAAAATGAAGCTTAATTAATCTTTGTATTAGTAAACTTTGAACTTGGTTAACTAGTTTAGCTTGGTTTAAATGTGTGCATCATGATACTAGAAATGGTTAGTGATTTAATAAAATGTAATTATTATTAATCAAGAGAGCTTGCCGTCACGTAAGGACCTTAACGGGTTAGATGGTGTCGTTATAAATTATTGCCATGATTTGTTAGCTTAGTTAGCAGTTTAGGCCAAAATTGCTATCTTGGTGAATTATTGTGCAAGATTTGTAAAATGAACTCGGTTGTGATTTAATCTAGTTTATGCTTTTCTCGGTGGTTGCATTGTGTTTATCGGTGTCGCTTTCCATGTTTAAGTGAGGTTAGAAAAATCCTAACGGCTGACTAACTTATTTTTAAGAGATTTTCATAGACATTTATCAATTGCACGTTAAAGAACAATTTTAGGTGGTTAAAGTGTGTTTATCGTTTTAACTTTACGAATGATTGTCATGTTAGGATTCCCGAAAGGGATACTAATTGTCTTAAAATGGAGAATTGACGGAATGCTTCTAGTGCCAAAACTGACTTAGTTGACATGCTTTGGTTGTGTATTAAGCAAGGCTATTTATCTATTATCTACTATGTTTTTATATGTATTTGTTTATGCTTACTTTAGTTTAATTAAAATCACAAAACTTATGTTTTTACCGGTAGTTTAGTGACAAAGGTCTAGTATTATTTCTCCGCCCATTTCCTTGGATCGATACTTGGTTCTTACCGATACTTTACTACATATATGACGGGGTACACTTGCCTCTTTCGTGTGTGTTTTGATCTTAAAGTAATAATTTCTTTTATAAATTTAAAACCGATTCGTGTGTAATTTCATTGCAAAATTATGTATGTATACGCACACGTCAGGGTTCTCGCAACCCAGATGCTTCTGCGACTCCTTCCTCTGTTGCACATGAGGAAGAAGAGGAAGTAGAAGCGGAAGAGGAGGCTGCTGCAAATTTGACCAGCAGGAAAAGAAATAGGAGTGAGACCACCGCTGGTGCTTCCACTGCGCTGCAGGGTGGTGAGGTTCCTTTGATTGGGAAGCGGAGCAACCTTCGCTCTTTATACAAGTTTTCTCCTGGTAAGTTCTTATTCTCTTCTTTATGTTGCTTCCTCTTTTTGACACTTGATCTTCTGCAGAGGCCAAGAAGAAGACCCCTGAAAAGAAGGGTGTTGTGCTTACGGAGCCCTCAGAGCCGTCGCATAAAAGGCCTAAAGTTACTATCAAAGCTTTCAAGGCTGCTGGAGTGGAGTCTGAGAAGGGCGAACAAGCTGCTGAGGGGGAGAAGGAGAAAGCTGCTGATGAGGAGAAAAAGGCTGAGGAAAAGAAAGCTGAGGAGGATAGGAAGAAGAAGGCTGATGAGGAGCGTAGGAAGAAGGCTGAGGAGGAGAAAAAGAAAAAAGCTGATGAGGAGAAGAAGAGAAAAGCAGATGAGGAGAAAAAGAGGCGAGTTGAGCAGGAGAGAGAGAAAAGGGCTGATGAGAGGGAGAAAGAGCATACAGTTGATAAACCTACCCACCCATCGCAACCTCATTCTCCTCAACATTCTGCTAAAGTGACTTCTGCTGCGGGATCTGGTTCGCATGCTTCTGGTGGTGCGAGTTCCGGCGGAGCTGGGGGGTATAACCCCCAAACCATTGGCCCAAAGGATACTCTCGGGGATATTTACTATAAGAGTTACACCGAGGCAGAACGTGGGAGTGCCCCCCATCGAGCTCCTTGGAATTTGAAGCAGAAGGACATTTTTCAGGAATTTACCCCTTGTCGCGGCTGGTTCTTGAATTCCATCCCTCCTGGTGAGGTTAACTGACAAAAGGCGCGTACTCATGATGAGCTGTATGCTGCGTATGTAATTGGGGAGGCCGATACTCTTTCTGCCAGCCATGAAATCGTACGTGAGTGGCGCACCATGATTAGGGAGCGGTCGGATTGGGAGAACTATCGCTAGTGCCTTGTGAGGCAAGTTAAGGAGTTTCAGAAGGCTCATGCCAAGTTTGAGGATGAGAAGTCCAAGTTTGAGGCTGATAAGAAAGTGGAGGAATGGGGGAGCGAGGGCCTGAAAAGCAAGCTTCAAGCTACCGAGGATCTGTTGGCGAAGGAGAAGGCTGAGTGGAAAAAGATCTGTGAGAGAGACAACCAGCGCGCTTATGCTGCTCGAAATAAGATTACTGAGCTCGAAGGCAAGGTTGCTGATCTGACAGCAAAGGTCGATGATGCGCAGGCTGCGCAAGCTGCTAAGGAGAAAACTGAGGTTTGTAAAACGTTTACTCCTTTCTTTGGTGTTTTGTTTGCATATTAGCCTAAGTCTTTTGCCCTTTGTAGGTTGAGCTGGCTGAGGTGAAGGCGCGACTAACTGGTAGGGACAAGGATTTGATTTCCAAGGACGTCGAGATTGCAGAGTTGAAACGTCGCTTGCAAGAGCAGGTTGACAGAAGCGAGTCCTTGGAAATCGACCTTGAAGCTGAGAAGGTTAAGGCTGCCACTGCTGAGGAAGCCAAACAGAAAGCTGAGGAAGCGCGAGACATTAGTACATCTGCTCTTAATGTGGCGCAGAACAACTATTCCGATGCTCAAGGCATTATTGATACTTTGGTCTCCGAGGCTGAGTGGCTGCGCGGCAGAGGATTAGTTCTGGTATGATGCTTTTAACCTTGGCTTTACCTTTCAAAACCTGGTCACTTATGTGTTACGTTTGCTGTAGATGGCCAAATCTATCCTAAATGCTGGAGAACTGGATAAGGCTGTTGCGGCCGTTATAGATGCTTCTCGTGCGGTCGATCATCGTGGAGGCTATCTTGAATGTGCCCAACATGCTACAGAGATGCTTGGACAGGAGTTCGACACTAGTCATTGCTCAGTGATTGATCAAGCTGAGGCTGAGCTAGCTCGCGCTGAACACGGTTATGACCATCTATCAATACCTGTGATGGATTTGGTTACTGAAGCGCTGAAGCATGATGATTGGTGTCACCGGCTAAAGACTATCCTTGACCACCGGAAACCGTTGAATTATCTGATTTAGAGGAAACTGCGGGTGATGATGGCGATGGTAAAGGCGATGGTGATGGCGACAAGCACGACGATGATGATGATGGTGATGGATTCGAATAGATAGTGTTTTCAGGCTTTGTGCCTTGTAATTTTTAGGTTTTTCATAACATTTGCGCGGTCGCGCTTGTTTTGGATCAGATGAATGATCATTGGTTTCTATGTAATCGTTGCGCGCTTGCGTTTATTAAATATGATGTTCATATTTATTCTGTCATGTTACAATTATTGCACTGTGGTTAGAAACTTTGGTTAAGTTAGCGCGAATAAATGTAAGTGTGGCTCTTGAGCGAGTATAGTTGCTCGGTCTCGTGCTATGTTCGCGGAGGACCTTGAAGGTATAACTCAAGAGCTTGTAATTCACTGAAGTGTTTTCGTGCTAATCAAAAGTTTGACATGCATTTGTAACTCAAGAAGCACTATGATAAAGGAAAACATGTCGTATGCTTTCATTGACTGAGAAACAGGCGCTTAGGCCAATCATACATCGCAGATAAGTAACATAAGGGCGTTTTGCCAACATAGTAAATTTTAATGGCGCGTGGCCAGCATGAACTAAATGGCGCATGGCCTAGAGTAGTTACATATAGCACTTGCGCAGTTGTTGCGCATTCCATGTGCGCGGGATGATGTGTCCATCGAGGGTGCGCAATTTGTATGCCCCTTTTCCTAGCACTTTGTGGACCAAGTATGGGCCTTCCCATTAGGGTGCTAGCTTCCCGGGGTGTTCAGCGTTTGAAGCTTCGTTGTCTCGGAAAACGTATTCTCCTGGAGTGAAGGTACAAATGCGGACTCTCGCATTGTAGTACCTTTCCAGTTGTGTCTTGTATTTCGCTTCTTTAATACGCGCAATCTCGCGTCTTTCTTCCAGTAGATCCAAATCAAGACGGCGCTCTGCTTCATTATCAACCGTGTTGACTGCTGTCAAGCGCGGCGAGGGGAGTCCAACTTCCGCTGGGATAACTGCTTTCGAGCCGTATACTAGGCTGAAAGGAGTTTCGTCGGTGCTTGTCTTCGGCATGGTTCGATGAGCCCACAGGATGCTTGGGAGCTCATCCACCCAGCCTCTTCTCTTTGTGCCCAGTCGGGCTTTTATCCCCTCGACGATACTTTTGTTAACGCTTTCCACTTGACCGTTGCCTTGAGGGTGCGCAACTGAGGAGAAGGTATGCTCGATCTTCATTTCCTTCATCCAATTTTGAAGGTCCTCAGAAGCAAAATTGGTACCGTTGTCTGTGACGATTTTGAGTGGGAGACCAAACCTGCAAATGATGTGCTCCCAAATAAATTTATGCCCCATCATTGCAGTGGTTGAGGCGAGAGATTTGGCCTCCACCCACTTAGTAAAATAGTCAACGGCCACGATTATGAACTTGACGGCGCCAGGGGCGTCTGGGAATGGTCCCACCATATCAATTCCCCACTGTTGGAAAGGCCAACCAGTGGATACAGGGATAAGATCGTTCTTTGGGCGCAAGGGTTTTGGAGAATGTCGCTGACAAGAGTCGCATTTGCGCAACTCCTTCAGGGCGTCAACGTGCATCCCTAGCCAATAATATCCAGCGTTCATAATCTTTGCGACAACCATGCGTGGTCCAGCATGGATGCCACAGATCCCTTCGTGGATCTCCCTGATCAAGTAGTTCGCATCTTGGGGGTCCACGCAACGCAGTAGTGGCCCCAAGAAGGACTTGCGGTATAAGATACCACCATTCATCTCATAATGCAGAGCTTTGTTTTGAATCTTTCTTGCCTCTGGCTTGCTCTCAGGGAGTATTCCTTCTTGCAAATACTGAATTATAGGGGTCATCCAAGATGGCTGCCCTATTTCGATCACATTTACATGGCGCAGCAATACTGAAGGATTTTTGAGTACTTCAATCCTTACATCTTTTGCGAAAAGCTGAAAGGAGGTTGAAGCAAGCTTGCTCAAAGCGTCAGCTGGTTTGTTTTCAGAACGATTGATGTGTACTACCTTGTATGACTTGAATTTCTGAAGCAGTTCTTTCGCCTGATCCAAATATAAGGCCATAACCTCGCCCTTTGCATCATAGATTCCGTTGATTTGACTGGCGATCAAAAGTGAATCAACGTGCGCTTGAATATTTTTAGCTCCCATTTTATGGCGAGGCGTAAGCCTGCCAGAAATGCCTCGTACTCCGCCTCATTGTTGGTGTTCTTAAAATCCAACTTGATGGCGTATGTAAATTCATGGTTCTCTGGGCTAACGAGGCGCAATCCAGCTCCCGCGCCATCCTCGTTTGATGCCCCGTCAGTGTACAACATCCATAACTCGTTTGTCGTGTCTTTCACGGGAGTATCAATAAGCTCACAATCTTTGATTTTATCAACTGGGACTTCCGTGATGAAGTCCGCTAGAACTTGGCCCTTGATGGCTGGGCACGGCCTGTACAAGATGTTGTGGCCCCCAAGCTCGATTGCCCATTTTGCTAGCCGCCCAGACGTCTCAGGTTTGTACAATATCGTTCCGATGTGAAAGTTGGTAAGTACTGTGATTACGTGCCCCGTAAAGTATATGCGCAGCCTTCTGGAGGCGTGCAGCAACGCAATACCAATTTCTCCATTGTTGAGTATCTCGTTTCTGGATCCTTGAGCACTCTACTGACGTAATAGATTGGAGTCTGAACTCCATTTCTTTCTACAAGCAATACCGATCCCACTGCCTTGTCCGATGATGACAAGTACAAGATGAGCGGCTCCTTTTCGAACGGTGCAGTCAGGGTAGGGAGTTCGATCAAACACTCCTTCATTTGCTGAAAAACATTCTCTGCTTCAGGGGTCCACCTGAACTCTTGTTTCTTCACATAGTTGCGCAGAGTGCTGATAAAAGGGTATGACTTCGCGGCGTGGTTTGACAGAAAACGGTTAAGCGCGGCTAGGCGGCCGGCCAACCTTTGCATCTCTTTGATTGTTCGTGGTGATGGCATTCGTTCTATTGCCTGGACCTTTTCTGGATTCACCTTAAAGTCGCCATTTGTAACTATGAAGCCTAAGAACTTCCCTTCTTCCATACCAAAAGAACACTTGGCAGGATTCAATTTCATGTTCACGCTGCGCAATGAGTTGAATGTTTTTTCGATGTCTTTCAAATCATCGATGTAAACCTCGATATGCTTCCCGATATCTCCAGCGAACGTCTTATCCATCAGGCGTTGATACGTCGCGCCAGCATTTTTCAGGCCGAAAGGCATCTTTGTGTAGCGGAAGATCCCTAGATCGGTTCGAAAAGCTGTCTTGTCTTCGTCTTCTAGCTTCATTTGAACCTGATGGTACCCTTTATAGCAGTCTAAGAAGCATTTCCATCTGTATGGCGTGAGGGAGTCTATCTTTTTATCGATCTCAGGCAAAGAGTAGCAATCTTTAGGGCATGCCTTGTTGAGATCTGTATAATCAACACACATTCGCCATCCTCCACTAGACTTCTCCACCATCACTGGGTTCGCGACCCAACTTTGATAACGTACTTCTCGCAAGATTCCAGCTTTGAGTAGTTCGCAAACTTGCTCATTCATTGCTTTGATTTTGTCTGCCCCTAAGTTGCGCCTTCTTTGGACTTTTGGCTCAACAGAGGGGTAGGTATTTAAACAATGCTCGGTAATGTCGCGCGGGACACCGGTCATGTCGGCCGGAGTCCAGGCGAAGATATCCATATTCTTGAACAGGAGTTGCTTGAGATGCGTTCTGATGTTTGGTGAGATTGCATGGCCTATCGTCACCGTTTGCTCTGGGTACTTGCGGTTTAACACCCATTTCTCTGGCTCGGTTGTTGAAACCTTCGCCGCTTTTGTTGGGCACATCTCTTCTGTGGACATTACTTCTTTCTTGGCATAGATAATCCCCACCCCTGTCTTGGTTGGAAACCCTATTGCTGAGTGGGGCGTGGAAGTTACCATGTTCAGTTCGCCTTGGGTTTCTCTCCCAATCAACACATCATGCATCGATTTGACAGGCATCACCATGAAGTTCACATTTTTTGTTCTTGAATGCTTCCCGTCAGAGAGCGTGACGGGGAAGCTGATTTGGCCTAGCAGGAAAACCATTTCGTTGCAAAATCCAGACAGTGGATAATCAACTGGCTCAAGTCTCACTTTATCATCCTCATCAAACTGATTAAAACACTGCTCATAGATGATATCAGCCGTACTCCCTGGGTCAATGAAGACATACTCTGTTTCATAATGGCCGATAATGCCGGTAATGACGACGGGTCGAGTGGCACGAGGGCCGCCGCGCACTACCGGGAAAATGACATGTTGCTCTTGCCATGAGGGTTCATAAGGGCGCTTGCCTTTCTCTTTTGCGCTGTATCTTGGTCCATTGACCATATGGGTTTCTAGGCGTCTGACTTTCTTGTGATTCCCCTCATCATGGCGTTGGAGCTGTCGAGTTTCTTTGCGCACGTTTTTCACCAGGTGGCTTAGCTTCCGGCTTTTTAGCGCTCTTTCGATCTCTTGACGTAAACTGTAACAGTCATCTGTCAGGTGTCCTGTATCTTTGTGGAAGTCGCAGTACAGGTTGGGGTCTTGCCCCTTCTTGTTTGTCATAGGCCTTGGAGCCTTGAAATCATGATTCTCCGTCATCAGCACCTCTTTCGGTGTTTTTATGAGCGAAGTCCAGTGCTTTTCTTGGTTGTCATCCCTGACTGCTTTCCGATAATCAATGCGATCAATAGTGTCTTGCACGTCTTCTTTGTAGCGAGACCACTCTTCATAACGAGATCGTTCGCCATAACCATTGGAGTGGTTGGCTTTCCGCCCAGGGTTTTTGCCTTTGTTTCGTCTATTGTTGTCGCGCGAATGGCCCCCCTTAGAAAATCGATCTTCAGCATAATAATTCTTGTTTGCGGCGAGCGACTCTTCAGTTTGCGCGACTATTTTTGCGGCTTCCATGAGCTTATCCCATTCTTTGGGCATCCCATCTTTCCCAGTGATAGTTCTGATGAGACTATTACAGCGAATGCCTTTCTTGAAGTGGCAACGCATGAGTTGTTCACTTACGCCACCGATTTCCAAGCACTCTTTGTTGAAGCGAGTGATGAAATCCTCCAAACCTTCGTTATCTCTGCGCCAGATGTCCTCTACCTCGGCTGTGTCGCGCTGGTAACGTCTCTGTTGACTGAAGTGACTTAAAAACTGTGTCCTGAAATCCACCCATGAATTGATCTTTCCTGGAGGAAGGCTGTCGAACCAGGCGCGAGCAGCCCCTGTAAGTGTTTGAATAAATAGATGGCACCACATGGGCATATTCCATCCTCCCATGCAACCCACGCTTGTGAAAACTCTGACGTGATCATCGGGATCAGTCAATCCGTTAAACTTCCCAACTGTCGGAGGTAACTTCTCTTTTGTAAGCAGCGCCTGCACGATCTTTGGAATGAACTTTGAATGTTCTACAGCTTCAACTGGTCGATAGGCGAGGCGAAAGTCTTGCTTTGCCTCTTCGGTGTACCCAACGTGTTGACGTGGTTTGTAGTATTCATGGTTCCTCTGCAAGCGATTGAAGACTGACGAACCCTCATCATCTTGCCAAGTTGGATCATTCGGGTCAGTATCTTCCCATTCATTGTTCATGTTGCGCGGCATGAGCCGGCTATGAACTGGGCCTCTTTGGACGTGAGACGGATAGTCATAATAGCTTTCTGTTTCTCCCCGTGTATCGCGTGTGTCATGCACGCTTAGTCTTCTGGTAGGGGGAGGTCTATTAGCTCCACCTTGGATGTTTTGTTGTGGGGGTATCTGGTGCGCCCCCTGACTCTGTCCCTGGGGAGTTACCAAGGACGGTTCGGCCGTTAAGACTGCTTGTTGTGCGATCAGAGATTGATACGCCGCGTTAATGGTAGCAATATTCTTGGCGTACCACGAGGCTGGAGTTTCGCCCTCTGGTAGCCCTAATAGCGCCGAAACGTTCTGAGTTGGAGCTGGGTTTGAAGGTCCAGCGCCATTGCTTCCCGGGGTTACCGCCTGAGTGATGCGGATTATGCTCCCGCGCGGTCCCCCTGTGTTGGTTACTTCGATTTCGCCAATTTCTTCAATGTGTTGAGGTTGGGCGTTTTGATTATCATCCCCCAACGTTGCAATAGAGTTTGCTCCGAAACCGACAAACTCAGGAATGATTCCTTGACAAGCCATGATCGAAGGAAGAAAAACCAACGAATACTCAGAAAAAGAAGATGGAAGGGATTTGTAGAAAACCGGTGGGCGCCAATGAAGAAACGCTGAACTAATTATGGGACTAATCAGTTTGGTTTATGTTCCTACCATAGTGGTTAATCTTCTAATGGCTTTCTGAGCTTCGTAATGATCGTCTAAGTCCTGCAAAACAGAACACCGTTACTCGTTAAGAGGGGAATATGGGGGTTTCCCTCTTAACCGGGCTCCGGCGTGAGAATAAGCGACTGCTTTGGGGAGATAATTGAGTATCAAGATTGAGAGAAGAGGGAATGAAATGTTTAACCTGTGGACTAAGGACTCTATTTATAGCCGGAGAGGTGTAAGAGGGTGTGGGCTGATGGGCCTTGGGCCAGAAGGCGACAACTTGGAGGATATGCTCTTTGTCTCACTGGTGTCGACCGTTAGTGGCTTCTGGGAGTTCGTTGGTGCTGGCGCACCGTGATTGGAGCCACGTGTCAAGGTTGTCGGCTTGGCCGCCCTTCTGCCATCAGCATGTAAGTGGAGATCTTGGGTCAGTTGTCTCTGCCCTGTGATTGGTGCCATGTAGGCGTCCTTAAGTACTTTTTGTCTCCTGCATGTCAGACGATCGTGGAGCACGATTGAGCAGGGCCAGAAGGCCGCTGATTGGTTCTTTTCTTGTGCCACTTGTACCTTGTGTACTATCCAAAACAGTCTTGCGCCGTAGGTTACTGCATGCACGTAACTACCCCGCACAGGAGTATAGGTTACTGCATGCACATTCAGAATACTAAGTGTTGAAAGTGGAGCTTCTTATTGCTTAGACCTTGCGCCGCATCAAAGAATGTTGACGTAGCCCGCGCAACGTTAGCGATAAGAAATTTGCTGAATAAGAAGTATGGTCCTGCGCGCAACCTTGACGAAGGTTTGCGCGGCTTTTCGGGACCATACCCCTTCAGAAGAAAAAAAGTTATAACCTATTGATTTTTTTTAGTGCACACATTCTATAAACTCGAATAATTTTTATATGCTTTAATATCAAAAACGTAATGTATTATAATATTAAACATTTTTTTTCATTAAATTGTATATCCTGTTGCTATATTTAAAGATGAATAGTTCTTAAGAGTGTCGATGCACTATCCATACAACGACACCTCTAACTACCATTTATGTACAAAGTGCGTCTAACCGAATGTTCATTCGTTAACAACATTTTACGTTTTTAGTTGGATCATCCTATGCCCTATGATATATATATATATATGACATGTCCTAATGGTATTTAGAAAATTTATATCTTTAGAATATCCACACTGACGATGGGCCAATGGGGAACCCCATTTCTACCCGTTTTGGGCTGTCTATGGGCAGGCCCAATAGAGTATAAGCCCAACCAGAGCCTAACTTTCCCGTTAAGGTTTCTCCTTCATAAGACGAGCGGGAAACTAGGAGTCAGAACATGCAGGCATCCATTTATGACTGATAAGAAGAGCATCACGGCTGGCATCGTACTTCTCTTTCTGAAACATTAAATGCCGCTGCCGATCTAACCGTTAGGGGTCAGACACGTGTCTGAGCCCCTCGAGGTCTCCCTAAACCCGTTGGATTATCTCAACAAATATCTTGCATACACAATAAGGTCTGGGACTTATATAAGAGAGAAGACGGTAACAAAGGCAGGTATCATCTCCGGAGCTATCTCATTTACTACACTCTCATTTAATCTCCTCTCATTAATTCCGACCAACATTCCTATACATTTAATACCCGCATACGTATTTATTAGATTCACATCAAAGAGGAAATATTCCGGTGATCACACTCATCGGAAGAAGCTCCTCTCACTCTCCGGCAAGTTTACTTACTCTCACGCCGGAGCTTGGTCGCGGATCCCCCTCCCGGGTTCCTCCGTGACGAGGCTAACGGTTTATTCTTTTGTAGCTTCAAGGAACGGGATAGCTTGACGTCAGCGAAGATCCACTTAACGCCAGACAGGATTTGGGTATTCGACATTGGCGCCATCCGTGGGACATAGGCCTGACCGGTGTCTTCACACAAAACTCCGACGTCAAAGATAACCTATTCCAGAGATAACAACATGAACGATACACCTGGCTCCCATGTCACCCAAGCGGTGTAAAATGACCATGACAAAGTCACGGTGGAAGATATCACCCATGAGGAAGAAAATGAAAATCAGGTGGAAATCCTCGAAGGATGAGAGACCATCACCCCAGACTTTGTTACCATGCACAAAGACAAGCTAAAGAGATGTCTTGAGGACCTAGAAAGACAAGAAAAGCTTAACAGCCACAGAGCCAGGTTATCCTTCGACACGCCCTCTAACCAGGACGAGATGAACCCTAAAAACAAGAGTAGTGGTAGTGACCCACTTGAAACATTCATGACTGCTCTTAGGCAGATGTCTTCGGAAGAAAGGGAAGATCTCATCACAGGAAAGAAACCGAAAGAAAAAGGAAAAGAGAAGAAGAGCCAAGGCGGTAATGATCTGGACCAGCCCTACCTTCCGCGAGACCTGGCTGAAGTCTCGAAGTTCACCCGGAGGATTGCAGAGGCACCCATGCCCCCTAAAATAAAACTTCCCCCGGGTTTTGACCGGTATGACGGGACAAGAGACCCGGAAGATCATCTCCACGCTTTCAGAGGTGCGGGACAACTAGGACGATGGCCCATGTCGGTATGGTGTCATATGTTTGTGCAGACCCTGACGGAGGGGGCCCGACTATGGTTTGACAGCCTACCTCCTGGGGGGATAGACAGTTACGAAGAACTAAGTGAGAAGTTCCTGAGGAACTTTGGTCAACAAAGAAAGGTGGTCAAGAACCCAAAAGAGATCCTACACATAAGGCAGCGGGATAACGAACGGATAGACCAATACATGGAAAGGTTTATCAAAGAAAGCATGAATATCAAGGATGTCCCGGAAGTCATGAAAATCAGCGGTTTCATAAATGGGCTGAAGCATGCACAACTGTGCGAGAAACTGGGGGAAGAGTTCCCCCACTCGTTTAACAACCTCATGGACAGAGTCAGAGCCTTCGTCAGGGGAAAAGACACAGTCAGCAAAGCCAAGGAGACAGACACCCCACCCCGGAGGATCACCCCGATTGCAAAACCTCCTGATAAAGGTACACCCTATTCCCGAAAGCCTGCTTTTGATAGAATGCTACATGATAGAACGAGATCCTCGTATTCCCCCTACAGACCTCGGGGGAGGGGCCCGCCCCCTACCCCGAGAGCTTCACCCCTCTCACCAAGACCCCGAGCGAAATATTGACCACTGAGAGGGTGAAGAACTCCTTCCCAAGGCCACCACCTATAAAGCCTGGGGTGAAGGCACAACCTGGCGAATATTGCGACTTTCACAAAGGGTTTGGCCATAGAACAGACGATTGCTTGTACCTAAAAAGGGAAATAGAGGCTGCGGCAAAAACGGGAAAGCTGGCCCATTTGATTAAGGAAATTAAGGAAGGAGTGGGGGACCGTAGAGGGAAAGATGCAAGGGAGCCTGGGAGGGCAGATGTAGACATGATTAGAAGGAGAAATGAGTTTGATGCCACCAGGAGTGTAAAAAACAGGATCCTGGGCTCCCCGGACTGCATGAAGGCTCCCATCCTAATGCCATACTTAGAGGAAAATGAGGTACAACGACTCCCACTAAACATCTCAGCCATAATAGCTGGCCACAAGGTGGCCAGAATACACGTGGACGGGGGATCCGGAGTAGAGGTCATATATGAACACTGCTTGCTCAGGTTTGACAGGGATGTGAGAGACAGGCTCGAGGAAGACTCCATCCCTCTAGTAGCGTTTAATAACAGCGTGTCGCACCCCTTAGGAAAGATCAGACTCTCATTCACAGTTGGGGTAGGGGATCGGGTTCGGACGATAAACCTAACCTTCACAGTGGTCCGAGCACCCTCAAAATACAACGCAATCTTAGGAATACCTGGAATTGGGGATTTACAAGCACAGGCATCCACCCCTCACGGAGCCTTAGTATTTCAGACACCGAAGGGCTTGGCTTGGGTAAAATCTGCATACGAGGTAATCTCTTACGTATCCGAAGGAGAAACATCTGAGAAGCCCCAGAAAGAAGGAGTCGAGGAATGGGTCCTTTGCGACAGGTTCCCAGAACAAATGATCAAAGTAGGAAGTCACTTAAGTGACAAATGCAAGAGTGCTCTGAAGGAGCTACTTCTCCTCAACATAGATGTGTTTGCATTCCAACATGGAGACATGACAGGAATCCCCAGGAGCCTAACGGAACGTCGACTCAACACTTACACATGGGCGAAACCGGTAAGGCAGAAAAAGCGAACCATGGGACCCAACAAAAGAAGGGCTGCTTGTGAGGAAACCAGAAAACTGCTCAGGGCAGGAATAGTCAGATAAGTGAAGTATCCGTCCTGGATCGCCAATCCAGTCATGGTCCAGAAGAAAGACGGGAGATGGAGGATGTCCATTGACTTCCAAGATCTAAACAAAGCATGTCCTAAGGACTGCTATCCTCTCCTAGAAATAGACGTCCAGGTAGACTCTTTGTCTCAGTACCTCCTGAAATGCTTCCTGGACGCCTACAAGGGGTACCATCAGATCCAGATGTCAATAGAAGACGAAGAGAAAACCGCATTCCTCACAGACTAAGGAACATTTTGTTATACCAAAATGCCCTTCGGCCTTAAAAATGCCGGGGCCACATACCAAAGGTTCATGAACAACCTCTTCAGGGAGCAACGAGGAAAGAACTTGGAAGTATATGTCGATGACATTGTCATCAAAAGTTTGACAGAGATGGCTATGATAGATGACATAGCCGAAACTCTCCGCACTATGCAAGATGTGAATATGAAGTTAAACCCTGGAAAATGTTGTTTTGGGGTAGAGGAGGGGAGTTTCCTGGGGGTAGTAGTCACTAAAGGAGGAATCAAAGCTAACCCGGAAAAAACTCAAGCTGTGGCTGAAATGCGATCCCCCAGGTCCCTGAAGGACGTTCAACAACTGAACGGGAGATTGATAGCATTAAACCGTTTCTTATCAAAAGTAGCCGACAGGACCCTCCCCTTCATGAAGGTGTTGAAGGACTGCCTCCAAACGAACAAGTTCAAATGGACCCCAGAAGCGGAAGCTGCCTTCCAAGAAATGAAAACTTATATCTGCAAGCTCCCAACATTAGCCACCCCAGTGCCCGGGGAACTCTTGCTCCTATACTTGTCCGCCTTGAAGACAACCATAAGTACAGTCATGATGGTAGAACGGGAAGGGAAGCAGATCCCCATATATTTCATCAGCAGAACACTTAAAGGCCCCGAGGAACGCTACATGCCCCCGGAGAAACTGGCGTTAGCTCTCGTTTTTACATCCCGAAGACTCAGGAGGTACTTCCAAGGGCACAAGATTACCCCGATGACTGATCAACCTCTCCAAAAGGTACTCAGGAGGCCAGAGCTGTCGGGACGGTTGGCTAAGTGGGCTGTGGAGCTAGGGGAACACTCTCTGGAATATAAGACCAGGACGGCCACGAAGGGGCAGATACTGGCCGACTTTTTAGCAGAGGTCCCCGAGGATGAAGAAAAGGAACTTTTAAAATGGGAATCCTTGGAGAAAGAAGAAAAAGAAAAGGAGGACGAGGCTGTGTGGAAATTACTCACCGACGGGGCCTCTAGTGAAGAAGGGAGCGGGGCAGGCATCACACTGATAAGTCCCGAGGGGATTGAGCTGACATACGCCATAAGACTGGACTTCGAAAACACCAACAACACTGTAGAGTATGAGGCCCTCTTGGCAGGAATGAGGCTGGCACAAAAAATGAAAGCAAGGCACGTGGAAGCTAGCACTGATTCACAACTGGTAGTAAAACAGTACCAAGGAGAGTATGAAGCCAAAGACAGCATCATGGCTCAGTATGTGGCGAAGGTAAAGGAAACAGCCAAGGCATTCAACACTTTCAGATTAGAATACATCCCCAGAGGAAGGAACAGAAAATCTGACGCCCTCAGTAAATTGGCTTCGGTGGTATTCGACCACCTGGCAAGAGAAGTCAAAGTAGAAGTTCTAACCGCCCCCTCCCCAACATGAAGGAGGTAACCGCAATCGAGAATGGGCAGGAAACATGGATGACACCGATCATTAAGTTCCTCAGGGACGGGACATTGCCTGAAGGGGAATGGGCAGCCAGGAAAGTAAGGGTCAAGGCCCTGCAGTATGAGCTGATTGATGGGGAGTTGTATCGAAGATCCTATCTGGGCCCATCCCTGAAATGTGTTGATATGGACAAAGCTGAGTATGTGATTAGGGAGATGCACGAAGGAATCTGTGGAATGCATTCGGGGCCAAGGACGATAGTAAAGAGGGCAATGAATGTTGGGTTCTATTGGCCACGAATGTATGAAACAGCATCTGAGGAGATCAAGAGGTGTGATAATTGCCAGGCACATGCACCAATGACCCACCGGCACAAACACCCCATGATACCAGTCTCAACGTCCTGGCCCTTCCAAAAGTGGGCTATCGACATAATCGGGCCATTCCCGGAGGGTCCAGGAGGGGTCAAGTATGTGGTAGTGGCCATCGATTATTTTACCAAGTGGATTGAGGCGAAGCCCTTAGCAAAAATAACTGGGGAACAGATGAGGCGGTTTGTATTAGACAACATCATCTGCAGGTATGGGGTCCCAAAGGAGCTGGTAAGCGATAATGGCGTCCAATTTGCTGCAAGACCTTTTAAGCCATGGTGCGAACAGATGCATATTCAACAAGTGTTCACCTCCTCACCCACGCCCAAAGTAATGGATTGGTAGAGAGAGCTAACCAAAGCGTCATCAAGGGAAAGAATGGAAGACTCGGGAGGAAGCAAAAAGGATGGCTGGAAGAACTACCATTCCTGTTGTGGGCATACAGAACAACTCCTAAAGGTTGCAATGGGGAGACTCCTTTCAGCCTAACCTACGGGACAGACGCTGTGATCCCGGCTGAGATAGGATCCCCAACTGCCCGAATGAGGCTCCGGGAAGAGGAAAATGAGCAAGACCTCAGGACGAACTTGAATCTCCTGGAAGAAAGAAGAGAAATAGCAGCAGTCAGGGAGGCCAAATACAAAAGGAAGCAGGAAAGTTATTACAACGCCAGGATGAGAAAACTCAACCTCGTCCCCGGGGATCTAGTCCTAAGAGCGAATGAAGCCAGCCTGCAGGAAAGCACCGGAAAGCTAGGCCCCAACTGGGAGGGACCCTACCGAGTCATATGGGCAAACGACAAAGGAACTTGCAAATTGGAAACACTCGAAGGCAAGGAGGTCCCCAGGACCTGGAATCTCATGCAGCTTAGGAAATATTATGTGTAAGGGGCTTGCCCCCAAGGAAAACGGCCAAGAGCCACTTTTCTAGCAGTTAACTATTAATCTGGGGTTCCCCCAAAGACAGATCTTTTGTAACAATTTATGGCGGAAATATAAATCCCCTAGGAGTAAATGAAAAACGGACAGTCAACATGTCCTCTTTTGACAAAACAATGGGCATTACACCTAGGCAGACGTGCCCAGGAACACCATTAAACCTAATTAACAGGCAAACACACGTGTATAAGCCATCTCAAACATGCCAAAAGCCCGGCCGTGAGGCAAATAAGGGTCTAGCTAACCCAAAGAAAACGGACAAAACAAGTCAAAAACATAATGCCACATTATAAACTTGTCCATCGATTGGCCTCGAACAGACAATCATGGTTTAACAAAAAAAAATATACAACACACTTCTGTAAACAAAACCACAAAAGGAGGTTTTCTTTATTTATATAAAGTACATACACGAAGAAAGGCCTCAGTAACCTTGGCAAGAGTAAACGATACACGAAATAACAAATATAGCAAAAACGAGACAAAGATATAGCTCCTCGCCAAACAGTCTAAAAGTCTCCAGGGAAGCACCGAACTGACCCTCGGTAAAAGCCCCTGCAAAACAAACAGCCACAACAAGAAACAGGCAAAAAACAAGGAAGCAATACACAGTCATAAACTACATGATTAGATACTAAGGAGGCCCCCGACATGAAGGACCCCCTCCCAAGCAACCAAACAAAGTTCAAAAGTATCCTAGGGCAGGTAAGTTATCCATATTACAACCATATTGAAAGATGTTAAATGTCTGAAATTCACTGGGGATCACCCCCGGATAGAGACGGTGGAGACGAAGGGCCGGCAGAGGAGAACAGGGCTTTTAATTCATCAATAGATATCAGGGGATGCTCCAGGATTTTCTCAAGGATGGCCGGGGTTTTACGCCCAAACTCCTCATTCAGCTTGGACAACCTCTTCTTTGCCTTGGAATTGTAAAGAGGAGTCTCCTTTCTGCCCAGGCCCTGAGCGGAATAGGCATAGCCGTCCTTCAATCCTGACTGGTAGCCAACATCCCTGTATGCCCTGTACACCTCCTCCAGGCCACTCTTGAAATCCTCCGACTGAGCAACAGCAGCAAGGAAAGCTCCAAAGCCTTCAGTAATTAACCAGTGCTTTTCCTTCGCCAATCGCTGATTAACGTCAGAGGTTATACCATAGTCCGCATACATGGTGTCAAGTTGCTCCTGTGAAACGGAGCCAACTTCCTTCAAATATTTCAACTCTGCGGCCAACCCTTCTTTCTCTTCCACCAACATTGCCATCTCCTGCTCCCAAGCCGGCTTCCTCTTCTCCAGCATGGCCCCAGCCCCCTGAACAAAAGGTTAGTTTACAAAAAAAAGGGGGGGGGGGGAGGAAGAAGTAAATACTATATACCTTCTCCTCCTGCAGCTTCCTCTCAGCTTCAACCACCTGGCACCTAAGACCAGCAACAACAGATTGGGAGGCCTTAAGCTCAGCCTTGAGTCCGTCATTCGCCCTCCTCAGATCATCAATCCTCTGCAGCATACCAGCCTGTAGGTCCCTATCCCGTATGGATCGTAACAAAACTGACAATCTACCAAGGGTGCGGAATCCCCTTGATAAACCAAATAAACAGAAACAAGAACACCAGACAATTTACCAACTGATCTTCTATGATTATCCAACGAAAATGTTTACAATCACTAAAGATCTCCACGAACTCACAGCCAATAATCTGTGTATTCGAACTTTCTCTCAATTGCCTAAAAATCTCCAAAAGTCTAACCCTAAAACTCTAGGTAAAGGTTGTTTATATACACACAACCATACAATTCGAAATGGGCTAAGCCCATACGAATTCTGTTTACAATTCGGGCTAAACTAAATGGACTTTAACTTGATACAAACTTGGACTAGATTGGGCTTCAACAAACTCGAATTCTATTCAGTCTTCATAAGTCTTCGCGGCCCAAACTCGTTTAATATCCAAAGACCAATCAAACGTTGTTGTCACATAACATGCACCAACAAACTCCCCTTGACAATAGCTTGCAAAGGAAACTTTAGTCTTCAGAATCTCACAGACTTTTTGTCTTTGGATAGCGTCAGCTTCAACATGAATTCTGTCAGCAACAGACTCCCCCTAAGCTGATGTATCCAATCACCAAATCTTCCAAGTTTTGATTCAGCATTCCAAATAAGTCTTCACAGCATCCATTCTGCATTGTAGAAGGAGGATTCTACCAAGCAGCAACAAACTCCTCATCTCTTCAAAGCAACTTCTCATCAACAAACTGCTTCAATCTGTATACTATAAAACAAACATCTCGAGAAACCATAACAATTTTTCAACATAGTTAAGGAATTATTATTATTCAAGAGATAGTTAAACTGTATAACAGATTAAGCACTTTCCAATTCAACACCAACACGCACAAATTTTTAAACAAACACCTTATAACCTGCATCATTTCAAAATTTTGAACCCACTTACTAACACCGTCTCCCCCTATCAGTAACAATTCCTCCACGAATAACAGTTTTCCATACATTAAGAATTTTAAACAGAAAAAGACACTATTTTTGTATTTTTGTATTTTTCTGAAAGCAAATAAATACGAAAAGCAATAAACACTCTATTTTTGTGAGAATCACTTGTAAAAAGATCATATCAGCATAATCAAACTGTTTCACACCATTAGTTAATTCTTTATGTAATTTTCCATGAAAAGCAGTTCAAGACGATTACCAATATGTTTGTCCTCTTAAACAAAATGCATGAACATTTCAAGTACCATTACCGTATGATACGTTAAGGTAATTTTATATCTGAAATATGTAATGTGTCCCACTTCAGGATATACCCCCACGATCAAGGTATGCACAAAGATTCATCGTAGTAGGTGAGTATACTGAATTCATCCTTTAAGATATCCTGACAGTGTCTAGGTCTGCATATAATCTGTTTTATCATGTTTTGATTGCTTAACAATGAACACCCAAATAAATACTAATCAAATCCTGGAAATATAAACAACACACTCTATCATGCAAGTATCTTCCCTACCACATATTTCATAAGTCCAATCCAGATTTCTGAAATCTTAACTGGGAATAGGTTGAGAAGAGAACGGAATAGATCTTTAGCAGAGATGGTATAATATACAGATCAAATGAGTTTTCTCAGTTTGATATAGGTTTATTGGGTTTCATTTGGGCACTAGAGGGCCTCTTTCGGGTGTATTAGATCTATAGCGCGACAACGTACAGCTAGGTCAGCATGTATCTGGATGCAGCAGAAGCTGTCGTTGCCTAGCACCTCCAGGTCAGCATATATCTGGATGCAGCAGAGGAGGTACACGACTTTTTTCAGAGAAGATTTCAGAATCAGATCAAAATTGTGTGTATCGGGACAACATACAGACATTCAAATAGAAATGAGCTAATTCCAAGTAACTTTCTTTCCTGGGGTCATGTACAATTTTAGTTGTAAACAGAATGACAGCCAAGATATCCCCAGATGAAATAACAGTATAAAGACCCAAAACTTCAGATTTTGGCAATCTATCAACGCAAGATTTAAGGTCATTAAACCATACACCACTGATGTGTTCCCCACTCATACTCAGTGCTTTTATGTTTATATCACTTTGGTAAGTTGATTATTTCATGCGTTTGCCTACTGGTACATCATATGATGAAACTGCTATCACACTTAAGCAATTTAATTCAGTTCGAGTGTGACAGTCTAACTTGCTGATGTACTATCATTTCTTCTTTTTCACACAGTGAAAACTCATTTTTGATTTTCTATTTTTTTTTATATTTTTGATTTTTCAATGTTTTTGTATTTTTTATTTTTGAAAAAGCAGTAAACTATTTACAAAATTCTTATGAAAAACCAGTTATTCAGGATTCCTCATCCCGTTGAGTTCGACTAAGTGTTCAAAGCGAGCTCGATCAAAAGCTTTTGTGTAAAGATCAGCAAGGTTATCTTCTGTGTCGACTCGGTGTAATTCAATGAGTCGTTTTTCAGCACAATCCCGTATAAAGTGATGACGTATGTCAATATGTTTAGTTCTACTGTGCTTTACGGGATTGTTTGTGATTGATATAGTGGCATTATTATCTATCATAATAGGAGTACGAGTGAAATCCAAACCGTAATCGTGCATCTGCTGTTGAATCCAGAGAACCTGAGAGCAACAGCTACCCGCAGCAATATATTCAGCTTCACACGTAGATGTAGACACACAGGATTGCTTCTTGCATTGCCAAGACACGATCCTGCCTCCTAAGAACTGACAACCACCTGTTGTAGACTTCCTGTTTGATTTGCATCCTCCAAAGTCTGAATCAGTGTAAGCAACGAACCTCAAATCACTATCAGCTGGATACCACAACCCAAGTTTAGGTTTCCCCTTCAAGTAACGAAGAATACGCTTCACTGCTTTCATGTGTGACTCTTTCGGATTCGCCTGATATCTGGCACACAAGCATACGGCAAACATGATGTCAGGTCTTGAAGCAGTCAAGTACATTAGAGAACCAATCATCGCCCTGTATTGAGTAGGATCAACATCTTCAGTACTTTCATGATCTGGGCCGAGATTGTGATTTTCGCAAATGGGTGTGTTGAAAGTAGAGCAATCATTCATTTTGAACCGATCCAAAATGTCATACACATACTTTGTTTGATGAATAAACATCCCATCCTCCTTCTGTTCAACTTGTAATCCCAGAAAGTAAGACAGCTCACCCATAGTACTCATTTCAAACTTACTCTTCATCACCTGTTCAAACTCCTTACACATGTTCTCATCTGATGACCCAAAGATGATGTCATCCACATATACCTGTACCAGCAGAAAATCTTCCTTCTTTCTCTTGATGAACAGTGTACTGTCAATCTGACCTCTCTCAAAACCATTCTTGATCAGATGTGTAGACAGTGTCTCGTACCACGCCCTAGGAGCTTGATGTAACCCATATAAAGCCTTATCAATTTTGTAAACTCGATCTGGATAGTCTGGATCAACGAACCCATCTGGCTGTGAGACATACACCACCTCTTGGACTTTCCCGTAAAGAAATGCACTCTTCACGTCTAGTTGGAAAACTTTAAAGCCCTTGAATGAAGCGAAAGCTAGAAACAAACGAATTGCCTCCAACCTTGCCACTGGTGCAAACACTTCATTATAATCTATCCCTTCTTGCTGATTGAACCCTTTTACCACTAACCGAGCCTTGTTGCGCGTGACAATACCTCTATCATCCTTCTTGCACTTAAACACCCACTTAGTGCCAATCTCTCTTTCACCTTTAGGAAGGTCCACTAACTCCCAAACCTTCAACTTCGCAAACTGGGCCAATTCTTCTTGCATAGCTTCAACCCATGAATTGTCTTTAAGAGCCATGTGAATGTTCTTCGGCTCCTCTTGGGAAATAAAGCAACTATACAAGCATTCATTCACTATCCCAGTCTTCTCAATCGAAACAAATAACCCAGAATTCGCTGCTATGCTTCTTCTCGTCTGAACACCTGCAGTAGGATCTCCAAGTATCATGTCAACCGGATGATCTTTATTTGCTCGTGTAGTAGCAACTGTATCGACTTCTAGATTATCACCCAGGTTTGATCCAATCTCCCCCTGAATATTCTGATTTGCAAACGGATTAATGAACTCCTCCCCCTGAATAGGTTCAGAGTCACTATCACTTGAATCAGGAACAGCAGCACCTTGGGAAATTTCCGGAGCATCTGAAATATCAACATTCGATCTAGGCATGAATTCGCCTTCATCGTCTTCACATACCACTGTTTGAATCAGCTGAGAATCATCTGAATCAGAAACCTTAGGAATATTAAATGATTTAAACACACTTTCATAATCATACAGTATAGCAGGACCACTCGTTGATTGTTGAGGTTTGTAGGAAGTAATTTCCACATTAAAAACAACCTCAATTTTACCAGTTTTGAGATTAAAAACCCTTTTATTCGGTGTGCCAGGCACGTAACCCAGAAAGTAGCCTTCGTTAGCCACCTCACCGAATTTTTGTTTATCTTTGTTTCGCACAATGGTGCAGGGTAATCCAAATGGTTCAAAGGCTGTTAAGTTTGGTTTTTCATTAAACATCAACTCATGACAAGTTTTGTTAAATCGTTTAACGGTTAAAACTTTGTTTAGGACATAGCAAGCTGTATTCACAGCTTCTCCCCAGAAAAGAACTGGTAGCTTTGAATCTGAAAGCATAGTCCTAGCGGCTTCAATCAACGTCCTGTTTTTCCTCTCAGCGACTCCATTTTGTTGAGGTGTATAAGGAGCAGAATATTGATGTTCAATTCCTTTTCGAAGACAGTAGAGATCCAGAATCCTATTCTTGAACTCTGTGCCATTATCACTCCTTAACCTCTTGATCCTTGCATCATGGACGTTTTCCAATTTTGTAAAAAGATCTATCAGCAACTCTGCTGTCTCATCTTTTGAACCTAAAAAGAAAACCCATGAATAACGTGAATAATCATCAGTGACAACCAGACAGTAGTACTTTCCACCTATGCTCCTCACGTTCACTGGACCGAATAAATCCATGTGAAGTAATTCATAAGGGGCATTAATGGAATTTACTGTTTTAGACTTATGAGGTTTCTTGTGATGTTTTCCCTTTTGACATGGAAGACATTTATCTTCCACTTGAAACCTCAGCAATGGAACCCCTTTCACTAGCTCATTTTTTATGATATAATTCATTTTGCGATAGTGAATGTGGGCCATGCGTCTGTGCCACAACATAGATTCAGCTTCAGATGCTTTTGACAGTAAACACGCCACCGCAGCAGTTGGATCCTTGGCACCCATGTCCATGACATAAGTATCATTTTTCCTCGGTGCACGCATCACTATCCAATCGTCCGGAATAACCAAACCCGGTTTCAACACCAATGCCTCAGTATTTGTAAAATGGACCGAGTGACCCTTGTCGCAGACTTGTGACACGCTCATCAGATTGTGTTTAAGCTGCTCAACATAGTTCACTTTGTCCAAAGTGATCTTCCCATTCGTCACTTTTCCTCGTCCAGTTATCCTACCACCTTTAGCACCAGCAAAATTTACATGTCCACCATCATATTCTTCAAATTCAGAAAACAACCTCGCATCCCCCGTCATGTGCCTAGAGCAGCCACTATCAACATACCATAAGTTGATAATCCTCCTTAGCAGCTCCTGCACAGACCAACCAAAGGATTAGTTAGCTTGGGGGACCCAAGCCTTAATGGTCTTGGGTCGTCCAAATTCACCAACTATTTGAACGTCCATCCAACATTCATCACTCCTAACTTGAGTCTTGGATCTTGGACCTGTTGATGGAAATTGGTTTTGATTTCCATAAGGTCTCTGGTCCTGAGGGTACCTATTTGTGTTTGGACTATGTGACCTTTGAAAAATTTGATTTTGATTCCAAGAACCTTGATTGTTGTAATTTCGAAAGCCATTGTTATGAAAATTTCGACAACCATTATTTTGGTATCGATTTTGATATTGACCTTGACTTCTGAAATTATTTGTATTTCCATTAAAATTGTTCATTCTAGGTGAACTGCTTCTAGGTCTGTTATATCTGCCTGGTGGAGATCTAGGCTGAAATCTTTGTTGATTTCTTTGAAAACGAGGAACTTGTGGAGTTCCTTTTTCAGCCTTATCTACACCAACAGCAACATTTTCTGGTTGCTTAGAAGCAGATTTCTTTGGAGAATTTGAGCCTTTCTCCTCACTATCACCTTCCTTCACTGGTAATTTCCCTCTCTGTTTTTCACTAAGTTGTGCTTCACTCTTTTTGTTAGGACAGCAGCTAGCTACATGTCCTTTGACGTGACACTTGAAGCACGATCTCTTTTTAGAAGACTTCTCAGCTGAAGCCTTTGAACTAGATTCTGGTTTAGATGATGATGCCTTAGAAGGATTTGGTTCAGTTTGCTTAGATTCAAGATTTTCTATGTTTTTGTTTTTAGCAAACTCTACATTTGATTCATTTTCTATAACAGCTGTTTCGTTTTTCATATCACTTCCTTGAACAAAATTAATCTTTTTAACAAAAGTTGGATTTTTATTCGTAGGATTTGAATTTTTCTTTTTCAAAACAGGTTTGCTGTTATTGACCTTCTTAGCATCATTATCTTCAAACACATCACCTTGACTAGATGTGAAACTACTTGGTGATGTTGACAGAAAGTCTGTGAACTCTTCATCAGGTAAGAAAGAATAGTCATGACTAAGAGGAGGTGGAACTTCATTGAAGCCCTTGAATCCCACACTTGTCTTGTCATTACTCTTCTTTAACCCACCCATCATGTGTTTCATAACAAAAGTAGAATCCCTGAATTGACCTAATTTCTTTTCGAGTTCAACAATTTTGAGTTGTGCATCTGACAACTCTTTGCATTTTTCAGAAATTTCTTTTGTTTTCTCAGCCATCATGTCATGAGCTAAGTCTATGACTTGAAGTTTTTCGTTTAGTTTACAGGTTAAAACTTCAATTTCAGCTTCATAGCCTTTTATCTTTTTCAAATCTGATGACTCATTTCTTTTTGCAAAGAAATTTGATTCGTTTACGTTAGATATTTCGCTCACCAGACTTTTGTTTTGAGTTGACAACCTGTCAACTTCACCCTGTAATTCACGACACTTTAAGCAAACAGAAGTAGCAGAGTTACTTACCTCTCCTGTCGATTTGTTTGAGTTGGCCATAAGAGCAGCAAGTTGAGCTTCCATTCTTTTGATGATTTCATCTTTCTCATCTGCTTCCTTTTCATCATCCATTTCAGGCTCAGACTTTGGCTTTCCTTTTTCAGCATCTGTTGTCTGATCAGTCTTATCTACCTCAGCTTCACTTTTCTTCTCAACTTCAGCATTCATGTTAGCTTCAGCTTCATCAACGGGAACAATCTCTGCCATAAATGCTTGAGTGACATTCTCATCATTTTCCAAGTGAATACTCCAGTCATATGAACCTTCTCGTGCAGTAGAGATCAACGCTCTTGAGTTAGAGTTGTTTGATGAATTTCTATTGTTTGAACTCTGACTTGAGGTTTCATGCTTTTGTTTCTGACATTCCCTAGCAAAATGACCATAACTTTGACAGTTAAAGCACCTCACTTTGGTCTTGTCAAAGCCAACAGTTTTCCCTACAAATTTCCTTTCAGTTCTGTTCATGAACCTCTTCACCCTTCTAGTAATCATGGCCATTTGCCATTGCAAATCCATATCTTCAAGATCATCAGGGTCAATCTGATCGTAATCTTCATCTAAAACGGCAGGATCAGATATCTTCCCCTGAATGTAGTTTTCATAAGAAGCAACAAAAGAAGTAAGTAGAGCAAGATGTTCTTCAGCAGACTTCACACTCATTGTCATTGACTTTGAACTACTACTTTGCTTAGCAGTTGATGTTCTCTTAGCTCCAGTTGATCCTCCTGAAGCAGCTACAAAACATACATCACCATCCTCATTTAATGTGACCTGCTCAGTTTCACGCGAGAGAAAAGCAGTGGCAGAGTCGCTAGAAGCATCGTGAGAAGAAGAAGATGTAAGCCCATTGTAAATCCCTGGATCTTGAACCTGATCATATCCAGTGTCCTTCTTCTTCATGCTGAGCTCATAAGCTCTTAGCTTTCCAACTACTTCTTCCAGTTCCTTTGTTTCATAATCAGCTTCTCCCTTTATCATGAGAGTGTAAATATCCCATTTAGCAGGCAGAGCATCAAGCAGCTTGTCATTTTTCTCTATGTCAGAATAGCAATCTATATCACAATTGTCCAATTCTGACATCAGATGGTAGTATCGAGTAATGACGTCCTCAAGTGACTCATTTTTCATGTACTTGAACACAGCAAACTGCTTCTTCAGTAGATCAATTTTGTTCTTCTTGACATCATAATTCCCTTCATATCTCTTCTCTAGCGCATCCCACATTTCTTTTGAAGTAGTGTACTTCTTAAAGGTGTGTTTGATGCTATCAGGTAGGGACATCTTGATAGCTGCCAAGGCTTTCTTTTCAGCCTCATACATCCTTTTATCATTTTCTTGCATGTTCACATAGGCTGTGACACACGGTCTGCCTTCAAAGTCATGTGTAGGGTTTGTGTACCCATCTTCAATACAAATCCACATGCGTGTGTCCTGATATTCAATAAAGGATTGAAACCTATCCTTCCATGTCAAGTAATTCTCCACCTTCATCATCTTAGGTGGTTTGTTCGTTGTGCCTACCTCGTGTTCCATCCTTAAAAGCTCGTTCAATTTAGACATGTTCGACATTTTAACTTAAGCAGACTGGTTAAACCGTACAATTTTAGTCAGAACCCTGTTATTACTAAATTATACCGTTAGATTCGTCTCAAGATTACGATTCCAATGATATATAATGTCTAAAACCTATTTCGGGATTTTCCAGAGTTAAACCGTACAATTTTTTTTCCCTAAAAATCCAAGGAGTCCAACGGTCCAAACGGTTTGTCCAGGTGAGTTACGGATAATTCTCTAAACACGAAACAGTGAAATTTTTCCTACGATTGCCTAGAAAAATTCCACCACTTTCAAACTTGCAACCACTCAGTCCAGTCGAGACCACTGTTTCGAGTCGAGACTACTGTTGCGAGTCGAGACTTCCGTTTCGAGTCAAATCAGCACAACTCGAGACCACGGTTGCGAGTCGAGACCACTGTTGCGAGTAAAATCAGCACAAGTCGAGACTACAGTTTTGAGTCGAGACTACTGTTGCGAGTCGAGACTTCCGTTTCGAGTCAAATCAGCACAACTCGAGACCACGGTTGCGAGTCGAGACCACTGTTGCGAGTAAAATCAGGACAAGTCGAGACTACAGTTTCGAGTCGAGACCAGCTATTTTCCAATCAAAATCCTGAAAAATCAGCACCTTTTACACCAACGAATCCTCTGATTGATAACTTTCCAACTGAAACTCCTAAAAACAAGCAAACAAATCATATCAATAACCAAAACGAATCAAACACTCACAATTTTTGACTGTTCTTCGATGTTCTTCACACAGAATCTGAAAATCTTCAAACACGAACACAATCCTTGAATCTGTAATATCAGTTTTGAACCGTACACAAGAGCAAACGCTCTGATACCAATTGTAGGTCCCTATCCCGTATGGATCGTAACAAAACTGACAATCTACCAAGGGTGCGGAATCCCCTTGATAAACCAAATAAACAGAAACAAGAACACCAGACAATTTACCAACTGATCTTCTATGATTATCCAACGAAAACGTTTACAATCACTAAAGATCTCCACGAACTCACAGCCAATAATCTGTGTATTCGAACTTTCTCTCAATTGCCTAAAAATCTCCAAAAGTCTAACCCTAAAACTCTCGGTAAAGGTTGTTTATATACACACAACCATACAATTCGAACTAGGCCAAGCCCATACGAATTCTGTTTACAATTCGGGCTAAACTAAATGGACTTTAACTTGATACAAACTTGGACTAGATTGGGCTTCAACAAACTCGAATTCTATTCAGTCTTCATAAGTCTTCGCGGCCCAAACTCGTTTAATATCCAAAGACCAATCCAACGCTGTTGTCACATAACATGCACCAACACAGCCCCCCTAAAAAAGCTCTCACAAAGAGACATACTATATTGATCTTCGAAAAGATCATCATTCAAAGCGGAATTTACAAATTTATGGGAAGGAGGAACAACATGACTAAGGAAGTCCCTGGCAGCCTCGGGAGTCCCTATCACCGAGGACTAAGTTACCTTCCATTTAGGGACATAGGTAAAGGGGATTGCATCAGCAAACAAAGGAGCCAAAGGGTACCGATGGGCAAGACCCTCAGGTTCAGAAGGCTTACTGGTCCCCATAGCATGAAGAGGAGAAAGCTCAAAGGCTGAGGTAAAGTGGGCCAAACCTACTTCCGGGGTCTTATCCCGTACACGGGAAGATGAGGGACCAGTGGGGATCTCTATAGGATCACGAGAAGTCCCCTACACCAACAGAAACATCAGAAATAAAACAGAGATGAGACAGAATAGACAAGAAGAAAAAAGGACTCACCAGCAAAGGTGCACTCACAAGGCTTGAAGACCTCAGATGCTTGGACAAAGAACCTTTGACCCCAGCGGGGGGAAGTTCGGAAACAACCTTCGAAGGAGGAGGGAGCTTCTGCCCACTGGCACTCCGGAGCCTTTGCCGGATATCGCGAGGAATGGGGGCTGGCTGAGGACTTGTAGCTTTCCTTTTGCGGACTAAACGTACTTCCAAATCTTCATCATCGCTCTGATCAACAGGGGCAGGATCAGGGGAACTCTCCTCCCCATCAAAGGAAGTGTCCTCACCCCCGTCTGCAGTGACGGAGCCACCCGCCTGGGCAGAGCCCCCGGTAATTTGCACTACCCCACTCCAGTCCAGCCCCGGAACAACTCCACCATCAACCACAAACTTCACATCTTTAGAGTCTCCCTGAAGCAACCTCCATAAAGTCAACTCTGCGAGGAAAAGACACTAAAGATGACTACACAAATACCAAAAAGTAAAAAACAAACAAATGAAAATCCAAGACAAAAAGATACCTTTTTTACCAAAGAAAGCCTTGGGACGCACAGGGTAGGAAGGACTCAACCTTCCCATGGTTAAAATACCTTCAGAAAAAGTGAAAGCCCTGGTAGGGTTCTCACACATGCGTTTCCATTGAACAGTTTCGTTGGCCGATAGGGTAGGAACGACATCCTCAATGGGGGTATCAACATCCCTAGGCGAAGGGGATCCTGGCGTCATAGCAGCGGAGACAAAAATAAACCTACTTTTACAATCCTTCGGGTAAGTGGAAGTCGACATAAAGGAGTAACAGGGTTGTGACACGTTGTTCTGTCTCTTAGCAAATGTAAACCAATCTCCGTCGGAAATCAGTTTGTAAAACATACAAAATAAGGGAATGGAAGGTTCACCGGAAATGGTGGCACAGGACAACTCGAAATGCACCACTCTCATCAACCCTAAGGGGTGTAACTGAGAAAAGTGAACCCCAAATGACGAAGCAGATCAACCTTGAAAGCGGAAAGAGGATATCGGACTCCGCAAGAGGAGAAAGCCAAGATATAGAGAGGGATCCTATCCGGTGTAAATAATGCCGGTTCGTTGGGACCTGGCAGGGTAGGGGAAAATTGTTCTGGAATGTTATACGTCTTGACAAAAGACTTCAGGTCCTTCGCCGTCAAGACGGACTTGATCACAGACCTGCCGGAATGACTCATGATCGGAGAAGAAATGACAATCGGAGAAGTTATGATGAACGAAGGAAAGGAACCAGAGGGATTAGATAAGAAATTCGAGAAGAAACTGGGTATTTAAAGAGGGTAACTGACGCACAGTAACCGTCCCATCGCTCGTCCCTTCAAAATTTAAAAGATATGCACGTGTCTCTAGGGTATTAATTCCCGCCGTCGGTATGCAGTAGAGTAATGGCCCGAAGAGATAGCCAATGATGAGAAAATCAGGGGTGGGCCCATATCCGAAGCCCAAAAAAGTAAGCCTCCTTTTTAAACAAATTATGATTCAGCCCCGGATCATGAGCCTCGGGTCTCAGAACCAGGGACTAAAGATGACTTGACGACGGGCCAATGGGGAACCCCATTTCTACCCGTTTTGGGCTGTCTATGGGCAGGCCCAACAGAGTATAAGCCCAACAAGAGCCTAACTTGCCCGTTAAGGTTTCTCCTTCATAAGACGAGCGGGAAACTAGGAGTCAGAACATGCAGGCGTCCATTTATGACTGATAAGAAGAGTATCACGGCTGGCATCGTACTTCTCTTTCTGAAACATTAAATGCCGCTGCCGATCTAACCGTTAGGGGTCAGACACGTGTCTGAGCCCCTCGAGGTCTCCCTAAACCCGTTGGATTATCCCAACAAATATCTTGCATACACAATAAGGTCTGGGACTTATATAAGAGAGAAGACGGTAACAAAGGCAGGTATCATCTCCGGAGCTATCTCATTTACTACACTCTCATTTAATCTCCTCTCATTAATTCCGACCAACATTCTTATACATTTAATACCCGCCATACGTATTTATTAGATTCACACCAAAAAGGAAATATTCCGGTGATCACACTCATCGGAAGAAGCTCCTCTCACTCTCCGGCAAGTTTACTTACTCTCACGCCGGAGCTTGGTCGCGGATCCCCCTCCCGGGGTCCTCCGTGACGAGGCTAACGGTTTATTCTTTTATAGCTTCGAGGAACGGGATAGCATGACGTCAGCGAAGATCCACTTAACGCCAGACGGGATTTGGGTATTCGACACACACCATATATTATAATACCAATAGTAGTATTATTACATGGTTACACTACATCCAACAAGGTTTTTCCATGCAAACATCTTTTATAACATGGCTACATGAATTTCCCATCGAATCACCATTTGGTGACCTCATACCAAGTGGCCATATGGATTAATTTAAGCCATTGTTTATAAATATATAGTGGAAACTTTTCTAAAAGCAAAATGATTGCAAAATTTTACGAAGAAACTACCCTAGATATTACCTTCTTCTTTTGGATAATCCAATCATGATTGAATAATCGAAATAAATGTGGCTTTATTCTAAATTTTGTTTTTATGCATCTTGATGCATAGGCACGAGATGCACAAATTAGAAGTGTGAATTTATAGACCCTTTTCAATGAAGAATCTCTCAAATTAATGTTTATCAAACACTTCAATGTATATATTAATTTATTAGTTTTTTTATAGATTGACAGAAGTTTTTTTTAAATGCAAATTTCTTTTATCCTGTCGTCTGTAAAACTTGAACCAAAAGCCTTCAAAGTTCAAACCTAGATGTTCTTACAGATTTTGTCTTTACCAATGGGCTACATATCCTATTAATAAACTAACCAACTTAATTATAAAAATAAAATAAAAACTTAGTTTTGCTATGACAAAAGATTATTATTAGTAAGCTTCAAATAAAATAAAAAAATAAAAAAATAAAAAAAATTAATAGATAATAAGTTGATTAAATACCATACATGTAATAGACTAATAATAACATGTGAGTTAATTAAAGTTAACTCTTTAGTCGAGTTCAAAGGGTCATGCACAATAATGTTATAACTGCGAGATTTATTGATATAATTTTTTAAAAACTTAGTTTTGCTATTTAAAAAGTGATAGCGGCGCAGCTTGTTGCTCGTTTACCTTCCATCTCGGTGTAATTTCATTAGTTAAAATAATTAATATTAAATCTTAAACCAAGGTAATAATATTTTAGCTTGTAGTAAGCCGTTAATAAACTAAACAAAAGTTAAAATGTAATTATAATTATAAATTATAAATAAATATAATATTTATAAGGTTTGTGACCCACGTGGGATGCAACCCACTTTTCTATTTCCAAGAAAGAAAAACAAAATAAAAAAAAACAATTATTTTTTAAACAAAAGTCTTCTTCTTGTTCTTCTTGTTCGGAGGTCTCTGCAACTTCGTCCGGCTAAAAGCTCCCAATTTTCTTCAACATAATTCAATTTTCTTCTCCATTTTTTTCTAATAACATATTCAGGGGTATCCTAATATTTGTTTAGAACTATCTAAATAAATAAATTCGAGAAAAAGAAAAAAATATTACACTTCGCCAAGAAAGTTGAGGGGTATCCCGTGCAACCCTTGCCGTACATGTAGATCCGCCCCTGCTTCAAACCTAGATGTTCTTACAGATTTTGTCTTTACCAATGGGCTACATATCCTATTAATAAACTAACCAACTTAATTATATGAGTCAACTATCAAATTTTGGTTAGTTCGTATCAAAATTATGGTAAAAAGGGTGAGATGATTAGATGAAGTGTGAGCTTTCACATGTTGCATGTAGATTTTAGCCTCCCAAAAATACCTACAACCACTCCTTCAAACATCACCCATTCATTAAGCTCTACCATAGTTTCAATCAGCAACCAAAAAACCTATCTACCACGAGATTAATCTGATGCAACGTTGATATAAAATTTGATGGTCGTAGAGGCAACGGCGTTTGGTTACGACGATGACACCTCCAAAATGTTTTCTAGAGGTGGTATTATATTGTTTCAAACAAATTTAGAAGTAAAGGAGATTTTCCAATGTATGTTTTTTCAAATATTTTTGGATAAGTTACTTAAAAATTTCAAAGTTACAAAGGTTCTTAAAGTTGTTCCATTATTACCATGTCCATCAAACATGTAAATATGTCTAGAATTTTTACTATAACACCAATAATTTTCTCTTTGACATATAAAAAGAATCTACACGTCGCATATTATTGGATTGCTTACCATGATAAAAGTAAGAATAGTTTATCCATTATCTGTGTATCTATGGTTGTTATATATACAGTGACAGTGTAAAAGATAATATTCTTTAACACGTGATATGAAATTACGCATGTTATAAAAGGGGAATTGGCCTGTAATAATTTCACCTACATCTTTTTGGCCATTAATAATCTCACCTCAGAATATTTCCCCCACTAGTCCCAACTTTCACATATTTTTTCCACAATGGTCCCCCGTTAAAAATCCCTAATTCAGTTAATTAAATGGCTGATGTGGCAGCTGACTAACGGATGATGTGTCAAAAAAGATTACGTGGCAGATGATTAGTATTCCCCTGATCCTTTTTAAATACCTAGCATCTTTTTATCAACTGAAACCCCAAAAAAAAAACCCTAGTTCACAGGAATTCTCCCTCGCGATTCAATTAGGGGATATTGATGAGTTATTCTTCGTCTTCTTCATGCTCTCGAAACAATAAACCAAGAATCTATTGGATTGCGACCGATGGGAATGTTTATTGTAATCATGAGATGGTAGCAGTGAAGCGAGTTGCTGGTTCTCGAAGTTCTAGACAAGGGAAGGAGTTTTATGGATGCCCTTTTATGGCCTCTAAGTAAAATTAGTTTGTATGTTGATAATTATGCCTTAAAGCTTCCTCATTTTGTGATTTAATTTGTTAGAATTCGGATTGCAAGTTCTTTGTTTGGAAAGAAGATGTTGATGGCACCAATACTCTGGTTGAAATAAACAAGGCACTACAAATGAAGATTGCAAACTTAGAAATTGACAAGATGGTTCTTATGGAAGAGAACAAAAATTTGAGGAAAAAGACTGGTCAGAATGTTAAAAGCAGAAGATGTTTGATTGCCGCACTAGTTTTAGGTTTTGTTTTTTGGTTTGATTGCAGCACTAGTTTTTAGGTTGTGTAGTGTTTTGTATGGCAATATGGAATGAAATAGATTGTGTAGTGTTTTGTATGTTATGACTTGGAATGGCAATTTGGAATGAAATCCGATTAAAGAAGGTTTGTTTGGTGTTGTGAGGAATGTACTTGAAGATGGTTTACCAAAACATGGAGGCTCAATAAAACTAGCAACTTATCAGGTCTTGTGAGGGTGTAGGGTTTTGCTGAGCTTCTGTGTTAGTGGGCTGGGCGTTTTTTTTCTCATAATAGGCTTAATATGTGGCTTTTGGCAGTGAAGATGGAGAATATGCCTGACATCATCCCCTAATTTCACCATCATCTCGTTAACATCGTTGTCATTATTCAACTTCACAAGGCCATCTTCAAACTTCATTTTGGGAAATCCTAACTTTTGTATGAACCATGCTCCATTACAAAATCCAAAAGCTCTAAATATGACATTTTATCAACTTCAACTTGGAACATATCAGATTCACCCCCTTCATAGTGCAATTTTGGTTGTTTGTTAAGCTTGCCACCATGCCAAGCTTTCACAAGCACCGATTCAGCCATCCCACTACATTTTATTTTATGAAATCTTTAACTACAAGTATAGGGTTTTAAAGCTTGAAATTCGATAATCATAAAATCAATCACAAACCTGTTGTTGGTCTTGAACGGTGGTTGATGATCGCCTATGGATCGCCTATGGTTGATGATCACCTATGGATCGCCTATGGTTGATGATCGCCTGTGGTTGGTGAAAGGGATAATGATTTAGGGGTTGTTAAAGAGGAAATGTGGGTTATAAATGCTTTAAGTTGTAAAAGATCAGGGGAATACTAATCATCTGCCACATAATCTTTTTTGAGATATCATCCGTTAGTCAGCTGCCACATCAGCCATTTAACTAACTGAGTTAGGGATTTTTAACGGCGGGCCATTGTGGAAAAAATATGTGAAAGGTGGGACCGGTGGTGGAAATATTATGAGGTGGGATAAATAATGGCCAAAAAGGTGTAGGTGAGATTATTACAGGCCAATTCCCCTGTTATAAAACTCAAAACCCTAATCAAGCACGTTGAAAACAATAATCACGCATGTTGAAAAACCGTAATCACGCATATTGAAAAACCATAACCATCAACATGAATGATTTATGTTTTTTTCAACATGCGTGATTAGGGTTTTCAGTTTTATAACATACGCCATTTCATATCGTACCATCGTACATTAAGGAATATTGTATGTTAACCTTCCCCTACATTTATGTAGCTAGTTGATTCATTGCATCAAACCAATTAACAATCAAAGATGAAGAAAAAAAACAAAGATTTAACCCTAAACAAACTTGTCTTAATAATCGATACACACATTTACAAAGTTGACAATGGTATTTACAAACTAGGGCTATGGATAAACCGATGCAATGTAGGATCATTGCATCCCTTCGATCCCACATACAACTTCTAGATCTTACATGTTGCATAGGGACGCTTCTACTAAATACAATTTACATACACGCTCTAAACATACTTCTAATAATTTCACTTGTAACCCATAAACGTTGTTTATTCAATTTTCCATTATCAGCCGTTGACTAGCTTTAGTGGGATCACTATATATATTTTAAAGTAAGTTGGAGGACATTTTATTCACGTGATGATAATGTAAGAGGTTTTATAACTTTATTGGCATTGGATTTGGACTTTTATTCTTTTGCTTTTCATCACATACATTCTTGTCCAATGTTGTTTGACTTTTCTTTTTGGAAACAAATGTTAAAATGACACAGAATACAAAAGTGGTGTTGATGAACATGGGTGAGCATGGTGGCTACAGCACATGCTCACTTGGTCTACACCTACAATAGCCATTTCTATTGAGCTTGCTTGGTGGAGTGGGGTATGGGCTCTACAGTTGACTTTAGTTAGTTACTTAATTAGCCATGGCAGTTGACCCTAGTGCATAAGATTTCATCGAGAATCATAACTGAATTTATTTATGTATACTGGTATCTATCATGCAATTACAGCTTCTCATATTATCTTTGGACAAATAAGAAGCCAGATCTTTATGAAGGATTATATTTTCTTTTGAGTAAACTGCCATTTTGGTCCCTGTGGTTTGGGCAGTTTTATCATTTTAGTCCAAATCTTAAACTTTTTAAATCTAGGTCCCTGTGGTTTGCATTTTGTTGCCATTTTAGTCCAAATATCAAAATCTCTCATTTTTTACTGCTCCAACATCCTTTTTTTGTCTTTATCTGCAGGGGTAGTTTTGTCAATTTAATTTTCATTAAAACAATTTCTTTGTTAAAAAACCCCACAAATATAAATACCCCCTATCAAGTTCCCAATTACATATCATCTTCAACCTCACTGAGACTACATTCAATCAAAACCCTAAAATTAACTTCAGCCGTCGTCCCGTCTTCTTTTTTCCGATGAAACAATGTATCCCGACAACAATCAGACGACGATACAAGTGAAAACAATCAGACAATCAGGAAGATGGAGGTCCGATACAGGAAGATGGAGGTGGTGGTCGCCGGAGATGTTGCAGGTTACCGGTGAAGTTCAGAGACGATGATGATGACGATGAAAAAGACTGATGATGGACGCAACAGTTGCCGGAGAATGCGGTGGTCGGAGTGATGGTTATGATGGTGCGACGGTGAAGGTGATGGTGGCCGGAGGACTAATCGGAAAAGATGAAAATAGATGGTGATTATGAAAGTTGCAGGTTAACGAGATCGTTGTTTAAAACTTAAATCAAACGTTTACTTTGTTAAGTGCTCGATTTCTCAAGCCGAGGCTACTGAAATTAGTGCAGGTATGGTTGTTTTTATTACGTTTAGTATTTATGCACTCTAGGTGTTCGATCAAATGCCTGACAGAAAAACACAAGTTTTGTGACTTGAAGGTTGTCGTTTTTGGGTCCCTTTTGGTTTTATTGTGTGTTTTATGATGAAAATGTGTGACGGACGGTGATAGAACGGTGAAATGTGTTACAGGTTCCGGTGATCGGTGGTCTGAGTTCGCGTCGGAGAACAGTAATTGGGAGGTGAAGATGATGATGTAATTGGGGGGTTGAAGATGATGATGTAATTGGGAACTGAAGGGGGTATTTATTTTTGTGGAATTTTTTAATAAAGAAATTGTTTTAATGAAAATCAAATGGACAAAACTACCCCTGCAGATAAAGACAAAAAAGGGATGTTGGAACAGTAAAAAAGAGAGTTTTTGAGATTTAGACTAAAATGACAACAAAATGCAAGACCCAGATTTAAAAAGTTTGAGACTTGGACTAAAATGGTAAAACTGCCCAAACCACAGGGACCAAAATGGCAGTTTACTCTTTTCTTTTTCTTTCTTTTTTTGGTTTAGATTTACACTTTATGAAACTAAGCAAAAGGAGATAAAGTAGAGGATAAGGATGCGGGGTGGAGGGGCTTGGGTTGGGGACAGTGGCGGACCTAAGATTTTTTTCTTATGGGGTCCGTTTTTTTCGGTATTCAAAATTTTCATAACAAAACATTAAAATTTTTGGGTCGGTCCTCCTTCAGGTCGAGTCAAAGCGATGTTTTAATTAGATTTAAAAAAATAGAAAAAAATGAGCTATACAAAGATTGAACCCATAACCTCTTGTTGGTAAAAAGGAGGGTTTGCCACCACACAAGCTTTGTTTTTCTTTCAATGGTGTCTACCTAATTATATTTATGGGGTCTTTATCAAATTTATTATACCGGATCTACTAATTTAAAAAAAAACATTGGGTCCGGGGACCCCGACCCGCTGTATATGGGTCCGCCCCTGGTTGGGGGCATTGCTCGACACGTGGCGAGGGTGGGATCCATAAGCTTATGGTGAAGAATGAGTGGTGTGGTGTGGCGTGGCGTGGCTTAGCTTGGTGTGTCCAGCTATGTGATTTTTTATTTAATTAAAGTAGCCAATCAAAGCCAGACATATTTGTCGCAACCCCCGACCCATGCCTCGGGAGGCGGGCGGCCGCGGCACGCAGAGTTGGTGGTATCGGTGTTTATTAATTTGGCAGCAGAAATTTACCTCAGGACCGTAGTTAGGAAATAATTTATCAGAGTAAAACGCCACATTTTATAAATAATAAATATTTGAGAAAAAGCCAAGTTTTCATTTATAATATGTTTATAGGGATAAACCTTATTTTATTGAAATAAAACTTCTTTCTTGTTTAGGTAACTTTTATAGCCACTTTTCCAAGCCTTCAGTGCTCTCCAGCTGGCTTCTATTTGGCTTTCACATTTTGTTACTTGAAACGAGTTTTAAAAAGTTTTATCAGCAAGAAATACTGGCGAGTGCATCCTCGTTTAATCAAAACAATTTTATATCTTTACAGTATTGAGGGCGATTACAATGTTTTTATCTACCAAATTACCACCCACGGTACTGTCAATCCCGACTTGTAGTCATGTTACTATTCACAGTATTAGTAACAAGTAATGTATACAAAACCCCAACATAGCGACAGTAATTGTAGAATACATAGACTCAATCACTGCTATTATAATTTAAAACAATTGAGGATTTGTTAAAACAGTTTGTTATAAACAGAGAATGACTCATATTGCTGTTTTAGATAACCCTACTACTTTCTGGTAACTTCCTGGTTATAATCTATTAAAATTAAACAATGCACACGTGTTAGTAAAATAACCCAATTTATATTAGTTATACCCCCGAGACAGAACTCCAGCGACTGAGTCAGGCAGAGCCTCGACATGCGTTACGGAGCTCTAGATCAATCGGGCAGAGTAACTAATACGTAACCGGGGGTTATAACACTTACAACGAAGCAGAGCTTCACTTTTTAGTGGGTATTATGCCCGGGTATTACTTCTACTTAAAAGAAATTGAGAGAGAAATTTTAGATTTGAACGATTTGTGAACGGGTGCGGCCTGGTGTCACCTTGTCGCGGCCTGCGACTCCCTTGCTTAACTGGGTCGCGCCCCGTGAGCGATCTGTATTTTTGTTTTTAATTGATTTTTATTAATATATAAATATTTAAGCACGTTTTTTGTATACGAGGTGTATTTTAGGACGTATAGGGGTGTTTTAATGGTTTTGGGAGAGTTGTTATATCCTCCCCACCTTGTTTTAGATCTCGTCCTCGAGGTCTACTGGAACAGGTGTGGATATTTCCTTTGCATCTCTGACTCGAGCTCCCATGTGTATTCTGGTCCTCTCTTGGAATCTCATTTCACTTTGACCAGAACTAATCTCTTGTGTTTAAGATTCTTGATCTTTCTATCTTCAATCTGTAGTGGTTTCTCTACGAACTTAAGTTTCTCATTTATCTCTATATCCTTAAGAGGTACCACTAATGTTTCATCTGCTAAACATTTCTTGAGATTACATACATGAAATACATCATTTATTCCTGCCATTTCCTCTGGCAGTTGTAGATTTGTAGCTGGTAAGCTACAGGTCCTATTCTTCTAATGATCTCAAAAGGTCCAACATAGCTGGGGCTTAGCTTTCCCCTTTTGACAAATCTGACCACTCCTTTCCATGGAAAAACTTTTAATAATACCTTGTCTCCTACCTGAAATTCGAACGGTTTTCGCCTCTTATCAGCATAACTCTTTTGACGATCCCGTGCTGCTTTTATTCTTTCCTTAACTTGAATTATCTTGTCCGTTGTTTCTTGCACGATCTCTTGTCCAGATAGTTGTTTTTCTCCAATTTCTACCCAACAGACTGGAGTTCAGAACTTTCGTCCATAAAGTGCTTCAAATGGTGCAGCATTGATACTGGTATGATAGCTGTTGTTGTAGTAAAATTCTATTAAAGGTAAATGATCGTCCCAATTTCCTCCGAAATCAATTACATAAGCTCTTAGCATATCCTCCATTATCTAAATTGTCCTTTCACTCTGTCCGTCCGTTTGAGGATGATAAGATGTGCTTAGTTTTAACTTGGTTCCCATTATTTTCTGGAAACTAGTCCAAAAATGAGAAGTAAAATGACTATCTCTATCAGAAACAATAGACAAAGGAATTCCATGTAATGAAACTATTTCATTTACATATGACTTGGCTAATTGTTCCATACTGAAAGTTTCCTTCATAGGTAAGAAATGAGAAGATTTGGTTAATCTGTCTACAATCACCTAGATTGCATCATTACCTTTTCGTGTCTTGGGTAATTTAGTAACAAAAATCCATTGTTATTAATTCTCATTTCCATATTGGCATTTCGAGTTGCTGCAATAAACCAGAAGGTTTTTGATGTTCAGATTTAACCTGTGAACAGGTTAGACATATAGCAACATAGGTTGCTATATCCTTTTTCATTCCTATCCACCAGAAATTCTTTCTTAAGTCTTGATACATTTTATCGTTACCAGGATGTATCGTATACTTAGACTTATTGGCTTCTTCTAAAATTCGGTGGCGTAGGTTTCCTTGTTTAGGTATCCAGATTCTTTTCTTATGGAATCTCCAAATTCCATATGTTCCTTGTTCTAGTTCCTTAATCATTCCTTTTAATTTTTCAGTATCGTCCTTGATTACTGTTCCTTGTATTTCTTTAATTTGCTCATTCAAATCTATCTGCAGATTTAATTTAAGAGAACGTACTCGTCTTGGTTTTTCATGATACTTTCAACTTAAAGAATCAGCTACTAAATTAGTTTTTCCTGCAAGATACTGGATATATTAATATCATAATCACTAAAAATCTCCATCCAGCGTCTCTGTCTCATATTTAACTCCTTTTGCCCAAAAACATATCTTAGACTCTTATGATCGGTGAAAACAATAAACTTACTACCATAAAGATAGTGTCTCCAAATTTTAAGGGCAAAAATTATAGCTCCTAACTCTAGATCATGGGTTGTATAATTCTCTTCATGATTCTTAAGTTGTCTAGAGGCATAGGCTATAACCTTTTGACGCTGCATCAACACACATCCATAACCTAACTTAGACGCATCACAATAGACTATAAAGTCTTCAGTTCCTTCTGGTAATGCTAGTATGGGTGCATTGGTTAAGTTTTGCTTCAGAATCCTAAAAGCTTCCTCCTGTTTTGGTCCCCATTCAAACTTAATTGATTTGCAGGTCAATTTCGTTAAGGGAATGGTTATTCTAGAAAAATCTTGAATAAAACGTCGATAATAACCTGCTAGTCCGAGACAACTTTTCACCTCTGTCGGTGATTCAGGGACTTTCCACTTAGTAATTGCCTCGATTTTTGTGGGATCCACATGAATTCCTTCATAATTAACCAGATGTCCAAGGAATTGTACTTCTTGTAACCAAAATTCACATTTTGAAAATTTACGTAAAGCTTTTCTTTTCGCAGCAAATTTAAAAGTATAAACAAATGCTCTGCATGATCATCTTTACTCTTAGAGTAAATAAGAATATCATCTATAAAGACAATTATGAATTTATCCAGATATGGTTTACATATTTTGTTCATCATGTCCATAAATACGGCTGGGGCATTGGTTAAACCAAATGGCATGACTGTAAATTCATAATGACCATACCTTGTTCTGAAAGCAGTTTTAGGAATGTCCTCTTCCTGTACTTTCAGTTCATGATATTGATGGGTTGGTAAAATTCCATAGCTTAATGGTTTTAATTTCGGTTAATTACACGAAGTTACTTTCTAGAATACACTACTTTGATATGGTTTGTGTTTTGCAGGTATTGACGGGTTTAAGGTGCATTTTAGAGATTTACTGAAGCTTTGGGCGGATGCTAGAGAGAATATAATTGAAGAAAATGCAAAAAGAGGCAAAACTGAGCTGAACTCTGCTCCATAAACAGTCCAAACTTCATTTTGGCTTATCATGAGCTAGAAAATGAGTTTCGGGGCTTATAATATATGCATTTGGGGTAGCTCGACGAGACGAATCAAAATATAAGGTTTTGAAAGGCCAGAACTTGACGCATTATCTGCTGCACACCGGCTGATTGGTAAAAATGGGTTTTTTTTAGAGAAAAAGTCAATTTTGGAAAAGGGGGAGGTACACTTTATTATTCCTTCAACTCCCATTCATTGGAAAAAAAAAGATGAAGAAAAAAAACACTATCTAACTCATTCCCAATCATCTCTAACACCACCTACCATTCACCTCTAACCTAGAACCCTAATCCATTCCACAATCACTATTTCCATCATCTTCAATCATTCTCCATCAAACCTTCAAACCCTAACCTCCACCACTCCTCAAGGCTCAAGGTCATGGCTCCGTGTTCGTGTTCGTCGGTCGGTGATCACGTCCACCAAACCATGAGTGGCTAGTATTTTCGGTTTCATCCCGGTGTAGATGTTGTAAGATTTTCTAGGGTTTATGCATTTGTATTTTGATTTGATTTTGTGACAAATTGTTTAGTATTTGAACCTTGGATAATTGTCTTGCATTTGTTTCGAATTCGTGAATTGTCGAACGATGATAAAGGTATGACTTTGCGAAATGGTTATGTGCAATTATTCCTTATCTTAGGTTAGGATTTACATGTCCGAGGTAATGAAGTGCATTATGGTCCGTTGTCTAAGACGTAGATAGCAATTGGCACCTAAGTTTCGTGATAGTAGTCCGTTAATCACTATATGCAATTGAATCAAGTTAAAACATGTAGGAACCCTAGGTCTTGCAATTATCGAACCGGGTGTGATCCGTATTCCTAATTCTTGTTTCGAAATGCTCAATCCATCCCGGGGCAACCAAGATGTATCGGGACTTGAAAACCAATTATTGGTGGCCTGGTATGAAACGCGATATTGTAAAGTATGTTTTGAAATGCTTAACATGCTCCCAAGTGAAAGCAGAACATCAAAAACCATACGGGGAGTTACAACCTCTGGAAATCCCGGTTTGGAAATGGGAGGAGATAACTATGGATCTGGTAACCAAGCTTCCTAGAACGAAAAAGGGCCATGATACAATATGGGTAATTGTAGATCGACTCACAAAAAGTGCCCACTTTTTACCTATTCGAGAAGCTTATTCTTCTAAAAGAATGGCAGAAGTTTACATGAATGAGATAATTTCCCGACACGGGGTGCCTGTGTCAATTGTCTCAGATCGGGATACGAGATTCACCTCTCGTTATTGGCAAAAGTTTCATGAAAGTATGGGCATGAAGCTACACATAAGCACAGCCTATCACCCTCAGACTGATGGTCAATCAGAACGAACCATCCAAACGCTTGTTGATATGTTAAGAGCTTGTGCCATAGATTTTGGCGGAAATTGGGATGACCATTTACCACTAGCGGAATTTTCTTACAATAATAGCTATCATAGTGGTATTCAAATGGCTCCCTATGAACTATTATACGGGAGAAAATGTAGAACTCCTGTATGTTGGGGCGAAGTTGGTCAGAGAGAGCTTGCGCCAAGTGACTTAATAGCAGTAACGAATGAAAAGATTGATTTGATTAGATCACGACTGAAAGCAGCCCAGGATCGACAAAAAGCTTATGCGGACAAGAGAAGGTGTCATATCGAGTTTCAAGTCGGAGATTATGTTCTATTGAAAGTATCACCATGGAAGGGTATAATTCGTTTCCGCAAACGGGGTAAGTTAGGTCCTCGTTATATCGGACCGTTTAAAATCTTGGCTCGAGTTGGAAGGGTTGCATATCGATTAGAATTATCGTCTTCACTAGACGGGATCCACAATACCTTCCACGTATCGCAGCTGAGGAAGTGTCTTGCGGATGAAACAACATTAGTTTCTCTTGATGATATCGAGTTGGACGAGGGGTTAAATTATATCGAAAGACCAATAGCCATTAAAGACGTTAAGGTGAAGAATCTTCGCAACAAGGCCATTAGACAAGTGTTGGTACAATGGCAACACCGAAAGGGGTCGGAACTTACATGGGAAGCGGAAGATGAAATGAGGAAGCACTACCCTTTTCTCTTCGGTACGTAAATAATTAATATGTTATATGACCAGGTTTCGGGGACGAAACCTCCTTTTAAGGAGGGTCGACTTGTAACACCCCAAAAATGAACTTTAGACATACGAGCTAAATTAATTAAAATTCTAACCTAGTAAATGTAAATGTTACAAAATACTAGTTAGATAATGAGAAAGGCCTAAATTAAAGAACAATACAAACTAGAAGGGGCACATGTGAAAAAAAGGGGATTAAAAGAAATCAAAACCCAAATCACACTCCTGGTGTGTACTGGGTTCGAACATCACAGGGGAACAAGGAGAAATTGTTCTTGCTAATTGCAGCAAAGTGACAAAGGATTTTAAAGATAGTCGGTTGCATGATTCAAAAACTCGATCATCTATACATACATAGTGAAGTGGTAAGTTAAATTTCTTGATTTTGTGAATTTTAGAAGATGGGTTTCAACCCAATCATGAGTTTATGTTATGATATGTGTAATTAGAAGTTAGGATTATGAAACAGGACAAGAATGATGTTTGGTTTTTGATAAATTGTTAGGAGTTGTAGCAAAAACCCATTCGGTGAAAAATTATAATGAGTAGAATGATCAAGTGAAATTATATATGTGAAATCTTGATGATTGATCTTGTTTGTAGCATGTGGACATTAGATGGATAGATATGGGATTGAAAGGTCATATGAACTAGTTTGATTATTGAAGAATTACTAGATGGACTAGTAGAATTATGTGTTAAAATACTTATGTCAAGTGTCCTATTAATGCGAGACCTGCCAAGTGTTCGATGAAATGCTTAAGAGAATAATTATGTAAAATTCGGAAGAATTTGTGATAATGTTGCTATATGATAAACTATGTGAATAATGAAATGATGATCGGATGGACTAAATGATAGAATGAGTATGTTAATGTAGGCGTGAAGGAAGAAAGCTCAGGTGCTAGGAAAACGGATAACGCACAAGAGCGAGGTACGTTAGTGTACACCTTATCTCTATTATGTTGTCATATGTATAACAATCTCTATTGTATTATGTTGCTATGTCGGAATTGTGAAAGTTGAAATATAATATTGTTGGAAGTAAAGTTAAATCCGTCATAAACGGATGAAGAGAAATGAATATGATACGAAAGATAATGCTTCATATCCGGTTCCTTCTAGTCGAACCGGGTATGGGAAGTTAATTATGTTCGAACGAAAGTTTACTCGATCCGTCTTATCGGGTTGGAGTGTAATCGAATGAAAGTTATGATAACCATACTAGTACCCGTCGTTAGCGGGTATGTTAAGAAATCAATGCTAGTCTCTACATTGAGATGAGCATGTAACGAACCGTCTAACGGTTGGTAATGTAATTGAAAGATGAAAGGCCGCTATAATGATTAGTCGGGTTATTAGTCAATTATGTTAGAGATGAAATGCTAACTTATTTTGTTTACGTTGAACGTAGGTAAATCTTCAGTTTAGGCGACTTGGCAAGTTGGAGCGAGCATACACACACTTTATGACCATCAAGCGCTTCCGCTAGTCCGTATTGATGTTTTGGGTTAAATGTTTGTTTTGTACAACTTGTTAGTAGTCATACTTTTTACACTTGATGTCTTGGTTTTTAGTAGTATCTTGTCGAATGGATTGTAGAATTGTATTTGTTTTGATTATGGTTAAAACAGGGGTATACTCGTTTTACGGACGGGTCATGCCCAAATTTTGTTAAAATCAGGTATTAATGATATTAGTATGTTTACCTTTCAATTGAGAAAAGTTTGGACATTTTAAAAGATGATGTTTCTAGCGTCTTTGGATGTCATTTCTTCTAAACGTAAATGCGGGTCTTACAAGTTGGTATCAGAGCCTAGGTTTGAGGGATTCGAGCGTATAACGTGATGCTTGAACTCAAACCGACGGCTCATTTGAAAGTGTGCTCGCTCCAAGATCGCCAACGAGGTAACAAATTAAGTTCTTGATAAATACAAGTATGTGTAATGTGCTTTTGATATAAAGTTAAGTTAAGTTTGTGAAGGAATAATTATGGAGGGCGAAACGATGAATTCCAGGGACCGTACGGCTGGAAACGGACCCGAAAAAGAGTTAAAATACTTAAAATAGAAGCAGCAGCGGGTTAACAAATGGCAAGCCGTCGCCGACGGCTGGACACCCGTCGCCGACGGGCATCCTACGGACGATTGTGGCCGACGCCACTTTTCTGAACCTGTCGCCGACGCCAAGCAGAAAACACAAAATGCTGTTTTGTTTGTTCTTTGAAATTGGAGTCTCCGATCTATCAAATGACCTATTAAATGATGACGTAAAGTCTTATTAAGCATAACTAAGTACCTATGATCACCACTTGTGATCACAAGAAAAAGAATTCTTAAGAATGGAAAGTAGTGTAACGATTAACATGAAATGAATGATGGAGTTTAGAAAGTTAAAAGTTTAAATGCACGGTTACGAAAACAGTAATCAAGAGCAGAAGTGTATGATAAATTGAAAGCTTATGATTGGTATTAAACGAAAACGTGATATTGTGTAGATGGCTGATGCAAGAAACATTAATGATGACAATGACGATACAGCTAGACAAGAAGCATTTAATATCAAAGTCACAGAATTAGCGGAAGGGGTTATGCAAGCTAGTCTTCCACGATTAGCTCAAGAGGTAGAAAGTCGGGTATTGGGAGTTGTGGATGCCATGATGACTAGCAAGATTGAAGAATTGAAAGAATTGATTGAGGGATCTAAGAGTAAAAGCAAAGAACGACGGTGCACGTATAAAGATTTTATGGCATGCAATCGTGCAACGTATGATGGTAAAATTGATCCGATCGCATGCCAAATATGGATCTCGAATATAGAAGCGGTGTTTATACGAAGTCGGTGTGATAAGGAAGATCAAGTGATGTTCGCCACTGGTCAACTCTCTTTTCAGGCGAAGGATTGGTGGGATGCATATAACAAGGAAGTAGGGGAGGATAGACTCCAAATGATGACTTGGAAAGAATTTAAAGAACCCTTCATGAAATATCACTGTCCACAGTCGGCCGTTGATAAGATTCAGGAGGATTTCTTACGCCTCGGACAGAAAAACGAAACGATAAACGAAATCTCAAACACTTTCTTGTGTAAGATGAAGTTTTGCGAAGACTTTGTGAAGACCGAAAGAATGAAGATCAATCGCTTTTATGGCATACTGAAGGCAGAATTTAGGGAGTTCATCACTCCCTCAACATGTGAGACCCTTGACGAGCTTATCAATCTGGCACGGGATAGAGAAATTGAAATTAAGAGGCAAGAAGAGCGTGGTGAAAAGAGGTCGATAGAAAAGGGGACAAATACAAGTCCATCTAAAAAGGCAAGGTTCCAAGATCAGGGAAGGAAAGATAAGTTGAAGGGTGGTATTACTCCTTGCAAGACATGTGGGAAGCTTCACACTGGGGAATGCCTTTTGGGTAAGAAGGGGTGTTATAAATGCGGTGAAGAAGGGCATACATCATATAAGTGCCATAGCAACCCGAAGACATGTTTCAACTGCTTCCAGAAAGGGCATGTTAAGTCGGAATTGTCACACCCCCAAAATCCACACGCAGAGTATCACCGCTTGGAGGCGTGACTGACCAGGATCAAGCCACCAATCATATTGAACATAGTAAGTATTAAATGTAAAGCAATCAAACCAATATGAAAGGTGTTCAAAACATATGTATAAATTCAACGTTTAGCGGAAGCATAAATAAACCCAATCATAAGTAACAATTCAAATGTTTAAATGTTGTTCATAACATCCACAAACTGTGCCCACAACGACCGTGCCTCCCGTGCAAGCTCCATAAGTACCTAAGGTCCTGCAAGGCATGTAACAGAGAGTCAACCACTAGTTGAGCGAGTTCACAGTGAGTTTGTTTAGTTATAGTGTTCATAATGTAGTTCGTATGTTCATTTAGTAATCATGTATCGTATGTATCGTATCGCGGCCCTCTAGGCATGTTTGCGAAGTATAGTGGGGATTTCCCATGTTTGCTAGACTAGGTATAGTAGTATCGCGGCCCTTCCTGGCATGTTTGCGAAGATTAGAGTATATAGTTCGCGGCCCTTTCTAGGCATGTGTGCGAAGATTGTCATAATATCGCGGCCGACCCTTGGCGTGTGTGCGAAGATCGTTTAAATTAGTATAACCAGTCTAGTCTGTTCTTATCCATAATCCTTCCTCTACCGGGAATCATATATCTAAGTTCCATAAACTGAACGAATAATTAATCCAACCCATTCCCATCCTGGGAATCCCATGCCTTGGCTGTGTGAACTCACCTTGGTTTGCTCGGTATGCTAAGTGTATGCTCGCAAGTAATCAATCACGTCCTAAAGTATGCACGTATGTGAAATCAGTTTGTGTTCAAATTGTGCACGTATAAACATGTAACACGTAATCACCATCATCTACAAGATGGTTACACTTAACAGCAGTTAAATATACCAATTAACACTTAACAGAATTAACCCAAGTTACTGTGCAGATTTCTGTCCGGCGAAACACACATTATGGCGAAACACACTTCCGGCGAATCACAATATTGGCGAAACACATTATTGACGAAACACCTTCAGTTTCGTCGTGGCCTTGTTCGGCGAAACAGGATTCTGATTCGTCGACGACTCATGGCGAAACACATTCTGTTTCGCCGAGATTCCTGTTTCGTCGAATGTCGGATTCGTAGACACAGTTACAGCAGTTACGAAAATACACAGAAACCCTAATCATGTTAGCAGCCGACATCAATAACATCGATCATGCAGAAATCATTCAACACAGAATCATTGTAACATCATCATAACATAATCATCGGACCACTCTAACGTCTAGCATGAACCCTAGCTTACGTATACAACATATCGATTACAACATCACATCATCAAACCCTATCAAGATGCTAACTTGCATTCAGAATCATATCATAATAACAACATCCAGAACCGAGTATTCAATCATATTAAGTTTCGCATAAAACCATTTATATCCGACTACAATATTCATATCGAAATCCATATCATCATCATCATAACAAGAACCCTAATATCTAACATGTATCGATTGCAATTATACATCAACATAGCAGAATCACATGGCACCGAAACACATACATGGATGAAAGATCAATCAAGACACATAGGATTACTAACCGAGATGATGGTTTTGATCGCACAAGAGTTTCTAGTGGGTTCTAGCTTGCCGTCACAGTAAGAGAGCTCTAGGGTTTCGGTGGTGTTGATAGAAAATGTAAAATGATGATGTTTTACGTAAAAATACGCAGAATAACGTTCTGGGCCCAAGCTGGGCTTCGTGAGTTACTGGGCCGGCGAAACAGCTTGTTTCGTCGGAATGCATGTGGCGAAACAGCCTGTTTCGTCGGGTATGTTCATGGTGAAACAGCCTTGTGTTTCGTCGGGTTCTTAACAGTTTAAGTTCTACAAACAGTACACATGTTATACAATCACACATAATCATGCAACACACTAGGTTTTATCATAACACAACCATATAGTCAAAGTCAACGTGCATTAAATGCGAATAAAGAATGTCGGAAATTCGGGTTGTCACATTATCCCCAACTTGAAAGAAATTTCGTCCCGAAATTTAGCATGCGGTTACTGAGGAAAGCTAATGGTGTGACGTTGTTTACCTGTATTGTATCGCGGCTCCCTGAGCATGTTTGCGAAGATTACTGGTTTTCCTGGGGTGTCACATTATCCCCCCGTTGATTTGGAATTTCGTCCCGAAATTCTGCATTGGTAGCTTCAGCCTCAGTAGTAGTTGCATTGGTTCCGAATAACTGGGGATATTTGAGTTCCATTTGGTCTTCGCGCTCCCAGGTGAACTCTGGGCCGTGGCGGGAGTTCCAACGAACTCGTACAAGAGGAATTCTCGTGTTCTTGAGGACCTTAACATCCCGGTCCGTGATTTCAACAGGTTCCTCGACGAAGTGCAACCGCTCGTCGATAGTGAGTTCCTTTAAGGGAACTATATGGGTCTCATCTGACGTACACTTCTTCAGATTCGACACGTGAAAGACGTTGTGAACTGCACTGAGTTCAGGTGGTAAGTTCAATCTGTAGGCCACTTTGCCTATCTTCTCAATAACTTCGAAAGGTCCAACATATCGTGGATTTAGTTTGCCGCGCTTGCCAAAACGAACCACACCCTTCCAGGGTGAAACTTTAAGTAGCGCTCGATCCCCAACTTGGAATTCGAGTAGTTTCCTGTCTAAATCAGCGTATGCTTTCTGACGGTCGCGTGCTGCCGCCATGCGTTGTCGTATTTGTGCAATCTTTTCTATAGTATCGACTACCATTTCTGGACTTGTGATTTGACTTTCTCCCACCTCTGCCCAACAGAGAGGTGACCGGCACTTACGCCCGTATAGTGCCTCGAATGGTGCAGCTTTAATGCTTGTGTGGTAGCTGTTATTATACGAAAATTCCACAAGTGGCAGATATTTTTCCCAACCATTGCCAAAGTCTATGACGCACGCCCGAAGCATGTCTTCTAGAGTTTGAATAGTGCGCTCAGACTGCCCATCGGTCTGAGGATGATACGCCGTGCTCATGTCTAAACGAGAGCCAAACGATTTATGCATTGCTTGCCACAGTTCTGAGGTGAAACGTGCGTCACGATCAGAGATGATAGAGGTTGGCACTTCGTGCCTCGAGACCACTTCTTTTAAGTAAATGTCTGCCAAGGTAGAGAACTTGTCTGTTTCTTTGATGGCCAAGAAGTGAGCAGACTTTATGAGTCGATCCACGATCACCCAAATAGTATCATTTCCGCGCTGAGATTTAGGTAGGCCAGTAACAAAATCCATGGAAATTTGCTCCCATTTCCATTGTGGTATCTCAGGTTGTTGTAGTGGTCCTGACGGTTTCTGATATTCTGCCTTGACTCTCGCACAAGTCAAGCATTTACTAACGTATGTGGCTATGTGGGCCTTCATGCTAGGCCACCAATATGTAGTTTTGATGTCGTGGTACATTTTATCCGAACCAGGATGTACCGAGTAGCGAGACTTGTGAGCTTCATCCATTACTAGCTCGCGTAAGTTGCCGTACAGTGGAACCCAAATGCGTCCTGTTACGTAATAAGCGCCGTCTGCCCTTTGTTCTAATCGTTGCCTTGAGCCGCGTAGGGCTTCAGCCCTGACGTTGTCTGGTTTCAATGCTTCTATCTGAGCATCTCGTATCTGGGAAGGAAGGCTAGACTGTATGGTGAGTTGTAAGGCTCGAACACGCTTAGGCGCAGTGTCTTTTCGACTGAGAGCATCAGCCACAACATTGGCTTTGCCTGGGTGGTACCTGATTGAGCATTCGTAGTCGTTTAGCAATTCAACCCATCGTCGCTGTCGCATATTCAGTTCTTTCTGTTTGAAGATATGTTCGAGGCTTCTGTGATCAGTGTAGATTGCACATTTGGTACCGTACAAGTAGTGTCGCCATATCTTAAGTGCAAAAACAACCGCTCCCAGCTCTAAATCATGCGTAGTGTAGTTTCGTTCGTGGATCTTAAGCTGGCGCGAAGCATAAGCTATAACATTATCCCTCTGCATCAATACACATCCAAGACCTTGGATAGATGCGTCACAGTAGACTACGAAATCGTCCGTGCCTTCAGGCAATGAGAGGATAGGTGCGCTACAGAGTCTATCCTTTAAGTGTTGAAACGCTGTTTCCTGTGCATTACCCCAACGATAAACAATACCCTTCTGTGTCAGTAGCGTAAGCGGCTGAGCAATCTTCGAGAAGTCTTTGATGAACCTTCTGTAGTAACCCGCCAAACCTAAGAATTGGCGTATTTCAGTTGGTGTACGAGGCGCAGGCCAATTCTTGATCGAATCTACCTTGGATGGATCGACATGAATCCCATCCTTGTTTACCACGTGGCCTAAAAAGTGGACTTCACGAAGCCAGAAGTCGCATTTTGAAAACTTAGCGTATAGCTGTTCCGTTCGTAGAAGTTCCAGTATAAGTCGTAAATGATGCTCGTGTTCCTCTTGACTCTTCGAATAAATCAGGATGTCGTCGATGAAAACAATGACGAACTTCTCGAGATAGGGTTTGCACACCCTGTTCATAAGATCCATAAATACGGCAGGCGCGTTCGTTAGCCCAAATGGCATGACCATAAATTCGTAGTGGCCGTAGCGAGTTCTAAATGCTGTTTTAGAGACGTCCTCATCCCGGACTCTCAGCTGGTGATAACCTGACCTCAAGTCTATCTTGGAGTAGTAGCTCGACCCTTGCAGCTGGTCGAATAAATCATCTATGCGCGGAAGAGGATAACGATTCTTGATCGTCACCTTGTTGAGTTCACGGTAGTCTATACACATCCTGAACGTACCGTCTTTCTTCTTTACGAATAACACTGGAGCTCCCCAAGGCGAAGAGCTAGGACGTATAAAACCCTTTTCCAAGAGTTCTTGTAGTTGCTTTGACAGTTCTTCTAATTCAGTTGGAGCTAGACGATAAGGTGCTCGAGCTATGGGTGCTGCTCCTGGAGCGAGCTCGATCTGGAATTCGACTTGACGATGAGGCGGTAACCCAGGTAATTCCTCAGGAAACACTTGAGGAAAATCGCGTACCACTGGAATATCCTCAATCTTCTTCTCTTTCTTCGATGTATCAGTGACGAGAGCTAGAACAGCTGTGTGACCCTTGCGCAGACACTTCTGAGCCTTCAAGAAGGAAATGATGCCACTCACGACACCACTCTTGTCGCCTTGAACTTCGAGAGGTTCCTTGCCCGACCGAGGAATACGAATAACTTTTTCTTTGCATAAAATCTCTGCTTGTTGTTGAGATAACCAATCCATACCAATGACAACGTCAAAGCTACCCAAGGTTATAGGAATGAGATCAATGGAGAAAGTCTGACCAGCGAGGATAAGATTACACCCTTTAACTATGTGTGTGGCCTCTAGACTTTTACCGTTAGCTAACTCTACAACATGTTTGGTGTTTAAGGGAGTTGGTGCACGTTTTAACATTTCACTAGCTTTTAGGGACATGTAACTTGTATCCGCACCAGAATCAAATAGTACAGTAACATAAAAGTCGTCAAGGAGAAACTTACCCATAACCACGTTGGGATCATTCCTGGCATCACCCTGCCCGATCACAAACATACGGCCTCTAGCACCATTGTTGTTATTGTTCCCACCGTTGTTGTTGTTCCCATTACCCTGATTGTTGTTGTTATTATTGTTCTGGTTCTGGTTTAACTGAGGGCAATCCCGCTTGTAATGACCTTCAGCCCCACACTGGTAGCATCCCCTATTTCCATGCTGCTGCTGCTGTGGCTGGTTTCGTGGAGCAGGTGGCTGTTGTTGCTGGTTCTGATTCGCAGGTCGTGAACTCCTGCAATCTTTAGCTTCGTGCCCGTTTTTGAGACATCTCTGACAGTAGGCCTTGCAACACTGACCACTGTGATGTTTGTAGCACCTGTTACACAGTGGATGATTTCCCCGATAACCACTCTGTCTCTGCCCACCAGAAGTTTGCTGACTTGGGCTCTGGTAGTCATTAGTCTTGCGTTGCTGAGCCTGAGATTGAACTATAGCTGAACCTTTGCTGGAATCCCCATCCCATTTCCGCTTGTTGTCACTGGGAGTAGCAGGAATAACCGGAGTAGTAGCGGTAGTAGTAGTGCTGATGCGTTCAGGCAACTTGTTCTGCTCCACCGCCTGATCCGTGAGACGGTGAGCCAGCTGTACAACCTGCTGATAAGTGGCGAGATTTGCTGAAGTGACGTGACTCTGGATCTCTGGCACTAGACCCTTGAGGAACAGTTCGATTCGCTTGATTGGAGGGTCCACCATCGTAGGACACAATAGAGCAAGTTCATTAGATCTTTTGGTGTATACCTCAATCTCTGACCCCTTCATCTTGAGATTGAAAAACTCGACCTCCAGCTTATGAATATCATCCCTGCTGCAATATTCCTCTTTGATCATTTCCTTAAAGTTGTTCCATGGGGTAGCGTTAGCAGCAACCAACCCCAGCATTTGCACCTGAGCTTTCCACCATGTGAGAGCTAAACCCTCTAGGGTACCGGTGGCATACTTCACCCTGCGTGCCTCAGGGCATTCACACATTTCGAATACAGTCTCGATCTTTTCAAACCAGTGGAGGAGTCCGACTGCTCCCTCCGTGCCGCTGAAAGTACTGGGACGACAGTCCATGAACGTTTTGAAAGTGCAAACAGGTGCTTGACCTGTTGTGTGCGTAAGAGTAAACAAAAATTTTAGCACAAGAGTTGGTTTAGGAATGTAGGATCTAAGGACCCTAGTGTGAGTTTCGACTGCAGGGTATACCTCCTGCTTGTGCGGCTGCAACTGCCGCAGTAACTTGTTCAGCGATGAGAGCCTTCAATTGGGCTTGTGTCATGTTGATACGTCCAGACATGATCTTCATAGTAAAGATAGCATAAGTCAGAGAGGATCGCGAATCGTGCGATGACAGAAGAGTGTGAGCATAAAAGCGTTCTCAGGCAGTAACGAATAGTAATCAATGTAATCTAAGCATACCACGAGCAAAGTTCTATGTAATTCTAGCAAGTAGGCAATAAACATAAACCTTATTACCTAGGATGTTAAGTCTTGCACGTGGAGCGAGGCGTCGTTGTGGATCGTTGAGCACTGTAAAGTTAAATCCGTCATAAACGGAATTGTGAAAGTTGAAATATAATATTGTTGGAAGTAAAGTTAAATCCGTCATAAACGGATGAAGAGAAATGAATATGATACGAAAGATAATGCTTCATATCCGGTTCCTTCTAGTCGAACCGGGTATGGGAAGTTAATTATGTTCGAACGAAAGTTTACTCGATCCGTCTTATCGGGTTGGAGTGTAATCGAATGAAAGTTATGATAACCATACTAGTACCCGTCGTTAGCGGGTATGTTAAGAAAGCAATGCTAGTCTCTACATTGAGATGAGCATGTAACGAACCGTCTAACGGTTGGTAATGTAATTGAAAGATGAAAGGCCGCTATAATGATTAGTCGGGTTATTAGTCAATTATGTTAGAGATGAAATGCTAACTTATTTTGTTTACGTTGAACGTAGGTAAATCTTCAGTTTAGGCGACTTGGCAAGTTGGAGCGAGCATACGCACACTTTATGACCATCAAGCGCTTCCGCTAGTCCGTATTGATGTTTTGGGTTAAATGTTTGTTTTGTACAACTTGTTAGTAGTCATACTTTTTACACTTGATGTCTTGGTTTTTAGTAGTATCTTGTCGAATGGATTGTAGAATTGTATTTGTTTTGATTATGGTTAAAACAGGGGTATACTCGTTTTACGGACGGGTCATGCCCAAATTTTGTTAAAATCAGGTATTAATGATATTAGTATGTTTACCTTTCAATTGAGAAAAGTTTGGACATTTTAAAAGATGATGTTTCTAGCGTCTTTGGATGTCATTTCTTCTAAACGTAAATGCGGGTCTTACAAGTTGGTATCAGAGCCTAGGTTTGAGGGATTCGAGCGTATAACGTGATGCTTGAACTCAAACCGACGGCTCATTTGAAAGTGTTCTCGCTCCAAGATCGCCAACGAGGTAACAAATTAAGTTCTTGATAAATACAAGTATGTGTAATGTGCTTTTGATATAAAGTTAAGTTAAGTTTGTGAAGGAATAATTATGGAGGGCGAAACGATGAATTCCAGGGACCGTACGGCTGGAAACGGACCCGAAAAAGAGTTAAAATACTTAAAATAGAAGCAGCAGCGGGTTAACAAATGGCAAGCCGTCGCCGACGGCTGGACACCCGTCGCCGACGGGCATCCTACGGACGATTGTGGCCGACGCCACTTTTCTGAACCTGTCGCCGACGCCAAGCAGAAAACACAAAATGCTGTTTTGTTTGTTCTTTGAAATTGGAGTCTCCGATCTATCAAATGACCTATTAAATGATGACGTAAAGTCTTATTAAGCATAACTAAGTACCTATGATCACCACTTGTGATCACAAGAAAAAGAATTCTTAAGAATGGAAAGTAGTGTAACGATTAACATGAAATGAATGATGGAGTTTAGAAAGTTAAAAGTTTAAATGCACGGTTACGAAAACAGTAATCAAGAGCAGAAGTGTATGATAAATTGAAAGCTTATGATTGGTATTAAACGAAAACGTGATATTGTGTAGATGGCTGATGCAAGAAACATTAATGATGACAATGACGATACAGCTAGACAAGAAGCATTTAATATCAAAGTCACAGAATTAGCGGAAGGGGTTATGCAAGCTAGTCTTCCACGATTAGCTCAAGAGGTAGAAAGTCGGGTATTGGGAGTTGTGGATGCCATGATGACTAGCAAGATTGAAGAATTGAAAGAATTGATTGAGGGATCTAAGAGTAAAAGCAAAGAACGACGGTGCACGTATAAAGATTTTATGGCATGCAATCGTGCAACGTATGATGGTAAAATTGATCCGATCGCATGCCAAATATGGATCTCGAATATAGAAGCGGTGTTTATACGAAGTCGGTGTGATAAGGAAGATCAAGTGATGTTCGCCACTGGTCAACTCTCTTTTCAGGCGAAGGATTGGTGGGATGCATATAACAAGGAAGTAGGGGAGGATAGACTCCAAATGATGACTTGGAAAGAATTTAAAGAACCCTTCATGAAATATCACTGTCCACAGTCGGCCGTTGATAAGATTCAGGAGGATTTCTTACGCCTCGGACAGAAAAACGAAACGATAAACGAAATCTCAAACACTTTCTTGTGTAAGATGAAGTTTTGCGAAGACTTTGTGAAGACCGAAAGAATGAAGATCAATCGCTTTTATGGCATACTGAAGGCAGAATTTAGGGAGTTCATCACTCCCTCAACATGTGAGACCCTTGACGAGCTTATCAATCTGGCACGGGATAGAGAAATTGAAATTAAGAGGCAAGAAGAGCGTGGTGAAAAGAGGTCGATAGAAAAGGGGACAAATACAAGTCCATCTAAAAAGGCAAGGTTCCAAGATCAGGGAAGGAAAGATAAGTTGAAGGGTGGTATTACTCCTTGCAAGACATGTGGGAAGCTTCACACTGGGGAATGCCTTTTGGGTAAGAAGGGGTGTTATAAATGCGGTGAAGAAGGGCATACATCATATAAGTGCCATAGCAACCCGAAGACATGTTTCAACTGCTTCCAGAAAGGGCATGTTAAGTCGGAATTGTCACACCCCCAAAATCCACACGCGGAGTATCACCGCTTGGAGGCGTGACTGACCAGGATCAAGCCACCAATCATATTGAACATAGTAAGTATTAAATGTAAAGCAATCAAACCAATATGAAAGGTGTTCAAAACATATGTATAAATTCAACGTTTAGCGGAAGCATAAATAAACCCAATCATAAGTAACAATTCAAATGTTTAAATGTTGTTCATAACATCCACAAACTGTGCCCACAACGACCGTGCCTCCCGTGCAAGCTCCATAAGTACCTAAGGTCCTGCAAGGCATGTAACAGAGAGTCAACCACTAGTTGAGCGAGTTCACAGTGAGTTTGTTTAGTTATAGTGTTCATAATGTAGTTCGTATGTTCATTTAGTAATCATGTATCGTATGTATCGTATCGCGGCCCTCTAGGCATGTTTGCGAAGTATAGTGGGGATTTCCCATGTTTGCTAGACTAGGTATAGTAGTATCGCGGCCCTTCCTGGCATGTTTGCGAAGATTAGAGTATATAGTTCGCGGCCCTTTCTAGGCATGTGTGCGAAGATTGTCATAATATCGCGGCCGACCCTTGGCGTGTGTGCGAAGATCGTTTAAATTAGTATAACCAGTCTAGTCTGTTCTTATCCATAATCCTTCCTCTACCGGGAATCATATATCTAAGTTCCATAAACTGAACGAATAATTAATCCAACCCATTCCCATCCTGGGAATCCCATGCCTTGGCTGTGTGAACTCACCTTGGTTTGCTCGGTATGCTAAGTGTATGCTCGCAAGTAATCAATCACGTCCTAAAGTATGCACGTATGTGAAATCAGTTTGTGTTCAAATTGTGCACGTATAAACATGTAACACGTAATCACCATCATCTACAAGATGGTTACACTTAACAGCAGTTAAATATACCAATTAACACTTAACAGAATTAACCCAAGTTACTGTGCAGATTTCTGTCCGGCGAAACACACATTATGGCGAAACACACTTCCGGCGAATCACAATATTGGCGAAACACATTATTGACGAAACACCTTCAGTTTCGTCGTGGCCTTGTTCGGCGAAACAGGATTCTGATTCGTCGACGACTCATGGCGAAACACATTCTGTTTCGCCGAGATTCCTGTTTCGTCGAATGTCGGATTCGTAGACACAGTTACAGCAGTTACGAAAATACACAGAAACCCTAATCATGTTAGCAGCCGACATCAATAACATCGATCATGCAGAAATCATTCAACACAGAATCATTGTAACATCATCATAACATAATCATCGGACCACTCTAACGTCTAGCATGAACCCTAGCTTACGTATACAACATATCGATTACAACATCACATCATCAAACCCTATCAAGATGCTAACTTGCATTCAGAATCATATCATAATAACAACATCCAGAACCGAGTATTCAATCATATTAAGTTTCGCATAAAACCATTTATATCCGACTACAATATTCATATCGAAATCCATATCATCATCATCATAACAAGAACCCTAATATCTAACATGTATCGATTGCAATTATACATCAACATAGCAGAATCACATGGCACCGAAACACATACATGGATGAAAGATCAATCAAGACACATAGGATTACTAACTGAGATGATGGTTTTGATCGCACAAGAGTTTCTAGTGGGTTCTAGCTTGCCGTCACAGTAAGAGAGCTCTAGGGTTTCGGTGGTGTTGATAGAAAATGTAAAATGATGATGTTTTACGTAAAAATACGCAGAATAACGTTCTGGGCCCAAGCTGGGCTTCGTGAGTTACTGGGCCGGCGAAACAGCTTGTTTCGTCGGAATGCATGTGGCGAAACAGCCTGTTTCGTCGGGTATGTTCATGGCGAAACAGCCTTGTGTTTCGTCGGGTTCTTAACAGTTTAAGTTCTACAAACAGTACACATGTTATACAATCACACATAATCATGCAACACACTAGGTTTTATCATAACACAACCATATAGTCAAAGTCAACGTGCATTAAATGCGAATAAAGAATGTCAGAAATTCGGGTTGTCACAGGAATGTCCTAAACTCCAACAAGGATCAAAGAAGGAGGGAAAGAACGAGGAAAGCTTTAAGGCGAAAGGGAGGATGTTTCAAATCACATCCGAAGAAGCCAAGTCCCATCCGAATGTGGTTTCAGGTATCTTTCTATTAAACTCCATCCCTGTTTATGTTTTGTTTGATACCGGAGCCACTATGTCTTTTATTTCAAATGAAATCACACAACATCCTTCATTTAAGATTGAATGAATGCCGATGCCTTTAGAGGTAGAAATAGCCGATAGTAAGAACTATGTGTTGTACGAGATTTGTAGAAATTGCAAGTTCACTATAGAAGATGAAGAATTCAATATAGACCTCATACCTATGGTTTTAGGGGAATTTAAAATGATAGTAGGAATGGATTGGATGGCACGACACCGTGTAGAGATTAATTGTGAAAATAAAGTAACGCGTGCCCAATCTCCAAGTGGAAGACAATTGAGTATTCAAGGGGAGAGAAACGTGGAAACAAAATTGTGCACCCTTGTTCAAGCCGTTAAATGCGTACTTAACGGGAGTAGAGCATACCTAGCTTATGTAGTAGACACCCGACAAAGCCTTCCGAAGCTTGAAGATGTTGAGGTCATGAACGAATTTCCGGATGTATTTCCGGAGGAATTGCCGGGACTCCCTCCCGAACGAGAAATAGAGTTTCGCATCGAATTGAATCCGGGTGCGAAACCGGTTGCGAAGGCTCCCTATAGATTGGCTCCCACCGAGATGCGGGAGTTAATGACACAATTACAAGACTTACTAGATTAGGGTTTTATACGCCCGATGGTGTCTCCTTGGGGAGCGCCTGTCTTATTTGTCAAGAAGAAAGATGGGTCGATGCGCATGTGCATCGATTACAGAGAATTAAACAAGCTGACTGTAAAGAACCGCTACCCTTTACCTAGAATTGATGATCTTTTTGATCAATTACAAGGGGCAAGTTGGTTCTCTAAGATAGACCTGCGTTCAGGGTATCATCAAGTCAGGGTACGAGGAGAAGACATTGCAAAGACCGCATTTAGAACCCGATATGGACATTACGAGTTCCTAGTTATGTCCTTTGGGTTAACGAACGCTCCAGCAGCGTTTATGGATCTTATGAACCGGGTATGCCGACCCATGTTGGATAAATCTGTGATCGTGTTCATAGATGATATTCTAGTCTACTCGCGAAGTAAGACTGAACATGCGAGACACTTGCGTGAAGTACTTGAAGTCCTCCGTAAGGAAAAACTTTACGCAAAATTCTCAAAATGCACCTTTTGGCTCAGAGAGGTGCAGTACTTATAGTAAGGTGCAGAAGTAGAACCTGTACTTTTCCCACGATAGTTATTTCCATAACGAAATTCTTAGGTAAGATTCTGGGCTAGGTTCTTTCTCTGGTTCTCTTGCGTACGTACTAATTCATCAGTCAAGGTATTGGCTAATTCTACTGCTTCTTCTATGGTTTGTGGCCTAGTTGCCTTGACTACGTGTCTGATTTCACTAATTAATCCCTAGATGTAATGGGAGATTAATACGGGTTCTGGTGAGGCTAAGGTTGTCACTATCCTAGCATATTCTAAGAATATGGTAGTGTAACCCTGGCAGTCTATTCCAGTCATTTTAAGATTTAAGAACTTATTAGCAATTTGTTCTTTTTCATGAGGAGGACAAAATTTTCTTTCAACTATATCCTTAAATTCAGTGTATTCCATATTATAAATTTTATCACTTCCTCTAGACTGGAGAATAGTATTCCACCATTTTAAGGCTGCATTCTTAAAAGAATTAGAAGCAAACATAATCTTATCTTTATCTGCACATTTGCTTATTTTTAAGACTGCCTCTATCTTTTCTATCCAACGTAAAGCTGCAATGGCTCCTTCATTGCCAGAGAATTCTATTGGTTTGCAAGACCAGAATTCTTTATAAGAACAACCATATGACATGATTCTCCTTCTTTTTGGAATTGGTAATTATAGTGGCGGTCCATTATTCATGCTGTGACTTGGTTCACTACGTGGTCGTTTACTTCCACTTTTATTATTTTCTCCTTCTTTAATAGACTTGATAATATATGGCATAGCATCTATAATTCCTTGTGCTACTATATGTTGAATGGCACTGTTATCTATTTGGGTTTCATTATTATCATTATTCTGGTTTTCCTGATTTACTTCATCGTCCATCTGAATTTTACAAACATTTATCAGGTATTAATATCACATAATAAAATTTAATGCAAACAATCAAACAAACAGATTGATCAAAATCGTCGAGCATTGCGACTTTTACTCTTTATATATATATATATATATATATATATATATATATATATATATATATATATATATACCTGTTACAATCTAAAACTGAAATATAAACATACTACTAGTTATGCATCAATAGATATTAGGTTACCTATTTTTGTTTATTTGATTTTTTTTCAAACTACACGCATTTATATATATATATGTATAGGGTGGGGTTCGGCTACAAAGTCAATTTTTCCTAAAAAAGTGTACAAAGTCACAAAACACAGCAATTTCAACCATAAAACACATCCAAAACACACAAATAACAAAGTGAATAGTACTAAAACACTATATTAGAACTCTAACAGTCCATAAAAACTTCAATCACACCATCATAGAACGATGAATATAAAACAAAACATGATAATCAACATAAAACACACTGATGTTAATCATTCGAAAATCAAAGCCTTATCATCCAAATCACAAAACAAAAACCACAAAAATTGTGTTTTAATAACCTCCACTATGTTATTTGTGAGGTTTGAGTGTGTTTTATGGTTGACATTGTGATGTTTTATGACTTTTTACACTTTGTAGGAAAAATAGACTTTGTAACCAACTCTCACCCTATATGTATATATATATATATATATAGTATTACTATTACTATTACTACTAAGGGTTATTCATTCCGAACTGCATTTCTAGCTCGTCGTATTTCCACACGAGCTTCTCTCCTATCTGTCTTATCCTCTCTCGTCCTTCTATCAATTCCTCACCATAAGTGCGGAGTTCTTGCACATTCTCGTCAGTCATGGGTGGTCGTGGTGCGGGTACTGGGTCAGGGTACTGAGGTATCGGTTCTCCATACGGGTACGGGTTATTTAATATCTCCTGGACATACTGATCGGCATTCCAATACGGATCTAAAGGATTAAGGATGGTGTATTGTGCTATGGGGTTTGGTATTGGTTCCTCCTGTGGATACAACTCCTGATATTCCCTATGGTCATTCTCCCAATGATCATATGCTAGAGGATTGGGTGTTGGGATTCTAGGTATCTCGTCAGGGTCAAAGGCTGGTATGGGAAATTGGTTTCCTGGGTTAGGTTCTATCTCCATTGGTTGGGTTGGAAACAGTGACAATGGTTGTGGTGCAATAATTTGGTCAAGGTTTGGATATGCTGCAATGGTGGCTAGTATATGGAAGTTTGCCAAACATCTATTAACTAAGTCTTGTGTCTGGGCATTTGACTTCCCTATTGGCTGCTACTAACACTCTTTGTTGCTGCAACTTTCTCATTCGCTTTCTCCTCTCGTGTGCTCCCCTACTAAACCATCCTCTCTTTTTCGAAGGGAATGGTTCCTCGGATTGCGCCTTAAATATGAAAATCCCCTCTTCTGTATCAGCATAATACCCCGAATGAGTAGGCTGTGACGAGGTTCCTTCACTTTTGGGAGAACTATCTAGCTGACGGTAAGCGTCAGACGTACCTTGCTCACTCATACTTTAAACTAACAAATTGTCAAATAACACAAAATAATAATATACATATATACACATAATCACATAGATTATTTCCTAACATAATTGATAAAATATTGATGTCAACATAACACTTTTGTGGCTCAAATTAGTGGCTGTAGCTCTGATACCACCTTCTGTCAAAACCCCCGACCGTGTCCCGGGAGGCGGGCGACCGCGACACACAGAGCTGGTGGTATCGGTGTTTATTAATTTGGCAGCGAAAATTTACATCAGGACCGTAGTTAGGAAATAGTTTATCAGAGAAAAACACCATATTTTATAAATAATAAATACATGGGAAAAACCAAAGTTTCCATTTATAATATGTTTATAAGGATAACCCGTATTTTATTGAAATAAAACTTCTTTCTTGTTTAGGTAACTTTTATAGCCACTTTTCCAAGCCTTCAGTGCTCCCCAGCTGACTTCTATTTGGCTTTCACATTTTGTTACCTGAAACGCGTTTTAAAAGGTTTTATCAGCAAGAAATACTGGCGAGTGCATCCCAGTTTAATCAAAACAATTTTATATCTTTACAGTACTGAGGGCGATTACAATGTTTTTATCTACCAAATTACCACCCACGGTACTGTCAATCCTGACTTGTGGTCATGGTACTATTCACAGTATTAGTAACAAGTAATGTATACAAAACCCCAACATACCGATAGTAATTGTAGAATACATAGACTCAATCACTGCTATTATAATTTAAAAAAATTGAGGTTTTGTTAAAACAGTTTGTTATAAAAAGAGAATGACTCACATTGCTGTTTTAGATAACCCTACTACTTTCTGGTAACTTCCTGGTTATATTCTATTAAAATTAAACAATGCACACGTGTTAGTAAAATAACCCAATTTACAATAGCTATACCCCTGAGACAGAACTCCAACGACTGAGTCAGGCAGAGCCTCGACATGCGTTACAGAGCTCTAGATCAATCGGACAGAGTAACTAATACGTAACCTGGGGTTATAATACTTACAAAGAGGCAGAGCTTCGCTTTTTAGTGGGTATTATGCCCGGGTATTACTTATACTTATAAGAAATTGAGAGAGAAATTTTAGATTTGAATGATTTGTGAACTGAGCTCGACCACCCCATTTATAGGGCTGATCTTGGTCGGCTCGTGGCCCGTGAGCGCCTACTCTAAACCTTACGCGGCCCGCGAGGCCACTAGGGTAGGCCCTAGCTGAGGCGAGTCAGACCACTAGCCTTCACAAGCAATCAGACACGTGGCGCAATAGAGTGCGGCCTGGTGTCACCTTGTCGCGGCCCGCGACTCCCTTACTTAACTAGGTCGCGCCCCGCGAGTGACCTGTATTTTTGTTTTTAATTGATTTTTTATTAATATAAAGGTATTTTAAGCACGTTTTTTTGTATACGGGGTGTATTTTAGGACGTATATGGGTGTTTTAATGGTTTTGGGAGAGTTGTTATAATATTGAACCAGCCAACCAAAGCCAGCCAAGTCACCTCCCCCCCCCCCCCCCCCCGGCCTCATGCCAGGCTGAATACCCACGCCAAAGGGGTAACACTATGCCCAATGCCAAACCGGAGTGGAGCAGCTGGCATTGAAGGGCATCCCCCGCCCCAACCAACGCCCCACTCCCCGCAGCCTAAGAATATGGGGGGGGGGGGGGAGGGGCTTGGGGGGCATTGCTCGACATGTGGCAGGTGTGGGTTCCACCAGTCCACACCCAAAAAAGTGGGGTGTGGAAGGGGCGTGGCCAGGACGGCGTTGGGGTGCCATGTGACATTTATTTTTTTTGTTTTTGTTTTTGTTTTTTAACGGCTAGCCAAACGGTCATCAATAACCAGTCAACCATTGCCAGAGCTTTAACGAGCCTGTATTGGAAATGGGAAGGTTTCATTAATCTTTCAGGGTTATTGTTTGGAGGTGGGAAGGTGTTGTTAATCTCTTAGGGTTATTGTTAAGTAAAACCTTTTTTATTTTTATTTTTTGAGTTATAGTGTTTAGACATAATTAACAATTACCATTAACAACCTCCTATATTCTCTTACACACAAGGAAACTGTAATAAAAGAAACTATCGTGTTAGAAAACTAAAAAGGAGTTGGTTAAGGGTTTTGTTTAAATGTTGGTTTTTTAGTTGGCTAAGGTGCTGTTTGTTTTTTAAGAGGTAAAATGTATGCAGTCTGCGGACTACATCTGTAGAACAAGAGGTGGACCAAACCTCTGCAGTCTATAAGAAGAAGACAGTTTGTTTTTTAACGTATGCAGACTTTTAAAATAAACTGGTGGTGGTGTATGGACGGTAGTGGTGGGTGGTGTTGCTAGACAGTGATGGTGGTAGACGTTTTTAGAAGTGGCTGGGCCAAGTCTGCACTAAGAAGAGCTCGCGCAGACCTTTTTTAATGAAACGTCTTCGGAAAAACAAACAGTCTGCGCCTGGTCTGCACGGCACAGACAGAAGAGTCTGCACAGAGCTTTTCAGAAAAAGCAAACAACACCTAAGAGTTTTGTTTAAATGTTGGTATTTATTTATATGATATTATTAATTTGCAACTTTTCTATGCATAATGACGTTGTAACTTATGCTTAAGGTGTTTTTAAAATAAATTGATTTTTTACTTTTAATCTAAAACTTTTCATCTTTCACAAATTTTTTCGTTTTACGTATCATTCTAATTTTGCGGGTTAACATGGTGCAATGTACGTGTGTGGTTCAAAGGTTTTTTTTTACATTTGTTCTAAAATTTGAGAGTTAACACGGCACAACGTGTGTGTGGCTCAATGTTTTTTACGTCTATCTTTTTCCGTTTGACAGGTTTGTCACAACGCTACAACTTCAGTGTTGGTTGTTGTTCGCAGTGGTATAGCATTGGTGCTATTTGGCATTGTTTTACGCTTCGCCCTAACGTGGGGGCCGGTAAATACTACACAACATCTTGTTGTTTACTCTTTAAAGAAGTGTGTGCATGCACACACAAATAAAAATGCATCTTTAGTATAGTTTTCTAATATTACCAAATTCTTTACGGCTGGTTGGTGCATACATAAGGAAGAGAAGGAATGAGGTGATCTTCTCTTCCAAGACGGCTGTCGTGTGCAAGAAGATAGATGAAATCAAGTCTTTTGGTTATTTTTGGATTAAAAATAGGTCTTCTTTTAAGAATGTTTCGTGGCGAAATTGGTGTAACTTTCTCTTGTAATTTTTGTGTTGCCATTTGCTTGCTAGCTTCTTGTCATTTGTATGTAGTGAATGGAAGTTTAATAAATCTAGCGGGAGTGAGATAGTGTAACACCCCAAAAATGATAGACATAAATATAAATACATACACACACACACACACATATATATATATATATATATATATATATATATATATATATATATATATATATATATGTTCAAATGAAAACCACTAGTTATTGTGAAAACTCGAAAACTAACTAAAAAAAGCCTAAAAACACACCAAATTTTTTAAAAAAAAAAATCGCAGGATTTTGTATATAAAAAAATCATTTTCAAAAAAAAAAAAAATTGTGTTACACATATGTAATACTACACGTGTAATACAAAAAAAAAAATTGAAATTTTTTTATATACTAAAAGTAGCGAAAATTATTATGAAAAAAAAAAAATTGGTATGGTTTTTTGGTTTTTTAATTAGTTTTCGAGTTTTCACAATAACTAGTGGTTTTCATTTGAACATATATATATATAGGGAGCCGCTAGAATAAGAACCACCACGAGTTATGAGAATCACGAGAACCGCGCCCCGCGGGTGGCCGTCGGCGACGAAATTTTTTTTACACCTAGATCCGTATATTTTAGTGGGGGGTTTAAATTTTCGGTTCAAACGACGCGCCCGAGGGGGTAGTTTTTTACGCCCAAAGTTTGGTAAAAAAAAAAGAAAAATTAAAAATATTAAAAAAACCCAAACTTTGGGCGTAAAAAACTACCCCCTCGGGCGCGTCGTTTGAACCGAAAATTTAAACCCCCCACTAAAATATACGGATCTAGGTGTAAAAAAAAATTCGTCGCCGACGGCCACCCGCGGGGCGCGTTTCTCGTGGTTCTCATAACTCGTGGTGGTTCTCATTCTAGCGATCCCCTATATATATATATATATATATGTGTGTATGTATTTATATTTATGTCTATTATTTTTGGGGTGTTACACTATCTCACTCCCGCTAGATTTATTAAACTTCCATTCACTACATACAAATGACAAGAAGCTAGCAAGCAAATGGCAAGCAAATGAAAACCACTAGTTATTGTGAAAACTCGAAAACTAATTAAAAAAACCAAAAAACCATACCAAAATTTTTTTTTTTTCATAATAATTTTCGCTACTTTTAGTATATAAAAAAATTTCAAATTTTTTTTTTTTGTATTACACGTGTAGTATTACATATGTGTAACACAAATTTTTTTTTTTTTTTGAAAATGTTTTTTTTATATACAAAATCCTGCGATTTTTTTTAAAAAAAATTGAAAAAAAAATTTGGTGTGTTTTTAGGCTTTTTTTAGTTAGTTTTCGAGTTTTCACAATAAAAGTGGTTTTCATTTGAACCATCCCTTATATATATATATATATATAGGGGGCCGCTAGAATGAGAACCACCACGAGTTATGAGAACCACGAGAACCGCACCCCGCGGGTGGCCGTTGACCACGAAATTTTTTTTACACCTAGATCCGTATATTTTAAGACCGGGTGTAAATTTTGGGTTCAAACGGCGCGCCCGAGGGGGTAGTTTTTTACGCCCAAAGTTTGGTTAAAAAAAATAAAATTAAAAAAACCCAAACTTTGGGCGTAAAAAACTACCCCCTCGGGCGCGCCGTTTGAACCCAAAATTTACACCCGGTCTTAAAATATACGGATCTAGGTGTAAAAAAAATTTTGTGGTCAACGGCCACCCGCGGGGCGCGGTTCTCGTGGTTCTCATAACTCGTGGTGGTTCTCATTCTAGCGGCTCCCTATATATATATATATATATATATATATATATATATATATATATATATATATATATAATAGTGGAGGGTTCAAATGAGAAGAATTTTTTTGTAAGAAGAAAAAAGAAGAAGTTTCAACCAATAAAAATGCTCAATTTTACTTCATTTAATATTTGCATTTAATTTTAATATAAGGGTATATTGGTAAACTTAAATAAATCATTAATTTGTATTCTTCCCATTTAATAACTAACTAAATTAAATTTGTAACTCCTTTTCAAAATATATATTTTTTCCAAATTAAAAAAAACAACTTTATTTAAAGTGTAGAATAAATTACTAGTTGTGTAGGATAAATTACGAGTTGTGTAGGATATATTTCAAGGTGTATAGGACAAATTTCGACTGTGTAGGATAAAATTCTATAATGTGTAGGGTATATGTATATGTAGGAAAATTTTGATATGTGTAGGTTTTGTAGATTATATGTAGGATAATTAATGATTAGTTGACTAATTAATTAAAGAGTTAAAAATTAATGATATGAGTTATAAATGAAATAGTATTTTACTAATATGCCATTTCTTCTTTTTCTTCTCACATTAAATTTCTTCTCATATAGGGGAAGGTTCATTTGAGAAGAAATTTAATGTGAGAAGAAAACGAAGAAATGGCATATTAGTAAAATACTATTTCATTTATAACTCATATCATTAATTTTTAGCTCTTTAATTAATTAGTCAACTAATCATTAATTATCCTACATATAATCTACAAAACCTACACATATCAAAATTTTCCTACATATACCCTACACATTATAGAATTTTATCCTACACAGTCGAAATTTATCCTACACACCTCGAAATATATCCTACACAACTCGTAATTTATCCTACACAACTAATAACTTTATTCTACACTTTAAATTAAGTTATTTTTTTAATTTGAAAAAAGTACATATTTTGAAAATGAGTTACAAATTTAATTTAGTTACTTATTAAAGGGGAAAAATACAAATTAATGATTTTCGTAAGTTTACCAATATACTCTTATATGAAATTTAAATGCAAATATTAAATGAAGTAAAATGAAGCATTCTTATTGGTTGAAACTTCTTTTTTCTTCTTACAAAAAAATTCTTCTCATTTGAACCCTCCACTATATATATATATATATATATATATAGGGGAAGGTTAAAATGAGAACCACCTCGAGTTGTAAGAACCAGTGAGAACCACCCCCGCGGGGGGCCGTTGACCACGATTTTTTTTACAACTAGATGTGTGTATTTTAACACCCTACGTAAAGTTTGGGTTTAAACGGCACGCCCGAGGGGGTAGTTTTTTACGCCCAAAGTTTGAGTTTTTTTAATTTCTTTTAATTTTTCTTTTTTTTTAACCAAACTTTGGGCGTAAAAAACTACCCCCTCGGGCGCGCCGTTTAAACCCAAACTTTGCGTAGGGTGTTAAAATATACACATCTAGTTGTAAAAAAAAATCGTGGTCAACGGCCCCCCGCGGGGGTGGTTCTCGCTGGTTCTTACAACTCGAGGTGGTTCTCATTTTAACTTATTCCTATATATATATATATATATATATATATATATTAACATGACAAATAATATAAGTGCGATGACTTAGAACATTTAGGGGTTGTTTGTTTAACTCTTAAGGAGCCTCTTAATAGTTCAGACCTCTTATTGGTTCAGTACTCAATGGTTCAGACTTTTTGTTTCGCGATTAGATGTCTGAATGGTTCAGACATTTGCCTCTGAATGGTTAAGCATTATACTAAGTCTGAATAGTTAAGACCTCTAATCTGAATTGGTCAGAAATTTACCTCTGAACGGTTAAGCATTAACTGGCTCCTAATGGTTCAGACCTCTTACTGGTTTAACACTTAATGGTCCATACCTCTTACTAGTTCAATACTTAACCATTCAGAAGTTGCCAAACAGCCCCTTAATCTAGTTAGCTACATGTGAAATTTTAATAAAAGGATGGATGGTAGCCTTTTTATAACAAAACTAAGCTTGAGGGGCTAAAGTGGTTATTCAAAACTAAAGTTATTTAAACATGAAAGATTATAAATTTCACACACATATATCTGTGTGTGTGTGTCGAACCAGGGGGAGAGAAGAGAGAAGAACTCACCAAAAACCTAATTCAACAATTTCTACAAATTGAAGGGCAAATTAGGTCTAAATCTTATGCATGAACTGAGATTATTAATCATCTATAAGAGATAAACATAAGGTATGTTGTAAGTTTAGTTTTATTAATGATTGATATGTGGATGAACTTGAGTTAATGAGTTCTTGAATAGGTTGTTGATGGTATGTCCTAAAGGATAAAACATACATGCTTAGAGCTATACTATTAGATGAAATTATGAAGCATTTATTATTAATCAAGTGTTTGGAATCTTACCCATGTTTCTAAAGAAGTGGGTTTTAGATGAAAGAGTAGAATGCATGAATTATGATGGTTAAATTATGCATCATTACATAATAAACTAAAATTTAGATGTTAAATTGATCATATTGAAGGTATTAACATGATGAGTGGAAAATACATGGTTAGGGGTTGTTTACTTGAACTAAAATAGCTTAAAATTTCTGCCCATAAGGTATATGACAAAATGCCTAAGTAAAAGTTAGGTGTTGATAATGTATGAAAAATCTTGATGAGAATTATATAAATGATTATTGACAAGTTTACATGTCATGAATATGAACCATGAGGTCCTAATGATAATTAGGTTGTACTATTCAGTCAACTCAAGTAAAGCTCCGGGAGCTCAAGTTGAGACGGACACGCGTTTGAAGGGAAAACTTTGAGGTAAGTAGCTAGATGTTACGTTATTTTTGTTAATTAGTATTGGCGTTAGTATAAAGAATTGATAAACGAATGAAATCGGAAAGTTATATACCATGCAAGTAAAAACGGAAAAGAACGAGTCTTTAAAACAAGTTATGTTAAGGGCATGTAAAACTACCGTATAAATGACCATAGGAGTCATAGAGACGGTAGTGATCCCCCACGTGCATAGACATGGTCAAGTACCGTGGTGAGATTTATTAAAGTGATAGAGTTGCTTATAAGTGATATTATTCATAAGAGCAAATTAAATGAGTCGTTTGTGGTCCAAGGAGGCCATAAACTAGATTACGAACAAGTAAAAACCGAGGTATAAACAATCCGCAGGACTGTAGAAGCCGAGGTGTGGTACAACTATTAACCATGATATCGATCTTGGTTGGAAAGTGAAATGAAAACATATCTTTATTGAAAGAATGTGGTTGATCTAAGTTAAAAGAATGTGGTTGATCATAATGGGTCGAAGGAACATAAAACCGAATCGGATATTAAAAGCGTAAAAACTCAAGATTTAAGGATTCGGGTAATGGATCATGGTTTAGATATATTAATAAATGAATCCCAAACGATTAAAACAATTTAAAATGAATTAGATGAGTTTTTGTTGAAAAATGGTGAAGATTGGCTAAGACTGGAAAATGCCCAGCACCCAACAAACTTTATGGGAAAAATGTAGTATTGCGTCGTGCGACGGGTATAGCCTTCCCATGTCGCGTGATGTGACGATGTGATAAACTAGCAAAAAATTTTATTTTAATTATTTTGTTACGCGGTTTCAATTCCTACGTTCAATCGTTTTAATATCTAATATGTTGAATGAATATTATATGATAGGTAAACTCATGTCAGGAACCGAATGAAGGTCAAGTCAAGAAGAAACCGAACACTCTTCAATGATGAATTGCTTCCGTTTTGTTAAACTTTAAAGAAACTTGTGTTGTATTTAGTGTTAACAAACTACTTGTAACTCTGTTAGTTTGTCATCAGAACCTTTTTGGATATTTTGATATAATGAAAATACTATTTTAATGTGAAATCCTTAAATATAATGGATAGGGTCTTACATGTGGTATTCAGATATTAAGGTTAAAGGTTGAGTGTGTTCGGTTCGAGACTTGATCGTGATATCCAATAAGAATTAACTATGAAACTATTACAATGAAATATTAAAAAGGGAAAATGGTTGAAAATGCTTGGGAAGAGGTGTATCTATACACTCAAACCCAAAAATGCATTAAGTATAAATGGTTAAGACAAGCTATAGACTTGGTCAAACCAGATAAGAAAGATACTTTGTGTGTGTTAACAAACGATGTGGATAACTTCTTAGATGATGATATGGGAATAATTAAATGAAACATTTATTAATATAATGTGAACATTTCAGTGATATCGATGTTGGGAGGAAGCAGTGATGATACGGTATCTCTCATGACTGAGGAGATACGTGAGAAAATTTCTGAAGAGGTCGGAAAGGCCTTAGAAGCTAGCCTACCCAGATTCAGATTCATGGATAGGCTACAAACTACAATATTAATGGTCGTGGAAGAAAGAATGAATGATTTAAAAGAAAGCCTTATACAAGAAAAAAAGAAAACCAAAGAAAAGAAGGCTTGTCCATGCGACAATTTGATGGCGTTCAACCCTACAACTTATAATGGGAAAGCAACATGTGTAAGTTTGCTGTAAATTTGTTGTATTTATACATGTGTAAAACAACTTATTAATAGTGATTTTGAAATGAGAGATAAATTATTTAAAGAGTAAATTCTTTTTTATTGTTAGTATTTTAATTATAATGAGGTTTGTATTAAAAAAAATGTTTTTGATTGGTTTTCTCAGTTGTTTTCATTGTTCTTGCAATATTTAGCGTTCTTAAGATAATCATCTCCTATAGATAGATAGATAGATAGATAGATAGATAGATAGTAAGACAAAACGAACCTAACATTTTTTGTTATATTAGGTCATATCCACGTAAAAGAAGATATCCGGTTGAAAAACAACATTTAAAATTGCGCAAAAAAAAAAAACCAAATATATTCACTTGCAGTAATGTTTTGTTGTTAAGCCTTGTATTGGAAAATCAAATTCGCTTGTGCTTCAATTGTACATGATCAAATAAACTGAACAACCAACTTAGAAACAAGTTCTTTGAAAAACCTTTTCGAGTGTAGATGTGATTATATATTTAAGTTATTTCCGACTGTGAATCATTTTCTTATTGTCATCCATCGTTTTCAATTCACAATTATTATGCATGCATATTGCAATATAAAATGTTACACTTATCCCACATATTCACACACCCCTAGTACTCTAAGAGAATAAAGAGTGATGGATTCTTGAATGGATTCATGAATTTTTATTTAAAGAGATTTCTTTAGTAGGAATAGTGTTTCTTTTGTTTTTTTTTTTAAGATTTTTTATTTTTATAATAAAAGTTTGGTTTTTTATAGTTTTGTCACAAAACTTACGAATTTTGTTTTTATTAGTTTTTGTTTCACGTGTTTTTATGGATTTAGTCGTCGTTTGGTTGGTATTTAGTGCAGTGTTTGGTGATTACATTTGATCCTTCAGTTTTTTTTACCCCTTTAACTTTATAATACGTGTCGCAATAAATTCAACTTCGTCTATGTTTCACGTCACGTGAGTCACTTGGTGTTAGAAATTTGTGTTTTTATTTTACGTTTTTACTGGTTTTGATCATCGTTCGTTTACTACTTAGCATGGGTTTACACCCTCCCCCCTTCTTCGCAACGCTGGTAGCACGGTTTTCAACTACCTCACCGCAACGCAGGAGGCTTAAGACTAGTTCTCTATATTTTTTTTTCAAAATCATACAAGATTTCCACTAATTTATTCCATTCTGAGGGGGTTCCTGAGACCACCAAAAACCCCCTGAATCTGCCCCTGAGAATATATTGTTTACATCTTAGAATAATCTCATATCAATCGGATGCTAGCTAGATTAAATATAGTACATTGCTTTACTAAGACCACCCGTAATGGGCGTCTTTTTTCAAAATTTTCCCCCAATCACGCCCAATATCGCCCCATCCCCACCCCTCTCGGCGTTTTCGGGCGTGTTTGAACAACTTTTCTGTTTTGGCGTGTTTTAAAACACGCTGGAGGGACGAGAATTTGACCAATAGGACCGTTGCAACGGTCATAAAACGGCTAGAAATTTATCTTTTTTCTTTTTTTACTTCTCACCTATATATATATATACACACACACACACACTTCTACATTTTTACAAACCAAAACTCATACAATACTACCATTTTACAAACAAAAACCTCTACAATCTCAAATATTAAACCATTTTTATAAAAAAAAATGGGTTTTCCTAGTTCCTTGTCTGTCACACCCCCAAATTCCACACGCGGAGTATCACCGCAGGGAGCGTGACATGACCAGGATCTAGCCACCAATCACATTGAACTCACAGGTATATTTAAATAAAACTTCCATCTATTAATATTAAGTGTTACAACGTTACAAATAATTCACTATATACAGCGGAAGCATAATTCATTCGCTAAGTGTTTATAAACCACATGTAAAAGCTATTAGTCTCGTGTTGCGATTCCATGTATCTCGACCCATGACCACTCCAGCCTCCCAGACAGCAAGTTCCAACAATATGCACCTAAAGACCTGCAAGGCATGTAACAACGAATCAACAGCAAATTTGAGCGAGTTCACAGTTGGTTGTCGATTTTAAAGTTGTTCCAAAAACTATAAGTTCTTTCGAAAACCATGTGTTAACAAATTCCATGTTTCCCAAACCATAACCAGTGGGGGCTACCCCATGTGAACCACTAGACCGTTACCATATCGACAACTGACTGAGAAAGTTGTGCCCTACGTCAATGTCTATCATCATTGACTAAGTGCCCAGATCCATTAATACACGCCCGTCCTACCGGCACGGTGTGAGGCTTGTCAACCGTAATAGCGCTATTAACTAATGACCCGCTCGCCATTGGCCCGACGATTAAGTCGATATAAAAATGAGGGACTTGATGATAGAATTTTGTCTAGTAAGTTATATGTTGTCATCCTTCCTATGGAGGATGGAGGTACGTAATCTACCCAAGGAGAATACGCAGGATTAATGTTGTCATCCTTCCCATGGAGGATGGAGGTACATATTCTACCCAAGGAGAATATGCAGGTTTCCATTTTAGTTCCTTAACCCATTCCCAAACCACCAGGAATCCCATGCCTTATAGAAAGTGTGAACTCACCTTGGTTTGCTCGGTAAGACTAGATAAATTACCCGTTCCCAGTTGGTCTTCCAAACCCTATCGTGGTTACCAAGAGTAATCAGTTTCATGAATTCACAATTCACGTATCTATTCATACGTATCGCTCAAGCAATAAACAAACAAACATATAATCATCACGTATGTCATAACAAGCATAATTTGTACTATCACACAAGTTGTAGCAAATATCCATGCCGACACCTATTCACATTGCAAGTTAGGATCGTACACGCATGTTTCATTTTATCACTTGTAGCTAATTTGCTAATCACAAGAGAATAGGGCCCAATCAATTAACATGCAATCCAAGTGTCAATTACTCATCTTACCCGGCCCAACCACCCCTAAGACCAAACAAGGAGTGTGATCCGTTCTCCTAAAGTCTAGGGTGCGGCCCAATGACTTAAATAGGGCCCGTTACAAGTGTTATGAGGCCCATTATTTGTGCAAGGCCCAACCGAAGTCATCCCCTATCTTGGCCTACGTGACTGGGCTTCTGCGGAGGGAACTGGACTCATGGCCCAGACACACGGCCTGTTTACATGTGGAAGCCCAGTTCGTGAAGGGAAGGGACCCAAGCCATGTGCCCTTGAGCTGTTTCCGGCGGCCCAATGTAACCAGAATGTGTGCGGCCCAGAATGACTACCTAGTGGACTGATTTGGCAGCCCACCCCGCACACCCGATTCCCACAACAACCCACCTAAACAGATTTCTTTTTGATGTTCTAAAACACATTATGTGATGTTTATAAGAAACGTGACCGCGTATACTCAAAGGTTCCTTTAGTTCAATAAACATTCAACATGATTCGTATAACATAACTGTACCCGTTTATAATTACCACCCAAGTACCTCTTCGTGACCCTTAGCTGATTCACTTAATCAACGGTGTTTGATTCAAAACCATTTACACAAACATTAACAATTAGTTCATCGAGTAACATTAGGCCGTCAATATCGATTCTGATTTGAAGATTCATCGAGCCTGTTTATCAATTTATAACACATACAAATCCTAGATGCCATCATTCATCTAAACCACAACAGTTTCATCAATTCATATGTACCTATTGGTGCACTAATCATGTACAATTAAAACTATCACTTGCAAATCCCATATAATCACCAATCCGTCCGAACATTATGCATGAAACACCCAATCTGTTTTAGTGAATATTTAACATGTTTTCAAATTGTGACACATATAAACTCTATATCATTAACCACTAACATTAATCATACTCTTAGACTTAACAGTTGATACATATAATAGTTTCATTAAGATCCTACCATCATGCACTCATATGTACTAGCAAAACAACCATATCACCATAGCAAGATCGAATAATTAAGGGTTAACATAGTATAAATCTACTAACCAAGAAAGGGCTCGACAAGGGATAATGATGCTTCGAATGAATCTACTGCCGTTGCTAGTTTTAGTAGAATATAGGGTTTTCAATCATTATGTAATCTTATACACAATTCACGTAAACAAGGGAAAAGGAGGGCTCGGGTTGTCTTGGGCTTTCAAGAAAAGTTGGGCCAGGTTTAATGTACTAACGGGTTAAATGTGAGGGGCTCTATTACGGCCCAAACATAAGTCTAGTGAAACTGAGCGTATGATGTGTTCGATTTGGGCTTCGGATGTGTGTGTGTGTGTAGCGGCCCAAATTAACAATTGTTTAATTAAAATAACTAGCACTAAACTTAGCCCGCCATTCGTTGTCGTACCTGGGCAATCTTCTCTGTTGTGTCTACGACGAGTTCTGGGCCAGCGATTTGGCTGTTTCCAACTTCTGCCCAACAAAGAGGTGATCGGCACTTCCGTCCGCACAATGCCTCGAACGGAGCAGCCTGGATGCTGGTGGGGTAACTGTTGATATACAAAAACTCCACTAAAGGTAGATGCTGCTCCCAGCCGTTACTAAAGTCGATTACACATGCTCGAAGCATATTTTCAAGAGTTTGGGTGGTGCGTTCAGTCTGCCCATCTGTCTGTGGATGATATGTTGTGCTCATGCCTAGACGTGAGCCAAAGGATTTGTGCATCGCTTGCCACAAGTCAGATACAAATCGTGGGTCGCAATTAGAGATGATGGAGGTTGGCACCCCGTGCCTAGCAACCGCTTCTTTCAGGTAGAATGACTGCAAGTGTAGAAAACTTATCCGTTTCCTTGATGGCTAGAAAGTGTGTGCGGGTTACGTGAGACAATCAACGGTTATTCAGGCGATAATGTTTCCATTTCGAGTTATAAGTAGACTGGCGACCAAATCCATGGCAGTCGTTCTCATTTCCATGTGGGTATTACTGGTTGCTGATACTTCACCTTGACTTTCCCACAAGTCAATTCATCATTCACATACTTAACTAGGTGGGCCTTCATGCCCGATCACCAGTACAAGGTTTATAAATCCTAATGTCACTCATCATAACCCAAACGATTAGAATATCGAGGCATGTGCTTACCGAACATAAATTCCCTACAGTCACTATATAATGAGATCCACACTCGTTCCATGAGGTAACGAGTATCGTCCAACCTGTCAAAGGTTGCTTCTCCATGCCCCGCATGGGTTCAACTTGAAAATCCTCTTCCTTTAGCTCTCCAGTTTGAACAGAGCGAGTCTGATCAGGTATGTTAGATTCGATAGCGAGCTGTAGAGCTTGTGTATGTTTAGGTTTCACAGTCGTACTCATTCAGTAGTTCCATCCAGCGATGTCATTGCATGCTTTAGCTCTTTCGAACATCGATTCACGGGAGGCCTTTGTGATCGGTCTAGGTAACGCTTTCGGTACCGTCCAAGTAATGCCCCCAAGTAAATCCAAAGACCACGGTTTCCACCGTTGGTTGTGTCATGTTGTTCCTCCGGTAACTCTATTACGTAAGTCATCACTCTCTTGTGTTGCGTCGACGTGTAACTGGGACTCTGATTCGAACCATAAGGATATACCACTGAATCACCCACACCCTCTAGTAAAGACGATGCTCTGTGCATTGCAGAGTTGGGATTCGAAAGCTGAAAAGACGTCCTCCTGTTCTGTCTTTCACGAACACAACACCCTGCTGTGCTAGAGAGATTTAGGCTGCGCGACCTTCGAAAATCCTGTGATTTATCTGCGATAGTATCGAGCGAGACCAAGAAATTACTGTATCCTCGAAAGACTCTTTGGTGTCGATCAGTTTCCAACCAAGACGGATCTTAGCGAGATCCACGTACATTCCCACTTCGCTGATTATATGTCCAAAAGGTACCTCTCAAACCAAGAAATTAAATTTATCATGACTTTGCGCAGAGTGGCTCCTCCCTCAGAAGTTCTAAAATAAGATACAAATGCCACCCATGGCGTTCCATTCTCCTAGTCAGGATTCAAAACCTTGTTAACAAATACGGTCAATTCATGCGATCCCTGAAGCTGCTGGTGTGTTGTTCAACTCAATGATCATGATGTACAAAGTTGAAATGGTTGCATTGCGATCAACATGATGTTCTAAGAGCATTCTCCTCTTGGAGTTCCATCTGATGATAGTTCGTCTACTAGCCAATCCTCGAATGGAAGCTTATTCCTCGAAACTGGTTAACAGGGTGTTACTACATGGTCGAAGCGAATGGTTCTTGACTGTCACCTTGTTAAGTTCTCGATAATCAGTACACATATCCAACGATACAACCTATCTTCCTGGATGTAGCTGGGGCCCCCCCAAAGCAAAAACTAGGTCCGACAAAGCTCCTGTCCAACAGTCCCTATTGTTGATTCGACAGCTCTCGCAACCCTCCTGGTGCAAGATGGTAAGAGATACGAAGAGTCAGGGCTGCCTCTGGCGTGAGATCAAACTGAGAGTCTGTCTAATAGTTGTGGAAGTAAACCTGATAGTTCCTCCCATAGCATGCTGAGTGGAATCACGAACAATTGGTGGATCCTCGATCCTCTTTTCCTTAGCCTTGACATCTGTAATGAGTGCTATCATAGCGGGATAATCCTTCCGTGGACACTTCTGGCCTTCACTGCTGAATTGATGCTAACCTCTGCACCACTCTGACGCGTTAGAACAGATAACAATCCTCCACTAGGAGAGGGTTGCGTAGAATCTTCTCTTCACAGGGTACATCTATCAAGAACAACAGAAGAAAGGTCGATGTCGAACACTTTTCCCACAAGGTCGAGTTTGCATCCCAACGAACATATGAGGTTTCCATTGTCTTGCCATCAGCCGATTCCACAACAGGTTTGGTTTCAAGAAGCATCAGGGTTAAGCAGAACAGTGGCGAAATGATTAGTCACCAAGAACACGTAGGCCACCATGTTGTTATAATCCCGGTGTCGCCCACGCCTATTCCTAATGTCCCTCCATGAGCATCATTTCTCGTGTTGTTGTACTCGTTGCGAGGATTTCCAGTACGGCTGTCGTTCCCTTGGTTGTTGTCGTTGGATTTAACATCGGCCACTCCATGCCGTAGGCACCTTCACTTTCCATACTGTTGGTTACCATTACAGATACCTTGATGTTTTCGTGACTGTTGCCTCTAATACTGTTGTTTGAAACGGAGCTCTACGACCTTTTACCGACAAGGTCCACCTCTTCACATTCCATGGTACATGCTAAGGCACTACTCACTATGCGGGGAGTTTAACATTCCATTCTACAGTCAGTTGTCATTGCTTATCTCCTGATTAATTCGTAAAAGTTGACTCCCATGAGTTGCTGACAAGGGTTAAGGATTCGATTGAAGCCATTTCGCTGGTGCTCGTTGCTGGTAATCAGGGTCGTCAAAGTACTGAGGTCGGTAAAGTACTACGCCCAACCTCCTGTCCATCGATGTTGCAAGTTGTTCGAGTAATACACAGTATGTTGTTGGAGTGTTGCAGAAGTGATCACACTTCAGGATCCAAGACGTCAATACATGAGTTCCAGCAAATGAAGAGGAGTAAGAAAGGTATCGTTCAATCATTCGATGCTGCGACATCCAACACAGGGACATTCGTATAAGCACCTAACATTCTACACGGTTCGCTAAGTGTTCAGATGGGTGTTCAGGTAATACTCGATAGTATCGTGTTTCGAAAGGATCCAGAGATGAATGAAAAGTTCACGTTCGAGTAGGGGACAATCACTGCTATGACCCCTATAGGTTTGTTATGTTTCACATCGATCAAATATCGGAATGGAACCCCTTTTCCACTTGTTAAGCCTCACTGGGACTCACATGCACCCCACATTATTATTATGTGTGCACCCACAATAATATTGCGATTTGCATGCTCATCTCAGTTCCTCCTAACTCATGTCAAATGGTTCCTCAAACTCAGATGTCAAACGGAGGTCGTCAAAGTAATAAGATCACAAAAATTCAAGGACTATGGCATACAATCAACGCATCAAAAGGTAAGCAAGCAATCCATGCCATCATGCTATAGTGATGAGTGTGTGTTCAGATGTTTCATCATAAACAAATGTGTACTTGTCACGTAATGTATGAAACAAGTAAGAAAGACGAACCTTGCCATCTGGAGCAGAGTGTCATGGTCGTATTCACGTTTTCAGAACTATTCGGTTATAGTCTGGTTTTATGAAAACGTTTTTCCCATTTTTAAAACCAAGTTCACTATAACCAATGGCTCTGATACCAATCTGTCACCCCCCCCCCCCCAAATTCCACATGCGGAGTATCACCGCAGGGAGCGTGACATGACCAGGATCTAGCCACCAATCACATTGAACTCACATGTATATTTAAATAAAACTTCCATCTATTAATATTAAGTGTTACAACGTTACAAATAATTCACTATATACAGCGGAAGCATAATTCATTTTCTAAGTGTTTATAAACCACATGTAAAAGCCATTAGTCTCTGGTTGCGATTCCATGTATCTCGACCCATGACCACTCCAGCCTCCCAGACAGCAAGTTCCAACAATATGCACCTAAAGACCTGCAAGGCATGTAACAACGAATCAACAGCAAATTTGAGCGAGTTCACAGTTGGTTGTCCATTTTAAAGTTGTTCCAAAAACTATAAGTTCTTTCGAAAACCATGTGTTAACAAATTCCATGTTTCCCAAACCATAACCAGTGGGGGCTACCCCATGTGAACCACTAGACCGTTACCATATCGACAACTGACTGAGAAAGTTGTGCCCTACGTCAATGTCTATCATCATTGACTAAGTGCCCAGATCCATTAGTACACGCCCGTCCTACCGGCACAGTGTGAGGCTTGTCAACCGTAATAGCGCTATTAACTAATGACCCGCTCGCCATTGGCCCGACGATTAAGTCGATATAAAAATGAGGGACTTGATGATAGAATTTTGTCTAGTAAGTTATATGTTGTCATCCTTCCTATGGAGGATGGAGGTACGTAATCTACCCAAGGAGAATACGCAGGATTAATGTTGTCATCCTTCCCATGGAGGATGGAGGTACATATTCTACCCAAGGAGAATATGCAGGTTTCCATTTTAGTTCCTTAACTCATTCCCAAACCACTAGGAATCTCATGCCTTATAGAAAGTGTGAACTCACCTTGGTTTGCTCGGTAAGACTAGATACATTACCCGTTCCCAGTTGGTCTACCAAACCCTATCGTGGTTACCAAGAGTAATCAGTTTCATGAATTCACAATTCACGTATCTATTCATACGTATCCCTCAAGCAATAAACAACCAAACATATAATCATCACGTATGTCATAACAAGCATAATTTGTACTATCACACAAGTTGTAGCAAATATCTATACCGACACCTATTCACATTGCAAGTTAGGATCGTACACGCATGTTTCATTTTATCACTTGTAGCTAATTTGCTAATCACAAGAGAATAGGGCCCAGTCAATTAACATGCAATCCAAGTGTCAATTACTCATCTTACCCGGCCCAACCACCCCTAAGCCCAAACAAGGAGTGTGACCCGTTCTCCTAAAGTATAGGGTGCAGCCCAATGACTTAAACAGGGTCCGTTACAAGTGTTATGAGGCCCATTATTTGTGCAAGGCCCGACCGAAGTCATCCCCTATCTTAGCCTACGTGACTGGGCTTCTGCGGAGGGAACTGGACTCATGGCCCAGACACACGGCCTGTTTACATGTGGCAGCCCAGTTCGTGAAGGGAAGGGACCCAAGCCATGTGCCCTTGAGCTGTTTCCGGCGGCCCAATGTAACCAGAATGTGTGCGGCCCAGAATGACTACCTAGTGGATTGATTTGGCAGCCCACCCCGCACACCCGATTCCCACAACAACCCACCTAACCAGATTTCTTTTTGATTTTCTAAAACACATTATGTGATGTTTATAAGAAAGATGACCGCGTATACTCAAAGGTTCCTTTAGTTCAATAAACATTCAACATGATTCGTATAACATAACTGTACCTGTTTATAATTACCACCCAAGTACCTCTTCGTGACCCCTAGCTGATTCACTTAATTAACGGTGTTTGATTCAAAACCATTTACACAAAAATTAACAATTAGTTCATCGAGTAACATTAGGCCGTCAATATCGATTCTGATTTGAAGATTCATCGAGCCTGTTTATCAATTTATAACACATACAAATCCTAGATGCCATCATTCATCTAAACCACAACAGTTTCATCAATTCATACGTACCTATTGGTGCACTAATCATGTACAATTAAAACTATCACTTGCAAATCCCATATAATCACCAATTCGTCCGAACATTATGCATGAAACACCCAATCTATTTTAGTGATTATTTAACATGTTATCAAATTGTGACACATATAAACTCTATATCATTAACCACTAACATTAATCATACTCTTAGACTTAACAGTTGATACATATAATAGTTTCATCAAGATACTACTATCTTGCACTCATATGTACTAGCAAAACAACCATATCACCATAGCAAGATCGAATAATTAAGGGTTAACATAGTATAAATCTACTAACCAAGAAAGGGCTCGACAAGGGATGATGATGCTTCGAATGAATCTACTGTCGTTGCTAGTTTTAGGAGAATATAGGGTTTTCAATGATTATGTAATCTTATACACAATTCACGTAAACAAGGGAAAAGGAGGGCTCGGGTTGTCTTGGGCTTTTAAGAAAAGCTGGGCCAGGTTTAGTGTACTAACGGGTTAAATGTGAGGGGCTCTATTACGGCCCAAACATAAGTCTAGTGAAACTGAGCGTATGATGTGTTCGATTTGGGCTTCGGATGTTTGTGTGTAGCGGCCCAAATTAACAATTGTTTAATTAAAATAACTAGCACTAAACTTAACTGAGTTAACAAGTAAACGTTTAAGCATACATAGCTACAATGCAACCCAATCGCAACGGGAAGTGATTCGGAATTAAAGACACACCTAAGGATTACGGGTCGTCACATCATCCCCAACTTGAAAGAAATTTCGTCCCAAAATTTAGCGTAGTTACTGAGGAAGCTAGTTAAGTTGCATGGTTTCCTGGTTTTCCTGGGGTGTCACATCATTCCCCCGTTGGTTTGGAATTTCGTCCCGAAATTCCGCAGTAGCTTTAACCTCAGTAGTGGTTTTATTGTTCTTGAACCACTGGGGATATTTGTGTTTCATTTGGTCTTTTCGTTCCCAGGTAAACTCTGGGCCACGACGGGAGTTTCAACGAACTCGAACAATAGGTATCCTGGTGCGTTTGAGAATCTTGACCTCCCGGTCCAAGATTTCCACTGGTTTTTCGACAAATCGCAACTGATCGTCGATGGTGAGTTCCTTTAAAGCAACTATGTGAGTTTCATCTGACAGACACTTCTTCAGATTCGACACATAGAACACGTTGTGAACTTCACTGAGTTCTTCGGGTAGATACAATCTGTAGGCCACCTTGCCAATTCTCTCCGTGATTTTAAAAGGTCCCCATTTTGCGCGTTGTAGTACTCGATCCCCAACCTGGAACTCGAGTGGTTTCCTGCGTTTAACATCGTAGTTTTTCTGATGGTCTCGAGCTGCCGCCATTCGTTGTCGTACCTGGGCAATCTTCGATCAAGAGGCGGTTACGAGTGCTTGTCAACTAGCGGTGAGATATGTGAAGCATTGTCGCCGGCCCGAACGTGAAATAAAACAAGAGATTATATTGAACGAGACTGACGTGCAGCAAACGATCAGTTGATGAAAGATTATTTCGATGAGGCGCCAACATTTCCGAACCCAGAAGTTTTTTGGCGTCGTTTCCGAATGAGTAAACGTTTGTTTCTACGCATCGTCAACTACTTGGAAAGCAACTTCGATTATTTTAAACAAAAAGCGAATGCGAAAGGGACATTTGGATTCACCGGTATTCAAAAGTGTACGTCGGCGCTACGAGTCCTTGCTTATGGAAACACGACCGACATCAACGACGGGTATTTAAAAATGGCCGAGAAAACAACGCGAGACATCTTGGGGAATTTTTGTTGCAGTACATTCCTATACTTTACTATAAAAATTACAAGTATTTTTTCAAGCTTATGGTTTTATACGTTTGTTTTTATAAAGGTATTAAAGATTTGTACGGTGCGCGTTATCTGAGAACTCCCACATGGGACGACCTTCAAAAGATTTACGAGGTACATTCTGCTGAGCATGGTTTTCTTGGTATGATCGGAAGCTTGGATTGGCGTTGGGATAACTGCCCGACCGCATGGCGAGCTCAACACACACGGGGTGACCAAAAGGGACCTACTGTTATTCTTCAGGCGGTTGCCTCACAGGACCTTTGGGTTTTGCTGATTCTAGGAACCGGCGAGTTTGACGGAGCTTCGGTCCCGAAACGACGTGTTCGGTAAGATTATTACGACTAAGAAATGAGTAGAAGATAGATAGAACACTGAGCAGTCAATTTCAATATGGTCTCTATTGATTATTCAACTTTACATCACCACGAGACCAGTTGGACAACATGTCCCCTCTGGGAACCAAAAGTTTGTCAAAATGGGAGCCCCAACCCCCTACTTATAGACAACTAACACAATGTGTCCATCCGATCAGATTGCCATCCGACCGGATGGTCATCCGTCCGGATGGACCTTGACATTTACAAAACCTGTCCAACTTCTTTATTCTATACAATATTCAACACACGCTCTATCTAACTATTCGCATAGTGGCAGACATACAAAATATGCACCAACAGATTCCCCCTCGGATGTCACTGTCGAATCGTCTTTAAAACTTTGAGAACCTTGAGCCGTGTTTGAATATTCAGCAATCTTCAACTTTTCTGCAACTTCAATCAGGTATCTTGAAATCTGACTATCCAAATTCCCCCTCGATGGATGATTCGGGTTTGCTTTTGCCAAAGTAAAGCACGAATTCCCCCTGGAATGAATCTTCAGGTCTTTTGCACAGTTTACGACTCTCCTCTGATTTGCTAAACTGCAACCTTCACGAATAATCACCAACTTGAAACTAATCAATGCAGCATCCTCTGTTTCAACTTTAACCGCATCCAAGCTCAGTTTTTGATATATCATGTCAGCACCACGATCTCGCATTCCGCTTGCTCGATCTAAAAATGTACAAAAACTCAACTGGCAATTGATAGAAACTTCAAATACCCCACTGGTTAACTTCAAATTCGTGATTCCCCCTGAAGATGTGATATCCCGTTTACCGTGATCCACGTTAATGCACCATAAGAATGACAGGTCCATGTAAACGATATTCTCCACAATCAACAAATCTTCAACGGAAAACAAATCATATGGTAATGTAATCCGATCTTCGAAGCATTCGTCCATAATCAGATTCATCTCCTCGGATAATCTAGATCTCGGAAGCTTTCACATACGATCACACTCGGATCTCTGAAGCATTCGTCCATGATCAGATATCAACACCTCGGATCATCTTGATCTCGGAAGCTTACACTCACAATCAGATTCACATTCCCCCTGACAATCTAAAGTCGAAACTACCCGAATACTGTTGTAGTGTCACGAATTTCAAAAATGCCGGAATTTCAACATACGACAGTGAAATTTTTATTCCCCCTCATTTTTTCAAATTCTGACGTCTCTATTATTGAATTCCCCCTCAAACTGAGAAATTCAGTCCTCTTTTATCTGTGAAAAACTCGACTATGCCGAAAATGTGACAATTTTCCTCAAAACGTCAGTTTTTCATCATTGCGGATTTTACGTTTTGGCCAATAAATAGTCAGATAACCTAAATGATAAACATTTTGCAACATTATCATGACTACCCCACTAATTTCCACAATCCGTGATCGCATCTTCAAAACTGTTCACTGAAGTCCCCGACGGTGTCCCCGAACAACCCAGCTTGATCGTTAAAAACCCGAAAAATTGTCAATCACCAAGTTTTTTCTGGAGACTCTCCGCGTCTTTTCGATCAAAAAATGCCTTTTTTAGGCATCTGATCATCTGGTCGAATGGCATGGTGTCGGATGGTCATCCGATCGGATGGTCATTCGATCGAAGGACAAAATCAAGATGGTATGATGGATCGGATGGCCATCCGATCGGATGGTTATTCGATTGAAAGCATTTAAACCTCCAATAAGCCTTCAAGCAAGATAGTGATATGGATCGGAGGGTCGTCCGATCGGATGGTCATCCGATCGGATATGTTCTAACAGCTCAATAACACTCCAAATCACGTTTTTTCGATCCAGAATCATTATTCCGAACATATTGATGTCTTCAATTCCAAAATCCATCCGTGAATCGACCTTTATTTTGATGATTTTCTCTGTTTTAACATCAAAACTCCCGTTTAACCCAAAATTGATGAGCTTTGGGTGATTTAACCGACTGTTAGATCGATTAAATCGGTACCGTAGCTCTGATACCACTGCTGATTCCAGGATCCGGCAAGTTTGACGGAGCTTCGGTCCCGAAACGACATGTTCGGTGCGATTATTACGACTAAGTAAGGAGTAGAAACAGAATACGACACCGAGCAGTCAATTTCAATCTGGTCTCTATTGATTATACAACGTTACAACACCACGAGACCAGTTGGACAACATTTCCCCTCTGGGAACCAAAAGCTTGTCCAAATGGGAGCTCTAACCCCCTATTTATAGACAACTAACACAATGTGTTCATCCGTTCGGATTGCCATCCGTTCGGATTGCCATCCGATCGGATTGCCATCCGACCGGATGGTCATCCGTCCGGATGAATCTTGACATTTACAAAACTTGTCCAACTTCTCTATTCTATACAATATTCAACACACGCTCTATCTAACTATTCACACAGTGGCAGACGTACAAAATATGCACCAACAGGTTTGGTGCGTGGTCGGGTTATGCAATGATATAAATGTTTTTGAACAATCTCCGTTGTTAGATGACTGGATTTCTGGCAGAGCTCCAAAAGCGTCTTTCTACGCAAACGGAAACTACTACCCTCATGGATATTATTTGTGTGACGGAATTTATCCTAGGTATTCGATTGTCGTGAAGACGTTTAGTGATCCTATCGATGAAAAAAGAGCACACTTTAAAAAGGTTCAAGAGTCTTCACGAAAAGACATTGAGAGATGTTTTGGGGTTCTTAAACAACGATGACACTATTTGAGAAATCCTTGTCATGCATGGACCAGGCAAAAATGCATGGACCAGGCAAAAAATGAGAGATGCTATGTATGCTTGTATAATCATGCACAACATGATTTTGGAAGACGAAGGAAAGGCGATATGCCAGAATTATGTACCGGAAGCCGTTCAGGAGGAGCATCCGCAGGCGCCAATGGAAGAAAAAGTGAATAATGCACGAGAATTGCATTACGAATCGTACCATTCCGCGTTAACGGTTGATTTGGTACAACACGCATGGTCGGTTCGGTATATCCCACCTGAGGGTGAAGAAGAAACGGAGGACGAGGAATACGAAGTTGGCGAGGATGGAGAAAGTGAAGACGAAAATTATTGTATTTTATTTTTTAGTAATTTTTTAACTTTACCCCTATTTTATTTTTTTATGTTTAATATTGTAATTTTTTTATTTAATGAAGTATTATTAGTTTTAATTTAAAAAAAAAACAATAATTGTGTAACGATTGGTTGGGGCATTATTGGGCATTATCCTACTACGCCTATTTTGTAAAAACGCCCAATAATGCTCCCTTGCTGACTGGACCGCCACGTGACAGAAAACGCCCAAGGGTGGGGGCATTATTGCTCAAACCACTATGCATGGTCTAAGCAGTGGCGGAGCTAGACTTACAAACCAGGGGTATCCCAAAAAAAAAAAAATTACGGTGTATTCATATAAAATCCTTTATAGGGGTATCCTCGTATTTTTTTAGGGGTATCCTTTATATAAAATCGAAAAAAAAACAAAAAATTAACACTACGAAACACTGCGAACACGACTTTGAGCCGTAGCCCGTGCTACGGCTGCCAAAGAGCTGTCTCCGCCCCTGGGTCTAAGCATGATTTGTATGGCCACAAGCAGAGAGTATTCCATTGGAACTTCGTAGTTAAACCTGTTTAGTCTGTTACAATATAAAGATTGCTTAATTAAGCAGGTAGTGAAAGCCGAATATTGTAACCATCATGGTATGTTACAATATCTAAGGTAAATAAACCAAACATCTCACTAACATGCATAAAAGAGAAATGCTATATTTATAATAAACTCTTATACATGTATAAAATAGGTAGATGATCCTGTACATTAATCTAAAAGTGTGAGAAATGTGAAAAATATTGTGGAGATGACATGTGTCCTCAATCTAAATTAATTCAAAAGGGTAAACAAGTAATTTTCTTATTGATTTAATTAATGGATAACCTTCCATAACCGCTACCCTTAATTATAGGAATACGAATTAAGAATTAATCTACGAATTTATGTTCGTTCAGAACTGTATAGTGTTATATATTTTTATATATTGTTATATGGTGTTATATAGTGTTTTTGGTGTTATATAGTGTTATATGATGGATGTATAATGTTATATAGTGTTTATGGTGTTATATGGTATTATATGGTGTTATATAGTGTTATATAGTGTTATATTTGTCTGATAGCATGTCTATGACAGATGTCTAGTGTTATATAGTGTTATACGGTGTTATATGGTGTTATATGATGGATGTGTAGTGTTATATATTTCTTGTAGCAGTTACATATTTCTGTATTTTTTAGAATGTCCGAATTGTAGAATAAGTTTAAAATTGAATCGCTGGAATTTAGGCGTGAATCGCTAGAATTTAGGAGAGGTTACCTAATTTGAAGCATATACAAAGAAACTATTACCCCTTCAATTTTCAAATCAGTCCAAATAATTAAAACACAATTTATAAGTTGGTCCCTATTGATCGATCTAATGGTTTAAAACACTTCTCACACTTTTGAATTAATGTACACTATAAAATATATATATGAACCAACAAATCATATTAAGTGTTTTTTTTTTACGTTTAGTTATATCTCATATTATAACACAAAATTCATATTTCGGTGACTAGACAATTCTTTTTATTGAACTTGTTTTTTTGTTTTAATTTCTTACTTCATTTTCTTAAATATTTTTACGTTTATAATAAATTATGGGCATATTTTATTTTTCTCTTAAAACATCTAAACCCTGTTACTTTTCAAAATTCTGAGTGTACCATTGTGACGTACTTATGTGTTATCTATGTTTCGATATAAGTTTTTATTCAAAACCGAGTTTTCGTGATAGTTTACAAGTAGTCAAAGCACGATCATAAGCCTTCGAAGTTGCTTCAAGGTTTTGGTTTTTATGTGTTTTTTTTCTCTTTTCCTCTTACAACCTCTAACATATGATATGTTTATAAAACTCAGAATTTTCCGTTTCGATGTGCTATTTTTTTAATCAGCTTTTCGACATGAGTTTTTTTCATCGATTGAATATCAGTGTATCGGTTGTTGAAGCTGAACATTTCTAATTTTAAAACTTTTGGCGTAACGCGTGGATTTCCTTCACCACCTAAACTTATTATCAATGAAACTTTCATATGTGTACCACATATTCATAATTGATAAAACAATAATGCCTAAGAGGAATAAGATCAAACCAGGATTTCAAATATTTCTCTCTACAAGATAACATTAATAAAGCAACAATGGAACCATAAATTATGCAATCAAAGATCAATCCAAATTAAGCAACAAGAAGGTTCAATTTCTTTCTTCAAGTACCTTGTTTTTATGTGTTGAATATACAATTCCACTTGTTCTTGAAATTATTGAAGTCGAGGAGTGTACCTTTCCACCTAATATTCCTTTTAGATTTAAAAACTATCCCCAATTCATTTGCATTATGCCATTATCATAGGGTTGAAACCCTAGACAATTGTTCTTTTGTACACCAAATTGAAACGTACAAACAAAATCACCAAACCTTTTTCAATGATATATAATTTAAAAGAATCATGTTTGATTCACATTTGTGTATTGTGTAATAAACTTTCCGTGTTATCATCGGTTAACAAAAGGCAATCACGAAAGGGTGTTTAAGAACATAGAAACGATGATTGTTTAAACGACCAAAAGAACTCGACATATGACTTTAGGTTGACTTATAACGTGGGTGTGACCCATCAATGTACCATAACCCTATATATCGTCGGTGGAGAAGAAGGCATGGAGTATAGGTCGAATGTAACCGTGGGCCGACTGGTGGTCCAAAGAAGGCATATATCTATGGAGTGGATGAGTCTCGACCACACACGTCCTTTACAAAATGTATCATGTATTCCAATATGAGTTCCTTATTCCACTATCCACATGATTCATATGTATAACTTTATGTGTTAAACAAGTAAAAGAGCTTGAAAAAATTTGTGAGGTTTAAAGGTTCGTTTTCTTTTCCTTTTTGAAGTTTATATTTTTATAATTTATATATGAGCCGCTTATTGTTACAAATTATAGTGTTTTCATTCTTAATCACAAAGAACATAGGTGAATTTGTAGCTGTTGCTTACTATGATTTTGAAAGAAGATTCCAATATTCCTTTTAAATAATTATTTTCAGCAAAAGAATATCTCCACTTTTGTATGGTTGTGCTCAAAAGAATTAGGGTGTCAATTATATTGGGTTATAAATTAAAGTAGTCGGGTTCAACTACTACATATTTATATTGTGTCAAAAACATCAACCCTATTTCAAGCGTATCATAATTCGTATAACCTGAACACAACTCATTTTATCCATTTTGTGATTTAAGTCCACCAGGTTTACGACTTGTAAACATGTAGAAGGGTTGTATAAATGGGTTGAGCGGGTTAGAAACAGTCTAGGTTGACGATGGGCTTAAAAGACAAACATGCCAACCCGAGATGGCAAAAGGGAAAGTCAATATAATAGAAATTTTATATAGTTCCGATACATTTTTCTTAACACAAATAACTTCTATACACTTTTTATTATAGAAATTTTATATAGTTTCGACACATTTTTCTTAACACATATAACTTTTATATACTTTATTAGTTTTTATAAGGTATATTAAATGAATTTTGGAAAAAGAAAACATTGATGTAGTATGTGTTTAGCTTGCCGTTATTAACGCATATGTTGCATAATGTTAACACATGGTGTATACATACTGGTTACACTTTGCATTGAATAAAATATTTCTTTTACAAAAACTAACGTGATACATTCATGCAGAACGCTAAATGTTACAAGAATATATGAAACAAAATTAATAACTCGTTTTTTCAATTTTAAAAATATTAAATTAAAAAATGATAGAAATATATGTAACAAAATGAACAAACTTTTATTAATGTAATAAGTCATGTGTAGGTTATATATACATGTGCATCGAATAAATTCTAATAACATATGAAGAAAATTAGTTTGATCATTTCAGATGTATATGAATATTATATGCATTTGTATATAAGAAGTATAAAACTTAAAAACTATGAACATCACTGATCAGAAACGATTTAAGGTTTTTCTTGCAATAATTTAGTCTTCTGTAACGCATCTTAACCTTATACGTGTGTATCTATCTCATTTGTGGAGTGCTATAAACTTGTTTATAAGAACAAAAATATAATTATATAATTATATAAAAACTAAAATAAGGGCAATTCTTGCATATATGTTTTAAACCTCGTGTGACAAATACCAATAAATAAAATATTTTATTTTCCGATATTACACAAATATAATTTGAGTTTGTGATTCAGTGAAGTGTTGCTTGACAGAAAGACAACTAAAGAAGAACGAGCAACTCATATGACAAAAAGCTTTATAAATCGCTCCAATATATTTCCAAAAATGATAAAATTATTTCGTACTTTTGATGTTAACTGTTAATGTGAACAAATATGAGTTAGGTGACAAATCATGTTCGTTAAACTGGTCCATTGCCAAAATTTATGTTTTTGGTTGTCTTAGATGTATATAAGAAAGCACATAGCCAAAATTTTCTTTCTCTAGATTGTGAACAATGTGGTGTGCGTTTGGTTCACTTAGGGCTGTTTGTTTAACTCTTAATGAGGTTCTTAATGGTTCAGACATCTTACTGGTTCAACACTTAATGGTTCAGACTATTTGTTTCGCGAGCAGGTTCAGACATTTGTCTCTGAATGATTAAGCATTATAATGAGTCTGAATGGTTAAGACCTCTAATCTGAATTGGTCAGACATTTGTCTATGAACGGTTAAGCATTATACTAGCTCCTAATGATTTATAACTCTTACTGGTTTAGCACTTAACCATTCAGAAGTTGTCAAACAACCCCTTAAAAGACATATCTTAATGGTTCGTAAAGCCTCTTAATAGGTAGGTTTTAGAAACATGCTCACCAATTCAGAGACTATCTTTTAATGGCTCAACACAAGATTACCAAACAACCCCCTAACTTGCACTTTATACTATATGCTTGATACTTCAATCATATGGCTTTGGCCAAAATTTCAATTAACACTTGTTATAAAGCCTTTATAACAAACAACGTATGAGCAATGAGATTTTATGATCAATGAGATTTTATAAACTCAAACAAACATTATATATATTTATATGGTACATTTCTTGGTGATTAAAACCTTTGATATTACATATAACTTGAAATTTTAGGACAAGTCTTCAAGTTTAGAGTTGATGACTATATCATTTTGTAACACATTTGTCAATTCGACCATATAGGTGAAATCAAAATTAAACTGGAATTTAGGATTCAACCAATTTGAAATACTTAAAATCATATGAATGAATAATGATGAAAGAAGTAACACAGCCACTGAGTTTTGCTCAAATATGGGGAACAATACATCTTATAGTAAGATTACAATTCTTTAATTAAAAAAAACCAAGTCTACTTTTTTTTCGAAAGGCAAATTTCATTAAACACCAAAGACTTGGGAATCTCCAAGGCGTAAATCCCCACAAACCAAAACGATTACATTACATCAAAAAGGAAATACTTCCAACCCTTCCAATCCACTACACCAAATCTACCCCTATACATATCCAAAAATACGTCAACGATTTGACATCTGCTACAATGTCTACCACAGTCCTGATCGTCTGATTGAATACCTTTTCATTCCTAGCTTTCCATATCCGCCAGCAAACCACCATGAAGATGCCGTATAAGATTTCTTTCTTACTCTTCAACCAACCCGAATTTGTTACGACCTCAACAATATCTTTGACCGTGAATAAGAAGATAGATGGTAAATGAACCCAATTCGCTATCCCATTCCAAACTTCGTTCGCCACCCTACAAACAAACAGTAAAAATATGGTCCACACTTTCTTCAACCTCATTACACAACTCACAAAGGCAATCCCCATGAATGATATTTCTTCTCCGCAACGCCACTTTAGTAGGAATTCTATCTAGCAAAACCCTCCACATAAAAACATTACACTTTATCGGAACCCACTTACACCAAACAAAATCAATATCACTTTGAGGGTCAACCGCTCGATCACCTTGCAGCCATTTTTTAGCCTCCTGGACCGTAAACTCAGTCGGCCCAGCAACAACCCAAGCCCATTTATCCCTATTGTCTACCAATCGCTGATCTGCAATAAGCCGATGACAAGTTAGCAGTTCGCTGACTTCTTGATCCGAAGAGGAATAACTTTTCCAGCTCCAACTGATCGCTCTAGCCAAATTATTAGTCCCAATTCTATCCGCAACCACGCACCACTTATCTTGCTCTAGCCGAAACAAAGCAGGAAACATCATTTTTAACGGGACTCGAGTAACCCAGTGGTCTAACTAAAACTTTATATCTGAACCATTACCGAGTTGGCCCCTTATCAAATTTGACCCGTACAAATCACCAACCTTCAAACGACAACAACTACTCACTAATTTCGACCATGTACCCGAGAAACTCACTTTAATCGGATAAGTCTCCCACCTCCTCATGGATCCATGAATGGCATCGATAACTCTTCTCCACATGGAATTTCCTTCTTTTCGATAGCGCCAAAGCCATTTAAACAAAAAGGCACTGTTACTATCTCCAAGTTTACTAAGCCCCAACCCACCTCGATTCTTTGGTCTAGTAACTTTATCCCAAGCTACCCAGTGAACTTTTGTACTATCCAAGTTACCGCCCCACAAAAAATTCTTTATCAAGGATTCCAAGCTATTAATAACCCCAACCAGCGCCTTATACAAAGAAAAATAATAAGATGGCAAACTTTCGAACACCGATTTTATTAACGTCAACCGACCTCCAATAGAGAGAACCTTCGACTTCCATCTAGATAATCGAGATTTGAACACCTTTACCACCGGTTCCCAATTACTTATTCTACTCATATTAGCACTAACGCGAATCCCAAGATAAGAAAACGAGGTCTCTCCTGAACAACAACCCATCGCCCTCACCTTTTCACTAACTACATCCATACTCTTCCCCACCCCAAAAAGGGTAGATTTATGAATATTGATCCGAAGGCCCGAACATAAGTGAAAAACTCTAAGTAAGCGTCTAAGAGTAGCAAAATTATTATCCGACCACTCTCCTATGATCATCGCATCATCTGCATAAAGAAGATGAGAAAGAGAAATACCACTATTCGGAAGCCGAATGTCAGTAAAGGACCCCACATCACACGCCTTCTTTATCAAACCCGCAAGAGCCTCCATGACAATAATAAACGAGAAAGGAGATATAGGATCTCCTTGTCTCATACCCTTCTCACAGGAAAATTCAAATGTTGGGGAACCATTAACAAGAATCGACGACCTAGCTGACTCCAATACACCTTTGATCCAATTACACCAAATCACTGGAAAATTCATCTGTCTCATAACCGATATCAGAAAACCCCAATTAACATTATCGTACGCTTTTGCAAAGTCAATCTTGAACATGAACAACTCCTTCCCACATTTTTTAGCCCAAGATAGAACTTCACTAATGATAAGAGGCCCGTCCAAAATATATCTCCCTGCTATAAACACAGATTGAGTTTCAGAGATAAGACTATCAATCACCTTTTTCAAACGGTTTGCTATTGCTTTTGAAATTACTTTGCTAATAACACCAATCAAATTAATCGGCCGATACTCCCTCAAGTCCACCGGGTCCTTCACTTTAGGAACCAAAGTGATAAACGAGGACCCCACTCCCCGACTAATGACCCCCATCTTAGCAAACTTATTAAATATATCCACAAAGTCACCTAAAAAAAGAGACCAAAATTTTTAATAAAACGAAAATTAAACCCATCAGGGCCCGGCGCTTTATCACTCCCACATTCAAACACCGCATCTTTGATTTCTTTCTCTAAAAAAGGAGTCACAAGCCCTTCCGCAGCTTCCAGAGCCAAAGTCTTTAAACCATGCACTCTAAGAAAGGGTCGGTCTTTGATATCTTCAACAAACTTCTCTTTAAAAACCTATGCACCTCCTTTTTATTTCTTTTGTCTTCGTAACCCACTCTCCGTTAATGGACAACCCAGAAATCGAAGTAGAGCCTCTACGAGCATTAATAACACCATGGAAGAAGCGAGAGTTTTCATCGCCCTCTTTCGCCCACTGAACTCTAGCTTTTTGTTTCAAATCCCGAACCTTATATGCTTCCAACTCTTTCAACCGCTTAGAGGCTTCTTCATAAACCCATCTTTCATCTTCAGTTAAGTCTCGGTCTTCCAAAATCAATTCTAAGTCGCCAATGTCAACCACAAGACCACTATGCTCCTCAAGTTCCATGTTTTGCTGCTGCGAATACCACTCCTTGATCTTCGATCTAACAATCTTGAACTTCGACATCAACCTCACATCAGGCGAACCATATATACTAGTGGACGACACAACCTCCTCAACCACCTATCCAATCCTTCTCTATTTAACCACGGGTTGTAAAACCTAAACGGCTTGGGACCAAAATTCCGCGTCTCAATCTTTAACAACAATGGGCTATGGTCGGATTCAACCCGGTCCAGAACTCTATACTCCTCATTAGGCCACTTGTTGAAAAATAACCAGCAGACAAAAGCCCGGTCAATACGACTAAGCTTATTCCCTGCAAGATACGTGAACTTTCGACCTCTCAAAGAGTACTCGTATAAGCCAACATCTTCCAAGAATTCGTTAAACTCTTTCGTAGCCGCTTCATTGAACTTAGAGTTTCTACGTTCCACATGATCTCTGACACTATTAAAATCACCCACAACAATCCAAAACCCATTATCATCCATGTCGAGCGACTTAATTTCCTCCCAAACCACCCGTTTATCAACCAATTTTTGCGAACAATACACGTTTATAAACGAAACTTTCTGACCGTCCTGTTTCAAGTACCCCGAGACCACAAGTAACGATCTACTTTTAAACACCGAAGTCTTAACAAAAACTTTAGGAACCCAGAATGAAATCAAACCCCCAGATCTACCCATAGCATCAACAAACTCAAAATCGAACTCACCAAACCCCCAGAATCTACTCACATCCACAGCTTCTATCGAATGAAATTGAGTTTCCTGAAGCATAATGAACCCAACCTCGTTTACCACCTTAAGTTTCCGCACCCATGAACTCTTTCCCACTGACCCCAACCCTCTAATATTCCATGAAATACAATTCATTGAAAACCAGATTGAAAACCTTCTTCATTAACTATTTTCACAATAGATGACTCAAACCTATCAATATTTGAGGCTCCCAGGTTCATACCCAAAGCAACCATCTCACCTACTTCTTTATCAACATCAACAACTGCCGGATTTCTACCACCTCCCCGATCATCGTTTCTACATTAAGGTCGGGCGTAACAAAATCTTCCTGAGAACCCACATTTTCCTCGGCCACTTTAGAACTCTCATGAATATTAAATATAAACCGGTCGATATCAAACGGGTCATCACCTTCTCTAGAACGTTTCTTAGGCCTTTCAAGTCCCGTAGGCGAAGGCGACTTTCCAGACCTCGGTTTCTTCCGAAAACCACCCCTCTTTTTACTCTTACCACCCTTAGAAACCTGGCCACCAGAAAATTGCACACAAAAATCCTCCTGGATTCCCACATCAGACGTATTAGCAGTCGGTTCATTTAAATTCGAGTGAGTCTCTTCAACATGCACATGCTGGACTACATCATTCCCCACGTTCCTACCATTATCCAAACCTACATCGCTGCCTTCTTTCTCAGCCAAAACCTCTACTTCCGAACCATCCGTCAACTCTTCTCCATCAACATCCAAACAGTCTGGAATCCAGTCTCCTAACTCTTCCTCTACAATAACCGAAAAAGAGTTGTTCCTCCATTTCAACGAAATCTCCTGATTAATCCTTTTTACTGAGTTACACAACACGCCAACCATAACACGCGAAATATCTAGAATACGATCGCTGATATGAGCCGATTGAATAACCTCACCAAACTTGTATCCAATACAATCAAACACACTATCATCATACAAGTACAAAGGTATCCCGAAGATCTTCAACCATGCAATACGCTCAAAGAGAACCTGTTGCCCTTCCCAAACTTCTAATGAAACAAAGACCGAAGTCCAAGCTTCTTTCATCTGATAGAACTCAAGCATGTTCTCCTTGTCTTCAAACACCAGAGCAACCGATAAACCACCCACATATCTAATCCCAACCTTCTTCAAACGGATCGAATCTAACCACATCCTCAAAGCAGTTAATTCTTGAAACCCTCGAATCCTACCAATCAAACCCTCGAACCCTACCAATCTGTCAACTCGTGCACAAGATCTATTTACCCTGGATCTCTACTTATAAGGTAAAAATGTAATCCAATTAGGAAACTAAATAAAAATATTAAAATCCTATAAGTCTTTATCCTTTCTAAAGAAAATGCCATCTTCCTTTAAATTCCAATGGGCCTCCTATGCGGGCAAGTTCGGTGCAGGTTCAGATACAACAAGGGTCGGATGCTCCTGTATCATGCGACTTGTAGAAAACATCTTAATCATAAATCACACCAACTACAAAATAAAGTTTTAATTAGAGCTGCTAAATAGATCTTGTCCACGAGTTGACAGATTTTACACGTCACGAGCCCGAAAGACGTGTTACATACACGGACGCAAACACGACACATGTATTCACGAGTTGACGCGAACACGATCCGTTTGGCTTTAAAAAAACTACTTAAATTTTAGGAAAAATTACAAGTTTCATCATTTATCTTGATACCATTTTTCAGGCGGTGTCATTTTCAACGAATTTTGACAGGTTTTGCCCTTTATAGTGAAAATTGTTGCACTTCTTGTCCCTTAGCGCTAACCCAGTTAGATTTTCTTGTTAAATCTTGTTACCCAAGGGTATTTTAGTCTTTTTACTCCTTTATTTAATATTATTTACAAAATAAAACAAAACAAATATGCCATCAACCCACCACTACCCGCTTACACACTTCCACCACCACCGTTCACTTGCCGACCACCACCACTTGCCAACCACTACCACCCAGACCATCCAAAACACTGCCACCATCACCCTCACCCTCACCGTCACCGCCACCCCACACCAACTGAAAACGCCACCATCACCGCAAACCACCTGAAACCACCACCATCACCATAATCACTTAACCACAAAACTCTGAAACTGCCACCATTGCTCCAAATCACTACAAACACCCTGAAACTACCACCGTCACCCCGTTGGAACCCTAACCTCACCGCACAGCTCCCACCCCACCCCCACAAACACACAACCACCACCACCACCATTGCACAGCCCCTACCCGCACCCCCACCACCATCGTCATCCAAACACCTACTCCACCACTATCGTTCAGAATTGAAAAAAAACCCCAATCCTAACCACACCATTTTTTACGATCTGCAAAACTAGGGTTTTTTATGGTGGCGATTTGGAGGGCGATGGTGCTGTTGTGGTGGCCGGAATGCTTGTGCTCTGATGAAGAAGAAGTTGTTGTGGTCGGCTGGATGGATGTAGATATGAATAGGGGACTGATTTGGTGAATGGTGGTTGCAAGGGGAGGCAGTGGTGGATGTTTGATGGTGGACTGGTGGTGGGTTTTTTTTAGAGAGAGGGGGTGTTCAGGTTTTCAGAGAGAGAAATGATAGTGTTGGTGGAAAAGGGTGAATGGGTTTTATATAATAAAAAAACGTTTATTAATATATTATGATGTGAAAAGATAACAATACCCTTATATGGGGTCCACATGATCAGATTTAACAAGAAATATTAATTGGGTTAGGGCCAATAGACGAAACGTGCAAGGATTTTCATATAAAGTCCAAAATCTGTCAAAATTCATTAAAAATGACACCGCCTGAAAATAATATTAAGATAAAGGAGAAAACGTGTAATTTACATGAAACATATTTTGGATAAATGTTCTCCCACACAAGTGTAATTCCTCCCTTATCTTTAAATCCAATACTAATAAAAAAGTATACATAATGCCACATGGCATTCTCATACTAAAACAAGAGCCTACTTAATACCACATAGCATTCTTTCCTTCAATTCACTATTATTATTATTATTATTAATTAATTAATTAATTAATACAAAAAAATAAAAATTTCCTTAACAACTTAATACTAAAAAAATATTTTATTGTTTACTTAGATATTGATTATTTACTTTTGACTTATCTAAAATATATAGTTAGTTATTAGTAACAATTCTACTTATAAAAACAATTCAAATAATGTCAATATGACAACACATTCTTATTCTCTAAAAGGATTTTTTTACTATATGTTTAAAACATCTATTAAATAAATTGTTATTTTATATTAGAATAATAAAAAAGGTAAAGAATATATTAATCCGATATTTGAAAACCGGATTACTTCCATGATTTGAAAACACTTTTAATGTTATTAGACCCGTGTAATAAACAGGTTTAAAGATATAATATCTTCATAATAATTTTGATGCAAGTCTATACTCACAGGATGTCATAAATGGAGTTATATTTTAAGGTTTGCCAACCCATTGATAATTAACAAAGGTCAGTGTTTCAGTGACGTTATCAAAAAATATTGATTGAAAGAATGGTTTAAGTTATGGAAATCGACTACAGGTCCTATCACTAGGTGATCAGGTTATGAGGCACTCATGTTGAACGGTTCTGTTAGAACATGAGGGAAAACATGAAAACATACCTGTCACAGCAGACAGTGCAGGGGAGAATCCAGTGATGGAAGAAGCCATGGAGTTCGACATCTTAGTCAAGGTGATATGGTTCCTCCTTAGGGTGCTGACTGATGATGGTGATTGATTAAACCGACAAGGGAATCGGCTATGGGAGAGGAGGTCGATGATGATGATGTTATGATTAGGTTATCTGATTAAGAGTGTGTAACCCTTTAACCTCTACATAATTCTCCTTATATAAGCACTCAGGAGGAAACCTAATTAGTTAATAAGGGTAATATGGTCCATCAACAATTACCAACTAATTATTTAATAGGTTATTATATATTTTGATCTATATTATGTAAATGATTATAATGGCTACTAGATTAAATATTAGACATAATATATTTAATCTTACATTCTCCCACTTAGCCGAGTAAGCATTTACCATGAGTATTAGATAAGCCTAATCAGGAGTTAACACTCATTTTAGCCTTAAACAAGTACAATAGCAGAGAAATAAAGCCATTGAATCATAATGCGATTCAGAACCCCCATTAGTCATACTATAGCCTTAATTTAAAACCTAATCGTAATGATCAAAATACGCATAAGCCTTTTGTTTGATTTGTAACTTTATTTGTCTACATGCCATTATACCGGTTGAACATATTCTAAGAGACATACAAAATCAAACTGAGGAAATTTCATTAATCATAAACATAAGCTAGTACAATATGCTAAACAAGGTCTTTACTAAATCCCATATTCCGAACATGTTCTTCGTAAACCTTAGGAGGGAGACCTTTAGTCATCGGATCCGCAAGCATATCTTTAGTACTAATATACTCAATACAAAGACTATTTTCCTCAACTCGTTCACGTACGAACAGATATTTTGTATCGAGATATAAACCAGCTCCAGTCGAACTATTACTGTTCGAGAAACTAACGACAGCTGAATTATCACAGTAAAGCTTCAATGGTCTAGAAATGGAATTAACGATTTTGAGTCCAGTGATCAGATTTCTAAGCAACATTCCATGACAGGTTGCGTTATAAACAACAATGTACTCTGCCATCATTGTGGAAGTTGTGGTCCACTGTTGTTTATGACTCTTCCAAGAGATAGGGCCGCCTGCTAACATAAAGATATAGCCCGAAGTTGATTTCTCGTCATCTTTGCATTTGGCAAAGTCAGAATCAGAATAGCCCACCACTTCTAAATGATCACTTCTTCTATAAGTCAGTTTATAGTCTTTCGTCCCCTGCAGATATCGAAGTACCTTCTTAGCTTCTTTCCAGTGATCTAGGCCAGGATTAGTCTGATAACAGCCTAGCATTCCAGCAATATAAGTGATATCTGGGCGAGTACAGACTTGAGCATACATCAAGCTCCCGACTACTGACGCGTAAGGTATCTGGCTCATTTGCTCCTTCTCAACCTCTGTTGTCGGACACTGGAATGAACCGAAAACATCTCCCTTAACTACTAGAGCGACGGAGGGTTTGCACTGTTGCATGTTGTAACGTGTAAGGACACGATCTATGTAAGCCTTTTGAGACAATCCTAATATCCCTTTGTGTCTATCTTTGTGAATTTCGATGCCAATGACGTAAGAAGCATCTCCGAGATCCTTCATGTCGAAGTTATGCGAGAGTAACCGCTTCGACGCATGCAACATGTCTAAACTATTACTTGCCAATAGAATATCATCTACGTAAAGGACAAGTATAGTAAAGTTTCTCCCACTCATCTTGAGGTAGGTGCATTGATCCACTTGATTCTTCATAAAACCTTGCTTCTTCATGACTTCATCAAACTTGAGGTACCATTGACGTGATGCTTGTTTTAACCCGTAAATGGATTTCTTCAACTTACAGACTAGATGCTCTTGACCTTCAGGTTTAAAGCCTTCAGGTTGTTTCATGTAAACATCTTAGTCTAAGTCTCCGTTAAGGAAAGCGGTTTTAACGTCCATCTGATGCAGCTCTAAATCAAAATGAGCTACTAGGTCCATGACGATCCTTAATGAATCCTTACGAGAGATAGGTGAAAACGTCTCTTGATAATCAATTCCCTCTTTCTGAGTGTAGCCCTTTGCAACCAATCTCGCTTTGTAGCGTTCAACGTTCCCATTCGGATCCAGTTTTGTTTTAAACACCCATTTACATCCTACTGGTTTGACACCGTTGGGTAATTCTACCAAATCCCAAACGTCATTTTTCTTCATGGATTCAAGCTCATCAATCATTGCTTTATTCCATTCAGAAGACTGATCACTGCTAATGGCTTCATTGTAAGAGATAGGATCATTGAGCTTTCTTGGATCCATTTCAGTCAGGTAGGTAACATAATCATCCCAATTAGTAGGCCTTCTTTGCCTAGATGACCTCCTGAGTGGATTATCGGGTTCAGCGTTGTCTTGGTGTTGAGCGTTTGATGTGCCTTCATCATGAGGTATAATGGGTTCTGATTGTAGAGGTGAATTTGGAGTTGGTGCAGTAGCTTCAGGTACAATAGTTGCATTGGGTACAAGAGGAGTAATCGGAGTAATGGTAAGCGACGAGTCTCTCTCCCCCCCCCTCGTCTTGTACTTCTTGCAATTCTTCATAAGGGTTGGTACTGCTCCCACTGACCTTGAAATCCTCCAGGAACGCAGCACGCTTGGTTTCAACAATACGGGTGACATGGGAAGGACAATAGAAATGATAACCCTTTGAATTATCAGGATACCCGATAAAGAAATAGGTAACTGTTTTAGGGTCAAGTTTCCTTAGGAAAGGATTGTAAAGTTTTGCTTCGGCAATGCAGCCCCATATTTTCATATATTTAAGACTCGGTTTCCTTCCTGTCCAAAGTTCATAAGGAGTTTTAGGGACAGACTTAGAAGGGACTCTATTGAGTATATGAACAGCTGCTTTTAACGCTTCAGTCCAGAGGAATAATGGTAAATTAGTGTTGGCTAACATATTGCGCACCATGTTCATAAGGGTACGATTTCTTCTTTCAGCAACACCGTTCTGTTGAGGTGTACCCGGTATGGTGTATTGGTTCACAATCCCCTGGCCCTTACAAAACTCATAAAATGGACCAGGAGCTTGACCCACATCAGTATGTCTTCCATAATATTCATCGCTTCTATCTGATCTCACAACTTTAATCTGACGATCTAATTGCTTTTCAACTTCAGCCTTATAATCTTTAAAAGTCGTTAGAGACTCAGATTTCTCCTTAATAAGATACAAGTACATGTAACGAGAATAATCATCAATAAAAGTGATAAATGAAGTATGTCCTGTTATGCCAGCGATTTGGTAGGGACCACTAATATCAGTGTGAATGAGTTCTAATAAATTAGAGCTCCTAGTGGCACCTTTATTATTCGCTAATGTCATTTTACCTTTAAGACATTTGACACATGTTCCAAAATCAAAGAAATCGAGAGGAGGTAAGACTTCATCCTTTACGAGACGATTTAATCGTTCTCTTGAGATGTGGCCTAAACGCTGATGCCACAACATGGATGAAGTTTCTAAGTCTCATTTCTCTTTCATCTTTGTGAGTGATTCATTAATGTTATATGACAACAAAGATTTGGAAAAATTATCATCTAGTTCTAATCTATAGAGACCACCATCCAGAATACCAGTACCATAAGAACACAATCATAGAGGATAGAGAGTATGCAATGACCATGGGAAACAATAAAACCGTCCATGTCTAACTTTGGTCCTGATACAAGGTTCCGAGTTACCTCAAGAACATATAAGGTATCATAAAGTTTAATACATAAACCAGTTTTCACAAATAATTGTAATGTTCCAATGGCCTTCACTTCTAATTCTCGATCATCCCCAACCTTAAGCGTTCTTTGGTTTCTTTCCAGCTTCCAGATTGTAAGGAATCCCTGAGTTGAATTGGTAACATGAACCATTGAACCAGAATCAAACCACCAAGAATTAGCAGGAACACTTAAATTATAGGACTCAAGTATCATAAAATAATCGTTACCTTTCTTAGCCAGCCACTCCTTAAAGTCAGGGCATTCCTTCTGCATATGTCCAGTTCTTTTACAGAACTTGCAGTGGATTCTGCCTAAGGAGTTCTTAGAGCTGGAGGGTGCACTTGTATTAGGATTAGGCCTTTGGACTTTTGAAGCATCCTTCCTCTGATGATTGTTCTTCCTCTTCTTAGAGTTGGAGGTGGTGAAGTTAGCAACATCAGTAGTGCGATTCATCCTCACACGCTCTTCCTCCTGTACGCACATAGCAATTAGCTCACTCATCGTCCATTTGTCCTTCTGAGTGTTGTAATTGATCTTGAATGCTTCAAATGACGAAGGAAGCGAAGTAATGATGAAATGAACAAGGAAACCATCACTAATTTCCATTTCCAGCCCCTTAAGCTTATTGGCCATGTCATTCATCATCATGATGTGCTCGCGAATGCCGCTCCTCCCATCATTCTTAGTTGTCACCAGCTTGAGGATAAGGGTACTAGCGTGTGCTTTATATGTTCCCTTGAACTGCGCCTCCACAGAAGCCAAGTAGGTTTTAGCATCTTCAGAATCAGGAATAGCTCCTCTGATTGCATTGCTGATGGACTGCTTCATAAACATGAGAGACATGCGGTTACACCTAGTCCACTTTTCATGAGTCAACTGGTCAGCAGCAGTACTTTGTGGAGTAAGGTCCGCTAGCTTATTCTCTCTTAGAGCATAAACGAAATCCAGCAGCCCAAGAGTAAGCATGAGAGCATCCTTCCATGCAGCAAAGTTATCACCAGTCAAAGGTGGAATCCCACAATTGGGTGCTGATAGTGGAAATAAGATGAGTAAGTTATGATACTAAGAAAGAAGTTCTAATGTGATCTAAGGGCACGAAATACTAAGGTAGGCATAAATAATGACCATTTTACATTATGAAGCTGTGATATTGTCTATTACTAACATCAAAATAATAGACTTAGTCTAAAAAATTCTACTTAAATGAAGACAAATCAGCTTTGGCCAGAAGTGTAATCATTTAAGCATGTGTGCAAAATGATTGTAACAAATCAGCTTTGGCCAGAAATTGAGACAATCACTTTAGTTATGCACTTGTTAAGTATGCCATCTATGAAGGAAATAAATCAGCTTTGGCCAGATATTAAGACATTCATGTTTATGATGCACACTTAACATAGCTTTCGTAATACTTGAACGATAAGTAGATGTACCAAGTCAGCTTTGGCCAGAAATGATACATCAAAAGCTCATTCAAGTTAAGCTATTTTGGTTTTGTAAAGCATTATCTGATTCTGATTAACTAACTAAGTATTTACAAAACCAATTATTTAGTTCATGTTAACTGCTTAATAAGGTAATAGGATTTCGAATAAGTCTTGATTATGAACACTCATGATTTCGGATGAATCATGTCTTGGATTCATCCGAGATGAATGATTTCGAATCATTTTGGATGTGTCCAAGACGCGTAAGTCGAGTCATTTCGGATGATTTCGGATGGTGCTGCTTAGTCCGAGATTGATCTGAAATGGTGATGCTTAGTCCTAAATGATCCGCAATCCTTAGTTCGAAATGATCCGTAATGATCAAACAGATGTTGATCCATGATGGACGCTTAGTCCGAAACGATCTGTAATAATCCGGAATGATCATCCGAAATGCCTATCCGTAATGTGTTCCACAAGCTACAAAAACCCTAATTTTGGCAGTTAATAGCTGATAAGATTTAAATCCGAAATCTTAGGGATTATGGGATTAAGTTTCCTGTTTAAATATTAATTATATTTATCTGTTTATTTCAAAATCATATCCATTAATAGAAAAAACAGATTTTTCAAAATTTAAGTGGATAAAAATGGATTAAACAGCAACAAAACACCCAATAATCCGAATTCATTCCAAAACTAAAGAAAATTTTTTTCGAATTTAATCAAGAACTCGTGATGAACCCTAAATCAGAAAATTCAAACATTCATCCGAAATCAGAACTGTTGATTTTGGAACAGTTATAATGGATGAATATCTGATCCATAATGGATCCGAGATTGTCCGGAATGACATCAATGTCATCCGGAATGGCATCTCGGATGCAGTTATATGAAAAACCTCATCTGTGATGCATCCGGAATGATATTTCGGATGACAGAAAACGGATTCTGTTATGGTTTTTCAATTCTGTTTTCCAGATTTTCGGATACAAAACAGAACCGACTAATCAACATATGCTCTGATACCACATGTTGAACGGTTCTGTTAGAACATGAGGGAAAACATGAAAACATACCTGTCACAGCAGACAGTGCAGTGGAGAATCCAGTGATGGAAGAAGCCATGGAGTTCGACATCTTAGTCAAGGTAATCTGGTTCCTCCTTAGGGTGCTGACTGATGATGGTGATTGATTAAACCAACAAGGGAATCGGCTATGGGAGAGGAGGTCGATGATGATGATGTTATGATTAGGTTATCTGATTAAGAGTGTGTAACCCTTTAACCTCTACATAATTCTCCTTATATAAGCACTCAGGAGAAACCTAATTAGTTAATAAGGGTAATATGGTTCATCAACAATTACCAACTAATTATTTAATAGGTTATTATATATTTTGATCTATATTATGTAAATGATTATAATGGCTACTAGATTAAATATTAGACATAATATATTCAATCTTACAACTCATATTATCCGAAAGTAATACTAGCACTTGAACGTTTATCTCTAGATTTCGTTTAATATAGCCCTATGTTTTGCCATGACGATAAACAAAAGTATTACAATTTCTATGTAAAGTTGGTTTGTTTATAAAAGAATTGGTTTTTACACGTAACCAATTGTTGCATTATCTATGGTAAAAAAATTCACTTATGTAAATTTATAAAAAGAATATAAAATTAAAAAATTTACAAATTTATATTCTTAAACCCGTATAATACACGGGTCTAATAATCTAGTTTATATAATATATCCGTAATGAATTTAATAGTCATAAATTTATCCAACTACAACATATGAAGAAATCAAACCTTGATAGATTTTGGCTCATTTCACCAACCTTTTTGGTGTACTTTTTATTTTTTTTAATGAAACTACGAAAGTCGTAAAACACCTAACTTGGTTACATCATGATGAATATGTACATGTGTTAGTGTGTCAACAAATATAACTAATTTGGCCACAACCAAACAACATGCAAGTAATGAGAAGCAATTTAATTATTAAAACCTATAAATAAGCAACAATTTTTGGCTTTGAGTGGTTGTACAATGAGCTTTGGGTGTTTTTCAAAAAAAAAAAGTCATGTGGTTTGCTTCATACCCATCGGTTTCTCTTTCTCTGGCCTAAAATTGAAGAACCCTAGACAAGCCTCAAAAGAGTGAAAATAGTGTTTTATACCAGCAAAATCAGGTCCCCATCGAAGCAGATGAAGAAGGTGAGCGACGAGCGGATGACAATTTGCTAGACCAGGTCTTCTAACGGTGAGTTGGGCCTAAATCGGAACCGATTTGAGGCAACAGTCGGCAAGGCGGTGATGGTGATGAAGTCGGCGACAGGCTGCTGCGATAGATGCCGATCTCCTGCAAGTAGTGGCTTTGTAGGATGGTGGGTGGTGATACTGCAAAGGTATGTCATTCACCGGTTCCACCATCGTAAGAACCACCGCAACGACCACCAAAATCCTGATGTTTATGAGTAGTTCGTGCATCAAAACTTATACGAATCTTCAAATTTGTTCGTAATTGGTAAATTAGGTTTAGATGTTATCTAATATTGTCTTTTTTTTTCAGTTCTTAGTTTCTAAACGTTAATTTAGTGTTTGCTGATGGGGATTTTGTATGCACAGGTGAACATCTATATGTTTTTCTAATTAATGGTATCAACACACGTTTCAAAGCAGGTTATTTTCTTAATATTTACTCTTTGTGTATAAGCTATTTGGACTGTCACAAGGAGGTGATGAACATCTATATGTTTTTCTAATCCAGTGTGTGTGTCGTGTTATCTTTGTGTATAAGCTATTTGGACTGTCACAAGGAGGTCCAAAGCAGGTTATTTTCCTAATATTTACTCTTTTTTTCCTTGTGTTGTTGAACATTGTCGTTAATGATTAAATGCAGGCTATTAATTAGTATTTGTCAGTATCATTGATCATCTCCTTCAAAATACATATTTCGAAGGACATTTAGATGTTGGGATTGTTGATATGAAAGATAACACTATTGAGTTACAAATAACTCCAACGTTTACAGTTTGGATATTCCTAGGGCATCCACTATTTAGTTTGGTTTTATCATGGATCCACCTGGGAGGTATGCATTTTATTTACTAACTTTCATTGTTAGTTATCTGTGTCCATTTTTTAACCTTGTGTAATTCTCATATAGGTTGCATCCGGGTTGATTAATGAGAAACAAAAAGATGTATTTTCTTCTTCCGTGATGGATATTAATAATATAAGAGGTTGCCTTGGAAACTTTCTTTTGGCTATCAAAGAGTATCAAATTTTCACTAATTATCTTCATGATTTATATTGACGTTTGGCTTTAGAGTTGAACTTTTATATACTCGGCTTATTATGATTTTCAGTTCTTTTGGTATGCTTTTCAATTCCTGAAACTCATGTTACTTATTCTTTTTTACATGTGTAATTTGCTTTTGATGGTTTTGTTTCAACTTGTACGGAGATATATCATTAGAAAAATGAATAGCAGATAGAAGGATGAGTACAAAGTTCCGTCCAAACAGGTATAATATATGTTAAATGTAAAATTATCCCAACTTTTCTTTAATAAACCATCCTTGGAACTTTTTTGTATTGACAAGTAGTCTGCAGTGCATGCAAGGTCAAGTTGTAGGCTTGAAAGCTTTTGTGCTATTGTCATTCTCCCAGTTTGGGAGCACCTCCCCCTTTTCTAAACCAAGACCCCTATCACATTGGAGCGAAAGATTTTCCAGTTGTAGTTCAATTTGTGGTTAAAACCAAACGGACTTATAATTGTAAGTTCTATGTTAGAATTCTTACAAGTTTCATGGGATTTTGCCAGCAACTACAAAATGAAGATTACCAAGAATCCAAAAATGGTTATATATATATATATATTTTGATATGTTCATTCTATTGAAGCTAGGACTACATAGAACAAGATGTAACTTTTGGATATATTTTGTTTACTTGGCGGTGTCGATTTGTTATACGAGCCTTTGATAGTTTAACAAAGTTTATGTGAATAATTGAAAAGGCTTTCTCATTCCCTTTGAACGAAAGGTACAACATATATATACAATGGGAATCCTAACTAACCAATCACTTAAATATGGAATATACAATCTCTACAAATATACAAATGATATTATATTCTTAAGTGTAGAATATCCTCTGTGAATATACGTTGACTAATAGGCCCCCGCAGTCGTAGCGGTAGAAGAGCGAACGCATAGACTGGACTTGAAGCGATTAAAGAGTTGTTTCGGAAGGCCTTTTGTGAAAAGATCAGCATATTGATAGTCGGCTGGTATGTGTAAGACGCGCATATCACCAATGCGGACTTTGTCCCGGACAAAATGGATGTCGATTTCGACATGCTTGGTGCGCTGATGTTGTACCGGGTTCTCAGACAAGTAAACATCAGATACATTATCACAATAAATGATTGTGGCTTTGCGTGTAGGAACATGGAGCTCGAGTAAAAGATTGCGAAGCCAGCTCGTTTCAGCAGCAGTGTTTGCAACTCCCCTGTATTCTGCCTCTGCACTGGATCGGGAGACTGTATGTTGACGTTTAGACGACCTTGAAACCAGGTTGTCACCCAAAAAGACGCAATAACCCAAGGTAGAGCGTCTTGAATCGGGACACCCCCCCCCCCCAATCGGCATCCGAATAAGCAGTAAGTATGGTAGATGAGGATGGTCGGATGTGAAGAGTATGATTGGATGTTCCCTTTAGGTAGCGTAAGATTCTCTTCAAGTAATTAAAATGGGGTTCCCTTGGAGCGTGCATAAATAAGCATACTTGTTGGAAGGCATAGGCAATATCGGGTCATGTAAAAGTGAGATATTGTAGTGCACCCACAAGACTCCTATATAATGAACCATCCGATAAAGGGGCGCCGGCCTTGGCACTAAGTTTGGAGTCGGTGTCACATGGTGTGTGGCATGGTTTACAATTGGACATGTTTGCTCAGGCGAGGATATCATTAATATATGATTCTTGAGAAAGTTGTAAACCGGTACCGTCGCGAGTAACTTGAATCCCCAAAAAATGATTGAGATGCCCTAAGTCAGTCATCGTAAATTCAGTAGACAAAGTTTTGATAATTCTTTGAACAAAATTGTTGTCAGATGCCATGTGTATGATGTCATCCACGTATAATAATAAGTAGGCAGTACTGGAGCCTTGTTTGTAAACAAAGAGAGAAGTATCACAAGACGCACTACGAAACCCGCATTTAGTGATAAAAGTTGCAAACCGATGATACCATGCCCGGGGGGCTTGTTTTAACCCATAAAGTGATTTACGTAACCGACACACATATGAGGGGTGTTTTTGTCTACAAATCCGGGGGGTTGGAACATGTATACGGTTTCATTTAAATCCCCATGCAAAAATGCATTTTTGACATCAAGTTGGTGTATTGGCCAATCGCGCGAGACGGCAAGACTAAGAACGGTACGAATCGTGGAAGGTTTAACCACAGGGCTGAACGTGTCAAAGCAGTCAATACCAACTTGTTGAGATTTTCCGTTGACAACAAGACGGGCTTTGTATCTCTGTAAGGAGCCATTAGCATGGGACTTATGTCTATATAGCCACATGCAGCGAATTATATGAGCACCATCAGGTCGTGGAACTAGCTCCCATGTATTATTATCCATTAAAGCCCTATATTCGTCGCTCATGGCACTGAGCCAGTTTGGGCGGCTATGTGAGATGTGGGAATGGGTGAGATTGAGGTGGGTCTGGAAGTGTGTAGGCGGAAGTGGGTTTTGGGTTTAGTAATGCCATCCTTAAGACGAGTCGCCATAGGATGGATGTTACTAGGAGGCCATGGAGGATGGGTATTGGCGGACTGAAGTGGGGAGTGGGTTGAAGTAGGGCTAGGTGACGGGGTGGCGGACTGAGGTGGAAAGTGGGCTGAAGTTGGGCCAGGTGGCGGACTGAACTGGGGTGTGGGCTGGGGTTGGGCCAGGTAGCGGCGAGTGTGTGTGGGCTGGGGTGGCATGGTGATCAGGTGGAGAATGAGTTGCGGGGCTGGGCGGTGTGTTATGCGTAGGGTCGCAGTGGGTTGTAGAATGTAGATGGGTTGGACTAATGGAGTGGTTTGTGGTGGGTTGTAAGATGTGCGGAGATGGCACAGTTTGGGATGTGGTCTAGACAGTGTGCTGTGGAGAAGGGTGTGTGAAGAGTGGAGATAATAAATCATTCTCCAAAGGAGTGTAGCCACGAGGGGTATTGGCGGATGAGAATAGGAAGGATACTTCATCAAATGTAACGTGACGAGAGAAAAATGTTTTTCTGGTGGATAGGTTAAGGCACCGGTAACCACGGTAATCCGCGGGATAACCGAGGAAGACGCACAAGGAGGACCGAGGGTGTAGTTTGTTGGGTCGAGTGGAGGATTGATTTGGAAAGCAAGCGCACCCAAAAACCCGTAGGTGATCGTATATTGGGTGGCGGAGGTATAGTGCAGCGGTAGGAGTGTAGTTATTAAGGAGTTTGGTGGGTAGTATATTGTGAAGGTAGACAGCAGTGTGAAGAGCTTCCACCAAATATGTGGTTGGAATGGAAGCATGGGTAAGGATGGAAAGCAAGATCTCGTTAATTCGTCGGATCATGTGTTCGGCCTTCCCATTTTGTTAGGAGGTGTGTGGGCACGAGAAGCGGAATTGTATGCCATATGTAGAGGCAAACTGTTTAAAAATATGGTTATCAAATTCACCACCATTATCACATTGGAATGATTTAATGGGTAAATGAAATTGGGTTTTAATGTAGGTGTAAAACTTAATAAATTGTGAGACTGTTTCAGATTTATATCTAAGGGGGTATACCCATGTATAATGTGTGTGATCATCAATCAAAATCATATAATATTTGTAACCAGTATTAGATACGATTGGTGATGTCCACAAGTCACAGTGCACGATATCAAATGGTAAGACAGTAGTAGAATTTGATAATGAAAAGGGTAAATGTTTATGTTTGGCAAGTTGACAAGAATTGCAAAACTGAGTACGACTAGATTTATTACATGCAAAAAATTTATTTGAAATAAGAGAATTAATGACGGAAATCCCCGGGTGGCCTAGTCGATTATGCCACGAATCGGGAGTGGAATCAGCAAGTAAACATGAGGTTGAAGCTTGAGCAGGAGCAGTGACAGGATAAAGGTAACCTTCACTGTCGTGACGGGTCAACATCTTCCCAGTCTTGTAATCCTTCACAGAAAATCCAAACGGGTCAAATTCAACAGAAACCCAATTATCTTTGGTAAATTGTCTAACCGAGATCAGGTTTTTAACAAGTTTAGGGGCATAAAGGACATTATTTAAGAGAAGGTTGTTTAGGGTGGGAAAGGTTGTGTTTCCTAATCCAAGAATAGGCATGCGTTGACCATTTCTGACTAATATAGATTTAATGGGACTAATACGAGAAGAGTTAGAACATATACCCGAGTCGGCGTGGAGATGGTTGGATGCGCCCGTGTCCATTATCCAGTTCGAGTCACCCGAGTCCATCGTGAATGCATGAAACGCCTCACCAATGTCAGTAGGCTGCAAGGGGTCGAACTTGGTTGGTTGGGCTGTGGGTACTGCTTGAAATGCTTCAGCGATATCTGTGGGCTGGAGAGGATCATAATCTGTGATATGGGCCTGAGGTGAGGTACGTGAAGTTGAGCTAGTAGCGGGCCGGTTCCCATTGGGCCTGGGTGATGGTTGTTGAAAGGCTGGCTGCCAAGGAGAGGCCCAACCTGTTTGGGTGGGGTATGGGCTGGGTGGCGGAGCCCAACCAGCAGGTGATCCAGTTGGGCTGACCCACCAAGGAGTGTACGGAGGCCACTGTTGAGAATAGGAAGTCCATGGCCCGTTACGTGGTTGTGGAGGACGCTGCTGGCCATTTTGGGAAGTCAGGCCACGATTGGGCCTTGGCTCATTGTTGCGACGCTGTTGACCAGATCTGGGTTGGCCCCGGTAGGTGTTTTCACGGTGAGGAGCAGGCGAATCAGACGTGTTAGATGGCGTGGTGTGTGTGGTAGCTGCAACAAATGAAGGATTTTCATGGGCCTTTTGGCGTCTCTTTTCAGATTCAAGGAGGTTGACGGCATCCTCCCACGAAGGTAAAGACTGATTCAATTGAGCAGCAACCACATCATACTCTGGAGGAAGGCCACGTACCAGCTTCATAACAAGACGTTTCTCATCGACAGGGCAGTCGACATCAGCCAATTGACCAGGGAGTTCTCTTAATTTTAGACAATAGGCTTGGAGTGAGGGCATGGATTTGAGGGTTAGATTGGTGAAGGCATCGTCAAGAGCAGCAGCGCGGGATCCTTTGTTATTGAGAAAAATGTTCTTGAGATGAAGCCAAGCCTCAAGCGCGGTGGATTCTTGTTCAAGAACACGAACCAATAGTTCATCTGAGAGTGTGGCATAAATCCACTTCAGAACTATTGGGTCAATCTCCATCCACAAATCATAGTTTGTGTCATCTTTAGCTGGTGGTTTGGTGTCGTCGATGTGGTCGAACACCTTGTAGCCACGGGCATTTAATTGGAATAGCTTCACCCAAGACGAGTAAGTAACTTACGTGCCGTCCAATATCTGAACCTTGTTCTGGATGTTAGTGACGGTATACACCGGGTGCAACGCAGGTGGGGTTGGGATTTTGCCCAGAGTCGGACGATTCAACGGTGTCTGGCATGATCGAACGGGTGAAGTAGAGTGAAACTGAAAGAAAAATCGAGACCGTAGCCTCAAGAGGGAAGAGACCGTAGCCTCAAGATGAAAGCGATTGAGTTAGGATTCAGAGAAATGGGTGCTCTGATACCATGTGAATAATTGAAAAGGCTTTCTCATTCCCTTTGGTATAGCCACATGAGCTTGGCTAGTGCTTGGGGTAGAGGTATTTGGGACTTGATTTACCTCTCCCGGAGATTCACTTTCCGACATGGCAACTTTGAGAGAATGGAGTTACACTACTAGGTCTTTTGGAGAAAATTAGTGGCGTAGCCCCATGGTGGGCGCCAACTTGTTGATGCAACAAATACTAGACCGATGGTAGTAGCTAGGCTGGTTAGGCAAAAGGGTTGGAGGGTTCCGGTTTGCCTAACGCAGGTCGTGGTGTCCCCCCACGTTTGCAAGACGTGGAAAGAGGTTCACTAGTTAGGTATTGTGGTATGCTCAAGATCCTCAGCTAAAGTGTATTCAATTTCGGATGTTAGAGCAGTGGAAATTGTAGGATCATTTTCACGACCAAAACTAGTCGTTCAGAAGAGTTCTATCCAATACGAGAGGCGGAAACAAACGTATCGGAGTTATTTCAGCTGGATTACACAAGAAAAACACTTTAAATTGTCTCTGTATTGATATTAGATCGTTTTACAATGCTGGAGACACTTCGGCAGAGCTTCGCTACCGGAATCGAATCGTTACAAATGAAATGGTAAAGGCACATATATATAGGCTCGTCATTCCGCACGAAACTGTTCATGCGAAATCAGTTTCACACGAAATGATCATTTCGTATGAAATAAACAATTCATTTCGTACGAAATGGTTGTTTCTCATTTCGTGCGAAATGGCCCTTCATTACACATTTCTCATTTTCTCGTACAACGTGCCATGATTCATCTAAACTATTACAAGACTCGATACAAGACGAAGTCGACAGACATATGCACCAACAGACTCCCCCTTGGATGTTGACGAATTCTTCGGTGTCGAGTCTTTGGTTGTCAATCCTTCAGTCTTTATCAGTCTTCTCGACCTTTCCAAAGATTCTCCATTGTAAGCATCCTCAATCAATCTCTATCTTTTCTTCTCTCTCTTTGTTCCAGAATCTCAACCTGGCTCTATACTCCTCTTTGATCAGGTCTCTTGATTCCTTAAGCTTTACACATGTTCAGAAACATTTCCTGGCTCTCCGGAGCAACAGGATTTGAAACCTGACTTTAAACGACTTCAGACTCCCCCTTTCAATAAGCTGGGATCGTAGTCTGGAATTCACAATCTACAGGCTTTGCATCAAAAACCTGGCTCTTCCAAAGCTTTTACCTGCACTATCTCTATCTCACAATAAATTTCACAAATTTAAAATTTACAAATTTATACATCTCATATAGGTATCGTTCAAAAAAATATTTAATCTCTGATGACCTCTTGTAAGAATAACATTCCTTTCATCCTAAAACAAACTCTTCCAAACCAGTTCATCATGTTTAGCACTCGGAGTTTTGAAAATCAGCTCTTCAACATCAGTTGTCGAAACTCTTTTTGTATTTTTCAAAATTTTATGCTAAAACACACTGAAAATCTTTTTGGATTTTGGTATAAAAGAAAATCAGTAAAGAAATATTTACAAACTATCTTTTCGTGAGTTTGTGTAAGAGGATCATATCAGTTTCTGAGATAAATCACTAACACCGTTAAGCTTTAAACATTTTAAGTTCTAAATGATTCACTTAGATTGTCAGTATACTGATCCACTTAAATTTTCACACAAAGTTCAATTTATTTGAGATACGGATTTAGTGTTTTAAGAGACTTAACCTTATTCGCGTGTCCCACCTCAGAATATACTCCCGTATCCAGATCCCAATATTCAGTCTTACAGGTGAATATACCTAGATGATATCTATAAAGGGTTAAATGCGAGACCATGAGAGCTCAGGCTATTGCTTTCGCAAAATCAGAGAGATGATGGTTCGACTTTAGGTGTGTTCCCTTTAGAGAATATTTTCTTCAACAACACATGATTAGCATTTTGCAATGTTTCATCATTTTTTATGCTGAGGGTTGTGCTTTTATTTCAAGCAAGCAAAAAGTATTATACGGGGACTAGGCCATTGCTTCTGCAAAATCAGAAGTCCCCGGATAATACCCCAGATATCACTAAGCATAAAGACCTAGTATCTCAGAAAGAGGGGTCTTTCAAACAAGATTTCGGGGGTTATCCATATATCCGAGAGATGTTCCCCACGAGATAAGTAAGCATATGAAATTTAGGTTTATATCTCGAACACAATCTACTAAGCGTGCGAAAACCTACTGGCACATCATCAGTGAGACCGTTTATCACATTTGAACTTTCCAATTCTTTAGCGTGCTGTGATAGTCCACTGATGTACTATCATTTCCTCTTTTTCACAACAAAACTCATTTTTTATTTTATCATGTTTTTGGATTATCAAATTTTCTAATGTTTTTGGATTTTCTGAAATTTCTTACTCCCCCTAAAATTCAAAAACCAATTAAAGAAAATTTTAAAACAAACTGTACAAACAAATTGACAAACTGATGTGAATTGCTTCAATTCGCCATCCACTTAACATAAACAATCAGAACTCCCCTGACAACAAACTATTTTCCCATTAGGATTTCAAAACACGTAAGTTCGTTTTAATCAAATGGTTTTTCCGGAAAATTAGTTTTGTTGAAATCACAAACCATTTGTAGGTTAGCGGATAAACTCATCACTGTTTATTTTTAATCACTTGTAGGAAAAATAAACCAAGTACAACTTAATGTCCTTGATTTATCACTTTTAGGTCGAAATATCACAAACGTGAATTTCTTAAGAAAAATGTCGATTCCTGCTCCACGATTACCAACTTGGGAGCTCCAGCAAGTCCAGAGTTTAGTCGTGATAGGTTCTATCCCAGTTACTAACCCGAGATGAACCATCTCCATCTGGAATCTTTATTTTCTTTTCATAAAACTCTTTAACCCCTTTGACCTTCCCGTCAATCATTTTCCCAAAAATATGTTTCACTTTGGTGTTAAAAGCCTTTTCAACATCAAAATCTTTCTTTTCAGAAAAAAATTGATTTGAAATCTCAATTTTTCCAATTTTTAGTTTAAAATTTTTAGCCCGCAATGGTGGAAAATTTGCCTCATCCATTGGTGGTACTGACTTTTCAACTTTTGATTCAACTTGTGGCTCATTTGACTTTGTGGAATCAGATTCATCGCCAGAACTATCATCTGGTTTCTTAACAACCCACATGCGATTGTCAAGATTTACCTTCCTTCTATAAACCCTTTTCGAACATTCTCCAACCTCAAATGTTGAGTTTTCAAAAACTTTAAACTTTTTGGTTGGTGGTTCACTTTTCTCAAAAACTTTTTCTTTTAGTTTAAGAGACACTCCCTGTTGTGTGTTGGTTGCCTTTGAACAATTTCTGGCAATGTGGCTAACTTTATGACAGTTAAAACAGGTTCTTGTCTCCTTCTTCTTTTCATCAACTACATTCTTCATTTCTTCTTGCTTTTTGGCAAGGAATTCCTTGTTTGTCTACTTCCAGAATGAACTATTTGCTTCCTCTTCAGCAGAAGCACCTGAAACAAATACTGTTTTATTTTTAGAAATTTTTTCATTTTTATGATTTTTTTTGGTGGAATAAAACCAAGACCTTTCTTTTTGAAATTACCATTATGATTTGGTTTCTTTTGAAAACCAGAACCAGAACTGTAACCTTTTTTCTTGTTTAACCTTTGTTGATCTCTTGAGGTGTATTTTTTAGGTTTTTCGGAAAAATTTACATCTTTTATTTCAGAAATGTTAATTTCTGTTAGTTTGAAAACCTTTTTGATCATTTCTGTTTTAACACCTCTTATTGGAAATTCCTTATCAGAATATAATTTGTCTGAATCATTCAAAGTATATGCCACTTTGATTGGTTCGTCATTCAAATTAGATTTTGATAACATAAATTCTTTATTGTAAACTCTTTTGCCTTGTTTCATTTTTGGACTTGACATATCGGACTTAGACTTTGACTCTGATTTTGACTCCGACCTTGACTCCTCCGTTTCATCTTTATCCAACACCTGATCGACCACTTTCTTTATTAACTCGGACTCATGATAAGTGTCAGATGATGTGAAAGTGACATCAATGCTATCTGGCAAATTATCTGAAGACTCAGATTCCCACTGTAAGTTGGTTGCCTTTTTAACTCTTTCTGAATTTGGATTTCGTGGAGAATATCCATTTTCAAGCGGGGGTGGACATTTGTTGTAACTGACACTTTGTTTCTTACCAAAATTCTTCTCTTCTGTATCCTCTTTTGTTTCGGAAATTTTCTCTTCAGACATTTCTTCTTCAAATGTCTTCAAACCTGCCACTATAGGATAAATCTTATCAATTACATCAGAAGAACATGAGTAACTTTTTAACAATTTGTTTACTCTTTTAGTTTCGATTTTCTGAATTTCCAATTTCTGTTCAAGCTCAGCAATTAACCCAATGTAATAATTGATAATTTCTTGCTTTATCATGTATGCTCCATTGAGTGTCTTCATGGCTGTAGCTTGTTCACTGCTTGACTGGTTGTATTGATTCATTGCTTTGTTTAAGACATCATATGATTCTTTCAGCCTGTTCATGTTGTGAATCAACTCACTGTTTTGCTTCTTCATAGTCTCACAGTTTTCACAATTCTCAGACACTTTCTCTGCAACAGTTTCCTTTTTAATTTCAAACACTGGAATTTCTTTGTCCTGTTTTTTTATCACACGAACCTCTTCTTTAACTTTCTCATCTTTCTTGGCTCCAGAGTTTAAACGCTTTCTTATTTTTTCTGCCCAATAATCATCAGTAGTATATTTTTCACCATTATCTTTAACAATTTGAGCAACAAAAGCTTTATGATCTGTAGTTCTGTTAGGATCATAATTATCCCAATTGAAATCTTTCCAACTGAAACCCTCTGGAAGCTTTTCATCATCTTGATCTATCAGGCATGCTTTACTATCAGCCGAAATATATTTATTCCAACTGAATTCTTTTGATGTACTTCCATCATCTTGATTAACAAGACACGCTTTCTTTGAATCTTCGATCACTGATGTGTGTAAAATGCAACATATAAATTACATCAAATGAGGCATAAAACTAACCCTTTTTTAGTACTAATATTGGAAAAAGAGTGTTTTTGTCTTCCTTTTGTATTTTCAGGATTAAATGAGCTCAAAAACGCAAAAGAAGCAAAAAGACAGCTAAATCCAACATAAATACAAGAAAAGGAACATTAGTGGACTGCCCGAACCCTCAACGGCACCTTCCAAAGCAAAATAGAGAAAACAGAAGGCTGAACACGCCCCGTGCTCAGCCAGCACGGGGCCGTGCCCATGAAGCAGCAGAAAAGACAAATCTATAGAAGCTTCTATTGCCCACCACGGGCCGTGCTCAGCGGACACGGGGGCGTGCCGAAAGTACTGCAGGCGCATTAATTGTAATTGCGAATTACAATTAATGAAGAGAGAGAGTGTCAGACGGGCACGGGGCCGTGCCCAGCGAACACGGGGCCGTGCCCAGGCTTCTGTTCAGCCTATAAATAGGAGTGCTTGGTTTCATTGCAACTCATCCCTTGGCACACCACCTCTCTCACACTTCATCCACCACCCACCACCATCACAACACCATCATCCACCACCATCATCCATTGTCCATCATAGAGTGTGTGAGTCGTCTCGGGATCCAAGATTGATCGTAAGAGTTCTTGACAATCAAGGCCATGTTTGCCTAAGTCTCTTACATCACTTGGTGAAGACAAAGTGTCTAGTATAATACTTTTTATTTCTAATCTTTTGCACTTTTTATTTGGTTTTGTATTAATGACTTTAATAACTAGTTACTTATGTTGAAGGTGATCTTTCCTTATCGTTTGTCCGTGGTGTCTTGGCATTATTTTACTGTCTATATAAAATAAAGGATTTTCACCATTCATATCTCCACGGTCTATATGGAGGTATGTTGGCTACCTGGTAGGGGGTTAAGGGAACGGTTTGGTAAAGGTCTTGCCATTGTTCAGCGTTTAGAGGTCCTGCAATGGACCTGGGTCAAATTTAGTAGGACCTCCTTCAATACTTCACGGTATTGGATGGCGGGGGTCCAAACTCTTTGATCCCCTCATAAGTTAACTACTATTAATACTATAACCCGGCTATTTAGGACTGTATCCCTGCTGACTCAGACTACTTAGCCGAGGGTAACGTCACCGCCAAAAGCGGGGCCTACCACAATACTGCATTAATAACTTAATTCATTATCTTCCAATAATCCACCCTTTTAGGATTGTATCCCTGCTGACTCAAACTACTGGGGTGAGGGTAATGTCGCCTTCAAAAGAGGGGCCTACTACAATAACTAAGATAATCTCTTAATTATGTGCAAAAGTGCAGAAATAATCAAAGGTTATACTAGATACGAGTCGGAACCAAGTGATTCATCTTGTCTATCTGTTTTTCTTTTATTTTTATTTTCAGCATTTTAGTTAGTTTTATTTTTCTTAGTTTAAAACATTTTTCTAAACTTTTGTTTTGGTTAGACGTTGAGGATAAACCGGTACTAAAAGCTCTTGTGTCCTTGGACGACCTCGGTATCTTACCAACGCTATACTACACTCAACGATGGGTGCACTTGCCCATATGTGTGTTTAGTGTTAGTGAAATATCGTGTTTTATAAATTTAAAACTTGGCTAAAATAAGTGTTAAAAAGGGCTTAAAATATACACCTAATATATACGACACTTAAACGCGCATCAATCACCTTCCTAGCATGTGCAGTTTTTTGTTGTTCTTGTTGATACGGCTGTTGAGCAACTTGATGATAAATCGCTTTTCGATAATAATCATTGTTTCCAAAAGGATTTTGAGCCCCACTTGCTTCGCGGTTTGTGCACTCTCGCTTAAAATGCCATTTTTCCCTGCAACGAAAACAAGTAACTTAGTTTTATCAAATCCTAAAGTAGAAACATTTGCATTACGGAAATCATCTCTTCCCGTAATTTGTTTAAATTTTTCAGCTCTTCTCAAAACACTTGCCAAACGCCACTTTATATCCATCAACTCCATTTCCTTAGCATCAACCTGATCATAATCTTCCTTTGTCAACATCGGATTTCCAATCCTTCCTGCCACTAAACTCCCATACGACTCTAACACAGTCACCAACAGAGACATATGACTTTTGGCAACTTCTTCTGAGTAATTTTGATCATTTTCAAGATTCAAAGCAATGTTGCATTGAAGAACTTTGCCACGTTTTGTTGCTGAAAAATGTGGATCAAATGATGGATATGAAGAAAATCTCATTTTGCTGCTTGATCCTTGAGATGAACTTTCAGAAGAACTTTTTGCATTGAAAGCAGTTTCAACTTTTGGTGAAAAGTTGTTCTTATCACTAACACTACCTTTGTAATACAGACCAATGTCTTGTTCTCCATCATAGTTCTTCATTCTTGCTATCTTTCGTTGTTCCATCTCTTGAGCTTCGAGTTGTTTGATAAACTCGCTCAACATTAACTTGTCAAAATCTGGTTTATTTTTCAACATCATAAGATACGTGCCCCAAACATCATGTGGCAATGCATCAGCTAACTTTTCAATCAATTCATCTTTATCTTTATTGATATTCAATCTGTTCATATTCTTCACCAAATTGCAATATCTTTCAATAATCTGCTTGGTATTTTCAGATCTTAATCCACGGAATAGATCAAATTCTTTCTTCAAAAGAGACTTTTTGTTCTTGATCATCTCGTGACTACCAAGAAACTTTGATTCTAATTCTTCCCATATCGAATGTGCACTTCCATTGTGTTGAAGTAAAATCAAGATGCCTTCTTTAATAGCTTGCTGCAAGAGGCTAACCATCATTTTTTCATCTTTATATTTCTTTTTCTCTTCAACACTCAAATTTCTAATTTCAATTTTCACTCCATCGTCCTTAACCGGTCTACTATATTGAGATTCAGTATGTTCCTGAGCATCTAAGTGATATGCTTGAACCCAGTTTTCAAAACGTTCGGCCCATACACTGTATTCCTCGATACTCATGAGCTTAGGCGGTTTTTGTGTTGTCCCTGTTTCATTTTCTAGCATCGTACTCTGAGTAATAGTCATCGGACTAGCAAAGGCCTTATAAAACTCGTTTTCCATGATTCGGTTTTCAAAATATCACAAACTGTCTATCAAACGAAATAGTTCAAGCGAAATGGACAATTTCACACGGAATGACACCTTCAAACGGAATAACTTTCAAGTGAAATGAGTTTTTTCACACGAAATGAAGTTCACACGGAATGAACTTTGAAACGAAATGAACCTTGATGCGAAATGGCACTTGGTACGAAATGAAGTGCTATTTCGTACGAAATGACTATCTGATTTCCAATTTCAAGCGAAATGACCCCTGGTGCGAAAAGAGATCTGATTTCGTGCGAAATGAATGCAAGCTTCGTGCGAAATCAATGCAATGTTCAAACGAAATGATATCAATTCCGTGCGAAATGAAACTTTCGAATAGTTTTTGCAAAAATTGATCAAGTTTTACTTCGAATTATGATCTGATTCTTTCTAGGGTTTGTTAAAACAGTGTTTCGCACATCATATTTGAAACTCAAGCCATTTTAACCTTGAAATTTTGTTTAATTTTGAAAAGAAGGTGTAGAAAACAGAATTTGCAGCTGAAATAGTAAGAACTCTTCCTCCTGAGCTCTGATACCACTTGTAGGATCGTTTTCACGACCAAAACGAGTCGTTCAGAAGAGTTCTATCCAATACGAGAGGCAGAAACAAACGTATCGGAGTTATTTCAGCTGGATTACACAAGAAAACACTTTAAACTGTCTCTGTATTGATATTAGATCGTTTTACAATGCTGGAGACACTTCGGCAGAGCTTCGCTACCGGAATCGAATCGTTACAAATGAAATGGTCAAGGCACATATATATAGGCTCGTCATTCCGCACGAAACTGTTCATGCGAAATCAGTTTCACACGAAATGATCATTTCGTACGAAATAAACAGTTCATTTCGTACGAAATGGTTGTTTCTCATTTCGTGCGAAATGGCCCTTCATTACACATTTCTCATTTTCTCGTACAACGTGCCCTGATTCATCTAAACTATTACAAGACTCGATACAAGATGAAGTCGACAGACATATGCACCAACAGAAATGTGTGTGTTGAAAGTGGGGAATAGAGACTTGCATGGAACAAGTACTCGAGAGGAAAGACCAGAGATCCCAATGGAATCAGAGCTGATAGGAATGTCCTTTAGCACTAAATGAAGTGTCATTTTATAGGGAATGACATCACCCAAAGAGAAAACCATTGACTAGTGAAACATGTTTGTAGTGGGGGACTTACCCTTTTAGGGGTTGAAGCGTTTGGACATGCGGATAAAAGACTACACTCTGTGCACATGTTCTCTTTTACGGTTGTGAGAGGCTGGGCATGCAATCAGTGAAGTGATGGTTTACTGTTCACATCCTTTTTGCTGCTTATCCGAGTTCGCGAGATTTGAACCTTTTAACCCTTTAACCTTTTAAGTGTTTATGTGTCTAAGTCATTTTATTTAGTCTTGAGCTACCCCCGTCATCACTTCCAAATATTAAATGTATTTATACGATACAAGTGTGTGCATATATAAGCTTAATTGATTTCTAAAATATTAAATAGTTTTTAAAGAACAAATAAATATTTAGGATTTTTTTTTTCTTCAAAAAATAATATTATCTTTCATTCTTGCATTAGCTTTGGTCTTACATCTTGACAATTGACAACTAAAATTCCAAATTCTCATAACATTCCAAAAGCTCTTGGTCTTGTCATATTCTGATCGTTCTTTTCCTTTCTTGAAAATTAAAATAAACTAAGAATTTTATAATTATTTTTGGTCCCATAAGTTCATGGATCATGATCCATGCCATGTGATGATGCTGACCGGTTATATGTTTAAAGTTGAGCGACAAGACCTTTTAGGCTTTTTATCATTCGATCATCATCTTCATTCGTGAGACTTGATATGCGTCCTGATGTAAATCGTTGACTAATATAGTAACATATATAACACAACTATATTCAGTGACTACAAAACATTAGCTATCTTCTAGCTTACGATTATTTGATTTTAATAATCCCAACTTCATCTATTGGTCGGCATTAATCCCAACTTTAAAAATTTCCTCTAACAGTCTCAATTTTTAAGAATTCGGCTTTCATCGATCATATTCTAACTGGTTTCCCTAGTTAGTTTTTGTTGACATGGCAACTTATGTGGCACAAACCTAGTTATTGGCTGATGTGGTTGTTTATATGTAAGCTTATATAGCACAAACCTAGTTATTGGCTGATATAGCTGCTTATGTGACACAAACCTAGTTATTGGGTTTTAATGGTGGTGGAGGCCTGGCGGCTGATGGTGCTGGTTGTTGATGGTGGTGATGAAAGTTAGGATTATCAAAATCAATAACTAGCTTTGTTGGGCTATTGGGTTGATGTGGTTGCAGCTATTTAAAAAAGTTTATTTATTTAAAAAAACAACTTGTAGATCCTTTTAATCATTTTTTATACACGTTCCTCTCCTACACAATTCTTTACACTGTATTTTTATACAAACAATCCTTTTTACCATACAACAAGAAGAAGACAAACGTTTAATTTTTTTTTTTATAATAATTATATCTTTTTTAGGGTTTTCATACAACAAGGGAAAAAAGGAAAGAAAAAAAAAAGAGAAAAAGGCAGCCGAGATAATAATATCTTTTTGATTTTGTTATGGGGTGACACGTTTGTGCAGGGGGCGTTTTTGAGGGTGGGCAACTTGGGGTTGCTACCCTCCCCCGTCGTATAAAGGGTCTTTTCTTTTGCTCCCTTTGTTTGTTTTTCTTTTACCCCTAACTCCCCTCGAGTTAGCGGTTTATTGTGTTGTTTTTCTGTTTGCGTTTGACTTTACGCATGGCCCCCGCGCGTAGAGGTAGAAATGCCAAGACTGTTGGACTGGCGTCAGCGTGTGATAGTGGGTTAAGGGCTTTCCCCCTTAAGCATTTCCACGAATGCAAGGATGGTAAACCGGGGTCTAGTGGGTTTTTTCGTCTTCTTGAACACATGCAAAGCACCCACCTTAAGACTGAAAACAGAAAGATTTATGTGAAGGAGGCTATCACTAAGGATTTGGACATTTTTCTGGATGTGGGGGAAGTCCTAAGGGCATGAGGCAAATGGTTATGTGGGGAGTGCATGGTTATGCATGCCCTTAGTAGGGGGGTGCAAGCATGGTGATGAGATGGCGACTTTTGCTCCAATCTCGGGGGACGTGGACGATTTCATTGTTGGGATTAGGAAGCCATGTCAAGTGGTAGCCGACACTTTTACACTCTCTCCGGAAGGGGTGGTAACCGATGTTGCCCTTCTCGAGCGTGTTTTTTCCCTCCGTTTTCAAACCGTTAAATGCATCCCCCCCAGTTGTCGACTTGCGTTCGCTCAGGTTTTAACGGGTGCCCTACATAAAGTGGTAGTGTCTCCAGGCTCGGTTGAAAATTGGGTTCAGTTGCTTTTGTTGCCGTGTTGTACACTGAGGGTTGTCAGGCCTTCTTCCAGGCAAGAGCGAAGATCAGGAAATAGAAAATCCCTGCAGTGCAGCAACATCTTGCAGGCGCTTGCATTGTGGAAAGATGGGTCTGGTTTCACAGATCTGGTCTCTTCTCTCTTGAATAGTGGGGGGGACGTTGGGGTGCCTAGGAGGGTTTCCAGAAGGGGTGGAGACAATAAAAAGGATCCAAATATCAAGCAATGCCTGCGGAAGGTCAGGGATGGGCATTTTACGGCGGCGGTCAAAGTTTTATGTTCCAGTGGGGTTGCCCCCTTTGGAGAATCGACCATGAAAGCTCTTATTGATAAACATCCGGTGGTGCCGCCCCCATCACTGCCTTCCAACCCTATTGCCAAACCAACTATTATTGCAGCAGAGGATTGCGTGCTTAAATGTATCCAATCCTTCCCTAGAGGGACATCTTGTGGCAGAGATGGAATGCGGGCCCAACACTTGTTGGACGCTATTGGTTGTGAGGGTTCGGTAAGTTCCTCGGGTCTGCTCACAGCTATTACTAGAGTCGTCAACCTATGGCTTGAGGGGCTTTGCCCTAAGGTGTTGGCAGAGTTTGTGGCCTCAGCCCCCCTCACCCCCTTATTGAAACCTGATAATGGTATTAGACCTATCGCCGTGGGGAGCATCTGGCGTAGGTTGGTCTCTAAGGTGGCTATGAAGAAGGTTGGGAAGGACATGGCCCAGTATTTGGGGGATTTTCAATTCGGGGTTGGTACACCAAATGGGGCGGAGGCGGTGCTTCATAGTGCGAACAGGTTCCTGAACTCTTTTCATGAAGATGGGTCCATGGCCTTGCTTACGGTAGACTTCACCAATGCTTTCAACATGGTTGACCGCTCAGCGTTCCTCCAACAGGTCCACCAACGTTGTCCATCTATCTATCGGTGGGTCCAGTTCCTGTACTCCCAACCCGCTAGGTTGTATGTTGGCAGCGAGTGTATTAGGGCCACCACTGGAGTGCAACAGGGAGATCCCTTGGGGCCCCTTCTCTTTGCCCTCGCCTTACACCCCCTTATTCTCCGTGTCCAGGAGCACCGTAACCTCCCATTTCATGCTTGGTATTTGGATGATGGCACGATTATAGGTAATGCAATAGAAGTTGCTAAAGCCTTGGACATCATCAACACGGAGGGACCATCCTTAGGGCTCCATCTCAATATTAAGAAAACGGAAGTGTACTGGCCATCGTGTGACGGTCTCAAGGTTCAGGACGGCCTTTTCCCGAGAGGGATAGGTAGACCTGAGAGGGGGGTTAAGCTCCTTGGGGGGGCGGTTAGCCGAGATTCTGCTTTTATCAGGGAATTAGCAGGGCGATGGTCATCGACAGCGGTTGACCTTATGAAACTCTTGCCCTGCCTCCAGGACCCCCAGTGCAAGCTTCTTCTTTTAAGGTCATGCATGGGGGTAGCTAAGTTACTGTTTGGGCTGCGGACCTGCCAACCCCACTTGATGGCAAATGCGGTATCCTGTTTTGACGATGGTCTCCGAGAGGCTATCGAAGACATTGTTGTTTGCGGGGGGTCCTGCTTTGGTGACCTTCAGTGGCGTTTGGCATCCTTGCCGATGCGTTTGGGTAGTTTGGGCCTCCTCTCAGCTCGGGATGTTGGAGTTTATGCTTTTGTGGCGTCTAGAGCTCAGTCGTGTGTATTACAAGACCATATCCTTCGGAACAGTGGGGTTGTTAAGCTTGACGTAGACTACCAACAGGCCCTTGAACACTTAAGTGTCTCTCTTCCAGACTTTGATATTGGCGGTTTCTCTAATATGGACACCCCCCCCCCCCCCAAAGCCACAAAAAACTTTGGCGAATGCTCTATTTGACAAAATCGCTCATAGTCTGGGAGAAGCATTTGATCTGTCTCCCCGCCAGAAGGCGGTGATTGAGTGCTTGAAAGGCCCCCATGGGCAAGACTTTTTGACTGTTATCCCGATCGAGGGGCTGGGGCAATGCATGTCGGCTGTTGAGTATAGGGCTATCCTTAAATACCGGCTGATGATCCCTGTGTATCCAGAAGACGAAACCTGCCCAATCTGCCGTAAAGCCTGCATGGATAAATACGGGGAGCATGCTGTTCATTGTAAGGAGCTCCCTGGTTTCAAATATCGGCATGACTGGGTGAGGGATGTTTTGGGGGACATCTTGAGGAGAGCGGGGATTTCTGTGAAGAAGGAGACCCCTGTGAATTTCCTTACAGACCCCATGGAAGAGAGATCTACACTGAGACCAGCGGATCTACTCGTCTTTGGCTGGGCGGGAGGGAAACATGCTTGTGTGGATCTCACAGGAGTCTCTCCCTTAGCTGGTTTAAGGGAAAGCGGGTTTGTAGCAGGACAAGCTATAAGGAAAGCAGAATAAAAAAAGGTGGATAAACACGCTAAAGCATGTGCTGATAACCAACATGCATTTGTCCCTTTCGCCTTCGACACCTTTGGCTCCCTAGCTCCAGAAGCTATCCGTTTGTTGACTAGGGTCCAAAAGGTTGTCCACAGCAGTTGCTCATCAACAGGGGGCAATGTTTTATCTTTAATAGACTAGGATTTGCTATTCAGAAAGGGGTAGCGGCGCAGCTTGTTGCTCGCTTACCTGCGATATTGATGTAAAGTGCACTTAGTTTATATTTTTTAAGAAAACAACCCATTTGATTTTTAGACTCTGTTTATCACCCCCAAAAGGAACCAAACCTAAACCAACCTATTTATACTTTCACCATTTTGGAACCAAAATCTTACCAACATCAACCAATCTCCACCCCAACCCGATTCCATTCCCGAAACACAACCCTAACCCATAGTTGTTCGCGAAACATAATCCAAAACCACAAGACAAAAAACACAAAGAGAAAGTAGCTACAAAATACTCAACCAAAGGAACTGTTCACACAAGTATACCATGGACCAAGGATGAAGAACCCGCATTGGCTCAGGCTTGGGTGACGTGTTTGATGACCCAAAAACTAGTAACAATTTTCTTACACTTTGTATTTGTTACTGTATTTTTAAATTTATTTTTTAGTGATGTATATTTTTTTTTATTAAAGACACTAATACAAAGTGTTTCTTTATTGATTTTTTTGTTTTATATAACCAAACATCCACATATTTTATAAAATCATCAACATGTTCATAACACAATGGGTCGGGGTCGTCCAAATGGAAGGATGGAACCATCTCCGCCTATGTGGCTACGCTTTTTTTTTTTTCACATTCAATAACCATAACTGATGGCATAATGTGAATACTCCTCACACGAATGATACGATTATGTTTGTTGACCTACTCATATTTTGAAACTCAAAATGAATTGTGGACCGGATATATATATTGTGCATGTGCAAAAAGAAGTGAAGTTGACTTCCCCCATCCTACGTTAAGTCTTCAACACACTATACAACTATTTTCTATAAATATACAAAAAGGTACGAGTTTATATTTGTAGTTGGAATATGAAAACAAAACATTATAACGTGGGGAAGGTGAAGAAAGTGGGACGCCGGTCCCCTTAATGTAACTAATATGTTGGGTGCCTATACACTTGAGTTATCTATTCTTTATTTCTTTTAGGTGGTTCGTACATGTTGAATCATTTGTGATTCTAGTTATTTTTTAATCTTAAACTCGAGCTATAATATATAAAGAACCCGCAAATAAAATCGAGAGTTTTAAGAGCGCCCTTTCATTAGTAAATCAGTGTTTTATATGGCAGTGACATCTTATGCAACGGTATATGCATTGCACATGTATGTCCCTGCCACTTAGGGTTGGATTTGATTAAACATGAGACGGTTATTTCTCATTGGTTGGAGCCATTAGGGTACTTTGGATTGTGTCTACAGTAAGGAGAGTAATTTTTCAAGAGTAAGTAGAAGAAAAACAAGTCCTCTTACACTTGCACTTAGAGGTGCACAAAATTGGTTTTTGGACGAAACCGGACTGGTTTTAAAATTAGTATGGATTGATTCAATAAACGTCAAAAACGGATCAACCTAGCCAGTTTGGTTTGAAAACTAGTTATTAAAGAAAAACCATACTGGATCGGATCGGTTTATCCCAAACCAGATTCAAAACCAGACTCGAATTATATATCCTCGAACGTTTAGATCAAATCCAAACCGGTTTCAAAATCTGATTCGGGTTGGTTTAGGAACCGGTTTAAGATCCTGATCTGGTTTGGTTGTGCACATTTACTTGGTGGATATCCTCCGGAAGTAGGGTGCTTAAAGTTTGAGACCCAATGTGTCTAACCAGCTTAGGTTTGGGCCCTGACGATAAGCCCAGCTAAGATAAACGTCAATAACAATTATCGAACGTTTTTTTACTGTAGCGAATGTAAAATCAAGTTTTTTTTTTGGTTTTCTTTTATCTTTATTTTCTTTTCCTTTTTGGTTTTTTAATCTTAATCCATCAACATTCTGCATTGTTACTTAAATCTCCTTAGTTTTATAAAAACTTTGTAAAATGTCATTTTTACCACGTATCAAATTTTACGTGCTTATTTTTATGGAGATCTGTCGAATATAATACGTCAGGTCCAATATAATACGTTTTAATTAGGTGGTAAAGTTCGAGTTACTTTACGCTTCAACGCCGCCGCAACGCGCGGTACCATACTTTAACTTAAAAATATTATTTTCTGACATGTTTTTTTTTAAGTACGTTTCAGGATAAAACTAAGTTGGTTTATATTTTGACATTATTTTTCTCGGTAATGAGTCATGTCAATATAATACGTTTTCGTACTTATTTTTATGTTCATTTTCAATTCGTCTACGTTTTGACGTAATTTTTTCGGAAGCGTATCAAATATTTGACTGTACAAATTCGGGTTACTTTAAGTTTCGGTGTTGAAAACGTTTGGCGGGTTACGACTTTACACCGCAACGTAGAGACATTATACTCTTTTTGTCTATGAGTAACCACATTAATGTCACTACCATAACGTGTGTAACAAAGTCAAAAATGCGTCATGTCACGCGTGGGCACCACACAATCACACATCAGTGTGATATCATCGCAACGCGTGTAACAAATTCTCAAACGTGATGTTTCCGTCACAACGTGCGGCGCGGTAAAAATATAGTTTAATACAAATCACATTAAAGACAATAAATATTTATTTGGAATGAAGTAGAGGCATCATCTACAATTCTACATCAATATTTTTTATTCGGAAAGTTACAACTAAATCCAATTTTCCAAAATAATACAATGTCTATCCAAAATAATATTTTTTTATTCTATATTGGTTTTAATATTTTCCAAGTATTTAAAGTTAACATGTTTCTTAATAATTCTATCTTTTTTTATGTTCTATAAACCGCTTATATAAGAGAGATGATTTGTGTATACGTAAATATCAGTTTGATATACGTATCCTTAGTTTGATACATGTTTGCAGCAGTTGCTAGTCGTTTTCAGGACGGTCGACTTGGGAGTTGCGCGTACTCGGTGTCGCAACCCCCGGTCCCTATCTCCTGGGATCGGGCGGACGCGAACTCATATTTGGTGGTATCATTGGTTTATCATTATTTGGCAGCGGAAATTTCATCAGGACCGTAGTTAGGAAATATTTTATCAGAGTAAAATACCACATTTATATTAATAAACCCATGGGTAAAACCCAAGTTTCCATTACAAACATGTTTATAGGGATAAACCCTAATTTATTGAATTTAAAACATCGTCTTTTAGGTAACTTTTATAGTCACATTTTTCCAAGCCTTCAATGCTCTCCAGCTGGCTTCTAACTGGCTTTCACATTTTGTTAACTGAAACGCGTTTTAAAAACATTTGTCAGTGGGAAATACTTGTGAGTGGATCCCAGATTAATTAAGAAGCATTTATCTTTTTAACAGTATTGAGAGCAATCACAATGTTTATATCTACACAATTACTCATTCAGTATTGTCAATCCTGACTGATGGGTCATATTACACATTGGCTATCTCGTTGTCCAATGGTAACGTGTTCCACATTTTGTATACAAAACCCCAACATACCGGCAGTAATTGAAGAATTACAAAGACTCAATCACTGCTAATCACATTGTAAAATAATTAAGGTTTTGGAAAAATAGTTGACAAAAACGTTTACAAAAGGAGATTACTCACATTGTTGTCTTAGGGTTTTCTTTTAGAATTTCCTGGTGATTATCTATTAATTACACAATGCACACGTGTTAGTATAATAACCAAATATTTACATTAGTAATACCCTCCCCGAGACAGAATTCCAACGACTACGTCGGGCAGAACCTCGACAGCCGTTACGGAACCTTAGATCAATCGGGCAGCGTATCTAATACGTAACTGGGGTTTAAAATACTTACAACGAGGCAGAACTTCGTTATTTTAGGGGGGTATTATGCCCGGGAATTTTGTATACTATACAGAATATTGAGAGAGAGATCGAGAGAATGAACGAATTGAAATTGAAAGCTGATGGCCTCTTTTATAGGGCTGGTCGACGGTTTTATCGCGCCCCGCGAAGGTCTCAGCCAAGGGCTTCGCGGCCCGCGAGGCTAGCTAGGGTAGGCCCTAGCTTGGCTGATTCGACCCATAGCTTCCACACGCGTTATGCCACGTGGCACCTCAGGGTACGGCCCTGGTCTTGAGCTGTCGCGGCCAGCATAAGACTCTTTAAGGGTGTTCGCGGCCCGCCAGGAACTAATAAAAAATGTTTTTATTTTATTTTTAATTATATAAGGTTTTTTGGGCTTGGTTTTCGTATACATGGTGCATTTTAAGACGTATAAGGATATTCTAAATATATTAAGGGTGTCGGAAATATTTTAGGAGAGTTGTTATATCCTCCCCACCTTATTTTAGAACTCTTCCTCGAGGTATACTGATGCGTGTGAAGTGTCGTTAGTTTTTAATGTATAAATTAAGCCCTTTTTAACACTTTTTTAGCCAAGTTTTAAATTTATAAAACACGATATTTACTAACACTAAACACACATATGGGCAAGTGCACCCATCGTGAGCGTAGTATAGTGTTGGTAAGATGCCGAGGTCGTCCAATGACACAAGAGCTTTTAGTACCGGTTCATCATCAACGTCTAATCAAATCAAAAGTTTAGAAAAAAAAGGTTTTAAACTAAGAAAATAAAAACTAACTAAAATGCTGAAAAATAAAAATAAAAGAAAAAACAGATAGACAAGATGAATCACTTGGCTCCGACTCGTGTTTAGTGTAACCTTTGATTATTTTCGCACTTTTTCACTTTATTAAGAGATTATCTTAGTTATTGTAGTAGGCCCCTCTTTTGGAGGTGACGTTACCCTCAACCCAGTAGTTTGAGTCAGCAAGGATACAATCCTAAAGGGTTGGATTATTGAAAGATAATTAATTAAGTTATTAATGCATAATGTGGTAGGCCCCTCTTTTGAAGGCGACGTTACCCTCGGCTAAGTAGTCTGAGTCAGCAGGGATACAGTCCTAAGTAGCCGGGTTAAAGTATTAATAGTAGTTTAACTTATGAGGGGATCAAAGAGTTTGGACCCCCGCCATCCAATACCGTTAAGTATTGAAGGAGGTCCTACTAAATTTGACTCAGGTCCTTTGCAGGATCTATACACTGAACAATGGCAAGACTCTTACCAAACCATTCCCTTAACCCCCGACCAGGTAGCCAACATACCTCCATATAGACCGTGGAGATATGAATGGTGAAAATCTTTTATTTTATATAGACAGTAAAATAATGCCAAGACACCACGGACAAACGATAAGGAAGAATCACCTTCAACATAAGAAACTAGTTATTAAAGTCATTAATACATAACCAATTAAAAAGTGCGAAAAGATTAAAAATAAAAAGTATTACACTAGACACTTTGTCTTCACCAAGTGATGTAAGAGACTTAGGCAAACATGGCCTTGATTGTCAAGAACTCTTACGATCAATCTTGGATCCCGTGACGACTCACACACTCTATGATGAACAATGGATGATGGTGGTGGATGATGGTGTTATGGTGGTGGTGGGTGGTGGGTGAAGTGTGAGAGAGGTGGTGTGCCAAGGGATGGTTTGAGCTTGAACCAAGCACTCCTATTTATAGGCTGAACAGAAGCTCGGGCACGGCCCCTTGTCCATCCTCTTCTCTGTCTTCATTAATTGCTTTTGTCTGCATTAGTTGACCACGGCCCCGTGTCCGCTGGGCACGACCCCGTGTGCAGAAGCATATCTGTACTATCAAGATTTGCCTGGATTCTGCGAATCTTATAGTTGACCACGACCCCGTGTCCGCTGAGCACGGCCCCGTGGTGGGCGATGGAAGCTTCTACAACTTTGTCTTTTATGCTGACACTTGGGCACGCCCCCGTGCTCGCTGAGCACGGGGCGTGTTCAACCATCTGCTCTCTTGTTTTGCTTGGGAAGATGTTTTCGGGGAGTTCGGGCATGCCACGTTTATTTCTTTTCTTGTATTTATATTAGATTTAGCTGCCTTTTTGCTTCTTTTGTTAATTTGAGCTCATTTAATCCTGAAAATACAAAAGAAAGACAAAATCACACTTTTTCCAACATTAGTACTAAAAAAGGGTTAGTTTTATGCCACAATTGATGTAATTTATATGTTGCATTTTGCACACATCAAATACCCCCACACTTGAATCTTTGCTTGTCCTCAAGCAAAACTCTTTATAATGTGGCTTTACACTCCCAAATGGAATGGGTAGAAGAGAAGGTTTTTGGGCTTGTCATAGAGTGTCGGGATTTCCAAGATTCGTTATTACGTTTTATTTTTATTTATTTACAATCATATTCGTCATGATTTATTTAAAACTTTTCATAAGATAAATTACTTATTAGGGCATAACATGCCTCTTTAAAATTCTATTTATATACAAGTTCACATACCTCACTGGGGATCACTCAACACTTGGCCGAAGATGTATTTTAGTGAATCTCTCGAGAGCGGCATGAAACTTACTCCTACCATAGGCTTGCCAAGCAATCAATCCTCCTCCTTTTTAACTATATACCTTTGTAAATATCAAGAGGACTTTTGGGTGAAGGGTTAGGCTTGGGTTAAAGGTAGGTGGTTGGGTTAGTGGTTAGTGAAAGGGCGAAAAGCGTAACAAGCGTCGGTTTTCGAAAGACTTTCTATTCTTTTTGCAATCTTTATTTTGATGAAGCTTTTATTCAAACAAAGTTATTTTTGATGAACTTGTTTGTTTATTTCTTTTGCTTCATCATCAACTTTTTTTTTGAATGTCATACGAAAAACCGAGCTTGTTACTAAAACAAAGGGTTAAAAATAAAAAGGTTTTGGTGGGTGAAAGGGTGTTTGGTTTGGGTTAAGAAATGAAAATGTTTAGGCTCAAAGGGGTTAACTAGGGGGATTTTGGGTAGGTGGTAAAAAAAAAGAAAAATAATGGTGTAGAAATAAAAAGGGTTAGTCCTAATGCCTCCATCATTTACTTACTCGGGTTTAAGTTGGTAAGGACCGGGAATGTATCGTCGTGGCAAGTTCTAGAGTTGTAAGAACCAAGCGGCTATTCATACAAAAAACGAAAAATGAGCATTTAATTTAAAGATATGTATTTGTATGCTCAATAAAGGCTCAAAACTCACTTTTGTGGGAATGGGTTTTTATGTGATCAAGTATATATAATTAAATTTTAACTAAGCTTGTCATGCCTTTTCATAATTTTCTTATGTTGGTTCTTTTTATCACGACGCTATCGGTTGTAAATTTGTAAAAATATAACCTTTTTAGAATTTTGAAATTCTCAAGTTAAACCTAGACAAGTAAAAAAATGAAATTTTTTGAAAAAAAACGGTTCCAATAGAGTTTTGTGTAAGGCTTGTTATTAGGACTTACAAGATTCAAGGTTTTAGCATCCCCCCCCCCCCCCCCCATAATTAAATTACACATTGTCCTCAATGTGTCCCAAAAATAAGTTTTTAGGTTGATTGAATATGTTAAAGGTGTGAAAAGCAAAAAAAATGGGTTACTGGGCGCTGGACACGACCCCGTGTTGTCCGGGCACGGCCCAGTGTTCAAGTGCTAGTAACAAAAATCAAACAAAAGAAACAGAAGCCTGGACACGGGGGCATGTTGGGTGAACACGGCCCATGTCCAGTTTACCTGAACTGGGTCATTTCTGCAGACTGTGCAGCACGGGGCCGTGTTGGGCGGACACTGCCCGTGCTGAACTTGTTGTAATGAAGAAAGTTTGTCGGATGGCCCTGTTTTCCTGCATGGGGTGCTGGTTCAAGTTTCCCTTGTATCCTTTGCCATCCCGAGTGCGTTTTATTTATTTTAACACCATCCAAACACCAAGTTAACTAAAACCATCATTCATTAAGTCATAGAGAGAATTACATAATAGTCCTAAAAATAAAAATACTAAATAGTTAGGTCAAAGAAACACAAGAAATCTAAACCAAGAAGTTCTAGCCTACTATTTATTCTATTTAGCAAAATTTCCGAAAATGTAAATCTCTCGGTTAAACGTGGCTTGAAAAACTTCTTTCTCCGGGCATGGGTTCCTCACACGTCGGCGAGCCATTCTTCTATCTCCCTAGGGAGAAGAAAAGCGGGCTCATTGGCATTGGTTTGAGGAGGTGCAACCTCCGCCGGGACTTCTTGTAGATCTTCAAGAGGAGGTTCCGCTGGAATGTCGTCCCAACCGGTATGGTTGTTGATTCCAAGTGCTAGGTTCCAATCCTCTTGAGGGATTATCGATTCCCTCGGAATTGTCACAAGAATGTTTAACCTATGGTGCAAGAGGTTTATTTCTTGAAAACTGTTTTCCAACCCCACCGTAAGATAATTTATACGGTCTATTAGGACCTCCTCTACCGAAGTCATCTCGTCAAGAGCTTCACGTAATGCCATCACGTAACGTACGAGAGTCGCTTCGATTGATGACCTCCTCTCCCTTCGACTGTTTCTGGAGTGCGCAGAAGAGGTTCCACTGTTTTGACTAGACATTCTACGAAAACAAACCAAAAATAGTTCATTTTAATGAAACAGTACCACGGACACGGCCCCGTGTTCATCTTTCTGCAGTTTTTTAGAACAAGGAATCTTGGAGTTTCAAATTATTTTCTCAACTTATGAAGCATTTTTGTCACACCCCGAATTCCACGTGTCACCGGTGGGCCCGGTGGGGAATATCGTGACATGGTTGGCAACATAATAGTCAAACAACACAATATTTAAATGCACAGTGGAAGCAATTGAAAGATACATTTCAACCGAATAAAATATTGTAATATCGTGTATCACAAACAGTTAAAAGTTTATCCACAGACGGATCGAAATAAATAGGAAACAGTAGTTCAACACACGATAGGCATCTTAAGCTTGCGAGACTCTTTATTGATGCTAAGGAGAGAATCCAGCCTATTACGCTTAGTACCTGCATTTAATCTTTTTGGGAAAATACGTCAGTTTACACTGGTAAATACAATCAACTGACTCATTTTAAAAATGATTAAAAATTGATTTGGATGCACATGGCACAAATATTTTATAACTTGGGATAATTATTTAAATATATAAACTTGTAAAAGAATTACATGTTCCTTATGCGTTCAGTAGCCCGGATCGTGCCGAGTTAAAGATCAATAGACACACCACATTCTTTATTTATGCACTGACGAGTGTACGCCTACACACCGCGCTTAGGTCGTGGCCATTTCGTAAAATGATGCCAAGGATATCCGGGACATGGTCATTAACCCCCCAAAGGCTTTAAGTAAACAAAACATATTTAAACGGGCCGATCAAATTGTTCAATTAACCACCATACGATGGAAGATTTAATGCCCGACCAAGCGGTATTTTATATACCGTACCCCATGTAACACCCCGGCCGGAGGCGGAAAAGCCAAAGGTGTCACGAAACTTGATAGAATGCATTTGAGCACATGGAGTTTAATTTAAGTTGAAATATGATTAAGGTTCAATTAAATAGATTGCATTCAAATCCAAAAGAAATTCTTGTACATAAATAAAAATACAACATAACAGGTACACTTGATTTCGGATTTAGTCTAAGGCATAAGTCTTGAATCAATCTTATGTAAAATATTCTTGCAAATCATGTCATCAAACATTGTCACCTGAAACATATGTTAGGAGTAAAAGGATCAACAAACGGTTGAGTGAATTCATAGGTTTTGTTTCTGCAAAAATTGTCAATGTGATATAGATATAGTTTCAACAAAAAGTGGTTGTCGATATGTCTTTATAGCAAAAGAGTAATACATGTATTTACTTAGTGGTACATTCAAACCATTCAGACGTACTCGGTAATATCACCTCACTTCTTAGTTCTCACATTAGTTATCAATGCCACAACAATAGTTATCAATATCACAACAATAGTTTGAGAAGTGAAATGGGGCGTCAATCCTATAGCGCTATAATACAACCGATGGGCAAGTACATGTTAATGAACGTAAACTTCTTAAAGTAAACAACAAAGTATTAAGCAAATGCAAAAACAATCGGGGAAACCATGTATAGCAAATAGTTTGTATCACATTGTAACATATGTATCATCCCAAAAATAATGTAAAAAGGGACTATGAACTCACCTTGATTACGAGTAAGTCCTAACGAGTATGCAAATGTGAGAGTTCTTGGAATTAAGATTCCACGTCACTCTAATTGATTGAACATGCAACAATATGGAATATGTATTAACAAAAATGTTTAAATTGGATAATTGGAAATCCTAAATCTATAGGATTTGGTAGTGTTTTGTTTAAATGGTAATTATGTGGTTTGGATAACCTAACAAGAGGATTCGGAAAATGAATATGATGTAAAGGATTTGCTTATGAAAAATATTTCTTTGACATAAATAATTAAATTATATACGTACATAATTGAGTTACTACAAACATTTTAAAATAATGAATCAATTATATTCGATTTGTATAATTAGTTTAACATAAATAATTATACCAAAATATTTCATAAGTGATATAATTAATTTATAAAAATTATAAATTAATTTAGATGGTTGAAATATATATTATTTGATAAATAATAAATATTTTGTTTAAAAGAATACATATGATATTTATATGATTAATTATCAAAATAATTATATTAAATCTGAATAATTAAAAATACATTTTTTTTATGATTAACATGTAATATTACTGATTTACAGTAATTATTAGAGTCTTGGATATTTTTATATATATAAATGGAAATAAAAGGCTAAAATATCAGTATTTGAGTTTATCAGTTTATTTATTAAAAATAATCTGAAAATAAACAAATTTGTTTTTTTGAATTTTTATAAACTCAGAAAAATATGTACCTTGTTATAAAAATATTTTCGGGCAGAGTTTGTATAATTATATAAATAAAATAGTTAGGTTTAATTAAATAACTTAACTGATTTAATTGTGTAAAATAAACTGTAAATAATAAGGCAGTGACCGAATTTATACAAACTCAGAATAAAGTATGTAATATCATAAAAATAATTTTGGACACAAATTATATAGTTATTTAATTTAAATATATAAAATCAGTTTATACTTTTAAAGTGTAAAAGCTGTTTTATTCATAAAATATCAAAATTTTATCAACTATCAGTAACAAAATTTATTTTTGTAAAGTACATCATGTAAAATAATTATCATAAAAATTTCAGGAATTAACTCATAAAAACCGATTTATTATAAATTTGTAAAAATTAAACTGTTTTTGATTTAAATAAAATAGTTTTATAAATATTTTGACTAACATAATATTTTTAATAATTGAATCAGTATATAAAGTAATTATGTTAAAATTTCGGAATTTAACTGATTTAATCTCTAATTAATGTAAATTAAATAAAAATCTGTTAAATAAATAAAAATATAATGAAAATATAGAAGATGAACACTGTTCATCTTCTTCCCCAATTTGGTCAACAAAAGTCAACGGATCTGATTACTCGATTAAAACATGTTTATACTTAAATTAAATTTGCAGAAACGTTAAACGAGTAATAATATACCAATTGGACGAAAAAGATGGAACCGGTATTGGTTCAAACGTCGGCTCGACTAAGCTCCGGCGAGTGACGGTTCCGGCGAGTTTGCAGAATTTGGTTCCGACTGTTTTCGATGTTAAAGAGTAATGTGAGTGGTGTAGGAGATTCGTGAAGGTCCAGGGAGTTTAAATAACATCTCAATTCGACCTTTAATCGACACAAATTAGTGGAATTGTTCGGTTTTGATTTTTTTATAAAAAAAATTCAATTATAGTCGGTTTGGCACTGAATAATGTCGAATAAATGGGTAATCGGGTTGGAAAAGAGTTGGGAATTATTGGTGATGTTTTCAGATCGATTAAACAACGATTTGAATGGGATGGGAACCCATGCCGGCGATTACAGATCTGATTATGTATATCAGATATCGTTTTTAACAAGTATATAAATGTTATACGATAATGGATATGAACGGATGTGGCATTCCCGGCCGAGTGGTTGTGTGTTTGTTTGTTAACCGAGAGGTCTCGAGTTCGATCCTAGTTGTGGCCGGTTTTCAAAGGTTTTCCATAAAACCTTTTTCCTTTTTTTTTATTTATTTAAATGTAACAGAAGTTACAGTTAGGTCCCTGAGTTTTCATAATATACAAAAATAGCCCCTGTAATAGTTAACTGGATAGACTAACTTGGTTAGTCTCTAAATGAGAAAACCTTTGTAATTTAACTAACCCGGTTAATGTTATTAGGTTAAAAAGAGTTTTAAGATGACAAGAACAGTCCCTGTAGTTCAAGTTTAAGAAAGAGGCCAAATGGTCCCTTGACTTTTAATTCAAATATATATATTTGTTTTATTTAAAATATAAGTATCAAAAATGACATTTTGAACCCTAGACTTTTAAAAGTTTAAAAATTTAATTCTTTTTTTTATAAAGTAAGTTTCAAAAATGTCATAAAGGACCCTAAACTTTATAGTTTTCAAAAATTACATTTCTAACCCGAACTTATAAGATTTCTAAAATGACTTTTTAGTCCCCGGACTTTTGTACTTTCTAAAAATGACGGTTTTAGTCCTCAGACTTTAAATCAACGTTTTCAAGCAAGTTTCAAAGAATGAAAATTAGATCCCTCAAATTGTAGTTTCACAAAATGTCGAAATAGGCCCTTATAGTTTGTGTAGCCTTGTTTAATAGCATAAAACTCAACAAGATTGTAATTGTTTCACGTGTTTGTATTGGTATAAGCATGTATAAGCACAAAGCAAGTATGTTCAAATAAGTTTCATTCCAAACACGGTATTTGTTATCATGCCTGTCGGAATAAATTGCGAGTGTGAAAACCAGGGTGGTTACAGTCTCCCCTACTTTAGAAAATTTCGTCCCGAAATTTATTCGAAAGAGACCGTAGAATGTAATTGTAATGATTAGAAAAATAATCAAATCATTGTTTGATGCTGTAAATTTTGAAGAATTTACGAGGATCATTGTATAGAAATTGTTTTGCATGACACTATGCTATGCTGGGTTTGTAATGTAGATATTATGCAAACAATTGTGTGTACAAATAAGCAATAATGGATAATCATATAACCACATAATGTTTTTATATGCTACCTTACTTAACAAGACTTATTATCATTATCATGCATCGAACCTCGTAATTAAGTGTGCACCCAAAATTACGCGTTTCGTTGCATGGTCCAGATAGCACTTCTAGTTAAGCGAGGAAAACAAATAAAGTTGAAGCATTGTTTAAATCAAATAAGCATCAATATAGCACAACATTAATTACATCAAAACATTGTTTCACATTAGCAATGATAGCATTGTTTGTTTGACAATCTATTGAACAAATTTACATTTGAAATAAGTTATGTAATGGATCAAATTCAGGATTATAAGGTGGTGGAAGTGGTAGAGGCAGTTGCATATGATCAGTTATTTGTATCAGCATGCTTTCCAACCATTGATTTCTTTCTGTCAACCATCTTATTTGTTGAGACAAATTTTGAACTTGATGGTTTAACCTAGTCACTTCGTCTCCCAATGAATCTGGAGGTAGATTCATTTGAGGCATCGTACTTGGGCCTGCCATATCAGTTGGTGGCAGTTGTTCTACTTCGTTCAACAGTGACTGGAAAGAATGTGGCATTAATGGTGCTTGCAAAAAGGGTTCTGATGCTAACTGATCTTGAGTCATCATGTTTTCATCAAACCAAGTTCCTTGCATCATTGAATTTTCCTCGAAAGGTAACGGTGGGAAGCTTGGTAAGACGTTCGGTATTAAAGGTTGGGGTAAGTTAGTTGTAATAGGTTCTTGTATGTATGGTAGCAGTGGTTGCATATCAAACTGATAAAAAGACGGTTGAGGAAACTGCAAAAATGATTGTTGTAAATTTTGTGGGAAGGTATTCTCTAAGATAACTGGAGCTCCCCCCAACTGTGATGATTGTGTTAGTGTACCAATATGAACAGGGGTTAGCCTCATGGTGTAAGGATTTACAATCCCAGGTGCCTTCGGTGGAGATAATCCCTGGATAATCTGATCACTTAAGACACCTAATGATTGTGCTATTTTTGTAATGTAAGACCCTCCCCTGAGACTTCTCAGAGGATTTGAATGTTGACTAGAAAAATATTCAGCAAGCTCGTGGGCAATATTACAGGGAACTTGCTCAAAAATACTATACAAATAGAAAAGTTCGATTGTTTTAACCCTGTGTATATTATGTTTGCGCCCCGTGATAGTGTGGGCTAACACACGGTGCATATATTGATAACAAGGGTCTATGAAGCTTGTAGAATTGTTGTTGATACACCATTCTTTTAATGAATGGTATTGCCAATATTTTATCATATTCGCGGAGGAACCAGATGTTGATGCCTCCGTAAAAATGGGTTGTTTGACTTCTTCATCTGTATATATGCCCAGATGAACTGCGAATTCTGTTAATGACATAGTATGAAATTGCCCACAAAGTTGAAAATGAATGGATTCATTGGCAAGATTTTCATTAGATTTGTAATAGAAAGTGGACAAGAACTCATACACTAGTTCATCATATGATGGTTCTAGGATGTCGAAGAAACGACGCCAGGGTGTATTAGGTTGTAGTGATCTTGCCAGCAAACCACTAAAATCAAACATTCCTATTCGTTGCCAATCAATACTGCTAATAGTAAGAACTTCTTTATGCTTGAGTTTTTGATACCTCTCTTGATAGTGTAAAGTAGTAAACTGAAGGAAGGGATGAATTTTTGCTGCATTGGAAGATTCAGCATATGCTGTTGAGAGATTTGCCATTTGGATATGGGGTTTTGTTGAACTAAGAAAGGTTTGGGTATGTGTTGAGTTATATCAGAAGTTTGTAGTTCTTGTGTAGATTAGCTCGTGTAGTGAGTTTCTTATATAGATAAGGAGATTCCGGATTACACCATGTGATCGGTTAGTGCTTCCATGCTACGTTCTGCAGCTAGTTTGAAAATTTGAATCTGACAGGTATGGTCTCGAGAAAATTTTGAAACTTTGAAAAGGAGGGAATCGTATCGTAATAAATTAGTACAACATAGGTTGATTAGCACATGGATTGTTCTGAAACGGAGAGAAGAAAAAAAATCCTTTTGAATTAGGGTAACATGCCTTGAGCCGATAGGCGTACTGTACTCTCATCGGTAGTTCCCAGGTAGGAAAACGTGTGTCTCGTCATGGAGGTATTTTCTGGAAGAAAGATTATAGTGATTTCATAATGGGGTAATGTAGTTTCATAAAATCAATGAGGATCAAAGAAGGCACGTAACAAGATGGATATCATTTATTCCACGAATAAACGACATCAATGACAAGTCAAAGTAGTTGGGTTCTTATAACTTGGTGAAGTCATGCTTTAGCCTATAAGTGGACATTCATCCAGAGAATTCCCAGGTAAGCACAACTGGTCCTTCGAGTTAGGATATATACGAAGTGCTTGCCTAGACAGAAAACTCAGAATACAGGCATCCACCCTTCCAGATTGCACGAGTTCGTTATTAGAGCCCAAGACTTTGATGAGAATTTAAAAAAAATCAGAAGAGGTTTTGAAAATAATCACCTAAGGATAGGTGATGAGCATTTGTAAAATCTAAAGATAAGATCTGTGGTGACGAGGCATTGGTTACAAAAGATAAGAATAGAGATGAAGACAAGGCAAAGATAACGGAAGAGTTACTAATGGAAAGTGTCCTAGGTAAGTTATAGTCTAGGTCAAAAGTAATTTCTAATAACCTAAATCCCTATAACCATGGCTCTGATACCAATCTGTAACACCCCGGCCGGAGGCGGAAAAGCCAAAGGTGTCACGAAACTTGATAGAATGCATTTGAGCACATGGAGTTTAATTTAAGTTGAAATATGATTAAGGTTCAATTAAATAGATTGCATTCAAATCCAAAAGAAATTCTTGTACATAAATAAAAATACAACATAACAGGTACACTTGATTTCGGATTTAGTCTAAGGCATAAGTCTTGAATCAATCTTATGTAAAATATTCTTGCAAATCATGTCATCAAACATTGTCACCTGAAACATATGTTAGGAGTAAAAGGATCAACAAACGGTTGAGTGAATTCATAGGTTTTGTTTCTGCAAAAATTGTCAATGTGATATAGATATAGTTTCAACAAAAAGTGGTTGTCGATATGTCTTTATAGCAAAAGAGTAATACATGTATTTACTTAGTGGTACATTCAAACCATTCAGACGTACTCGGTAATATCACCTCACTTCTTAGTTCTCACATTAGTTATCAATGCCACAACAATAGTTATCAATATCACAACAATAGTTTGAGAAGTGAAATGGGGCGTCAATCCTATAGCGCTATAATACAACCGATGGGAAAGTACATGTTAATGAACGTAAACTTCTTAAAGTAAACAACAAAGTATTAAGCAAATGCAAAAACAATCGGGGAAACCATGTATAGCAAATAGTTTGTATCACATTGTAACATATGTATCATCCCAAAAATAATGTAAAAAGGGACTATGAACTCACCTTGATTACGAGTAAGTCCTAACGAGTATGCAAATGTGAGAGTTCTTGGAATTAAGATTCCACGTCACTCTAATTGATTGAACATGCAACAATATGGAATATGTATTAACAAAAATGTTTAAATCGGATAATTGGAAATCCTAAATCTATAGGATTTGGTAGTGTTTTGTTTAAATGGTAATTATGTGGTTTGGATAACCTAACAAGAGGATTCGGAAAATGAATATGATGTAAAGGATTTGCTTATGAAAAATATTTCTTTGACATAAATAATTAAATTATATACGTACATAATTGAGTTACTACAAACATTTTAAAATAATGAATCAATTATATTCGATTTGTATAATTAGTTTAACATAAATAATTATACCAAAATATTTCATAAGTGATATAATTAATTTATAAAAATTATAAATTAATTTAGATGGTTGAAATATATATTATTTGATAAATAATAAATATTTTGTTTAAAAGAATACATATGATATTTATATGATTAATTATCAAAATAATTATATTAAATCTGAATAATTAAAAATACATTTTTTTATGATTAACATGTAATATTACTGATTTACAGTAATTATTAGAGTCTTGGATATTTTTATATATATAAATGGAAATAAAAGGCTAAAATATCAGTATTTGAGTTTATCAGTTTATTTATTAAAAATAATCTGAAAATAAACAAATTTGTTTTTTTGAATTTTTATAAACTCAGAAAAATATGTACCTTGTTATAAAAATATTTTCGGGCAGAGTTTGTATAATTATATAAATAAAATAGTTAGGTTTAATTAAATAACTTAACTGATTTAATTGTGTAAAATAAACTGTAAATAATAAGGCAGTGACCGAATTTATACAAACTCAGAATAAAGTATGTAATATCATAAAAATAATTTTGGGCACAAATTATATAGTTATTTAATTTAAATATATAAAATCAGTTTATACTTTTAAAGTGTAAAAGCTGTTTTATTCATAAAATATCAAAATTTTATCAACTATCAGTAACAAAATTTATTTTTGTAAAGTACATCATGTAAAATAATTATCATAAAAATTTCAGGAATTAACTCATAAAAACCGATTTATTATAAATTTGTAAAAATTAAACTGTTTTTGATTTAAATAAAATAGTTTTATAAATATTTTGACTAACATAATATTTTTAATAATTGAATCAGTATATAAAGTAATTATGTTAAAATTTCGGAATTTAACTGATTTAATCTCTAATTAATGTAAATTAAATAAAAATCTGTTAAATAAATAAAAATATAATGAAAATATAGAAGATGAACACTGTTCATCTTCTTCCCCAATTTGGTCAACAAAAGTCAACGGATCTGATTACTCGATTAAAACATGTTTATACTTAAATTAAATTTGCAGAAACGTTAAACGAGTAATAATATACCAATTGGACGAAAAAGATGGAACCGGTATTGGTTCAAACGTCGGCTCGACTAAGCTCCGGCGAGTGACGGTTCCGGCGAGTTTGCAGAATTTGGTTCCGACTGTTTTCGATGTTAAAGAGTAATGTGAGTGGTGTAGGAGATTCGTGAAGGTCCAGGGAGTTTAAATAACATCTCAATTCGACCTTTAATCGACACAAATTAGTGGAATTGTTCGGTTTTGATTTTTTTTATAAAAAAAATTCAATTATAGTCGGTTTGGCACTGAATAATGTCGAATAAATGGGTAATCGGGTTGGAAAAGAGTTGGGAATTATTGGTGATGTTTTCAGATCGATTAAACAACGATTTGAATGGGATGGGAACCCATGCCGGCGATTACAGATCTGATTATGTATATCAGATATCGTTTTTAATAAGTATATAAATGTTATACGATAATGGATATGAACGGATGTGGCATTCCCGGCCGAGTGGTTGTGTGTTTGTTTGTTAACCGAGAGGTCTCGAGTTCGATCCTAGTTGTGGCCGGTTTTCAAAGGTTTTCCATAAAACCTTTTTCCTTTTTTTTTATTTATTTAAATGTAACAGAAGTTACAGTTAGGTCCCTGAGTTTTCATAATATACAAAAATAGCCCCTGTAATAGTTAACTGGATAGACTAACTTGGTTAGTCTCTAAATGAGAAAACCTTTGTAATTTAACTAACCCGGTTAATGTTATTAGGTTAAAAAGAGTTTTAAGATGACAAGAACAGTCCCTGTAGTTCAAGTTTAAGAAAGAGGCCAAATGGTCCCTTGACTTTTAATTCAAATATATATATTTGTTTTATTTAAAATATAAGTATCAAAAATGACATTTTGAACCCTAGACTTTTAAAAGTTTAAAAATTTAATTCTTTTTTTTATAAAGTAAGTTTCAAAAATGTCATAAAGGACCCTAAACTTTATAGTTTTCAAAAATTACATTTCTAACCCGAACTTATAAGATTTCTAAAATGACTTTTTAGTCCCCGGACTTTTGTACTTTCTAAAAATGACGGTTTTAGTCCTCAGACTTTAAATCAACGTTTTCAAGCAAGTTTCAAAGAATGAAAATTAGATCCCTCAAATTGTAGTTTCACAAAATGTCGAAATAGGCCCTTATAGTTTGTGTAGCCTTGTTTAATAGCATAAAACTCAACAAGATTGTAATTGTTTCACGTGTTTGTATTGGTATAAGCATGTATAAGCACAAAGCAAGTATGTTCAAATAAGTTTCATTCCAAACACGGTATTTGTTATCATGCCTGTCGGAATAAATTGCGAGTGTGAAAACCAGGGTGGTTACAGTCTCCCCTACTTTAGAAAATTTCGTCCCGAAATTTATTCGAAAGAGACCGTAGAATGTAATTGTAATGATTAGAAAAATAATCAAATCATTGTTTGATGCTGTAAATTTTGAAGAATTTACGAGGATCATTGTATAGAAATTGTTTTGCATGACACTATGCTATGCTGGGTTTGTAATGTAGATATTATGCAAACAATTGTGTGTACAAATAAGCAATAATGGATAATCATATAACCACATAATGTTTTTATATGCTACCTTACTTAACAAGACTTATTATCATTATCATGCATCGAACCTCGTAATTAAGTGTGCACCCAAAATTACGCGTTTCGTTGCATGGTCCAGATAGCACTTCTAGTTAAGCGAGGAAAACAAATAAAGTTGAAGCATTGTTTAAATCAAATAAGCATCAATATAGCACAACATTAATTACATCAAAACATTGTTTCACATTAGCAATGATAGCATTGTTTGTTTGACAATCTATTGAACAAATTTACATTTGAAATAAGTTATGTAATGGATCAAATTCAGGATTATAAGGTGGTGGAAGTGGTAGAGGCAGTTGCATATGATCAGTTATTTGTATCAGCATGCTTTCCAACCATTGATTTCTTTCTGTCAACCATCTTATTTGTTGAGACAAATTTTGAACTTGATGGTTTAACCTAGTCACTTCGTCTCCCAATGAATCTGGAGGTAGATTCATTTGAGGCATCGTACTTGGGCCTGCCATATCAGTTGGTGGCAGTTGTTCTACTTCGTTCAACAGTGACTGGAAAGAATGTGGCATTAATGGTGCTTGCAAAAAGGGTTCTGATGCTAACTGATCTTGAGTCATCATGTTTTCATCAAACCAAGTTCCTTGCATCATTGAATTTTCCTCGAAAGGTAACGGTGGGAAGCTTGGTAAGACGTTCGGTATTAAAGGTTGGGGTAAGTTAGTTGTAATAGGTTCTTGTATGTATGGTAGCAGTGGTTGCATATCAAACTGATAAAAAGACGGTTGAGGAAACTGCAAAAATGATTGTTGTAAATTTTGTGGGAAGGTATTCTCTAAGATAACTGGAGCTCCCCCCAACTGTGATGATTGTGTTAGTGTACCAATATGAACAGGGGTTAGCCTCATGGTGTAAGGATTTACAATCCCAGGTGCCTTCGGTGGAGATAATCCCTGGATAATCTGATCACTTAAGACACCTAATGATTGTGCTATTTTTGTAATGTAAGACCCTCCCCTGAGACTTCTCAGAGGATTTGAATGTTGACTAGAAAAATATTCAGCAAGCTCGTGGGCAATATTACAGGGAACTTGCTCAAAAATACTATACAAATAGAAAAGTTCGATTGTTTTAACCCTGTGTATATTATGTTTGCGCCCCGTGATAGTGTGGGCTAACACACGGTGCATATATTGATAACAAGGGTCTATGAAGCTTGTAGAATTGTTGTTGATACACCATTCTTTTAATGAATGGTATTGCCAATATTTTATCATATTCGCGGAGGAACCAGATGTTGATGCCTCCGTAAAAATGGGTTGTTTGACTTCTTCATCTGTATATATGCCCAGATGAACTGCGAATTCTGTTAATGACATAGTATGAAATTGCCCACAAAGTTGAAAATGAATGGATTCATTGGCAAGATTTTCATTAGATTTGTAATAGAAAGTGGACAAGAACTCATACACTAGTTCATCATATGATGGTTCTAGGATGTCGAAGAAACGACGCCAGGGTGTATTAGGTTGTAGTGATCTTGCCAGCAAACCACTGAAATCAAACATTCCTATTCGTTGCCAATCAATACTGCTAATAGTAAGAACTTCTTTATGCTTGAGTTTTTGATACCTCTCTTGATAGTGTAAAGTAGTAAACTGAAGGAAGGGATGAATTTTTGCTGCATTGGAAGATTCAGCATATGCTGTTGAGAGATTTGCCATTTGGATATGGGGTTTTGTTGAACTAAGAAAGGTTTGGGTATGTGTTGAGTTATATCAGAAGTTTATAGTTCTTGTGTAGATTAGCTCGTGTAGTGAGTTTCTTATATAGATAAGGAGATTCCGGATTACACCATGTGATCGGTTAGTGCTTCCATGCTACGTTCTGCAGCTAGTTTGAAAATTTGAATCTGACAGGTATGGTCTCGAGAAAATTTTGAAACTTTGAAAAGGAGGGAATCGTATCGTAATAAATTAGTACAACATAGGTTGATTAGCACATGGATTGTTCTGAAACGGAGAGAAGAAAAAAAATCCTTTTGAATTAGGGTAACATGCCTTGAGCCGATAGGCGTACTGTACTCTCATCGGTAGTTCCCAGGTAGGAAAACGTGTGTCTCGTCATGGAGGTATTTTCTGGAAGAAAGATTATAGTGATTTCATAATGGGGTAATGTAGTTTCATAAAATCAATGAGGATCAAAGAAGGCACGTAACAAGATGGATATCATTTATTCCACGAATAAACGACATCAATGACAAGTCAAAGTAGTTGGGTTCTTATAACTTGGTGAAGTCATGCTTTAGCCTATAAGTGGACATTCATCCAGAGAATTCCCAGGTAAGCACAACTGGTCCTTCGAGTTAGGATATATACGAAGTGCTTGCCTAGACAGAAAACTCAGAATACAGGCATCCACCCTTCCAGATTGCACGAGTTCGTTATTAGAGCCCAAGACTTTGATGAGAATTTAAAAAAAATCAGAAGAGGTTTTGAAAATAATCACCTAAGGATAGGTGATGAGCATTTGTAAAATCTAAAGATAAGATCTGTGGTGACGAGGCATTGGTTACAAAAGATAAGAATAGAGATGAAGACAAGGCAAAGATAACGGAAGAGTTACTAATGGAAAGTGTCCTAGGTAAGTTATAGTCTAGGTCAAAAGTAATTTCTAATAACCTAAATCCCTATAACCATGGCTCTGATACCAATCTGTAACACCCCGGCCGGAGGCGGAAAAGCCAAAGGTGTCACGAAACTTGATAGAATGCATTTGAGCACATGGAGTTTAATTTAAGTTGAAATATGATTAAGGTTCAATTAAATAGATTGCATTCAAATCCAAAAGAAATTCTTGTACATAAATAAAAATACAACATAACAGGTACACTTGATTTCGGATTTAGTCTAAGGCATAAGTCTTGAATCAATCTTATGTAAAATATTCTTGCAAATCATGTCATCAAACATTGTCACCTGAAACATATGTTAGGAGTAAAAGGATCAACAAACGGTTGAGTGAATTCATAGGTTTTGTTTCTGCAAAAATTGTCAATGTGATATAGATATAGTTTCAACAAAAAGTGGTTGTCGATATGTCTTTATAGCAAAAGAGTAATACATGTATTTACTTAGTGGTACATTCAAACCATTCAGACGTACTCGGTAATATCACCTCACTTCTTAGTTCTCACATTAGTTATCAATGCCACAACAATAGTTATCAATATCACAACAATAGTTTGAGAAGTGAAATGGGGCGTCAATCCTATAGCGCTATAATACAACCGATGGGAAAGTACATGTTAATGAACGTAAACTTCTTAAAGTAAACAACAAAGTATTAAGCAAATGCAAAAACAATCGGGGAAACCATGTATAGCAAATAGTTTGTATCACATTGTAACATATGTATCATCCCAAAAATAATGTAAAAAGGGACTATGAACTCACCTTGATTACGAGTAAGTCCTAACGAGTATGCAAATGTGAGAGTTCTTGGAATTAAGATTCCACGTCACTCTAATTGATTGAACATGCAACAATATGGAATATGTATTAACAAAAATGTTTAAATCGGATAATTGGAAATCCTAAATCTATAGGATTTGGTAGTGTTTTGTTTAAATGGTAATTATGTGGTTTGGATAACCTAACAAGAGGATTCGGAAAATGAATATGATGTAAAGGATTTGCTTATGAAAAATATTTCTTTGACATAAATAATTAAATTATATACGTACATAATTGAGTTACTACAAACATTTTAAAATAATGAATCAATTATATTCGATTTGTATAATTAGTTTAACATAAATAATTATACCAAAATATTTCATAAGTGATATAATTAATTTATAAAAATTATAAATTAATTTAGATGGTTGAAATATATATTATTTGATAAATAATAAATATTTTGTTTAAAAGAATACATATGATATTTATATGATTAATTATCAAAATAATTATATTAAATCTGAATAATTAAAAATACATTTTTTTTATGATTAACATGTAATATTACTGATTTACAGTAATTATTAGAGTCTTGGATATTTTTATATATATAAATGGAAATAAAAGGCTAAAATATCAGTATTTGAGTTTATCAGTTTATTTATTAAAAATAATCTGAAAATAAACAAATTTGTTTTTTTGAATTTTTATAAACTCAGAAAAATATGTACCTTGTTATAAAAATATTTTCGGGCAGAGTTTGTATAATTATATAAATAAAATAGTTAGGTTTAATTAAATAACTTAACTGATTTAATTGTGTAAAATAAACTGTAAATAATAAGGCAGTGACCGAATTTATACAAACTCAGAATAAAGTATGTAATATCATAAAAATAATTTTGGACACAAATTATATAGTTATTTAATTTAAATATATAAAATCAGTTTATACTTTTAAAGTGTAAAAGCTGTTTTATTCATAAAATATCAAAATTTTATCAACTATCAGTAACAAAATTTATTTTTGTAAAGTACATCATGTAAAATAATTATCATAAAAATTTCAGGAATTAACTCATAAAAACCGATTTATTATAAATTTGTAAAAATTAAACTGTTTTTGATTTAAATAAAATAGTTTTATAAATATTTTGACTAACATAATATTTTTAATAATTGAATCAGTATATAAAGTAATTATGTTAAAATTTCGGAATTTAACTGATTTAATCTCTAATTAATGTAAATTAAATAAAAATCTGTTAAATAAATAAAAATATAATGAAAATATAGAAGATGAACACTGTTCATCTTCTTCCCCAATTTGGTCAACAAAAGTCAACGGATCTGATTACTCGATTAAAACATGTTTATACTTAAATTAAATTTGCAGAAACGTTAAACGAGTAATAATATACCAATTGGACGAAAAAGATGGAACCGGTATTGGTTCAAACGTCGGCTCGACTAAGCTCCGGCGAGTGACGGTTCCGGCGAGTTTGCAGAATTTGGTTCCGACTGTTTTCGATGTTAAAGAGTAATGTGAGTGGTGTAGGAGATTCGTGAAGGTCCAGGGAGTTTAAATAACATCTCAATTCGACCTTTAATCGACACAAATTAGTGGAATTGTTCGGTTTTGATTTTTTTTATAAAAAAAATTCAATTATAGTCGGTTTGGCACTGAATAATGTCGAATAAATGGGTAATCGGGTTGGAAAAGAGTTGGGAATTATTGGTGATGTTTTCAGATCGATTAAACAACGATTTGAATGGGATGGGAACCCATGCCGGCGATTACAGATCTGATTATGTATATCAGATATCGTTTTTAATAAGTATATAAATGTTATACGATAATGGATATGAACGGATGTGGCATTCCCGGCCGAGTGGTTGTGTGTTTGTTTGTTAACCGAGAGGTCTCGAGTTCGATCCTAGTTGTGGCCGGTTTTCAAAGGTTTTCCATAAAACCTTTTTCCTTTTTTTTTTTTTTATTTAAATGTAACAGAAGTTACAGTTAGGTCCCTGAGTTTTCATAATATACAAAAATAGCCCCTGTAATAGTTAACTGGATAGACTAACTTGGTTAGTCTCTAAATGAGAAAACCTTTGTAATTTAACTAACCCGGTTAATGTTATTAGGTTAAAAAGAGTTTTAAGATGACAAGAACAGTCCCTGTAGTTCAAGTTTAAGAAAGAGGCCAAATGGTCCCTTGACTTTTAATTCAAATATATATATTTGTTTTATTTAAAATATAAGTATCAAAAATGACATTTTGAACCCTAGACTTTTAAAAGTTTAAAAATTTAATTCTTTTTATTTATAAAGTAAGTTTCAAAAATGTCATAAAGGACCCTAAACTTTATAGTTTTCAAAAATTACATTTCTAACCCGAACTTATAAGATTTCTAAAATGACTTTTTAGTCCCCGGACTTTTGTACTTTCTAAAAATGACGGTTTTAGTCCTCGGACTTTAAATCAACGTTTTCAAGCAAGTTTCAAAGAATGAAAATTAGATCCCTCAAATTGTAGTTTCACAAAATGTCGAAATAGGCCCTTATAGTTTGTGTAGCCTTGTTTAATAGCATAAAACTCAACAAGATTGTAATTGTTTCACGTGTTTGTATTGGTATAAGCATGTATAAGCACAAAGCAAGTATGTTCAAATAAGTTTCATTCCAAACACGGTATTTGTTATCATGCCTGTCGGAATAAATTGCGAGTGTGAAAACCAGGGTGGTTACACCCCAAGCCCGTATAGGGGAAAATAAGTTAAAAGTATTTACCTGAGCAAAGTAATAATCACAATAAGCAAATGCAAGTAGCTTTTACTGGTCCTCCTAATCTGGAACGAAGGTTTATAATAACCTATTAGAATCCTAACGGGTCTTTAATTAAGCTTAAGCTTAGACCGGTTAGTTTCAAAGATACGGTTCGTACGCACGATTAAGCGAAGACCGGAATAGAATGCGATTTAGACCCGACAAGTTTGAAGACTTGTTTAATATGGGTAAACTAAACACATTCTGGAATTTGAGATTTAAAATGATAAGGTTTGACCCGTTTCGGCTAATTTATGCAAACTAGTTACATAAACCGGACCGAACGCGCATGAAGCGTAACGGGTAACCATAAGAGTCCTAAACAGGTTTCCTAAGTTAACATGCCTTAAATATGTTGTGATATCAGTAGGATACCTTCCATTATGCCCAAAACGAGTTTAACCTATAATTAAGCCCCGTAGGGGTATTTTGGTCATTTTAAAGATTATAAAAGGGATTAATTAAGCTTCAGTGATCCGGGTCTGAATTAATCAGTAAAATGACTTATTTTAACAGGTGATATCAGTTGGTGTTAAGTTCTTTGTGACAAAATGGTTTTAAACCCTTACTATGCGCTTAATACGCTTATAAAGTCGTTTTAAGCGAATTACGGGTTAAAATAGGAATCTGTGTTTCCAGGTCAGTTCATAAGGTTCAAAACACTTCTTTTATTATTTAAAATCAGTAGCAATTGGATTGGTAGCAAAAGGACTTGTAAAACTCATTTTATGGCCGAAAAGGGTATAATTGGTATTTACCGAATCAAAGCACTAATCCTAGCTTATGATCAGTTTAAAATAATTAAAAATATTCAAAAATCCCAAAATATTACATTACATCAGTGGGTAAAAGGTTTGGTGTCAAAAATTGGGTTTAGATAGGCTTTACGCTAATGACGCCTTTTAATTAATAAAAAGCTTTCTAATTACGTCATTGAGCATAACTCCTAATCTAGATCTCCAATTGATGTGAAAGTTTACGGACATGCATATTAATCAGTAGCAAAGATTATTGTTCTTTCACATTTCCAAAATTTTCGTTTTATGGTCATAAGGGCATTATGGTCCATATTTTAAGCAATTAACGGAAACGTCGGACAATTAAGGATTCAAGTGGTATAAACGCAGAGGGTTATACAATCATGTAACTAGGTCCTAATGGAACTTTAAGGCATGTCTAAACCAATCAAAATCGGGTCAGAACCGAAGTCAAGGCAAAAGTCAAACTATGCGCCTTTCGGTTCCGAATCGACCCTAAACTGAAAAATTGTCGGATCATACATGTTTAGACACGTTCTTACATTGATTACTAAGTTATATTAATGATAAAACAGGTTACACGCCTCTCACATTGCTAATTGTGTATTAAATCCCAAATTACATTTCTGTTGACTTTTTATCATCATCTTTGACCCGACAAACGACCTAGTTAGGACGGGAATCAGAGGGTGCCCTTTTAAGGGTTTAAAGCCCACATAATTACCAACTTATAACTACCTTCAATTCGACTAAACACTGACCCATTCATGATCAATCATTAAGTCAACCGTTAATTACGACGGTTTGACTTTTAAGCTATATACTAAGCAAAACTTAATTAAAGAAGGTCAAGCATACTTACAAGTGTCTAATGGATGATTAGGGATGAGTTGAAAATGCACTTGAGCTCCAGAATTGATCAGGTGATGAGTGCAAAAATGTTTGCAACTTAGGAGCTTTATATAGTGATTTAAACTCCTTAGATTGTTGACATCTAAGGCTACAACTGACCATAACTTACCCACAAGTGTCCCTAGTGCCCTAGGAACTTTTTAGGGGTCGCCCATGGCAGTGGAAATATCAACAAAGTCGGTTAAAACATTCAAAACAGGCTACTGCCGGTTTTCTGGTCGTTGGGCAACCCTTGCGCACCGTAAGGGTATGGCTTGCGGTGCGCAAGCCTTCTGCAGCAGCCAAAAATCCTTGGCTTTTCAAGCATTCGAAAGGGCAACCATGTATTACGAATTTTTGGCTTCTATTATTCAGAATGGGGCCTCATGAACATGCCTTGAACAGTTTAGATCCCTTTAATGTTGTACATTTGTCTTGGACATTATTAAAAAGTCATAAACGATGGGTTGTCATGCATTTCTTCGTAGGATTTCCATTCTTGCAACTTGAATCAATTATTGTGAGTATTTACCGGATTATATCAGATGTTTATAATAAATATTAGGGTCTTGGGATTTATATGAGGTCATTCAGAGGTATAAATCAACATGACGACACTTTTAAATCCTGCCATACATCTATAATTGGATCCGGGTTTATAATACTTTTGTCTTACATGACACGTGTCATTATTTCATTGAACACAAATTTTCGAGGTGTTACATCCTCACCCCCTTAAAAGAAATCTCGACCTCGAGATTTACTGAAATAAATAAGGGTACTTTTCTTTCATTGTGGACTCAACCTCCCACGTGTATTCGGGACCTCTACGGGCATCCCATTTTACCTTTACAATAGGCACATGCTTCCTTCGAAGCTTCTTAACCTGTCGATCTTCAATCGACTATGGTTTTTCCACAAATTTTAAGCTCTCATCTATATGCACATTTGTATGTGGTATAACCAGTGATTCATCAGCGAAACACTTCTTTAGATTGCAGATGCGGAATACAGTATGAATACCACTGAGCTCTTCAGGTAGGTTTAACTTATAGGCAACTGATCCGACACGTTCGATGACTTCGAACGATCCTATGTATCTCGGGCTTAGCTTGCCTTTCTTACCAAATCGCATCACTCCCTTCCAGGGTGATACTTTAAGCAATACTTTGTCACCTAACTCGAAGTTAAAAGCTTTATGCTTTGGATCTGCGTAACTCTTCTGCCTATCTCGGGCAGCTTTGAGACGGTCACGAATCTGGACAATTTTGTCCGTCGTTTCAAAGACTATCTCTGGTCCTGATAATTGGACATCTCCAACTTCCGCCCAAAAAACGGGCGTTCTACACTTTCTACCGTATAAAGCCTCGAAAGGCGCAGCTTTAATGCTGGTATGGTAGCTATTGTTGTAGGAGAATTCGATCAACGGCAGGTGGTTATCCCAACTACCACCTAAATCAATCACGCATGCTCGAAGCATGTCTTCCAAAGTTTGAATGGTACGCTCACTCTGACCGTCCGTCTGAGGATGGTAAGCCGTACTAAAACTCAAACGTGTGCCCAAGGATTGTTGGAAACTTTTCCAAAAATGTGACGTGTATCTAGTATCTCTGTCAGAGATAATAGACACAGGTATGCCATGTAAAGCTACAATCTTTTCTACATACAGTTGGGCTAACATGTCGGAGCTATAAGTCTCCTTGATGGGTAAGAAATGTGCTGACTTAGTCAGTCTATCAACTATTACCCATATCGTATCATTGCCTTTCCTTGTCTTAGGTAACTTGGTGATAAAATCCATCGTCACCATTTCCCACTTCCACGTGGGAAGGTCGGGCTGTTGTAGCAAACCTGACGGTTTCTGATGTTCTGCCTTGACTTGCGCACACGTCAAGCATTTAGCTACATAGGTGGCTACAGACTTCTTCAAGCCTATCCACCAATAATTCGCCTTCAGATCCTGGTACATCTTATCAGCTCCAGGATGAACGGAATATTTAGAACTATGGGCTTCCTGGAGGATAACCTCTCGAAGTCCTCCATAAATTGGAACCCATATTCGTCCATTTAATCTTAGAATTCCATCCTTGCCAAGAGATAACTGCTCCTCAGTTACCCCTAGCTTTTCATTAGGATAGTTAGCTTCCAACACAGCTTCCTTCTGTGCAGCTAACAACCTTTCATTCAAACTGTTCTTGATTTCAATGCTCTTGGCATTGATTCGGATGGGTTTCACCCTTTCTTTCCGACTTAAGGCATCAGCAACCACATTTGCCTTGCCTGGATGGTATCGGATTTCACAATCATAATCATTTAACGTCTCCATCCATCGACGCTGCCTCATGTTCAAATCCTTTTGGTTGAACAGGTGCTGGAGGCTCTTGTGATCAGAATAGATCACAAACTTGATCCCATACAAATAGTGCCTCCATAACTTCAGTGCAAATACAACGGCACCCAACTCTAAGTCATGGGTGGTGTAATTCTTTTCATGCACCTTTAACTGTCGTGATGCATAGGCAATAACTTTGCCTTTCTGCATAAGCACACATCCCATGCCAGTGTGTGATGCATCGCAATAAACTACGAATTCTTCTATTCCATCTGGCAATTTCAATACAGGAGCGTTGCTCAACTTTGCTTTAGGATATCAAAGGATTCTTGCTGCTTAGGGCCCCAAACAAACTTAACCTTCTTCCTAGTCAAGGAGGTTAGGGGTGCAACAATCCTTGAAAAAATTTCGATAAAACGCCTGTAGTATCCTGCCAATCCCAAGAAGCTGCGAATCTCAGTAGGCGTCTTCGGCTCTTGCCAATTCATGACAGCTTCAACCTTAGCGGGATCTACTTGGATTTCGTGTTCACTAACCACATGTCCAAGAAATTGGACTTCACGAAGCCAGAATTCACATTTAGAGAATTTGGCATAGAGCTTCTCCTGCTGAAGTAATGAAAGAATACATCGAAGATGCTTCTCATGATCAGCCTTGTTCTTCGAGTAGATGAGGATGTCGTCAATGAAGACGATGACAAATTTGTCCAAGTAGGGCTTGCAGACGCGATTCATGAGATCCATGAATGCGGCAGGTGCATTTGTGAGCCCAAAATGCATCACTAGGAACTCGTAATGACCATAACGAGTCCTAAATGCAGTTTTGTGTACGTCTTCATCTTTAACCTTCAGTTGATGATAACCTGACCTTAAGTCAATCTTGGAGAAGTAGCTTGCCCCTTGGAGTTGATCGAATAGATCGTCGATTCTGGGCAATGGGTACCTATTCTTGATCGTGACCTTATTAAGCTCACGGTAATCGATGCACAGACGCATCGATCCATCCTTCTTCTTGACAAACAAAATTGGTGCTCCCCAAGGAGACGAACTAGGTCTAATGAAATATTTGGCCAGCAATTCATCTAGTTGCGTTCTTAATTCCTTCATATCCGTTGGTGCCAATCTATAAGGTGCTCTAGCAACGGGTGCTGCTCCAGGGATGATGTCAATTCTGAATTCGACTTGTCTATCTAGTGGTAAACCAGGTAGTTCTTCAGGAAAAACTTCAGGGTATTCAGAAATGACGGGGATATCTTCTATCTTCGGTTTAGGCTCATCAATAATCACTTGTGCCATGTAGATGACACAACCCTTCTTTAAACACTTGGAGGCCTTGAGCATAGTCACTTGCTCAGGCAGTCCATACTGGGTATCTCCCCGAATGGTAAGTGATTCACCAGACGGAGTCTTAATCACCACTTGTTTCTTGTTGCAGACAATTTGGGTCTGGTTAAGAGATAACCAGTCCATGCCTAAAACGATGTCAAAACTGGCTAACTTAAAGGGAAGTAGGGATAGAGGAAAAGAATGGTTCTTAATGGATATAACACATCCATCTAACACAGTTGAGACGGTTTCTATGGTGCCATCTGCTAACTCCACCTCATACTTCACACTTAAAGTTTTAACAGGCAATTTCAACAATTCACAAAACTTATTATCTACGAACGACTTATCAGCGCCTGAATCAAAAAGTACTCTTGCAAAGACCATCATTTACAAGGAAAGTACCTGTAATCACGTTGTCGTCCTGGACGGCTTCCTTTGCGTCCATCCTGAAGACTCTAGCATTTGTCTTCTTGGCTTCCTCAGGCTTCTTGGCGTATTTAGGGCAGTTGGTTTTAATGTGCCCTTTCTTATTGCAACGGTAGCAAGTTGCATCTTTCAGCTTTTTGCAATCCAAGGTCTTGTGTTCCTTGGACTTGCATATCCCGCAAGCAAAAGTTCTTGACTGAGTCTGCGAGTTCGAGTCGAGTCTGCACTTTCCAAAGTGTTGTTTCTTGCAGATTTTGCATTTGGGCTTCTCACCAGACTGATGCCCATCTTTCCTTGACTCAGACCCCTTCTTGTTGTCACCGTTTCCTTGGTGCTTCTTGTTTGACCTATGTGAATTATCATCTTCACGTTTTCTTTTCTCAGCATCTTTGTTCCTCAGCGATCTTTGTCTGACCACGTCCAGAGTAAGGGACAGAGATATATCCGCTACAGATCTAAAAGTAGCTGGCCGAGAGGCCTTCACGCTTGCCTTTATCTCGGGGGCTAAACCCCCAATGAAACGAGCGATTCGCTTGGGTTCCGGGGTCACCAAATACGGAACCAACCTCGACATGGTATTAAAGCTCGTGAGGTAAGCTTGGCAATCTAGATTGGTCATTACCAACGATAAAAAATCAGACTCAATCTTCTCAACCTCATGTTGAGGGCAGTAGTTCTCCCTGATGAGGGCAATGAATTGTTCCCAAGACATGTTGTACAATGGGATCTTCCCAGTGGCTTGAATCAGTGATCTCCACCAGGCTAAAGCCTCGCCTTTAAAAGATTGCGACACAAACTTGACTATATCCCTCTCAGGGCACCCGCTGATATCCACTACCGTATCCATCTCATCTAACCACGTCATGCAGTCAATGGCTCCTTTTTCCCCAGTGAAATCTCTGGGTTTGCATGAAACAAAGTATTTATAGGAGCAACCCTTACTACGGGGTTCTTGATTTAGTACGACCTGTTGAGATGGAGCACTGTGGTGGTTTGAGGAGAGTCGATCATCATCTTTCTTCAGTTCTTCCTTCTAGGAAGGTGGCTTTGAATGCGGTGTAGATAGGGTCCTACTTCGAGTCCCACTATATTCTTCATACTGCCGCTGTAAGGCCTTTGTAACTGCGTCGTCTACTAACGCTTTCAGTTCAGCACCCGTTAAATTAATTCGGGCGTTATCATTGTTCTCCACTGGGTGACTATTAATTTCATCCGAGTCAGCCATTTTAATTGAACTGTTACAGAAAACAAGGACAATAGTTTACTTGGGAGTTTATTTTGGAATTGTCTTTTATGGCAATTCATTAACCATGGTAAACATAGACCATATTTGGTTAATTTATTAATCATATTTATTTAGGATTTTTATTATAATTTATCATAATTATAAAACAATAATAGTTTTATTAGTAGCACAAAAGGCCTAGTCACAAGGACATTTTAAATTATAAGCCATGATTTCAGAGAATCAAGGCATGAAGGTTCGAACATAGTTCATTACCTTTTTCAGACAGGGTCACAGACTATTACTGTCTTTTGTCTCATATAAAAATGAGAAGGGCCCGTAGGCATTATATTACCAATGCATGGTCAAAATATGATCATCTTAATTGATGATTTAAACCCATGATTTAGAGATCATTTAGTTGGGTTAGGAATCTTTTGAAGAATCCTTATATAAGAATGACGTGTGTGATCTTAACGAATCACATCTGCCAGGAGTGTTAACATGTTTACAGATGTTAACAGGGGTTTGAATCTTTTAAACAGGTCTTACCATCATGGCCAGGTCTTCACAATGACACTCAGGCTAGGTTTCACTCTTAAGATTCTTATTCAATATTAAATAGGCAGATTATTATTAAAAGGAATGATTTTGATTTATTTATTTCATATATAATATATTTATGCACATAGTGACAAAAATGAAATTTATAAATTAAACATTCCATTAATTATTAATAGGTTACACGTCGCCCTAAACGGGACTTTTTAATAAAACAACATACCCACGCAGGGGTCAAACAACATACTAGCCCACGCAGGGACTTAAACAAACATCATACCCTCGTATGGGTTAACAGAAAGATAGACCCACGCAGGGGTCAAAACAAACAAACATACATACCCACGCAGGGGTTAATACAGCAAGACAGGCCCACGCAGGGGCTCAACTGATGCAAGGAAATTACAACAACAGTGGAAGGATTCAATGGTCCTTCTTGCTCTTCCCTTTTATTAGGCTTGTCAATCCCTGGAAGAAAGTTTGTCGCTCCCTTCGATCTCGGTGAAAGTCTCGCTCGACCTGGTCCAGTCTCTGAAGAATTTCCTCCCATTCTGGGGGAGAAAACCGTGGCGGCTGTGATTGTGTCCGTATTATAGGTCTTGCAGGTATTTGGTACTCATGAGTAGGGTACCCTGCTCCCCAAGGAGCTCCATACGGTCCTTCAGGGTTAAAGGCGTTGTAATTGGCCGCTACCATGTATGGGTCGGCTTCAGCGTAACCATAGTTGGTGTGAGTCGGCGGCCCAAACGGGTTGTACATCATAGAACCCGTGTATGCTGGAATCGGGTTGTCAAAACCCATCGGTGGTGGTTGCGGCGCAACTGGGTTTGAAGGTCCACCCATTTGTGGATCTTCTTGAAGTGGCGGATAATGACTGCCACTTGATTGTCGAGGAGAGCTAAAATGGAAGTCCCATCCTCGTGCTGACATACGTGCTCCGGTTCTCCTACGCCTTGGCGGTTGCGGAGGTGCCGGCTGAACTGGCGGCGGTGGAGGCAGTGGCGTAACTGCCACAAATCGGGAATCCTCAGAGGGATCCTGCTGCTGCTACTGCTGATGAGGCGACGAATGATGCGAGGGTGTGAAATACCACTCGTACTTTTTAAATCGCGCCTGGTAACTGTCCGGACCATGGTAGGGTGATCCGTGAAAAGATGAACCATCCGAGACCTCGATGGGATGGTTGGGAGTTCCGGTTGCGGGCTCGACTGGATCGGTGTCCTCGTCCATATCTTCCGCATGATCGCCGGAGAAATGATCCTCCGGTCCCAATGGGTTAAAACCCACTGGTTCTTGTATGTAATTAGCCGGGTTAAACCGGCCCCTAAAAACAGGTGTAGGGTCACCAAAGGAATTATGCGATAGGGATCGCTGAAGAGGTATGTAAGACGGTTGAGGGTTGTCGGGCTCATTTTCCGAATGTGGCCCATAAGAGTTATGAATGGGAGGTGTCGAACTGTGTGATACAGATCGTCTAGCTGGTTCAAATAGGTTCCTCCGGTTTTCTCTAGGGTCAGCACTCGCAGTGGTGGTAGGAGCTCGCATGTGCGAAGGCCCGGCCTCGTCGTCATTGGGGGCGGTGATTGGCCCCTTGCCTCGTCCTCTTCGTCGAAAGAATCTTGGCGACATATTTAATCCTGTCAATACAACATGAGATAACGACAAGAAATATATAAAATAAAGGACAAAACAAAACAAAACAAAGTAGAATTTGTCCTAGGTTATTTGTCTAGACTCGAAAGTTTTTGAAATGTGCAATTGTGTAACTGAGATTAAACACAAAAGGCTAGTGTTTAATTCACTCAGTGTTGGCTCTGATACCAACCTGTCACACCCCGAATTCCACGTGTCACCGGTGGGCCCGGTGGGGAGTATCGTGACGTGGTTGGCAACATAATAGTCAAACAACACAATATTTAAATGCACAGCGGAAGCAATTGAAAGATACATTTCAACCGAATAAAATATTGTAATATCGTGTATCACAAACAGTTGAAAGTTTATCCATAGAGGGATCGAAATAAATAGGAAACAGTAGTTCAACAGACGATAGGCATCTTAAGCTTGCGAGACTCTTTATTGATGCTAAGGAGAGAATCCAGCCTATTATACTTAGTACCTGCATTTAATCTTTTTAGGAAAATACGTCAGTTTACACTGGTAAATACAATCAACTGACTCATTTTAAAAATGATTAAAAATTGATTTGGATGCACATGGCACAAATATTTTATAACTTGGGATAATTATTTAAATATATAAACTTGTAAAAGAATTACATGTTCCTTATGCGTTCAGTAGCCCGGATCGTGCCGGGTTAAAGATCAATAGACACACCACATTCTTTATTTATGCACTGACGAGTGTACGCCTACACTCCGTGCTTAGGTCGTGGCCATTTCGTAAAATGATGTCAAGGATATCCGGGACATGGTCATTAACCCCCCAAAGGCTTTAAGTAAACAAAACATATTTAAACAGGCCGATCAAATTGTTCAATTAACCACCATACGATGGAAGATTTAATGCCAGACCAAGCGGTATTTTATATACCGTACCCCAAGCCCGTATAGTGGAAAATAAGCTAAAAGTATTTACCTGAGCAAAGTAATAATCACAATAAGAAAATGCAAGTAGCTTTTACTGGTCCTCCTAATCTGGAACGAAGGTTTATAATAACCTATTAGAATCCTAACGGGTCTTTAATTAAGCTTAAGCTTAGACCGGTTAGTTTCAAAGATACGGTTCGTACACACGATTAAGCGAAGACCGGAATAGAATGCGATTTAGACCCGACAAGTTTGAAGACTTGTTTAATATGGGTAAACTAAACACATTCTGGAATTTGAGATTTAAAATGATAAGGTTTGACCCGTTTTGGCTAATTTATGCAAACTAGTTACATAAACCGGACCGAACGCGCATGAAGCATAACGGGTAACCATAAGAGTCCTAAACAGGTTTCCTAAGTTAACATGCCTTAAATATGTTGTGATATCAGTAGGATGCCTTCCATTATGCCCAAAACGAGTTTAACCTATAATTAAGCCCCGTAGGGGTATTTTGGTCATTTTAAAGATTATAAAAGGGATTAATTAAGCTTCTGTGATTCGGGTCTGAATTAATCAGTAAAATGACTTATTTTAACAGTTGATATCAGTTGGTGTTAAGTTCTTTGTGACAAAATGGTTTTGTAAAACTCATTTTATGGCCGAAAATGGTATAATTGGTATTTACCGAATCAAAGCACTAATCCTAGCTTATGATCAGTTTAAAATAATTAAAAATCTTCAAAAATCCCAAAATATTACATTACATCAGTGGGTAAAAGGTTTGGTGTCAAAAATTGGGTTTAGATAGGCTTTACGCTAATGAAGCCTTTTAATTAATAAAAAGCTTTCTAATTACGTCATTGAGCATAACTCCTAATCTAGACCTCCAATTGACGTGAAAGTTTACGGACATGCATATTAATTAGTAGCAAAGATTATTGTTCTTTCACATTTCCAAAATTCTCGTTTTATGGTCATAAGGGCATTATGGTCCATATTTTAAGCAATTAACGGAAACGTCGGACAATTAAGGATTCAAGTGGTATAAACGCAGAGGGTTATACAATCATGTAACTAGGTCCTAATGGAACTTTAAGGCATGTCTAAACCTATCAAAATCGGGTCAGAACCGAAGTCAAGGAAAAAGTCAAACTATGCGCCTTTCGGTTCCGAATCGATCCTAAACTGAAAAATTGTCGGATCAAACATGTTTAGACACGTTCTTACATTTATTACTAAGTTATATTATTGATAAAACAGATTACACGCCTCTCACATTGCTAATTTTGTATTAAATCGCAAATTACATTTCTGTTGACTTTTTATCATCATCTTTGACCCGACAAACGACCTAGTTAGGACGGGAATCAGAGGGTGCCCTTTTAAGGGTTTAAAGCCCACATAATTACCAACTTATAACTACCTTCAATTCGACTAAACACTGACCCATTCATGATCAATCATTAAGTCAACCGTTAATTACGACGGTTTGACTTTTAAGCTATATACTAAGCAAAACTTAATTAAAGAAGGTCAAGCATACTTACAAGTGTCTAATGGATGATTAGGGATGAGTTGAAAATGCACTTGAGCTCCAGAATTGATCAGGTGATGAGTGCAAGAATGTTTGCAACTTAGGAGCTTTATATAGTGATTTAAATTCCTTAGATTGTTGACATCTAAGGCTACAACTGACCATAACTTACCCACAAGTGTCCCTAGTGCCCTAGGAACTTTTTAGGGGTCGCCCATGGCAGTGGAAATATCAACAAAGTCGGTTAAAACATTCAAAACAAGTTACTGCCGGTTTTCTAGTCACTGGGCAACCCTTGCGCACCGTAAGGGTATGGCTTGCGGTGCGCAAGCCTTCTGCAGCAGCCAAAAATCCTTGGCTTTTCAAGCATTCGAAAGGGCAACCATGTATTACGAATTTTTGGCTTCTATTATTCAGAATGGGGCCTCATGAACATGCCTTGAACAGTTTAGATCCCTTTAATGTTGTACATTTGTCTTGGACATTATTAAAAAGTCATAAACGATGGGTTGTCATGCATTTCTTCGTAGGATTTCCATTCTTGCAACTTGAATCAATTATTGTGAGTATTTACCGGATTATATCAGATGTTTATAATAAATATTAGGGTCTTGGGATTTATATGAGGTCGTTCAGAGGTATAAATCAACATGACGACACTTTTAAATCCTGCCATACATCTATAATTGGATCCGGGTTTATAATACGTTTGTCTTACATGACACGTGTCGTTATTTCATTGAACACAAATTTTCGAGGTGTTACAATTTTTGAACAGAAATAACTTAAAACAATGTTGTGTAACGTATTTTTAACAAGATTCCTTGAACAAAAGTTAAACAATCATCACAATAAAGCTTGGAATCAAGCTTCAATGGAGGTGTTGTTGCAAGAAAGATGAAGAAGAAGGCAATGGATAAAAGAGGTAAGGACAAGATGTTTGTTAGAACCTTCTTTTAGAACATACCTAGGATGGTAAGTTAGAAAATCCTTTCAAATCTTTGTCCCTAGATGGTCCAAATGTGCAGGATTCTTGGCTGCATTTATAGAAAACGACAGCAGGCTGGACACGGCCCCGTGTGCAGGCAAGATCCTGACACGTTTTGTCCGTATTCTGACAAAAAGTCAGAAGGGAATCTTTTGGTGGACACGGGGGCGTGTTGACCTGGGCACGGCCCCGTGTCGAAAGGCTGTTTATGAAGTTCGTCTAGTTTTAAGGAACTTTTCTGGATCGGGCGGTTCCTTACTGGATGGAACAACCCCAAAGTGCCTAAGATACCTTAATTGTTCTAGATTGAGACGAGAACGCAAGAGGTTGTCGGTGAGGGTGATTCCTATGCTATATGTAGGTGGACAAGTCCAACCCTTTCCCGGGCTCTCGTTAAAGAAGGTGTATGCCGAATCGCTCAGGTCTATGTATGCATCGAACGAAGTCGATGGGGAGTCCTTCATGGCACAATTGGCACAGGGACGACTATCGTTCAAGTCCTCACTAGAGTTAGAAGTATCGTCGGGAACAACGAAGTTGTTTGAATGCGATTCCAACACTTCTTGGTTATCATCTTGAGATAAATTATTGAAATCTATCCTAAGTTCTTTTAACCAATCAAGAATTAGATCTTCTAATTGAAATAGTTCATCAAGAAGCATTTCTCCTAGAAAATCTGGTTGGGAGCATTCGAGGGAGAGATAGGGATTATTTTTACTTTCGCCCCTCTTAAGGATACAAGAAAACGATAGGTCTATATAGTGGGGCTTATAATTTAGAAAATAACATTCTAATTCCTTATGGGAACCACCACATATTTGACACCACGTACCATAAGAGTGCCGAAAGTAAAAAATATCAGTATCACTCATGTTTATGTCAGAAATTACCAACCGTCGGGATCTTACGGTTCTGTTTTCAGTAACTGAATCTTGGGCACGGGGGCGTGTTGAGTGGGCACGGCCCCGTGTTCAGCTTACTGTCTGACTTAAAACAGGATTGCCAGTTCCAATGATTGGGCATGGGGCGTGTTCAGCGGGCACGACCCGTGCTGAGTTCTGCAGAATCTGAAAAACTTAGAAAAATCCTAAAAAAATAGAAAAATAAGAAAAACGATTAGGCCGCTGATTCCTAACTTTCTTAAAATCCTTGTGTCCCCGGCAACGGCGCCAAAAACTTGATGTGTGTGAAGTGTCGTTAGTTTTTAATGTATAAATTAAGCCCCTTTTAACACTTTTTTTAGCCAAGTTTTAAATTTATAAAACACGATATTTACTAACACTAAACACACATATGGGCAAGTGCACCCATCATGAGCGTAGTATAGTGTTCGTAAGATACCGAGTTCGTCCAAGGACACAAGAGCTTTTAGTACCGGTTTATCCTCAACGTCTAATCAAATCAAAAGTTTAGAACAAAAATGTTTTAAACTAAGAAAATAAAAAAAAAACTAAAATGCTGAAAAATAAAAATAAAAGAAAAAACAGACAGACAAGATGAATCACTTGGCTCCGACTCGTGTTTAGTGTAACCTTTGATTATTTTCGCACTTTTGCACTTTATTAAGAGATTATCTTAGTTATTGTAGTATGCCCCTCTTTTGGGGGTGACGTTACCCTCAACCCAGTAGTTTGAGTCAGCAAGGATACAATCCTAAAGGGTTGGATTATTGAAAGATAATTAATTAAGTTATTAATGCATAATGTGGTAGGCCCCTCTTTTGAAGGCGACGTTACCCTCGGCTAAGTAGTCTGAGTCAGCAGGGATATAGTCCTAAGTAGCCGGGTTAAAGTATTAATAGTAGTTTAACTTATGAGGGGATCAAAGAGTTTGGACCCCCGCCATCCAATACCGTTAAGTATTGAAGGAGGTCCTACTAAATTTGACCCAGGTCCTTTGCAGGATCTATACACTGAACAATGGCAATACTCTTACCAAACCGTTCCCTTAACCCCCGACCAGGTAGCCAACATACCTCCATATAGACCGTGGAGATATGAATGGTGAAAATCTTTTATTTTATATAGACAGTAAAATAATGCCAAGACACCACGGACAAACGATAAGGAAGAATCACCTTCAACATAAGAAACTAGTTATTAAAGTCACTAATACATAACCAATTAAAAGGTGCAAAAAGATTAAAAATAAAAAGTATTACACTAGACACTTTGTCTTCACCAAGTGATGTAAGAGACTTAGGCAAACATGGCCTTGATTGTCAAGAACTCTTACGATCAATCTTGGATCCCAAGACGACTCACACACTCTATGATGGACAATGGATGATGGTGGTGGATGATGGTGTTATGGTGGTGGTGGGTGGTGGGTGAAGTGTGAGAGAGGTGGTGTGCCAAGGGATGGTTTGAGCTTGAACCAAGCACTCCTATTTATAGGCTGAACAGAAGCTCGGGCACGGCCCCATCTCCAGTGGGCACGGCCCGTGTCCATCCTTTTCTCTGTCTTCATTAATTGCCTTTGTCTGCATTAGTTGACCACGGCCCCGTGTCCGCTGGGCACGACCCCGTGTGCAGAAGCATATCTGTACTATCAAGATTTGCCTGGATTCTATGAATCTTATAGTTGACCACGACCCCGTGTCCGCTGAGCACGGCCCCGTGGTGGGCGATGGAAGCTTCTACAACTTTGTCTTTTATGCTGACACTTGGGCACGCCCCCGTGCTCGCTGAGCACGGGGCGTGTTCAGCCATCTGCTCTCTTGTTTTGCTTGGGAAGATGCTTTCGGGGAGGTCGGGCATGCCACGTTTATTCCTTTTCTTGTATTTATGTTAGATTTAGCTGCCTTTTTGCTTCTTTTGTTAATTTGAGCTCATTTAATCCTGAAAATACAAAAGGAAGACAAAAACACACTTTTTCCAACATTAGTACTAAAAAGGGTTAGTTTTATGCCACAATTGATGTAATTTATATGTTGCATTTTGCACACATCATATACTAAAATAAGTGTGGATATTTCCTTTGCATTTCTGATTCAAGCTCCCAAGTGTATTCTGGTGCTCTTTTGGAGTCCCATTTTACTTTGACCAGAACTAATCTCTTGTGTTTGAGATTCTTGACTTTCCTTTCTTCAATTTGTAGAGGCTTCTCTACAAACTTTAACTTTTCATTTACCTCTATATCCCTAATAGGCACTACTAGTGATTCATCAGCTAAGCATTTCTTGAGATTACACACATAACATACATCATGTATTCCTGTCATTTCTTCTGGCAGTTGTAGCAAGTAGGCTACAGGTCCTATTCTTCTAGTAATCTCAAAAGGTTCAACATACCTGGGGCTTAGTTTTCCCCTCTTGATGAATCTGACTACTCCTTTCCAAGGAGAGACTTTCAATAACACCTTGTCTCCTACTTGAAACTCCAACGGTTTTCGCCTGTTATCAGCATAACTCTTTTGTCGATCACGTGCTGCTTTTAGTCGTTCATTGACTTGAATAATCTTGTCGGTTGTTTCTTGCACTATCTCAGGTCCAAATAGTTACTTTTCTCCAATTTCTGCCCAACAGACTGGAGTTCGGCACTTTCGTCCATAAAGTGCTTCAAATGGTGCAACATTGATACTGGTATGATAGCTGTTATTGTAAGAAAATTATATTAGTGGTAAATGATCGTCCCAATTACCTCCGAAATCAATTACACAAGCTCTAAGCTTATCTTTCATTGTCTGAATTGTCATTTCGCTTTGTCCGTCCGTTTGAGGATGATAAGCGGTGTTTAGATTTAGCTTGGTTCCCATTGCTTTTTGGAAACTTGTCCAAAAATGAGAGGTAAAACGGCTATCTCTATTAGAAACAATTGATAAAGGAATTCCATGTAATGAAACTATTTCATTTACATACAACTTAGCTAATTGTTCTATACTGAAAGTCTCCTTCATTGCTAAGAAATGAGCAGATTTAGTTAGTCTATCTACAATCACCCAGATTGTATCATTACCTTTTCTTGTCTTGGTAGTTTGGTAACAAAGTCCATTGTTATTAATTCTCATTTCCATACAGGCATTTCCAATTGCTGTAACAAACCTGAGGGTTTCTGGTGTTCAGCTTTGACCTGTGAACAAGTTAGACACTTTGCAACATAAGTTGCTATATCCTTTTTCATTCCTATCCACCATAAATTCTTTCTTAAGTCTTGATACATTTTATCACTTCCAGGATGTATCGTATATTTAGACTTATGGGCTTCTTCTAATATTCTGTTACGTAGGTTTCCTAGTTTAGGTATCCACATTCTTTTCTTATAGAATCTCCAAATTTCATATGTTCCTTGTTCTAATTCCTTAATCATTCCTTTTAATTTTTCAGTATCATCCTTGATAACTGATTCTTGTGCTTCTCTAATTTGTCCATTTAAATCTACTTGCAGATTTAATTTAAGAGAACGTACTCTTTTTGGCTTTTCCTGATACTTTCGACTTAATGCATCAGCTACTACATTAGCTTTTCCTGCATGATATTGGATATCACAATCATAATCGCTAAGAAATTACGTCCAGCGTCTCTGTCTCATGTTTAATTCCTTTTGCCCGAAAACATACCTTAAACTTTTATGATCTGTGAAAATGGTAAACTTACTACCGTAAAGTTAATGTCTCCAAATTTTAAGGGCAAAAATTATAACTCCTAACTCCATATCATGAGTTGAATAATTTTCTTCGTGACTCTTAAGTTGTCTAGAGGCGTAGGCTATAACCTTTTGACGTTGCATTAATACACATCCATAACCTAATTTAGAAGCATCACAATAAATTACAAAATCTTTAGTTCCTTCTGGTAATGCTAATATGGGTGCGTTGGCTAATCTTTGCCTAAGGATTCTAAAGGCTTCTTCTTGTTTTGGTCCTCATTCAAACTTAATAGATTTACAGGTTAACTTAGTTAAGGGAATGGCTATTCTAGAAAAATCTTGGATAAATCTTCTATAATAATCGGCCAATCCTAAGAAACTTTTAACCTCAGTTGGTGACTCAGGGGTTTTCCATTTGTTAATTGCCTCAATCTTTGTGGGATCCACATAAATTCCTTCATGGTTGACTAAATGCCCAAGAAACTGTACTTGTTCTAACCAAAACTCGCACTTTGAAAACTTTGCATAAAGCTTTTTGTTTCCCAATAAACTTAGAAGTGCATGCAGATGCGCTGCATGTTCCTCTTTACTCTTAGAGTAAATGGGAATATCATCTATAAAGACAATTATGAATTTATCCAAATGTGGCTTACATATTCGGTTCATCATGTCCATAAATGTGGCTGGGATATTCGTTAAACCAAATGGCATGACAGTAAATTCATAATGGCCATACCTTGTTCTGAAAGCGGTCTTAGGAATGTCCTCTTCCTGTACCTTTAATTGATGATATCCTGAGCGTAGATCGATCTTAGAGAAAAATCGAGCTCCTTGCAATTGATCGAACAGATCATCGATTCTTGGTAATGGATATCGATTCTTAATCGTGACTTTATTTAATTCACGGTAATCAATGCACATACGCATCGATCTGTCTTTCTTTTTGACAAACAAGATTGGTGCTCCCCATGGCGATGAACTTGGCTGTATGAATCCTTTTTCTAACAGTTCGTCTAACTGTTTCTTTAACTCTTGCATTTCTGCTGGTGCCAAGCGGTAGGGTGCTTTGGCAATTGGTGCTGTTCCTGGTAGCAGATGAATTCTGAATTCAACTTCCCTGTTTGGTGGTAGTCCTGGTAATTCTTCTGGAAACACATCTGGAAATTGAGATACTACGGGGATATCTTTTAGTTCTTTTCCTTTAGTGTTAATGATTATGGAAATCAAATACACTAATGATCATTTTCTTACATAATTGGTTGTTTTCATTACAGAGATGAATTTTGTGGATCTAGACGACTTATCTCCTTTAATCGTGATCTTTTCACCCTTTGGTGAGTTTACTTGAATTGACTTTTGATCACATAGAATACTGGCTTTATTGGCTACTAACCAATCCATTCCTAATACAACATCAAATCCTGCCAGATTCATTGGATAAAGGTTTGCAATAAACTTTTGATTTAAAAATTCGATTATTGCTCCTTGTAAGATTTCGGTAATCTTGATGGTTTCCCCATTTGTTGTCTCTACTACACATGTTTGTGGGAGTTTAGTTAATGGTTGATTGAGAAATTTGCAAAATGAAGTATTAATAAAACTTTGGTTCGCGCCAGAGTCAAATAATACTTTAGCAAAAACATCATTAACTAAAAACGTACCGGCTATCACGTCCGGAATCATCTTAGCTTCTTCCGTGGTCAGAGCAAATGCTCTAGCATTTTTAGTGTTCTTGTTGTTCATGGCTGGAGCTAGTTTCGGGCAGTGTGGCTTGATATGACCTTGCTCCCCACAGTTGTAGCATATCTTATTGGTGGGTTTCTTCCTGCAGTCTTCCTCCTTGTGTCCAGATATTTTGCAGAAATTGCAGTATATGGAGCATTTCTCAGAATGCTTCATTTTGCAATACTTGCAGTAAGGTGCAGAGGTGGAACCTACATTTTTCCCATGGTTGAAATTACCGTAGCGAAATTCTTGGGTAAGCTTTTGAGCTAGGTTCTTCCTCTGGTTTTCTTCTTGGGTACGTACTAGTTCATCTGTCAAGGTATTAGCTAGTTCTACAGCTTCTTCTATGGTTTGTTGTCTAGCTCCCTTGACTACATGCCTAATTTCACTGATTAATCCCCAGATGTAACGGGAGATTAACACTGGTTCAGGTGATGCTAGGGTTGGCACTATTCTATCATATTCAAAGAATAGCGTAGTGTAACACTGGTCCATTGTTTACACTGTGTTCTGGTTCAGTAGGTCGTTTACTGCCATGATTACTTTTATTATCAGCTTCCTTAACCGTTTTGATAATGTATGGCATTGCATCTATAATCCCTTGTGCCACTATGTGTTGGATGGCACTGTTATCCACTTGGTTTCCATTGTTATTGTTATTCTGGTTATCATTATTCTGATTATCGTTATTCTGGTTTTCCTGGTTCACTTCATTGTCCATCTGGATTTTAAACATTTACCACGTATTAATATCACAAAATAATATTTAAGGCAAACGATCACACAACATTCATATTGATCAAAATCGTCGAACATTGCGACTTACTCTATTTTATATATAATGCTTCTAGTACAAACTGGAACTGAAATTTAAAATTACAATACTATTATGCATCCATAGCTATTATCTAGATTCTTTTTTTTCAAACATACACACATATTATATATTACTACTACTACTACTACTACCACTACCACTACCACTACCACTACCACTACCACTACCACTACCACTACCACTACCACTACCACTACCACTACCACTACCACTACCACCACTACCACCACCACCACCACCACCACCACCACCACTACCACCACTACTCCCACCACTACTACCACCACTACTACCACCACTACTACCACCACCACCACCACCACCACCACCACCCACCACCACCACCACCACCACCACCACCACCACCACTACCACTACTACTACTACTACTACTACTGGTTTGGGTTCATCCAGAACTCCATATTACGCTCGTCATACTTCTAGACGAGTCGTTCTCCTATCTACCTCATCCTCTCACTTTCTTCTAAAATCTCCTCACCAAAGGTTCTGAGCTCTTGCACATTTTCAGCGCTCATGGGTGGTGCAAGGGCTGGTACTGGGTTTGGGAACTGGGACATGGGTTCTTGGTAAGGATAAGGGTTCTTTAGAATTTCCCTGATGTATTGGTCATTATCATAGTAGGGATCTTGAGGGTCCAGGTCTGGGTAAGCTGTTAGGTTTGGCATGGGTTCATCTTCTGGTATTGGGTAGCGTTGTTGGTAATCCCTATGGTCGTCAAACCACGGGTCGTAGTCTGGGTCTGAGAGATGGGGTGCTGGTATTCTAGGTATCTCAGCTGGGTCAATGTCAGGCATTGGGATTTGGTTTTCTGGGTTGGCTTCAATTTCCATTGGTTGTATGGGAAACAGTGGTAATGGCTGGGGTGCTACGAGTCGCTCTAGATTAGGGTTTGCAGCTGTAGTTGCTAATATATGAAAATTTGCTAGACTTCTATTGAGCATATCCTGGGTGTGGGCATCTGTTTCTCTCTTAACGGCTGCTAAAGCTCGCTGCTGTTGTAACTTTTTCATCATTTTTCTACGTTCATGCGCTCCTCTGCTGAACCATCCTCTCTTCTTGGGAGGGAATGGCTCTTCAGATTGGGCCTTGAACATGAATATCCCATCTTCATTGTCAGCCGAAAAGAGGTAGGCTGTGAAGAGGTGCCTTCGTCCCTATGTGAGCTGGACAACTGACGGTAGGCGTCTGAAGGTCCTTGGTCGCTCATATTGTAAACTAACAAAGAGTCAAATAACACACAACAATAATATACATATATGCACAAAATTCCGTAGATTATTTCCTAACATATTGAATAATATCTTGGTGTCAGCAGAACACTTCTGTGGCTGAATCAGTGGCTTGGCTCTGATACCACCTTCTGTCGCAACCCCCGGTCCCTATCTCCTGGGATCGGGCGGACGCGAACTCAGATTTGGTGGTATCATTGGTTTATCATTATTTAGCAGCGGAAATTTCATCAGGACCGTAGTTAGGAAATATTTTATCAGAGTAAAATACCACATTTATATTAATAAACCCATGGGTAAAACCCAAGTTTCCATTACAAACATGTTTATAGGGATAAACCCTAATTTATTGAATTTAAAACCTCGGCTTTTAGGTAACTTTTATAGCCACATTTTTCCAAGCCTTCAGTGCTTTCCAGCTGGATTCTAGCTGACTTTCACATTTTGTTACCTGAAACGCGTTTTAAAAACATTTGTCAGTGGGAAATATTGGTGAGTGAATCCCAGTTTAATCAAGAAGCATTTGTCTTTTTAACAGTATTGAGAACAATCACAATGTTTATATCTACACAATTACTCATTCAGTATTGTCAATCCTGACTGGTGGGTCATATTACACATTGGCTATCTCGTTGTCCAATGGTAACGTGTTCCACATTTTGTATACAAAACCCCAACATACCGGCAGTAATTGAAGAATTACAAAGACTCAATCACTGCTAATCACATTGTAAAATAATTAAGGTTTTGTAAAAATAGTTGACAAAAAGGTTTATAAAAAAGAGATTACTCACATTGCTGTCTTAGGGTTTTCTTTTAGGATTCCCTGGTGATTATCTATTAATTACACAATGCACACGTGTTAGTATAACAACCCAATATTTACATTAGTAATACCCTCCCCGAGACAGAATTCCAACGACTAAGTCGGGCAGAACCTCGACAGCCGTTACGGAACCTTAGATCAATCGGGCAACGTATCTAGTACGTAACCGGGGGTTAAAATACTTACAACGAGGCAGAACTTCGTTATTTTAGGGGGGTATTATGCCCGGGAATTTTGTATACTATGCAGAATATTGAGAGAGAGATCGAGAGAATGAACGAATTGAAATTGAAAGCTGATGGCCCCTTTTATAGGGCTGGTCGACGGTTTTGTCGCGTCCCGCGAAGGTCTCAGCCAAGGGCTTCGCGGCCCTCGAGGCTAGCTAGGGTAGGCCATAGCTTGGCTGATTCGACCCATAGCTTCCACACGCGTTATGCCACGTGGCACCTCAGGGTGCGGCCCTGGTCTTGAGCTGTCGTTGCCCGCGTAAGACTCTTTAAGGGTCTTCGCGGCCCGCCAGGGACTAATAAAAATTGTTTTTATTTTATTTTTAATTATATAAGGTATTTTGGGCTTGGTTTTCGTATACGGGGTGCATTTTAAGACGTATAGGGACATTCTAAATATATTAAGGGTGTCGGAAATATTTTAGGAGAGTTGTTATACTCGGCCTAGGCGGAGAGTACTCGAGGACTACTTGAACATGTTCAATTATAAAGTAATTAGTTTTTGAGAAACTATATGTATAAATATCATAAGTTTACTAATATTTATAATAAAATATGTGAATCTTAATATAAATAAAAAAATGCATGTTCAAATATCAAGTATTAATCCATTGGGAATAGCCCAATGGTGTTGGTGAGTTAGATAAGGTGTAGAATAGGTGGAGGTCATGGGTTCAATCCCCATGGCATACAAGTTTAGCCATTCAAAAAAAAAAAATATCAAGTATTACAAAAATTGATATTCATTTTTAATTTGATAGACCTAGGAATTGTGTTTTATTTTTAAAAAAAGTCAAACTCGGCTCGGTTGATCAGCCAAATTCGATTATGGCCGAGGTTGATAGTTTTTTTTTATCAATTCCGAACAAATTGAGGTGTTAAAAAAAATCGCCTTAGCAACCTCCCTTGTATTAATTACTTGGTGAGTACTCGCCTTTCTATAATGTGTTTTATAACATTGGATTGATATACATAAATATCAGTTTGAAGAAATTTTTAATTAGCCATGTTAACGTATTAAACTATTAATTATCTCAAAAGAAATAGAAGAAGAAAAAAGTGTGGTTAATCAACACAATTTTATCTGATTTGTTTTCGACAAGAAGAATTTTCACTCATTACAAGTCAAACGAATTATACTATGCATAAATAAATTTCATTTCGTAACTAATAAATTAAATACAAATTGTATCAATTTTGAGTAATCGGACTAAGGATCACCAAACCTAATGCCATATGCCTACCATAACTAGTGGTGGACCCAAAAATTATTTGTTGAGATACGGATAAGTGATTCAAGCATATTTTCAGGGGGTGCAGTCGGGTTTTTTACCTAGAAAATACACTAATTTTTTTTCAAGGGGTGTGCCCGCCCACCCTAGGCTTTACCTAGGTCCGCCCATGACCCTAACCAACAAAAACAACTATAACACCCGATACCCTCCTAGAATACGCAAAGATTTAGACCATCCGCAACGCAAATGTTACATACGCCCATGGCTAACATGGCTCCAAACTGAGATGGAAGGAGACGAACGATACCATTTCCCAAACCAAAATTATGTGCCTACAAACTACCACATGCCATCTTTGTGAGAGCGAATGAAGAGAGATGGAGGTTGACGGGGTCTAGTACATCATCTTTCGCTGTCCTTTTTGTCGTCTTTGTTGTCTTTAGATGCTCTTTAATTAAATTAGTCCTTGTTTCTTTATCCGAATTCGATTTCCACCAATTTTAGAGATCTTTCCAACTATGTTAATTGTTTTTAGAGCATCTCTAATTAGTCTAGAAACTTAAACACCTTCATAAAACATGTCTATAGCACATCACTAATACTCACAAGTCATAAATGTTCGTACAAACTTATTGTGAACAATTCATATCATTCCACAAACTTTCTTACAACTACACACATTGTTCACTTTTACAATTATTTTTCGTAATCAATTTATGCATTTTACTTATTAATTTAGTTTTCAATATCATGTAAAAATATAACATAACTGATAATAGACATAATTTAGCTCTTTAAATATTAAATGAGACAACACTGATAGTAACGGGCAACGGCTTAAACAAGAAAGCCAAAATTGGGCCAACCCAGCTACCAGCAAAATTTCATATTTGGCAATATTTCTGATCAATGATCACATGGTCTCTTTACAGTTTATTTTTGTTATGCTATTAATGAAAATCACAAAATAAAAAATTTCCATGCTTTTAATGCAAATTAAAAGGATCATTTTTGTCTCAGTTTAAAAAGAATTGAATATTAATGATTTGAGAACTTCAACAACGTAATAGAACGTGTTAAAAAATGTATATACATTCTAAATGTGACCGTTTAGTATATCATGTATCACGACTATTCATATATTCCAACAAAACGACACGTGCAAGTATTAACATATCAACTGTCAGCAGCGCTGAAGATGGTAAGCAACGCCATGAAAAGATTGATGATATCAAGATACAAAGCAACCGCAGCCCAAATGTACTCATCATACGTGTACCGTTTGATCAGATCATCAGTGTCATACACTATGTATCCACAGAAGATTAAGGCAGCCAAACACCCATATATCATAACCGAAAGTTTACCTAGAGGAAAGAATATCTGCAACAAAATTTATAAAAAAACTGGAACCAAGAAACTAAAATTATGGTGCAAATTCAAGGAAGAGGATAACCCCCGAACCTGAATAAGGGCGAAGACGAGAAGCACCATAAGCGCACCGAACAAGAACGGGCCCAAGAAGTTGAAGTCATAGCCCATCTTGGCAGCCCAAAATGTGAACAAAGTGAGGCTCACAACCACCACTGCTGTCAAAATGGCTGCTTCCAGTATCACTTTTCCTGCAATATTCTCAAACAATTGAGTAATTATTTGTTCTATCAATCATTCCAATTCAATGGATATATATGACTAGAAATTTTTATCATCAGTAAGAAGAAATGCTTATTTTTCTACTGAGAATTTGATATTAAATGTGCACAACGAACCTGAGAAACATGAACTGAGGGAGAGTAGGCTTACCGCTAGTGAAAGCGCATGTCAAACCGACGGAAAAAGCAAGAGAGACGGTGAAGATCCCGAGAAGCACATAGTTGACAGGATGGCGCTGGTGATAGAAATACAATGGGCACAAGGCTGTCCAACAAAATAACAGATCAATTCAACAAAGATGTAAATTATATTAAACAAAATTACAACCTAGCAAATTCATGATTAAACAGGTTTAATTAAACCAGAATCACACAAACTCTGCATATAAAGATACATTTAAAAAGAAAACTGTAACTAACACAAAAATATCATTAGCCGAAATCACAACATGAAAACCCTAGCGAATTCACGGTTACACAGGTTTGATTCTTGGTTTTAAAAAGCGAGAGGCGCACAAAAGCGACGAGGTCTAAAATTGAGGCGCGAAGCGCAAAGCGCAAAAGCGGTGGGCTTTTCGTACCCGAAGCGCAAGGTGTTTATATAATTTTTTATATATATCCCATACACATCCCATAGGTTTTTAGCTTCCTTTAACCAAAATAGCTTCCTTTAACCAAAATATAGCTATAAATAAGGCTTTTATACCATTTTACTTACATGTACAAGTCAAAAAATCCAAGGTACAACATTTTTATGCAGGAAAAACGCCTCAGGTACAGGAGGCGCGCGCCTCAGGCCTAAAAGCCCCATGACCTGCGCCTCAGTGCGCCTCGCGCCTAGGCGCGCCTCAGGCGCGCTTTTTTAAACCAAGGTTTGATTAAACCAGAATCACACAAATTAACTATATACATTTTATCAACTTGGGTGAATAGTACTTTACTACTTTACTTTTAATTTTTTTTATACTTTTACCTCTTACTTTTAGCATTGACATTTACAACCCCTTAACTTCCAAAAGACTTTATAATCGAGTTTTACGTGTTTATTTTAATGTTCGTGTCGCTATAAATTTAAGTTGATTTATGTTTCGACGTAAATTTTCACCGGAAATGAGTTGGGTCAAATATAATATGTTTTTATGCTTATTACTCTGTACGTTTTTAGTTGGTCTACGCTTTGATGTACTTGGGTTTTTTTCTTTAATAGACTTCAGTTTTTATTTTTTTACTTTTCTTTATGTTTAATGTTTTAGATTACTTTTTCATTAAAGTTATACTTCGGATAGCGTTTACGTTTCCATTTACAATTAATTTAATATCAGCCCGTCCTACTATCCAATTTAAATTTATTTGTATGGTTTTCGGTCAATGTAAAATATGTGTCGATATTCTTTTGAACATATTTCTTTCAGCCGAAACCCCGCAATGTAACGCGGGTAATCTTACTAGTTCTGCATATAAATCAAACAAAAATATATTTATCAAACATTACACATAAATTACAACACAGATATCATCAATCAACCCATTTACACATAAGCAACGGAACCAAGCAAACTCACAACGAAAAAAAAAACTAGCAAATTCATGATTACACCAACTTTGTTTAAACCAAAATCACACAAATGCTGCCTATAAATCAAACAAGAACATATTCATAAAACATATATTACACATAAATTACAAGTTTACAACAACAAAAAATATATATATATATCATCAATCCACAATTACACAGAAGCAATAAATTCAACCATAATTACAACACAAAAACCCTAGCAAATTCAGGATCACACAAGATTAATTAAAACAAAATCACACAAACTCTGCATATAAATCAATCACAAATATATTTACAAAAACACTTGCAACACAAAAATATTATCAATTTACACAAAAATCAAACAAAACAACAACACATAAACCAGAATAGCACGAACATAACAAACGAAATTGGTAACAATAACTTACTGATGAACGGCGTGATGATGAGGATGATATAACAAGCCAATCCAGCGGTGGTAGTCGTTAAGAAAGTGACAATCGGATGAAACGACACGACGACAGCACCCACAGCGACGGTGAGAAGCAACTGTATGGCTACGATTGAGTAAACCTTGCGAATAAACGACCACCGGAGTTCCGGCGACTCCGTCATCGTCGGGTAGAGTGTTCCGGTTGTTCCAGACTCCAAATCGGACTTCATGAACGGCGGTTTGTTTTGCATGTTGATGAAGTTGTGGGAATTGGAGGCAAAATTGGGGAATTAGGGTTTGTGTTTGAACAGATTCTGAAGTTAATGTGGAGGATAATTGAGGAGTTATTATAAAGAAAGGTGGTAACGGTTTTTTCGATGAGGGTTCAAACGAGTATTGGGTTGTTTTCATAAAGAATATTAAAATATGAGCCGAATCGAACCGATCACACATTTGCTTATGCTCGGTTCGTTTACATACTGATCCGAATTGAACCGGGCGTTTTTTCAACCGAGCAAAAGTCGAACGAGCGTCTTTCGATCCGAGCATTTTTTGAACGAACGTTGAGCAAGTATCGAGCGTAGAAGAACAAAATAGGAAAGCAATGATAGGGGTTCATGGGCGGACACAGGTGTATGGGTGGGTGGGTGGACGGGCGCATCCTTTGAAGAAAAAAAAAATCTAGTGTATTTTATAAGCAAAAATTCCAATCGCACCCTTTAAAAATATGGTTGAAACATCTCGTTCGCACCCCTAAAAAATAATTCCTAATACGTCACTGTGCGAGTTAAATTGGAAGCGGGTGTATGGTCGAACCATTAGGCCGGAGGGTATGGAGGGCCCCACCATGCCACCTCACCGCTGATGGCGCATCCCCCCCCCCCCCCCCCGGCGCCACCACCCATACCCTGCAAGTTAAACCGGGGCGACATGTGTGTTAACGGAGAATTGTTGAGCTGGTCGAGAATTGTTGAGCTGGTCGAGAATTGTTAAGACCACCCGTAGTGGCCAACATTTTGGCGTTTTTCCTCCTCAAACACGCCCCAAAACTCCCGGTCCCCACCCTCGCCGGCGTTTTCTGGCGTTATTTAGCAAAAAGGCCCCCCTAGTGTTATTTGAAACATGCCGAAACTTCATTTATTTAGCAAAAAAAAAACAAAAGAAATAATATTTTTGTGTGCATAATTAGATTTTGTCAAAAGTTTTTTTTTTTTTTTTTGAAGGTTTAAGTTGCAGGTGGTTGTGGGTGACAAAGGGAAGGTGATTTTGCATTTCAGTCCCTGCACTTTGATTTTAAAAAAATGATTTAAACTTCAAAACCTTTAATATTTCAAGTTTCAAAAATGCTATATCAGTCCCTAAAGTTTTGTTTATTAAATGTCTGATTTGGATATTTTATAAAACCAAAAATTTTGCAATGTAATTTTTTTTTTACTTTTTTCTGGTTTTTTTATTTCTAGTATTGTATTTTTTTAATTTAATGAAGTATTTTAAGTTTTTAACTAAAAATAATAATCGTGTAATGATTGGAATGGGCGTTATTGAGCATTATTCCCACTACGCTACTTTTGCAATAACGCCCAATAATGCCCCCATGCTGACTGGACTGCCACATGGCAGAAAACGCCCCAGGGTGGGGACATTATTCATCTAACGATTACGCATGGTCTAAGACCATGTGTAGTGGTAATGTGTTATAATGCCCCCACCATGGGGCATTATCCGACACGTGGCGTCCTAGTCAGCGATGAGGCATTATAGCAAAAGTGGCGTAGTGGGGCATTATGCCAATAACCCCCATTCAAGCATTTCACAATTTTTTTTAAACTTAAATACTTCATTAAAAAAAATACAATACTAGAAATAAAAAAAACATCCGATTAAATTAAAAAAAGAGTAAATTACAAGTTTTGTCCTTTATGTTTGCATCAAATTTCAGGCGCTGTCCTTTACCTTTAAAACTGTCAGGCGGTGTCCTTTACGTTTCAAAATCTTGCACGTTTTGTCCTTTAGGCCAAACCCAGTTAGATTTTTTGGTTAAGTTTGATCATGTGCCTTGCACATGAGGGTATTCTTGTCATTTCATTATCCAGGGGCTATTGTGTAAATAACTTTTATTAAAGGGCCATGTTGTATAACTTAAAAACAAAACATTATATAAACATCCCTTCATTTCCAATCTTTACAAACAAAATCCTAACTCTAATCAGATCAAAAAATGGAATCACAAAACCCTCCTAGAAATCAAAACCTCTATCCAGAAATCATCCAATCAAACCCTAACTCAAACCCTAACTCTCTCTCTCTCATCTCTAATCTGATTCATCTGAAGGCACGGCGGTGGTGGTGGGTTAGGTGCGGTGGTGGTGGGTTAGGCGGTGGTGGTGGGTTAGGTACGGCGGTGGTGGTGGGTTAGGTGCGATCTGCTCCGCTGTCTTCTCCGGCGACATCTCCGTCTGCTGATGGTGGAGACGGTGGTGGGTGAAGGAGAGAGAGAGAATCGATGGTGGTGGGTGTTGGTGATGTTGAAAGTAGTGGTGGTTGATGCCGGTTATTGGCGGTGGTTGGTGATGGTGCGGTGGAGGGCGATGGATGGCGGTGGAGAATCCGTAACACAGGCGGCCAGATTTTTATCATGGGGGTGTTTGGGAACTGGGTTGGCACTTGGGTGTGATAAAGATCTGATCTTGATTTGGGATACCTTATTAAAGATTCAATTGTTGATGGTGTTTTCACGATTAGATGTTTATCCATAAAAAGGCCTGTGGAAGTGAGTGAATCTTGAAATAGTCATGGGATTTTTTGGATTCAATTTGGTTACCACATGTTTATGTCCTGTTTTAAATTTGTAAGTTGGTTACAGATTAATTGTTGATGATGGTATTATCAAGATTAGATTTTTTTGCCATAAAGGGCCTGTGGAAGTGAGTGAATCTTGAAATATTGGTGTTTATTTCAAGATTAGTTGATAAATCAACCTTTTTTTTTGGTTTGTTTCCTAGTACTTTCAGATGCAAACAGAAGATGTAAGTTCTTTATATCTTGGGGTTGAAGTGAGTGAATTCATGACGGTGATGATGATGCCGGCGACAAAGATGTAAGTTTTTTATATCTTGGGGTTGAAGATGAATCAGGGGTTGAAGATGAATTGGGGTTGAAGATGAATTGGGGTTTAAATTGTACAAAATGACCCTTTAATAAAAGTTATTTACAAACTAGCCCCTGGAAAGCTCAAATGACAAGACTGCCCTCATGTGCCTTGCACATGACCAGATTTAACTAAAAAATCTAACTGGGTTTGGCCTAAAGGACAAAACGTGCAAGATTTTGAAACGTAAAGGACACCGCCTGACAGTTTTAAAGGTAAAGGACAGCGCCTGAAATTTGATGCAAACATAAAGGACAAAACTTGTAATTTACTCTTAAAAAAAAACACTAGTTTTCGTCTTCGCTTTCTTCACCCTCGCCAACTTCGTCTTCCTCGCCCTCCGTTTCTTCCTCTCCCTCAGGTGGTACATACCGAACCGACCATGCGTGGTGTACCAAATCAACCATTAACTGGGAATGGTACGGTTCGTAACGCAACTCTCGCGCATTATTCACTCTTTCTTCCATTGACGCCTGTGGATGCTCCTCTTTAACGGCTTCTGGCACATAATTCTGGCATATCGCCTTTCCTTCGTCTTCCAAAATCATGTTGTGCATGATTATACAAGCGTACATAGCATCTCTCATTTTTTGCTTGCTCCATGCACGACAAGGATTTCTCAAGTATTGCCAGCGTTGTTTAAGAACCCCAAAGCATCTCTCAATGTCTTTTCGTGAAGACTCTTGAAGCTTTTTAAAGTATGCTCTTTTGTCATCAATAGGATCACTAAATGTCTTCACGAAAATCGAATACCTAGGATAAATTCCGTCGCTCAAATAATATCCATGAGGGTAGTAGTTTCCATTTGCGTAAAACGACGCTTTTGGAGGTTTGCCAGAAATCCACTCCTCTAACAACGGCGATTGTTCAAAAACATTGATATCATTGCATGACCCGACCACGCCAAAGTAAGCCGACCAAACACAAAGGTCCTGTGAAGCAACCGCCTGAAGAATAATAGTGGGTCCTTTTTGGTCACCACGTGTGTGTTGGCCTCGCCATGCAGTCGGGCAGTTATCCCAACGCCAATGCATGCAATCTATGCTCCCGATCATACCAGGCAAACCATGCTCGGCATTATGTACCTCGTAGATCTTTTATACCTTTATGTAGGCGTTCTAAGATAACGCGCACCGTACACATCAATTATACCTTTATAAAAAAATATAGACAAACATAAGATTCAAAAAAAAATTCTAAGCATACTCGTCGTTTAAAAAAAATAAAAGTAAAGTATAAGAACTGTACCGCGACAAAAATGTTCCATAAGCAAGGATTCGTAACGCCGACGTACACTTTTGGATACCGGTAAATCCAAGTTCCCCTCTCGCATCCGGTTTTTGTTTAAAATAATCGTAGTTGGCTTCCAAGTCGTCGACTATGCGTAGAAACAACCGCTTACTCATTCGGAAACGACGCCTAAAAAAATCGTTCGAAAATGTCGGTGCCTCATCAAAATGATCTTTCATCAAACGATCGTGTGCCGCGCGTCGGTCTCTTTCAATATAACCTCTTTTATTTTTTTCTGCTTGGGGCCGACTAGAATGCTTGACATATCTCACCGCTAGTTGACATGCACTCGTAACCGCCTCTTGCTCAAGCTCCTCATCGGTCGAATCATCGCCATCCGCAAAATACTCGTTGTAGTAAAAATTTACCATGGATGAAGAACTAGGAGAATCCATTTTTTTAAAAATGGTTGTATTTTTTTAGAGAGTTTTTGAGAGTTTTGGTTGAAAATGAATGAGTTTTGATTGTGTTTGTATATATATATAGGGCAAGGATAAATCGAAAACCCACTCCAGTTGACTAAACCCAAGAAACTCTATAAAAACCATTGATTATCATGGATGGATGGCTAGGATGAGAGATGTGATCTCTGTTACTTTTTTAGATTATTAAACACATATAGTACATCCAAAGGGTATTATGGGAACAATTGTTGTAGATGTAAACACGTGACCTGCAACAAACCCATCAAATCTATTCTCTTTCTTCATTTTCTTTTCTCTTTCTTCATTTTCTCTCTCTTCTTTCATTATTTTGGATATTAAAAAATACATTGACTTGACTGTATGTTACATCTTTTTGGCTATTAAAAAAATTGTAAGAGTCTTTTTCTTGCAATTCCATAAAAAAACGTAAACATAAAAACATGAAAATGTAACATAGAAATGTTATACAAAAAAATATAACATGTAAAACGTTACATAAATATGAAAACATACCATGTGTAACAATAACAAAAACCACTTTATGTAACACATTGTTTCTGTAAACATCTGTAACAAATAACACTATGTTTCTATACAACAAAAAAACCCACTTTTTACATGATCAAAAAATGTAACATGCACAATGTGTAACAACAACAAAACCCACTTTTTACATGATCAAAAAATGTAACATGCACCTTCACCACTATCTTCAACCACCTACAAAAAAACCCTTTTCTCCTTCACTATTGTAACACCTCGAAAATTTCGGGTTTAATAATAAAATGACACGTGTCATGTAAGACAAAACGCGTTGAAAAACCCGGATTTAATAAAGATGTTTCGGTAGGATTAAAGTGGCGTCATGTTAAATTGTTACCTCTGAACGACCTCAATTATAAATCCCAAGACCCGATATAATATTACTACACATTCTCATGCCACAATTCAGAGAATTATTGCCAATAATAAACTTGCAAAGGCATGATAAGATCTCACGAAGAAAAAGCAACGATAGACCTTGTTTTCGGGTCTTGCAAATGCATTCAAATGGAACAAGCTTAAATGGTAGGGTATTATACAGGAACATGCACTTTAGGAGGGTCCTAAGTTGCAAATAGAGGCCCTAAAGTCGTACAAGTGGGCTGCCTTTTCGAATAAATGAAGAAACAAGCAAACAGCCCCTGAAGAGGCCATACGCATCGTAGGCCTAATGTCCCTACGATGCGCAGGGGGTGCCCAGTTCCGAAAAAACGGGCTGTTGCCTGTTGTGCGCGTTTCTGACCCACTAAACCGGTTGTAAACATTATTTAAAGACCCCTAGACATCCCTAAGCAGTAGCAACAAGTGTTGAATGGTTATGGATGGCCCTAGAGTTAGTTGTCAACTTGTTGTGGTGTATGCACAAGTATAAAAAGGCCTTCAAGTGCACATTCATTCTTCACTCTTGCAACTGATCTTTGGAGCATTCCTGGAGCAAAGGAACTCTCCCTTCTGATCAAAATTCGTGCATTGGACTATTGTAAGTCTTCTAGTTCTTATTTGGTTGTGTTTAGCTTAGTTAATTAGCTAAAAGTCAAACCGTCGTAATTACGGTTTGACTTCGAGATTAGTCACTAATGACTCAGTCTTATCTCGAATTAAAAGTAGTTTTAGAATGGTATTTATGTGGGTAATAAAACCCCAAAAGGGTTTCCCCTGATCACCATCCTAAGCAGGTCAAATGTCGGGTCAAACAATTACTTAAAAAGTCAACATATTGCTTAAAATGTCAATTATGCATAATTAGCTATCTAGAACATTTGTAACCTGTTTGAACATTGTTATAACTTAGAAATAAGTGTAAGAACATGTCCCAACATGTTCAACCCGACTATTTCCTGTTTAGACCCGGTTCGGAACCGAAAGACACATAGTTTGACTTTTCGGTTGACTTTCAGTTCTGACCCGTTTGGGCATATTTTAGAAATGCCTCAGAGCTTTAATTGGATTAGGATACATGTTAGAACGACCCTCTGTGATCATACACCTTGGTTCACTAGTTATCCAATTATTATGCAAGTTTCCGTTAAATGCTCATACTTGGACCGTTATGCCCTTATCACCTTAAATCATGATTTATGAAAATGTAAAAGTGTAGAAACATTGAATATTGATATAAAGACTTGCATGCAAAGTTTGACATCAGTTTGGCTTATAGATTAAGAGTTATGCTCGTTATCGCTAAACTAATGTTTTATGTTAACAAAATGGCGTAATTAGCATATAGCCTAGTTAAACATGCTTTTTGGTATCAAACGAATTACCCACTGATATAATATAATATTTTGGGAATTTTAAAGATTTTTAATTAATTTTAGGCTGAGCATAACTCGTAGTCATAGGCTTAACCCGTTAATTGTCGGTTTTGCCCTTACGGGCCATAAAATGAGTTTTACTTATCTAAACGACTCCAAACCTTTTTCTACTGATTGGTTATGATAAATAAATTAATTTAAGACTTCTGGAAATGTAAAAATATCAGATTTAAGTATGAAACCCGGAAATGGCCTTAAATCGCCATAATTAGTGTTTTTAACGCATAGTATGTCTTAATATCATATTAGACATACCCGGGTTGATACCTACTGATATAAGAAGCAAATTATAATATTTTAACAGTAAGCAAAGGTTAATAAACTCAGACTTCGTTTTTGAGCTTTTCGGCTTATGTGAAATTACCAAAATACCCCTACGGGGCATAGTTTGGTTAAATATGATAAATTTCACATACATGACTTAGCCTACTGTTATAACACATTAAAATAAGTATGTTTACTAATTACATCAGATCTGTAACTCAGTTTAACATATAAACGCTTTTACAAACTTTAAATTGACCAAACTACCCCTACGGGGCATAGTTTGTGTTTAAGTTAGTTCGGGGCATAACGAAAGACATCCTACTGATGTTACAACATATTTGAAGCATATTAACTTAGGAAACCTGTATATGGCTCTTACGGATACCCGTTACGCATCTTACGCGTTCGGCTCGGTTTATGTAACAAGTTTACATAAATTAGCCGAAACGGGTCAAACCTTATCGGTTTAATCTCAAAATCCAGAATGTGAATAATGAACCCATATTAAACAAGTCTTCAAACTTGTCGGGTCTGAATCACATTCTATCCGGTCTTCGCTTAATAGTGCGTACGAACCGTATCTTTGAAACTAGCCGGTCTAAGCTTAAGCATAATTAAAGACCCGCTAGGATTCTAATAGGTTATATTTAACCTTCGTTCCAGATTAGGAGAAACAGTAAAAGCTACCTGCTATTTGATTATTGTGACTATACTTTGCATCAAGGTAAATACTTTTAACTTATTTTCCCTATACGGGCTTGGGTTACGGTACATAGCGTACCGCTTGATCGAGCATCAAATCTTCCACGCTTAGTGGTTAATTGAATAATTTGATCGGCTCGTTTTAAACAGATGTGTTTACTTTACAGCCTTTGGGGGGTTAATGACCATGTCCCGGATATCCTCGGCATTATCTTACGAGATAGCCACGACCTGAGCACGGGGTGTAGGCGTACTCCCGTGTATAACTCACATAAGTGGTGTGTCTATTGATCTTTAACCCGGAATACGTTCCGGGCTACTGAACGCATAAATAACATGTAAATCGTTCACAAGATTATAATATTAAATAATTCTCCCAAGTTAATAAAAATGTTTATGCCATGTGCATCCAAACCAATTTTCAATCATTTTATAAAATGAGTCAGTTGAATGTATTTACCAGTGTAAACTGACGTATTTTCCCAAAAAGATTAAATGCAGGTACTAGGCGAAATAGGCTGGGATTCTCCTAAGCATCATTAGAAGTCTCGCAAACTTAGAGATGCCGAAGTCTGTTGAACCATAAACAATATTTTGTTATTCGATCCTACTGTGGATAAACACCGGATAAATTGTGACTTTGTTTACAATAAATAAATTCGGTTGTATCTTATTTTAAATTTGCTTCCGCTGTGCATTATATTATTGTGTTGTTTGACTATTACGTTGCCAACCACGTCACGATACTCCCCCACCGGGCCCACCGGTGACACGTGGAAATCGGGGTGTGACAGGTTGGTATCAGAGCCAACTCTGAGTGAATTAAACACTAGTCTTTTGTGTTTAATCTCAGTTACACAATATGCACAAATCTAAACCTTCGAGTCTAGACTTATAACATAGGACAAATTCCACTATTGATTGTGTTGTCCTTTATTTAAATTTTGCATATATCTTTGTATTATTATCTCATGCTTTATCTACAGGTATATCGAAAATGCCGCCAAGATTCTTCCGAACACGGGGACGCGGTAAGGGGCCGACAGCCGCCCCCAATGATCACGAGGCAGGACCATCCAATACACGGGCTCCGACGGCTACGGAAAGCGAAGACCCTCGCCGAAACCGGCGAAACCAGGTTGAACCAGCCAGACGGTCGGTTTCGCATAGCTCGACACCGCCCGCACTTAACCCATATGAACCTCACAACACACAACCTTCATATGTACCTCTACAAAGGTCTTTGTCCCATCATTCCTATGGGGACCCCACACCTGTCTTCAGAGGCCAGTTTAACCCGGCCGATTACTTACAAGAACCCATGGGTTTCAACCCACTTGGGCCTGACGATCACTTCTCCGGTGATCAAGCCGACGACATGGACGAGGATACGGACCCCGTCATGCCTGCGAGCGGCACTCCGAACCACCCGATTGAGATCTCCGATGGTTCGTCTTTCCACGGATCACCCTATGGTGGTCCAGATAGCTTCCAGGCTTTATTTGATCAGCAACAGTGGTATTACACACCCTCACACCACTCGTCATCACATGGGCAGCACCAGCAGCAGCCGTATCATCAGCAACAGGAGCCACAACCACAGCCGCATCATCAAGATTCTTCGGAGGATCATCGCTTTGTGGCAGTTACGCCACCACCTCCACCGCCACCAGTTCAGCCAGCACCTCCTCAACCGCCAAGGCGTAGAAGAACCGGTGCTCGCATATCTGTGCGACCGGGGGGCTTCACTTTCGATTCCCCGCGACAGTCTAGTGCTAGTCACTACCCACCGCACTATGAGGACCCACAAATGGGTGGGCCTTCACAGCCAGCTTTTCAGCAGCCGCCTCCAATGGGTTTTGAAAACCCGATACCAGCATACCCGGGTGGTATGGGCTACAACCCGTTTGAGCCACCAACACATCATAACTACGGTTATGGAGAGGCTGATCCATACTCAGTAGCAGCGAACTATGGCACGCAAGGACCTTATGGGGATCCTTGGGGGGTGAGTTACCCAACACAGGGATACTCGATACCACCTAGGCCCATCATAAGGACGCAGTCGCAACCACCACGATTTTCTCCAAATAGGGAGGAAATTTTGCATAGGTTGGAGCAGGTGGAACGGGAAGCACATGAAGAACGAAGGGAAAGGCAAACATTCCTCCAAGGACTGATGGGTCTGATCAAGGGGAAGAACAAGAAGAATCGTTAAGTTCTTCCATCGCTGATGTATAAGCCCCTGCATGGGTGTAGTAGATTGTTAAGCCCCTGCGTGGGCGTGCTAGGTTGTTTTAAACCCCTACGTGGGTATGTGTGGTTTGAATAAGTAGTCCCTGCGTGGACATGTATTATATTTAGCCCCTTCGTGGGCATGTGTGTTATTTAACCCCTACGAGGGTAAGTATCTGTTGACCCCTACGAGGGTAAGTTTGATATTGGAAGACCCGTTTAGGGCAAATGTGTAATATTCTAAAGAAATTAATGGAATGTTATTTTTATAAATTTCATAGTTGCCATTTGAGCATAAATAAATTATAAATGAAATAAATAAATTAAAATCATTCTTTTTTTAAATAAATCTGCCTATGTAATTAAGGATCTAATAGTGTGAAACCTAGCCACGTGTCAAATATAAGACCGGGCCAAAATGGTAAGACCTGTTTAAAAGATTCAAATCCCGGTTAACATCTTAAAACATGTTAACACTCCTGGCAGAAGTGATTCGCTAAAAATCACATGTCATTCTTAAATGAATAAGGATTCTTTAGAAGATTCCTAATCCAGTTTAATGATCTCTGAATCCTGGATTTACATCATCAATTAAGATGATTATACTTAACCATACGTGGTAATATAGTGCTTACGGGCCTTGCTCATTTCTACATGAGCCAAAAGACAGTGGTAGCTATGACTCCCTGTCCAATAAAGGTAATGAACTAGGTTCAAACCTTAAAAGTCTTGATTCTCTGAAATCATAGTTTATTAAATTGTCCATGTGACCAAGCCTTATGTGCTAATATATATTGTTATTGTTATGTTTAGGATAAATTTTAATTGAAATCCTAAATTAATACGATTAATAAGTTAACCAAATATGGTCTCTGTTACCATGGTTAACGAGTTACCCTAAGGGGTAATTCCATAATAAAATCCCAAATAAAATATTGACCTTGTTTTCTGCAACAGTTCAATACAAATGGCTGACTCCAATGAAGGCAATAGCCATCCGGTGGAGCCGAATAAAAACGCCCAGATTACATTAACGGGTGCTGAACTAAAAGCAATCATAGACGGAGCTATCACACAAGCTTTGGATAGACAATATGACGAATACAGTGGTACTCGGAGTAGGACCCACTCTGTGTCACAGTCAAAGCCAAGGACCCATTCTGAGGCTCATAATAAACCTCCTCCCAAAAAGGATGGACCAAAGAAAAACGATGATGATCGCCAGTCCACCAACCACCAAAGTAATCCATCTCAGCAGTTGATACTGCATCAGGGACACCGTAACAAGGGTTGTACATATAAGTACTTTGTATCTTGCAAACCCAGGGATTTTACGGGAGAAAAAGGAGCCGTAGACTGCATGACGTGGCTGGATGAAATGGACACGGTCGTGGACATCAGCGGATGCGCTGAAGGTGATGTGGTTAAATTTGTCTCACAGTCCTTCAAGGGTGAGGCGTTAGCTTGGTGGAGATCACTGATGGAGGCCTCAGGAAAGATCCCGTTGTATAGCATGACGTGGGATCAATTCATGGCACTGATCAAAGAAAACTTCTGCCCTCAACATGAGGTGGAAAAGATAGAATATGACTTCCTATCACTGGTTATGAAGAACCTCGATTGCCAAGCTTCAATACACTATCCCGGTTGGTACCTTATCTGGTAACCCCGGAGCCTAAAAGGATCGCTCGTTTTATTGGTGGATTAGAGCCCGAGATCAAGGCCAGTGTCAAAGCTTCTCGGCCAGTTACCTTCAGGTCTGTAACTGACCTTTCCTTATCCCTCACACTTGATGCGGTCCGGCAGAGATCGCAGAGGAATAAGGCGGCCGAGAAGAGGAAGCATGATGATGACGGTTCGCGTAGGTCGAACAAGAAGCACCGTGGGAGCGGTGATCACAAGAAGGGATCGGATTCGAAGAAAGATGGGCATCGTTCTGGGGAGAAGCCCACATGCAAAACTTGCAAGAAACAGCACTTTGGAAAGTGCAGATTCGAGTCAACCTCGAATAACGAATCCAGGTCTTTCGCTTGTGGTTTGTGCAAGTCCAAGGAACACAAAACCTTGGATTGCAAGAAGATGAAAGATGCAACGTGTTACCGTTGCAACGAAAAGGGCCACATAAAGACTAACTGCCCTAAGTACAACAAGAAGCCTGAGGAGGCTAAGAAGACCAATGCCAGAGTCTTCAGGATGGATGCGAAGGAGGCTGTGCAGGATGATAACGTCATAACAGGTACTTTCCTTGTAAACGATGTTTTTGCAAGAGTACTTTTTGATTCAGGCGCAGATAAGTCCTTCGTAGATCATAAATTTTGTAAATTGTTGAATTTACCTGTCAAAACCCTAAAAATGAACTACGAGGTAGAGTTAGCAGATGGTACCATAGAAACCGTCTCTACTGTGTTAGATGGATGTGTAATATCCATTAAGAACCATTCTTTTCCTCTGTCTCTACTTCCGTTTAAATTAGCTGGTTTTGACATAGTTCTGGGTATGGACTGGTTATCTCATAACCAGGCCCAAATCGTCTGTAACCAGAAACAGGTGGTAATAAAGACTCCGTCTGGTGAATCACTTACCATTCGGGGAGATACCCAGTACGGACTGCCTGAGCACGTGACTATGCTCAAGGCTTCAAAGTGTTTGAAGAAGGGGTGTGTCATCTACATGGCACAGGTGATTATTGATGAGCCTAAACCGAAGTTAGGAGACATCCCTGTCATCTCAGAATACCCAGAAGTGTTTCCTGAAGATCTACCTGGCCTACCACCAGATAGACAAGTCGAATTCAGGATAGATATCATTCCCGGAGCTGCACCAGTTGCTAGAGCACCATACAGATTGGCACCCACCGAAATGAAGGAGTTGCAGACGCAGCTAGATGAATTGCTGGCTAAGGGTTTCATTCGACCTAGTTCATCTCCTTGGGGAGCGCCAATCCTGTTTGTCAAGAAGAAGGATGGGTCGATGCGTCTGTGCATCGACTATCGCGAGCTTAATAAAGTCACGATCAAGAACAGATATCCATTACCCAGGATCGACGATTTGTTCGATCAGCTACAAGGGGCAAGTTACTTCTCAAAGATTGATCTGAGGTCAGGCTACCATCAGCTGAAGGTCAAAGATGAAGACGTACACAAGACTGCATTTAGGACTCGTTACGGTCACTACGAGTTTCTAGTGATGCCTTTTGGGCTCACCAATGCACCGGCTGCGTTCATGGATCTCATGAATCGCGTTTGCAAGCCGCACTTAGATAAATTCGTCATCGTTTTCATCGATGACATTCTCATTTATTCTAAGAACAAAACTGACCACGAGAAACATCTTCGATGTATTCTCAAACTTCTGCATAAGGAGAAGCTCTATGCCAAATTCTCCAAATGTGAATTTTGGCTTAGGGAAGTCCAATTTCTTGGACATGTAGTCAGTGAGCGTGGTATCCAGGTGGATCCCGCTAAGGTTGAAGCAGTGATGAACTGGCAAGAGCCGAAAACGCCTACAGAGATTCGTAGCTTCCTGGGATTGGCAGGATATTATCGGCGTTTCATTGAAAATTTTTTAAGAATTGCTGCACCTCTAACCTCCTTAACTAAGAAAAAGGTTAAGTTTGTTTGGGGCCCTAAGCAGCAAGAGTCCTTCGATGTTTTGAAACAAAAGTTGAGCAACGCTCCTGTGCTTACCTTACCTGAAGGTGCTGAAGAATTTGTAGTTTATTGTGATGCATCACACACTGGCATGGGGTGTGTGCTTATGCAGAAAGGCAAGGTAATTGCCTATGCATCACGACAGTTAAAGGTGCACGAAAAGAATTACACCACCCATGACTTGGAATTGGGTGCCGTTGTGTTCGCACTAAAACTGTGGAGGCATTATCTTTATGGAATCAAGTTTGTGATCTTTTCTGATCACAAGAGCCTCCAGCATCTGTTTAACCAGAAAGAATTAAACATGAGGCAACGCCGTTGGATGGAAACTTTGAATGATTATGATTGTGAAATCAAATACCATCCCGGCAAGGCGAATGTAGTCGCTGATGCCTTGAGCAGAAAGGAAAGGGTTAAACCCATTCGCATTAACGCCAAGCGTATGGAGATAAAGAACAGTTTGATAGAAAGGGTGTTAGCTGCACAGAAGGAAGCTGTGTTGGAAGCTAACTATCCTAATGAAAAGTTAGGAGTAACTGAGGAGCAGTTGACTCTTAGCAAGGACGGAATCTTACGGTTAAACGGACGAATATGGGTTCCAATTTTTGGAGGACTTCGTGATGTCATCCTCCAAGAAGCCCATAGTTCCAAATACTCTGTTCATCCTGGAGCTGACAAGATGTACCAGGATTTAAAGGCAAATTATTGGTGGATAGGCTTGAAAAAGTCTGTAGCCGCCCATGTAGCAAAATGCTTGACATGTGCGCAAGTCAAAGCTGAGCATCAGAAACCGTCAGGTTTGCTACAACAGCCTGAACTTCCTACGTGGAAGTGGGAAATGGTAACTATGGATTTTATTACCAAGTTACCCAAGACAAGGAAAGGCAATGATACGATATGGGTTATAGTTGACCGACTAACTAAGTCAGCTCATTTCTTACCCATCAAGGAGACTTATAGCTCCGATATGTTAGCCCAATTATACGTTGATAAGATTGTAGCCCTACATGGCATACCTGTAGCTATTATCTCTGACCGGGATACTAGGTACACGTCACACTTTTGGAAGAGTTTCCAACAATCTTTGGGCACATGTTTGAACTTTAGTACGGCTTACCATCCTCAGACAGACGGTCAGAGTGAGCGTACTATTCAAACGTTAGAGGACATGCTACGTGCATGTGCGATCGAATTGGAAGGTAGCTGGGATAAGAACCTACCATTGATCGAATTCTCCTACAACAATAGCTACCATACCAGCATAAAGGCTGCGCCTTTCGAGGCATTATACGGTAGAAAGTGTAGATCGCCAGTTTGTTGGGCGGAAGTTGGGGAAGTCCAGTTATCAGGACCGGAGATCGTATTTGAAACGACGGACAAGATTGTCCAGATTCGTAACAATCTCCAAGCTGCCCGGAATAGGCAGAAGAGTTACGCGGATCCAAGTCGTAAGGATTTTCACTTCGAAGTGGGTGAAAAAGTCCTACTTAAAGTGTCACCCTGGAAAGGAGTGATGCGGTTTGGTAAGAAAGGCAAACTAAGCCCGAGATACATAGGACCTTTCGAGGTTATCGAACGTGTCGGGTCAGTGGCCTATAAGTTGAACTTACCAGAAGAGCTCAGTGGAATTCACAACGTGTTCCACATCTGCAATCTAAAGAAATGTTCCGCTGACGAAACACATGTCATGCCGCATACAGATGTGCATATTGACGAGAGCTTGAAATTCGTGGAAAAACCTGTGTCGATTGAAGATCGACAGGTAAGAAAGCTTCGGAGAAAGCATATACCTTTTGTTAAGGTCAAATGGGATGCCCGTAGAGGTCCCGATTTCACGTGGGAGGTTGAATCCACGATGAAAGAAAAGTACCCTTACCTGTTTCAGTAAATCTCGGGTCGAGATTTATTTTAAGGGGGTGAGGATGTAACACCTCGAAAATTTCGGGTTTAATAATAAAATGACACGTGTCATGTAAGACAAAACACGTTGAAAAACCCGGATTTAATAAAGATGTTTCGGTAGGATTAAAGTGGCGTCATGTTAAATTGTTACCTCTGAACGACCTCAATTATAAATCCCAAGACCCGATATAATATTACTACACATTCTCATGCCACAATTCAGAGAATTATTGCCAATAATAAACTTGCAAAGGCATGATAAGATCTCACGAAGAAAAAGCAACGATAGACCTTGTTTTCGGGTCTTGCAAATGCATTCAAATGGAACAAGCTTAAATGGTAGGGTATTATACAGGAACATGCACTTTAGGAGGGTCCTAAGTTGCAAATAGAGGCCCTAAAGTCGTACAAGTGGGATGCCTTTTCGAATAAATGAAGAAACAAGCAAACAGCCCCTGAAGAGGCCATACGCATCGTAGGCCTAATGTCCCTACGATGCGCAGGGGGTGCCCAGTTCCGAAAAAACGGGCTGTTGCCTGTTGTGCGCGTTTCTGACCCACTAAACCGGTTGTAAACATTATTTAAAGACCCCTAGACATCCCTAAGCAGTAGCAACAAGTGTTGAATGGTTATGGATGGCCCTAGAGTTAGTTGTCAACTTGTTGTGGTGTATGCACAAGTATAAAAAGGCCTTCAAGTGCACATTCATTCTTCACTCTTGCAACTGATCTTTGGAGCATTCCTGGAGCAAAGGAACTCTCCCTTCTGATCAAAATTCGTGCATTGGACTATTGTAAGTCTTCTAGTTCTTATTTGGTTGTGTTTAGCTTAGTTAATTAGCTAAAAGTCAAACCGTCGTAATTACGGTTTGACTTCGAGATTAGTCACTAATGACTCAGTCTTATCTCGAATTAAAAGTAGTTTTAGAATGGTATTTATGTGGGTAATAAAACCCCAAAAGGGTTTCCCCTGATCACCATCCTAAGCAGGTCAAATGTCGGGTCAAACAATTACTTAAAAAGTCAACATATTGCTTAAAATGTCAATTATGCATAATTAGCTATCTAGAACATTTGTAACCTGTTTGAACATTGTTATAACTTAGAAATAAGTGTAAGAACATGTCCCAACATGTTCAACCCGACTATTTCCTGTTTAGACCCGGTTCGGAACCGAAAGACACATAGTTTGACTTTTCGGTTGACTTTCAGTTCTGACCCGTTTGGGCATATTTTAGAAATGCCTCAGAGCTTTAATTGGATTAGGATACATGTTAGAACGACCCTCTGTTATCATACACCTTGGTTCACTAGTTATCCAATTATTATGCAAGTTTCCGTTAAATGCTCATACTTGGACCGTTATGCCCTTATCACCTTAAATCATGATTTATGAAAATGTAAAAGTGTAGAAACATTGAATATTGATATAAAGACTTGCATGCAAAGTTTGACATCAGTTTGGCTTATAGATTAAGAGTTATGCTCGTTATCGCTAAACTAATGTTTTATGTTAACATAATGGCGTAATTAGCATATAGCCTAGTTAAACATGCTTTTTGGTATCAAACGAATTACCCACTGATATAATATAATATTTTGGGAATTTTAAAGATTTTTAATTAATTTTAGGCTGAGCATAACTCGTAGTCATAGGCTTAACCCGTTAATTGTCGGTTTTGCCCTTACGGGCCATAAAATGAGTTTTACTTATCTAAACGACTCCAAACCTTTTTCTACTGATTGGTTATGATAAATAAATTAATTTAAGACTTCTGGAAATGTAAAAATATCAGATTTAAGTATGAAACCCGGAAATGGCCTTAAATCGCCATAATTAGCGTTTTTAACGCATAGTATGTCTTAATATCATATTAGACATACCCGGGTTGATACCTACTGATATAAGAAGCAAATTATAATATTTTAACAGTAAGCAAAGGTTAATAAACTCAGACTTCGTTTTTGAGCTTTTCGGCTTATGTGAAATTACCAAAATACCCCTACGGGGCATAGTTTGGTTAAATATGATAAATTTCACATACATGACTTAGCCTACTGTTATAACACATTAAAATAAGTATGTTTACTAATTACATCAGATCTGTAACTCAGTTTAACATATAAACGCTTTTACAAACTTTAAATTGACCAAACTACCCCTACGGGGCATAGTTTGTGTTTAAGTTAGTTCGGGGCATAACGAAAGACATCCTACTGATGTTACAACATATTTGAAGCATATTAACTTAGGAAACCTGTATATGGCTCTTACGGATACCCGTTACGCATCTTACGCGTTCGGCTCGGTTTATGTAACAAGTTTACATAAATTAGCCGAAACGGGTCAAACCTTATCGGTTTAATCTCAAAATCCAGAATGTGAATAATGAACCCATATTAAACAAGTCTTCAAACTTGTCGGGTCTGAATCACATTCTATCCGGTCTTCGCTTAATAGTGCGTACGAACCGTATCTTTGAAACTAGCCGGTCTAAGCTTAAGCATAATTAAAGACCCGCTAGGATTCTAATAGGTTATATTTAACCTTCGTTCCAGATTAGGAGAAACAGTAAAAGCTACCTGCTATTTGATTATTGTGACTATACTTTGCATCAAGGTAAATACTTTTAACTTATTTTCCCTATACGGGCTTGGGTTACGGTACATAGCGTACCGCTTGATCGAGCATCAAATCTTCCACGCTTAGTGGTTAATTGAATAATTTGATCGGCTCGTTTTAAACAGATGTGTTTACTTTACAGCCTTTGGGGGGTTAATGACCATGTCCCGGATATCCTCGGCATTATCTTACGAGATAGCCACGACCTGAGCACGGGGTGTAGGCGTACTCCCGTGTATAACTCACATAAGTGGTGTGTCTATTGATCTTTAACCCGGAATACGTTCCGGGCTACTGAACGCATAAATAACATGTAAATCGTTCACAAGATTATAATATTAAATAATTCTCCCAAGTTAATAAAAATGTTTATGCCATGTGCATCCAAACCAATTTTCAATCATTTTATAAAATGAGTCAGTTGAATGTATTTACCAGTGTAAACTGACGTATTTTCCCAAAAAGATTAAATGCAGGTACTAGGCGAAATAGGCTGGGATTCTCCTAAGCATCATTAGAAGTCTCGCAAACTTAGAGATGCCGAAGTCTGTTGAACCATAAACAATATTTTGTTATTCGATCCTACTGTGGATAAACACCGGATAAATTGTGACTTTGTTTACAATAAATAAATTCGGTTGTATCTTATTTTAAATTTGCTTCCGCTGTGCATTATATTATTGTGTTGTTTGACTATTACGTTGCCAACCACGTCACGATACTCCCCCACCGGGCCCACCGGTGACACGTGGAAATCGGGGTGTGACAGGTTGGTATCAGAGCCAACTCTGAGTGAATTAAACACTAGTCTTTTGTGTTTAATCTCAGTTACACAATATGCACAAATCTAAACCTTCGAGTCTAGACTTATAACATAGGACAAATTCCACTATTGATTGTGTTGTCCTTTATTTAAATTTTGCATATATCTTTGTATTATTATCTCATGCTTTATCTACAGGTATATCGAAAATGCCGCCAAGATTCTTCCGAACACGGGGACGCGGTAAGGGGCCGACAGCCGCCCCCAATGATCACGAGGCAGGACCATCCAATACACGGGCTCCGACGGCTACGGAAAGCGAAGACCCTCGCCGAAACCGGCGAAACCAGGTTGAACCAGCCAGACGGTCGGTTTCGCATAGCTCGACACCGCCCGCACTTAACCCATATGAACCTCACAACACACAACCTTCATATGTACCTCTACAAAGGTCTTTGTCCCATCATTCCTATGGGGACCCCACACCTGTCTTCAGAGGCCAGTTTAACCCGGCCGATTACTTACAAGAACCCATGGGTTTCAACCCACTTGGGCCTGACGATCACTTCTCCGGTGATCAAGCCGACGACATGGACGAGGATACGGACCCCGTCATGCCTGCGAGCGGCACTCCGAACCACCCGATTGAGATCTCCGATGGTTCGTCTTTCCACGGATCACCCTATGGTGGTCCAGATAGCTTCCAGGCTTTATTTGATCAGCAACAGTGGTATTACACACCCTCACACCACTCGTCATCACATGGGCAGCACCAGCAGCAGCCGTATCATCAGCAACAGGAGCCACAACCACAGCCGCATCATCAAGATTCTTCGGAGGATCATCGCTTTGTGGCAGTTACGCCACCACCTCCACCGCCACCAGTTCAGCCAGCACCTCCTCAACCGCCAAGGCGTAGAAGAACCGGTGCTCGCATATCTGTGCGACCGGGGGGCTTCACTTTCGATTCCCCGCGACAGTCTAGTGCTAGTCACTACCCACCGCACTATGAGGACCCACAAATGGGTGGGCCTTCACAGCCAGCTTTTCAGCAGCCGCCTCCAATGGGTTTTGAAAACCCGATACCAGCATACCCGGGTGGTATGGGCTACAACCCGTTTGAGCCACCAACACATCATAACTACGGTTATGGAGAGGCTGATCCATACTCAGTAGCAGCGAACTATGGCACGCAAGGACCTTATGGGGATCCTTGGGGGGTGAGTTACCCAACACAGGGATACTCGATACCACCTAGGCCCATCATAAGGACGCAGTCGCAACCACCACGATTTTCTCCAAATAGGGAGGAAATTTTGCATAGGTTGGAGCAGGTGGAACGGGAAGCACATGAAGAACGAAGGGAAAGGCAAACATTCCTCCAAGGACTGATGGGTCTGATCAAGGGGAAGAACAAGAAGAATCGTTAAGTTCTTCCATCGCTGATGTATAAGCCCCTGCATGGGTGTAGTAGATTGTTAAGCCCCTGCGTGGGCGTGCTAGGTTGTTTTAAACCCCTACGTGGGTATGTGTGGTTTGAATAAGTAGTCCCTGCGTGGACATGTATTATATTTAGCCCCTTCGTGGGCATGTGTGTTATTTAACCCCTACGAGGGTAAGTATCTGTTGACCCCTACGAGGGTAAGTTTGATATTGGAAGACCCGTTTAGGGCAAATGTGTAATATTCTAAAGAAATTAATGGAATGTTATTTTTATAAATTTCATAGTTGCCATTTGAGCATAAATAAATTATAAATGAAATAAATAAATTAAAATCATTCTTTTTTTAAATAAATCTGCCTATGTAATTAAGGATCTAATAGTGTGAAACCTAGCCACGTGTCAAATATAAGACCGGGCCAAAATGGTAAGACCTGTTTAAAAGATTCAAATCCCGGTTAACATCTTAAAACATGTTAACACTCCTGGCAGAAGTGATTCGCTAAAAATCACATGTCATTCTTAAATGAATAAGGATTCTTTAGAAGATTCCTAATCCAGTTTAATGATCTCTGAATCCTGGATTTACATCATCAATTAAGATGATTATACTTAACCATACGTGGTAATATAGTGCTTACGGGCCTTGCTCATTTCTACATGAGCCAAAAGACAGTGGTAGCTATGACTCCCTGTCCAATAAAGGTAATGAACTAGGTTCAAACCTTAAAAGTCTTGATTCTCTGAAATCATAGTTTATTAAATTGTCCATGTGACCAAGCCTTATGTGCTAATATATATTGTTATTGTTATGTTTAGGATAAATTTTAATTGAAATCCTAAATTAATACGATTAATAAGTTAACCAAATATGGTCTCTGTTACCATGGTTAACGAGTTACCCTAAGGGGTAATTCCATAATAAAATCCCAAATAAAATATTGACCTTGTTTTCTGCAACAGTTCAATACAAATGGCTGACTCCAATGAAGGCAATAGCCATCCGGTGGAGCCGAATAAAAACGCCCAGATTACATTAACGGGTGCTGAACTAAAAGCAATCATAGACGGAGCTATCACACAAGCTTTGGATAGACAATATGACGAATACAGTGGTACTCGGAGTAGGACCCACTCTGTGTCACAGTCAAAGCCAAGGACCCATTCTGAGGCTCATAATAAACCTCCTCCCAAAAAGGATGGACCAAAGAAAAACGATGATGATCGCCAGTCCACCAACCACCAAAGTAATCCATCTCAGCAGTTGATACTGCATCAGGGACACCGTAACAAGGGTTGTACATATAAGTACTTTGTATCTTGCAAACCCAGGGATTTTACGGGAGAAAAAGGAGCCGTAGACTGCATGACGTGGCTGGATGAAATGGACACGGTCGTGGACATCAGCGGATGCGCTGAAGGTGATGTGGTTAAATTTGTCTCACAGTCCTTCAAGGGTGAGGCGTTAGCTTGGTGGAGATCACTGATGGAGGCCTCAGGAAAGATCCCGTTGTATAGCATGACGTGGGATCAATTCATGGCACTGATCAAAGAAAACTTCTGCCCTCAACATGAGGTGGAAAAGATAGAATATGACTTCCTATCACTGGTTATGAAGAACCTCGATTGCCAAGCTTCAATACACTATCCCGGTTGGTACCTTATCTGGTAACCCCGGAGCCTAAAAGGATCGCTCGTTTTATTGGTGGATTAGAGCCCGAGATCAAGGCCAGTGTCAAAGCTTCTCGGCCAGTTACCTTCAGGTCTGTAACTGACCTTTCCTTATCCCTCACACTTGATGCGGTCCGGCAGAGATCGCAGAGGAATAAGGCGGCCGAGAAGAGGAAGCATGATGATGACGGTTCGCGTAGGTCGAACAAGAAGCACCGTGGGAGCGGTGATCACAAGAAGGGATCGGATTCGAAGAAAGATGGGCATCGTTCTGGGGAGAAGCCCACATGCAAAACTTGCAAGAAACAGCACTTTGGAAAGTGCAGATTCGAGTCAACCTCGAATAACGAATCCAGGTCTTTCGCTTGTGGTTTGTGCAAGTCCAAGGAACACAAAACCTTGGATTGCAAGAAGATGAAAGATGCAACGTGTTACCGTTGCAACGAAAAGGGCCACATAAAGACTAACTGCCCTAAGTACAACAAGAAGCCTGAGGAGGCTAAGAAGACCAATGCCAGAGTCTTCAGGATGGATGCGAAGGAGGCTGTGCAGGATGATAACGTCATAACAGGTACTTTCCTTGTAAACGATGTTTTTGCAAGAGTACTTTTTGATTCAGGCGCAGATAAGTCCTTCGTAGATCATAAATTTTGTAAATTGTTGAATTTACCTGTCAAAACCCTAAAAATGAACTACGAGGTAGAGTTAGCAGATGGTACCATAGAAACCGTCTCTACTGTGTTAGATGGATGTGTAATATCCATTAAGAACCATTCTTTTCCTCTGTCTCTACTTCCGTTTAAATTAGCTGGTTTTGACATAGTTCTGGGTATGGACTGGTTATCTCATAACCAGGCCCAAATCGTCTGTAACCAGAAACAGGTGGTAATAAAGACTCCGTCTGGTGAATCACTTACCATTCGGGGAGATACCCAGTACGGACTGCCTGAGCACGTGACTATGCTCAAGGCTTCAAAGTGTTTGAAGAAGGGGTGTGTCATCTACATGGCACAGGTGATTATTGATGAGCCTAAACCGAAGTTAGGAGACATCCCTGTCATCTCAGAATACCCAGAAGTGTTTCCTGAAGATCTACCTGGCCTACCACCAGATAGACAAGTCGAATTCAGGATAGATATCATTCCCGGAGCTGCACCAGTTGCTAGAGCACCATACAGATTGGCACCCACCGAAATGAAGGAGTTGCAGACGCAGCTAGATGAATTGCTGGCTAAGGGTTTCATTCGACCTAGTTCATCTCCTTGGGGAGCGCCAATCCTGTTTGTCAAGAAGAAGGATGGGTCGATGCGTCTGTGCATCGACTATCGCGAGCTTAATAAAGTCACGATCAAGAACAGATATCCATTACCCAGGATCGACGATTTGTTCGATCAGCTACAAGGGGCAAGTTACTTCTCAAAGATTGATCTGAGGTCAGGCTACCATCAGCTGAAGGTCAAAGATGAAGACGTACACAAGACTGCATTTAGGACTCGTTACGGTCACTACGAGTTTCTAGTGATGCCTTTTGGGCTCACCAATGCACCGGCTGCGTTCATGGATCTCATGAATCGCGTTTGCAAGCCGCACTTAGATAAATTCGTCATCGTTTTCATCGATGACATTCTCATTTATTCTAAGAACAAAACTGACCACGAGAAACATCTTCGATGTATTCTCAAACTTCTGCATAAGGAGAAGCTCTATGCCAAATTCTCCAAATGTGAATTTTGGCTTAGGGAAGTCCAATTTCTTGGACATGTAGTCAGTGAGCGTGGTATCCAGGTGGATCCCGCTAAGGTTGAAGCAGTGATGAACTGGCAAGAGCCGAAAACGCCTACAGAGATTCGTAGCTTCCTGGGATTGGCAGGATATTATCGGCGTTTCATTGAAAATTTTTTAAGAATTGCTGCACCTCTAACCTCCTTAACTAAGAAAAAGGTTAAGTTTGTTTGGGGCCCTAAGCAGCAAGAGTCCTTCGATGTTTTGAAACAAAAGTTGAGCAACGCTCCTGTGCTTACCTTACCTGAAGGTGCTGAAGAATTTGTAGTTTATTGTGATGCATCACACACTGGCATGGGGTGTGTGCTTATGCAGAAAGGCAAGGTAATTGCCTATGCATCACGACAGTTAAAGGTGCACGAAAAGAATTACACCACCCATGACTTGGAATTGGGTGCCGTTGTGTTCGCACTAAAACTGTGGAGGCATTATCTTTATGGAATCAAGTTTGTGATCTTTTCTGATCACAAGAGCCTCCAGCATATATATATAAACTCACTCAAAATTAACCAAAACTCTCTCAAAAACTCTCTAAAAACACTACCATTTTATAAAAAAACTTGATGGATTCCCCTAGTTCTTCATCCATGGTCGGTTCGGTATGTACCACCTGAGGGTGAGGAAGAAACTGAGGACGAGGAAGACGAAGTTGGTGAGGGTGAAGAAAGCGAAGACGAAAACTAGTGTTTTTTTTTTTAATTTAGTCGGATTTTTTTTTATTTCTAGTATTGTATTTTTTTTTTATTTTCAAGTAGTGTAATTTTTATTTTAAATTAATGAAGATTTTTATGTTTTAAATTAAAAAAAATAATAATTGTGAAATGATTGCATGGGCGTTATTGGGCATTATTCCCACTACGCCACTTTTGCAATAACCCCCAATAATGCTCCATGCTGACTGGACTGCCACGTGTCGCAAAACGCCCCATGGTGGGGGCATTATTGAGGTAAACCACTACACATGGTCTTAGCGTCGTTATTTAAGAAAATACAAGAACTAATAATGAGACTATTATAATTAGGTTCAGAACCATTAAGAAATGATGAACACCAAACTTTATGTAACTCACAATTGATGGTAATTTACTTGTGATAAAGCAAGCTATTGATGATGGTTGGTGCTGACAAGAGTTGTAAGCTAAGTGCTGATGTGAGATTGTTGTTGATGAGTATATGTCGCTAATGGGTGTTGTCGTTGACAACCGACTTACTACTGATATAGTAATTAATTTGCTACTAATGAAAGTTACCTCTAAAGAACACTTTTCATTGATGAAGAAGATCTAGTGCTTATGAAGATTACCAATTAAGATGTTGCCACTAAAGGATTAAGGATCAATGGAGCTAATACAAGTTATTTTTACTAATGGCAATTGTTGTTGATGGGTAAGTTATCCTCGATGGATAGTTTACCACCAACAGAAATTGATACAGATGGCAAATTACCGATGATGAAGAGTTATTGCTGATAAAGAAGAGTTATAATTTAACTCATAGTCATTTATATTTAGCTTCCTTCCTGAAAAAAAAAAATAAAAAAAAAATCATTTGTACTCATAACTCAAGTTCAAAAATTCTCAAATATCTTAAAGAAATTAAGATTTTTCTTTTTTTGAGTGGTCTTTAACCCCCCCCCCCCCTTTTCGTCTCATTTCAAATATATTTGGATTCTTTATTTGGATCCGTGAGACAATTGAAGTGATGTTTCCTTGTTCTGGGATCCTTTATCTTGGTTTTAAATCATTGGGTTTAGACATTACTTCGGTGCTTCTTAAACCTTTCAAATTGGTAGCAACATACCCCTTTTGTGATTTCTTTCTATCAAAGAATCATACCGATGGTTGATTCGTGTGCGATACACTGTGGATCGAAAAAGTTTTAGCCGTTCCAACAAATTTTTTTGAATTGAAAAATTTGCTCGAATCGGATCCTTTTGGAGGGCAATTCTGTACCTACGACATGGTTCAAAATACATAAGCTTGTCAAATTATCATTGGATGGAGACAATCGGTTGCAAGTATGTTACACGTCAATGCATCATTCTTGGAGGGCAATTCCGTACCTACGACATGGTTCAAAATACATAAGCTCACACTGAATTCAATATGCTTAATCTTTGAACTTATTGTGTCTAGCACCAAACTTAGAGAATTATTAGGTAAGTTTTATATTTTAAAGAGTAAACTGCAATTTTATCCCATGTGGTTTGCGGTGATTGGCACTCTTACCCCCCCCCCCCCGAAGGAAATAATTGCAATTTTACCCCCCAACGTTGGGGTTATGACGCAATATTATCCCCTGCC